>CM065809.1:91795809-93094143 GCA_033398695.1 Orobanche coerulescens
ACAACTATACTCAGAAACCCCCAAAAATAACCAAAGTTAACATCAAGGATTATTGATTAATTCTACAAATGTTCATCAAATCCAAAAAACATATCAATAAATCCATAGGAATACATTTATTCAAGGTAGATAATCCATATCTAACATATTCCAACAACAATCCAAGCTTACACGAAGAAATCGGAAGGAAAATACCCAAAATCCGAAATTCTAGATCCAAGAAATAATTACCTTGATTTGATGTGTTGGAGAGGATGAAATGATGATAAATCCAAATGACAAGCTTGAAGATGATGATGGATGAGTGCAACTCGAAAAGATCTCTCCGAATCGGCCAAAATCGCCCGGAATCGAAGTGAGAAGTGAAAATGATGAATCTGAGCCGGACTGTCCTATTTATAGTAATTCCAGTTCAGCGCACGCTACGACCTGATATTTAGCGTGCGCTAACGGGTTAACCGGACAGTCCAGTGAACTCTGAATGCCTCGTTAGCGTACGCTACGAACTTGATTGCGTGCGCTAACACCCTCCCGATAGTGTGCGTTAACTCCAAATGTTAGCGTGCGCTAGCTAAATACCTGATGTCAGAGATTGAAGTCCAGAACCTCCTGTCCTCTGACCTGCTCGTGATAGGGTGCGCTACTGCCCCATTAGCGTACGCTAAAACCCATTCATAGCGTGCGCTAGGAATTATTCCAAAATCAGTCCAGTACCCACTGGGCTCTGCCTGATCGGCCTTAGCGCGCACTACACTGACTGCATAGCGGGCGCTATCCAAACATACTAGCGTGCGCTACTTACCATTCGTAGCACGCGCTACTCCAACTCGGCTGCAGTCCAGTGCCTTCTGGACTGCAGGCCTGAACCACATTAGCGTGCGCTAATACGGAGAGGTAGCGCGCGCTACCCGTACTCAATTAGCGCGCGCTAAAGAGAGTATGTAGCATGCGCTACTCCTCACACACAACCCACCATGAAGATGACAATGATGATGACCACGGTTCGATCCTCCAACCAGGTAGGACAATGGATAATAACTGATGTACGATACAATTACTCCGATCGGTGAATACAATGAATGAATATGAACGATGAATGATCATTAATGAGTGAATAATTACTGAGTGACAATAACTGAATGATAATTACTGAATGATAATGACTGAATTACAACCGGCTATTACATACACCCCCCCTTAAAAGAGTTTCGTACCTGAAACTAAGGGTCAAACAACTCGGGATAACTCTCCCGCATACTATCCTCGGTTTCCCAAGTAGCCTCTTCGACTCCGTATCTGGACCACTGAATTTTAACCAAAGGAATCGTCTTGTTCCTCAACTGTTTGATTCGCCGCTCTAAGACTCGTACGGGACGCTCTTCATATGAATGATCGTCTGCGATCTCGATCTCTTCGAACTGAAGTATGTGACTTGGATCGGCAACATACTACCGCAACTGAGAGACGTGAAACACATTATGAATTCGGCTCAATGCCGGAGGTAAGGCCAATCGATATGCTAGTTCGCCCACTCGATCCAAAATCTCAAACGGTCCAATGAATCTCGGACTCAACTTTCCCCTCTTCCCAAAACGGAAGATACCTCGATTCGGGGATACCTTAACCAGAACATGGTTACCCGCCTCGAACTCTAATGGCAGACAACGGTTATCTGCGTATGATTTTTGTCGACTCTGAGCGGTCAACAACCGACTCCTGATCAAAGCTACCTTCTCACGAGCGGCTATAAGCATATCGGCCTCGGTGCCGATTGATTCTGATAAGTCATCCCAACACAAAGGATATCGACAACGACGACCGTACAAGGCCTTGTAAGGTGCCATCTTGATCGAAGCATGCCAACTATTATTATACGTGAACTCAATAAACGGTAGTTGGGCTTCCCAATCATCTTTCCAATCGAGGACACATTCTCTCAACATGTCCTCCAATGTATGAATAGTCCTCTCTGATTGTCCGTCAGACTGAGGATGAAAAGCTGTGCTGAGATTAAGCTGAGTTCCCATAGCACGATGAACTGATTTCTAAAAATATGACACGAATCGCCCGTCACGATCAGAAACGATACTCTTAGGAGTACCATGCAATCTCACTATTTCTTTGATGAACAGCTGGGCAAGTCTCTCGGGACCCCACGTATCCTTAATCTCAAGGAAATGGGTTGACTTAGTTAGACGATCCACAATTACCCAAATTGTATTCATGCCACGACGACTCGTTGACAAACTCGTGATGAAGTCCATTGAAATATCTTCCCACTTCCACTCTGGAATAGGGAGAGGTTTTGACATACCCACTTGATCGATGTTCTATCTTGACTTGCTGACAGGTTAAACATCTCGAAACGAATTCCACGACTTCTCGCTTCATATTCCTCCACCAGTGATTTTGTTTCAAGTCTTTGTATATCTTGCTAGACCCCGGATGAATGGAATAAGGGGTAGCATGAGCTTCTCTTAAAATCGAGTTTTTCAACTCGCCGTTCGCCGGTACGCATAACCGATTCTTAAATCGCAAAAGTCCATCCTCGTGGACCACAAATCCAGGGGCTTTCCCCTGAGTCACATCATCTCGAATGCGTAACAAAAATGGGTCCGAACCCTGATTCTCCCTGATCGCCTCCTCAAGTGGCGATGAAATCTCTAACGTACAAAGTTGCCCTTGTACTCTCTGTAACTTGAGACCTCGATCTCGGGTCTCGAAATTCTCTTGAAGTTCCCTGCAGGCGTTGTCGAGCAAGCATCTGCTCCTGAACGAACTTACGACTCAAGGGGTCAGCGACAACGTTCGCCTTGCCCGGGTTGTATAGTATCTCAATATCATAATCTTTGATTAGTTCCAACCACTGCCACATATTTAACTCCTTCTGAGTAAATATATACTTCAAACTCTTATGATCGGTGAATATCTGACAGGTAACGCCATAAAGATAATGACGCCAAATCTTCAGTGCGAACACCACGGATGCTAGCTCCAGGTCGTGGGTCGGATAATTAACCTCGTAAGGTCTCAATTGCCGTGAAGCATAAGTAATAACTTTCCCGTTCTGCATCTGTCCGGACGCATCACTATAAACCACAAATCCTTCCATCCCTTACGGTAAAGAAAGGACAGGTTCTAAAATTAATTGGCTCTTGAGTTCCTCAAAACTCTGCTGACACGCGTCGGACCACGTGTATTTCTTATCCTTACATAAAAGGTTCGTCATGGGTTGAGCAATTTTAGAAAATCCCTCCACAAATCGCCGGTAATATCCAGCTAATCCGAGAAAGCTTCGGATTTCCTTAACATTCTTCGGAGGTTGCCAATCTCGGATAGCCTCCGTCTTCTGAGGGTCAACACGAACTCCGTCTGATAAATTACATGTCCGAGAAATGTCTTTTCGGACATACAGAACTCACATTTGGAAAACTTTCCATAAAGTTGCTCTCGTCTCAATAAATCGAGAACCTGATGAAGGTGAGATTCATGCTCCTCACGGTCACGAGAATAAATCAAAATGTCATCAATGAAGACAACCACAAACTGATCCAAATAGTTGATGAAAACCCGATTCATTAATTCCATGAGCACCAGAGGTGCATTAGTTAACCCAAACGGCATTACCACGAACTCATAATGACCATAGCGTGTTCGAAACACTGTCCTTGCGATATCCGACTCTCGAATTCGCAACTGATAAGTCGATCTTGGAAAATACTGAAGCTCCCTGAAGTTGATCCAAAAGATCATTAATACGGGGTAGAGGATATTTATTCTTGATCGTCTCTCGGTTCAATTCCCGATAATTGATACACAAGCGAAACGAACCATCCTTCTTCTTGACAAACAACACAGGTGCTCCCTACGGGGACGCACTCGGCCGGATATAACCCTTCTCGGTTAGATCCTCTAATTGATTCTTCAACTCCTGCATTTCAGTCGGGGCCATCCGGTACGGTGCCTTCGATATTGGGGACGTCCCAGGCTCCAACTCAATCGTGAATTCCACATCTCTCTGTGGAGGCAAACCACGTAACTCGTCTGGAAATACATCGGCATATTCTCTCACTACATGAATAACCGTCAACATTACTGATGGTTTCTCGGTCTTGGTCATATAGCACCAATAACCGACACACCCCTGATTGAGTAATTTCACTGCTTTCATCAAGTTGATGACTCTACCGGAACAGCTGGGGTTACCTCCTTGAAAAACACATTTGACTCCATCGTCTGAAATGATAGTGACCATACGCTCACGGACACTAATGGTGGCATCGTGACGATCCATCGAATCAATACCTAAGATGACGTCGTCTCTCGGTAAATCTACCATGATTAGGTTTGGTAACCAATCATAGCCATGAAACTGAATTGGATAATCCTTAATCTCACGATTGTCGATAATTCTTCTACCCTCAGGTAGACCAATGACATAAGGCTCACAACTAGTAGCACTACCCAGACCTAGTTTACTCAAACATGACTTGGAAATGAATGAATGCGATGCACCAGTATCAAAAAGGGTACACACAGGTTGAGATAGAATTTCGAGTGTACCTGAGATCATTGGGGCTTCTAGATCATCATCTCTCTTCATCTCATAAATTCGGAGCTTGCCAGCCCCGGAACCGGATGCTCCCGTATGATAGCTATGGGCTCCGCCTTTGTTAGCTCTCGTCGTCTTAAATGACGCGGACTGAGTAGCCTGATTCGGAACCGCTGACTGTTTCGGGGCCTGAGATGACGCCGGAGTAGGTTTCGAGTCCTTTCGGCAAAAACGGGCCCTATGCCCCGCAATTCCACAGTTATTGCACGTGACGGTTTACCTCAAACACTTCGTGCTGTAATGACCCTGTTCTCCATAGTTGAAATAGGTAATGGCCGAACTGGCCGCTCGTGACTGAGATTCCGCGGGTCTGGGTGCCATAGGAGGTCGCTTAGTGAAAGTAGTGCCCGCTCGAGGCTTCTTGAAAGTTGCGTGACTGCCTTCAGACTGATTACGATTCTTTGACTTCTTGCTAGCATATGAAGGTTGTTGCTTAGCAATCTCCTTAGTAGTAAGCTCATAAGTAAGATCTCTCTCGATGAATTCGGCCAGAGTGGTGCAATTGTGATTAAGCAAATGCATCCGCATACGAGGTTTCAACCTCTTGCTGAAATACTTGATCTTGTCCGCCTCGGAGTGAATAATAGACGATGGCGAGAACATCATCGTCCGCTGAAATTTCTCGGAGATGGCGAGAACATCATCGTCCGCTGAGAGGTCGGGAGTGAGTAATTCCGATAACTTGGCCTCTCTGAGTGGGACCGGATAATACCTATCCATCATGAGAGTCTTGATTGATCCCAAGTATATGATACGTCGGTGGGCTTCAATGATAACCATCATGAATGAGTGCGCTTACCCATATCTTAAGCCGCAACTGAAACTTTACGCCCATCGGGGCAATCCACCATAGCAAATAACTTCTCGAAATGCTCAAGCCAATGAACAATATCTGCCGGCTCAGACGATCCCTCAAAGGTAGGTGGTCTTTGGCGAGAGATGTCGCAAATAATACTGCTCACACCCCTCTCTTGCCCCCGTGGTGGCGGCGGAGGAGCCTGTTGATTCTGAGTAGCTGAGTTCTGCATCGTCTCCATGAGGCGTGCCATTTGAGTCATCTGGGCCATCATGCCCTGCATAAAGGCGAGTGGGTTAACCCGAACACCCTCTGAATGAGCTGTGTCCCGGGTACGACTCCCTGACAGTGAATGATCATTTCCAGGAGAATGAGTGGCGGCATTGCTGCTCGATGAATTAGCATTATTCCTCGCATTCGCACGTGTATTGACACGAGTTCTCGGGGTTCGGCCCGCACCGCGGCCTCTTCCCCCGCGTCCTCTGCCAGCTCTTTCCATACTGAAGTGGGAAAGTCACAAGATGATTATATATCTCGCATGAATATCACATTATGATTACGCCATGAAATGATGAAAATGAGCACACGCGCTCAAACACAATGATTACATGAATGATCAACTGAAGTGACGAGATTATCTGATGAAATTCTTGAAATGATTATCTTGAACAAATTAACAAGATTAATGATACGATCCTCAAGATCAACAATCGAACAGTGAAATGAACTGAGTGATTAATGAGTTAACATGATCGACGTGATCACAAATGAAAATGATAAATGAGTATTGTTGACTGTTGAATGATGAATGAGTGATTCTTATTGCCAGAAATTATACCATGGCGTCAGAAATCTTACTGTTCTTTGGTCTGAGGGGCTCAGCTCTTGCACGGGTCACACGTGACGCGAAAGTCCAATCATACTAGTCTGATGAACGATGATTTCAATGAGATATGACTCGGAAGGTAGTATTCAAAACCACACTCTGATACCAACGCTGTAACACCCCAAACTAGGCGGATATTACAGTGTCGTGGACCCCCGAGTGGGACCCACCAGGCGAATGAAAATTAATGACTTAAATAATATAATTGTAGTACCGAACCACATTATATCATCAAAATACTCCTATGAGAAGTTTCATTACAACACACCCAAGATAATACAGAATACATGTATATTTTATATGAAGATAAAATATACAACACTGAATAAAATGAGTATTCAAATCTGCAGCGGAAATAAAATGAAGAAAAACGAATGACTGAAAAGGACTGGGGCCCCCTACTAGTATCACTGGGACTCCTCGCTGTCAACGTTCTCTTACCGTACTTTAGCCTTGCCATGACCTGAAAACAACATCCCCCAACGGGGTCAGTTACACAGAACAACAATCCTCAAGAGTTGAACAGTATACAACAATCACATAAATGAATTAGTGAATTAAGTTGAATGATCAGCATCAATGTACGCCCGAATGAAATGCGTAAGAGCACAAATAGCCGAGTGTCCGGAGTCCCACATATACACCCGCATTAGTCTCACGGTCCAATGTGTCCGGAGTCCCGCGTATACACATTACCATGCGCACCGTCCAATGTGTCCGGAGTCCCGCATATACACATGACCATAGTGTGCCCAACTAAAATTCCACACATGCGCCAACCGGACATGCAATATAATTCCGGAAGATCACCACAACAAAAATGACCAAGGTGAGGAGTAATGAATAGAATCCGATAAGGATCAAGAACGACTCACCGAGATGAAATAATGACACAACGAGTGATAGCTTCAATGAAATGATTTTGGAACCGTCGTTCCTCGTGAGTTACATGATGAGTTGATAAATACAAGTCTCGACATGAATGATATATATTATGAGTGAATTACATGTATGAATGAACAACAACGTAAGGAATGAATATCCTTTTAACAGAGTAAGAATTTACTTACACAATACCGGTGTTGAAATGTCCTTCCTCGAACAACGTCCTAAAAAGAGATGTCGGTCGCTCGAACAACCTTGAATAACACAATCACCAATAATCCGCTCAATATAAGTATCAAGTATGAATTACGACTAACTCAAAGGTTGATACAACAATATCCAAACTCATTGAGGCATTCAAACAACCACTTAGCGAACATCAACCCTTGATTATAACCAAAACCCAAATATATCGAAACCAACTCCAAAAATGAGTAGTTCAATCCAACAAAACACCTTCGATGATATCAATATTCCCATAGGAAACCACAACTTGAAGTTACGACAACTATACTCGGAAACCCCCAAAAATAACCAAAGTCAACATCAAGGGTTCTTGATTAATTCTCCAAATGTTCATCAAATCCGAAAAACATATCAATAAATCCGTAGCAATATATTTAGTCAAGGTAGATAATCCATATCTAATATATTCCAACAACAATCCAAGCTTACACGAAGAAATCGGAAGGAAAATACCCAAAATCCAAAATTCTAGATCCAAGAAATAATTACCTTGATTTGATGTGTTGGAGAGGATGAAATAATAATAAATCCAAATGATAAGCTTGAAGATGATGATGGATGAGTGCAGCTCGAAAAGATCTCTCCGAATCGCCCAAAATCGCCCGGAATCGAAGTGAGAAGTGAAAATGATGAATCTGAGCCGGACTTTCCTATTTATAGTAATTCCAGTTTAGCGCACGCTACGACCTGATATTTAGCGTGCGATAACGGGTTAACCGGATAGTCAAGTGAACTCTGACTGCCTCGTTAGTGTACGCTACGAACTTGATAGCGTGCGCTAATGCTCTCCCGATAGCGTGCGTTAACTCCAAATGTTAGCGTGCGCTAGCTAAATACCTGATGTCCAGAGACTGAAGTCCAGAACCTCCTGTCCTCAGACCTGCTCGTGATAGCGTGCGCTACTGCCCCATTAGCGTATGCTAAAATTCATTCATAGCGTGCGCTAGGAATTATTTCAAAATCAGTCCAGTACCCACTGGGCTCTGCCTGATCGGCCTTAGCGCGCGCTACACTGACTGCATAACTGGCGCTATCCAAACATACTAGCGTGCGCTACTTACCATTTGTAGCGTGCGCTACTCCAACTCGGCTGCAGTCTAGTGCCTTCTGGACTGCAGGCCTGAACCACATTAGCGTGCGCTGGTCATGGGGTACTACCCTATACCGAGACAGTGTTTAGAGCCCAAGAGGTTGAGGCTAGCCATAATCTGGATCAGCAACAGCCTACGAAGCCTAATACCGGTAATAGGCATTAGAATGGGAACCAAAATAAGGCCGTGGATTCTAATAAGCAAGCAAAGGTTGATCAAAGGTCGGGACCTAAGCCTCAAACCAGTAAGCCAGAGTGCTCGAAGTGTGGTAAGAATCATGGAGGGGAGTGCCTGTACGGTAAAGGTGTCTGCTACAGATGCAAGGATACAGGGCATTCAGCTTCGAACTGTCATCTCCAAAGGGCTAAAGGTCAAGGTTCTGGGGGAAAAGCTCGCATTTATACTTTGACCCAAAAGGACGCAGATGAGAATCCCGACATGGTGTCAGGTATGCTTATGATCTATAATGTGCCCTCTTTCACTTTATTTGACATTGGTGCCACACATACTTTTATGTTTGCAAAGTTTTATCATTCCATTGGTCATAGAAGCGTTAGAACTATTGAGTCTCTTTAGGTTAGCTTACCGTCAGGAAATATGATCCTCACTAATAGAATTACTGACGAGAATATTGAGACAGGTGGAAGAGAATTTGACGCTAGCTTATATTTGACTAACTCGACGGATTTTGATGTGATCCTTGGTATGGACTAGCTCGATAGACATGATGCCGATATAAGCTGTCGTGAGAAGAAGGTAACATTTAGGTGTTCCGAAGGCGAGTCGATCACCTTTTATGGTACTAAGAGTAGAGCAGTACCAAGAGTAATCACAGCCATGAAAGCACTGAGAAGTCTAAGGAAGGAGAAATGTCAGGGTTACTTGGTGAGTTTGGTTGACACTCATACTAATGAGGTGTCCCTTACAGACGTACCTATAGTACAAGAGTTTATGGATGTGTTTCCAGAATATTTTCCGGGAGTCCCACCCGACCGACAAGTGCAATTTAGTATTGATTTGGTCCCTAGGGTGGCCCCTACATCTAAAGCACTATATAGAATGTTTAATATCCGACAGTAATTCTTTATCAACTGTTGCATTATTTGGATAATTTGAGTATCGTTGTACTCATATTACATTTTGTTAATGTTTATTGATGATGGGATATATCAGAATAGACTTTATTATAACTGTCATTCGCATTATGGTTGATTTCTTGACGTTGTGTAGATTGTTACATTTTTGGGCTAAGTTTTCTATGTTTAACGTACGCTAAGTATTTAACTTGACATACGCTAATTCGTTGGCTTTATGTACGTAATGGAAAGCTGGTTACATACGTAATGCTTGGAATCTTATCCGATCTCAACTTTCGGCGTGGGGGGGCAGACATGATCCGAATATTTGGCCTTTTCGAGGCAACCAAGTTGACGTACATTACGTATGTAATGCTGAGACTATAACATACGTAATGAGGTTGGTGTTTTGAGGCAGTATCCTCTGGAGACAGATTACGTACGTAACATTTTAGGTATACCGTACGTAAAAGGGTTAACGTACGTTATCTTTATGCGTTAACGTACGTAACGAACTGTGCAGTTTATAAAAAGATAGCTTGTGTCTTTCATTTGCACGTCCCAACTTCTTTTTTTCTCTCCCATTATTGTCCCTCTGCCTCCCTAGACCGATTATACCCTCTTCCAACTTGTATTTGAGCCTTACATCTTGGATTGGAGCTTGTTGATTGGAAGTTTAGAGGTGTTCTTGATGCTTGGAGTGTGTTCTTGTAGTTTTGGTGGTTATTCTTCGTTTATGAAGGTTTGTTGTGCGATTCTACCCTATATTTTCGTAGTTCTGATGTTAGTGATATGATATACTACACCTAGTGTTGAATTAGTCAAGTAAAACATGTTTGTAGTGCTTTTTAACACTTATTGATGAATATGGTAATTAAAGGGTTTCGAATGAAGATGCTCGAATGGTAATGATCATGTTTATAAGAAGCATATTCATCTTGCTGGATTTATTAACATCATTAGGACAATAATAATCATTAGCTTCATCGTAGTTAAGTTTAATCGATAGAATTGTTGACATAAAATGTGTTAGAACACCATGTTTAGAACTTGATGAATGTTAGAGAATAGGGTGATTTCTTGAACCTAAAAACTATAACTTCATTTCTGTTTTGGCTTAGCAAAGTCTTTGAGAGATGATAAAAGGGTTTTGATGAACACAACTATAACTCTTATATATGAAAATCAGATGTGATGATAACTTAAGAATGTATTGAACATCATAATAAGTGGATAGTGTTCTTAAGAAGGTAATACTAATTGTGGATGGTAATGTCATAATAGAATGAGTATTGAATTCATTATGAGGGTCCTTGTATAGAGGAAGATGTTGAAGAACCGTAAGAACTTAGATAATCCGATTGTTAATGGTGTAGGATTTTTAGCCAGGCACATATATAGTCATACGTGGATGTTTCCATATTAAACTGTGCACACGAGACATAGTTCATGAGGATAATTATGTACATTGTCACACGTATATTCTGGATTCCGTATACGGGGTGGACATGTGCACGGATACATTTCCGGATTGGGCGTACTTTGATTTCCATGTATGATTGGATATGTTCGACGGTTTGTGACTAATTGTTCATACGCTCGACGGGTATGTTCAATAGTCCAGATGTTTTCTTTGAGATCTAATATATGTGAATTGTATAATATCTGGAGAATCATTTATCATGTATATCTGACCCTGTGTTTTGGGCGAAATACTTGTGTTGTATTTTAGGTCGAGGCAAGGGCAAGGCACTGGAAGAGCATGGTGACGGCGAAGGGTTCGAGGGATATTAGTTAAGGCAATTGGCCATACTATTTATAAACTCCAAATCGGAGTAATGACTATTTATTGTGGTTCGGTATCACAAGGTATTATATATTTCATCTGTATTTTGGTATTGCCTGGTGGGTCCCAGAGTGAGGTCCACGGCACTGTAATAGCCGCCCTTTTGGGGTGTTACAGAAGATGGCATCAGAGAGTCATTTCTCTTTAAGAGTCGTTGTGAAATGAACTAGTATCAAGAGACCTTCGTGTCACCTGTGACCTGTGCAAGCGCCTGAACCTACGAGCCAAATACGGTATGTACTTTATGAGCCATAATTTAATTACTGGCGTGAAATTGATATCGGAATGGATCTCTTTGTTGATCTTGATATTTCGAAGATCTGTGGCAGGATTTATCTGATTGATATTTCGAGGTAAATTCTGGATTGATTATGTGATTGAAATTGTTCGACTCGACGTCGATATGATATTATGTGTGGCACTCATAGTGTCGATGATTCATTATGAACTGTTTTCTGGAGTATGTAGTTCCTTGTTGCTATTAACTTAGCATGAATTTTGATTGATCATAAAGACGGTCATGAACTGTGCTTATGGTTATTATTACTATTTGATTCTTTCAGTATGGAAAGAAATCTGAGAGGCCGTGGCATAGGGGGACGAGGTCGCAGAAGGGGACGAATCCCGAGATCACGAGCCAACACGCGTTCGAATGTGGAGCATAGTTCTGCAGGCAGGGATTTGCCTCCTCGGGACCAATCGCACCACACTAAGAATGCGCGTGTCGATCCTTATATTGTTATGCAGGGCATGATGGCTCAAATGACCCATATGGGTCAATTGATGGAAGCTATTCAGAGAGATACTACTGGCCAGCAACAGGGGCCTCATCCAACACCTCCTGTACACGGCGGACCCGTGAGTCAGATCATCAGCGACATCTCTCGCCAGCGACCCCCGACTTTTGATGGCTCCTATGAGCCTGCTGATATTGTACATTGGATTGAACACTTTGATAAATTATTCGATATGGTGGACTGCCCAGAAGAGAATCGCGTCTCCGTAGCAGCTTACTATCTTAGCAAGGGCGCCCACACCTGGTGGCTTTCAGTGAGGCCAGCTGATGGTGTATATACTTGGGAGGAATTTAAAAACCTCATGTTAGACCGTGACTATCCAAGTCCACTCGTGAGGCCAAGCTGTCAGAATTGCTGAACCCAGACCCACCTGAAGACGATGATATAGTATCTGTTGCCGAGAAATTTCAGGCACTTCTTCCTTTCGCCTCGTCGGTTGTCCGAACTGTGGCCGATAAGATCAAATATTTTCTCAAGAGGCTTAAACCCAGAATGAGAATGCAACTGTTGAATCACCACTATACGATTCTACCGGAGTTCATCGAGAAAGCTCTGGAATACGAACTTACTGCGAAGGAGATTTCCAAGAAGCAACCACAGTCCAACAACAAGAGATCCAGGAACCATAACCAGACTGACAGTAACTGGGGGACGTTCAAGAAGGCCCAGTCATTACCGAACCCTTCTGAATGATCGTACATGGCGTCGAAGCCAGCCGGATCGCACTCTCGAGCGGTCAGCTCATCTGTTGTGTGCTATAACTGTGGGTACCAGGGGCACATCAACTCCAAATGCCCGAAGCCGGCCGTCGCATGCCATACTCGTGGGAAGAATGGGCATCGTGCTTGTTATTGTAGGAATAGATCGGGATGTGATCCAGTATCATCTCATGCTCCAGCTCAGTCTTCTGTCTAGGACCGTGTACCTCTGTCCGCTTCTTATCAGACTACCGGGGCAAATAGAGGGATGGGCCGTGGAAACCAAGCTGGTACATCTGGTGCTGGAGCTGCGAAACCCAAGATTTACGAGATGAAAAAGGTCGATGATCCCGAAGCCAGCATGATTGCAGGTACTCTCGAGATCCGATCTCAGCCCGTCAGTGTTCTTTTTGATACTGGTGCTTCACACTCCTTTTTATCTACTTCTTGTTTGAGTCGATTGCAATTAGATCATGTTACCAATTGTGAACCTTATGTAATTGGTCTACCCAATGGTAGAAGAATTGTTGGGAATCGTGAAGTGCATAACTGTCCGATTCGCATGAACGACCGTGAGTGGTTGTCAAACTTAATTGTGGTCGATTTACCAAAATATTATGTGATCTTGGGTATCGATTGGATAGATCGTCATGATGCCATACTTAGCATCCGCAAGAGGATAGTGACCGTCACATCTGATGATGGTGTTGAGTGTATTTTTCAGGGTGATAATCCCAGTCATTCCGTGAGAGTCATCAGCGCAAGAAAAGCAGTGAAACTGCTTAATCAAGGGTGCATTGGTTATTGGTGTTACATGACCAAAACAGCGGATCGACCAGTTGAATTGGCCAATATTCCGGTATTTCGAGACTACACAGATGTATTTCCAGACGAGTTGCCAGGCTTACCCCCACATCGTGAGGTAGAGTTTAATATTGAGCTAGAGCCAGGTACGTCCCCGCTTTCGAAAGCACCATATCGTATGGCTCTGACCGAGATGCAGGAGTTTAAGAACCAGCTTGAGGAGTTAACTGAGAAGGGATATATTCGACCTAGTGCATCCCCTTGGGGAGCACCAGTGCTATTTGTACGGAAGGAAGACGGATCTCTGCGTTTGTGTATTGATTACCGTGAGCTGAATAGGGTAACCATCAAGAACAAATATCCATTACCTCGTATTGATAATTTATTGGATCAACTTTAGGGAGCTGCTGTGTTTTCTAAGATCAACTTGAGATTCGGGTATCATTAGTTGAGGATTCGAGAGTCTGACATTGCGAAGACCGCTTTTTGTACTCGCTGTGGGCATTATGAGTTCGTAGTGATGCCATTTGGACTGACTAATGCACCGGCGGTATTCATGGAGTTGATGAATCATGTTTTTATTAATTATATGTATCTCTTTGTAGTCTTTTTTATTGACGACATTCTGATTTACTCTCATGACCATGAAGAGCATGAACGTCATCTCCATCAGGTTCTCGATGCGTTGAGGTGGGAACAACTTTATGGGAAGTTTTTCAAATGTGTATTATGTATGCCTGAGGTTATTTTTCTTGGGCATGTGATATCAGCCAAAGGGGTGAGAGTAGACCCACAAAAGACAGAAGCTATCCGAGATTGGCTACCTCCGAAGAACGTGAAGGAAGTTTGCAGTTTCCTTGGTCTAGCAGGTTATTACAGATGGTTCGTGGAAGGTTTTTCCAAGATTGCTCAACTGATGACCAACCTGTTGAGGAAGGATAAGAAGTATTTTTGGTCCGAGGCATGTCAGCAAAGTTTTGATGAACTCAAGAGTCGATTGATTTCAGCACCTGTTTTGGTTCTACCAAAAGGAACGGAAGGATTTGTGGTGTATAGTGACGCGTCGAGACAGGGCCTTGGATGTGTGTTGATGCAGGAGGGGAAAGTGATTGCCTATGCATCAATACAGTTGCGACCCTATGAAGTTAACCATCCGACCCATGACTTGGAACTAGCAGCCGTGGTATTTGCTTTGAAGATCTGGCGTCACTATTTGTATGGAGTTACCTATCAGATTTTTACTGATCACAAGAGCCTGAAGTACATTTTTACTCAGAAGGAGTTGAACATGAGAGAAGGTGGCTAGAACTAATCAAAGACTATAATATCGAGATCCTTTATCATCCGGGCAAAGCAAATGTGATTGCCGACGCCTTGAGTCGTTAGACAGTACAGGAGAAGATGCTTGCCCACTTGACAATTCAGAGAGAATTACAGTTAGAGTTCGTGAGGCCGGAAATTGAAGTCTGGTTACAGCGTATTCAGGGACAACTCTGCACACTTGAGATTTCATCATCCCTTGATGATATAATCAGATCGAAGCATGTTACAGACCTATTCTTATCTCGAGTTCGGGATGAAGTAACTCAAGGGAAAGCCCCTGGATTTGTGATCCACGAGGATGGATTGATACGCTTCAGGAATTGAGTTTGTGTACCCACTGACGAAGAGTTGAGGAGCTCTATCCTGAGAGAGGCTCATGCAACCCCGTACTGCATTCACCCGGGGTCTAGCAAGATGTATAAGGATTTGAAGCAATGTTATTGGTGGGGGAATAAGAAAAGTGAAGTTGCAGAGTTTCTTTCGAGATGTTTAACCTGTCAGCAGGTTAAGATTGAACACCAGCGATATGCAGGAATGCTGAAACCGCTCCCGATTCCCGAGTGGAAATGGGAGGACATATTGATGGATTTTAACACTAGCTTGCCGACGAGTCGTTGAGGGATGAATACGATTTGGGTGATTGTGGATCGTCTGACCAAATCATCCCACTTTTTGGAGATTAAAGACACATGGGGACCCGACAGATTGGACCAGCTGTTTATTAAAGAGATTTTAAGGTTACATGGTACCCCAAAGAGTATTGTATCGGATCATGATGGGCGTATCATGTCTCCTTTATGGAAAGTAGTTCATCATGCGATGGGTACGCAATTGAACTTCAGTACGGCATTTCATCCGCAGACTGATGGTCAATCTGAAAGGACTATCCAAACTCTAGAGGATATGTTGAGGGCGTGCGCTCTTGATTGGATGGACGATTGGGAAGCCCAACTACCTTTGGTGGAATTTACTTATAATAATAGTTGGTATGCTTCGATTCTGATGGCACCATATGACTTATTGTATGGCTGTCGTTGTAGGTCCCTTTTATGTTGGGACAACCTGTCCGAATCCTTAGGTACAGAACCTAACACGTTGTTAGCAGCCCGTGAGAAGATCGCCCTAATTAGGAGTTATTTGTTAAGGGCTAAAATCCGATAGAAGTCTTACGCAAACAACCATCGGCGACCGCTTGAGTTCGAGGTTGGCGACCATGTGCTAATGAAGGTGTCTCCTACCCGAGGTGTTTTTCATTTTGGGAAGAGAGGCAAACTGAGCCCGAGGTACATTGGGCCCTTTGAGATTTTGGAGAGAGTAGGTGATCTGGCCTGTCGACTGGCTTTGCCACCGACTTTAAGTCGAATTCACAACATGTTTCATGTCTCCCAATTGAGGAAGTAAGTTGGTGATCCGAGTCATATACTTCAGTTCGATGAGATCGAGATAGCAGAGGATCATTCGTATGAGGAGCATCCCGTATAGATACTCGATAGAAGGATCAAACAGTTGCGGAACAAAACGATTCCCCTGCTGAAGGTTCAGTGGTCCCGAAACGGAGTCAAGGAGGCTATGTGGGAGACAGAGAGCAGCATGCGAGAGATGTATCCCGAGTTGTTTACCCCTTTGTTTCGAGGACGAAACTCCTTTTAAGGGGGGAGTATGTAATATCCGACAGTAATTCCTTATCTACTGTTGCATTATTCGGATAATTTGAGTATCATTGTAATCATATTAAATTTAGTTAATGTTTATTGATGTCGGGATATATCATAATAGACTTGATTATAACTGTCATTCGCATTATGGTTGATTTCTTGACGTTGTGTAGATTGTTACATTTTTGGGCTAAGTTTTCTTTGTTTAACATACGCTAAGGATTTAACTTAATATACGCTAATTCATTAGCTTTACGTACATAATAGTATGTTGTTTACATACGTAATGCTTGGAATCTTATCCAATCTCAACTTTCGGCGTGGGGGGCCAGACATGATCCGGATATTTGGCCTTTTCGAGGCAACCAAGTTGACGTACATTATGTACGTAATGCTGAGGCTATAACGTACGTAATGAGGTTGGTGTTTTGAGGCACTAGCCTCTAGAGACAGATTACGTACGTAACATTTTAGGTGTAGCATACGTAAAGGGGTTAACGTAAGTTATATTCATGCGACGAATTGTGCAGTTTATAAAAAGACAGCTTGTGTATTTCATTTGTGACTCCAATTAGTCTTAGTATCTTCCAGATGTGGTCCTTTAAGAGCTTTGGCTTTCAAATTAAATCAAGCCCTTGTATTCCATTTTTTTCGCTCTCTCTCCTTCTTAAAATTATATTTTTAAAAGATTAAATATTTACATATAGTCCTATTTGTAGGATACGAGAACCAAGAGCACGATTAGGACAAAGCATTTGCTTTCAAGTTATATCTTGTATATTATTTTCAACTATAATATTATATTAATAATAAACTATTATTATCTATAGATAAGAACAAGAACTTACGGGCCTAGGATTGTCGAGTCAAGCATCTTCATCACATTCAAGTTCAAGTTCTGCATTTATCCAGGTGTGGGGATTTATTATGCTTTTGTTTATTTTAATTGATTTATATATTGTCTTGTATGTGCACGTGAAATCAGTCAAAAGCACTTAAATGTGCAAATCAGTCAGAAACACTTAAATGCGCAAATCAGTCAGAAGCACTTAAATGTGCAAATCAGTCAGAAGCACTTAATTGTGCAAAATGTCTTCGGGCTAGCCGACGGGCTTCAGAATTTACCAGTCATGTTGTTTATACTTGCTAATATATTTAGAAATTAACTTAGACATATTGCGTACCCTCCACACTGAGCGAGTTGAAAGCTCACCCCATTATTTAGCCCTTTCAGGTTGAGGAGATCGATGTGGCATGCGCTTGAATGTGGGATGATCAAGCTTCATGAATAGTTATTATTTATTTCATGTTATTTCTCTCAGACTATGTTTTATGAACAAGTGTTCGATTTTTTTTAATTTCACGTCGAAGTATGTTTTTTTATTTAATGGTGACTTGAGAATATTACTTGCGATTATTAAGTTTGTCTTTTTGAAATGTATTTTCGCTGCAAAATTTTTATTTATTCTTTTTGAATTTAGAAGAATTATTTTTCCTAGAATAGTTGTCGCTACATAAGTGGTATCGGAGCGGGTATACAGTTTTGTAGACTTGTTAAAATTGTTTCTTTTTCTAAACTAAAATTTCATTTTCGCAAGTAGTCAAATATTATTTTTTACAATTATGATCATCTACCTCTGCCGCTCCACGTCGACTCCAAGGTACATTAAGTTATTATTATTCATTATGTGATAAATGCAGTTTACCAGATCAACCATGATTCATGCATTAAAGATGCATCTTCAGTCTATTTTGCATATAAGAATTTTATGATAAAATATTTGGGCATGAAATTGTTTTCTTATAAATTCATAAGTATATGTGTGACATGCGTAAATCATCATTGCTAGAAATCTATGGTTCTCAACCTATAGATGCAATAGAACTCTCCGTTTTATTTCCCCCTCTCGTTGGGTAAGTACTGAGGGATCGTTGTGTGTGGTATGCCTTAGGATAATGGCAACTCGTGGACATGGACGCCCAGCTAACCGAGGTGCAAATAATCTCGATGGTCAGAATGCCAACCTTGGTGCTGGTGGTGGTGGTGACGGAGGTCATGATAACCACAATAATAATTTGCCAGCTCCTACTCAGTCACAAGTTGTGCAACAGTTCCGGCATTTCACCCCACCATCATTCAACAGTCGAGAAGGACTAGCTTTTGTTGATGAATGGTTCTTGTCGCTCGAGCACAATTTTGAGCTCATTGGGTGAATTAATGCGCAAAGAAATCTTTGCGGCCAATATCAAATGGTGGAGGATGCTGGACGCTGGTGCATATGCTATTGGCGTTTGAGGCCTGTGGCCGAGCGTGCTGCATTAACTTGGGATCGATTCAACGAAATAGTGATGGAATAGTACTACCCACAACATTATCGAGAAAAGATGGAGAGAGAGTTTTGGAATCTCGAACAAGGAGGAATGACGGTTGAAGAATATGAGAGAAAATCCAACCAAATCAGCTTCTTTGTGGAGCACATGGTAGATACAGATCGAAAGATTACGCCCGAGTATTCGTCACATCATGGATGGTCATGGGGTGCTACCCTATACCGAGACAGTGTTTCGAGCCCAAGAGGTTGTGGCTAGCCATAATCTGGATCAGCAACAGTCTACGAAGCCTAATACCGGTAAGAGGCATTGAATCGGAACCAAAATAATGTCGTGGTTTCTAATAAGCAAGCAAAGGTTGATCAAAGGTCGGGACCTAAGCCTCAAACCAGTAAGCCAGAGTGCTCGGAGTGTGGTAAGAATCATGGAGGGGAGTGCCTGTACGGTAAAGGTGTTTGCTACAGATGCAAGGAGCCAGGGCATTCATCTTCGAAATGTCATCTCCAAAGGGCCAAAGGTCAAGGTTCTGTAGAAAAAGCTCGTATTTATACTTTGACCTGAAAGGACGCAGATGAGAATTCCGGCACGGTGTCAGGTATGATTATGATCTCTAATGTGCCCGCTTTCGCTTTATTTGACACTGGTTCCACACATACTTTTATGTCTGCAAAGTTTTATCATTCCATTGGTCATAGAAGCGTTATAACTGTTGAGTCTCTTGAGGTTAGCTTACCGTCAGGAAATACGATCCTCACTAATAGAATGATTGACGAGAATATTGAGATAGGAGGAAGAGAATTTGAAGCTAGCTTATATTTGATTAACTCGATGGATTTTGATGTGATCCTTAGTATGGACTGGCTCGATAAACATGATGCCGATATAAGCTGCCGTGAGAAGAAGTTAACACTGAGGTGTTCCGAAGGCGAGTCGATCACCTTTTATGGTACTAAGAGTAGAGCAGTACCAAGAGTAATCACAGCCATGAAAGCACTGAGAATTCTAAGGAAAGAGAAATGTCTGGGTTACTTGGTGAGTTTGGTTGACACTCGTACTAATGAGGTGTCCCCTACAGACATACCTATAGTACGAGAGTTTCTGGATGTGTTTCCAGAAGATTTGCCGGGAGTCCTGACATGCTTTTTGTGTAACTATCGCAAGTGCACGATATCGTATCAAGTAGTAAAGTGGACTTTTTGAGTCCGGTTTATCGATCCCACAAGGAAGTTATGTTATAATTTGAATTATACACTATTAGTCTATTTTTATAGATACTTAAGATGAGTGAAACACACAATTAAAAAGTTTGGTTTAATAATTGCAAAGAAATTGCAATAATAGTTCTAATATTATAAAGAAATAAAAAGATTGCAATATTAATAGATTGATTAATGATAAAATGAAATAGTTGGGATTACAAACTTAGTTCGTCATTAGTTATAAAAGATGTATTGGAGATCATAAGATGAATTTACTTATTATGTTGTGTAGATTCGATTTTCCTTAAAAAGACGGTTTCTCTTTCGAACTATAAACGCCCTTACATATTGAATCAATCCACTATATTTCTATGTTGATTGGCTTCAATACATAGCATTAGGATTTGTGAAAATAACTCAATGAATCATCTAAGGACTAGGGGTATATTTCTATCCCTAGAACAACTTAGAGTGAAGATCATTTGATCTAATCAAACATATTTTCTTTGAAACATATGAAGATCATAAATATCTTCATTAATTGGCCAAATAAATAAAGATTGTTAAAACAATGAAAATCACACACAATAATAAGTAATTCATAATATATCTTTATACAAACATAAATAACATGACTAACCTTGTTTATAATCCCAACTTAAGAAACTTAGCCCATAAAGGGTTTATTACACATATTACAAGCTTTGGTGGTCATTCTTAGTTGAATCAAGAGAAAGAATTGATCCTAACTCCCTTAGTAGATAAAGGAGATAGAAGCAATAAACTCTCCGAACAACATATACTACACCACACTTACAAAGATCACTCAAGAACACAAGTGTGTTCTTCACACAAAAAGAAAAGTTTACAAGAAAATGGAAAATTATATGATGAATGGTGAATGATGAAGGATCTAAGGGGTCTATTTATACACCTAAAGTCATCTAATAGCTCCAAAACTACAGCATTATTACATTATATCGGATCAATGCCACCATCCCCTCAATAATACACAAAAGTATAAAAATTAGACAAATCATAGCAATGTCAAGAGTTACGGCCGTAACATTCGGGAGTTACGGCCGTAATCGAGGTGACTTACGGCCGTAACTTCCTGAATGTTACGGCCGTAACGGCTTCGTAAATTTGCTCATTTGAAGCTTTGATAGTTACGTTTTCAGCCCGAATTCCTCGGACTTTGCATTTTTGCCCCGGATCTTCTTGGATGATAACTTTTGATATATAACTCGATTTTGAATCCGGAAACACCGCCGAATTCGTCTCGGAAAGCCCTACAACATGAATATATCAAAATTCAATAAAGAGAATATTTATTAAACATGTTGTTTCTTGAGTAATTCGATTATTTAATCCGATCATCATCCGATAAAAATAAAATTATTAAAACTAATAAATTAAAAGCAAAAACGAGTAGACTAGCTCAATTATGGGTGAATTTTATCGATACAAACCATAGATAAGTGTACAAAAATGACACTTATCACACCCCAAACTTGAATTCTTGCTAGTCCCGAGCAAGACTCTTTATTATTCACACTCCAAAAATAAAAATAAAAATAAAAAAATAAGAAAATTAATACACACATAAATTAAAATATAAAAGAGAAAAGGAGATCAAAATGCCATTAATAAACAACAACTTGACTTTATACGGTAGATAGAAATGAATCAAGATTCAAAATAAATCTACTAATATTATTGAAGTTAAAACACGGTTTTTATTTTGTAATTCCAAAATGTAAGGTTTTCCCCAAAAGGTTGATTATTTCTTTCCCACTCGTGATACACACGACTCCCTTTAATGGTTGCTCTCGATCACTCGTTTATTTTTCGACTCAATATGAAGAAGAATTTCATTGGCGTCATCAAATATTGTGATTTTTACAAAATTGAGTGTATTGAAATTCACCGCTAATTAATTCAAATCTGCTCATAAATTACATCCCTTTTAGTGATAGCTTTCACACCGTTATTTGCTAACGTGTAGCTCTTTTCACTAACACAATTTCTATCTCATTTTTTTTCGTAAAAGGTGATAGCTTTCACACCGTTATTTGCTAACGTGTAGCTCTTTTCACCAATTTTTCTGAGACGGCGACTACGCACCAACAATGGTTAGTCCTTTATTTTTCGCAAAATTTAAGACTTCCAAAATTAGCATTATTCTTGCTCAACACTTCTCCTTTTCGTCATTTTTTTTTTTAGGTGATAGCTTTCACACCGTTATTTGCTAACGTGTAGCTCTTTTCACCAATGACTCCTTTTTTAGGGAATAGAATTTTTGAGAAAATCATTTTTAGTTAAGCATGAAAAATCAAAAACTCCACAAATTAAGTAAATTTCGCTTTATTTTTCATTAACCAATTGATTCTTCTTTTCTCAAGGTAACGAATGACTCGATTTTATATGATAATTACAAGGCTTGGAAAGAGAGATTAAGGCTCAAAAATTTTGGAATATACAATTTTTTTTTACCGGTTAAAACGATTTTAGAAGTTTGTATATAGCTAATTTATTGGTGTTATGGCGGTTAAAAATCTCAAAAATCAAAATACTATAAATATATATATAAATATATATATATAAAAAAAAATTATGGAAAATAACCAAATCAATCAAAACACACCAAAATTATTAAACAAACACAAATACTAAAACAAACCACCCCAAACTTGAAAATAAAACTGTCTCGGTTTAAAAATAAAATAAAAAATAAAAAATAAAAATCAATGCAGAAAAGCGAATACTCCTGTTAAGAAAGTTGATGTCTGAGCCTAACGCCTTTTAGAATCTGCAAGAGAATAAATATACGAGGCACACACAAAAGAAAATAAAATATACTCGTAAGTATAACATAATTTTTAGATGCGCATCAAGAAAGTCCGAAGAGTCGCCTTACGCCGCCATCAAAGTTTTTATAAAAGCAAAAGACGAAATAAACATTACGGTAATGAAATAAAAATACATAAATCGTGAATAGATGCGCGTCAAGAGATCAAGAAGAAACTCCTTAAGCCGCCATCATTTAGTACGATTATTACACACGACAAAAAGTAAAAATACAAGGGGTCCGACATGGGTTATCAAAGGGAGAGGAATGAATCTACTTTTCGTTTTCTCACGGTAAAATCTTCTACCTGACAATTTTAGCTAAAGTGGATCTGGTTGAGGAACAAATTCATTGAGTTTTCGATTAGTTCTTCGGTGTTGTTGCAACGACTATGATTCGCTTTTGCACGCTCGGAAATAAATCCCTTTTCAGCAGAGTAGTCGATGAAAGATAGTAAACCATCAAAAACCATTGAGATTAAGCACTCCTATTGGTTTTGATGAACATTTAGTGGGCTCTGGTAACCACATGAAAAAGTTCCTCAAGTGTGCCAAAACCACCGGAAGGGCGATAAAGGCGCGAATTATTTATCATGTGAGTTATGCGATCTTGCATATTCACGAGATCTAAACTCATCTCCAATAGTTGACCGGTGATTTTACTTTCAGAGGTTTTGGGATTACTCCCAACACTCTTACTCCTTCCATATAGGCGACAGCTCGCCCCATTAATCCTAGACTTCCTCCTCCGTAAACTACATGAATGCATTTTCTCCTAAGGTACGACCCAAGTTGTGGGTGCTTGGTGAAGCATGCCTCTTTTCGAACTAGATCCACCAAAAATGCAGACTGTAAAATTTTTGTTGAAGATGATGACTCCATTTTTGAAAAGAAAAAAATTTTAGAGAGAAAGCAGAGAAAAGTGCAAGTTTGAGGGATGAATGAAAGAAACCGGAGAAAGTTTATTTATAGAAGAAAAGAAGGTAAAAATTGTTTAACAAGTTTGTGATTGCGTTTGATTGTGCTTCAACTACTCAATAGAATAATGAAAGCTTTTATCGCGTATCACATTTTTATTCGTAAAATCTCACCACACGACAAAAATAAAAGATACTTACGCGTATGTACGGTAGTTGTGATTGTGGCTCACATCTTCCTCGATTTTACGTTCGAAGCGGCCTAAACGCCTTCTATGAGTCGGGAGAAGCTTCCCATCCAATTTTCTTACAAATTGGCAAACAGGGTCTTTTAACGTCGATTCCCAAGACGTTGTTCATATTCGGTTTGAATTTATTCCACAAACATTGAATTCCGTAATACACAAGTCCACTAGGATGCGTGTCAAGAGAAATTTCGATATTATCTAAATTCTCCTTATTCAGACCATCATTAATGAACTGAATTTTATCTTCTCTGTTTGTAGATGGAATTCCTAAAGATCGACATTTTGCATTACAGTTCCATCTAGCACATTTATAGCAAACGGGTAGAATCTTTGCTCGTCGTTTCTTGGCATATGAACTTTTTCCAAGCCCTGGTAAAAATCTAGTTGGTGTTTCTGTGAATTCACCTTCTATTCTTACTTTGGCTTCGATAATGAATCTTATGTCAAAAGGTATGCTTTTATTAGTAAGCAACCTCATCCTTTCAAGCCTTGTCTTGTAAATTTTAAAAATTGCATTTTTGCTTAGAAAGGGAAATCTTTTTTCAATTTTAAACAATGTTTCATCCATGATAAAAAAAAACAAAAATAAAAAGACAATGAAAAATAATTAAAAAAATAAAAAATATATACAAATATCAGTTGTTGTGGGAAACTGAAAAATCCGACTTTAATAGTCACGGAGTACCGTTATCCGCCACTTGACCGGACAAACACAATTTAGTACTAAGTTACAACGTCGAGAAATTTGTACCTACAAAAATAGTTTATAATGTAAGATTTCAAATATAACTTATACTTCCCCGGCAACGGCGCCAAAAACTTGACACGCTTTTTGTGTAACTATCGCAAGTGCACGATATCGTATCAAGTAGTAAAGTTGACTTTTTGAGTCCGGTTTATCGATCCCACAAGGAAGTTATGTTATAATTTGAATTATACACTATTAGTCTATTTTTATAGATACTTAAGATGAGTGAAACACACAATTAAAAAGTTTGGTTTAATAATTGCAAAGAAATTGCAATAATAGTTCTAATATTATAAAGAAATAAAAAGATTGCAATATTAATAGATTGATTAATGATAAAATGAAATAGTTGGGATTACAAACTTAGTTCGTCATTAGTTATAAAAGATGTATTGGAGATCATAAGATGAATTTACTTATTATGTTGTGTAGATTCGATTTTCCTTAAAAAGACGGTTTCTCTTTCGAACTATAAACGCCCCTTACATATTGAATCAATCCACTATATTTCTATGTTGATTGGCTTCAATACATAGCATTAGGATTTGTGAAAATAACTCAATGAATCATCTAAGGACTAGGGGTATATTTCTATCCCCTAGAACAACTTAGAGTGAAGATCATTTGATCTAATCAAACATATTTTCTTTGAAACATATGAAGATCATAAATATCTTCATTAATTGGCCAAATAAATAAAGATTGTTAAAACAATGAAAATCACACACAATAATAAGTAATACATAATATATCTTTATACAAACATAAATAACATGACTAACCTTGTTTATAATCCCAACTTAAGAAACTTAGCCCATAAAGGGTTTATTACACATATTACAAGCTTTGGTGGTCATTCTTAGTTGAATCAAGAGAAAGAATTGATCCTAACTCCCTTAGTAGATAAAGGAGATAGAAGCAATAAACTCTCTGAACAACATATACTACACCACACTTACAAAGATCACTCAAGAACACAAGTGTGTTCTTCACACAAAAAGAAAAGTTTACAAGAAAATGGAAAATTATATGATGAATGGTGAATGATGAAGGATCTAAGGGGTCTATTTATACACCTAAAGTCATCTAATAGCTCCAAAACTACAGCATTATTACATTATATCGGATCAATGCCAGCCATCCCCTCAATAATACACAAAAAGTATAAAAAATTAGACAAATCATAGCAATCTGTCAAGAGTTACGTAGTAACATTCGGGAGTTACGGCAGAATCGAGGTGACTTACGGCCGTAACTTCCTGAATGTTACGGCTGTAACGTGGCTTCGTAAATTTGCTCATTTGAAGCTTTGATAGTTACGTTTTCAGCCCAGAATTCCTCAAACTTTGCATTTTTGCCCAGATCTTCTTCGGATGATAACTTTTGATATATAACTCTGATTTTAAATCCGGAAACACTGCCGAATTCGTCTCGGAAAGCCCTACAACATGAATATATCAAAATTCAATAAAGAGAATATTTATTAAACATGTTGTTTCTTGAGTAATTCAGTTATTTAATCCGATCATCATCCGATAAAAATAAAATTATTAAAACTAATAAATTAAAAGCAAAAAACGAGTAGACTAGCTCAATTATGGGTGAATTTTATCGATACAAACCATGGATAAGTGTACAAAAATGACACTTATCAAGTCCCACCCGACCGACAAGTGGAGTTTTGTATTGATTTGGTCCCTGGGATGGCCCCTACATCCAAAGCGCCATATATAATGTGTAATATCCGACAGTAATTCCTTATCTACTTTTGCATTATTTGGATAATTTGAGTATCGTTGTAATCATATTACATTTAGTTAATGTTTATTGATGTTGGGATATATCAGAATAGACTTGATTATAACTGTCATTCGCATTATGGTGGATTTCTTGACGTTGTGTAGATTGTTACATTTTTGGGCTAAGTTTTCTGTGTTTAACGTACGCTAAGGATATAACTTAACGTACGCTAATTCGTTGGCTTTACGTACATAATGGAATGCTGGTTACGTACGTAATGCTTGAAATCTTATCCGATCTCAACTTTCAGCGTGGGGGGCCGGACATGATCCGGATATTTGGCCTTTTCGAGGCAACCGAGTTGACGTACCTTACGTACGTAATGGTGAGGCTATAACATACATAATGAGGTTGGTGTTTTGAGGCAGTAGCATCTGGAGACAGATTACGTACGTAACATTTTAGGTGTAGCGTACGTAAAGGGGTTAAAGTATGTTATCTTCATGCGATAACGTATGTAACGAACTGTGCAGTTTATAAAAAGACAGCTTGTGTCTTTCATTTACATGTCCCAACTTCGTTTTTTCTTTCCCATTATCGTCCCTCTACCTCCCTAGACCGATTATACCCTCTTCCAACTTGTATATGAGCCTTGCATCTTGGATTGGAGCTTGTTGATTGGAAGTTTAGAGGTGTTCTTTAATCTTGGAGTGTGTTCTTGTAGTTTTGGTGGTTGTTCTTCATTTCTGAAGGTATGTTGTGCGATTATACTCTATATTTTCGTAGTTATGATGTTAGTGATATGATATACTACACCTAGTGTTGAATTAATCAAGTAAATCATGTTTGTAGTTAAGATTTTTAACACTTATTGATGAATATAGTAATTAATGGGTTTGGAATGAAGATGTTCTTGATGTTTTAATGGTAGTGATCATGTTTATAAGAATCATATTCATCTTGCTGGATTTATTAACATCATTAGGACAATAATAATCATTAGCTTCATCGTAGTTAAGTTTAATCGATGGAACTGTTGACATAAAATGTATTAGAACACCATGTTTATAACTTGATGAATGTTAGAGACTAGGTTGATGTTCTTGAACCTAAAAACTATAACTTCATTTCTGTTTTAGCTTAGCAAAGTCTTTGAGAGATGATAAAAGGGTTTGATGAAAACAACTATAACTCTTATATATGAAAATCGGATGTGTTGATAACTTAAGAATGTATTGATCATCATAATAAGTGGATAGTGTTCTTAATAAGGTAATACTAATTGTGGATGATAATGTCATAATAGAATGAGTATTGAATTCATTATGAGGGTCCTTGTATAGAGGTAGATGTTGAAGAACCGTAAGAACTTGGATAATCCGATTGTTAATGGTGAATTGAAGGTGTTTAATGTATAAAATTGTTTATAGTGATAAAAAGAGTATTCAAGAGGATATTGTAGTATGGTAATCTGATTATTAAAGCCGAATTAGAGGTACTGAATTTCATCAACAATTGATAGAATGTTCATTGAAGTTGAATTAATTGAACGAGTAGGTTTCGGGTGTTGTTTCCTACGAATTGATATCAATATTGTGTGAATATATTATTGAATGAATTACGTTTCATTCAAGGTTGCTTGTTCGATTGAGTATTTAATCGAGGATATCGTCCGTTTGATCATTTGGAGAAGGATATTGCCCGTATTGAATCTTTGATTCGTAGTTCGATATTGTTCTTGATGATGTTCCGTTTTTCATCGTGGGATTGCATTCCTAAGTTCATCACCTTTGAATCGTTGATCTCGTTGATCCTTATTGTCACTTCAATGAGTTTCTTGATCCTTAATCGGATATGTGATTTATTGAATTCGTTGTCATGTTGTATCGTGACATATCTGGAATCATATCTGCGTGCCGATTGGTTATTGTGTAGGATTTTTAGCCAGGCACATATATAGTCATACGTGGATGTTTCCGTATTGGACTGTGCACACGAGACGTACTTCATGAGGCTAATTAGGTACATTGTCACACGTATATTCTGGATTCCGTATATGGGGTGGCCATGTGCACGGACACATTTTCGGATCGGGCATACTGTGATGTCCATCTTGAGCCATATTGTTTGGTTATTTATAGTCCATGTATGATTGGATATGTTCGACGGTTTGTGACTGATTGTTCATACGCTCGAGGGGTATGTTCAATAGTCGTGATGTTTTCTTTGAGATCTAATATATGTGAATTGTATAATGTCTGGAGAATCATTTATCATGTATATCTGACCCTATGTTTTGGGCGACATACTTGTGTTGTATTTTAGGTCGAGGCAAGGGCAAGGCACGGGAAGAGCATGGTGACGGCGAAGGGTTCGAAGGATACTAGTTCGGGGGGCCCAAGTCTTTTGTTGTCCGGTTATGTTCAAAACCGTGTAATGTTATTTTCCGATTCATTTAAACTTTTGATCGATTGTATTGTTATTCGAAGTATATTCCATCTCCATATGGTTTATACTTGTATTTAGATCCTGTGTATGTTAAGGCCATTGACCATACTGTTTATAAACTCCTAATCGGAGTAATGACTATTTATTGTGGTTCGATATCACAAGGTAATATATATTTCATCTGTATTTTGGTATTGCCTGGTGGGTCCCAGAGTGGGGTCTACGGCACTGTAATAGACGCCCTTTTGGGGTGTTACAGAATGGCTCCGAAGGAACTTCAAGAATTGAAGGTCCAAATCCAAGAGCTGCTGGAGCTCGGATTTGTTCGTCCTAGTGTGTCTCCATGGGGTGCACCAGTGCTGTTTGTAAGAAAGAAGGATGGGTCACTTCGGATGTGTATAGATTACAGAGATCTGAATCGACTCACGGTGAAGAACAAGTACCCACAACTGAGAATTGAGGATTTATTTGATCAGTTGAGGGGAGCCAGAACCTTTTCGAAGATCGATTTGCGGTCGGGGTACCAACAACTGAAGATTAGGGGGTGTGACATTCCCAAGACGGCTTTCAGAACCCGTTATGGACATTTTGAAATTGTAGTGATGCCTTTCGATCTGAGTAAGGCACCGACAGTCTTTATGGTTTTGATGAACAGGGTGTTCCAACCTTACTTGGATAAGTTCGTGATCGTCTTCATAGATGACATCTTGGTGTATTCTAATGACAAGGAACAATACCAAGAGAATTAGAGGATTACATTGGAGACACTTCGCAAGGAGAAGTTGTATGCCAAGTTCAATAAATGTGAGTTTTGGTTAAACCGAGTTGGATTCCTTGGACATGTGGTGACTTCAAGAGGAATTGACGTAGACCCTGATAAGGTTGTAGCAGTGAGTAGTTGGGGAGTACCCAAGAATGCGAGCGAAGTTCGCAGCTTTCTGGGCCTAGCTAGCTATTATAGAAGATTTATCGAAGGATTTTCGAAAATCGCCACTCCTATTGTAACACCCCCAAAGCCATCCAGGAATATTACAGCGCCGTGGGCCCCGAGACGGAACCCACAAGGCTAAAAGATAATTTTACAAAAATTTTAAATACGCTTAAGCGGTGATGACGGTAATATCTTTGAAAATATTTGAAGACTTTATAAAATCTATTTATCAAAACTGTCGTAAAACCTCATTGAAACTACAAGGCCCAAAACGCCAAAACTCAATAGTTTAAAAGTATAAGTTAAGCCATCGCTTACACGTACCGACAAAATAGTTTAGAAAACGATTTTCCAAAACAAACTCAATATCTCAAAATACTAGCAACCCATTTTCAAACATACTCGCAGCGGATATAAAAGTTGACTAAGAAATACTATTGCAGCGGAAAAAGGACAACTAGTCAAAGTACTCAATTCACAAACACACGCCATAACCAGTATCTTCCGAGAAACTCATCTCTTCACGACCGCTACAAGCTCGATATCTCAAGAACCTAAAAACAAATCCCACAACGGGGTCAGCCATAATATCCAACAATGATATCGATCACATCGCGTCAATAATTACGTATCAATGAAAATACTAAGTAAGGATACTACCAATGTAATCTTACCGCCATAATTTTACCAACTCGTGATAATCCTTACCAAAGTAATACTTACCAAAATTCACATCTCGTATCCTCAACAACACAATAAACTCATACCCAAACATCTGTACAGTACCTCAAGCAATACCCAAGGTTTTCCAAACATCATAACTCACAGATACAAAATATACCAACTCTGACCAATTCAATCCATCGCATATCATTATCAAATCTCAACATGAAAATTGGTTGTCCGTCAAAGACAAATACCAAAAAGGAAATATGGAACATACCTCAGGATACGTAATGCCACGATGAATCATGTCAGTCTAATCCGAGATCAGACCAATACAACATACGAACATGGTCCTAACACAAGACCTACAAATGCATACTCACATGACGACATCAATATGCCCACAACAATAACAACAATGTATACTCAATGGAAATCCGATGATCCAGCGCACACAGCATAGATCCCAAGATGGCACTGCTGGATCAACACGAGGTGGATAACCAATAATATACATATTTACAACAACAACACATGGTAATCCAATGATCCAGCACACACATCGTAGATTCCCATGATGATCCCGTCGGACCAACGCATGGTGGAAATACCTATCCAACGATCCAGCGCACACAACTATAGATTCCCATAATGATCCCGTCAGACCAACGCATGGTGGATATATAACAACAATGCACAACTTCATATTAACAACAATACACAAATGCATGACAACAACAATACACGAATGTACCACAACATGATCGACACAAAATGACAAAAATGATTAGAGTACTTGCCCCGAGTCCTTCGAGAGCAATCTCGATGTCTAAACCATCACTAACAATTTCCTCAATATTCGGTGATCCAAAAGTACCATGGACTGTAGATAACTCGTATCCTCGTATTTACCACAATGTATCCTCGATACCCAAGTATACTAGTAACAAACGTAAATCATATACATTATGATTAAATTCCCAAAATCCGAAAACAACATACAATCCCAAATCTCCAGTGTTCACAATTATAATCATTGCTATACGAATTATAAACGAATGAAACTGAAACCATTCATTAAATATTAGATCAAGTAATAACTTGCCTCGATACCGATACGATGATAGTGAAGCCGCTACCAATTCCTTGCCTTCGTCTACGAGTTCCTCGACCCTGACCAATGCAATTCCCGAACATCCTCGAACTCGACCTTAAGGCACGATTCTTATCAACGATCAATCATCACAACCTATTGCAATAATAAATTAACAACAATCCGATAACAATCAACAACCGACACAACTAACCAATCAAACTCAACGATTCAACGATACTTCGATCATATACAAAACCAAATAATCCAACTCAACAAATACGACAATACAAACCGTGGCTAGATGATCATAATTAACAATCAATATAACCGATCGATAAACCTAACGGTTACACAATACCCCGATTTAAACACAAATCCGAACAACACGAATCCATCAATCACGAATCCATAACCACAATACGATTCCACAATCCAATAATCATATCAATAATTAATTCAACTAAGTGTCTTAACATACTCGACTCCAACTTCAACTTTAAATACGAATTAACAAGGTTCCTACTTGTTCATATTCGCAAATTCGTAGAAAACCCAATTACCGGTTATAATCACGAATAATCATATACCAAAATTAACCATAATCTTTCCAAATTCCATCCCTTATTCATAAAATATGACATATATAACTCGAGAGTTCTTCAAGAACATGAATTAATCCGTAATCATGTTCATAGCCGACAAAACGACATAATCCGATGTGTTCTAACATCTAAACAATCACCAAATTCATATCTAAAGACATATATCATCATGTTCTTCAACATACAATTCATATAACCTCAAGAATCGCAACAACACCACCATAACCATCATCATACGAAGAAGATATAAACAACAACATTAAAATCCGAAATTAAAGAGAGGAGTTATCCAACATACCTTTTGAAGAACCACAACATTCAAACACTTCAAGAAACATCAAGGTCTCAACCAAGGTGGAAGGGTCTGGAATAGGCTTAGAAGTGAATAGGGATAAAGTTTGGGAGGATGATATCTGTTTCTTCTCGTGAAGAAATGAAAGACGGATCCTTGTTTTATAACCTGCAAATATCGTTACGTATGTTAATACCCAACATTAACGTACGTAAGGCCTTCTAACATACGCTATATATCCTACATAGCGTACGTAATAAGCGTCCAGAGCTCACTGCGTCATTTCATACCTTATGTTTATGTACATAACACCTGTTCCATAGCGTATGTAACAAAGAGTTGACTTGCTACAGTATATAACCCATTTAACGTATGTAATGAGTAATCCGTTGCGTATGTTAACCTCTTCGTTGACTTGCCTTTTGGGACGCTAGCCAAAAGTTGCCGTCCACGGGACCCCACTTGTCAGTCATAGCCTGATCCTGTCTAATTCTCTTCATAACGTACGTTACGTCTATGTCTTAACGCACGTAAGCTCCTATGCTTAACGTACGCTACGCTTGTATTTTGACAAAGTTCTCTGATCAGATGACTGCATCTCACCTGATGCTATAACCTACGTAATGCATGATACATAACGCACGTTATACTTACCAACTTAACGTACGTAAGCTCCTCAGCTTAGCGTACGTCATGGCTTCTGCACTTAGCCAATTCCAACTGTTCCTGTCCGTCTCGACATACTGGTTACATATACACACATAATGAATACATATACTCGTCCCAATAACATTCTCATACGATACACCCGATATCATAATTAAAACAACCTGATATACGATGTCTTCAAATGCAATTGTCGACCAAGTACGACGATTATATCAATACAGATGTCTCAGTCCTTATATTATTTTAGCCATACTGTACAGATTCCACACTGTACAACATAACTCGAATAAAATAACATTAAACAACCATAATAGAAATTTAGAATATTACATACTACACCACTTAAAATAAGTTTCGTCCTCGAAACTTGCAATCCCATCGTAATCAACAGTTCAACCAAGATATCCAAAACCATCACGAAACCAATCAATCGTCATCATTAAAGAATAACCAAACAATATACATACAAATGCGTGAAGTCGATGATCTCCTGTGATATGAGCAAATGACTCCCCCTTCAAAGCGTCAATACGCTTACAATCACAATGTCGCGAATTTCAACAAAATACATCGTTGTACCTCAACTATGAAATAATCCATCCGTGTCAAAGTCTATCTGCCTGATCGCACAATCAAGTCCCAATCCTAATAAAAACCAATAATACGTTATATATCTGTGAAACAACTGCAAAAACAATGGTAATAAATCCCGAATCATCGACACAAAGTCTGAACGCTCATACGATCAATAACAATGATCAACCAATGAATTAACTGAGAACATCATCAACATAATAAACTCCAATATGACTAGCCAGAGGTCAAAACAGAACCGAGAATATTATCAACAAGATAAACTCCAATACTACCAACCACAGGTCAAAACACAACCGAGAATATCATCAACATGATAAACTCCAATACTACCAACGAAGGATCAACAATAACCGAGAATACCATCACATGGTAAGATCTAACAAGATCAACACAGAACCACAGAGATGGATATACGGACGAATAAAATTCTCAAAACGTTACACAAATCACATACAGTGGAAGTCAAAGAAACACACCCGACTGTTGAACATACCCCTTGGGCGAATGAACAACCAGTTGCGAACCGTCGAACATACCCAATCATACCCACATATGCCCCAGTTTCACAAAACTCAAAGTTCCAAAATAATATTCTGTACTGAATCTACATCACGTGACATATTTCTCTTATCTGATCAACCAACCGGTCATCCCTGGATAACCAAACGACCATACTGGATTTGAATCTCTTTTCATTGTACCATACTGATGTATTATCCAGTTTGTGAGTCTCACTCAGAACTTCTCCATGAGAGGCACTATGCACTAAATTCGTATGTATATCAATCACATTTTCAAAACCAGTTTTGAAATCATGTAATCTTGTCAAGAAAACCAATTTTCGAAAGCTCTTTCAAGAATTTCAAAATTCAAAACATAAATTTTCGTAAGACGACGAAATCAATTTCGAAAAGTTAAGCCGACTCACTTGTGTCAAGTTCTTGATGACAATTCTTTCTGAATACACACGATTAAATAAAATAAACTTATGCAAATGCTCGACTACATCCATACTCCTTATACCAGTTCGGCTCGTCACCAATTCCACTGACATTCCATCGGAAAACCACACGATAGGGTTCCCAAATCTGAATGTATAGACTCCGATGAAAACTCCTTTTCCACATATGACTGGCAATGTCGACCATTATCCCATCCTAGATCACCTCAACTATGCTATGACAAAATATTGAATAATCAACAAATCAAACACAATGAAAGACTACCCGAGAAGTTGCATTTGAACAAGTAAACCAAAAACACGAAAGGCAGTAATTAAATAGATAAACGATTGGTAAAGTGTTTTACAAATCTCGGGAGTTTTAGAAAACATAAAAGCCTTTTACAACTTCAAGTCCCAAGTTTCCGTTCCAAGTTACAAGAAGTTTGTAAAGTAGAAAATCTTTTCGATCTCCAAGTCATGAGTTATAAAACTATTTCAAAATCAATTGGGTCTCGGCCCAAAATTGTTTTTCGTAAAACATCCGTAAAACATTCATTTTGAAAAGTATCATTTTCAGATGTTCATAAACAGTTTCGTGTATCTCAAAATGAACTAGCATGACTACATGTTCCTCTCAACAATCCACGGCAGTTCTCCCAAGTATGTAATTCCATTTCCCAAGTTTACCTGACCTATTGATTTTCCATAGTCATAGTTCCTCAAGATCACCGGTTCCCATCTATTATATTCTGCTATTTCATACCGTAGCACATAATATTCTCCTCAATCTCAAAGTACATCAACTTATAACTGAAAATAACCTCAAATCGATCCAAAAATCCAAATACTTACAGATCTTGAAGCCGACGATTCCCCGTGATACTGGCACATGTCTCAACTCTAGAAAATACTCGATATAGATAATTTCAAAACATATATTTTGCGAAATCAGTTCAACTCGAGAACACAACACATCTCTTTCCAAAGAATCACGTTAATATCGTTTTGAAAAGTTTACAACAACCACAGTACCACACCGGTAAATCACATAACACACAAGCACGAGTGATCAATAAAAACCCCAAAATCTAACACTTGTCAATCGACAACTGGAATGATGTGACAAAAACATGACTCGACTCGACCCGACAGCCTATCTTTTCACAACCTAAAACTCCGATACCATTTGTAACACCTCCAGAGCCATCTAGGAATATTACAGCGCCGTGGGCCCCGAGACGGAACCCACAAGGCTATAAGACATTTTTACAAACATTTCAAATACGCCTCAGCGGTGATGACAGTAATATCTTTAAAAATATTTGAAGACTTTATAAAATCTATTTATCAAAACTGTCGTAAAATCTCATTTGAAACTACAAGGCCTAAAATGCCAAAACTCAACAGTTTAAAAGTATACGTTAAGCCATCGCTTGCACGTACCGATAAAATATTTTAGAAAATGGTTTTCCAAAATAAACTCAATATCTCAAAATACTACAACCCATTTTCAAACATACTCGCAGCGGATATAAAAATTGGCTAAGAAATACTATTGCAGCGGAAAAATGACAACTAGTCAAAGTACTCAATTCACAAACACATGCCACAGCCAGTATCCTCCCGGAAGCTCATCTCTTCACGGCAGCTACAAGCTCGATATCTCAAGAACCTAAAAACAAAGCCCACAACGGGGTCAGCCATAATATTCAACAGTGATAACGATCACATCGCGTCAATAATTACGTATCAATGAAAATACTAAGTAAGGATACGACCAATGTAATCTTACCGCCATAACATTTCCAACTCGTGATACCAAAGTAATCCATACCAAAATTCACATCTCGTATCCTCAACAACACAATAAACTCATACCCAAACATATGTACTGTACCTCAGTCATTCGAGAGTACTTGTCCCGAGTCCTTCGAGAGCAATCTCGTTGTCTAAACCATCACTAACAATTTTCTCAATATTTGATGATCCAAAAGTACCATGGACTGTAGATAACTCGTATCCTCGCATTTACCACAATGTATCCTCGATACCCAAGTATACAGTAACAAACATAAATCATATACATTATGATTATATTCCCAAAATCCGAAAACAACATACAATCCCAAATATCAAGTGTTCACAATTATAATCATTGCTATACGAATTATAAACGAATGAAACTGAAACCATTCATTAAATATTAGAGCAAGTAATAACTTGCCTCGATACCGATATGATGATAGCCGCTACCAATTTCTTTCCTTCGTCTACGAGTTCCTCGGCCCTGACCAATGCAATTCCCGAATATCCTCGAACTCGACCGTAAGGCATGATTCTTATCAACGATCAATTATCACAACCTATTGCAATAATAAATTAACAACAATCCGATAACAATCAACAACCGACACAACCAACCAATGAAACTCAACAGTTCAACGATACTTCGATTATATACAAAACCAAATAATCCAACTCAACAAATACGAACTCATATCCACAATACAAACCGGGGCTCGATGATCATAATTAACATTCAATATAACCGTTCGATAAACCTAACGGCTCCACAAAATCCCAATTTAAACACAAATCCGAACAACCCGAATCAATCAATCACGAATCCATAACCACAATACGATTCCACAATCCAATAATCATATCAATAATTAATTCAACTAAGTGTCTTAACATACTCGACTCCAACTTCAACTTTAAATACGAATTAACAAGGTTCCTACTTGTTCATATTCGCAAATTCGTAGAAAACCCAATTATCGGTTATTATCACGAATAATCATATACCAAAATTAACCGTAATCTTTCCCAATTCCATCCCTTATTCATAAAACATGACATATATAATTCAAGAGTTCTTCAAGAACATGAATTAATCCATAATCATGTTCATAGCCAACAAAACGGCATAATCCGATGTGTTCTAACATCTAAACAATCACCTTATTCATAACTCAAGACATATATCATCATGTTCTTCAACATACAATTCACATAACCTCAAGAATCGCAACAACACTACCGTAACCATCATCATACAAAGAAGATATCAACAACATCAAAATCTAAAATTAAAGGGAGGAGTTATCTAACATACCTCTTGAAGAAGAACCACAACATTCGAACACTTCAATAAACATCAAGGATTCCAAACCTCAAGCTCTTAATCGAACCATCAAGGTCTCAACCAAAGTGGAAGGGTCTGGAATAGGCTTAGAAGTGAATAGGGACAAAGTTTGGGAGGAAGATATCTGTTTCTTCTCGTGAAGAAATGAAAGACGGATCCTTGTTTTATAACCTGCACATATCGTTACGTACGTTAACGCCCAACATTAACGTACGTCAGGCCTTATAACGTACGCTATATGTCCTACATAGCATACGTAGTCAGCATCCAGAGCTCACTGCCTCATTTCGTACCTTGTGTTACGTACATAACACATGTTCCATAGAGTACGTAACAATGAGTTGACTTGCTACAGTATATACCCATTTAACGTACATAATGAGCAATCCGTTGCGTACGTTAACCTCTTCGTTGACTTTCCTTTTCGTACGCCAGCCAAAATTTGCCGACCACGGGACCCACTTGTCGGTCATAGCCTGATCCTGTTCGATTCTCTTCATAACGTACGTTATGTACTCTACGTAACGTAAGCTCCTATGCCTAACGTACGTTACGCTTGTATTTTGACAAAGTTCTCTGATTAGACGACTGCGTCTCACCTGATGCTATAACGTACGTAATGCATGATACATAATGTACGTTATACTTACCAACTTAACGTAAGTAAGCTCCTCAGCTTAGCGTACGTCATGGCTTCTGCACTTAGCCAATTCCAACTATTCCTGTCCGTCTCGACATATTGGTTACGTATACACACATACTGAATACATATACTCATCCCAATAATATTTTCATACGATACACCCGATATCAGAATTAAAACAACCTTATACACAATGTCTTCAAATGCAATTATCGACCAAGTACGACGATTATATCAATACAGATGTCTCAGTCCTTCAATTATTTTATCCATACTGTACAGATTCCACACTGTACAACATAACTCGAATAAAATAACATTAAACAATCATAGTAGAAATTTAGGATATTACATATTACACCACTTAAAATAAGTTTCGTCTTCAAAACTTTCAATCCCATCGTAATCAACAGTTCAACCAAGATATCCAAAACCATCACGAAACCAATCAATCGTCATCATTAATGACTAACCAAACAATATACATACAAATGCGTGAAGTCTATGATCTCCTGTGATACGAGCAAATGACTTCCCCCCTTCAAAGCGTCAATACGCTTACAATCACAATTTCGCGAATTTCAACAAAATACATCGTTGTACCTCAACTATGGAATAATCCATCCGTGTCAAAGTCTGTCTGCCTGATCGCACAGTTAAGCCCCAATCCTGATAAAAACCAATAATTCGCGAGATATCTGTGAAACAACTACAAAAAACAATGGCAACAAATCCCAAATCATCGACACAAAGTCTGAATGCTCATACGATCAATAACAATGATCAACCAATGAATTAACCGAGAACATCATCAACATGATAAACTCCAATATGACCATCCAGAGGTTAAAACGCAACCGAGAATATCATCAACATAAAACTCCAATACTACCAACCAAAGGGCAAAACACAACCAAGAATATCATCAACATGATAAACTCCAATACTACCAATGAAGGATCAACAATAACCGAGAATACCCTCACATGGTAAGATCCAACACGATCAACACAGAACCACAGAGACAGATATACGGATGAATAAAATTCTCAAAACGTTACACCAATCACATACAGTGGACCTCAAAGAAACACACCCGACTGTTGAACATACCCCGTGGGCGAATGAACAACCAGTCGCAAACCGTCGAACATACACAATCATACTCCAATCAATCTGGCTCAAGAGTCAAAAATCGCTATAGCAAATTCACGCTACTACCACACTAATAGAGCCACATAGCACATATGCCCCGGTTTCACAAAACTCGAAGTTCCAAAATCATATTCTGTACCGAATCTACATCACGTGACATATTTCTCTTATCTGATCAACCAACCGGTCATCCCTGGATAACCAAACTACCATACTGAATTTGAATCTCTTTTTATCGTACCATACTGATGTATTATTCAGTTTGTGAGTCTCACTCAGAACTTCTCTATAAGATGCACTATGTACTAAATTTGTATGTATATCAATCACATTTTCAAAACCAGTTTTGAAATCATATAATCTTGTCAAGAAAACCAATTTTCGAAAGCTCTTTCAAGAATTTCAAAACTCAAAACATAAATTTTCGTAAGACCACGAAATCAATTATCAAAAAGTTAAGCTGGCTCGCTTGTGTCAAGTTCTCGATGACAATTCTTTTCGAATACACACGATTAAATAAAATAAAATTATGCAACTTCTCGACTACATCCATACTCCTGTAAGCCAGTTCGGCTCGTCACCAATTCCAGGAACATTCTATCGGAAAACCATATGATAGGGTTCCCAAATCTTAATGTATAGACTTCGATAAAACCTCCTTTTCCAGATATGACTCGCAACGTCGACCATTATCCCATCCCGGATCACCTCAACTATGCTATGACAAAACATTGAATAATAAACAGATCAAACATAACAAAAGACTACCCGAGAAGTTTCATTTGGACAAGTAAACCAAAACCCCGAAAGGCATTAATAAAATAGATAAACGATTGGTAAAGTGTTTTACAAATCTCAGGAGTTTTAAAAAATAGAAAAGCCTTTTACAACTCCAAGTCCCAAGTTTTAAAGCCTTTTTGAAACATTAGGGTCTCAGCTCATATCCCGTTCCACATTACAAGAAGTTTATAAAGTAGAAAATTCTTTTGGACCCCAAGTCTCGAGTTATAAAACTATTTCAAAATCGATTGGGTGTAGGCCCAAAATCACTTTTCGTAAAACATTCGTAATGTAACCCCCCCCCCCCCCCCGATATTTTCAGGAATATTACAGCGCCGTAAATCCTTTACGTAAGAATTTACAAGGCTGAGGAAATGAAAAGACAAAAACAATACCAACAAACAACGGCAGCAGAAATAAAATACAACACGAGTCTGAAAACAGTACTGAAAGACAAACGTCAATCAGTGAACATTAATACATGACCAAATCCAACATCACAAACGACAACGTGCCCGAGTACTTTATTGAAAACAACACAAACATACGATAAAGTAATCCGGACATAACATCACTCTGCACCCTCGTCGTCATGTAGCTCTAGTGGTTGTTTTCCCGCTCTCCTGGATCCTGAACATAAAATAAATGTTCACCCCCGAAGGGGTTAGCACGCGATACTAGTACAAGTACGATAATTATACGACAATGATTTATTCAACAATCCCTGAATAATACCGTCAATAATATCAACAATAATCACGACAAATCTCTCCAACGAGAAACAGTAACAGTACAACATATCATATCAATCGCAACATACACGTGGTATTCCAACGATCCAGCGCACACAGCTATAGGTTCCCATGATGATCCCGTCGGACCAACGCATGGTGGAAATACCTGTCCAATGATCCACCGCACACAGCTATAGATTCCCATGATGATCCCGTTGGACCAACGCATAGTGGACAAAAAATCACAACACATATATACAATACGACATTAACATAACCGACATCAATACGAATAAATGTGATTAAGGTACTTGCCTTAGAAAGGTGGCAAGAGATAAATACTCCAACGACTCCAACAAACTCGAAGGCCGCTCCTTTGACTAATCGTTCGCAAACTTCGAACCTTAAGCAAATAGGAAAAATAATGACAACTCAACTTACGTAACAATTTAAATGTACAAACATCTAATTAACGTACGTAAGCTCCTATGCCTAATGTATGCTAAGCTTGTATTTGACAAAGTTCTCTAATCAGACGACTGTCTGACCTGATGCTATAACGTACGTAATGCATGACACTTAGCATACGTTATACTTACGAACACATATCTCATACGAATAGAATGATCCTAATAGGGATAAGATGTTTGACGTCTTCGAATTCAAGGATAAACATGTCATCAAAATGCCAAACTCCAATCTCGATTATAAATTCTTATATGCAATTCGGCTAATCTATGGTTGATACAATTGTTACCAATATCATCACTTCATTCAAACTTTCATCATGAAGATTGGCTAATCAACCCACCCTTACAAGATATGTCAAAAAACTCCCAATGTTCATCCTTCTAAGTTCATTTAACAAAGGTGATAATAATAACAAGTCTTTGATCATTTCGAAAACATCATCCAATGTAAATTTACAATCTCAGAAAACTTCCCCTACTTGTTCAACATAACGAGGCTCGAACTATAATGCTCTTAACAATGGTAAACCTAAGCATAAACATTCCAACTTCCTTAAACATGGTGTTCGGCCAACTAAGTCATCCATGGAACCTAATAATCTCAGTAGCATGTTCATAAAATTCTTAAGAACACGAATTCAAGGTTGGAGATAGCATCAACATACCTTAATATGAAGAAAACGTCAAGGCAATCGCTAGAATCCAACACCGGAAGTTTGAGCACCAATCCAAGATGTCTTACTTCTTCAACAACCAAGTAGAGAGGCCAATAAACTAGTTTTGTAAGGTTGGAAGGTATGGGGAGAGGTAAGGTTCGGATAAAACGAGTGAAAGAATGAAATGGGGTGCTGCCATATTTATCAAACTCAAACCTTTACGTATGTTAACCTCCCAGCATTACGTACGCTATCGCCTTAACATACGCTATCCGAAATCTTTAGCGTGCGTTATCGTCCGACAATAGCTACTGCCTCATTTCTGACCTTCTTTACGTATGTTAAACCTTACCATTTACGTACGTAATAAGATCTGTTTAGCGTACGCTATCTAAGTCCTTTACCGTACGTTAAACCTCGTTGACTTGCTTTTTCAAAAAGCTGTCCGGATCACGTGGGAATCTTATCCCCGTCCCTCATCCCAAGATGGCCCATGTGCTGACCAACCTTATCTGCCTGACTATACGTTACGTACGCTATGCTTCATCTATAGCATAAGCTATCCTCCGTTCATAACGTACGTTAAGCTCATCTGCTAGCGTACGTTATGACGTAGCTACATGTATAAATTTGTAAATTCTTCCTAACATGATCATGACTGATTGGAATACGAATACGGGAAAAATCATACTTCGATTATAGATACCACAAGGTCGAATATTACAAGGTTCAAATACAGATGAAAATACTCAACAATTATCCGGATATGACATACTCTCCCTCTAAAAAGGAGTTTCGTCCCGAAACTTAAGACGAAAATAATTTTGGGTATCTAGACTTCATACTGTTCTCTGTCTCCCAAGTGGCTTCTTCAACTCCGTGTCGCGACCATTAAACTTTAACCAGGGTGATGGGTTTATTCTTCAATTGTTTTACTCGACTCTCGAGTATCTTGATTGGTTTCTCTTCAAACGTGCCATCCTTAGCGACTTCGATTTCGCTGAAATCAATTACATGACTGGGATCTGTGATGTACTTCTGTAACTGAGACGCGTGAAACACATTATGAACATGACTAAACACATGGGGTTTTTAATAAAAATCTCATGTTTACTAAATCATTTTATTTCATTGCATATATCATCAGATTCACCATATCCATAATTACACTGGGGAAGGTGGCCACTGTAATACTCGAGATTTTTATTTTCCAGTTGCCCTGAATTATTTGTTGTTTGGTTCTGATTATTTGTTTTGTTACGATTATGTGGGATACGTTTTTCGATGATGCATTGTATGATGTGTTTTGTTGTTGTGTTCACCGAGTGAGACTCGTATCGCGTGCATTTTTTTTATTAAATACATACTTGTGGTATTTTATGTTTCGTAATTTGCTCGTTATTATTTTGAATCATAATCGGTGCGTTAATGTGACGAAAACGTTGTCGAACACCTAACCGCGCTAACGGAGTTCGCCATGGCCGAGTCACGGCCGCACATTTTGGAGCAGGAACTCGCCTGGCCGAGTTACGCCGTAAGTGATCGGCAGGCACTGGGCTGAATTTTCACGAATGCCGGTAGGCATTGCTGGCTACGGACGTAAGACACTGCCTGTTACGGCCGTAAGGCATAACCGGTTACAGCCACAAGGTTGCTGAGTTAGGCCGTAATGCCTTGCCAGTTACGGCCATAACAAAATTTTGTTTTTCAGACAGTAGGCCAGGGGACCCGGTTACGGCCGTAAGGACCTTCCGAGTACGGCCGTAAGGGCCGAGTTATGGCTGTAAGGTGCTGCCGGTTACGGCCGTAACGTGCGCGCCTATATAGGGCCTGGGCGACCGGTCCTTGGCCATTTTCTTCATTTTTCATCGTCTTCTCGCGGCTGCTGGATGGGGGATACGGGAACGTTGATTCTTGGTTGATTCCACTCAATTCCAAGGTGTTTTGGAAGGCCCTTATCGATCATAACAACATCTAATCCTGGTTCTTCGTCGGATCGAGGTAAATTCCTGAAATCTCCTAGGGTTGACTTTTGGGATTTCTTATTGATCTTCGTTGTTCATCTGATTTTGATGAATTGGTTGATGTTATTGAGTATTATTAATCGTGTTCTTTTGGTGGTATATCCGTATTTCGATTTTATTCAACTCAATTGGGGATTCGAGTGTTCTTGGAAATTATCGAACATTGAATGTTCGATTAAATGTCCCAATGAGTTCCCTTCGATAGTTTGTTGGGATTTCTGTTGTTTTTTGCCTTGATTCTTATTGTGATTGTATCTTCGTTGTGTTTGCCGGAGGATTATAGGTGTACGAGGATTCCGGTCGAGGTTCCCTGTTCTTTCGTGTGCTTTGGACTTGAGGCGAGTATCTCGTCTATAATCTTTATACTTTGAGAATGTGACTTGTCATGAATTTAACGTGGACTTGTTAGTGATTGAACGTTTAACCATAACTCACTTCTAAATGAATATGTGATTCTATGAAAGTAAATACGAGCGTAACTTGAATTTCTTGAAGAATGATAACCACCATTTCATGTTGTATTGTGTTCGAGATGGATATTTAGAAGTGAGTAGTTATCCGAGTAATTGTGGAATGTTTGTATTGTTCACTGGTTAGAATGTTTACTAAATGATGGTGTGACGTGAATGTTATACCTTGTGAAAGTGTTTGTTGCATTAGCTTATGATTTTACGTGTTTGTGATTGTGGAGATTGTTATACCCTTGTTGTGAAATCAGTGAATTGAGATATTGACCGGTAGGGACCCGTGAGGCCTCCAGCGGCGTGTACTTGCGAGTACGGCCAGATGCTATGATTTGACCATAATGTTATCGAATCGGGTAGGTCTGGAGAGGGCACCGAGAATCGTCTCTTGCGAGTGCGATGTCACGATAACTTGTGGGCGTATTTGAATGATGTTAACCGGGTAGGGACCCGTGAGGCCTCCGGCGCGCGTACTTGCGAGTACGGCCAGTTTATCTGATTTGACCATAAGGTTATCTAATCGGGTAGGTCCGGAGAAGGCTCTGAGAATCGTTACTTGCGAGGAAGATGTCAAGATAACTTATGGGTGGGTTTGAGCTTGTTTTACGGTAACTAATCCGGGTCGGGTCCCATCGAGGCCACGGAGGTGATTTGAGTATTTGACTAGATATCTCTGAACTGTTAATGTATGAATATTGGATTCCAATTATATCGGCGATTTTGGTTCCACCTTTGAGGCTTGTTTGAGAATTGAACCATCTACATGATTTTGAAAGAAAATCCTTTTGATAATGAGAACTACAAATCTTTTCATGATTTTACACTGAGACCCCCGACGTCCTTAATTATTATTTCAAATGTGTTTTGTAGTTATCTTTATGATCCTACCTAATGGGAACCATTTTCGAAAAGACATTAGACTCAGGGATCGTGTTACTACCTTGTTGAAAGGTTATTTTCATAATGGTTGTATTCTTGATGTATAACTTTATAGCTTGGTTACTTGCTAGCGATTCCATCGATAACCCCTCATTGGGGATTTTGTTAATTATTCCAGGTGTTTTGATTGGAGAGAGCAACCATAGGATCGGCTCAGAGGATGATGTAAAGCAGTGATACTAGTCACAGTTGTAGTCGGTTGTCCGTCAGTGATCCGTCGGTCTGAGTTTTCCTTGTCATCCTTGAGGGGATAGACATTTTATGTAATATATGATCAAGTTGTATTTTGGTTTACCAGATGTACGGATATGCTGTGTTTTGAGAGACCTAATAGGTCTACGGTATTATGTTTTGGTCCAGTTGACCGCATTTGGGTTTTGTTTTGTAGTCTCATGCCTGGTAGATCCTTGCGAAAAAGGGGTCTACAGTGTGTAATATCCCTGAATGGATTGGGGGTGTTACATAAATGGTATCGGAGCTTAGGTTTGCGAAAACCTAGGCAGTTGGGTGTAGTTGGGTCTTGTCGAATCATGTCTAGTCGTGTCACTCAGGTGAGCAATTGTGAACAAGTGTGATCGTGGTGATCCGTTGTGATCAATTGTTATTCTTTGAGATTAGTATCGTGGTGCAGCCATCATCTCCGTACGACATGTGGACGTAAGTCTCCTCCTTTATGCGAGGTATCTGTATTTCATGATTTCATTTGTGAGCTAATTGTGGTGCATAAGTTTAGTTGCACGGTGTTGTGTAATGAGGTTTGTATTCGATACTTGTGACGCATTGTATGTGTATACAACTGGATATATTAATGTTTTGACTTTAAACCACTGTGTGGGGTGGTATAATGTGAAATTTGTGAACCTTGATGGGTTTCGAAAAAGGTACCGATGGTAGAGTCGGTGAGAAACTCAGATGGATGGTTTCATTGTATGTTTTAACTTGGTGCGCACGAGATGTATTTGGTTGAATTTGTGATTCTGTTTGCCGTTTGGGCATGTGGTTTTAAGTTCGATTATTTTTGTTGGACTGTCATAATTATGCCGCTGCATGTAGATTTTGGAACGTGTTTCTGGAGGACCTTAGGGGTCGGAGCATTTTTTTGTGGAAATCGATTTTTTTGGAAATATTTTGATGGTGCAATTAAACAACGACCTGTATGGATTTTGAAATCGGTTGGGTTTTGACAAGTTGATCCTGTATTTTCAAACTACACCATCAGACGTTATTTGGAAAAATGTATTTTAATGTATTTCGGGCACTGCAAAATATTACCATCATCTTCGGTTGTGATTAAAAGAATTTTGGAAAATTTCTGTTTTGCCAACGACTTTGGGTTTCAAAATTTAAAACGTTATGTGTTTGTTATGCTGTTATGCCCATCGAAAATTTTTTACAGTACTTTCTAAGTGTCGATATACATTGTTAGGAGTCGATCCTTAACCTTTGGAGCCGTTTTGAGACTGTTGAGTTCATTCTTTCCATCATATAGTTAGTTGTTACGACTGTAAGCTTCTAACTGTCGCGGCAGTACCTTTGTTGTTACAATTCTATATGTGCTCATTATCTGTCGTTTAATCCCTGTCGACCTAGTCATATGGTCCGTCTGTGACGATTGTGAACTCTAACTGTGGTATCAGTATTACACCTAGTTGCTTATCGTGTGTGGATATTATTGACGTATTATAAATCGTCACCGTTTTTGTTAGCGAGTTATGGGTATACGCCCAGATGTTATTGTTGTATCGAGAATTATACTCCTCGACCGGCGATCGCCTCAGAGACCGGGTGACCTAGCCGTAGCCGAACAGCCAAGGCAGAACTGCCGACCAGAGACCAGGCGACCTAGCCATAGCCGAGAAGCCAAGATAGATCGGCCGACCGAAGGTCCCAGGACAAGTCCCGGTGCCGAACGATCGACATCTAAGACGATCGTCTCTCGGTACTTGGCGATCGACTCCTGGTGGCCGACTAGCAGACGATCATCTCTCGGCATTTGTCGACCCACCCCTGGTGACTGCCCGATGCCGACCTCTGGTGACCGACTAATGCTGACCGTCTCATGCCGCTCAAAGCCGATGATCATCCAGTCGGCAAAGGCCGAAGCCCAGGACAAAACCCACGTGCAGTGCCGAGACAAGATCCGTATTTCACGGATCATTGACCACACACAAGATCTTTCCACCAAAGCGAGCCCGCCGAAAGGTGTCAGTAGGGCCGCCCGTGACAGCAACTCCGGACGTGTGCTGGCTCCTCATTGGACCGCACAGCTGGCTGCCAGCCGCAGCCTTGGACTTTAGGCAGACAGGCCATGTGACTTAAAGACGATCGCCCCATTATTATATTGGACGGAAGGCGATCGCCCGCTAGGAAACAAGGCTTCTCAGCCCCTATAAATAGAAGGCTGCCTGCACTTGGAAAAGGGGCTGCTTCTTAACAAGCAATACTCACAACTTGGCTTTCCTACTCTTTGCAATAGCTATCTCTCGGTTCATTCTTCTCTCTCAGCCTCTCTCACACAGAAGACGATCGCCCGAGAGCAAGAACACCAAAGCTTCGCTCAAGAGCTGGATTAATAGGATCTTTTTACACTCATTGTACTTAGATTCGCACATTAATACTTGTATCCACGAATATTTGTATTAATAACATCTCGCGAGAGCATTCAAGCCCGGGCCTAACAAACTCGGCAAATTTAGTGTTATTCACACCCCCTCGGAAGTGCTCCCGCAACCTTGTTTGTTGTCCGTCCATTCCAGCAGCATATCTATCTCCGGATAAATATTTCGGGCATCAACAATTGGCGCTAGAGGAAGGGGCATCTAACCCTTAATTTTTTATTCCTACCGTCTCGAAGAACACTCAGTGTTCTCCGAGGCATATACCTGAAGAAACACTCACTGTTCTTCAGAGAAAGCTTTCAGAATTATGTCTTCCGCCTCCGCGTCGAAGAAAGCCGCGGACCAGCCTGCCAGAAGCCTCGTTCCGTCTCAATCCGAGCCACAGCCGATGGCGGAGGGTAGCCGCCGTGGTCCGAGACGATCCCGCCCCTGGGGGGCGGCCCAAGTCTCTCATTCGATCAGTTCCGAACCGCGGAACAGATCGAGGAGGCCATGTCCGTCCTACAGGAGCGGCAGAGTGCTCTCGACGCGCCTCCCGCTATCACCCCCTCGGCCATCCGCCGGATGTCCAAACGGAAGTTCAAGGCATTGCTGACCAAGCGATCGCCAGGAGGCTCCCGTTCGCAAGAGGAGGCGCTCGCCAGCCGGGGCACCTCTGTTTTCGATCGCCTCGGCAACGACCCATCTTGGCGACCGGGGTAGTCCGACCCCAGCCTCGAGTCGACGGAGCTCGAGTCCGTCACCAGGAGCTCGGCCTATCCGACTCCCAGAAGGCAGCCTAGCCGTCTGGCTCCCCCTCCCCAAATAGCCGAGGTCGGCAGTAGCGGGGTCAGGAGATCGGTACACGATCGCCTCGGCTCCCGCTCCCAAAGCCGATCCGCGGGCGACTGAGCCACCGCGATGGCCGCGATGCAACGCCAGCTCGACGACATGAAGGCGCTCATCGAATCCGGGGCAGGCGCCAAGAAGAAGATCGCCGAGCCGAGCGAGCCGCTCGTGGTCCACATCGAGCTCGCCCCCGTGCAGCACAAGATCGCTCCTCCTCAAACACCTTTGTATGAGGGGAGATTGGACCCCGCAACACACCTGAACAAGTTCAACATCTACATGACCGGGTGTGGGGCATCTGATGCGACCAGGTGCCGAATGTTCCCTCTGACGCTGGACGACCTTGCCCACATGTGGTACGCCTCATTGCCGCCTCGATCCATCGGCTCCTTTAACCAACTGGCGAACGTCTTCACAGAGTACTTCGCCGCCAGGGTCGCCCTGCCAGAAGGTCCCCATCGCATGCTGCGAATCAAGCAATGGGAAAAAGAGTCCGACTCGGACTACATCGACCGGCTAGACGAGATCATCCTCAACGGCGAGCCCGTAAGCGATGAGATCGCCCTCTACGTGGTCCTAGGAGGATTCCACGGTCTTTCGCCTATGTTTAGGCATCTTACGAAGGACCAACCCTCGACCTACGCGATCTTCCGAGCTAAAGCCACAGACTTTCTGGCCAGGCAAAGGTTTCTTCTTAACCTATGAGCAGCGCGATCGGCGCCCGAGCGACGATCTCCAGCCCGATCGCCGGTATCAACCCGTGAATAACGCGATCGGCAGCCGAACGACGATCACCAGTCTTCCAGCCCGATCGCCATTATCAAGCAACATCACTAAAACCGGAGGACTCATCCGCCATCTACAGTTCACCATCTAACATGATGGACTAAAGGAATGAGATCGCCTCCACGGCACAACGTACAGCCATGGTCCTGGTAGTCGATGGAACCGGCTGCTTCGGCCATGCAAGGTCCCTTTGGGCCAAGATCGCCCGCCCTTCGTTTAAATACGAGGCCGGCGTAGTCTGAGGGCCCTCCAAAACTAATCAGTGAACACGATCGCCCGCCCTCAAGGTTCATCATCTAACATGGTGAACCCGGACAATGCGACGCGTCACTGCCCCCGTCTCAACGTACACCGTCGAGGTTCGCCATCTTCATGGTGGGCCGAGGTGGAAGCACAGCTAACAAGCCGCAGAAGTGGAGTTGATTAATTCGACGACGCCCCGCGCAAGGACTCCTCTAGACCAAGACCGCACGCCCTTCGTTTAAATACGAGGCGAGGCGCAGCCTAACAGAGGACCCTCACAATAAAATGAGTCACGAGACAGTCAATGTCGTTCGTGCATAAGACACGGTCATGGAGTCGGTCCATCGAACTCCGCGAGTGTGCACGGTTCCTCAGCTACGAAATAATCAAGTTTCTACGAAGGATCGGCCAATGTTGTTTTTTGCAGGTACAAGACCGAAAGATAGCTAGCCAATCGACCGGATCGCCCAAGTCCGAAACCAAAGTCCACTCAATAGATCGCCCGTCCTCATCCTACACGATCGCCTGCAAGAACCACCTCGCCCCATGTCTTCAACATCGGAGCAAGCTGGGGGGCAATTGTTGTATCGAGAATTATACTCCTAGACCGGCGATCGCCTCAGAGACCGGGCGACCTAGCCGTAGCCGGACAGCCAAGGCAGAACTGCCAACCAGAGACCAGGCGACCTAGCCATAGCCGAGCAGCCAAGATAGATCGGCCGACCGAAGGTCCCAGGACAAGTCCTGGTGCCGAGCGATCGACATCTAAGACGATCGTCTCTCGGTACTTGGCAATCGACTCCTGGTGGCCGACTAGCAGACGATCATCTCTCGGCATTTGTCGACCGACCCCTGGGGACTTCCCGATGCCGACCTCTGGTGACCGACTAATGCCGACCGCCTCATGCCGCTCGAAGCCGATGATCATCCAGTCGGCAAAGGCCGAAGCCCAGGACAAAACCCACGTGCAGTGCCGAGACAAGATCCGCATTTCACGGATCATTGACCACAGCCTGTCAGCATATTTCCACCAGCCGACAGGCCCGCCGAAAGGTGTCAGTAGGGCCGCCCGTGACAGCAACTCCGGACGCGTGGCCGCTCTCATTGGATCATACAGTGGCCGCCACCGCATGACCTTGGACTTTAGGCAGACAGCCCATGCAACTTAAAGACGATCGTCCCATTATTATATTGGATGGAAGGCGATCGCCCGCCAGGAAACAAGGCTTCTCAGCCCCTATAAATAGAAGGCTGCTTGCACTTGGAAAAGGGGCTGTTTCTTAACAAGTAATACTCACAACTTGGCTTTCCTACTCTTTGCAACAGCTATCTCTCGGTTCATTCTTCTCTCTTAGCCTCTCTCACATAGAAGACGATCGGCCGAGATCAAGAACACCAAAGCTTCGCTTAAGAGCTGGATTAATAGGATCTTTTTACACTCATTGTACTTAGATTCTCACATTAATACTTGTATCCACGAATATTTGTATTAATAACATCTCGCGAGAGCATTCAAGCCCGGTCCTAACAAACCCGGCAAATTTAGTGTTATTCACACCCCCTCGGAAGTGCTCCCGCAACCTTGTTTATTGTTCGTCCATTCCAGCAGCATATCTATCTCCGGATAAATATTTCGGGCAACAACAGTTATGATTTCATAGTTCGGTTTAATTGTATTATTCTTTGACGTTATCCGGATATGGTAATTGATTGGTAGTAATGATGATATATATTGATAAGGTCATTTTGATGATATCGTTTATCGAATAGATTGATGTTTCAAAATGTTTTGCAAATGATTTACAAAACGAAACAGATATGACAGTGGGTTCATGGTTTTGATCAAATGATCGAGGTATTAAAAACATTTCTTTTCAAAAATTCACTTCAGAATTTTTTTTTTTTTTAAATTCAGGAATTTTAAAATGCTATCATTTGGAGAAGCACCTCAGAAAAAATTTTGTTTTTAAAATATTACCCATATTCGACCACGATGATGTGTATGTGGTTTTGACCGTGATTTTTGTAAAGGTCGTACGTTGTGTTGACATAGCTAAGTGAGTGACTTATAAATTTGAATTCTATCGTTGGGGTGATAGTTCGTGTATTCGTGTTATGACTCAGAGTGAGCATTTTATTGTATTACTGCTTGTTGCTCTATGTTGATTTTGTGGTGTTTGTGCTGTTGTTCCGAACGACTGTCAGTTCAGTATGCCGAGAGGTTGTGGAAATCACTCGCATGGTTAGGATCATGCTGCCGGTAATGACATTAGTATTGGTGTTGCTACTATACTCCAGCAGGTGGCAGACCAGATGACACATTTGTCTCAGGCGGTTCAGCGTAACAATGCCGCGAATGAGGATGTCGGGTCGACTAGTGGCTTAGAGAAGTGGTTCGTATGTGTCCTCCTCGCTTTGTCGGCTCGGGTGATATTTTGGGCTGGGACGGTTGGCTTTTCCAATTAGAGAAGATCTTCAAGGCGGTTGGTTGTCCCGAGAAGCGGAGGATTCCGATCGCTCAGTTCCTTCTCGTTGGTGACGCCGCTAACTGGTGGGAGGCCGTTGAGCCTCAGGATCATGCTGTTACTTGGGAAGAGTTCAAGAAGTTAATAGAGGCGGAGTTCTGTCTGGAGCCGATCCGAGAGCAGAGGATCCGAGATTTTTTTCTAGCCGAGCCGCAGGATATACCCGTGTCGCAGGCTATTATCGATTATAGTCGACAGCTCGCTTACGTAAAGAGGCAGGTGAGGACCGAGGAAGACAAAATCCGTCATTTCGACATGCGGATGAGACCAGAAATTCGACAGTACATGTCGGGTTTCACTTATGTTACTTTGAGAGAGTATCATAATCGAGCCATGGCATACGAGATGGCATCGTTATCTACTGGGCCTTTGCATGAGCCAAAGAGGCAGAGGACGTCTGGAGATTTTTCGGAGGGTGTGAGAGTCGGGACTTCTTCTCATCGAGTTTCGCATAGTCGTATAGCGAAACCTCCCCTTTCGTCGTTTGGTGGAACCAAGGGTTCCAAGTCATCTTATTTGACCCCTAGTCAGACTGGGAGGTGTTTCAATTGCAACGTTGTGGGTCATGTGCATGCTAATTGTCCTTCGCAGTTGATTACTTGTTATAACTGTGGACTCGAGGGCCACAGGGTTCAGTATTGTGAATTATTCCATGAGGTTTCCCAGAATCGAGCTTCAGCACCATTATCAGGATCGACTCGTGTAGATCGCTGAGGTTTAATGGTTCGGCCACTTTGACGACTGCTTACTTCACCCTTTCTTTTTAAGTTTCGGGACGAAACTTCTTTTTAGAGGGGTAGAATGTAATACCCAAGATTTTTATTTTCCAGTTGCCCTGAATTATTTGTCGTTTGTTTCTGATTATTTGTTTCGTTATGATTATGTGGGATACGTTTTTCGATGATGCACTGTATGATGTGTTTTGTTGTTGTCTTCGCCGAGTGAGACTCGTATCGCGTGCATTTCTTGTATTAAATACGTACTTGGGGTATGTTACGTTTCATAATTTGCTTGTTATTGTTTTGAATCATAACCTATGCGTTAGTGTGATCGAAACGTTGTCAAACACCTAACTGAGCTGTCGGAGCTGGCCACGGCCGAGTCACGGCCGCACATTTTGGAGCAGGAACTCGCCTGGCCGAGTTACAGCTGTAAGGTGTCGGTTACGGCCGTAAGTGATCGGCAGGCACTGGGCAGAATTTTCATGAATGCCTGTTACGGCCGTAAGGCACTGCCGGCTACGGCTGTAAGACACTGCCTGTTACGGCCGTAAGGCATAACCGGTTATGGCCGCAAGGCAGCCGTGTTACGGCCGTTATGCCTTGCCGGTTACGGCCGTAACACACTTTCATTTTTCGGAAAGTAGGCCTGGGGACCCGGTTACGGCCGTAATGCGCTTCCGGTTATGGCTGTAACGTGCGCGCCTATATAGGGCCTGAGCGACGCGTCCTTGGCCATTTTCTTCATTTTTCATCTTCTTCTCGCGGCTGCTGGATGAGGGAGACGGGAACGTCGATTCTTGGTCGATTACACTCAATTCCAAGGTGTTTTAGAAGGCCCTTATCGATCATAACAATATCTAATCCTGGTTCTTCGTCGGATCGAGGTAAATTCCTGAAATCTCTTAGGGTTGACTTTCGGGATTTCTTCTTGATCTTCGTTGTTCATCCAATTTTGATGAATCGGTTGATGTTAATGAGTATTATTAATTGTGTTCTTTGGGTTGTATATCCGTATTTCGATTTTATTTAACTCGATTGGGGATTCAAGAGTTATGGGGAACTATCGAACATTGAATGTTCGATTAAATGTCCCAATGAGTTCCCTTCAATAGTTTGTTGGAATTTACGTTGTTTTTAGCCTTGATTCTCGTTGTGATCGTATCTTCATTGTGTTTTCCGGAGGATTTTAGATGTACGAGGATTCCAGTCGAGCTTCCCCGTTGTTTCGTGTGCTTTGGACTTGAGGCGAGTATCTCGTCTATAATCTTTATACTTTGAGAATGTGACGTGTCGTGAATTTAACGTGGACTTGTTAGTGATTGAACGTTTAACCATAACTCACTTCTAAATGAATATGTGATTCTATGAAAATAAATACGAGCGTAAATTGAATTTCTTGAAGAATGATAACCACCATTGCATGTTGTATTGTGTTCGAGACGGATATTGAGAAGTGAGTAGTTATCCGAGGAATTGTAGAATGTTTGTATTGTTCACTTGTTAGAATATTTACTAAATGATGGTGTGACATGAATGTTATATCTTATGAAAGTGTTTGTTTCATTAACTTATGATTTTATGTATTTGTGATTGTGGCGAATGTTATACCCTTGTTGTTGTGAAATCAGTGAATTGAGATATTGACCAGGTAGGGACCCGTGAGGCATCCGGTGGTGCGTACTTACGAGTACGGCCAGATGCTATGATTTGACCATAAGGTTATTGAATCGGGTAGGTCTGGAGAGGGCTCCGAAAATCATCACTTACGAGTGCGATGTCACGATAACTTGTGGGTGTGTTTGAATGATGTTAACCGGGTAGAAACCCGTGAGGCCTCAGGCGGCGCGTACTTGCGAGTACGGCCAATTTATATAATTTGACCATAAGGTTATCTAATCGGGTAGGTCCGGAGAGGGCTCCGAGAATCGTTACTTGCGAGTAAGATGTCAAGATAACTTATGGGTGTGTTTGATCTTGTTTTTCGGTAACTAATCTGGGTTGGCTCCCATCGAAGCCACGGAGGTGATTTGAGTATTTGACTAGATATCTATGAACTGTTAATGTATGGATCTTGGATTCAGGTTATATCGGCAATCGTGGTTCCGTCTTTGAGGCTTGTCTGAGAATTGAACCATCTACATGATTTTGAAAGAAAATCCTTTTGATAATGAGAACTACAAATCTTTTCATGATTTTACACTGAGACCCCCGACGTCCTCAATTATTATTTCAAATGTGTTTTGTAGTTATCTTTATGATCCTCCATAATGGGAACCATTTTCGAAAAGAATTTAGACTCGGAGATCATGCTACTACCTTGTTGAAAGGTTATTTTCATAACGGTTGTATTCTTGATGTATAACTTTATAGCTTGGTTACTTGCTAGCGATTCCATCGCTAACCCCTCGTTGGGGATTTTGTTAATTATTCCAGGTGTTCTGACTGAGAGAGAGCAACCACAGGATCAGCTCGGAGGATGATGTAAAGCAGCGATACTAGTCACAGTTGTAGCCGGTTGTCCATCATTGATCTGTCGGTCTGAGTTTTCCTTGTCATCCCTGAAGGGATGGACATTTTATGTAATATGTGATCGAGTTGTATTTTGGTTTATCAGATGTACGGATATGATGTATTTTGAGAGACCTAATCGGTCTACGGTATTATGTTTTGGTCGAGTTGACCGCATGTGGGTTTTGTTTTATAGTCTCCTGCCTGGTAGATCCTTGCCGAAAAGGGGTCTACGACGTGTAATATCCCTCAGTGGATTGGGGGTGTTACAGCCACCTCTCGCGAAAGTTACTCCCCGAGATCGACCACTCCAAAGAGAGCTCACAATTTCGAGTACTGCGTACACTAACCCTAGCCAACAACCTTTGTCTAGATCAGGATACAATCATTTCATAGGTTGGCAAGCCAATGGCGATAGGTTCATAAGAATTCACATAAAAGTTTTTATGCATCATAATCATTGTAATCATAATTTTCTTGTAAAATATTTCATCAAAATAGAGCAAAGCTCAAATTATTTTCATATAGAAAGCCCACCTGGATAAGTAATAAATGCAAGCAAAATGATTCTCGGCTCTTCCTTACGCTTAAATTTGTGGCTCCACCTTTAATCGGAAACAACTAAGTTTAGCGGTCGATCGAGCTTAATGATGTTTTACGGACAACAGACTTGATCTACATGTTTGGACTTTATGGTTTAGCATGCAACTTAAGTTTATTAACAAAAGATATGATTCTCTTAGAGAACTCAACTGATCATATAACATATAAAGATACTAACAACGGTAACCGACGCTCAATTCCATTACAAATTCCTTGGTTCGAAAACCGTCATCAAATACTTAACATAAGCAAAAACATAATGTGCACAAGGCTAGAAAGAATTGGAGTTCTATGATTGCAAATTACGAACTAGACAGTGTATCTTATACCACTAGAAAGCCACTAAAGTCTAGTTTCATGACCAGCTTATGGATCTCAAAAATATTACCCTTGGAGAAATTTATGTCCGTTTCTGTAAAGTATAGCTAAACTACAAATTTCTGGCAAAAATAGGGAAAACGTCATATTAATCTATAGCTCGTTTCTAGCAACGAAAACCCTAAACATGCGAACTCTAATCATGTATATCATACTTATAACACGTATAGAGATCGACATACAAGCATGCTTCTCGACACTACGAACTCCATTTCATAATTTTTTTTGAAAAATAACTACTAACACATTTTCATATTTCCAACATCAGCTAATATCAAACATAATCAGCACAAAGCATCATCAACATCAAACATCATCAAATATCTAGCAACACATTTAATCCATACCCATGTTGGTCCTAACATGAAAATAACCTAAACATGATTTAAAAATCCTCAATACATAACATGCTCTTTAGTTACATCAACTATTATCTAACACATAGTCAACTTCATAAATCTAACTTCATGTCTTTGTTTTCAAACAATTTTCTAAAATATTTTATAAAAATCTTGTAAAGATATATCATGTACGCCTTTCATACATCATCACAAATATCAAGTCACTTTGAACATACATCCACATATCAAGAACTAAGCACTATTCTTCATTTCTTTCAAAATATCAACATTTTATTAAAATCCATAAATTCATTATATCATCATCTCATCAAGTAGAAACATATCGTGTAAGAAAATTATAATAAAAATAACACATGCTTGATCTATGAACCCTAATATTTTTGGCCCAAATGACAAAAATCGAAGCATGAATAAAACTTGTTTTAAACACTCCCAAGCACCTTAGAATCAACTTAGAAACAACATATAAAAGATTAGAAAATCAAATCTAAGCTCCCTCATCAACTTTCAATTTTTAAAGTTAGCTAAAATCTATTTCTACTTGGATGGAAATGAAGAGAAAAAGCTAACTTACTTGAATATGCACACAAATGGAGCTTGTTTGTGGAGCTCCAATGGAAGAACAATGGAGGACACTTTTTTTTTTCAATGTTGGGGGGTGGGTGGGGGGTGGGGGTGGGGGCAATAGTGGAAAAAGGTGAGGGAAGAAGATGACATGAAGAGAAAAAAAGGGTAATGTTCCTTTATATACTAGGTTAACCCTAGCCGTTTAATAAGACGGTCAAAGAATATTTTACGTTTCACTCTTCCGCAGATAAAATTACTCTGGTATTATATGTATGTCGTATACTTAAATTATCATGTCCAACTTACAGCTTAAAGTTGGAGAAAAGTTTTGCAATTTATGAAACACGAACTATCCGAGAAAACGACTCGACATATAATATATCAGAAAACTCAAAAAGTAAACTTTTGAACTCGCAATGTAAAATAGTGCATGTTGAAGGCAATGGAATCATGATTCTGTCTATCGAAACAAAAGTCACATTCGGAAGAGAATAACGACCAGATAACCGAACTCCAATTTCAGAAATAAAAATGTGTAAATAGATATAAACTTATCACGTTAGTCAAAATTTTATTACTTAGGAATACAAAAGTCCAAATGTCGCACTTGAGATATAATAGATCATGCATATAATAAATCAAATCTAATGTCTTGAGTCTTTAGCGTGCGCTATAGACCGTGGTGGCTCCATAATACTTTTACCAAAGGAATCGACTTATAGCGCACGCTAAAGCCTCAAGACTGTGAGTTCTGGAATCCGTACATGGAAGCAGGTAACGCAAGCTAAGGCTGAAGAAACATACTCTAAGTGAAGACATTAACGCGCTACTTGTTATGATAACACACGTTATCGAGCTATTCCAGAGAGTCCAGAGAGCAAAATTGAAGCCATTAACTCAAGCTACTTGTGATGATAACACACAAAGATTGAAGACATTAACACACGTTATGATGAATATTAACGCACACTAGATTCAAAATATGACCGTTAATCCATATGAACAGTACAATTATGACTGTTACTTCAAGATCGCTCGTATCCAAATTTTCAGGATTGACTAACAGTTAACGAACACTATGGATATGGGTAGCGCACGCTAATGAGGATTTGTGACCGTTAAAGCTGAAAAGAAGAACGTTCCTTTTCTAATTGGTTAAACTTACTTTTACGACAACGCGCGCTGAATGCAGACATTTTTCAGATCAAGTTGACTGGATCAAGTCTATAAATACCCGTTCATTGAAGACTTCAAAGACAAACAACATCACACAACTATACTCGGCTGCACTCATTTATATACAACTCAAAGCAGCAAACATACACTCGAAGCTCTGAAATATCTTATTCCATTCTTTAATATTATCTTGTGTTGGGTCGAAAAAGATACAAGCTTTGTTCTTACATTTACTCTGTATTGTATCTTTTTGAAAGTCAAGGGAGGTTGTATAGTTCCCATAGAATACTATAAAGAGTCTATTTATTTTGTAATCGATTGTCTTGGACCGATAGAAGACAAGAATTGTAACGATTTATCTTGGACTGATAGAAGACAAGAAAAGTGTTTGGTTGCTCCTAATCCAATAGAAAAGGAATGAAGAGAGGATGTAGGTCACGTTTTAGACCAAACCTCTAGAAATCTTGGTGTCTTTTATTTTTCTGCAGGTTATTATTTTTCAATTTACTTGAATATTTTTATTCCACTATTCAAATCCCCATTTTAGTAGATATTTTACTTCATAAATTGATATCGGAGTGGGTCATCTCTTATTCTGTAACACCCCCGATATATTCGGGAGTATTACAGCGCCGTAAATCCTTTACATAAGGATTTACAAGGCTGAAGAATTGAACAGACATCAAAAGATACTAACGAATGGAAATAACGGAATTTAGATACAACAGTTCTGACCAGATACTGAAAATACAATTGTTCAACAGCAACTTAATGATATATTACCAAAATCAAATTCAACATAAATGACTTCGTACTCGAGTACTTATTGAAATAACCAATAAACAACAGACAATTGAACCCGGCCAAAACATCACTCTGCACCCTCGTCGTCATGCAGCTCCAGTGGTTGTTTTCCCGCTCTCCTGGATCCTGAACATAAACAAAATATTCACCCCCGAAGGGGTTAGCACAACGATGCTAGTACAAGTACCACATCATATTACTCGTATCCCACGAAGAATAATAACGTAAACGACAAAATACCAACGAGTCTTCTCCTACGAGAAACTCATAAATGACATACACAACTGATAATCACAACATGATATCATAACATAGACATGGTAATTCCGTCGATCCAGCGTTCACTGCCTAGAACCCACGATGATCCCGTCAGACCAACCCGTGGTGGAAAAACCCGTCCGATGATCCAGCGCACGCTAGCATAGATCCCCCGATGATCCCGTCGGACCAACACGAGGTGGACAAACAATAACGACATACATGCACGACAATATGTATAACAACAATACATAAAACAATTAAGGTACTTGCCTCGATTTGAAGACAAGAACGATACTTCCACAAAAATGAACACTCGAAGGTCGTCCTCCTCAATCAATCACGCAACAAGATCAAACCTTAACAAAAGAAATGATATAGGATTTATCTCACGTCGTACGAATGTTTAACAATTCGATTTACGGCCAAAAGTTCATAAAATGTAATCTGCCTGAACTGCTTAGCGCACGCTAAGTACTCTGTGTAGCGTGCGTTAAGTCTGCTCGATAGCGCACGCAAACAACAAGGCCTAGCGTACGTTAACTATGCATGGTCAGTACTCCACTGATCAGCTGACTGACTCGTCTGATGGTCTAGCGTACGTTACGTACCAAACGTAGCGTACGCTAACTCGGGCTCGATAGCACACGTTAATCTTTATAGCTTAGCGTGCACTATCTGTGCATGGCAGTTTACTGCTGGGCAGTAAACTGTTCTCACCATGATCAAAACAATGAAATCTTTCGTGATAATTCATGTTACCTCCATGAATATCATGTGCATACGGTTACGAATGACCTTACGGATAACAACAACTTCGGATTCAAGGATATGCATACCATTATAAAACCATATTCCATTTCGACTACAATTCTTCATATGACAATTCGAAAGGCTTAACGGTTGATATCGACACCTTTATAACAATCAATATTATCATACTGAAGTGGTTTAACATTCCATCTATACTAGATAAATCCTTCCATGATCAATCCCTTAGATTCATCTTAACAATAATGATGTTAAAGTCAAGTCCATGATTGCTATGAATTCATCTACTAGATTCGGATTACCAATGATCGAAGTTTCCTTTACTTGTTCAATGTAATAAGATTCGAATCATGATGATCATAATCAGGGTACTTAATGCTTATTCATCTCACTATTCCAAACATGATGTACTTTGGATAATTCACTTATGAAAATCAATATTTCGTTAATATGATCATCCAATTCTTTAGAATCCAACTCTAAGTCTGGAGATAGGTTGAACATACCTTAATATGATGAAAATCACTGAACCGTAAGGTAGAATCCGACTCCGGTTGGTTGTATGCCACTCCAAGGTGCTATTCCACTTCAATGAACACTCACAAGTGATAATCAATATACAAAGATCGAGAAAATGTTTTCTAAGTGTTTAGAAGGAAGATTCTTGCTCTCTGGACTCTCAAGAATGAAGTATAGATGAAGGAAATGTAAGCCAAAACGGGTTGTTGTCCCATTTATAATATTCTGCATTTTAACAAGTTAGCGCACGCTACTAAGCTTTGCTTAGCGTGCGCTAATAATGGTTGACTTCAGAATTGTCCAGGTTCGTCCGCGGGAATCTTATCCGGACCCATGTCCCGGCTGGCGCATGTGCTAGCCGTCCCGCTCAATAATTGAGTTCTTAGCGCACGCAACTCCTTCCTGCATAGCGTGCGCTAGTAGTAGTCCGATAGCGCGCGTTAAGCTACATTCCTAGCGTGCGCTATCACGAGTTTGCATGAGAAATTTTGCATGTTTCTATACTTATGTACAAAGATATCAATGCAAGAAACATCATACTCCAATACTCAAAACCACAAATCCGAATAATACAGGGTTTGAAATGCAGATGAAATACACCGTAATAAATCCGGATATTACATACTCTCCTACTAAAAAGGAGTTCCGTCCCGAAACTCAAGACGAAAATAACTCGGGATATCTAGGCTTCATATCAGTTTCCGTTTCCCAGGTGGCTTCTTCCATTCCGTAACGTGACCATTGAACTTTGACCAAAACGATTGGTTTGTTCCTCAACTGCTTAACTCGACTCTCGAGTATCTTGACCGGTCTTTCTTCAAACGTCCCATCCTGCGCGATTTCGATCTCGCCGAAATCAATGATATGACTGGGATCTGGTATATACCTCCGTAATTGGGATACGTGGAACACGTTATGAACATGGCACAATGACGGCGGCAATGCCAATCTGTATGCCAACTCCCCAACTCTCTCGAGGATCTCAAATGGTCCGATATATCTCGGACTCAGCTTTCCTTTCCTTCCGAAACGAAAGATTCCCCGAGTTGGAGAAACCTTCAAAAGTACGTGGTCCCCAGTACTGAATTCCAATGGGCGACGGCGTACGTCTGCGTAAGATTTCTGGCGACTCTGGGTGGTCAACAGCCTTTCACGAATTAAGGCTATCTTCTCTCGAGTCTGCACGATCAACTCTGGTTCTGTTCCGATCAAGTCTGACGAATCATCCCAACATAGGGGCGATCTACATCTCCTCCCGTATAATGCCTCAAACGGTGCCATCTTAATGGAAGCATGCCAACTATTGTTGTAGGTAAATTCAATCAACGGTAGATGAACTTCCCAATCGTTTGACCAATCTAAGGCACAGGCCCTTAGCATGTCTTCCACCGTTTGTATAGTCCTCTCAGATTGTCCGTCAGTCTGCGGGTGATAAGCTGTACTGAAGATCAATTTGGTCCCCAAGGCCTTATGAACTGCTTTCCAAAACTGAGACACAAAACGACCGTCTCGATCAGAAACAATGGTCTTCGGCGTACCATGCAATCGAACTATCTCCGAAATAAATACTCGTGCCAACCTCTCTGGTCCCCACGTATCCTTAATGCCTAGAAAATGAGCTGATTTGGTTAAACGATCAACTATCACCCAAATCATGTTCATTCCTGTCCTGGTTCTCGGCATATTAGTGATAAAATCCATCGATATGTCCTCCCACTTCCATTCAGGAATTGGGAGCGGCTTCAACATTCCAGCAGGCCGTTGATGTTCGATCTTAACCTACTGACAAGTCAAGCATTTAGAAACATAGTCCGCTACATCTTTCTTCATGTTGCCCCACCAGAAATTCTGCTTCAAGTCCTTATACATTTTACTGGTGCCCGGGTGGATAGAATAGGGCGAACCGTGAGCTTCCTTCATAATCGTCTGTTTCAGAACATCATCATCGGGAATGCAGAGTTGGTTCTGAAATCTCAAAACTCCATCATCATGAATTATGAATCCGGGGGCCTTTCCTTTGATCACTTCATCACGTAACCGAATCATCAGAGGGTCATCTGCCTGTCTAGATTTGATTCCTTCGGTTAATGATGAAGTTATCTCTATCACGCACAGTTGTCCTTGGACTCTTTGTAACCACACCTCAATTCCTTCACGAATCATCTCCCGTTGAAGACTAAGTTGGGAGGTCAGCGTCTCCAGCATCTGAATAGAAACAGGCTTGCGACTAAGTGCATCGGCCACTACATTCGCTTTGCCTGGATGATACAAAATCTCCAAGTCATAGTCCTTAATCATCTCTAACCATCTTCTTTGCCGCATGTTCAACTCTTTCTGACTGAATATGTACTTGAGACTCTTGTGATCCGTAAAGATGTGACAGTGAGTCCCGTACAGATAATGCCTCCAGATCTTCAAAGCAAAAACTACTGCTGCTAGCTCCAAATCATGTGTTGGGTAATTCACTTCATAAGGTTTCAGCTGTCGCGACGCATAAGCGATCACCTTATCATTCTGCATCAATACGCACCCGAGTCCTTGGTTCAAAGCATCACTGTAAACTATAAATCCTCCAGTTCCCTGTGGAAGTGATAGAATCGGTGCCGTCGTCAATCTCTTCTTCAATTCATCAAAGCTAACCTGACACAACTCATTCCACTCAAACTTTTGAGTTTTCTGCAGGAGTCGAGTAAGTGGGTGGGAGATTTTAGAGAACTCTTCCACGAATCGACGGTAATATCCAGCAAGTCCTAAGAAGCTTCGGACTTCTTTCACGTTCTTTGGAGGCTTCCAATCCATAATTGCTTTGATCTTCTGAGGATCTACTCGGACTCCTTCAGATGACACCACATGACCGAGGAACATTACTTCCTTTATCCAGAATTCACACTTAGAAAATTTGGCGTACAATTGCTCGCTCCTCAAAAGTTCCAATACAATCCGCAAATGATGCGCATGTTCTTTCGGGCCCTTAGAATACACCAGAATGTCATCAATGAACACGACCACAAATTTATCCAAAAATTCAATGAACACTCGGTTCATCAATTGCATAAATACATCAGGTGCATTAGTGAGACCAAACGGCATTACTACAAACTCATAATGTCCGTAGCGAGTTCTGAACGCTGATTTCGGAACATCAGATTCTTTAATCCTCAACTAATGATATCCTGATCTCAGATCGATTTTAGAAAATACTGTTGCCCCTTGCAACTGGTCAAACAGATCATCAATCCGTGGCAACGGATACTTGTTCTTAATCGTCATTTTGTTCAGCTCTCGGTAGTCAATACACAGTCGGAGCGATCCGTCCTTCTTTCGGACAAAAAGAACTGGCGCTCCCCAGGGTGAAACGCTTGGCTGAATATAGCCCTTGTCCAGTAACTCCTCCAGCTGCTTCTTCAGTTCGTACATCTCAGTAGGTGCCATACGATACGGCGCCTTAGAAATTGGTGTAGCTCCGGGTCCTAGCTCAATAGTAAATTCTACATCCCTTCGCGGAGGTAGTCCAGGTAACTCATCAGGAAATACATCTGGAAATTCGTTCACAATAGCGATGGATGAAAGTTCCACAATTTCGTCTTCTTTCTTCATTGCATAACGCCAGTACCCGGTACAGCCCTGTTTCAACAATTTGACAGCTTTCATCGCCTTGATCAATTTTCCTGAGCTTCCCGGTTTCCATCCCTCGAACAATATTTCGGAACCATCGTCAGCAATCAGCGAGATATTCCTCATTCGGTAGTTTACAATTGCTCCATATCGATTAAGCCAATCGTCTCCGAGTATCAGGTCGTCTCCTTGCATTTCTATCACGATCAGATTTGAGAGACACTCTCTGCCTCCAAATGATATAGGGAAATTTCTAGTTTCCAAGTTTCCAACAATCCTCTCTCCACTCGGTAAACCAACAACATAAGGTTCACAAGTATGAAAACCGGAAATATTCAAACGATTTACACAAGACAAGGATATAAAAGAATGTGTAGCTCCCGTATCGAATAAAACGCTAACTGGTTGGGAAAGGATCTGGACAGTACCTGATGCGACAGCAGCATTCTGATCGTCTATCTTTCTCATCTCGTACAGACGTGGGGGAGCAGATCCGGCACTCGATGTCCCCTTTCGGTCCCATTGTCCTCTGCCTCGTCCGCGGCCAAAATTCTGAGGCATCTGAACACTTTCTTTGCGTCACATTGGATCTTGGCTTCCTTCTCGACATTTGTGGTGTACGGGCTCTAAAAGACTTTGCAGCCTCTTCACAAAACACTTCCCGATGTCCCTCTCGTCCACAATCGAAACAAGTCACGGCAGGAAGGGGGCAATTCCGTCGATAGTGCCCCGTATGGGCGCAGTTAAAGCATTTCCTAGTAACATCAGTAATAGTTGATGTCGCTCCGAAGTTCTTTCCGCTCCTAACTGGGTGCGGAGGTTTCTTGAAAGAGTGAAAGGATGACTGGGCCTTACGGGGCCCGCTGTTCTTGTGCTCTGTAAAAGTACCAGAGACTTTCTGTTTCTTGGATTTCGAAAATTTCTCCATAGCTGCTTCCTTGATCTCATACGCCAACGCCTTATCCTGGTATTGACGGAGTGTGGTACATTCAAATCCGGACATGTACCTCTGGATTTCTGGTTTCATCCTCATATCGAAATGGATCATCATTTCTGCATCTGTTCTGACCAGATGTCGAACAAATGCCAGCTGCTGGTTAAACGTCTTAATTGCATGGGATACTGGCACATCAGAAGGCTGAGCGGAGAAAAACTCCCGAACTTTGGCTTCCCTCACAGGACGAGGGCAATACTGAGCTTCCATCATCAATCTAAACTCTGCCCAATCGGCATCATGGTCTACAGGCCGGATGGCTTCCCACCATTCGGACGCTTCCCCTATCAGAAAATATTGAGCGATAGAGGCTCTCCAAATGCAGGCGATTAATTAGGCAAAGATTTTCTCCAGTTCCTTCAACCAATGATCCCATGTGGGAGTCTCAGAAATACCGTCGAATTTGGGTGGTTGCATCTTCACCACCTCTTGCAGCCACCGGTCACCTCGATTTCCCATGTCTGGGATCCCTTGCTGTCTCTCTCCCTGCTGTAGTCCCACCGCCACTTGCATTCGGTCCACGACTTGGGCGAACTGAGTCATCTGGTTCACCACTTGACGAAGGATCTCTGCATACAGGATCTGTTCGTTATTAATAGGCTGCTGCGGCTACTTTGAGCTATGATCGCTTTGATTGGAAGGCGACGCTTCCCTTTCAGCATTTCTTCGCCCGCGTCCACGACCGCGACCACGTCCACATCCGCCTCTCAACATACTGTAAGCATAAATACTCAATATACAAGAAACAACATCGTTCTAATATTCGAGTATAAAGGGACATAGCATGTAAAGAACGAGATAGAGTTTAGTAACTTACAACCACCGTTCGCATGAAGACGCAGGCAGTGCAGTGATGTCGTTCACGTCCGGTTTCCTCAAAAGACATAAATGACCCCTATTTTAACCCAACGGCCAAGATATCCATAATCTTAGCTCCGATACCATATTCTGTAACACCCCCGATATATTCAGGAGTATTACAGCGCCGTAAATCCTTTACATAAGGATTTACAAGGCTGAAGAATTGAACAGACATCAAAAGATACTAACGAATGGAAATAACGGAATTTAGATACAACAGTTCTGACCAGATACTGAAAATACAATTGTTCAACAGCAACTTAATGATACATTACCAAAATCAAATTCAACATAAATGACTTCGTACTCGAGTACTTATTGAAATAACCAATAAACAACAGACAATTGAACCCGGCCAAAACATCACTCTGCACCCTCATCGTCATGCAGCTCCAGTGGTTGTTTTCCCGCTCTCCTGGATCCTGAACATAAACAAAATGTTCACCCCCGAAGGGGTTAGCACAACGATGCTAGTACAAGTACCACAACATATTACTCGTATCCCACGAAGAATAATAACGTAAACGACAAAATACCAACGAGTCTTCTCCTACGAGAAACTCATAAATGACATACACAACTGATAATCACAACATGATATCATAACATACACATGGTAATTCCGTCGATCCATCGTTCACTGCCTAGAACCCACGATGATCCCGTCAGACCAACCCGTAGTGGAAAAACCCGTCCGATGATCCAGCGCACGCTAGCATAGATCCCCCGATGATCCCGTCGGACCAACACGAGGTGGACATACAATAACAACATACATGCACGACAATATGTATAACAACAATACATAAAACAATTAAGGTACTTGCCTCGATTTGAAGACAAGAACGATACTTCCACAAAAATGAACACTCGAAGGTCGTCCTCCTCAATCAATCACGCAACAAGATCAAACCTTAACAAAAGAAATGATATAGGATTTATCTCACGTCGTACGAATGTTTAACAATTCGATTTACGGCCAAAAGTTCATAAAATGTAATCTGCCTGAACTGCTTAGCGCACGCTAAGTACTCTGTGTAGCGTGCGTTAAGTCTGCTCGATAGCGCACGCAAACAACAAGGCCTAGCGTACGTTAACTATGCATGGTCAGTACTCCACTGATCAGCTGACTGACTCGTCTGATGGTCTAGCGTACGTTACGTACCAAACGTAGCGTACGCTAACTCGGGCTCGATAGCGCACGTTAATCTTTATAGCTTAGCGTGCGCTATCATGCATGGCGATTTCTTCTTTGGGCGATGTGATTCTCACCATGATCAAAACAATGAAATCTTCCGTGATAATTCATGTTACCTCCATGAATATCATGTACATACGGTTACGAATGACCTTACGGATAACAACAACTTCGGATTCAAGGATATGCATACCATTATAAAACCATATTCCATTTCGACTACAATTCTTCATATGACAATTCGAAAGGCTTAACGGTTGATATCGACACCTTTATAACAATCAATATTATCATACTGAAGTGGTTTAACATTCCATCTATACTAGATAAATCCTTCCATGATCAATCCCTTAGATTCATCTTAACAATAATGATGTTAAAGTCAAGTCCATGATTGCTATGAATTCATCTACTAGATTCGGATTACCAATGATAGAAGTTTCCTTTACTTGTTCAATGTAATAAGATTCGAATCATGATGATCATAATCAAGGTACTTAATGCTTATTCATCTCACTATTCCAAACATGATGTACGTTGGATAATTCACTTATGAAAATCAATATTTCGTTAATATGATCATCCAATTCTTTAGAATCCAACTCTAAGTCTGGAGATAGGTTGAACATACCTTAATATGATGAAAATCACTGAACCGTAAGGTAGAATCCGACTCCGGTTGGTTGTATGCCACTCCAAGGTGCTATTCCACTTCAATGATCACTCACAAGTGATAATCAATATACAAAGATCGAGAAAATGTTTTCTAAGTGTTTAGAAGGGAGATTCTTGCTCTCTGGACTCTCAAGAATGAAGTATAGACGAAGGAAATGTAAGCCAAAACGGGTTGTTGTCCCATTTATAATATTCTGCATTTTAACAAGTTAGCGCACGCTACTAAGCTTTCCTTAGCGTGTGCTAATAATGGTTGACTTTAGAATTGTCCAGGTTCGTCCGCGGGAATCTTATCCGGATCCATGTCCCGGCTGGCGCATGTGCTAGCCGTCCCGCTCAATAATTGAGTTCTTAGCGCACGCAACTCCTTCCTGCATAGCGTGCGCTAGTAGTAGTCCGATAGCGCGCGTTAAGCTACATTCTTAGCGTGCGCTATCACGAGTTTGCATGAGAAATTTTGCATGTTTCTATACTTATGTACAAAGATATCAATGCAAGAAACATCATACTCCAATACTCAAAACCACAAATCCGAATAATACAGGGTTTGAAATACAGATGAAATACACCGTAATAAATCCGGATATTACATTATATCGGTTTAACCACCGGAGGAAAAAGATCCGCACTGGCACTTATGGCACAAATCGAAGAAAATGCTCTCAATCATCCACCTTTATTCGGTGGTTCTAACTTCATGACTTGGAAGAAAAATATGGTTGTCTTTGTTGAAGCCTATGATATCGAGATTTGGAAGGTGATTGTATTCAGTCCCAGATTGCCAAAAACAAAGATGGACCACGAAAGAAATTGTATGAGTATAATTATGAAGATTGGAAAAACACGCATATTAACTCGCGTGCCACTCAACTTCTATATTGTGCACTCAATCCAGAAGGGCTCAAATTTCAGCATATGAAAGCGCAAAAGAAATATGGAAAATTCGTGAAGTCACTCATGAGGGAACAAGCCATGTGAAAGAAACCAAAATTAATATGCTTTTTCACGATTATGAATTCTTCTCCATGAAGGATAACGAAACCATCACCAACATTTTGGATCGCTTGTCAGCAATAACTAATGGTTTTGTGTCATTTGGGAAACCTATATCAAGGAGCGACAAGGCGAAGAAGATCCTCTGGTATCTACCTCATGAATGGGATGCTACGGTGATGACAATCATGGAATCAAAGTATCACAACAAGCTTGAGTTCAGCGCTCTCATACGGTCTCTTAAAAACTATGCGATTGTGCTAAAATCAAGAGGCTCCAAACCCAAGCTCATGAGAAAGTTGTCGCACTCGAAGCCGATAGCGAAGATGATGATGAGGTTCCAAAAAATGAGGATGACGAAGAAATTTCTCTTTACGTTACGAATATGAGAATATATAAAAATCTAATTCAAAAGAGGCGAAGCTTTCTTGGTCAAGATTCCCGAACCGACCAAAGAAAAAAGAGTTATGTTCCTACGAACGAATTTGACAATAATTATCGAAGGTGTGACCACTCAGGCACTACGCCAAGGATTGTTGAGGGACGTCCCTCAAAAGTCATGCTGAATGGTACAAAAATAAGGAAGTTCTAATTGCCTCTTAGAGCGATGACGAGGATAAAATCCGAAGAGCCGAGGAATCTAATATCGCCCTTATGGCTCTTGATTCAAAAGAATCCATCAATGAGGTTAATTATATATATGACGATGATCTTTTAGACTTATGTGAATCAAATAAAGATGATGAACTTATAAACGCCTTTGAATCATTGAATAACGAATACGATGAGATGGTAAAAATAAACATATCTTTGAAAAGAAAAATAAAATCTCTCGAACTCGAAAACTCATCTACGAAATAAAGGCAAAGATGTTGAAATTGATCGTACCTCATGTTTGGACAAAGCAAATGGCTTGAAAAATGAGTTGCTTAAAATTAAAAAGGAGACAAAATACTAGACAAATTATTTTTGCTTGGAAAGGAAAAATTTGAGCAACTTCTTTCAATACAAAGATTTTATTGGTCAAACCATGGACTTAGTTTTGATCCATTTAAAAAAGAAGAGTCTCTCATTAAACTTATATACCCAAAGAAAATGAATGCGTTAATTTGAGAATCCCTACATGTAAAAAATGTTCTAAAATTGGACATAGTGAAAATATGTGTGTAAAATTAAGAACTATCAAAATCAAAAGGATATGGGTTCCAAAAGAAGCCATTATACCTACAATTTATATCTCTAACTCGAAAGGACCCAATAGGGCATGGGTACCAAAACAATCAAAACAAACCAATTCTGTTGGTACTTCCTTAAAAGAGAAACAAGTGGTATATTGATAGTGGGTCTTCTAGACACATGTGTGGCACCAAGGACTTGTTTGAGGACTTCCAATATAAAGAACAAGGACATATAATCTTTGGTGACAACAAGAAAGATTTCTCGCACACAAAGACGAAGCTTTTAATGAGTTTTTCAAATGGTGTCGTTTGGTTCAAAACGAAAAAAATTTGACCATAATTTCTATTTGAGCCGATCACGATAGAGAGTTCAATTGTTACCCTTTTGAAACTCTTTATGATAAATATGGAATTGATCATAATAATTTTTCAGCCCTAGAACTCCAAAATAAAACGGAGTTGCTGAAAGGAGAAACCGAACCCTAGAGGAAATGTCTAGAACAATGCTAAATGAATATTCTCTTGCTCAATATTTTTGGGCCGAAGCTATAAACACGGCATGTTATACAATAAACCGTGTTCATCTTAGAGGACCTCAACTCAAAACTCCATATCAAATTTGGAAGGGTAAAAAGACTAATATTTCATACTTTCACCTGTTCAGTTGTAAATTATTGTGTTAAATAATGGAAAACAAAATTTAGGAAATTTGAGTCAAAATCCGACATCGGTATTTTCTTGGGATACTCATTGAATAGCAAAGCCTTCTGTGTGTACAACTTTAGAACAAATAAAGTTGAAGAATCTATTCATGTAAAATTTGATGTGTCAATTTTACTGCCGAAAAAGGTAGACTTTATTGATAATGTAGGTACACTCCCAGAAATACAACTCTCAAGGGAACCAGAGAAGCTTCATGAAATTCTTGAAAATTCGCTTGACAAATTACTAAAGGACTGGAGGCATGTACGAGATAATCCTAAGGATTTGGTGATTGGGAGTATTGAGGATGGGATTCAACCTCGAAGAAGAACACTTGACTTTCAAAATAATGATGCATTCGTATCCGAAATTGAACCCAAGAAAATTAATGAAGCAATTGATGAACGAAGCTGGGTAATTGCAATGCAGGAAGAGGTTGTGGAATTCGAGCGCAATAAAGTTTGGGAATTGGTTCGAGCTCCTACAGATAAATCTTTCATCGGAACTAAATGGGTGCATAGAATAAAGCGCGACTAGTTGCCCAAGGATATAGTTAAGAGGAAGGTATTGACTATGAAGAAAGCGATGCTCCCGTCGTACGACTTTAAGCCATCCGACTTCTATGTTTATTTGCTTCATGCAAAAAGATTAAACTCTTTCAAATGGATTTCAGGAGTGCGTTTCTCAACAGAATCATTCAAGAAGAAGTCTATATGAAGCAACCTCCGGGATTTGAAGATTATAAATTCTCGGAATATGTGTCCAAACTCAATAAAGCACTACATGGTTTAAAACAAGCTCCACGAGCATGGTCTGATCGTTTGGGTAATTTCCTTATTTCACATAATTATAGGAGAGGTAAAGTTGACAATACTTTCTTTATAAATTTTTTTAATGATGATATGCTCATTTCCCAAATTTATGTGGATGACACCATTTTTGGTGCTACTAATATATCTCTATGTCAAGAATTTTCCAATCTTATGAAGGGTGAATTTGAGATGAGTATGATGGGCGAACTCAAATACTTTCTTGGTCTTCAAATTAAGCAAGGAGATGATGGAGTTTTTTTCATCAAACAAAATACACAAAGGACTTGATTAAGAAATTCAAGTTGGAGAATTGCAAAGCTATATCTACTCCAATGTCATCTTCATTAATGCTTGACAAAGACGAGCATGGGAAATCCGTGGATCAATTTTTTTTCAATGTGTGATTGGTTCATTACTTCATTTAACCTCTTCGAGACCGGATATAATCTTTGCTACTTGCTTGTGTGCTAGATATCAATCTAATTCAAAAGAATCACATTTAATTACATGTGAACGAATTTTCCCTTATCTTAGTGGAACTATTGGCTTATGCCTATGGTATCCTCCATGTCTCGATTTTAATCTTGTTGCATATAGCGATGCCGATTTTGGTGGATGCAATATAGGTAAAAAGAGTACAAGTGGTACATGTTATTTTCTTGGGGAAGTAAGAAACAAATGAGTGGGGCAATTTCCACAGCCGAAGCCAAATACGTGGCTGCTGGAAGTGTGTGTGCACAAGTGTTATTGATTAAAAAATAAACTTCGACATTATGGCATAAATTTTAAAAATACTCCGATTTTATGTGATAATACTATCACCATAAATTATAGCAAAAACCCTTACTTGCATAGTAGAACCAAGCATATTGACATAAGGCATCATTTTTTGCGCGATCATGCTCAAAAAAAGATATCGGTTTAATATTTGTCGGCACAAAAGATCAATTAGCCGATATTTTTACCAAGCCTTTACCCTTAGACTTTTAATTTTATTAGATTGCATTTCGGTATGGGTCACCAGGACATTTTTTAGAAATCTAATATCTAACTAGTAGCGCACGTTATCAAATTTCATTCCTAGACAAAACTCCTACTGTCATCTACTACATCTCAAACCCTACTTCCCGATAGAGCATGCTAGGACATCTAGTAGTGCATGCTATCGAATCCGTCCAGATTCATATTTAACCGAATAATCGGTCAATACCACTTTTATTCCCTCATCTCCTTTGTTGGGATAACAATCCCTGTATCGGAAAATCTTGACAAAATGTTTTGACAATGTGCCAATCCAGCATACAGCAAACAACTGTATCGAAAAGTTGATCAAAGGTGTCAAACTATATCGAAGACTTCTCGTAGTCCCAGCATACAGTGAATCAATCATATAACAAGGAGTCTCATAAGACTAAGTATGGAAGTTGTCTCGAATCGACAATACAGCTATCATTCCATACAGTATCCAAACAGGACAAGAAGGAATCTTTGTTATTCGCTAAAGTCAAAGTCCCGTTTAAGAAGATATATTTAAATACTAAAGGATAAAGTATTTAAATATTAAGCCATCAGAGATCTTCAAACAAGCGCAAAATCCGGATCGTGTTTTATTCAAACACATCATCCCGTTGGAACGGACTTTTGCTCAACGGATCTATCTCAACGGATATATACAAGAAGGCTATGTATATATATCCCCAGACTTTGATGATCAAAATGCATGAAATCAACAACAACGAAGTTATCATCATATACATCTGAGCAAACATATCTCTCAAAGCATACTGATATTTTGAAAGAAGAGATATACAAGTGCTCAAACCGTGAACAACACATCATCAGCTAAAAGCTCAGAAAGTCAAAGCTGTTGTTCAAACATTGTTCTATCCTTGAACAAAACCCATCAGCCCTGTGTGGACTGAGAAACCTTGTTATTCCTGAACTGTGTGTGATGGACTTGCATTGAAGAGACGAAGCTTCGGAATTGTGTGTGAAAAAGCCAGTCAAGTGAAAGCTTAAACCAATCTGTGTGAACGGTTGAAGGCTAAGATCATTATATCAATTTGTGTGGACGATATATTGATTAGGTTTGATTATAAATACGTAGTTGTGTACGTAGTATTTATAATAAACATTTTCACTCTTGTGTGGAGGACCAGTGGACGTAGAGGGGTTTATCTCGAACCATTTTAATTACTGTGTGATTTACCTTCTGCATTTACTGTTTTAATATCTATGATTAATTTTAAGTATACACTTCATTTCTAGTTGCTGTATTTACAGCAACTTACTTTAAACAAGACTTCCACTACGCACTCAGATTTGAAAATCGTACAGCCTGTTGTTTAAAACACTTTCCAAGCTGTATCCTGTATACTTAGTGGCCAACAAGTGGTATCAGAGCGGTTGATTCTAAAAATAACCAGTCGTATTTTTGATTGAATCAGATCCTTAAATCACTTATTTTTGAAAAACAGTCTTTTTCTTCCTATTCTCATATGGATACATCAATGATCAATAAAGCTCCTATGTTTTCTATTAATGAATTTGATGATTGGAGAATTAGGATGGAGGATCATCTTGCAGCAATGCACGAAGAGATGATTTTTGTCATACAGGATGGCCCCATAAAGATCATGAAGGTAAATCCGGCCCCAAGAATTGAAGGCCAGGCTCATGCAGAGATGCTCGAGAAAGAGCGCGAACAATGGACTTCTGACGAAGAATGCGCTATTTGTCACTCTTGACAAAAGGCACGTTCTCTAAGGTAAAGAGCTGCAAATCAGCCAAGGATATCTGGGATAAACTCAAGTTAATTTGTGAGGGAACTAAGCTCTCAAAATAAAACAAGATTTCAAAATTAACTCAGCAATTTGAATATTTTGAAATGAAACCAACTGAAACACTTGAGGTACTTGACCTCAGATTCACTGGGATTGTTGGTGAACTTGAAGCATTAGGCAAGATTTATATCCAAATGGAGAAAAACATAAAAATTTTCAGATCACTCCCTGCCCGATGGGACATTAAGACCACAGCTATGCGTGTATCGTGCAATTTTAGTGAAATATCTACTTTTGATCTCTTTTCTGACCTCAAAGCATTTGATTACGATATAAACAGGAGAGAGAAAGCTGAAGAATCTCCCGCTAGGACTACAACCTTGGCCGCTATATCTAACCGAAGACACAACATGCCAAGTTCATCAAATCCCATTCATAAGAATGCTGACAGCAGTGACGACATCCTGTTGCAAGACGAAATGGCGCTCCTCATGCATAAGTTTAAGAAGTTTATCAAACAGTCGGGGAAGACCCCATACAGGCCCAAACCTGTTCACAAGGTAAGTACCGAAACTTCCTCTGGTGATGCTAACTTGTGTTATAATTGTAGGAAACCAGGACATTACGCAAATAAATGTCCTCATCCTAAAGTTCAAAGGTTGCCGGAATTCGAGCAACAAGAAAAGGATGAAAGAAGACGTGCTTGGAAAAACAAGCTCAAGGCCCTAATTGGTAAATCAGAAGTCTCCCCCGCACCATCAAAGTCCGAAGAATGTCTTCAGGTAGTCACTGACAGTGGTTCATCTGATGATGATTTCGAAGATAAAGCCTATATGTGCTTTATGGCTAAGGACATTCCGGAAGATGAAGATAGCGATGATGAGGTAAGCTCAACCTCAGCTATTCCTTCCAATGCATCTCATACTTTTTCAAACATGATGAATGAGTTTAAGAACATTCAAATGTCCCATGAGACATTGAAAAATGAAAATATACAGCTCCAACTTTCTAACTTAGAGCTGAAAGAAGAAAACGGCTTGCTGAAAGTAAATTACGAAAATATGTCTGTTGATTGTGAAAACAGCAAAGTCGAGTATGAAAAACTCATGGAGGGCAATCATAAACTTGCTCATGAACTAAGTGAGACTAAATCTCATAGTGAAAGCAATACAAATGATTTTGTTCTGCTTCAAGCCAAATTAAAAACTCTCGAAAAACGAGAAGGAGAACTTGAGACCATTCTGAATCTTTCGAGAAATCATCTAAAAGAATGGAAGAAATTCTAAGCACTGGGCAACATGCTCATGATAAAAGTGGCTTAGGATACAGCTCATTTTCCAATAAAGGGAAAACTAGTACTGTGTTCGTCAGGGGTGTGGAACCCATTCCTGTATCGGATGAGGTTTCTAGTCATGTGAAGGAACCCGTTGCACCGCGAACAGCAAAAGCTGCCATTACGCCACCACAGTCATATTCTAGACAGCGGAATCACCAGCCATTCAGACCTGTAAGGCGTACCCAACAACATGCTCCCCAAGCATATCAACAGCGCCAACAGCCGTTCAGAAAGAAGGCTCTATCCAAATATCAAAGGCCCGCACGGCAGTACTTTCAGTACAGCACGCCAAGAAATTGGATAAAGGAGCCGCGGTATCCCTCGCGTAAGCAAGTATCCTCACAGTATCAACAACAGGTTTGGGAATCCAACTGGAGACCCAGAAGGCAAGCTGTAAGGCCAAAGAAAATGGCTCCACCTCCAAGACGGCATTTGTACTGGACTAATAATAACCCTGAATTTTACATTGATAATAACTATCATGGTTATAGAAACTACGTACATGCCCCACATAGAAATTGCAATTACGGACCTAAACCATCCTACAGTAAACCTATTGATGTCAGGAAAATCTGGGTACCTAAAGGCACTAACATCCATGGACCCAACAATCAAAGGGGACCTAAATCTACCTAATTTGTTTGCATATAGGACATTTTGGAGAAGGACATCTGGTACTTCGACAGCGGATGTTCCCGGCACATGACAGGAGATAAAAGCAAGCTGTCAGATTATGTAGAAGGTCGCGGTCCAAAAGTGCGCTTTGGTGATAAATCTAAAGGAAGAACAAGAGGGAAGGGAACCCTACTTGTAGGAAAATTCAAAGTCACCGATGTGGCTAATGTTGAAGGCTTACAATACAATCTACTTAGTATTATCCAGTTCTGTGACAAATAGTTCTCGGTGAAGTTCTATATAGATCACTGTAGAGTCAAGAACATCCTGACCAAAGAAGTTGTGCTCACATGAAGCAGATCAGGTAATATGTATATTGCTGACTGGATGCCTACGAGATCAACAATTCCTTGTTTTGTTGCCAAAGGCACTGCATATCTAAGTTGGTTGTGGCACAAGAGGATGTCACACGTCAACTTCAAGACTATCAACAAACTCTCCAGATAGGGAATGGTTAGAGAATTGCCAAACGTTTCATTCCAAAAAGACAGCGTATGTGGACCCTGTCAGAAAGGCAAGCAAATCAAGACCACCCTGAAAAGCAAATCCTACCTTTCCACCCACAGAGTTTTGGAAATGCTACATATGGATCTCTATGGTCGTGTAGACCCGGTAAGTTTGGGAGGTAAGAAATATTGTCTCGTTATTGTTGATGATTATTCCAGGTATGCTTGGACAATTTTCCTATGTAAGAAGAAGGAAACAACATCAAAGCTGCCAGAGCACCTGAGAAAGCATCAAAATGAAAAAGGGTCGAGTATTGGGTTCATTCGTTCCGACAGAGGTACGGAATTCACTAACCGCTTTATTGAGCAATACTGTTCAGAACATGGGATACAGCACGAATACTCAGCTGCCCGTACACCTCAACAAAATGGTGTTGCCGAGCGAAAGAACAGAATGCTGAAGCAAGCAACAAGAACAATGATTGCCGCAAGCAAGTTGCCACAGCGTTTCTGGGGCGAAGCCACCAATACAACGTGCTATACACAAAACCACTGTATCATCAACAAGCATCACAACAAAACAGCATACGAGGTATGGAACAACAAAACCCCGTTAGTTTCGTACTTTCACATTTTTGGATGCAGGTTTTATGTTTTGAACAACGGTAAGGATCAACTTAGAACTTTCGATGAGAAATCGGATGAAGGGATATTTATAGGATACTCCTCTGTTAGGAAAGCTTACAGGATCTTCAATAAAAGGAAGCTAACAATTGAGGAATCAGTTTATGTAGTGTTCAATGAACCTCACCATGATCCTACAGGAGTAGAAGGCATTTCTCATAACATCCAACAACTTTGCATCGTCGATCCACCAACTCCTATAGAACTTCTAGTTGACTTAGAAATCAACCCCGCAGCTGTAAGAACCAACGTAGATGAGGCCGATGTTGTACAAGTTGAAGCCTAAACTACAGAAACTCATGATACAGTACGGGACCTCGAATTAGAACCCGACAGAAGATGGTTGAGAGATAACCCACAAGAGTTGATCATAGGAAACATTGATGCTGGTGTTTCTACCCGTAGGAGAATATAGAGTACACAAGGAAATGTACTATATGCGCCAGAAGACCCCGAGTCAGTGATATCTCAATTTCCTGAATGGAAATCTCAATCCGAGCTTATAAGACTTAACATGTGCACTATTGTTGTATTCTTAGCTCAATCCGAACCCGTTTCTACCAAAGAAGCTCTCAACAATTCTCATTGGATCAAATCTATGGAAGAAGAGCCTAACAGTTTCGAAAGAAACAACGTATGGTATCTTGTACCCAGACCTACGCATCAATCAGTAATTGGAACCAAATGGGTATTTAGAAACAAGAAGGATAGAAATGGACTCATTATCAGGAATAAATCCCGACTAGTCGCCCAAGGCTATAGATAGGAAGAAGGCATAGAATACGATGAGACATTTGCTCCTGTAGCTAGACTAGAAGCCATTAGGATATTTTTAGCCTTTGCCGCCCGTAAGAGCTTCATTGTATACCAAATGGACGTCAAAAGTGCATTCCTGAATGGAGACCTTGCCGAAGAAGTATATGTTGAACAACCACCAGGGTTTGTCAATCCAGAAGGCGACCTAGTATACAGGCTAAGGAAAGCACTGTATGGACTTAGGCAAACCCCTAGAGCATGGTATGAGACTCTGTCACAATATCTAACCGATAATGGATTCGAGAAAGGTGCTGTGGACAAGACCTTATTCAAAATACAAGAAGGTGATGACCTTATAATGGTCCAAATATATGTATACGATATAATATTTGGTTCAACTAACCTTGCTTTGTGTCAAATGTTCTCTCATCTCATGCAAAGTAAATTTGAAATGAGTATGATGGAAGAACTTAGTTATTTCCTAGGATTGCAGGTAAAGCAGTTGCCGACAGGAATTTTCATCAACTAGGAAAAATATAGCAAGGAGCTTCTCAACATGTTTGGAATGAATATTTTCAAATCATCGTCAACCCCCATGAGCACTTCCGTGCAAATTAGTGCTGATGAAGCTGGAAAGCCAGTTGATCAATCACTCTACAGGAAGCTTATTGGCTCACTCTTGTACCTAAAGGCTAGCAGGCCCGATATCCAGTTTGCTGTAGGAGTGTGTGCGCGATATCAAGTAGCACCTAAAGAATCACACTTTGCAATAGTCAAATGAATCCTGAAATACGTCAAAGGAATAGTCGATGTAGGAATGTGGTATCCTAAAGAAGGCGGATTCAATTTAGTTGGCTACAGCGACTCGAATCTCGGAGGTTGCAAGCTAGATAGGAAGAGTACAAGTGGAACTTGTCAGGATACTATGTTGCTGGTAGTTGTTGTATGCAGATCCTCTGGATGCAACAACAGCTGTCAGACTATGTAATTGAAGCCAAAGAAACGCCAATTATGTGCGATAGCACGAGTGCAATTGCTATCACGCACAACCCTGTATTGCACTCGCGCACCAAGCATATTCACATGAAGCATCACTTCATTAGGAATCATGGTGAGAACAAGGATGTTCGGCTGGAAAAAGTTCATACAGATATCGAGTTAGCCGACATCTTTACCAAACCTCTCGACACAATAAGATTTTGCATGCTTCGACATGAATTGGGATTGCTACAGCCTAACTCCCTGTAAGTTTTTAATGCTTTTACTCAGCAAATTGAGGGGGAATGCTGTAAGACCCAAGAATACAGTATCCACCGTTAGTTATCGGTACACTCAGTCTATAAGAACAGCACTTTAGGAACAAAGAGACATGAATTATCCTACACCTGACGTGTGCAATAAGTAAGGGGGAATACAGTACGACCCAAGAATACAGCAATAATTCGAAAGTTGCTGTATGAAATTGAAACCCGTATGTACATTTTAAGGGGGAAACACTGTATTTTCGCGGATACAACACATACTATAGGAAATCAATTATCATGTTATTTATTTTAAAACGATTTTTGTGTCCACATGCCCTGTTATAATTAAAAAGTCTTTTGAATTAAATGCCTTACACGACATCTGGACATTGGTATCTTCAAAGCCGCGATGTTTCATATTATTTTATTAATTTTACACCGCCGTTTCGGGCAATAAGGGAAATTGGATAAGTCATAAGTGGGACCCACTCTTATTTCAAATTAGATGGATAAGTTGTACCGGTTACACTCAGTCCATCGTGATCGTCCATTTTAAACATCAGTTCCTGTTAGATGTATTTTTGTGCGCTTGATTATCATTATTTTATCTTCATTTTGGGTTTAAATCTGCATAAATGAGTTGTTAATGCATTATGTTTATAAGTTTTGAAGGAAATTAGAGTCCGGAAGCTTAAACGAAAAAAAACGGGCCAAAACGACATTTTTTAGTCAAGGGACGCGTCACATCGAGCCAGAGCCGCGGCACAGGCACACCCAGAAGTAACCGGTACAAACAGTACCGGGGGCCGCGGCACGCTCATCCTGAGACGAGGACCGTAAGGAAAAAATCGCCCAGGCCTGGCAGAAAACGGACAAGGGCAGCGGCACACTTAAGCCAGGCCGCGGCCCGCGGCGCGGGATTTCTGATGTTAGCCGCGATGTGGACTGTTTTGGAAGCTGTTTTTGACCTAATCCTCGGACGCATTTTTGGAGGCGGAAAGAAGGTTATAAAAAGACGGTGAAGGTCATAAAAGAAGGCATCGAATAGGAGGAGAAAAAATACCTAGCAGCAGAAAGCAAGGCGAGAGAACGGAAGAAGCCAGTCTTCAATTGTGTTTGATTTTCTTTCTTATGTTTAATTTGAATATTTTTGTATTGTTTTCTAGCATGTCGGGCTAGACCCCTTTTTCTAGGATTGTGATGAAACCGAGATTTAATGAATTAATTCTTGATTTTACATTATTATTATATTTCCCTTTTCTCTTGAGTTTTCCCAATTGTTCTTAATTCTTTCAATTGTGTGGCCTATAATTGAATTGTTATAATTACGTAACTTGAATCGGGAGAGGAGAGTTAGTAGTGAAAATTGGGTGAAACCGTTTTGTCTTGTGAGATAGGAATATACTCATAGGAATTGCGAAGCTCGTTTGAAGATTTTAGAACTATTTGGCTATTGTTGAATTAACTCACCCAGGAATATATTGAATTATTCATCTTGGAAAATTCTTATGACCTCGGGAGAGGCATTAGATTATCTGAGAATCTTCGCTTTCAATAAATTGGGAAATTACATAAATTATATTAATCAAGATTAACTCAGATTAATCGAGGCGAATTCTCAATCCTAGATTCTTCTCTTATTTGATCTCCTTTCTTCGGATTATTGGTTTTGTTATTTGTTTCTAGTTTATCGCATTATTTAGTTTTTAATAATTCTTCAACCATAAAATTCGGTCGTTCAAATAAAATTAGGAATACGAATAAATTGGTAATTAGTACGTCAGTCCTCGAGGGAACGATATCTTTCTCATCACTTTATTACTTGATTACGACAATGTGCACTTGCGTTCACAAAAATGCGTAACAAGTTTTTGGCGCCGTTGTCGGGGACTGATTGTTTTTACTAATATCAATTTTGGTATTTTTAATCTTAATTTGAACATTATTTTATTTTTGTGTAAATTTGTTTTTATTTGCTTTCCTTTCAGGAGTTCCTTTAGTGCATGAGAAAATTTGGTAACGAAGGTCTATTCCCTTTAGATACCGAACTCGAACGCACTTTGCGGAAAAATAGGAAGGAAAGACGTGAGTTGTCAACTACGGATACCATGGATGACAACACCGGAAATCAAGGGATCGACAATTCTATTCAGCAAGCTCAAACAGCATTAGCACTCCGTGATTACGCACTTCCACAAATCAATGTGAATTTTTCGGGGATTCGGCGCCCAACCATTCAAGCAAACAATTTCGAGATTAATCCGGCTATCATTCAAATGGTGCAAGCAAGCCAATTTTGTGGATTGGCTAATGATGATCTGAATGCTCATATTGCATCCTTCCTCGAGATATGCGACACATTAAAAAATAATGGAGTTTCTGATGACGCCATTCGTCTATGGCTTTTCCCATTCTCTCTAAGGGACAAAGCCAAGGTTTGGTTTAATTCGCTCCCGCCTGGCTCTATCACAACATGGGCAGAATTAGCACAAGCTTTTCTAGCGAAGTTCTTTCCACCAGCGAAAACAGCACGACTCAGAAATGAGATGACTAATTTCGGACAATTTGAGATGGAATCGCTGCATGAGGCATGGGAGCGATACAAGGATTTGCTAAGGAGATGCCCACACCATGGTCTACCAGATTGGCTGCAGATTCAGACATTCTATAACGGACTGAGTGCTTCTACACGCATTCTTGTTGATGCAGCCGCTGGAGGAGCTTTAATGGGCAAGACGATGGCTGAAGCTCATTCTTTATAGGAAGCTATGGCTGCAAATGCTTATCAGTGGCCTTCTGAACGTGTGAACCCAATGCGAGTTATGGGAATTTCCGACAACGATCCAATATCTACACTATCAGCCCAAGTTGCAGCGTTAACTCAACAATTGCAATCTTTTTCACATGCCCCTTCTACCAATACCATGGAAACATGTAATTGGTGCAACGTGTCTCATCCTAGTGCTGAATGTCAAGTTGGAAACCCTTTCGAGCAATCTCAGATGGAACAAGCTCAATTTTTGGGAAATGGAAATCGTCAGAACAACCCGTATTCCAACACTTACAACCAAGGGTGGCGAAATGATCCCAATCTTTCGTGGAGGAACGGGAAAGCTTTAAATAAACCTCCGCAAGCTCAATTCACTCAGCTCCCACAACAGCCCCCTCAACTACCGAAGGTCTCTTTGGAAGATGCTCTTGCTCAAATGGCGGCTAACACGAGCCAATTCATGACTCGCACGGAAACTACTCTACAAAATCATTCCGCTTCTATTCGGAACTTGGAAGTCCAAATGGGGCAGATTGCAAATTTATTATCGTCTCGACCTCAAGGTGTATTACCAAGCGCTACCGAGATGAACCACAAGGAAAATGTGCAAGCTATCGAGCTACAAAGTGGAAAGGAGCTACACGAGCAGTCCAAGAGTAGCAAGGAAAAGAGCAGCCCCGTTGAGAAAATGATGGACGACGAGCCCAAGTCAAAACTAGTCTTGAGCACTCATTCTACACCACCAATCCCATTCCCACAACGCCTGCAAAAGCAAAAATTGGACAAGCAATTCTCCAAGTTTCTTTACGTCTTCAAGAAATTACATATCAATATTCCATTTGCCGACGCCTTAGAACAAATGCCGAGCTATGTGAGTATATGAAGGATATCTTATCTAACAAAAGGAAGCTCGAAGAGTATGAGACAGTGGCATTGACTGAAGAGTGCAGCACTATTTTACAGAAAAAGCTCCCGCCTAAATTGAGGGATCCGGGAAGTTTCACTATACCCTGCACTATTGAAAATTCGTCCTTTGATAGAGCCTTATGTGATCTCGGAGCCAGCATTAATCTTATGCCCCTTTCCATTTTTAAGAAGCTAGGTATTGGGGAGGCCAAGCCGACTACGGTTTCTTTGCAACTAGCTCACAGATCCATCAAGTATCCGAGGGGGGTAATAGAAGACATCCTGGTCAAGGTCGATAAATTCATCTTTCCTGCTGATTTTAAGCAGGGGAAATTTTAAGCTTAGGTCCGCGGTACATAAATAGCGGGCCGCGGCACACACAAGTCCAAAATTTTGGCTAACTTTCTGTACTCTGTGCCGCGGCACGACTGTGCTGAGCCGCGTCACACTTGCCCTAAGAGCCGCGGCACGATGAAACCAGGCCGCGACACACTGAAGACCCAGAAATCAGCCCAGCAACCTGTACCCTGTGCCGCGGCACGAAAGTGCTGAGCCGCGGCACACTTACCCTCGAAGCCGCGGAACCCGTGCAATGAGCCGCGGCACACTGCGAGACTCCCTAACGCCCAAAGCAAACTGTACTGCCGTGGCCCTTGCCGATATTTTAAAAGGGGTTGGGCTGCTCAGAATTCAATCGGCCGAAACAAAATATACACTTCACAAATCCCTTCCTCTTCGCGCGGCGCAAGGTCACCATCTCCGAATCTCTTCTTCTTCTCATCTTCTTCAATCCAACACAAGGAATACATAACGGCAGGCAAGAGAAAGTTCAGTTCCACTCGTGCTAGGACTCGTTCTTCTCCCCTTAGAGGAGAAACCTCGCAAAACCGCACGGAAGAACTTTCCCAACAATTCTCTGACCCGGAGATCCATCGCATATTTAATGAGAAAATATGTCCTCGTCCTATAATTCATGAGCGGGGATTCACTCCTGCCCCCCAAGACAGCAAGCTTTTAACGATGATTACTGAAATGGGATGGACTCGATTCGCTGCACAACCCGAGCCGGCGGTAATTTCTATCATCCAAGAATTCTACGCCAGCGCGTTATTACTTCATATACGGGGAGGTCAAATGTTGGGGAGGCCGAATTTACGTACTGAGGTCGTCGTCCGTGGCCAGACTGTGGACTTCTCAGCAGCCGCGATTCGGAGGTTATACGAGCTACCTAAGGTAGACGAATCAGCATTCACACGGACTATGGGTGGCCTCATGAGGGAGGCATTGCTATAGGCGCTTGCTCAGCCGGATTCCGTTTGGGAAATGCGCATCCCGGATTCCACAGCTTTATTTTTCAAGAGTTCCCATCTCAGTCGTCTCGGGAGAGCTTAGCTTTATTTTCTCTGCTAGCTAGTCGACCCTACATCGCAGATCCGCTCTGTCCTGCTTCCTCGTGCCCGACTTCTTTATGTCATTACGGCCGGACTGTGATTTGATGTGGCCCCACGTCTGTCCGGGTCTATTCTCCAGTGCATCCAAGGAGGGGCCAAGACGGGGCTAAAACATCCCTCTCTCATTTGTGCCTTATGCCGCCAGTCGGGCGTGACTTGGTCGGACGACGAGCCGATTATAGCACCTCAGGGTCCGATTGATCATCGTATCATCTATCACATTGACCAGTGGGGTGGAGCGCGGGCACACGCTCGGGAACGAGGATTCCTTCTAGATGAGCCACATGAGAACTCCCCCAAGCCACTTCTTCTGACGCATGAGCCGGCGGTTGATACTGATAATCACACCGAGTCCACCCCACCGCCAGCGAGAGATCACCTTCTTCAGGTGATGTTTGACGGCTTGAGGGAGGAGATGTGAGCAGAGAGAGACAGCATCCTCGCAGCCGTTCGAGAGGAGATGTATGAGCAGGTCTGTTGGGCCAATCAACGTGCGGATAGACGCTTAGCTGCGAGAGACGCCTACCACCGGGACTACTTAGCTGTTTGGACGGACCACATCCTTCACCCGGACGGACCTTTCATTCCTCCGGCCAGGCCACCTACACCACCCACTTCGCCGGACGAGGCCGATGCCAGTGCCTGAGCTTACCTTAGGGGAGTACTTGACCTTTCTCTTACTGTGTATTATTATTTGTTGTCCATTGAGGTCAATGTACATCTCAAGTTTGGGGGTGTACTTTTTAGTTGTTATTTATTTTTCGTTGTTATTGATTCTAGCCTTGCTTGTCTTCAATGATATTCTGGACATTGTTTGCATTCGTGAATATTTCGTGCAGCCTTGTGTAAGACTGATTATATGATACTGACTTCTTTTTGAAGAAACGGATGAGTATTAGTCGAGTTCACATTATGCGATTTTTGTTTCCCTCGAGTATTCATTTCGGTCTGATTTTTGCGTCATTGTGGTAGTCTTGGCATATAAGAGATGAGACATACATGTTTGTAGTGTCCGCATTACACGAGCCATCGTTTATATGTCTGGTGGCGCTATTCAATTAGCTAGTCGTCCAGTAACACTAGTCGTTTTGGTATTTAATTTAAGTACCTGAGGTTAGGCATTGAGTCGGACAGTTGTTTTTCCCAAAAAATTGAGAAATTTTGCTTGTTCTAGGATGGGAAGTCTAGTAACCGGGGGTATTCACGTGACCCGTTGTTTGCACTCGCGTAAAACAACAACCCTGAATAGACTAATGTTTCAGAAAATTCGCATCTCCAATGATAGGAATCCAAGTAACCGGGGGTATTCACGTGACCCGTTGTTTACTTTCGCGTGAAACAGCAACCTTGAATCGGACGTGCGGGAGTTGCTATTCGAGTTTTTTCTCCGCTGTAGAGGGAGACTTAGTAACTAGAAGCATTCATGAGCCCCATGAGTGTCTTTTACGTCAAACGGTTCCCCAATACATGAGAATGGAAATCCAACCTAGGGTTCTTCCGATAAAACATCCCGGGAGTCGAAACCTAGTGGTTAACTCGAATCATTTTAATGGTTATAAATAAGGGAGTGATGTCCAAGGAATATTATGAGATTCTTGTGTTTTTGCCACGAGACCGTGGGACTGGGCGAGTTGGCTTGTTATACTTTCAACATTCATATTGGCGGTCGGCTCAATTCACGTTTGTTAATCTTTGAGCCTTGATTTTCTTCATGAGATATTGATTTGCACTAGAAATGTTTACCTTGTGGAATCATTATCCATATTGTGACTCACTGGTACGATATCCGTTTTATTCTTTGAGATTTTCAGGGTAATATTAATTAGTTGAGCACTATGGATTTGCACGATTGCCCATGATACTTGTCGTCTTATTTGAAATTAATTTTTGCTTGAGGACAACCAAAGACTTAAGTTTGGGGGTATTTGTTAGATGTATTTTGTGCGCTTGATTATCATTATTTTATCTCTATTTTGGGTTTAAATCTGCATAAATGAGTTTCTAATGCATTATGTTTATATGTTTTGAAGGAAATTAGAGTCCGGAAGCATAAACGAAGAAAAACGGGAAAAAACGACATTTTTTAGTCAAGGGACGCGTCACATCAAGCCAGAGCCGCGGCACAGGCACACCCAGAAGTAACCGGTACAAATTGTACCGGGGGCCGCGGAACGCTCATCCTGAGTCGTGGCCCATAAGGAAAAAATCGTCCAGGCCTGGCAGAAAATGGAAAAGGGCCGCGGCACACTTAAGCTAAGCCGCGGCCCGCAGCGCGGGATTTCTGATGTCAGCCGCGATGTGGACTGTTTTGGAAGCCGTTTTTGACCTAATCCTCGGACGCATTTTTGGATGCGGAAAGAAGGTTATAAAAAGATGGTGAAGGTCAGAAAAGAAGGCATCGAAGAGGAGGAGAAAAAATACCTAGCAGCATAAAGCAAGGCGAGAGAACGGAAGAAGCCAGTCTTCAATTGTGTTTGATTTTCTTTCTTATGTTTAATTTGAATATTTTTGTATTGTTTTCTAGCATGTCAGGCTAGACCCCGTTTTCTAGGATTGTGATGAAACCGAGATTTTGATGAATTAATTCTTGATTTTACATTATTATATTTCCCTTTTCTATTGAGTTTTCCCAATTGTTCTTAATTCTTTCAATTGTGTGGCCTATAATTGAATTGTTATAATTACGTAACTTGAATCGGGAGAGGAGAGTTAGTAGTGAAAATTGGGTGAAACCATTTTGTCTTGTGAGATAGGAATATACTCATAGGTATTGCGAAGCTCGTTTGAAGATTTTAGAACTATTTGGCTATTGTTGAATTAACTCACCTAGGAATAGAGTGAATTATTCATCTTGGAAAATTCTTATAAAACCCCCTAAAATTTGATAGTTACTACATGTATAATTGTTAAATCATGATGTACTCCAACAACTATTGTTTTAATCTACATCTAGTTTCATTTGTTTACTCATTTATTCGTAAATTATTTTATGAACCAAATAATCAAATTAATTAAAATTTGAAGTGGGAACATAAAATTCCTAATGGGCCATGTGTATCAACACATATACACATAAACACACCATAAGACTCAAGCCCAAACTAAATAAAACCCCTAAGGCTTGGAATCACAATTTAAAGCCCAATTTAATCACTAGCCACTTCATTTAACACATACTTAATACCTATATCTATATACACCTAAAATACAATATATATATGTATATAATAACACACACACACACACACATAAGCACGGCCAAGAAACACTTGGGGGGAGGGGAATCCTTGTCTCCCATGCAAGACTCAATGTCTTACATTTTCTCTTCCCAAGTATTCCACCTCCCAACCCCATTAAACCCTTTTAAAAATCAAACACCCTCATTCCGTTCACCCTTACAAAAACAAAAATCTGAAAATTTGAGAGAGTAAGAGAGAGGAGGACGAAATCAAGAAGAGAAGGAGAAGAGAAGGAGAAGAGAAGAAGAAGAAGAATAAAAGAAGAGAAGAAGAAAGGTTCAACTTAAGGAGGTAATTTCACTATCTATATGTAACTTCAATATATATATATATATATATATATATATATATATATGTGTGTGTGTGTGTATATATATATATATACCTAGATATATCTTACATACACTAACTTAAACCACATATTCATCATCCATGGTGTGGCATACATTGGTCAAAATAAAAAGAGTAGAGGCAAAGAAGAGGTTGGTGCAACTAGTTCAAAGACTTAGATCTCTTCACCACTTCAAGAACTGAAGTGGGTAAAACTATTCTTCTTACTTTAATATGCAATTTATCTTAAATAAAGATGCATGTCCCTTCCATGAAGTCCATATAGTCCACTTTTCTCATACTAATAGCATGCATAATGGTTTATAGCTTGTTGCATGCGAAATTAGCCAATTTTGATGATTTAAGTGAAATGTCCCTAAACTTCTTATCAATTAAGTAGGATTTTGTCTTCCTTTATATTCTGGAAATTATGCTTGGAGAGGTATATTTGTGTTATATGATCATGCATGTGAAGTTGGATCTTTAATTTGTGGCCTAGCAAAATTGGGAGGATCAAAACGGACACAAAACAAGAATTAAGTGAAGATAAAGAAAATTATGAAAATTATTACAAAAAAAAAGATGTAATCTGACTTAAGGTCAGAAAATACAATATATTCACTTGTTAGTCACTACCCTTAAAATTTTATAAGAAACGTAAATCATTTTCTAAGTCAACGGGTTAAAATCAGCAAAACACGAAGATTGTGTAAATCCATCAAAATGTTGAAACTACTAAATAAAATCCATATATTTCAGTTTGGAACATCAAAGTGGACATAATAACACATTTATCCTCTGTCCTAAAAATTTCGTAGTAATCGGAGTCCATTTCCGGTGTCTACGGACCAAAAGTGTAAATTAAGACAAAATAAGGGGGTCAAATGATAAATTCCTCAAAAATTTGGAACCAAAGTAAAAAGTTCACCTTCTAGAATGAAGACATAACTTATATAGAAATAAATATTCTGACCTTAAAATTTCGTAGAGAGCGGGAGTCGATTCAAGATTTGGGGCTAAAATGCAATAATTGGTAAAATTGGGGTCGATTAGTAAATTTCAATAAAAATGGAATTATAAAATAATTTTTCAGGTCTATGGACCAGAATGTTAATTAACAAAGGATGAATATTTTATCCGAAAAACCCTACAACAATAGGAGCAAATTTTGGGTTTTGGGGTCAACGACATTTTAAATAGTTTTGGGGCAAAACTGAAAATTTTAGAAAAATCAGTCAGAAACTGAAAATTTTGGAAAGTTCACTCAAACACAGAAGTTCCAAGTTCAACATGAACTCTCCCATAAGTTTCGTCACCATCCGTGACGAAAACCAAACCTCATGGGCATAATAATCCGTTTCGCAAGAATTATAGGCGTAACCGTAAATTGGGAAAATTTAAACTAAAAATATTGGAATTTATCAAGTCTGGAATCAATAATCACAATTATATTCCAAAGATATATCAATAACGGAACCATCATTCATAAAAACTCGTGCCACGAATAAACTCCAAATCGCAATCGTATAATCAATTTATGCTAAGTATTGGATATATGACTCTGACCATATCATGTGCATTCACCGCAATGTGACTAACGTATAATCACATCTAACCAGGAACTAAGTTCCATACAAACAAAGTGCCACAGACAGATCCGCCTCTAATCCTATCGGGGCAAAGTGCCACGTCGGCAGACGGGGGCTACCTCTTGAGCCCATACGAAACCGAGAGCCGACCTGAAATCTGGGGGCCACCTCTTGAGTTGTAGGGGCCACCTCTAGAGTCCTAAATTTGTGTCAGGGACGGTTAGACCATGTCTTGGATCGAGCAGCACGGCTGCGGTTCATGAACAAGGCTACTGTCGTTTCCTATTCCCTTGAAGCCAATGGACGGAGTGTTCCGGAGGTGACTGGGTCGTAGAATTAGGGTATAATCGTGATTATGGTATGATCTGGGCACTGAACCACAATTAAGGACATGCCGAGCCCAGATAAGAGATAAGGAAGCACGTCACCAAGCATGAGAGCGATAAGCTCAAAGGCCAAAGTTATAGTGACGGTCCGACAAACGCCCAAGGCTACGGTCATTAAACCAAAGGTCGTGGCGATAGTCAAAGGCCAAACACTGATAACGGTCTAAGACGTTATAAGGAGGCCGGGGGACTTAGTCCTATAGACGACCTCCCGAAGCTAAATACTCACTAGGCGCTCGACGCCACATATTGTCATACTTAACAGCAATCTACGAAGATTGACTATTCACTCATAACCTAATTCATTGCATTATATTTTGAAACTTATACCATTCATAATGATAAATTTTAAAAGGTGGGAGTAAAATTATTATAAATTTCAAATTAATTATATACGTATAATTTCAGAAAATATACTCAACCAACTCACTGAGAATCCATTATTCTCACCCTAATTTGTATTGTTTTTCTAAAACCCCACTAGATGAGGAGACCCAAGAAGATGACGAGACGAATGCTGATGACCAGTGAAGATCGTCGTTGAATAACTGTCGAGACATAAGTATTAGAATGTTGAAATAAATGCTCCTTTTTATTCTTGTATCAATAAAGTATTCTGATCTCCGCTGTACTCTTTGAACTTTATGTAACTATTCCACTGTACTCTTTGAACTTTATATAACTATTCCACTGTACTCATGAATGTTTATTCCATCGAATAACCAGACTTAGTTCACCATGCTAAGATCTGACATTTGAATGCTCTACTGTAATTCTATTATCACAAACGTTATTTAATTACGTTAGCTGTCGCGTTCTCGTCCAACCCCGGTGTGGGGGCGTGACAGATGTGGTATCGGAGCTCGGTTTGTAAGAAGGACACTTACATCGAGCTTTTCCAGGATAAGATTCTTCGGACTTATATGGGAATTCCACCTAGGACGAAGTGAACCATAAGATTGAGACCTAAAGTAGATTTCTCGAGTTAACTTCCATTAAAAACCTCTTTCGGCTTGTCGCAATTCACTTGGAATATGCATAGTCAAAATTCAAAATTCCTAAGTCATTGGCCAAGGTACTTGATTAAGTATTCACGGCATTTCCCCAACTGAATAAATCCTTCTGTTGAACTCTTGAAACGAATATAGTTTATTTCACTTATACATTTCTCAAAGTCATATCACTATTCATTCGAAATTGATGAAGTTCCTTTAAACTCCTAAACTTCATTGTCTTCTTAAAAATGGAGTATTATTATTCTTGGTCACTAGTATCGTATAAGCATATTTGTTGGATCATTAAGTTCATTGCCTTAATGATTATTCATGCTTACTAGAGCCTTACATTGGATATTAGATTTTGCGAGATATTGACTTAGTTTCATTTTATTAATTAGATGGACCCCTCAGACAAGAAGATTGTGACCCAGGGAAATGAAGATACGCCTACCCCGCCGACGACAATTACTGAAGATCAGCTTCGACAGGCCCTTAGTCAAATTGAGGGTGTCTCTAGACCCATTCTAAACGCAGCTGTTTTGGGCGATTCAAGGGAGAGGGAGACACAGAACTTGAGTTCCGTGATTGCGCACATTTCTCAAGATGTAACGGCGTATCGTAATCTGAGGGACGAGCTGTTTCAGTTATTGGAGAAGAAAAGGCAAGAGTACGAGGAGGTGGATGAGAGAGCGCATCAACTGGAAACCCAATCATTAGTAGACATCCGAACAATTGCCAAGATAAGCAGCTAGAAGTTTCTTCAATCCCATAGGATACAAATGCTGGAAGAACAAATCCTATATGAAAGGCACGAGCATGAAAAGTTCCAAGCTTTGGTGAAATCCAAGTTAGGAGCTGTGATCAACCTTATTCCTAGCTCCAACATTGAGGTCGGAACCTCATCACGAGCACCACCGACTGCCGACGCTCAGTTCCGCGAATACGAAGAAGATTCGGAGGAAGATCTGGAGGAAGATCCGGAGGTGGACCCGGAAGAAGAGCCAGAGGAAGATGCAAGTATGGATTCAGGAGATAATTAAAGAGTTCTATAATTGAAAGTGTTAATTAAGCTTGTTTGGTGTCATGTACTTTTAAGGTTACGGCCTCAGTGCTATGAAACTTGAAATGTATGTTTTGGTAGATAAACCAAGCGTGACTGAAATAAACAATGTTTTCTATCCTTATATCAATTTCATTATTCGCGAATAATTAGCACTCAATCATACGCTTAAATCTACATGACAACATAAATTACTGATAACTCCACATAAAATTGCTAATCGTCACACATTCCCCTAACTTATAATAGATGGCTGACCGAAGATGCGGGCGTCCACATGTGAACCGTGATGAACTCTTAAAACCGTTAGCATTTCATAGATTACTAATTCCTCAAAAACATCTTCATAAAATCACGCCCTCGCATGAATCGCGAAGAGCAGCATCAACGCGATGATCGCTCACGCTCTCCTCTACGGGGAAGAATTGGAAATGATGCCATAGCACAAGCACTAACCCAACTGACAAACTTCCTGCAACAACAAGCTGACAACAATCAGACTGCAGGAGGCACACAAGACCGCATGTTGGAGAGATTCTTACATTTCAGTCCGCCAACGTTTGACGGAGAACCAGATGACATCAAGGCAGAATTATGGGTAGAAAGGATGGAGAGCATATTCAATGCATCCCAATACACCGATGATCAACGTATAACGTTGGCTACATTTCGACTCGAGGCTTCCGCGCATGATTGGTGGAAGATCGTTAATGCCCGCTAGATAAGAGAGGATCGTGCCAGAACTTGGGTCAATTTCTTAATTGATTTTCGGACCCAGTACGTCTCAGCAGCAGCTAGAGAGGCTCGTCGAGATGAATTTTATCATCTGAAGCAAGGATCTTTGACTGTAGCTCAGTATGAGTCGCAGTTCAACCGATTCCCCAAGTTCGCACCAGGACTAGTAAGCACAGAAGAGGATAAGATGTACAAGTTTACCCGAGGATTGAGGTTTTCTCTGCAACAGAGTCTGCTGCCAGTGAGAGTAACGACTATGGCGGAAGTAGTCGAAGCTGCCACGCGAATCGAAAGTGGGATGACACGTCTAGGACAGGCGAAGGAGTGCACCACTGGGAAGTTTAAGAGATCAGCACCAAACCTATCATCCAGACCACCCCAGAAATTCCAACGCAAGACTTCTGGCCAGAAAACTGAAAGGAGGCCTGTGAACAATCTACCGCCCTGTTCGCACTGTAATAAGATGGGGCATAAACCCGAGGACTGCTTGAAGAAACAAGGGAGGTGCCTGCGCTGTGGAGATAATCAGCATCAAACTATAGAATGCCCAAAGTGGGAGACACCAGACAACAATCAGCAGAGAAATGTGGCCAAGAAGGATGATCGCAAGGGCAAAGGGAAAGCACCAGCGAGAGTTTTTGCCTTAGCTGGACAAGAAGCTCCTAATGCGACAGACGTGGTGGAAGGTACATTTCTTGTGTCAAACGACTCTGCGCATGCATTATTAGATCCAGGATCATCACATTCTTTTGTTGCACCCAATTGCACACAAAAACTGAATGTATGTATGGAATCGCTGCCTGTAAGCTTAGAGGTGTCCACACCTATGGGTGCAAGCCAGGAACGGATTCGGTATTTAGGAATTGTGAAGTTGTAGTTGAGGGTCAATGCTTCCCTGCTAACCTAATACTTCTTCCCATACTTGAGTATGACCTCATACTTGGTATGGATTGGCTATCTAAGAGCTATGCACAACTCGATTGCCATTCTAAGATAGTTCGATTCTGCAAACTCGAACACCCTGTAATTGAACTACACGGGAGTGCTAGAATTAACTCGGACCCAATTATATCAGCTACGAAGGCAAGAAAGGCCATTTCAAAGGGAGCAACGGGATATCTAGATTTTGTCATGAACAAACCTAAGAGCAAAATGGAGATTGAAGCAATACCAATAATATCAGAATACCCCGATATTTTCCCCACGGAACTCACTTCTCTGCCTCCAGATAGGGAAGTTGAATTTAACATAGATATCTTTCCAGGGAAGGCACCTGTGGCTAGAACGCCATATCGAATGGCCCCACTGAGCTGCAAGGCGAAGGTTCAGTTGCAGAAATTGCTAGAGGTTGGATTTATCCGGCCAAGCATATCCCCTTGGGGAGCACCAGTGCTATTCATAAAAAAGAAAGATGGCACGCTAAGATTGTGCATTGATTATCGAGAACTTAACAACATTACAGTTAAGAACAAGTATCCCGAATTATTTGAGTAGGAAATTGGGGACCAAATTCTTTTAAGGAGGGGAGGATGTAAAACCCCCTAAAATTCGATAGTTACTACATGTATAATTGTTAAATCATGATGTACTCCAATAACAATTGTTTTAATCTACATCTAGTTTCATTTGTTTTACTCATTTATTCGTAAATTATTTTATGAATCAAATAATCAAATTAATTAAAATTTGAAGTGGGAACATAAAATTCCTAATGGGCCATGTGTATCAACACATATACACATAAACACACCATAAGACTCAAGCCCAAACTAAATAAAACCCCTAAGGCTTGGAATCACAATTTAAAGCCCAATTTAATCACTAGCCACTTCATTTAACACATACTTAATACCTATATCTATATACACCTAAAATATAAAAACAAAATCTAATAACACACACACACACACACATAAGCACGACCAAGAAACTCTTGGGTGGAGGGGAATCTTTGTCCCCCATGCAAGACTCAATGTCTTACATTTTCTCTTCCCAAGTATTCCACCTCTCAACCCCATTAAACCCTTTTAAAAATCAAACACCCTCATTCCTTTCACCCTTACAAAAACAAAAATCTGAAAATTTGAGAGAGTAAGAGAGAGGAGACCTAAATCAAGAAGAGAAGGAGAAGAGAAGAAGAAGAAGAAAAGAAGAGAAGAAGAAAGGTTCAACTTAAGGAGGTAATTTCACTATCTATATGTAACTTCAATATATATATATAAATATATTTATATATATACCTAGATATATCTTACATACACTAACTTAAACCACATATTCATCATCCATGGTGTGGCATACATTGGTCAAAATAAAAAGAGGAGAGGCAAAGAAGAGGTTGGTGCAACTAGTTCAAAGACTTAGATCTCTTCACCACTTCAAGAACTAAAGTGGGTAAAACTATTCTTCTCATTTTAATATGCAATTTATCTTAAACAAATATGTATATCCCTTCCATGAAGTCCATATAGTCCACTTTTCTCATACTAATAGCATGCATAATGGTTTATAGCTTGTTGCATGCGAAATTAGCCAATTTTGATGATTTAAGTGAAATGTCCCCAAACTTCTTATCAATTAAGTATGATTTTGTCTTCCTTTATATTCTTGAAATTATGTTTGGAGAGGTATATTTGTGTTATATGATCATGCATGTGAAGTTGGATGTTTAATTTGTGGCCTAGAAAAATTGGGATGATCAAAACGAACACAAAACAAGAATTAAGTGAAGATAAAGAAAATTATGAAAATTATTACAAAAAAAAGATGTAATCTGACTTAAGGTCAAAATACAATATATTCACTTGTTAATAACCTACCCTTAAAATTTTATAAGAAACGTATATCATTTTCTATGTCAACGGGTTAAAATCGGCAAAACACGAAGATTGTGTAAATCCATCAAAATGGTGAAACTACTAAATAAAATCCGTATATTTAAGTTTGGAACATCAAAGTGGACATAATAACACATTTATCCTCTGTCCTAAAAATTTCATAGTAATCGGAGTCCATTTCCGGTGTCTACGGACCAAAAGTGTAAATTAAGACAAAATAAGGGGCTCAAATGATAAATTCCTCAAAAATTTGGAACCAAAGTAAAAAGTTCACCTTATGGAATGAAGACATAACTTATATAGAAATAAATATTCTGACCTTAAAATTTCGTAGAGAGCGGGAGTCGATTCAAGATTTGGGGCTAAAATGCAATAATTGGTAAAATTGGGGTCGATTAGTAAATTTCAATAAAAATGAAATTATAAAATAATTTTTCAGGTCTATGGACCAGAATGTTAATTATCAAAGGATGAATATTATATCCGAAAAACCCTACAATAATAGGAGCAAATTTTGGGTTTTGGGGTCAACGACATTTTAAATAGTTTTGGGGCAAAACTGAAAATTTTAGAAAAATCAGTCAGAAACTAAAAATTTTGGAAAGTTCACTCAAACACAGAAGTTCCAAGTTCAACATGACCTCTCCCATAAGTTTCGTCACCATCCGTGACGAAAACCAAACCTCATGGGCATAATAATCCGTTTCGCAAGAATTATGGGCGTAACCGTAAATTGAGAAAATTTAAACTAAAAATATTGGAATTTATCAAGTCTGGAATCAATAATCACAATTATATTCCAAAGATATATCAATAACGGAACCATCATTCATAAAAACTCGTGCCACGAATAAACTCCAAATCGCAATCGTATAATCAATTTATGCTAAGTATTGGATATATGACTCTGACCATATCATGTGCATTCACCGCAATGTGACTAACGTATAATCACATCTAACCGGGAACTAAGTGTCATACAAACAAAGTGCCACAGACAGATCCGCCTCTAATCCTATCGGGGCAAAGTGCCACGTCGGCAGACGGGGGCCACCTCTTGAGCCCATACGAAACCGAGAGCAGACCTGAAATCTGGGGGCCACCTCTTGAGTTGTAGGGGCCACCCCTAGAGTCCCAAATTTGTGTCAGGGACGGTTAGACCATGTCTTGGATCGAGCAGCACGGCTGCGGTTCATGAACAAGGCTACCGTCGTTTCCTATTCCCTTGAAGCCAATATACGGAGTGTTCCGGAGGTGACTGGGTCGTAGACTTAGGGTATAATCGCGATTATGGTACGATCCGGTCACTGACCCACAATTAAGGACATGCCGAGCCCAGATAAGAGATAAGGAAGCACGTCACCAAGCGTGAGCGATAAGCTCAAAGGCCAAAGTTATAGTGACGGTCCGACAAACGCCCAAGGCTACGGTCATTAAACCAAAGGTCGTGGCGACAGTCAAATGCCAAACACTGATAACGGTCTAAGACGTTATAAGGAGGCCGAGGGACTTAGTCATATAGACGACCTCCCGAAGATAAATACTCATTAGGCGCTTGACGCCACATATTGTCATACTTAACAGCAATCTACGGAGATTGACTGTTCACTCATAACCTAATTCAATGCATTATATTTTGAAACTTATACCATCCATAAATGATAAATTTTCAAAGGTGGGAGTAAAATTAGTATATATTTCAAATTAATTTCAGAAAATATACTCAACCCAACTCACTGAGAATCCATTAGTCTCACCCCACTTTGTATTGTTTTTCTAAAACCCCACTAGATGAGGAGACCCAAGAAGATGACGAGACGAATGCTGATGACCAGTGAAGATCGGCGATGAAGAACTGTTGAGACATAAGTATTAGAATGTTGAATTAAATTCTCCTTTTTATTTTTGTATCAATAAAGTATTCTGATCTCCGCTGTACTCTTTGAACTTTATGTAACTATTCCGCTGTACTCTTTGAACTTTATATAACTATTCCACTGTACTCATGAATGTTTATTCCATCGAATAACCAGATTTAGCTCACCGAGCTAAGATCTGGCATTTGAATGCTCTACTATAATTCTATTATCACAAATGTTATTTAATTACGTTAGCTGTCGCGTTCTCGTCCAACCCCGGTGTGGGGGCGTGACAATTCTTATGACCTCGGGAGAGGCATTAGATTATCTTAGAATCTTCGCTTTCAATAAATTGGAAAATTACATAAATTATATTAATCAAGATTAATTCGGATTAATCGAGGCGAATTCTCAATCGTAGATTCTTCTCTTATTTGATCTCCTTTCTTCGGATTATTGATTTTGTTATTTGTTTCTAGTTTATCGCATTATCTAGTTTTTAATAATTCTTCAACCACAAAATTCGGTCGTTCAAATAAAATTAGGAATACGAATAAATTGGTAATTAGTACGTCAGTCCTCGAGGGAACGATATCTTTCTCATCACTTTATTACTTGATTACGACAACGTGCACTTTCGTTCACAAAAATACGTAACAGTTTCCATCCCTTAAATCTGACCGTTCTTTATCTATAAACCCTTCTTCGCCGCCCACTATAAAAAGGACTGTAAATGCCATTTGAGACTCTTTATGCTTTCTGCATATTGAATGAGTCCTTGAGCATACAGCCTACAACTCTCTTTATTTTTACTGCATTTCTCTTTGAATCCCCTTTTTTTTCTTCGAGAATCGTCAATGTCATCTTCTTAGACCTCTTTCATCTCTCTCAAGAAGTCCTCCAACATCATCGATGGACGGATCTTTTCTAGATCTATTGTGCTTGAACGTGTCCGTTCTGAAGGTGATGACGTCGAATCGATGGAATACGTCATTACGAGGAAACGTCAGCAAGGCCTTTATCGCCTTGGAAGTCACATCACTGAATGTTTTGATGTTCACCTGGTTGAGGAATTCTACCTCAATGCTGATGTACCTTTCTTCTCGCTTGTTCAGGGAGGAAATGTTGCTGGCATCACTGCTGTCATTCGCGGAGTTGAGATCCGTGTTGACCAAGAGCTTTTCTAGAATCTCTACAGGCTCCCTATTGATGGCCTGACAATGGAAGATCTTGAGACCTTCGGGTCCCAAAAACTCTTGACCGAATACTATGGATTGTTCACCGGTTCAGCATCGGTTGAAATGGTTAACACCTCTTGCCACAAGAAAAACTTTTATTTACCTTTTGTTTATTTACATGATTTCTGTTGCCGTGTTATTGAGAATAGAACAAGTGCGTTCGAGATGTTCGCCAATCTTACGTTCAGAATGATGGTTGCAATCATGACATGTGAAAAGGTCAACTGGTGTCAAATCATCCTCAAACGGTTGCAGGAAGAAGTTTCTAAGCCTGCCTCGCAGAAGAAATCGTTTGGTTTACTCTTGAATTACATTCTGACGAAATGCGGTGTTCCGCAAGTCGAAAGAGCAAAGAAGATAACTTCTCGGATTTATATGGGAAGCATCAGACCCACCATTTTCAAGAAAGGACCCCTGCTTGCAAACAGGACTTTCGTCCGAAAATTGTCCCTTTTTGCCGATCCAAGGGACGTGTCTTTGAAGTCCCAGAGCGAAGAAACTTCTAGGAAGAGAAAATGATCTCACAGCAAAACTCCCGTTGCTGTTGAGAAGCCGAAAAGGAAGCTAAGGAGGCTTTCAAAAGTTAAAGCTATAGAAACCTCCAAGGATGCTCCTTCAACAGCCCAACCCACTGTATCGAGCCCCCAGGGCGCAACCCCTGCGGAATATATGACTGCTACTATCTCGACAGTAGATTCCGAGCCTTTGGCGGCTACAGCGGATATTCAGACATCTGCCAACTTACAAGACTCTGGCGAGTCGGCTGCCACTTTGGAGCCAAAAGCTACTTCTCCAATTCGGGATTCTACACCCGTTAAGGATCCATCTCCCATCAGGGTACCAACCCCTGTTAGGGATCCAGCTCCGACACAGGAACCCATAACCCGTGCATACAGCAACCCAAGCGCTTTGCGCAGCCCCTCCCAAGACACCATTATCAATAAGACTTTGCTCTCTGTGCAGATAGAGCAAGCTTATGATCACTTCGTACAATGGAAAGCCTACATGCTCGCTCCATACAGCACCCTGTACAACTGGAGCGATTGGTGCGAAGAAGAACGATTTGTGTTGGAAGTGACGGACTCACCAGATATTGAAGTCCTGATCCAATGGGACAACCTAATCTGCAAAGAGTTGATCACGAGCCACCTGATGGACAAAGCAGATGCCCGTCAGAAAGGAAAATCTAAATCCGGCGATCAAGCTCCCAAAAGTCCAAAATCAGATCACAACTCGGACGATGATGACGGCGCCCTTCAGGCTGGTCTAAGAATGAGTCACGAGGAATCTGAATTTCTTCAGATGGGCGAAGGAACTTCTAGTCAACACCAAACTCCTCCCCATCAACAAGACTATGTTCCCAACAGAGAGGATTCAATCTTTCCTATAGCAGAGGAACAACCGGCTACCCAACAGGCACCCGAGCCTGTCTCCGCCCAAGCCGAAGAAGAACCAAATGCCATCCCGCACGAGGAATCAGACCCTCTGCCGGAGCAGGCGGAAGCTGAGAGACAGCGGGAGGAATCGGTCCCTCCTATACCTTTGTCTTCAGAACCTACTACCGAACAAGAGAAAACAGCAACCCCTGTCGCCGAGCCAGCCTCTGATGCTCCCGAAACTTCAACTGTTTTGGAATCCGACGACGGTATAATATCTGAGGATGTCCAACTCAATTCATGTCCCAATGTGAACTTGAGACGGTTGAATGGAGTTGAAGATTTCGCCCAGCCAGACTCTCCAAGAACGGCCATAAAGAGAGAGCGATTACATGCTCTTAGCCTTCAAACAGTTTTCATCGAGGATGCCGTCAGCGCCCTATATTCTGTCGAAAAAGCTCTTGATTAGATGCACCAATTATCCGTTGAAGAGATGACAGGTCTAAGGCACGAAGTTTCCCGAGTGTAATAAGCCTTCAGAATCTTTCCATCAGTCTTCAAGCAGGCCCTAAGCTAATTGCAAGAACGATAGGAGCAGATCCTAAGAGAAGAACAATCTAAGCTACGCGTGTCTAAGGCCAAGACAGCATCATCTATGATTGAATCCGGTTCCCAGATTCGAGCCCACAACAAGAAAATTCAAGATATGTCGCAGGTGCTCACCTCCCTAGTTGAGAAAATGACAAATTTTGAGACGAAACAGGATGCTGCTATGCAAATCCTGGAACGCCTTGATGAGAAGGTGTCATACCTTGATGACGCCAAAAGGGGGAAGAAGCGAGGGAAGCTGCAAGGAGAACAAGGCTTGAGTAAGGGAAAGAAATGCTAGCCCCTTTTGAAGTCAGCATCACTGCTGATATTGCCCGTCTTTCATCTCCAAATGTTAGAATACAGGGAGATCGCCGAGAATTCCAGGACCTAAAGTTTCCCTGGAAGAACCTCATTCGAAAACCGCAAGCTATGAACCTCCTGGCCAACCGACAGCCTACTGCAGAAGAAATCAAAAACTGGAGGAAGAATGAACTGCTAAGATACTTTGTAGTTCTTATCAGGGAATCTTCAATATTCAACAGATGCAGGACGGTACAGGAATCCGCTGAGGAATATAAGAAAAGGTTGGAAGAAGGAACGCTCCCGCTCCAGCAGCAGATGAAGTCTAAGCATAGACAAGGTGACCTGGTTACCCATCCAGAAGATTGGATCCTAGTTTTCGATAAGTCGTATGAAGGACGAGCCTTATATATAAATCAAGACAGGGACGCTCATCAGAAATGGTGGAAAAATACTAAGAATGACCCCAAAAGGTCGTTGAAACACTCAGATTACAGGAGTTGAATTCCTTATTGTATTATTTTTTTTGTAATTTTATTTTCAAAACAGGAAAATATTGTACTCTTTGTTTCAATATCAATAAAATATTTGCCTGTCTTCAAAGATTACAACTCGTAATCTACTGTGTGTTTGTATGATTACGTAATTCAATCCATTTGCTGAATTACTTCAAGTATTAAAACTTGTTAAAAATATTAAGCTGTACGAACTTGTCTGCGAATAGTTCATAGATCCAGTTGTATGTATCTAGATAAACAATGTAAGATTGTGCCTGCGCACGAACCATAAGTTTAAAGATGTAATACTCTTTTGATAAAAGCTGAACATGCCTTCGAGCAGTTCTTAGCATTAGGCTAATTGTTGAAGGCCAGAACATCCGAACAGAAGACCAAGAAGTCTGCCCTCCTTCAAGATGCTAAGTGTCAAAGTTTTGGCATCATCAAGGATGTTTGGATAACATCAAAAGGTTTTAAAAGGATGACTTGGAAAGACTTGGCAAATTATCAAAAAGGGGGAAATTGTTGGGATAACAATCCCTGTATCGAAAAATCTTGACAGAATGTTTTGACAATGTGCCAATCCAGCATACACCAAACAGCTATATCGAAAAGCTGATCAAACGTGTCAAACTGTATCGAAGACTTCTCTTAGTCCCAGCATACAGTGAATCAATCATACAGCAAAGGAGTCTCATAAGACTAAGTATGGAAGCTGTCTCGAATCGACAATACAGCTATCATTCAATACAGTATCCAAACAGGACAAGAAGGAATCTTTGTCATTCGCTAAAGTCAAAGTCCCGTTTAAGAAGATATATTTAAATACTAAAGGATAAAGTATTTAAATATTAAGCCGTCATAGATCTTCAAACAAGCACAAAATCCAGATCGTGTTTTATTCAAACACATCATCCCGTTGGAACGGACTTTTGCTCAATGGATCTATCTCAACGGATATATTCAAGAAGGCTATATATATATATATATCCCCAGACTTTGAAGATCAAAATGCATGAAATCAACAACAACGAAATTATCATCATATACATTTGAGCAAACATATCTCCCAAAGTATACTGCTATTCTGAAAGAAGAGATATACAAGTGCTCAAACCGTGAACAACACATCATCATCTAAAAGCTCAGAAAGTCAAAGCTGTTGTTCAAACATTGTTCTATCCTTGAACAAAACCTATCAGCCCTGTGTGGACTGAGAACCTTCCTATTCCTGAACTGTGTGTGATGGACTGGAATTGAAGAGACGAAGCTTCGGAACTGTGTGTGAAGAAGCCAGTCATGTGAAAGCTTAAACCAATTTGTGTGTACTGTTGAAGGCTATGATCATTATATCAATCTGTGTGAACGATATATTGATTAGGTTTGATTATAAATGCATAGTTGTGTACGTAGTATTTATAATAAATATTTTCACTCCTGTGTGGAGGACCAGTGGACGTAGAGGGGTTTAACTCGAACCACTTTAATTACTGTGTGATTTACCTTCTGCATTTACTGTTTTAATATCTGTGATTAATTTGAAGTATACACTTCGTTTCTAGTTGTTGTATTTACAGCAACTTACTTTAAACAAGACTTCCGCTACACACTCAGATTTGAAAATCGTACAGCCTATTGTTTAAAACACTTTCCAAGCTGTATCCTGTATACTTAGTGGCCAACATCCTTTATCAGCCGCTATCCTCTGAAAACCTCACCTTGTCTTCGATTTTCTTTCTATCTTTCCCATCGATTTTTTACGAACTAAACACTGAATCCTTCATCACCGAATCACTATCATGGCTAGTGGATCAAAGACCTCAATGAAGAAATAATATAAAAACTCCAAACGACCACAAACGGATGAGACCGATATCTCCCGGTTTCACTCCTTCGATGTCAAGAGGTATACTACCAGATTATGCCTCAAGAGCAAGTTACTAATTGCTATTAATTCAATTTTTCTAGTCTAGAAAGAGCAGGCATAAGAATTCGGGAATTTTTCGATAAGATAGGGATATCTAAATTTGTTGAGATAAAGAGCCCAATTTATCCTGATTTGATGCATGAGTTCTATGCCAATTTACATGTCGGGACACACTCTTAGTCAAAATCATCGGTCTTGTTTTCCATGGTTGTGGTACAAAGGTGTTTGTTTCCTGTGAGGCTTTGAAAGAGATATTTGATCTCAGTTGCGATGGATTCATGTGTAATGGGTCGTCTCAAGACAATGAATATGAGTCGAATCTAAATGAACTGGATATTCGAGAATCCTTGAGCTCAAAAGCGGTGATTGATATCAGCGATAATGTTGTAACAACCCCGTCCCCTGTCGGAACTATTACAGCGTCATGGATCCATTTAGGGAATCCACAAGGCAAGACCTGTTTAACATATTTATACACACACAACGACCACTCAGGTCGAACGTAAAACCAAAAACAACCCACGTAAACCGGCAAGGTTGAAAACACAACATACCCATAACATCTCGACTGACATGGTCGGATATGACCATAGTCAAAACCAGCTCAACAAATAGGTAACAACTTCAAGACGGTACCCAAGCCCACACATGGCATGACATCAATAAAAACAATACTCGCGAGTACTTACCCAAAACAAGATCAACTAACACGACACTGACGACATGAGAGAATATCACTGCTGCTCGTCATTCTCGTGCCCTTCTTCCGCCGACACAGCATTAGGACATGTACCTGAATACATAAAAAATGTGTCCGCCCCCGAAGGGGTCAGCAGATGGCCAGTTCAAGTACAATGATTCATGAATATGTACAACAAGTGAATAAATCAACAAAACCATATCATCATCACTTATATTACAAAATATAGTACAACCAACATGAATAACCTCCCGAGCTATACTGGCCCCGTACCTCACGCGGAGGAGTCCTCGTCCAGCCCTCTCAGGTTGTATAGCCCAACCAAGTGATCCGTAGAAATCACAGTCTAACGCACCCCATGGTGTAATATCTATACTTTCTATTTTTAGCAGTTTCTGTTTTTGGTGCATATCTACTTTTAATGACTCTCTTGTAACCGTTTCGATGTTTTGAATCTATTTTGTTCTTGGTGTTCTTCCATTTGGACGAGTTTCGGAGGTATTTTTACGTGATTTCGGTTTATGTTATGTTTTGTCGCATGTATGTTCGATTCTCGTAAAACTCGTTCGATTTCGTTATTTCTTCATTTCCATGAGTCCGTATGGTTGAGTTATTCATGTTGTGAGTTTCGGTTTGATAATCCGACGTCGTATCGTGATTTCTGGACGTTTGGGCCATTTTGTAATTTCCTAAGAGTTTGAGGAAATTTACTTTCGTCGTCGAATTCTGAATCTTTGGCTAGTCGGAATGGTGTTTCCTTTTAGCGCTTAGCTTCATCGTCGCGAATACTTCATAAATATGTCTCCGAATCCCACCTGTTGTTGCGTTTCGGGTTCGTGCCTTTTCGAGCAACAAACTGCACTCAGCAGTACTGGACTGCTGCACAAATAACGTACGCTATTGATGACGGCGTACGCTATCGGTGTACAATTAACGTATGCTAATTCTTAGTCCTATAATGCATTAACATATTCAGCGTTTTGGACAATAGGTTCTGGACTCAGAATCTTGGGTTCTGACTAACAGGTAGCACGCGCTAATCATTCGTAGTGCACGCTAACGACTAGCAAGTGGCGCGTGCTAAGCTATTATAGCGCACGCTAGTGACACCGGGCAGAAGCTACTGGACTACTGGCGACCCCGTTAGCGCGCTATCTTCAAGGATTAGCGCATGCTAATTATACTTACAGTACCCTTTTCCGTCATTTTTCTCTTCTCATCCACTGGGCGATTTCCGGCAATTTTGGGGCGATTTGTGGAGAGTAATCCCCGGAGTTCTGTGATAAACCGATTATTGTGCTCCAAACAAAGTTTATCATCATCTTAATCATCTTTGTCCATCCGAATCCAAGGTATTTTGGCTTAGAACCCTAACTTTGTTCATTTTGAGGGGTTTTCGGGTTTTATCTTCCTAAACTCGAATTGTTCATTTATGTCGTGATATTTCTTATCGATTATTGTTATTAGGTGGTTCCCAATCCGACTCCATCGTACTTAATTCGTGGATTGCTGATTCGGGGAGGTCTTGTGAAAACTCGCGCCCGTATTTATCATACGTGCAAGGTTATGGTTGTAAACAGGGTTGTGGGCGTATTCCGTTCGATTATAGATGTCATTTAGGACTGATTAGTGTTAATCTTTCTTCTAGGAATGGACGTTGTCACTCTGGGCCATTCCTAATCGTCGTTTAATTTCCGTCTCGTCGAAGATGACTCAAAGGGAAGTACTTTTACATTTGTTTGCATATTCTAGTATTTGAATTATGGCTTCCCGTGTATGTTGTGGATGCGAATGCGTATTTTCACCCAGGGATGGTCCCACGGGGCCTCTGGGGATACGTAATGCCGTGTGTATGCGTATCATGAACTGGGGTTAAGCACCCAGGGATGGTCTGACGGGGCCTCTACGGGGTACGGTGGCCATGAGTCTCTCGTACCAACGATTAACCTTTGTCATGTTTTGTTGGAAAACTGTGTTTTGTGCGTGTGCACCGTAATATTCCGAAATATAAACATTTTCTAAAATAATTTTTGGCACATATTTCATCTGATTACAATGGTAGTTCAAATGGATTGTACTTGCACTAGCTGTTGTCGTTAACCCCTTAAATGGGGGAAATACTTTTGTATTTCAAGTACAGGTCATGGAGGCGAACAAGAATGCGGACAGTACGAGGACAATGGGCAAGGGTAATTCTGTTCAATGGTCGTTTGCTTGGTGTCTTGTCTTGTAGTCTTATTAAGTATGTCGGTTGTTTCAGTACTCTAGTACTTTCTTCTTTTAAACTTATATTTGTTGTGGTCCCGGTTTGGGAAAGATTTTTATTTATTACTTTCGGGTTCGGTCTATTGTTCCGAATGTCAAAAGATCGTGGAATCGTTTGTATGTTGATGATGTTTGTCATCAGTTTTGAGGTCGAGTTTGTGAGTTAGTCTGGTGGATTCCAAAGGGTTGGTTCCACGGCGCTGTAATATGCCCTAAACATCTTGGGGGTGTTACAGAATATGATATCAGAGCCTAAGGTTTTATGGATACCTAGGTTGTCGGTTATTTGGGTCTAGTCGAGTGTCGTTTCCGAAGAGTATCACTATTACGCCATCATCTCAGTACGCTGGTGATCTTAAGTTCCTAACTTGACTTGTTGCGTTACCCTATCTGATTCCTTTCTTAATATTGTAATGTGTTTTGCGTTTGTATTGTACTCACTAGTTACTTCTTCAGAATACCTGCTGGTTGAGGACGCGGATGCGGTCGCGGATGCGGTAGGGGACGTGGCGCAGCCAGTGGGGCGGCCATGTTCGATAGCTCTGGGGCTGGTTTGGCAACACCTTTCTTGTCGAACAGTGTCCAGCCTAGTGCCGAAGGTCAGCAGGATCAATCTGCTAGCTTCGTTAATGCTAATGATAATGCCGGGGTAGCGAACATTCTGCGTCAAGTAGCGAATCAGATGACGCAACTAACTCAGGCGGTCTTAGTTAATTAAGCTAATGCTAATCCAGTTCCGCCTACTAGCTCGGGTATCGAAAAGTTACTTCAGGACGTGATCCATATGCTTCCTCCGCAGTTCGATGGTACTTCTGACCCTTCTGGTTGGGAGAGTTGGATATTCGAGATGGAGAAAGTGTTTGAGGCGGCAAACTGCTCTGAGGAGAGAAAAGTACCAATTGCTCAGTACTTCCTCGCGAAGGAGGCGGCAACATGGTGGCAAGAAGTGAATCCGCATAACCGGGCAGCTACGTGGGACGAGTTCCAAGAATTGAAGGAGGATGAATATTGTCCGTGGCCGTTGAAAGAGGGAAGGATTTGAGCCTTCTTTGAATCAAAATCCCAGGATGTTCCCATCGCACAGGCAATCAAGGATTATAATCAGCAGCTACATTATGTGAGGAATCAGGTCCGAGATGAGCAAGATAAGATCCACCACTTTGACATGCGGATGAAGCCAAGGGTTCGCCACTACATGTCAGGTCTTAGGTGTAGAACTTTGAAAGACTATCAGAACAAGGCATTGTCCTATAAGATGTCTTTTTCTCCGACAGAGGTGGCAGCAGAAGATAAGAAACAGAAGACTTCCGGTCAGTTTTTGGGAGGTAAGTCTGGCGGGAATCAGAAGACTCAGTCTGGTTCGCGAGCCTTTGAGAATCAGTCCCCGTCATTTGTGCGACGCCATGGTTCTAAGTCTGCTCCAGCTGTTCTTGCTCGTGGCCATACTTGTTTTAACTGTAGTCGTACGGGACATATGATGAGTGAGTATGACAAACCGACAATATAGTGTCTTAATTGTGGTCGTATGGGGAATCGTGTAAGAATTGCGGATATGCGAGTTGAGCAGCAGTTACCTAGGTGTCAGCCCCGACTGCGTGAGAACCGAGCGTGAATCAGGCTTCGATAGCTAGTCAGCCTCAGTAGAGTTTCGGCAGAGGTTGAGGACGTGGGCAGTCCTTTAGAGGGGGAGCTTCTAGTGAGGGGTCTATTCCGCCCTGTGTGTATGAGATGAGACGAGCTGGAGATCCTGACTCTATGGTGGCTACAGGTAGTGTTCACATACTTGACCATCATGTTTCCGTGCTATTCGATTCTGGTGATACGAATTCTTTCATCTCTTTGGATTGTGTACGCCGTCTGCATGTTGATTGTATAGTTGCGTATGAACTGTTTGTTGTTAAACTGCCTAGTGGAGATAGTATTGTGGGGAATCGTGAGGTTAGAGATTTTCCGGTGAGTATCGCGGGGAGGGATTGGTCTTCTAATCTAATTGTGGTAGACATTAAGGATGAGGATTTGATTCTTGGTGAGGATAGGCTGGATCGACATGGGCTATCATGAACTATAGATCGAGGACCATTCTGATGTTAGCCGACACGGTACTGAAAACTCCTTTGTGGGACGCAAACGAGATAGTCAAAGATTCTCGATCAGCGCTATGAAAGCGGTGAAACTCCTTCGATGGGGTTGCACTGGTTACTGGTGTTATGCTTTGAGGTCGGAAGTAAACGAGTATCCTGACGTCTTTCCAGATGATTTGACGGGTTTGCCACCAGACCGTGAGGTTAAGTTCACCATTGATATATGTAACACCCCCCAAAACCGACCGGTAATATTACAGTGCCGTGGGCCCCATATTAGAACCCACAAGGCTAAAATAATTTTCGCAAATGTTTAAAAATGTCAAAAAGCCCTTTGAAAGTACACACACACGCAGCGGATAAAAACACAGTTCAAAGAATACTGAAAGCCAATCAAATATACACACGCAGCGGATAAAAACACAATTAATTACATTTGCAGCGGAATTAGAAAACCAGAGAAGAATACATAATCCCAACAACCACGCCATAGCCAGTATCACCGGAAATCTCATCCCTTCACGACCGCTACTATCTCGAACTCCGAGTACCTAAAAGGTAAAGCCTACGACGGGGTCACCCATAATACTCAACAAAGATAACGATCGCATCACAAAAACAATTACATATCAATGTAATGTACAGAGTAAGAACATTCCCCATGTATTTTACCGAAGTAACCTTACCAACCTGTCACAACCATAACAATCAATTCTTACCGTAACCCACGCCTCGTGTCCTTAAGTGATGAATGAATTCAAAAGCAACCACCTGTACTGTATCCGAAACGATACCAAAATTCCCAAACTTATCATATCTCAATTATAGAATGATCTGGCCAAGACTAACTCTGTCGGCTAGGTCGCACAATCGGATCCCAATCCTGATAAAACCGATATCACATGGCACACCTGTAATCCAACTGTTCCGAGACAATAGAAAGTCCCGGATATAAATACAAAGCATGAATGCTCACACAATCAATAATGATAAACAATCAATGCATCACAACAGAATTATCAATGACATGATATTTCCACACAAGATCGACAAAGGATCAACCACGAACGAGAATACCATGATGTGGTAACTCCAACAAGATCAATGACATAATCAATAACCGAGAATACCGACAATACGAAAAATCCCAACAAGATCAATAAAAGGTCGACAACCGAGAATACCGATGACACGTTAAGGATCAACGAAGAATCAATAACCGAGATTACCGACGACACGGTAAACTCTAACAAGATCAAAAGAGTCGAAAACCAGAAATGCCAACGGTACGATAAACCCCAACAAGATCAATAAAGGGTCAACAACCGAGAATAGTGACGACACGGTATACTCGAATAGGGATAATAAGGGATCAACAACTGAGAATACCGATGACACGATAACTCCGATAACATCAATCAAGGACTAATAACCAAGAATACCAATGGTGAGACAACTCCCAAACGGAATCAATAAGGATCAATAATGAACGCGATTACCAATGACAGGGTGAACTCCAAACGAGATTTATAAAGGATCGATATCAATGAGTTGACCATCGATATGGTGACTCCGAACGAGATTAGTAAAGGTTCAACGGCGATAGATACACGAGAGAATAAAATCATCAACCATATACAAATCATATATACGGGATTTCAAAGACAATCCGAATATCGAACAGATCCAATTATACATGGACTGTGAACGACCAATCAATAAGACTCAAGATGGACGTCACGATACGCTCGATCCGGACATGTGTCGGTGTACAAGCCAACCACGGGTATCGATCAGATACTCGTCTGGTCTCATACCTAATCAGCCTCACGAAGTACGTCTCGTGTGCACAGTTCAATATGAGGTCGAAACCAACACATGCTACACGTGCCCGTCCCGAAAATCCTACACATGAACGATCAGAACGTATCTGACTCCAGATATGCCATGATACAACGTGACAACAAATCTCGAAGAAACGCATATCCATCAAGGATCAAAAGACTTCCCAAAAGAGCAACAGTAACTCGATCATGAAAGACCGACACGACCACAATGTCGTATTTCCATCAGACAAAAGTCCACATCATGATCAACAATGCATAAAATATTAACACATAAACCCCAAGACAGCAGCCAAGGGTCACGGTAGCATCTTACAGGAATACCCCGGAACATAGGTGCCATATAGGCCTTATCCCCTAACACAGTTCATGCAATCACAAAATACCCCAAGGTCGCAACCAAGGGTCACGAAAGTATCCACACAGGAATACCCCGGAACATAGGTGCCATATAGGTCTTATCCCCTAACACATCGGCCCAACATATCACAGCTCAAAGGAAGAACACATTACAAAACATAACAAACAATGGTGCACACTCACCGCATGAAATATCAACACACACATGCAATAATGAAACATGATGATTATCATAATCTAACAATATTAATTTACCTCAAGCTGGAGACGCCAACCTTTCCACGACCAACCGCCCTGAACGAATACACGGTTTATCCGAAAATTCCAAAATGCAATACAGTCTGTTACTAATACCAAATCACCATTCCGAGTTCAACATCGGCAGGATAACTAGCCTTGATACCTAACTTCTCATATAATAGACCAATTATAATTCACGTTCCCATTTCCACTAGACATCCTTAAAATCATATACATTATGATTCATCTCAGTCCAATCATAATATACGTACAATCATTCCGACAACTCATATTCGACGATACGATTGCTATATGAATCATAAATGAATGAAAATGAAATCATTTATTAACATTATGAACTGAGCAAGCATAACTTGCCTCGATACCGATACGATGAAGTTGTTACTAGTCCCATCGTCTTCATCTACAAGCTCCGCAGCCCCGACTCACCGCAGCACAACGGTTAATATCAACGATCATCTAATGCAACCTAATACGATAATCAATCAACGATACGTTCGATAACAATCAACAACCGGCATAATCAACCAATCAAACTTAATGGTATCTCGATCATACGAAATCAAACCATATCAACTCTTATCAATACGAATACAAGCCGAATTTCGATAATCAATAGTTCTATCAACGTCTACAACATTCTTGGTTCTGACTTTTTAACATCAACACCATAAGCATCACTATACGGAGAAGAACATCAACGCTAACATCAAAATCCGAATTCAAGGAGTAGAGTTCATCAACATACCTTTTGAAGAAGAACCACAAGGATCAAACACTTCAAGAATCATTAACATCTTCATATCCAAGCCTCAAATTCATGCTCTCAAGCTCCTAGCCAAGTTAAAAGTGTCTAGAATACACTTAGAAGTGAAGAAGGACGAACTGGGGTGGGAGAAATGAGTTTCCTTTCGTGAACAAATGAAAGACCAGCTCTTATTATATAAACTGCGCATCTCGTTACGTACGTAAGTGTCCTTGCTTAACGTACGTAACAACTTTAACGTACGTAATCCAAAATCCATAGCGTACGTAACAAACTTACTGGCTCATTCCGTGAAGTCCATTACGTACGTAACCCATACCATAGAACGTACGTAATATACCAGTTGACTTGCTACAGTACAATGGTCGTGTTACGTACGTAACACGTCCTGTATAACGTAGATAACACGTACGTTGACTCACCTATCAACATCCTCCGCCGAAAGTTGCCGACACCGGGTCCCACATGCCGACCACGACTCGATCCTATCCGAATCCCTTCTTAACGTACGTAATGTACATTTCTTAACGTACGTTAATCCTGCTTACTTACGTACGTAAGACTCCTTACATAGCGTACGTAATGGCTTTCATACTTAGCCATTTCTGCCCTTGTCGGTCGTTTCAATAAACCGAACGCATACACGCGACGTACCGAATACATATACTTGTTCCGATAACATTTCCATACGATACATCTGATGCACGATATCCTCAATTACAACTGTCGACCAAGTACGGCAATCATACAAATACTCATACGGTATATCCGACATCGAAAAACACACCAAGCATGTAATATCCTATAATCAAAATAACCTCGATAGACATACTGGCACGACTGTCACGGTTCCCAAAATTATCCACTCATATTGTGTCGGTCCCACTCTGTACAGTACATCCGAGATAAAATAATGCGAAAAATTCATAGTGAAATTCTAGGATATTACATATACACCAACTTAAATAATTTTCGTCCTCAAAACTCAACACCTGTCATAATCAGTATCTCGATCCCGAAATATCTCAAAATCACGACACCATACAAAAATAATCATCATCAAAACTGAAATAACTGAAAGAACATACTTACAGGTCCGTGAAGTCGATGATCTTCCGTGATACCAGCATACGACTCCCATACAAAGTCTCAACACACTAACAACACACCGGCATCACAAATACAGCAATTTGAAAATATTTCAAAAATTTTGAAACCTCCAAAATCAGTTTGACCCAAAAGTCAGAAAATCATTTTCAAAAGTCACGCTACTACCGCACCGGTAGAGCCACATAACACACACGCCCCGGTTTTACGAAACCCAAGCTCTGATACCATTTTCTGTAACACCCCCCAAAACCGACCGGGAATATTACAGCGCCGTGGGCCCCATATTGGAACTCACAAGTCTAAAATAATTTTCGCAAATGTTTAAAAATGTCAAAAAGCCCTTTGAAAGTACACACACGCAGCGGATAAAAACACAGTTCAAAGAATACTGAAAGCCATTTTAAATATATACACGCAGCGGATAAAAACACAATTAATTACATTCGCAGCGGAATTAGAAAACCAGAGAAGAATACATAATCCCAACAATCACGCCATAGCCAGTATCACCGGAAATCTCATCCCTTCACGACCGCTACTAGCTCGAACTCCGAGTACCTAAAAGGTAAAGCCTACGACGGGGTCAGCCATAATACTCAACAATGATAACGATCGCATCACAAAAACAATTACATATCAATGTAATCTACAGAGTAAGAACATTCCCCATGTATTTTACCGAAGTAACCTTACCAACCTGTCACAACCATAACAATCAATTCTTACCATAACCCACGCCTCGTGTCCTTAAGTGATGAATGAATTCAAAAGCAACCACCTGTACTGTATCCGAAACGATACCAAAATTCCCAAACTTATCATATCTCAATTATAGAATGATCTAGCGAAGACTAACTATGTTGGCTAGGTCGCACAATCGGATCCCAATCCTGATAAAACCGATATCACATAGCACACCTGTAATCCAACTGTTCCGAGACAATAGCAAGTCCCGGATATAAATACAAAGCATGAATGCTCACACAATCAATAATGATAAACAATCAATGCATCACAACGGAATTATCAATGATATGATATTTCCACACAAGATCGACAAAGGATCAACCATGAACGAGAATACCATGATGTGGTAACTCCAACAAGATCAATGACATAATCAATAACCGAGAATACCGACAATACGGCAAATCCCAACAAGATCAATAAAAGGTCGACAACCGAGAATACCGACGACATGGTAAGGATCAACGAAGAATCAATAACCGAGATTACCGACGACACGGTAAACTCTAACAAGATCAAAAGTGTCGACAACCAGAAATACCAACGGTACGATAAACCCCAACAAGATCAATAAAGGGTCAACAACCGAGAATAGTGACGACACGGTATACTCCAATAGGGATAATAAGGGATCAACAACTGAGAATACCGACAACACGGTAACTCCAATAACATCAATCAAGGACTAATAACCAAGAATACCAATGGTGAGACAACTCCCAAACGGAATCAATAAGGATCAATAATGAACGAGATTACCAATGACAGGGTGAACTCCAAACGAGATTTATAAAGGATCGATATCAATGAGTTGACCATCGATATGGTGACTCCGAACGAGATTAGTAAAGGTTCAACGGCGATAGATACACGAGAGAATAAAATCATCAACCATATACAAATCATATATACGGGATTTCAAAGACAATTCGAATATCGAACAGATCCAATTATACATGGACTGTGAACGACCAATCAATAAGACTCAAGATGGACGTCACGATACGCTCGATCTGTACATGTGTCCATGTACAAGCCAACCACGGGTATTGATCAGATACTCGTCTGGTCTCGTACCTAATCAGCCTCACGAAGTACGTCTCGTGTGCACGGTTCAATATGAGGTCGAAACCAACACATGCTACACGTGCCCGTCCCGAAAATCCTACACATGAACTATCAGAACGTATCTGACTCCAGATATGCCATGATACAACATGACAACAAATCTCGGAGAAACGCATATCCATCAAGGATCAAAAGACTTCCCAAAAGAGCAACAGTAACTCGATCCTGAAAGACCGACACGACCACAATGTCGTATTTCCATCAGACAACAGTCCACATCATGATCAAAAATGCATAAAATATTAACACATAAACCCCAAGACAGCAGCCAAGGGTCACGGTAGCATCTTACAGGAATACCCCGGAACATAGGTGCCATATAGGCCTTATCCCCTAACACAGTTCATGCAATCACAAAATACCCCAAGGTCGCAACCAAGGGTCACGAAAGTATCCACACAGGAATACCCCGGAACATAGGTGCCATATAGGTCTTATCCCCTAACACATCGGCCCAACATATCACAGCTCAAAGGAAGAGTAGATTACAAAACATAACAAACAATGGTGCACACTCACCGCATGAAATATCAACACACACATGCAATAATGAAACATGATGATTATCATAATCTAACAATATTAATTTACCTCAAGCTGGAGATGCCAACCTTTCCACGACCAACCGCCCTGAACGAATACAAGGTTTATCCGAAAATTCCAAAATGCAATACAGTCTATTACTAATACCAAATCACCAATTCCGAGTTCAACATCGGCAGGATAACTAGCCTTGATACCTAACTTCTCATATAATAGACCAATTATAATTCACGTTCCCATTTCCACTAGACATCCTTAAAATCATATACATTATGATTCATCTCAGTCCAATCATAATATACGTACAATCATTCCGACAACTCATATTTCACGATACGATTGCTATATGAATCATAAATGAATGAAAACGAAATCATTTATTAACATTATGAACTGAGCAAGCATAACTTGCCTCGATACCGATACGATGAAGTTGTTACTAGTCCCATCGTCTTCATCTACAAGCTCCACAGCCCCGACTCACCGCAGCACAACGGTTAATATCAACGATCATCTAACGCAACCTAATACGATAATCAATCAACGATACGTTCGATAACAATCAACAACCGGCATAATCAACCAATCAAACTCAATGGTATCTCGATCATACGAAATCAAACCATATCAACTCTTATCAATACGAATACAAGCCGAATTTCGATAATCAATAGTTCTATCAACGTCTACAACATTCTTGGTTCTGACTTCAATATTAAATTCGGATTAACACGGCTCATTCTTGCAAATTCATAGGAATACAATTATTGTAATACCCAGTTGTAATTCAGTAATTATCACTCAGTAATTATCATTCAGTAATTGATACTCAGTAATTTCATTCATTATTGATCATTTGTCACTCAGATTCAGTCATGGTATTCATCATTCAGAGTAATTGTATCGAGTATCGATCGTCATTCATCATTAATCTGATTGGAGTTTCGTGCCGTGTTTATCATCATTGTCATTTTCGTTGCAAGCTGTGCTTGAGGAGTAGCGCACGCTACATACTCCTTTTAGCGTACGCTAATTGGGTATAGGTAGCGCACGCTACCGCTCAGCTTTAGCGCACGCTAAGGCTACCTTGGCTGCGATCCGGAAGGTACTGACTGCGGTGAAATAATTGTAGCGCACGCTACGAGTGGTAAGTAGCGCGCTAACGGTCGTAGTAGCGCACGCTATATGTGTGGAGTAGCGCGCTAGGGCGGATCGGGTTGAGTCCGGTGGCTCTTTGGATGCCAGGTTTATTCATAGCGCACGCTATGCATTGTTGTTAGCGTCTGCAACCGACATATTAGCGCACGCTAAATAATGGTTGTAGCGCACGCTATCGAGTTAGATCGGAGGCGAGATGGTTTTACGGACTCGATCTTGGCGTCAAATATTTCGCTAGCGCACGCTAACAATGGATATTAGCGCACGCTAGTAGTATGGCCGTAGCGCACGCTACAAAGAGGTACGTAGCGCGCTACCGTGTTCGGACAGTGGAGTCTTGGACTACCCAAATTACTCGTTAGCGCACGCTATACACAAGGAGCTAGCGCACGCTAACACAGGTAGTATAAATTGGACGATTAGTCGACTTCTTCATTTGTTCATCTCATTTCACTCCTTCGGTATTTTTGGGCGATTTCGAGCGATTCGGAGAGGGTTCTTCGAGGTGTAATCATCAATCATCATCTTCAAGCTCATCTTTCGGATTGATCATCATATCATCATCTTCATCACATCGAATCAAAGGTATTAATCTCTTGGATCTAGAATTTCGGATTTTTGGGTTTTCCTTCCGATTTCTTCGTGTAAGTTTGGATTATCATTGGAATATGTTAGATATGGATTATCTACCTTGGATAAATATATTCCTACGGATTTAATGGTTATTTTCGGAATTATTTCAAGAACCCTTGGGGTTGACTTCGGTTAATTGGGGATTTTCCGGTTGATGTTGTTGTAATCATGAATTGTGGATTCCTAATGGATTATTGATATCATTGAAGTGTTTTGTTGGTTCGAAATACTCAATTTGGTGTTGATTTCGACATATGCGGGATTGGTTATTTTCGAAGTTGTGTGGTTGGTTACGTATTCGTTGGAATGCCCTATGAGTTTGATTATCGTTGTTTCGACCTTTGGGTTAGTCGTGTTTTGTTGTTTGATACGTGTATTGAACGATTGTTGGTAATGATTGTTATTCAAGGTTGTTCGAGCGACCGGTATCTTGGTTAGGACGTTGTTCGTGGACGGACATTCTTCATCGGTATTGGGTAAGTTAAATCTTACTCGGTTAAAAGGATACTCATTCCTTTTGTTGTTGATTGCTCATAATCATAATTCATTCATCATAATATTAATCATTTCGAGACTTGTAATTGTCGAATAATCATTTCATTCACGAGGAACGACGGTTCCAAATCATTTCATTGGATTATCAATCACGTCACTATTACTATCATATCGGTGAGTCATCTTGGCCTTGTCTAATTATTATTCATTGATATTCATCATGGTCATTCTCGTTCATGTGACCTTCCGGGTTCATATTGCGTGGCCGGGTGTGGCTGTGTGGAATTTTTAGTCGGGGACACGATGGTCATGTATTGGGTTCACCGATACATTGGACCGTGCATACGGTAACGCTTACCTCCGTGAGACTAATTAGGTACAAGGACGGGTGTGTCCGGTCATTCGTCTTGTACACTTGCACAGAACATTACGGGCGTACTATGATACTCCTCTTCAGCGTAATTCATAATTAAGAATATTTCATAACTTGATTAATTCATGATTGTGTAATTTCAACCCTTGAGGATTGTTGTTACGTATGGCGGCCCGTTGGGGATTTTGTTTTCAGTCACGGCAAGGCAAAGGCACGGGAAGAGCATGTTGGCGGCGAGTCGATGATACTAGTAGGGGCCCCGGTCATTCCGTTTGTTGATCATTTTGATTATTTGATTATTCCGTCATTTGTATTTTCCATTGCAAATTCCGTTTGAGATGTTTATTTATTCGGGTGGTGTATTTTATCTTCATATAAAATACACTAGTATTCGTATTGTCTGGTGTCTTGTACTTAAACTCCTCATTGGAGTATTTGGTAATATAATGTGGTTCGGTACTACAATTATATTATTCAATTCATCATTTTCATTTGCACGGTGGGTCCCGATCGGGGATTCACGGCCTTTGTAATATCCGCCTAGTTTGAGGTGTTACGAGTTGGTATCGGAGCGTGGTTTTGAATACTACCCTCCAAGTCATGTCTCATTTGAAATCATCGTCATCGGACTAGTATCATTGGACTTTCGCGTCACGTGTGACTGTGCAAATGCCGAGCCAATCGGACCAAGAAGCGTAAGATTTCTAATGCCATGGTATAATTTACGGCATTAATCATTCATTCATAATTCATCGATTAACAATCCTCAATCATCATTGTCATTTTGGCCGGGGAGTCGAGTTAACTCATTAATCAGTCAATTCATTTCATTGTTCAGTTGTTGATCAGGAAGATCGGATCATTAATCTTGTTAACTCATCCAAGATAATCATTTCAGTAACTTCATCAGATAATCATGTCACGTCAATCAATCATTCATGTAATCGCTGTATTTGAGCGCGTATGCTCATTTTCATTATTTCATAATATAATCATAATGTGATACTCATGCGAGATGTATAATCATCATATGACTTTCCACTTCAGTATGGAAAGGGCTGGCAGAGGACGTGGAGGACGAGGCCGTGGAGCGGGCCGAATCCCGAGAACTCGTGCGAATACCCGTGCAAATGCCAGGAATAATGCTAATTCGGCAATGACGCTGCCACTCATTCACCTGGACGCGATCACTCATTATCGGGGAGTCGTACCCGGGACACGGCTCAGTCTGAGGGTGTCCGGGTTGATCCACTCGCATTTATGCAGGGCATGATGGCTCAAATGACTCAGATGGCTCAGTTGATGGAGACGATGCATAACTCCGTCAATCAGAATCAGCAGGCTCCTCCGCCGACACCTCAGAGGCAAGAGAGGAATGTGAGTAACATCATCGGCGATATCTCTCGCCAGAGGCCACCTACTTTTGAGGGCTCGTCTGAGCCGGCAGATATCATTCATTGGCTCGAGCATTTCGAGAAGCTGTTTGCTATGGTAGAGTGTCCCGAGGGACACAAAGTTTCTGTTGCGGCTTACTACCTTGGTAAGAGCGCACATTCTTGGTGGTTGTCGTTGAAGCCCACCGAAGGATCTTGTACTTGGGATCGATTCAAGACTCTCATGATGGAGAGGTACTATCCGGCCCCACTCGGGAGGCCAAGTTGTCGGAATTACTCACTCCCGACCTTTCGGCGGATGATGATGTTCTCGCCATCGCCGAAAAATTTCAGAACTTCTTCCGTTCGCCTCATCTATCATTCACTCGAAGCGGACAAGATCAAGTATTTCACAAGAGGTGAAACCCGTATGAGACTTGATTACTTAATCATAATTGCACCACGTTGGCGAGTTCATTGAGAAGGCTCTTACCTACGAGCTTCTTGCTAAGGAAATTGCTAGCGGCAACCTTCGTCCGCTAGCAAGAAATCGAAGAATCGTAATCGATCAAGGCGGTCGGACAACTTTCAAGAAACCCCGTGCGGGCTCTGCTTTTCGAGCGACCTCTGTGTCGTCTAAACCCGCGGAATCTCGGTCTCGGCGGCCGGTTCGGCCATCACTGTTATAAGCTGCGGGAACTTGGTCACCTCGGTACCAAGTGTCCGAGGCGAGACTATCACATGTCATAATTGTGGAATTGCTGGGCATAAGGCCCGTTTTTGCCGTAGGGACTCCAAACCTACTCAGACGTCATCTCAGGCCCCTAAGCAGTCAGCCGTTCAGAATCAGGCCACTCAATCAGCGTCGTTTAAAACGACGGGAGCGACTAAAGGTGGAGCTTTTAGTCAGCAGACGGGAGCTTCCGGTGCCGAGACTAGCAAGCCCCGGATTTATGAGATGAAGAAGACCGATGATCCAGAGGCCCGAATGATCTCAGGTACACTCGATATTCTATCTCAACCTGTGTGTACTCTTTTCGATACTGGTGCATCGCATTCATTCATTTCCGAGTCATGTTTGAGTAGACTACGTCTGGGTAGTGCTACTAGTTGTGAGCCTTATGTCATTGGCCTACCTGATGGTAGACGAATTATCGTGTCGGGAGATTCAGAATTGTCCGATTCGGTTTCATGGTCGTGTATGGCGGCGGACCTAATCGTGGTAGATTTGCCGAGGGACGCGTCATCTTGGGTATTGATTGGATGGATTGTCATGATGCCATCATTAATGTCCGTAAGCGTATGGTCACTATCATTTCGACGATGGAGTTGAATGTGTGTTTCGGGGAGGTAATCCTACATTGCAGTAAGGTCATTAATTCAATGAAAGCGATAAGGTTACTCAATCGAGGATGTGTCGGTTATTGGTGCTATATGGCCAAAACCGAGAAGTCATCAAGATGTTAACGGATATTCCGGTGGTGAGGAATATGCCGATGTTTTTCAGACGAGCTACTGGGTTTGTCTCCACAGAGGATGTGGAATTCACGATTGAGTTGGAACACGAAATGCGTCCCCGATATCGAAGGCACCGCACGGATGGCCCCGACCGAAATGCAGGAATTAAAGAACCAACTTGAAGAGTTGTTCGAGAAGGGTTATATTCGACCGAGTGCGTCCCCGTGGGGAGCACCAGTGTTATTTGTCAAGAAGAAGGATGGTTCATTCCGCTTATGTATTGATTATCGGGAGTTGAACAGGGTGACGATCAAGAATAAGTATCCCTTACCCCGTATTGATGATCTCTTAGATCAACTTCAGGGAGCTTCAGTATTCTCCAAGATCGACTTAAGGTCTGGATATCATCAGTTGCGGATCCGAGAGTCGGATATCGCGAGGACGGCGTTTCGAACACGCTATGGTCATTATGAGTTTGCGGTTATGCCGTTCGGATTAACTAATGCACCTGCGGTATTCATGGAGTTAATGAATCGGGTCTTCATCGACTTTTTGGATCGGTTTGTTGTTGTCTTCATCGATGACATTTTGATTTATTCTCGTGACCGGGAGGAGCACGAGTTTCACCTTCATCAAGTGCTCGACGTGTTGAGACGAGAACAACTTTATGGGAAGTTTTCTAAATGTGAGTTACGGATGTCCGGTGACTTTTCTCGGACATGTAATTTCATCGAGACGGAGTTCGTGTCGATCCTCGAAGACGGAGGCTATTCGAGATTGGCTACCTCAGAAGAGCGTTAAGGAAATCCAAGTTTCCTCGGATTAGCGGGTTATTATCGGCGGTTTGTGGAAGGATTTTCTAGAATCGCTCAACCCTTAACGAACCTTTTGCGGAAGGATAAGAAATACATGTGGTCCGACGCGTGTCAACGGAGTTTTGAGGAAATCAAGAGCCGGTTAATGTCAGCACCTGTACTTTCCTTGCCACAGGGGACGGAAGGATTTGTGGTTTATAGTGATGCGTCGGACGGGGTCTCGGATGTGTGCTCATGCGAGCAGGAAGGTCATTGCCTATGCTTCACGGCAATTGAGACCTTACGAGGTTAATTATCCGACCCACGACACTGGAGCTAGCGGCCGTGGTGTTCGCTTTGAAGATTTGGCGTCATTACCTTTATGGCGTCACTGTCGGATATTCACCGATCATAAGAGCTTAAAGTATATATTTACTCGAAGGAGTTAAATATGCGAGAGGCAGTGGTTGGAATTAATCAAAGATTATGATATTGAGATCCTCTACCACCGGGCAAGGCGAACGTTGTCGCCGACGCCTTGAGTTGTAAGTCCATTCAGAGCGGATGCTTGCCCGTTTGCGATTCGAAGGAGCTTCAAAGGAATTCCTTAGACCCGAGATCGAGGTGCAGCCCGAGTTCGAGGGCGGCTTTGTATGTTAGAGATTTCATCGTCACTCGAGGAGGAAATCCGAGAGAATCGAGTTCGGACCCATCATTGTTGCGCATCCGAGAGGATGTGGCTCGAGGAAAGCCCTGGATTTGTTGTCCACGAGGATGGACTTTTTAGGTTTAAGAATCGGTTGTGCGTACCGGCAAATGACGAGTTGAAAAACTCGATTTTGAAAGAAGCTCATGCTACCCCTTATTCCGTTCATCCGGGGTCTAGCAAGATGTACAAGGACTTGAAACAAAATTACTGGTGGAGTAATATGAAGCGAGAAGTCGCAGAATTTGTTTCGAGATGCTTAACCTGTCAACAAGTTAAGATTGAACATCAGCGACCGGCGGGTATGCTGAAACCTCTTCCTATTCCCGAATGGAAGTGGGAAGACATTTCTATGGATTTCATCACGAGTTTGCCGACGAGTCGTCGTGGCATGAACACGATCTGGGTGATCGTGGACCGCTTAACCAAATCAGCTCATTTCCTTGAGATCAAGGAAACGTGGGGTCCCGAGAGACTTGCTCAGCTGTTCATCAAAGAGATAGTGAGACTGCACGGTACTCCTAAAAGTATCGTTTCCGATCGTGACGGACGGTTTGTGTCGCATTTTTGGAAATCAGTTCATCGTGCTATGGGAACTCAGCTTAATTTCAGTACCGCTTTTCATCCTCAGTCCGACGGACAATCAGAGAGGACCATTCAGACTTTAGAGGACATGTTGAGGGCATGCGTCCTCGATTGGAAAGACGATTGGGAAGCCCAACTCCCATTGATCGAGTTCACGTATAATAATAGTTGGCATGCTTCGATCAAGATGGCACCTTACGAGGCCTTGTATGGTCGTCGTTGTCGATCTCCGTTGTGTTGGGACGACTTATCAGAATCAATCGGCACCGAGCCCGATATGCTTATAGCCGCCCGTGAGAAGGTAGCTTTGATCAGGAGTCGTTTGTTGACCGCTCAGAGTCGACAGAAATCATATGAGATAACCGAGTAAATGCGACCATTAGAGTTCGAGGCTAGTGACCATGTGTTGGTCAAGGTATCCCAGTCGTGGTATCTTCCGTTTTGGGAAGAGGGAAAGTTGAGTCCGAGATTCATTGGACCGTTTGAGATTTTGGATCGAGTGGGCGAGTTAGCTTATCGATTGGCTTTACCTCGGCGTTGAGCCGAATTCATAATGTGTTTCATGTCTCTCGATTGCGGAAGTATGTTGCCGACCCGAGTCACATACTTGATTAAATCGAGATCGCCGACGATCATTCATATGAGGAGCGTCCTATACGAGTTTTAGAGCGGCGAATCAAGCGGTTGAGGAATAAGACGATTCCTTTGGTTAAAATTCGATGGTCTAGACACGGAGTCGAAGAGGCTACTTGGGAAACCGAGGATAGTATGCGGGAGAGTTATCCCGAGTTGTTTGACCCTTAGTTTCGGGACGAAACTTTTTAAGGGTGTATGTAATACCCGGTTGTAATTCATAATTATCACTCAAGAATTATCATTCGGTATTTATCATTCAAGAATTGATACTCAGTAATTTCATTCATTATTGATCATTTGTCACTCAGATTCAGTCATGGTATTCATCATTCGAGTAATTGTATCGAGTATCGATCGTCATTCATCATTAACTGATTGGAGTTTCGTGCCATGTTTATCATCATTGTCATTTTTGTTGCAAGTCGTGCTTGAGGAGTAGCGCACGCTACATACTCCTTTTAGCGTACGCTAATTGGGTATAGGTAGCGCACGCTACCGCTCGGCTTTAGCGCACGCTAAGGCTACCTTATGCGATCCGGAAGGTACTGACCGGTGAGAATAATTGTAGCGCACGCTACGAGTGGTAAGTAGCGCGCTAACGGTCGTAGTAGCGCACGCTATATGTGTGGAGTAGCGCGCGCTAGGGCGGATCGGGTTGAGTCCGGTGGCTCTTTGATGCACTGGTTTATTCATAGCGCACGCTATGCATTGTTGTTAGCGTCACGCAACCGACATATTAGCGCACGCTAAATAATGGTTGTAGCGCACGCTATCGAGTTAGATCGAGAGGCGAGATGGTTTTACGGACTCGATCAAGGCGTCAAATATTTCGCTAGCGCACGCTAACAATGGATATTAGCGCACGCTAGTAGTATGGCCGTAGCGCACGCTACAAAGAGGTACGTAGCGCGCTACCGTGTTCGGACAATGGACTTGGACTACCCAAATTACTCGTTAGCGCACGCTATACACAAGGAGCTAGCGCACGCTAACCCGGACCGAGTATAAATTGGACAGTTAGTCGACTTCTTCATTTGTTCATCTCATTTCACTCCTTCGGTATTTTTGGGCGATTTCGAGCGATTCGGAGAGGGTTCTTCGAGGTGTAATCATCAATCATCATCTTCAAGCTCATCTTTCGGATTGATCATCATCTCATCATCTTCATCACATCGAATCAAAGGTATTAATCTCTTGGATCTAGAATTTGGATTTTGGGTTTTCCTTGATTTCTTCGTGTAAGTTTGGATTATCATTGGAATATGTTAGATATGGATTATCTACCTTGGATAAATATATTCCTACGGATTTAATGGTTATTTTCGAATTATTTCAAGAACCCTTGGGGTTGACTTGATTAATTGGGGATTTTCCGGTTGATGTTGTTGTAATCATGAATTGTGGATTCCTAATGGATTATTGATATCATTGAAGTGTTTTGTTGGTTGAAATACTCAATTTGGTGTTGATTTCGACATATGCGGGATTGGTTATTTTCGAAGTTGTGTGGTTGGTTACGTATTCGTTGGAATGCCCTATGAGTTTGATTATCGTTGTTTCGACCTTTGGGTTAGTCGTGTTTTGTTGTTTGATACGTGTATTGAACGATTGTTGGTAATGATTGTTATTCAAGGTTGTTCGAGCGACCGGTATCTTGGTTAGGACGTTGTTCGTGGACGGACATTCTTCATCGGTATTGGGTAAGTTAAATCTTACTCGGTTAAAAGGATACTCATTCCTTTTGTTGTTGATTGCTCATAATCATAATTCATTCATCATAATATTAATCATTTCGAGACTTGTAATTGTCGAATAATCATTTCATTCACGAGGAGCAGCGGTTCCAAATCATTTCATTGGATTATCAATCACGTCACTATTACTATCATATCGGTGAGTCATCTTGGCCTTGTCTAATTATTATTCATTGATATTCATCACGGTCATTCGTTCATGTGACCTTAGGGTTCATATTGCGTGGCGGGTGTGGTCATGTGGAATTTTTAGTCGGGCACACGATGGTCATGTATTGGGTTCACCGATACATTGGACCGTGCACGGTAACGCTTACCTCCGTGAGACTAATTAGGTACAAGGACGGGTGTGTCCGGTCATTCGTCTTGTACACTTGCACTGAGAACATTACGGGCGTACTATGATACTCCTCTTGGCGTAATTCATAATTAAGAATATTTCATAACTTGGTTAATTCATGATTGTGTAATTTCAACCCTTGAGGATTGTTATTACGTATGGCGGCCCGTTGGGGGATTTTGTTTTCAGGTCACGGCAAGGCAAAGGCACGGGAAGAGCATGTTGACGGCGACGAGTCCCAGTGATACTAGTAGGGGGCCCCAGTCATTCCGTTTGTTCAGTCATTTTCAGTTATTTCAGTTATTCCGTCATTTGTATTTTCCGCTGCAAATTCCGTTTGAGATGTTTATTTATTCAGTGTGGTGTATTTTATCTTCATATAAAATACACTAGTATTCGGTATTGTCCTGGTGTGCTGTACTTAAACTCCTCATCGGAGTATTTGGTAATATAATGTGGTTCGGTACTATTATATTATTCAATTCATCATTTTCATTTGCCTGGTGGGTCCCAGTCGGGGATTCACGGCACTGCAATATCCGCCTAGTTTGGGGTGTTACAATTACCTTCTATCATCATGAATAATCATATACCAAAATTAACCGTAATCCTTCCAATTTACGGACATATATCATTCAAGAATTCTTCAAGAACATGAATTAGTCCATAATCATGTTTGAATCCAACAAAACGACGTAATTGGATGTGTTTTAACATCTAATCATCATCTAATCTATAATCCAAGGCATGTATCATCTTGTTCTTCAATATACGATTCGTATAATCTCAAAATCAAAACATCAACACCATAATCATCACTTTACGGAGAAGAACATCAATGCTAACATCAAAATCCGAATTCAAGGAGTAGAGTTCATCAACATACCTTTTGAAGAAGAACCACAAGGATCAAACACTTCAAGAATCATTAACATCTTCATATCCAAGCCTCAAATTCATGCTCTCAAGCTCCTAGCCAAGTTAAAAGTGTCTAGAATACACTTAGAAGTGAAGAAGGACGAACTGGGGTGGGAGAAATGAGTTTCCTTTCGTGAACAAATGAAAGACCAGCTCTTATTATATAAACTGCGCATCTCGTTACGTACGTAAGTGTCCTTGCTTAACGTACGTAACAACTTCAACGTACGTAATCCAAAATCCATAGCGTACGTAACAAACTTACTGTCTCATTCCGTGAAGTCTATTACGTACGTAACCCATACCATATAACGTACGTAATATACCAGTTGACTTGCTACAGTACAATGGTCGTGTTACGTACATAACAAGTCCTGTATAACGTACATATCACGTACGTTGACTCACCTATCAACATCCTCCACCGAAAGTTGCCGACATCGGGTCCCACCTGCCGACCACGACTCGATCCTATCCGAATCCCTTCTTAACGTACGTAATGTTTCTTAACGTACCTTAATCCTGCTTACTTACGTACGTAAGACTCCTTACATAGCGTACGTAATGGCTTTCATACTTAGCCATTTCTGCCCTTGTCTGTCGTCTCAATAAACCGAACGCATACACGCGACGTACCGAAGACATATACTTGTTCCGATAACATTTCCATACGATACATGTGATGCACGATATCCTCAATTACAACTGTCGACCAAGTACGGCAATCATACAAATACTCATACGGTATATCCGACATCGAAAAACACACCAAGCATGTAATATCCTATAATCAAAATAACCTCGATAGACATACTGGCACGACTGTCACGGTTCCCAAAATTATCCACTCATATCGTGTCGGTCCCACTCTGTACAGTACATCCGAGATAAAATAATGCGAAAAATTCATAGTGAAATTCTAGGATATTACATATACACCAACTTAAATAAGTTTCGTCCTCAAAACTCAACACCTGTCATAATCAGTATCTCGATCCCGAAATATCTCAAAATCACGACACCATACTCAAATAATCATCATCAAAACTGAAATAACTGAAAGAACATACTTACAGGTCCGTGAAGTCGATGATCTACCGTGATATCAGCATACGACTCCCATACAAAGTCTCAACACACTAACAACACACCGGCATCACAAATACAGCAATTTGAAAATATTTCAAAAATTTTGAAACCTCCAAAATCAGTTTGACCCAAAAGTCAGAAAATCATTTTTAAAAGTCACGCTACTACCGCACCGGTAGAGCCACATAACACACACGCCCCGGTTTTACGAAACCCAAGCTCTGATACCATTTTCTGTAACACCCCCCAAAACCGACCGGGAATATTACAGCGCCATGGGCCCCATATTGGAACCTACAAGGCTAAAATAATTTTCGCAAATGTTTAAAAATGTCGAAAAGCCCTTTGAAAGTACACACACACGCAGCGGATAAAAACACAGTTCAAAGAATACTGAAAGCCATTTTAAATATACACACGCAGCGGATAAAAACACAATTAATTACATTTGCAGCGGAATTAGAAAACCAGAGAAGAATACATAATCCCAACAATCACGCCATAGCCAGTATCACCGGAAATCTCATCCCTTCACGGCCGCTACTAGCTCGAACTCCGAGTACCTAAAAGGTAAAGCCCACGACGGGGTCAGCCATAATACTCAACAATGATAACGATCGCATCACAAAAACAATTACATATCAATGTAATCTACAGAGTAAGAACATTCCCCATGTATTTTACCGAAGTAACCTTACCAACCTGTCACAACCATAACAATCAATTCTTACCGTAACCCACGCCTCGTGTCCTTAAGTGATGAATGAATTCAAAAGTAACCACCTGTACTGTATCCGAAACGATACCAAAATTCCCAAACTTATCATATCTCAATTATAGAATGATCTAGCCAAGACTAACTCTGTCGGCTAGGTCGCACAATCGGATCCCAATCCTGAGAAAACCGATATCACATGGCACACCTGTAATCCAACTGTTCCGAGACAATAGCAAGTCCAGGATATAAATACAAAGCATGAATGCTCACACAATCAATAATGATAAACAATCAATGCATCACAACAGAATTATCAATGACATGATATTTCCACACAAGATCGACAAAGGATCAACCACGAACGAGAATACCATGATGTGGTAACTCCAACAAGATCAATGACATAATCAATAACCGAGAATACCGACAATACGGCAAATCCCAACAAGATCAATAAAAGGTCGACAACCGAGAATACCGACGACACGGTAAGGATCAACGAAGAATCAATAATCGAGATTACCGACGACACGGTAAACTCTAACAAGATCAAAAGAGTCAACAACCAGAAATATCAACGGTACGATAAACCCCAACAAGATCAATAAAGGGTCAACAACCGAGAATACTGACGACACGGTATACTCCAATAGGGATAATAAGGGATCAACAACTGAGAATACCGACGACACGGTAACTCCAATAACATCAATCAAGGACTAATAACCAAGAATACCAATGGTGAGACAACTCCCAAATGGAATCAATAAGGATCAATAATGAACGAGATTACCAATGACAGGGTGAACTCCAAACGATATTTATAAAGGATCGATATCAATGAGTTGACCATCGATATGGTGACTCCGAACGAGATTAGTAAAGGTTCAACGGCGATAGATACACGAGAGAATAAAATCATCAACCATATACAAATCATATATACGGGATTTCAAAGACAATCCGAATATCCAACAGATCCAATTATACATGGATTGTGAACGACCAATCAATAAGACTCAAGATGGACGTCACGATACGCTCGATCCGGACATGTGTCCGTGTACAAGCCAACCACGGGTATTGATCAGATACTCGTCTGGTCTCGTACCTAATCAGCCTCACGAAGTACGTCTCGTGTGCGGTTGATATGAGGTCGAAACCAACACATGCTACACGTGCCCGTCCCGAAAATCCTACACATGAACGATCAGAACGTATCTGACTCCAAATATGCCACGATACAACATGACAACAAATCTCGAAGAAACGCATATCCATCAAGGATCAAAAGACTTCCCAAAAGAGCAACAGTAACTCGATCATGAAAGACCGGCACGAGCACAATGTCGTATTTCCATCAGACAACAGTCCACATCATGATAAACAATGCATATAATATTAACACATAAACCCCAAGGCAGCAGCCAAGGGTCACGGTAGCATCTCACAGGAATACCCCGGAACATAGGTGCCATATAGGCCTTATCCTCTAACACAGTTCACGCAATCACAAAATACCCCAAGGTCGCAACCAAGGGTCACGAAAGTATCCACACAGGAATACCCCGGAACATAGGTGCCATATAGGTCTTATCGCCTAACACATCGGCCCAACAGATCACAGCTCAATGGAAGAGCACATTACAAAACGTAACAAACAATGGTGCACACTCACCGCATAAAATATCAACACACACATGCAATAATGCAACATGATGATTATCATAATATAACAATATTAATTTACCTCAAGCTGGAGACGCCAACCTTTCCACGACCAACCGCCCTGAACGAATACACGGTTTATCAGAAAATTCCAAAATGCAATACAGTCTGTTACTAATACCAAATCACCATTCCGAGTTCAACATCGGCAGGATAACTAGCCTTGATACCTAACTTCTCATATAATAGACCAATTATAATTCACGTTCCCATTTCCAGTAGACATCCTTAAAATCATATACATTATGATTCATCTCGGTCCAATCATAATATATGTACAATCATTCCGACAACTCATATTCCACGATACGATTGCTATATGAATCATAAATGAATGAAAACGAAATCATTAATTAACATTATGAACTGAGCAAGCATAACTTGCCTCGATACCGATACGATGAAGTTGTTACTAGTCCCATCGTCTTCATCTACAAGCTCCACAGCCCCGACTCACCGCAGCACAACGGTTAATATCAACGATCATCTAACGCAACCTAATACGATAATCAATCAACGATACGTTCGATAACAATCAACAACCGGCATAATCAACCAATCAAACTCAATGGTATCTCGATCATACGAAATCAAACCATATCAACTCTTATCAATACGAATACAAGCCGAATTTCGATAATCAATAGTTCTATCAACGTCTACAACATTCTTGGTTCTGACTTCAATCTTAAATTCGGATTAACACGGCTCATTCTTGCAAATTCATAGGAATACAATTACCATCTATCATCATGAATAATCATATACCAAAATTAACCGTAATCCTTCCAATTTACGGACATATATCATTCAAGAATTCTTCAAGAACATGAATTAGTCCATAATCATGTTTGAAGCCAACAAAACGACGTAATTGGATGTGTTTTAACATCTAATCATCATCTAATCCATAATCCAAGGCATGTATCATTTTGTTCTTCAATATACGATTCGTATAATCTCAAAATCATAACATCAACACCATAATCATCACTATACGGAGAAGAACATCAATGCTAACATCAAAATCCGAATTCAAGGAGTAGAGTTCATCAACATACCTTTTGAAGAAGAACCACAAGGATCAAACACTTCAAGAATCATTAACATCTTCATATCCAAGCCTCAAATTCATGCTCTCAAGCTCCTAGCCAAGTTAAAAGTGTCTAGAATACACTTAGAAGTGAAGAAGGACGAACTGGGGTGGGAGAAATGAGTTTCCTTTCGTGAACAAATGAAAGACCAGCTCTTATTATATAAACTGCGCATCTCGTTACGTACGTAAGTGTCCTTGCTTAACGTACGTAACAACTTTAACGTACGTAATCAGAAATCCATAGCGTACGTAACAAACTTACTGTCTCATTCCGTGAAGTCCATTACGTACGTAACCCATACCATATAACGTACGTAATATACCAGTTGACTTGCTACAGTACAATGGTCGTGTTACGTACGTAACACGTCCTGTATAACGTACGTAACACGTATGTTGACTCACCTGTCAACATCCTCCGCCGAAAGTTGTCGACACCGGGTCCCACCTGCCGACCACGACTCGATCCTATCCGAATCCCTTCTTAACGTACGTAATGTGCATTTCTTAGCGTACGTTAATCCTGCTTACTTACGTACGTAAGACTCCTTACATAGCGTACGTAATGGCTTTCATACTTAGCCATTTCTGCCCTTGTCTGTCGTCTCAATAAACCGAACGCATACACGCGACGTACCGAATACGTATACTTGTTCCGATAACATTTCCATACGATACATTTGATGCACGATATCCTCAATTACAACTGTCGACCAAGTACGGCAATCATAATACTCATACGGTATATCCGACATCGAAAAACACACCAAGCATGTAATATCCTATAATCAAAATAACCTCGATAGACATACTGGCACGACTGTCACGGTTCCCAAAATTATCCACTCATATCGTGTCGGTCCCACTCTGTACAGTACATCCGAGATAAAATAATGTGAAAAATTCATACTGAAATTCTAGGATATTACAATATATATCCAAGTGTAGCCCCAATTTCGAAAATGTCGTACCGGATGGCGCCTACCGAGATGCTTGAGTTGAAGAAACAATTGGGAGAGTTGTTAGACACGGGTTACATTCAACTGAGTGCTTCGCCTTTGGGTGCACCGGTCTTGTTCGTAAGGAAGAAGGATGGGTCACTTCATTTATGCATCGACTATCGAGAGTTGAACAAGGTGACCATCAAAAACAAGTATCCGCTTCCGAGGATTGACGACTTGTTTGACCAATTACAGGGAGCGACTGTGTTCTCGAAGATTGGTTTGCGATCGCGGTATTACCAACTCCGAGTGAAGGATTCCGATATTCTGATGACGGCCTTTCGGAAGAGATACGGCCATTACGAGTTTGTGGTTATGCCGTTCGGGCTAACCAATGCCCCAACCGTGTTCATGCATTGAATGAACAAGGTCTTTATCGAATATCTCGATAAGTGTGTAGTCGTCTTTATCGATGATATTCTTATTTAATCGAGGAGCAAGGAGGAGCATGCACATCATCGGCATATCATATTAGAAATCTTGAGGACTCAGCGCCTTTATGCGAAGTTCTCAAAGTGTGAGTTTTGGTTATGGGAGGTTATGTTTCTCGGCCATGTGATCTCGTCCTGTTGAAACAATATTTGTGGATACATATTTTGATGATGCTCTCTTTAGAAAAATAATTATTATCTCGTTACACATTTTACTATCATTATCTTAAATTATATATTGTAACATATTTGTTAAAACTGAGCACTCATAGCGTACGTAACTTACGTTATGTAACAATTGTTTTCTAACCGTTGATAAAATTTTAGAATGTCAAAGTCTTTGAAACGTTTATATGATATAACATACGTAAATCCACATACATAACGTACATTATCAGCTTTGAATTTGAATTTATGTGCTAACCGTTGATTTTCCACGAAGTGACATCATCCACTACATCATCCCATCCAACGGATATGAAGACCAAGAATAACGTACGTAATGCATGAAGCATAATGTACGTAACAGTGAAGACATATGCTACTGCCCATTTTCCAGTATCTTATTATGGCCATTACACAGGAGGTGTAACGTACATTATATTACTTACATACGTAACAATGGTTACCTAACGTACGTAATTCAAGCTTACTATTCTAACGGGAAAATGAACCTCAAGGGCTATAAATAGATATGCTTCAATGTGTTGAGATACACAAGTACTATCAACCACACATATTTTCATCTGAGCTTTCCAAGAAAATTATTCCGAGGTATATACATTCTATATTGTGACACGAGAAGAATTGTTCTACATTTCTATATACACATTCTTGTATCTTTGTGAGAAATTGTACTATAAAACGAGTAACTGTACTCGCAACCTTCATTGTATTTTTGAGAGTTTATCTTGTACTCGTAAAGCAAGATATTTAGGTTAGGCTTGAGCCAGGAAATCAAGCAACTGAAGTTTAGCACTAAGCTTGAAAGTGTTGTTGTAATAGAGTTGGCACTAAACTACAAAGTGCATTCAGTATTGAAGAAAACTCCTAGTCGGTACACTAGATAGGGGACGTAGGCTTCGTTAATAGCCGAACCTCTCGAACAAATTCTTGTGTCATTTCTTTTCTGCTCTTTGTTTATTACTCCAATTATCTGCTTCCGCACAAAAAGAGTTCAAAACTCTAATCTGCACTATTCAACCCCCCCTTCTAGTGGCGGTACCAATCTAACAATTGGTATCAAAGTGGTCTCTTTTTCACCGGTTTAACACCCGCTAGAGAAAAAATCCAGAAATGGCCTTTATCCATTCTTCTCTTGAAGGCAACGCTCTTAACCGCCCTCCTTTCTTCGATAGTTCAAATTTTATGACATGGAAGAAGAAAATGTCTATCTTCATCCGAGCCCACGATATCAAAATCTGGAAGGTCATTGCTCTTTGACCTACTCTTCCAAAGAAGACTGATGGCTCGCTCAAAAGTTTTGAAGTGTATGATGATAACGACTGGAAGAATGATCATTTCAATAGTAAAGCTACTCAAGTGCTTTACTGTGCTCTTAATCCAGAATATCAAAATAGAATCCCTTCATGCGAGACGGCCAAAGAAATTTGGAAGATGCTCGAGATTACTCACGAAGGTACGAGTCAAGTCAAAGAAACAAAAATCAATATGCTTCTTCACGATTATGAACTCTTCACTATGAAAGAAGAAGAAAGCATTACTAATATGCTTGACCGTTTCTCGGCTATCACAAATGGTCTAGCCTCATTTGGCAAACCGATCTCAAGTAGTGATAAAGCTAATAAAATCCTTCGATCACTACCGATAGAATGGGATGCTACTGTTACGGCTATCATGGCATCGAGAGATGTAAACACCATGGAATTCAGTGCTCTCATTGGATCCCTTATCAATTATGAGATTGTCATTTCTTAAAATTCGAAACCAAAGCCTAAAGAAAGGGAAAGGCCGATCGCCTTCAAAGCCAAAAAGGATAGTGATCTAGAAGATGAACCGATCGAGGGCGAGGATGAAGAGACGACCTTCTATGCCAAAAATATAAAGAAACTCAAAAATCTCTTACAAAGGCGCCGGAGAGATATCAAACAGGAACCAAGGGATGAATCCAAAAAGACTCACTTCCCACAAAATAAAAGGTTCGACAATACTTGTCGAAGGTGCGGCGTTCCAGGTCATTTTGCTAAAGATTGTTGTGCTGCTGCGCCTATGAATTTATCAAAACCACCTCATGAGAAGTTCAAAAAGAAAGAAGTCTATGTTGCTACATGGAGCGATGATGATGAGGATGATGAACCACAAGTTCAAACCAATCTTGCTTTAATGGCCCGCGCATCTGAAGACAGAGATGGAGAAGACGAGGTAATTTATTCTTCTCATGAAGAACTTCTTGATGCTTTTGAATCTTTAAATAACGAGTATGAAAAAGTTTGCAATATTAATAAAGATTTGAAAGAGAAAATAAAGGTTCTTGAAAATGAAAATTCAAAATTATTAAATAAAGGCAAAGATGTGTCTATTGATCATTCAAATTACTTGGAAACCAAAAAAAATTTGAGAAATGATTTGCACAATACTCATAAAGAACTCAAACTTTATGTTAGAAAATTCTAGTGTGGTAATGACAAATTTGAGCAACTCTTATTTGGTCAAAAAATTTCTCTTTCAAAATAAGGACTCGGGTATAATTAAAAACGGGAATTCCATCATGTCCAAAATGTTTAAAACCAGGACATACCAAATCTTATTGTAGAAGTTCCAGGCGAACTATAAAAGTAAAACAAATTTGGGTGCCTAAAGGGACCGTTATTCCGAATCAAGTTTATATGTCTAACTCTACAGGACCCAAATTAGCCTGGGTACCTATAAAACGGAAGAAAATTTTCTTTGTAGGTACATGCAAGGACAACAACATTATCAAATAAATGGTATGTTGATAGTGTATGTTCAAACCACATGAGTGGGAACGAGCATCTTTTCATAGAGCTGACAAAAGAAGATCGATGTTGTGTCACCTTTGGTGATAAAAAAAGGGCCAAATCAAAGGAAGAGGTAAAATAGGTAAAAAAAAACCTTTACCAACTATAGAAAATGTTCTTTTTGTTGATGGTCTTTGTCATAATCTTCTCAGTGTTTCTCAATTATGTGATACTGGTCTCAAACTAATTATTGAAATTACACATTGCACGACAATGAGAAAAGACCAAATAGTTTTTATCGGTTTACGTTATGGAAATTTACATTGTTGATCTTCAGGATGAATCTTCTTTTCATGAAAAATGTTTAATTTCCTATGATGAAAATGCCGTTATTTGGCACCGAAAATTAGGTCATGCCTCTTTACCTCTACTTTAAAAATTGGCCAAAAATGATATTGTCCGTGGTCTACCAAAATTAAATTTCAAAAAAGACCACATTTGTGAGGCCTGTATTAAAGGAAAACATGCTAGAGGCTCGTTTAAACCCAAAATGGAAATTTCCACTAGCCGTATTCTTGAATTAATTCATATGGATTTGATTGGACCATCTCCGTATGCTAGCTTAAATGGTAAACTCTACACATTAGTTCTTGTTGATGATTTTTTGAGAATTACTTGGGTAAAATTCTTAGCAAATAAAAGTGAAGCGTTTAATGAGTTTGTTAAGTGGTGTAAGGTTACCCAGAAGGAAAAAGAATTACCAATTATTGCCATCAGATCCGATCACGGTGGAGAATTCGAGTCAAATGATTTTGAAGATTGGTGCGATAAATATGGTATTGGGCACAACTTTTCGGCACCTCGGACACCTCAACAAAATGGAGTTATCGAGAGGAAGAATCGCTCTTTAGAAGAAATGATCCGAACAATGCTCAATGAATATGGGCTACCAAAATATTTCTGAGCCGAAGCCATTAATACCGAATGTTATTATTAACCGAGTCCATCTTTGGAGAAACAAGATGATGACTCCATATAAGATATTCAAAGGTAAAAAGCCCATTTTGTCTTACTTTCATCCATTTAGTTGTAAAGTATTTATTCATAATAACGGTAAGGATAATTAGGGAAAATTTGACTCTAAATAGGATATTTGTATATTTATTGGTTATTCGACTAATAGTAAATCTTATCGTGTTTTTAATTGTACAATAGGCTCAGTAGAAGAGTAGATTCATGTAAAATTCAATGATATAGTTTTACCCCCGAGAAAGGTTGTTTTTGATGATGATGTAGGTATGGTTCCAGCTAATGAAGTGTTAGAAGCAATGAAGGAATTAGAGAAGCTTGACATAAAGTAGGAGGATAATCCTTTCAAGCTTCCTAAAGAATGGGCTAATGTGAAAGATCATCCTATGGAGTAAATTCTTGGGAAAATCTATGATGGTGTACGGACAAGGAGAAATGTGAATGATTGCCTAAGCAGTATTGCATTCATTTCTCTTACAGAACCAAAGAACATAGACGAAGCTATAAATGACGAGAATTGGGATATTGCTATGCAAGAAGAGCTCAATCAATTCGAAAGAAACAAAGTATGGGAATTAGTTCCGGCACCGGAAGACAAAAAAATCATCGGTACAAAATGGGTACATAAAGTAAAAACCGAAAATAATGGTCTCCCAGTGAAAAATAAATCAAGATTGGTTGCTCAAGGATATAATCAAGAGGAAGGGTTGGATTATGAAGAAACTTTTGCTCCTGTTGCCCGTCTTGAAGCTATTCGCCTTCTGTGTGCCTTTGCCGCCTAGAAGAAGATCAAACTCTATCAAATGGATGTAAAAAGCGCATTTTTAAATGGTGTCATCCAAGAGGAAGTGTATGTCAAGCAACCGCCAGGATTTGAAGATTATGATCATCCAGATCATGTATACAAGCTCCATAAAGCTCTCTATGTATTAAAACAAGCTTCGAGAGCATGGTATGAACGTCTAAGCACTTTTATTATTTTTAATGGGTATAAAATAGGTAACGTTGCTAATACCCTATTTATCAAGAACTATGGTAATAATATGCTTATTTGTCAAATTTACGTCGATGATATTGTTTTTGGTGCAACTAACGAATCTCTGTCCCTAGAATTTTCAAGTCTATGAAGGGAGAATTTGAAATGAGTATAATGGGAGAGTTCTAATACTTTCTCGGACTTCAAATTAAGCAACTCAAAGACGGAATATTCATTCACCAATCCAAGTACGTCAATGAGCTACTTAAGAAATTTAAGATGGAAGGATGCAAAGAAATTTCTACTCCTATGTCCTCCACTCTTAAACTCGACAAAGATGAGAAAGGTAAGTCTATTGACCAGAAGCAATATCGAGGTATGATTGGGTCTTTACTTTATTTAACTTCTTCTATGCCTGATATTATGTTTGCTACTTGTCTTTGTTCTCGTTTTCAAGCCAATCCAAAAGAGTCTCATCTCATTGCTTGCAAACGTAATTTTCGATATTTAAAAGGTACTGCTGGTTTAGGTCTGTGGTATCCATCGAGCATCGATTTTGAACTTTACGCATATAGTGATGCAGATTTTGGTGGATGCAAAACTGAAATAAAGAGTACTAGTGGTACTTTTCATTTCACGAGCTCGTGTTCAATTTCATGGGATAGTAAGAAATAAACCAGTGTAGCTACTTCCACGACTGAAGCAGAATATGTGGCTGCGGGGAGTGCATGTGCACAGTATGGATTAAAAATCAATTACTAGATTATCGCATTGAGCTTAAAAATACACCTATTTTTTGTGATAATACGAGTGCCATAAATTTGAGCAAAAACCCCATATTGCATAGTAGGACAAAACACATTGAAATTCGTCACCATTTTATCCGTGGCCATGTCCAAAACGGGAATGTGCGTCTCCAATTTGTTGGTACTAATGAACAATTGGCGGATATTTTTACAAAACCATTACCCGAAGATGCTTTCAACTGTATTCGAATAAATTTAGGAATGGGACATGTTGATCAGTTTTAAATTTTGCATATTCATCATATCAATATCAAAATGGTCATGGAAACAGAGGATATCATCAGAAGAATGGTACTATTCATTTGGTCAAACTTACGTACGTTACGGATCTCAACTTACGTACGTAATGAAAAGATGGTTTTTGGACAGTGAGTTCTGGACTCTATATTACGGCTGCTATATCATCAGAATAACGCACGTGAAAGTTCATAACGTTCGTTATGGACAGTACACTACGCACGTAATAATATTCCAGAGGCAGGCAGTAAGCACTGGAGCCTCCCTTACGTACGTTATTTACCCTAGTAAATCCCGTAACACACACACCTTTATGGCATTTATATCCTTTACGTACGTAATATTCCAAACTCAGAATATTAAAAACCGTCTGTTCCCCTTTCTCTTCTCTCACAATCCCTAAAACTCAAAACCGCCCCAACGACCTTCTTCATCAAAAACTGCCGATTTCGTTCATCTTCACCAAAGTTCATCGTGTTCTCCTCCAAAATATTCAGCAGTCATGCCAAACACTCGCCAGAGCAAGAAGATACGGGGAGATTCAAAATCAAATCCACCTGAATCGAACCATTTTGTTAATCCCCAGGCTGCAAAAACCTTCAATGATATTTTGATTGATGAAGAGGTAACCTCCAGTCATGATTTCGATTTTGATCCACTAAATGGTATTGGAATATGTTTGGATGATTTCATTGAAATGCTCGGAATTGCTAAATGTGTCGGTTTTTGTCGACCAGTATATGAGGAATTAGTTCGAGAATTTTATGCCATTATCTCAAAAAGTTTTAGTGCTGATGGTCTTATGGTGATTAATTCGTTGGTTCATGGAAAGCCTATTTCATTTGATGCCTCTAAGTTGTCTGAACTTTTTAGCCTTCAAAACGAAGGATTTGTGTGTAATGGCAACTTTGTGTCGGAAAATGACTCGTCTGATGAAGAATTTAGTGATAACCTTAATGAGCAAGTCGTACGTGATTATCTACAATCTCAGGATGTGATAGATGTTAGCTCAGACAAATTTGAGAACAATGATTTTGGCCTAAACATTCGACTACTTCATGATGCCATAACCCGTTCCTTAATGCCGAAAGTAAATGCTCAGCAAAGGCTTGTTAACATTGATATGGAAATTATCTATCATGTTCTGAGCGACCATCAAGTAAATTTTGCTAGAGTGATGATGAAATGGTTCGTCGAGAAAGGCTCAATCTTTCATAAAAAGGGTTATGTCCGTAAAGATAGGCAACGAAAATCCGTGATGCCTTTTGGCTCTATTTTGATAGGTATATTTGAGACTGCCGGAGTTGATTTTTCAGGGTTGCACAAATTGGATATTCCAAAAGGGAACATGGTTCACTAAGGAACCATATGTATTATGAAGTATGTGCAGACCACGAACCGCGGCTGGGTCTATTTTCCTTATTTAAGGGATGAAGACTCTCTTGAAGATGGGAGTGCCTTGCCTCGTCTGTAAGATCGCATTTTCTCTAGAGGTCCTCTGGCTGAGCGATCTCGTCTTCACATTCCTTCATCTCAGACAGGTCCATCTCGGGTGAATCGGCCAAGTTCTTCCTCCTCCTCCTCTTTGCTCCAAGCCAGAGTCAATGCATTAGAACAACGAGTTCAAAAGTCAGAAACAATGTTAGAGAATCTGTGCATTCTCTTTTGGATTTCTCTTCCGCCTCACACCTCTCCGGCAGACATTGACTGGCTCTATTCTTCACTTTGATGACAATCCTTTATTCCGACCAGACATATCATTCAGTTTTTAAAACTTGCACTTTTATTTTTCTCTGTTTTGTTTTATGATTGGTTATCTTTAATGCTCTTAACTGTTAGATAATTCATCTGCTATGTATTATCTCTTTTTCTAACCATGCTTCTGAGAACTGTTTTGCAGGTTATCATTCCCTCACTTTTTGTTAATGACAAAAAGGGGGAGAACTATGGTTGAACCATTACAAAATGGTATTCATATTCTATGAAATTATCAGTTACTATTTATCTCAGGGGGAGTTACCCTCAGGGGGAGTATTTGCAACTTAATAATTCAACTATATTTTCATAATTGTTTTGTCATCATCAAAAAGGGGGAGATTGTTGAAACAATATTTCTTGAAACATATTTTGATGATGCTCTTTTTACCAAAATAATTATTATATCGTTGCACATTTTACTATCCTCATTTTAAATCATATATTGTAACATATTTGTTAAAACTGAGCACTCATAACATACGTAACGTATGTTACATAACATATGTAACAATTGTTTTCCAACCGTTGATAAAGTTTTAGAATGTCAAAGTCTTTGAAACGTTTATATGATATAACATACGTAAATCCACATACATAACGTACGTTATCAGCTTTGAATTTGAATATATGTGCTAACCGTTGATTTTCCACGAAGTGACATCATCCAGTACATCATCCCATCCAACGGATATGAAGACCAACAATGACGGACGTAATGCATGAATCATAACGTACGTAACAGTGAAGAGAGAATTTACTGCCCATTTTCCAGTATCTTATAACGGCTGTTACACAGGAGGTGTAACGTACGTTATATTACTTACGTACGTAACAATGGTTACCTAACGTACGTAATTTAGGCTTACTATTCTAACGGGAAAATGAACCTCAAGGGCTATAAATAGAGATGCTTCAAAGTGTTGAATACACAAGTACTATCAAGTATACATATTTTCATATGAGCTTTCCAAGCAAATCATTCCGAGATATATACATTCTATATTGTGACATGAGAAGAATTGTTCTACATTTCTATATACACATTCTTGTATTTCTGTGAGAAATTGTACTATAAGACGAGTAACTTTGCTCGCAACCTTCATTGTATTTGTGAGAGTTTATCTTGTACTCGTAAAGCAAGATAGTAAGGTTAGGCTTGAGCCAGGAAATCAAGCAACTGAAGTTTAGCACTAAGCTCGAAAGTGCTGTTGTAATAGAGTTGGCAATAAACTATAAAGTGCATTCAATATTGAAGAAAAGTCCTAGTCGGTACACTAGGTAGGGGACGTAGGCTTCGTTAATAGCCGAACCTCTCGAACAAATTCTTGTGTCAATTCTTTTCCGCTCTTTGTTTATTACTCCGATTATCTGCTTCCGCACAAAAAGAGTTCAAAACTCTAATCTACAGTATTCAACCCTCATTCTAGTGGCGGTAGTAATCTAACACAGTCGAGGGTGTTCGTGTGGACCCGCACAATATAGAGGAAGTATTGGATTGGGCGTCGCCCAAGAACGTGAAAGAGGTCCGTAGTTTTCTGGGTTTGGTGGGGTATTATCGAAGGTTTGTCGAGGGGTTCTATAAACTCACTCGACCACTTACTCAGTTGTTGCAGAAGAAAGAGAAGTTTGTATGGACCGACCAAAGGCAGTAGAGTTTTGAAGAGTTGAAGAAGATATTGACTACCGCTCCCGTCTTGGCCTTACCGTGCGATAATGAGGGCTTTTTAGTTTATAGCGATGCCTCTGGCCAAGGACTTGGATGTGTACTCATGCAGCACAGGAAGACGATTGCCTATGCTCTTCGTCAGTTGAAACTGTATGAGTTGAATTACCCTACTCATGATCTTGAGTTGGCTGCAGTTGTGTTTGCATTGAAAACTTGGCGTCATTACTTGTATGGATCATCATGTCAGATTTTCACTGACCACAAGAGCCTGAAATATATTTTCACACAGAAGGAATTGAATATGAGACAGAGGAGGTGGCTGGCGTTAATCAAGGATTATGATCTCAAAACCCTTTATCATCCGGGCAACGCAAAAGTTGTGTCAGATGCCTTGAGTCAGAAATCGGTATCACTTCGGGCACTTGAGTTACTCACGGCTCAGCCAGGATCCAACAAGAGTTGATGGGGTTGAGTATTGATGTTGTGTTACCAGGGTATGCCGGGAAGTTAGAAGATCTCTTCATGTCTGGTCGATGATATTAAATCGAGACAGTTAGAAGATCCGATGTTTATTCAACTCTGTGAGAATGTGGTGAAAGGGAAAGCCCTGGGATTCGTGATTCATGAAGATGGTGTGTTGATATTCCAAGGTCGGTTGTGTGTCCGAACGACTTGAAATTGAGGCATGACATTATGTGGGAGGCTCATGCGTCACCTTACTCAGTCCATCCGGTCTCGAGTAAAATGTATAAGGATTTGAGAAAGAATTTTTGGTGGAATGACATGAAGAATGAGGTAGTACAGTTTGTGTCTAAGTGTTTGACTTTTCAGCAAGTCAAAATTGAGCATCAGCGGCCAGCTGGGTTGTTGAAACCATTTCCCATCCCGAAATGGAAGTGGGAGGACGTCTCTATGGATTTTGTCACGAATCTGCTGAAGATGAAGTCGGGAATAAACATGGTGTGGGTGATCGTGGATCAACTAACTAAGTTGGCACATTTTCTGGGCATCAAGGACACTTGGGGACCATAGAAATTGGCTCGTATATTTGTTGCACAGATCGTGCGGCTTCATGGTACACCGAAAACTATTATTTTGGACAGGGATGGTCGGTTTGTGTCGCGTTTCTACCAGGCGGTACATAAGGCTTTGGGGACACATTTGTGTTTGAGCACATCTTTCCATCCTCAGACCGATGGACAGTCCGAGCGTACCATTCTGACGTTCGAGGATATGTTGCGCGCGTGTGCGCTAGACTGGAGTAGTGATTGGGAGTAACATCTTTCCTTGATCGAGTTCACTTATAATAATAGCTAGCATATGTCGATTAAGATGGCACTGTATGAGGCGCTTTACGGCCGATGATGTCGATCACCAATATGTTGGAATGAGCCATCTTATTTAGTTGGCACCGAGCTGGATCTTGTGTTGGAGACTAGGAGGAAAGTCGAGTTGATTCGAGAGATAATGCTGGCGGCTCAGAGTCGACAAAAGTCTTATGCGGATGTTAGGCGTCGACCCTTGGAGTTTGAGGTAGGGGATCATGTCTTGCTGAGAGTTTCTCCTCGAAGGGAGATTTCCATTTTGGGAGAAAGGGGAAGCTTAGTCTAAGGTATATTGGACCTTTCGAGATATTGGAGAGAGTTGGCGAGTTAGCATACTGTTTGGCATTGCCCCCGTCTTTGAGCCATGTGCATAGTGTTTTTCACGTTTCTCAGTTGATGAAGTATGTTCTAGACCCGACTCACATTATCGACTTCGGGGATGTGTAGATCGATAAGGATGTCACGTTTGAGGAGGGTCAGTGAGAATATTGGAACGTCGGGATAAACAGTTAAGGCACAAAACCATCCCCTTGGTTAAGGTGCAATGGTTGAGGCATGGAGCGGAGGAAGCGACGTGGGAATTGGAGGAGGATTTGCGTGCGAGATACCCCGACCTTTCTGATCCTTAAGATTCGGGACGAAACTTCATTTTATAAGGGGAGAATGTAATATCCGTACTTTTTATTTTTAGCAGTTTCTATTTTTGGCGCATGTCTATTTTTAACGACTCGCTTGTAACCGTTTCGACGTTTTTAATCTATTTTTTTCTTTGTGTTCTTCCATTTGGACAAGTTTCGGAGGTGTTTCTATGTAATTTCGCTTTATGTTATGTTTTGTCGCATGTATGTTCGATTCTCATAAAACTCGTTCGATTTCGCTATTTCTTCATTTCTATGAGTCCGTATGGCTGAGTTATTCATGTTGTGAGTTTCGGTTTGATAATCCGACGTCGTATCGTGATTTTCGGATGTTTGGGCCGTTTTGTAATTTCCTAAGAGTTTGAGGAAATTTACTTCCGTCGTCGAATTCCGAATCTTTGGCTAATCGGAATGGTGTTTCCTTTTAGCGCTTAGCTTCGTCGTCGCGAATACTTCATAAATATGTCCTTGAATACCACATTTTGTTGTGTTTCAGGTTCGTGCCTTTTCGAGCAGCAAACTGCACTCAGCAGTATTGGACTGCTGCACAAATAGCATACGCTATTGATGACGGCTTACGTACGCTATCTGTGTACAGTTAACGTACGCTAGTTCTTAGTCCTAGCGTGCGTTAACGTCGTCATCATTTTGGACAGTAGGTTCTGGACTCAGAATCGTGCGTTCTGACTAACAGGTAGCGCGCGCTAAGCATTCGTAGCGCACGCTAACGACTAGCAGGTAGCGCGCGCTAAGCTATTATAGCACACATTAACGATACCGGGCAGAAGCTACTGGACTACTGGTGACCCCGTGAGTGCGCGCTATCTTCAAGGATTAGCGCACGCTAATTATACTTAATATAAATAGGACCAGCAGTACCCTTTTCCGTCATTTTTCTCCTCTTCTCATCCATTGGGCAATTTCCGGCGATTTTGGGGCGATTTGTGGAGAGTAATCCATGGAGTTCCGTGATAGACCGATTTTTGTGCTCCAAACAAAGTTTCTCATCATCTTAATCATCTTTCTCCATTCGAATCCAAGGTATTTTGGTTTAGAACCCTAACTTTGTTCATTTTGGGGGTTTTTCGGGTTTTGTCTTCCTAAACTCGAATTGTTCATTTATGTCGTGATATTTCTTATCGATTATTGTTATTGGGTGGTTCACACTCCGATTACATCGTATTTAGTTCGTGGATTGTTGATTCGGGGAGGTCATATGAAAACCCTCGCCCGTATTTATCATACGTGTAAGGTTATGGTTGTAATTGGGGTTGTGGGTGTATTCCGTTCAATTATATATGTCGTTTAGGATTGATTCGTGTTAACCTTTCTTCTAGGAATGGACGTTGTCACTCCAGGCCATTCTTATTTATCGTTTAATTTCCGTCTCATCGAAAATGTCTCAAAGGCAAGTACTTTTCATTTGTTTGCATATTCTAGTATTTGAATTATGGCTTCCCGTGTATGTTGTGGATGTGAATGCGTATGTTCACCCAGGGATGGTCCGACGGGGCCTCTGGGGATACGTAGCTCCATGTGTATGTGTATCATGAACTGGGGTTAATCACCCAGGGATGGTCCGACGGGGCCCATACGGGGTACGGTGGCCGTGAGTCTCGTACCAACGATTAACCTTTGAAATGTTTTGTTGGAGAACTATGTTTTGTGCGTGTGCACCATAATATTCCGGAATATAAACCTTTTATAAAATGATTTTTGGCGCATGTTTCATCTGATTAGAATGGTAGTTCAAATGGATTGTACTTGCACTAGCTGTTGTCGCTAACCCCTTAAATGGGGGAAATATTTTTGTATTTCAAGTACAGGTCATGGAGGCAAACGAGCATGCGGACAGTACGAGGATGATAGGCAATGGTGATTCTATTCAATGGTCGTTTGCTTGGCGTCATGTCTTGTAGTCTTATTAAGTATGTCGGTCGTTTCAGTACTCGAGTACTTTCTTCTTTTAAACTTATATTTTTTATGGTCCGGGTTTGGAAAAGATTTTTATTTATTACTGTCGGTTTCGGTCTATTGTTCCGAATGTCATAAGATCGTGGAATCGTTTGTATGTTGATGATGTTTGTCATCAGTTTTGAGGTTGAGTTTGTGACTTAGCCTGGTGGATTCCAAAGGGTTGGGTCCACGACGCCGTAATATGCCCTGGACGTCTTGGGGGTGTTACACAGGGGACCCTCGCTGGTTTTACTTGGCTCAAACACACTCAGTGACCACATGTCACACTTTATGAAATTACCAATTTCTGAATCACATTTTCTGAAATTACCACATTTCACAGAAACCACATTTTCCACATATTCATTCACACGAAGTACATCAAACGTAATCAAAGTACTTGCCTGGCATTCCAGTGAATGGAAAAGTTCCACTGACATGAAGACGAGATGGATGATTCACCAGACTTTCGATCTCGGCAAGTCTCGTGAATACTCTGAAGAACACGGTCAATCGGAGACTTCGGGACCATGATGAAGACGACGAACAGAAGGGTTTAACACCAGCTGCTCGAAGGGAACTCGTCCCTAATATCCTAGCATCAATCCAACATCGATCACGCAAGCAAAACATCATAGAACGCCTGAATTCCCTCTACGGCATTTTACCGGATACCTTGAAGGCGTTGGTTTAAAACTCGGCAAAAAAATGAATTGCGGATAATTAAGCCGCGGAAAAACAATGAAATTGGTAGAATACCGCAAGATTATTGATAATCCTTCAATAATCTAGTCTTATTCGGGAGAGGCGGGCCAAATCATTCAAAACGACCAAATTTCCCAAAACTTATTCGGGATAGGCGGATCGGTTCCTACCGTACCTAGCTAGTTTTTGCCACACCGGACCGGTTCTTTCCGCACCCGACTAGCCAGTGCCCAACCTCCATGATTCGACGACTCGATTTTCTAAAATCGCATAGAAACGAACATGACGAGACGCTCGGTAAGAGTCTCAATCACGAATCAAATTTTTAATTGCATACCGGGAGAAAACATAGCAGGAGAAAAGAAAATGGAGGATAATAATAATACATCGGCACAAAGAATTAAAAGAATCGTGATATACGAAATGGAAAAATAGGATTATTACATTCTACCCCCCTTAAAATTAGTTTCATCCCGAAACTTAAAACAAAGAGCGGTTGAACAAACAAGGAAGGGTAACTACTTTGCTCCACCCCAAAACGCTACGAACAATATGTGAATGCGGAAATCCTTAGAATGCGATGAACTGGCTAAGCGAGCATCCGATACATAAGTCGAGGCGATAAATATACATATGAACACGGGTAATTGAAGTGTAGGAGTATGAATTTAAAAATGAATGCTCCAAGAGTTATAGAATATTATGAAACGACGCAAACGTTTTGGAATCACGTATTGAGCTCAAGCAACAACACTCAAGCTCCCAACACATCTGGAATTACTGATCGCACAAGCAGAAACTATTAAATGATAGTTTGGAACGAAATTTGCAAGGATTATGCATGAATGTTAACGTACGTTATGGGGGTTCGAGATTGGAACTGGAACATTCTCGAAATCCTAAGTCGGTTGAACCGTAGCGTACATTATACATAGCTGATAGCGTACATTATCCTTGGTCACGTCATAATTCAGTTGTCGAGTCTAAGACGGATTTAGGAATGATGACTACCCTTCAAACGTTAAACTAACCTCATAAGGTTGAATGACTACCCTATAAGCATTCTGAAGAATGTGGAATGACTAATAACATCACGATAATTCTCGGTATTGACGCAGTTCGGTTAACAACACGAGTCGAAAACCAAAATAGAGCACAACACACAAATGGAAATGGGATGTTCGAGTGGAATCATGAGTTACCAAGGGGAATATGGTTCAATATTCATCGATAATGGGATTATACAACGAGGTCTTGAAACCAGTACATGGGGGAAACCATCATAAGTTCGGACATTAGGCCAATAATCGCAGCACCATAGAATTCACAAGTTCTACAGTGCGACAACAGAATACAAACATAAGGGTTCAAAGCACTAAATTGTACAAGCGCAAAAATCCCAGTTATTACACCTCTCCACCTAAAAGGGAGTTTCGTCCTTCCTTGATAAAATACTGGAAAGCCCGAGTTGGATTTGAAAGAGGGTGGAAAGAATCAAGGTCACGATTGTCGAGAACATCAACGATTAGGACAATTATAAAATCATCACTTGCCAACGTTAGGCTAATCAGGAAGAGAAGTAGGGGTACAGGACGCCCTTCCTATCTTACTGGAAGTTAACGATTGTGGCTTGGAAACGCCCAGCATTCACTCCCAACAGCATAGACGATGCGTTCGAATGACGTGGCCCAAAAATCTTCCAGATGTCTTCTGCCTCTTTACCTCGCTTGTAGACTCAATCACTGATAGGGTTTCATAGGGTATCGTTTAATCCTGGTACTCCTTTACCGTAGCATGAATTGTTGTCATATGAGCCACCTCACTGCTTCCACAACTGTCATCACATCCACTTCCACCAAGATTCGACATATTAAGACATATAGTACCATTCCGCACAGTAACAACACCAGGTTCAGTCAGTGTCCCCGAATGTTCAATGTAGGCAACACTAAAATGACAAAGAATTCGGGAAGCATGCATACTATATACAAGCCCGGGTGTTCTTATTATATCAGAAAATGACATTATACATGCTGCATAATACTAAAGCTCGGAGGGTGTAAATTCAACTTTTAGTCCTATGACGAGGACGATAATATCATGCCTGCATTTCATGAGAAACGATCTTTTGAAAATAAGAGGGCGAGTCACGTTTCGCCCAAAACTTATAAATACTTTAGAAGAGGAAGTTTTATTTCACACGTCGACTCTCAAATTATTTTTGTAAAAATTTTGAAGACGTCGTAACTAGTTTGAAAAATTTTATTTGAGTTTCAAATACCACAAATTTAAAATCTTTCCTCTTCCACCAAAATGTTTAATCGAAAAAGTTTTCGCCGAAATACGTGACCATTTAATAAGATGATCGTAGGTTTTCACCATCTAAAAGAGTTCAAAACACCACTTTAAAAATGTTCATGCAGCGGATAAAATCAATACTTAAAATTTCATTCTTAAAGGAATATAGGAATAGATAATATACCCGATTTTACAAAATACACTATATAACCATTTTCACCTGGACCGTATGCGCATTGTATATCCCAAAACTTTAGTACCACCAATAAGTTCTAGCCCCTCGATCAAGGTTGATTGAATTAACACAACACAATAACCGCACACATAAGAGGGAACATACAATCGAGAGACTTACCATCTCCATACGCCAGTATGCACAAGTTCCTCAGACGTATAAAGGAAGGAAAAATAATGGACATAGTTCGAAGGATTACAAACAAGTTACCCTGGTTTCTCGCAGGTCTCTTGAGAGAATCAGAAATCAATGGGCACGACTCTGATGGAATATAATTCATAAGAGGGACTCAAAGTCCAGGTATGTTCAGAATAGAGAATAAAACAATTTGCAAAAAGAAATTGAGGATCAGAGAGACTTACAGTGCAGGCGGCATGAGACGATGGCAGCCAGTGATATTCCTCAACACAAACAACAACTAACAACACGGCATGACAAAATAGGCCCAATAACGGACGGCCTAGGTATTCAGAAACCTAGGCTCCGATACTATATTCTGTAACAACCCCATCCCGGGTCAGAACTGTCACAGCACCGTGGATCTATTTCAGGAATCCAAAAGGCAGGACCTGTTTAACATATCTATACACACACAACGACCACTCAGGTCGAACGTAAAATCAAAAACAACCATGTCAACCGGCAAGGTCGACAACACAACATACCCATAACATCTCGACGGACAGGGTCGGATATGACCATAGTCAAAACCAGCTCAACAAATAGGTAACAACTTCAAGACGGTACCCAAGCCCACACACGGCATGACATCAATAAAAACAGTACTCGCCAGTACTTACCCAACACAAGATCAACTAACACGACACTGGCGACACGAGAGAATATCACTGCTGCTCGTCATCCTCGTGCCCTTCCCGCGCCGGCTCACCATTAAGACATGTACCTGAATACACAAACAATGTATCCACCCTTGAAGGGGTCAGCAAACGGCTGGTACAAGTACAATGATTCATGAATATGTACAACAAGTGAATAAATCAACAAAACCATATCATCATCACTTATATTCCGGAATATAGTAAAACAACCAACATGAAACAACCTCCCGAGATATACTGGCCCCGTATCTCACGCGAGATACGCACCCAAGGAGTTCTAGTCAGGCCCTCTCTGGTTTTATAGCCCAGCCAAGTGATCCATAGAAATTGCAGTCTAACGGACCCCAGAGGACCCTCGTTGGTTTCACTTGGCTCACACACACTCATTGACCAGATGTCACACTTTCTGAAATTACCACTTTCTGAAATCACATGTTCTGAAATTACCACATTGCACATAAATCACATTTTCCACATACTCATTCACACGAAGTACACCAAATGTAATCAAAGTACTTGCCTGGCATTCCAACGAATGGAAAAGTTCGACTGGCATGAAGATGGGATGGAAGATTCACCAGACTTTCGATCTCGGTAAGTCTCATGAATACTCTGAAGAACACGGTAAATCGGAGACTTCGGGACCTTGATGAAGACGATGAACGGAAGGGTTTACCACCAGATCCTCGCAGGGAACTCGACGCTGATATCCTAGCATCAATCCAACAGCTATCACGCAAGGAAAACATCGTAGAACGCCTTAATTCCCTCTACGACATTTTACCGGATACCTTGAAGGCGTTGGTTTAAAACTCAACAAAACAACAAATTGCGGATAATTTAACCGCGTAAAAAACAATGAAATTGGTAGAATATCACTAGATTATTGATAATACTTTAATAATCTAGACTAATTCGGAATAGATGGGCCAAATCATTCAAAACCACCAAATTTCCCAAAACTAAGCTTTTAGGAAAACTTACCCTGATTCGATCGATCAGAGGGGACTATGGGACACTTGCATCGATGTTATGAACTCAAAACATTGTCGATTGATAGTTTTTCACCATGCCTTTGCATGCTCCAAGCACCTACTACGCAAAGGAAGGAGCAGGAATGAGAAAATGCGCGAAAAAGTCGACTGCTCGGTCATATTTATAGACCTACCACCGCCTTCAGAATATACCCGAGAACCTTACAGACACGACCGGACGCCGCCTTCCGGACAAGTCTGAGAACCTTCCAGACACGACCAGCCGAACCCGGCCGGTTCCTGCCGCACCTGGCTGGTTACTGCCGCATCTGGCCGGTTCTTGCCGCACCAGACTGATTCTTGTCGCACCGGACTGGTTAGCCGGTTCTTGCCACACTGGACCGGTTCTTGCTGCACCCGGCCGGCCGGTGCCCAGCCGCCATGACTCGACGACTCGATTTTCTGAAATCGCACGGAAACGAACATGACGAGATGCTCGGTAAGTGTCTCGATCACGAATCAAATGTTTAATTGCATACTGGGAGAAAACATAGCGGGAGAAAAGAAAACGGAGGATAATAATAATACATCGGCACAACGAATTACAAAGAATCGAGATATACGAAATGGAAAAATAGGATTATTGTAGATGTCTTGGAGAATAACGATTTTGGGATCGATATTCATCTGCGCTTGGTTGACCTTATAAATTGTATTATGTCCAAATCAACACTCAACACAAACTTGTATGTGTTGATAAACAAGCGTTTTACCATGTTTTGAATGAAGAACAAGTGAACTTTGCCTCATTTATTTTTAACTGGATGATAGATAAAGGCAATTTATTTCGTTCGAAGAAATATACCTCTCGGACGAGAAAAGCTGGAATACCTTCTGGTTGCATTCCCATGGAGATTTTTAAGTTTCATAAGGTAAACTTTCAAGGTTAAGTATTGATTCCGGTATCTAGAGGTAATGATATTTCGGACTCCATGCTAAAAGCGATGCATTATGTTCAAACTCTTAATCGTGGGTGGATCCTGTTTTCTTATCTTCATGAAGAAGACTGGGTGCCGAAGGGCAGGCACCTTCCAACACGCGAGGAGAGAATTACTCGAAGAGGATCAGAGACCTTATGGGAGATACAGATTGGTGGATTTCAACACAATGCTCAATCCAAATGAAAGAAGACAATTCCAGAGGGAACTAGTGCGAATGAAGAGGAAGTCGCCTAGATACGTAGCTTGTAAACCGGACAACTTGAAATTAAGGAAGAAAGTAAAGGTATTCGTTCTGAAGTGAAGTCGGTGAAAACCCTTCTACAAGACTACATTCATTTCATTAATCCGAGCTTCCCATTTCCCACCTCACCCTCCAATCAAGATCCCTAAATTCTTCTCCGCTTTGCTTTTTCGAACAAATTTACGTTATCTTGATTTATTTCTTTGTTTGCTTTTGTTGGTTGTGTTTTGATACTTGGTATTTGAATTTGGTAATATTTGCCTTGAAATGCATTATTGGTATTCGTGTTTACGTTGATCGCAAATACTCTAGATAAATGTTCCTTGATTGCATTAGTAAGGGCGATATCACCTTTTTGCTAATGACAAAAATGGAGAGAACTCTTTGTAAAAATTCCTTATCAAAGTATTTTAATATTTTCAACACTCACAAGAATCGAACAAAGTCACTAGCTTTGATTCGAAAATTTACTTCAAAACTTCTGCAGGAATTTTTTACCAAGTGTTTTGTCATCATCAAAGAGAAGGAGATTGTTGAACAAATATAGTTTTGATGATGATTTCAAGACCACTTAGTAAAAAGCATCATAACGCACGCTGACTGGATACTCTAGCGCACGTTAAATACATTGAACAGAGAACTGACAGGTAGTTTATCAGCAAGCTTAATGCATATTATCGTTGTTAGTAACGCACACTACCGATGTTACTAGCGCACGCTACATTGTCATTTAACACACGCTAACAGGCCAAGATAGTAAGCTGTACAGAATCCATCAGGAAATCATTTACGCACGCTAAGGCATCTATAACGCACGCTAAAACCTCAAGACAGTAAGTTGTTCAGAATTCATCAGGAAATCATTAACTCATGCTAAGGCATCTATAGCGCACGCTAAAGCCTCAAGATAGTGAGCTCTGGAATCCGTACATGGAAGTAGGTAATGCACGCTAAGGCTGAAGAAACATACTTTAAGTGAAGACATTAATGCGCGCTACTTGTTATGATAACGCACATTATCTAGTTATTCCAGAGAGTCCATAGAGCAAAACTGAAGCCACTAACGCACGCTACTTGTGAGGATAACGCACGCAAAGATTGAAGACATTAACGTATGTTATGATGAAAATTAACGCACACTGGATTCAAAATATTACCGTTAATCATTTGAATGTTGAAATTATGACCGTTACTTCAAGATCACACGTATCCGGATTTTCAGGATTGACTAACAATCAACGCACGCTATGCATATGGGTAACGCACGCTAATGAGTATTTGTTACCGTTAAGAGCAAAAAAGAAGACCATTCATTTTCTGATTGGTCAAACGTACTTTTACGACAACTTGTGCTAAATAGAGTATTAGTGCATGCTAATGCAAACACTTTTCAGATCAAGTTTACCGAATTAAAAATATAAATACCCATTCACTGAAGACTTCAAATGTAACACCCCAAATCCACTCAGGGATATTACACGCCGTAGACCCCTTTCTTCAAGGATCTACCAGGCAAGAGATTACAAAACAAAACCAACACGTGGTCAATTCGACCAAAACATAAACCGTATACCGATTAGGTCTCTCAAAACAAAACATAGCAGTACAACTAATAAACCAAAATACAACTCAATCACAATAAACAAAACATGTCCATCCTCTTAAGGATGACAAAGAAACTAGAAATAAAAATTCGGACCGACACATCACTAACGAACAACCGACTACAACTGTGACTAGTATCGCTGCTTTACATTATCTTCCAAGTCGATCCTGTGGTTGCTCTCTCTCAAAACGGAATACCTGAAAAGTATAATATAATCCCCAACGAAGTATTATCGATGGAAATCGCTCGCAAGTAACCAAGTTATACAATTATACATCAAGAATATAACCGTTATGAAAATAACCTTTCGACAAGGTAGTAACACGATCCCCGAGTCTAAATTCTTTTCAAAACAGTTTCCTTTAGGAAGGATCATAAGGATGACTCCAAAACACATTTAAGAGAATAATTGAAGACTTTGGGGGTCTCAGTGTAAAATCGTGAAAGATTTATAATCCTTCTTTTCCAAAGGGTTTTCTTTCAAAATCATATAAATTACTCAATTCTCAACCAAACCTCGAAGACAAACCATATTCACCAATATAACCGGGATACAGGATCCAAGCATTCACAATTCAAATATATCAACTCAAACAGTCAAATCGCCGTCGTGGCCTCGAAGGGTCCACCCGGATTATCTATCGAAAACAAGCTCGAACACACCCATAAGTTATATTGACACCGCACTCGCAAGTAACGATTCTCGGAGCCCTTTTCAGACCTACCCGATTAGATAACCTTATGGTCAAATCATGACAACTGGCCGTACTCGCAAGCACGCACCACTGGAGGCCTCACGGGTCCCTACCCGGGTAACATCACTCAAACACGCTCATAAGTTATCTTGACATCGCACTTGCAAGTGATGATTCTGGGAGCCCTCTCCAGACCTACCTGATTTGATAACCTTATGGTCGTAGCATAAAAACTAGCCGTACTCGCAAGCACACGCCGCCGGAGGCCTCAAGGGTCCCTACCCGAGTAACATCTCAATTCACCAAGGTACACAACAACAAAGGTACAATATTCAACACAATCACAACCGCGTAAAATATAAGTTAACGCATCATACACCTCAACAAAGGCGCAACATTCACACAACACTAACATTCAGGAAAAAGCTAACAAGCGAATAATACAAATGTTCCGCGATCCTACAATTCCTCAGATAACTACTCATTTCTAAATATCCGTCTTAAGCACAATACAACATGAAATGGTTGTTATCATTCTTCATGAAACTCAAATTTATGTTCGTATTTACTTTTATAGAATCACATATTTATTTAGAAGTAAGTTACGGTTAAGTATACAATCACTGACAAGTCCACGCTAAATTCACGACACATCACATTCTCAAAGTATAAAGAATATAGACGAGATACTCGCCTCAAGTACAAAGCACGCGAAGTAATGGGAAAGCTCGACCGGAAACCCTCGAATCCTCAAACTAGGTCGATAACACAAGAACAACTTAACTACTACAAGATCGATCACAAGAAAGATGGGAAAAATACGAAATTCTCGATGAGAATTCGTAGAAACAAAGGGTCGAATACTTGGGGTTCAATAATTCCCCAAGAACAACAAGAACATCACCCGAACCCGAATACGATAAGAAATATGAATCATGCCATAGGGATAGAATCAATAAAACCGATTAATGATATACAACAACACGATTCATGAAGAACAACTCGAATCTTAAAGATTCTCAAAATACATAGAATAGGGTTTCAAGAAAGTTACCTCGGATCAAAGACGAAGAACACGGATTGATGATGTTAATCAACACCAAGAACTCAAGGAAGATGCAAGCTTGGGGTTACAAGACTCCAAAATCGCCCCCAAATCACCCACGAATCGCCACAGCCGCGGAAGAATGAAGAAAGGATGAAAAATGATGAGCACGGTCAACCCCTGGGTATATATACCTGCACCAGATTAACGTACGTTAGGGGAGAAGCTTAACGTGCGTTAGCAGTCTTACGTACGTAAGGCAGGCAAGATTACGTACGTAATTGATGGGCAGCACTGTCCGGAAATGTGAAGACCCTTACGTACATTATGAGTAGGGCTTAACGTATATAAGGCACATGAAGTTAACGTACGTTATGCTCATCACATAGCGTACGTAAGGCACTTAGCAGTTCCAAACTGCTAAGTTCAGCTCGTCGAGTACGAGCGCGAAGAAATCGTGAAACGACAACCACAACACAAGACGAAGACATGCACACGAAGAGTGCGCAACGACGAACTCAAGTGCTAAAATAAAACACGATTCCGACTACCTGAAGGTTCGGAATACGACAACGGAAGTAATTACCCCCAACTTTGGAAAATTATAAAACGTTCCAAAATGTCCGAAAATCACAATACGAAATCAAACAACGAATCCGAAGTTCACAACACGTCTAACAAAGTTAAACGGACTTACAAGAAACACAAAACCCTAGTTTCGAATCACCATCACACGAATCGAATCGAATAGCAGAAAAAGTCGCTCAAACATGGATTCGGGTAAATCAGCCCCAAAACAAACTCGGGTGACCAAATACGCAGAACAAAACATTAACAAAATTTCAAAACGCTCGCAAGCAAGTTCTGGAAATCAGAGAAATGCCAAAAATGAAAAATTACCGAAAGAGAAAATCATGGGTATTACATTCGACCCCTCTAAAAGAAAGTTTCGTCCCGAAACTTAAAAAAGGAAAGGGTGAATTAAGCAGACAACAAAGTGAACGAACAATTAAACCTCAGCGATCTACACGAGTCGATCCTGATAATGGTGTCGAAGCTCGATTCTGGGAAACTTCATGGGATAGTTCACAATACTGAACTCTGTGGCCCTCGAGTCCATAATTATAGCAAGTAATCGGTTGTGAAGGATAACTAGCTTGCACATCACCCACAACATTGCAATTGAAACACCTCCCATTCTGACTAGGAGTCAAAGAAGATGACTTGTAACTCTTGGTTCCACAAATGAAGAAAGGGAAGGTTTCGCCGTAGGACTACACGAAACTCAATGAGAAGAAGTCCCGACTCTCACACTGTCCGAAGTACCTCCAGACGTCCTCTGTCTCTTCGAATCATGCCAAGGCCCATTGAATAATGATGCCATCTCGTATGCCATGGCTCGATTCTGATACTTTCTCAAGGTAGCACAAGTGAAACCCGACATGTACTGTCGAATCTCTGGTCTCATCTGCATATTAAAATGACGGATTTTGTCTTCCTCAGTCCTCACCTGCCTCTTCATGTAAGGGAGCTGTCGACTATAATCGATAATAGCCTGCGACACGGGTATATCCTGTGGCTCGGCTAGATAAAAATCCCGTACCCTCTGCTCTCGGATCGGCTCCGGACAGAACTCCGCTTCCATCAACTTCTTAAACTCTTCCCAAGTAATAGCATGATCCTAAGGCTCAACGGCCTCCCACCAATTAGCAGCGTCACTATCGAGGAGGAACTGAGTGATAGGAATCTTCCGTTCCTCTGGAAAACCAACCGCCTTGAAAATCTTCTCCAATTGGAATAGCCAACCATCCCAGCCCAAAGTATCACCTATGCCCGCAAAACAGGGAGGGCGCGTACAAACCACTTCTCTAAGACACTGAGTCGACCCGACGTTCTCAGTCACAATAGTGTTACGTTGAACCGCCTGGGTCAAATGGGTCATCTGGTCTGCCACCTGCTGAAGTATAGTAGCAACACCAATACCAACGCCATCACCGGCAGCATGATCCTGATCACACGACTGATTGCCACGACCCCAACCTCAGGCCCTCGACATACTAAACTGAACAACCATTCGTTAGAACGAGACATAACAACACATAACATCAATCACAAAAGGAGGTCCATACAAGACACACTGCAAAGCACAGAAATATTCTTGCTAAAAAGAGTTACCATAGAGCGTTCACACAATAAACTCATATCTGATAGTTCTCATAGACTCGGAAATGAATATCTCCAACAACCACATTTATCAAGTTATCACACATTAGAATCAAGCACATGGGTAAACCAATCGAAACATTCAACACATGCCCAAGGCATTAAGCATAGCTATCAGTTCATATACGACAATATCATTCAAGTTTCAACAGCTACCACCGTTTTTGAAACAAAACTGAACTCTCATAAAATAGTCGCAAACTGTTGGGAAAATAAGAACCCTGTATCGAAACAGCCGGGATATCCAATCCCTGTATCGAATGGTATTTGATAAAGAGGTTTTGACATATATGCCAATCTGCATACAGTAAAGGAAACTGTATCGAAATATTGAGGCATTATCCTGTATCGAAAGACCTGCCTCGAATCAGCATATAGTGAAGCCCTTCAGTACAGCAAGAAATCTTATAAAAGACCAAGTATGGAAACTGTCTCGAATCTCCAATACAGTTATCTTCCATACAGCTCACAACAGGACAAAGAGGAATCTCCAGAAGTCAAGTCCCGTTGAATAAATAAGTATTTAAATACTCAAGGATAAAGTATTTAAATACTGTCAGTCAACAGATCTTCAAATCCCGCTAAATCCGGATCGTGCTATAATCCCGTTGGAATGGAATCTCACTCAAACGGATACATCTCAACGGATATATATTTCAGAGACTATATATATCTTATGAAGGCATTGAAGATCTGATACGAAATATACCTAACTCCTAAGCTATCAAAAGTTATCATCAGAGCAAAACATATCTCCAAAGCTTACTGCAATTAAGAACTAAAGAGATATACAGTGCTCATCATCCTGAACAACACTTCATTAGCTGAAAGCTCTTAAAGTCAAAGTTGTTGTTCACCATCTGTTCTATACTTTGAACAAACCCAGATCAGCCCTGTGTGGACTGAGTAATCTGTGCTTCTCCAGAACTGTGTGTGAAGGATTTGCATTGAAGAAGACGAAGCTTCAGAACTGTGTGTGAAGAAGCAAGTCAAAGCATTAGCTCAAAACCAATCTGTGTGAACGGTTGAAGCTAAGATCTTTATATCAATCTGTGTGAATGATATATTGATTGTGTATGTTGTTATAATTACGTAGTTGTGTACGTAGTAATTATAATAAACTTTTTACTCCTGTGTGGAGGACCAGTGGACGTAGAGGGGTTTACCTCGAACCACTTTAATTACTGTGTTATTTACCTTCAGTTTTTACTGTTTTAATTACTGTGATTAATTAAGTATACACTATACATTTAGTTGATGTATCCACAGCAACCTACTGTATCTAAGATTTCCGCTACGCACTCAGATTTAAAATCCGTACAGTTTGTTGTTTAAACTATTTCCCAAACTGTATCCAGTATACTTAGTGGCCAACAAGTGGTATCGGAGCGGTTGATTCTAAAAAGAATCAGTCGTATTTTTAACCGAATCAGATCCAAAATCACTTATTTTCAAAACAGTTTCTTTCATTTCTGTATTATCACATGGATACTTCTATGATTAACAAAGTTCCTATGTTCTCTATTAACGAATTTGATGACTGGAGAATTAGGATGGAGGCTCATCTTGCAGCAATGCACGAAGAGATGATTTTTGTTATACAGGATGGTCCCATCAAGATCATGAAGGTAAACACGGCCGCAAGGATTGAGGGCCAAGCCCATGCTGAGATGCTCAAGAAGGAACACGAGCAATGGACAACAGATGAAAGAAAGCGAGCCAACCTTGACAACGTAGCTAAGAACGCGTTATTTGTCACTCTTGACAAAGGCACGTTCTCAAAGGTAAAGAGCTGCAAAACAGCCAAAGAAATCTGGGATAAACTCAAGTTGATTTGTGAGGAAACTGAGCTCTCAAAAGAAAACAAGATTTCAAAACTGACTCAGCAATTTGAATCTTTCGAAATGAAACCAACTGAGACACTTGAGGAACTTGACCTCAGATTCACTGGTATTGTTGGTGAACTTGAAGCGTTGGGCAAAATTTACACTCAAAAGGAGAAGAACTTAAAAATTTTCAGATCTCTCCCAGCCCGATGGGACATTAAGACCACAGCTATGCGTGTGTCTTGCAATCTTAATGAAATAACTACATTTGATCTCTTCTCTGACCTCAAAGCTTTTGAGTATGATATCGACAGAAGAGAGAAAGCTGAAGAATCTCCTTCAAAGGTCACAGCTCTAGCCGCTGTATCGAGCCGTCGACATAGCATGCCCAGCTCGTCGAAGCCTAGTCACAAGAATGATGACAGTGACGACGACATCCTGTCTCAAGATGAAATGGCGCTTCTCATGCATAAATTCAAAAAGTTCATCAAACGATGGAAAGACTCCTACGAGCCCAAACTGTCCCACAAGGTAAATGCAAACATCATCTGGTGATACTAACCTGTGTTATAATTGCAGGAAACCAGGGCATTATGCAAATAAATGTCCTCATCCTAAAGTCCAAAGGTTGCCGGAGGCCGAGCAACAAGAGAGAGATGAAAGAAGACGTGCTTGGAAAGACAAGCTCAAGGCCCTGATTGGAGAATCATAAGCCTCCCCCACACCATCCAAATCAGCAGAATGTCTTCAGGTGGTCACTGAAAGTGATTCATCTGACGATGAGTTCGATGATAAAGCATATATGTGCTTTATGGCCAAAGACATTCCCGAAGGTGAAGATAGCGATGATGAGGTAAGCTCAACTTCAGCTATTCCGTCAAATGCATCTCATACTTTTGAAAACATGATGAATGAATTTAAAAACATTCAAAAGGCCCATGAGACACTGAAAACTGAGAATATACAGCTTTAATTAACAAATTTAGAGCTGAAAGATGAAAATGACTTGCTGAAAATAAATTATGAAAATATGTCTCTGGACTGTGAAACCAGCAAAGTCGATTTTGAAAAACTCATGGAGAGCAATCATCAACTTGCTCATGAACTAAGTGAGGCTAAAACTCACAACGAGAGCAAGACAAATGATTTGGCTCTACTTCAAGCCAAAATCACGACTCTCGAAAAGCGAGAAATTGAACTTGAGACCACTCTGAAATCATTCGAGAAATCGTCCAAAAGAATGGAAGAAATTCTGAGCACTGGGCAAAATGCTCATGACAAAAGTGGCTTAGGATATAGCTCATGTTCAAACAAAGGGAAAACTAGTACAGTGTTCGTCAAGAGTGCGGAACACATTCCAGAATCGGAAGAAACCCCTAGTCACATAAAGGAACCTGTTGTACCGAGAAAACCGAAGGCTGCTATTCCGCCCCCGCAATCCTATTCCAGACAGCGGAATCATAAGTCGTTCCAACCTGTAAGGCGCACTCAACAGCATGCTCCCAGAGCATATCAACAGCGCCAACAGCCGTTCAGAAGGAAGGCTGTATCCAACTACCAAAGACCCTCACGGCAGTACTATCAGTACAGCACGCCGAGGTATTTGATACAGGAGCCCCGTTATCCATCAAGACAGCAGATGCCGGTTCAGTATCAACAACAGCATTGGGAATCCAACTGGAGACCCAGAAGGCAAGCTGTTAGGTCTAAGAAAATGGCTCCACCTCCAAGACGGCACTCGTACTGGATTAATAATAATAACCCTGAATTTTTCATGCATAATAATTATCATGGTTATGACAACTACGGATATGCCCCCCGTAGATATCGCAACACTGTACCGAGTATGTCCTACAGTAAACCAATTGCTGCCAGGAAAACTTGGGTACCTAGAGGAACTAACAATTATGGACCCAAAAATCAAAGGGGACCTAAATCTACCTAATTTCTTTGTTACAGGACATTCTAGAGAAGGATACCTGGTACTTTGATAGTAGATGCTCTCGACACATGACCGGAGATAGGAGCAAGCTATCAGATTTTGTAGAAGGTCGCGGTCCAAAAGTTCGCTTCGGTGATAAATCTAAAGGAAGAACAAGAGGGAAAGGAAACCTACTTGTCTGGAAATTCAAAGTAACTGATGTTGCATATGTTGAAGGCTTACAGTATAATCTGCTTAGTATTAGCCAGTTCTGTGATAAACAGTTCTCGGTGAAGTTCTACATAGATCGCTGTAGAGTCAAAAACATCCAAACCAAGGAAGTTGTGCTTACAGGAAGCAGATCAGGTAATATGTATATTGCTGATTGGAAGCCCATGAGCTCCTCAATTCCATGCTTTGTTGCCAAAGGCACTGCAGATCTTAGTTGGTTATGGCACAAGAGGATGTCTCACGTCAACTTCAAGACAATCAACAAGCTCTAAAGATAGGGAATGGTTAGAGGTTTGCCAAATGTGTCATTCAAGAAGGACAGCGTCTGCGGACCATGTCAGAAAGGCAAGCAAATCAAGTCAACCCTGAAGAGCAAATCCTACCTTTCAACCCAAAGAGTGCTGGAAATGCTACACATGGATCTCTACGGTCCTGTAGACCCAGTAAGTTTGGGAGGTAAGAAATACTGCATAGTTGTTGTTGACGATTATTCCAGGTATGCTTGGACGATCTTTCTTAGCAAGAAGAAGGAAACAACATCAAAGCTGCCCTAGCTCCTGAGAAAGTTGCAAAATGAAAAGGCATCGAGTATCGTGTGCATTCGTTAAACAGTCTTGAATTTACTAACCGCTTTATAGAGCAATACTGTTCGGAGAATGGAATACAGCACGAATACTCAGCTGCCCGTACACCTCAACAAAATGGTGTTGCCGAGCGAAAGAATAAGACGCTGAAAGAAGCTACAAGGACAATGATTGCCGCAAGCAAATTGCCACATCGTTTCTGGGGTGAAGCAACCAATACAGCATGCTACACTCAAAGCTGCGGTATCGTCAACAAGCACCACAATAAAACAGCATATGAGGTATGGAACAACAAAACTCCGTTAGTTTCGTATTTTCACATTTTTGGATGCAGGTGTTATGTATTGAATAATGGGAAAGACCAACTTAGAACCTTTTATGAGAAATCAGATGAAGGAATATTCGTAGGATACTCCTCTGTTAGCAAAGCTTTCAGAATCTTTAATAAAAGAAAGCTGACGATCGAGGAATCAGTTCATGTAGTGTTCGACGAACCACACCATGACCCTACAGGAGTAGATGATATCACTCAGAACATTCACCATCTATCTATCTTGGATCCTCCAACTCCCATAGAACCTGTCGTTGATTTAGAAATCAACCCCGCAGCTGTAAGAATCGATGTGGATGAAGCGGACGTTGTACAAGCTAAAGCTGTATCTACAGAATCTCTCGATACAGTACGGGATCCTGAATTAGAACCCGACCGAAGATGGTTGAGAGATCACCCGCAAGAGCTGATCATCGGAAACATAAATGCTAGCGTCTCTACCCGTAGGAGAATACAGAGTACACAAGGAAATGTACTTTGTGCACAAGAAGAATATGATGTTGAGATATCACAGTTTCCTGAATGGAAATCTCAATCCGAGCTTAGAAGACTCAATATGTGCACTATCACTGTATTCTTAGCCCAGTCCGAACCTGTTTCGACCATAGACGCTCTTAATAATTCTCATTGGATAACATCTATGGAAGAAGAGCTTAACGGTTTCGAAAGAAACAATGTATGGTATCTTGTACCCAGACCAACACATCAATCGGTTATAGGAACCAAATGGGTATTTCAAAACAAAAAGGATCGAAATGGACTTATCATAAGGAACAAGTCCAGACTAGTCGCTCAAGGCTATAGTCAGGAAGAAGGCATAGACTATGATGAAACCTTCGCCCCTGTAGCGAGACTAGAAGCCATCAGGATATTTCTAGCCTTTGCCGCCCATAAGAGTTTTATAGTATACCAAATGGACGTCAAGAGTGCATTCCTAAATGGAGACCTTGCAGAAGAAGTTTATGTTGAACAACCACCAGGGTTTGCCAACACAGACGGTGTCGATCTAGTTTACTGGCTAAGGAAAGCGCTGTATAGACTTAAACAAGCCCCTAGAGCCTGGTATGAAACCCTGTCCCAGTATCTAACCAACAACGGATTTGAGAAAGGTGTTGTGGACAAGACCTTGTTCGAGATACAGGAAGGTGACGACCTTCTTATGGTGCAAATCTATGTGGATGACATTATTTTTGGTTCAACTAACCTTGCTTTATGTCAAAGGTTCTCTCATATCATGCAAAGTAAATTTGAAATGAGTATGATGGGTGAACTTAGTTATTTTCTAGGTTTGCAGGTAAAACAGTTGCCTACAGGTATTTTCATCAACCAAGAAAAATACAGCAAGGAGCTTCTCAACAAATTTGGAATGAACACTTCCAAATCCTCGCCAACCCCCATGAGCACTTCTGTGCAAATTAGTGCTGATGAAGCCGGAAAGCCATTTGACCAATCACTCTACAGGAAGCTCATTGGTTCGCTCCTGTACCTAACGGCTAGCAGGCCCGATATCCAGTTTGCTGTTGGAGTGTGTGCAAGATATCAAGTTGCACCTAAGGAATCACACTTCAATACAGCTAAATGAATCCTGAAGTACATTAAAGGAACAGTCGATGCAGGACTATTGTATCCTAAGGAAGGCGGATTCGATTTAGTTGGATACAGCGACTCGTATCTCGGAGGCTGCAATCTAGATAGGAAGAGTACAAGTGGAACTTGTCACTTCCTTGGACCTAGACTCGTTTCTTGGTTGAGTAAGAAGCAATTGGCTAACTCTCTTTCCACGGCTGAATCAGAGTACTATGCTGCTGGTAGCTGCTGTATGCAAATCCTTTGGATGCAGCAACAGTTGTCAGACTATGGAATCGATGCCAGAGAGACTCCAATCATGTGTGATAGCACGAGTGCAATTGCAATCATGCACAATCCTGTCCTGCACTCGCGCACTAAGCATATCAACATGAAGCATCACTTTATAAGAAATCACGTCGAGAACAAGGATGTTCGCCTGAAAAAAGTTCATACAGACGTTCAGCTGGCCGACATCTTCACCACGCCGCTCGACACAGCAAGATTCAACATGCTCAGACAAGAATTGGGAATACTACAGCCCGACTCCCTGTAAGTAAATTACTGTTTTTACTCAACAAATTGAGGGGGAACGTTGTAAGACCCAAGAATACAGTATGCAATGCTAATTATTTGTACACTCAGAATCGTCAATACAGCACTGTAGCGAGCGAAGACATATGAATCCTACAGCAGACGTGTGCAATAATTAAGGGGGAATATTGTAGGACCCATGAATACAGCATTAATCCTTAAGTTGCTGTATGGAATTTAAAACCTATACGTACCTTTTTGAGGGGGAACGCTGTATCGACGCGGAAACAGCACATACTATAGGATTTCAATTCAGTACATATATAATATCATATTATTTCTTTTTAAAATGATTTTTGTCCACGTGCCCTGTTTTTATATCAAACGTCATGTACATTAAATGCCTTACACGACATCTGGACAACTGAAACTCAAAAGCCGCGATGTTTTAAATTGTTTATTATTTTTAAACCGCCGTTTTAGGCATTTAGGGTATCAACTTATGTTAGAAGTGGGACCCGCTGATATTTTAAACATTTTAATGGATAAGTGTACCAGTTACACTCAGTCCATCTTAACCGTTGATTTCAAAAACTGGTTCACATCCCTTAAAATCTGACCATTCGTACTCTGCAAAACCCTATTTCGCCGCCCAACTATAAAAGGACTGAATCTGCCATTAGAGACTCTTTACGCTTTCTGCAAATTCAAGAGTTCTCAAGCAAAAAAACAGCCTACATACTTTTCTGCATTTTACTGCATATTTCGATTATTTTATTGCACTTTTTCTTAAGAAATCATCAAATGGCTGGAAAAACTTCTTCTCCTGCTCTGAAGAAAACTGCTAACATCATTGATGGCCGGATCTTTTCTAGATCTGTCATCATTGAGCGCATTCTGTCTGAAACCAACGACGCAGAACCCATGAGTACATCATAGCTCGACTTCGTCAACAAGGCCTTTATCGATTTGGAAGTCAGAGCGCTGATAAGTACGATGCACATCTGGTTGAGGAATTTTACCTCAACGCTGCCATACGTTTCTTATCATTGGCACAAGGAGGTCATGTTGTCGACATCACCGCTACAATCCAGGGAGTTGAGATCTGTATCGATAACGATCTGCTCCAGAACATCTACAGGCTACCCGCTGATGGCCTAACTATGGATCAGCTTGAGACATTTGGGTCTCAAGAGCTAATCACTAAATTTTATAGACTATTCACAGGCTCCAAAGTTGTTGACATGGTTCAGACTACATGTCACAAGAAAATTTTTTGTCTCTCATATGTATATCTTCATGATTTTTGCTGCAGGATAATTGAGAATCGAACCGGTGCGTTTGAAATGTGTACCAACCTAAGGTTCAGGATGATGGTGGCTATTCTGACCTGTGAAAAGGTCAATTGGTGCCAGATAATCCTGAAGCGCCTGCAAGAGGAGGTGTGCAAGCCTGCCACCCAGAAGAGAACTTTTGGTTTGATGTTAAACAATATCCTGACGAAATGCGGACTGTCACAATCCGCTGATGCTAAGAAGAATAACCCCAGGATATACCTAGGAGGCGTCAAGCCTACTGCGTATAATCAAACCACTATGGTCTGCAACCATCCAAAAACTGGAAGTATGCCAGTTTCCGCAAATCCACGAGATGAATCTTTGAAGTCCCAGGTCGAGGAATCTTCAAAGAAGAGAAAGAGATCTCACAGCAAGAAACCCACTGCTGGCGAGAAGCCCAAGAAGAAACTTAGGAGGATTTCCAAATTCAAATCCACCAAACCCTCCGAAGAAGTTTCCCCCGTGGCTCAACCCACTGACGAACAACCCCAGGGCCCAACCCCTGTGGAAGAGGTGTCCCCTACTGTATCGACAGTAGATCCTGAGCCTTTGGATGCTAGGACGGATAATGAGACATCTGCCAACGAACAAGACTTTAACGAGTCGGCTGCCCATTTGGAGCCAACAGCTACATCTCTTCTGCGGGATCCCACACCCGTACAGGATCCATCTTCCTTCAGGGCACCATCCCCTGTAAGGAGTCCCACTTCCATACAGGATCCCATACCTGTACAGGAATCCCTCGCTACAGCGTCTCTAGATGTTGTACGCAGTCCCTCCCCTGACTCGATTATTAATCAGACCCTTCTCTCAGTTCAAATTGAACACGCCTACGAAATATTTTTGCAATGGAAAGGCTACAGGCTAGCTCCGTACGAAACATTGTACAACTGGAGCGATTGGAGCCAAGAAGAAAGATTCGTCTCAGAAGTGACGGATTCAACAGAAATTGAGGCCCTGATTCGATGGGACAATCCCTTATGCAAGGAACTGACTAAAAGCCATCTTCTGCACAAATATGACGCTCGGAGGAAAGGAAAGGACAAGTCAGAGGACTCTCCCACTAATCCAAAAGACGATGATGATCATAACTCAGACGACGACGCCGATGCTTTTCAAGCTGGTCTGAGGATGAGTCGTGAAGAGGCTCAAACTAGAGACGCCTCTCCACCCAAAGGTGACGAAGGGCCATCAACCCAGAGCAATCCCCCTTCGCCACAGCAAGAGGAAATTCCCGACGAAGAGGAATCAGTCCCTCAAGTCGAGGAAGCTGAAGCTATTTTGGAACAGGCACCTGAGCCTGCTGCCACCGAAGAAGTTGTACCTGAAAGACAACAGGAGGATTCAGTCCCTCCTGTATCCATGTCTACTGAAGAAACTTCGCAACAGGAAGCCACTCAACCCCTTGTCGTCGAACCAGAACAAGCTGCTCCCACCCCTTCAACCGTGGAATCCGAGGACGGTATCGAACCTGAGGATGTCCAACTTACTTCACGCCCAACCGTGAACGTAAGGAGATTGAGCAGCTCTGAAGACTTTGCTCAACCAGATTCTCCGATTTCTGCCGCTAGGAAAGAGCGCCTACGCGCACTTGGTCTTCAAACTGTATTCATCCAGGATGCAGTGAATGCTCTGTCTTCTGTTGAGAAAGCATTAAATTGGATGCATACTTCTGCCGTGGAAGAAATGACTACTCTTCAACATGAATTTTCTCGTGTTGTTGAAGCATTCGTTATTTTGCCAGAAGTGTTCAAACAAGCTCTGAAAATCATGGAAGACAAGCAGGAGCAACAACTGAAGGAAGAGGCAACAAAAACTCGCGTTGCTGAAGCCAAGACCGCATGTGCCATGATAGAAAATAGCTCTCAATTGCGCGCCCACGATAAATGCATCAAGGACATGTCGCAAACGCTTTCCTCCCTTGTGGAAAGAATGACTAACATCGAGACGAAATAGGATGCTGCATTAGAAATCCTAGAATGTCTTGATGAGGCCAAAAAGGGGGAAGAGACGAGAGAAGCTGCTAGAAGAATCAGGATACAGCAAGAAAGGGAATTTGAGGCCGCTCAAGACAGCATAACTGCTGAGTTAAACAGGCTAGCCCCTTCATCCCAATGTTTTAAGATTTCAGGATCCCGACCTGAATTTCATGATCCAAATGTCCCGTGGCAAACTCTTATCCAGAGACCTTCTGAAATTCGTCTGCCGACCAACCGTCATCCTACTGCCGATGAGGTGAAGCAATGGAGTAAGAACGAACTGATGAGATACTTTGTTAAACTCGTTAGGGAATCCGCCATCTTCAAGAGCTATAAAACGTTAATGGAGGCCGCAGACAAATTTACGAAGATGTTAGAAGATGGAAAACTCCCTCTCTAAATCGAGATGAAAAGCAAGCACAGAAGAGGAGACCGGATCACCCATCCAGAAGACTGGATTCTTGCCTTTGATAGATCCTATGAAGGACGATCTATATACCAGGATCGAGGCAACGATTCCCTACAGAACTGGTGGCGTGGTACCGAGAATGATCCAGGGAGAAAGCCATGGAGGCATGCGGACTACAGATAAGAGATGAAATCTTTGTATATTAATTTTGTTTTTGTAATTTTTTTTCCTTCGAAACAGCAAACCATGTACTCAATTTATTTTGAATATCAATAAAAGTGTTTGTTTGTCTTGAAAGATTACAACTCGTAATCTACTGTGTTGATGTATGATTACTTAAATTGTTTGATAGCAATCTCAAGTTTAGGTAACTTGATTTAAAAATAAGCTGTACGAACTAGTCTACGAACAGTTCATGATTTCAGTTGTAAAGCTTAGAATACATTGTAAGATTGTGCCTGCGCGCCAATCATAAGCTTAAGTTGTAAAAATCCTTAACTGTATCGAACTCGCCTCCGAGCAGTTCATCATTTAGACTAAGACAGACCTTTTGACGAAAGACCAAGAAATCTGCCAGAAGCCATCTAAGAAGATCACTTCATGAAGAAGGTTTTGGCATCATCAAGAAGACTTGAAACAGTTAAAAAAAGTAAGTCTTGGTAAATTGTCAAAAAGGGGGAAATTGTTGGTAAAACAAGAACCCTGTATCGAAACAGCCGGGATATCCAATCCCTGTATCGAATGGTATTTGATAAAGAGGTTTTGACATATATGCCAATCCGCATACAGTAAAGGAAACTATATCGAAATATTGAGGCATTATCCTGTATCGAAAGACCTGCCTCGAATCAGCATATAGTGAAGCCCTTCAGTACAGCAAGAAGTCTTATAAAAGACCAAGTATGGAAACTGTCTCGAACCTCCAATACAGTTATCTTCCATACAGCTCACAACAGGACAAAGAGGAATCTCCAGAAGTCAAGTCCCGTTGAATAAAGAAGTATTTAAATACTCAAGGATAAAGTATTTAAATACTGTCAGTCAACAGATCTTCAAATCTCGCTAAATCCGGATCATGCTATAATCCCGTTGGAATGGAATCTCACTCAAACGGATACATCTCAATGGATATATATTTCAGAGACTATATATATATATCTTATGAAGGCATTGAAGATCTGATACGAAATATACCTAACTCCCAAGCTATCAAAAGTTATCATCAGAGCAAAACATATCTCCAAATCTTACTGCAATTAAGAACTAACGAGATATACAGTGCTCATCATCCTGAACAACACTTCATCAGCTGAAAGCTCTTAAAGTCAAAGTTGTTGTTCACCATCTGTTCTATACTTTGAACAAACCCAGATCAGCCCTGTGTGGACTGAGTAATCTATGCTTCTCCAGAACTGTGTGTGAAGGATTTGCATTAAAGAAGAAGAAGCTTCAGAACTGTGTGTGAAGAAGCAAGTCAAAGCATTAGCTCAAAACCAATCTGTGTGAACGGTTGAAGCTAAGATCTTTATATCAATCTGTGTGAACGATATATTGATTGTGTATGTTGTTATAATTACGTAGTTGTGTACGTAGTAATTATAATAAACTTTTTACTCCTGTGTGGAGGACCAGTGGACGTAGAGGGGTTTACCTCGAAACACTTTAATTATTGTGTTATTTACCTTCAGTTTTTACTATTTTAATTAATGTGATTAATTAAGTAAACACTATACATTTAGTTGATGTATCCACAACAACCTACTGTATCTAAGACTTCCGCTACGCACTCAAATTTAAAATCCGTACAGTTTGTTGTTTAAACTATTTCCCAAACTATATCCAGTATACTTAGTGGCCAACACAAACTCCCATACTTAAGTTGACAAACTCGTCGATTTTCGAATAACTAAGAACATCTCAATTCAGTTGAACTCTTGAAGATCTCAAGTCAAAATTTTGATTTAAAGAACTGAATTTTCCGAAGTTTATCAAAGTTCAAACTTTTTAACAAGTCATGGAAAAATAGTTTAACGACCACAAACTCGAGCATCATCAACACGAGTAATGATATTAGCAAGCACACGTATCTTTAAAACATGATTACTGGATGCATATATTAAAAAAATTGAATTTCATTCTCAAACAACAAAAATGCTTGTAATTATCAATTCTTCGTGAAACGGATCAAGGATTTCTTATTTTGAAAATTTTGAAAAAGTGTGAAAGATATTTTAGAAGAATTGTCGTTCCTCATAAAGCGGAAAGAACTCAGTCTTAAAAAAAGAAATTTTAAATCATCAACATCTCGTTCCGTTTCGAAGCGAAACTTTCGAATCTTAGCAAAAAATTTCCAAAACCCTTTCGATCATAACCAAAATGACGGTAACATTTTACAATGTCCAAATTACTTTAAAAGGCCTACTTCTAATACCGTCTGAAGGTGTCATTTGAGAATACATGACTAACTCGTCAAAGTTCAAATGATTTCAAAATCCATACAACACTGTTGATTAACCGCACCAACGAAATATTTTCAAAAATCGGTTCTTTTACAAACATACTCAAGTTCATAATTATGATTAAGAAAACCGTTTTCAAACCTACACACAGCGGACATAATTACCACTATCCAAAAATAATCGAACTTGAAACCACATGCCCAATCGGCAAACAAGATTACAAATTCAATCAAATATGATTCGTGAACACCAACTTCAAACATACGTCAAAACCATACATCTGAGTTCCTCACGAACTCTACCATCGATTCATTCCCTGGGACACATTAAGGTTCACAATTTTCACATCGTATTGCACCATTCGGTGTCTAACCATCAATACATTCAACTCAAACACAAACGGCTTGCCACGAATATCAAATACGGATTCCATTTCACAACACTATACAAACAAAATTATGCACCACAAATCGCACATAAATGAAGTCATGAAATACCGATACCTCGCATAAAAGAGGAGACTTATATTGTAACACCCCAAACTAGGCAGATATTATAGTGCAGTGGACCCCCCACTGGGACCCACCAGGAGAATGAAAATTAATGAATTATATAATATAATTGTAGTACCGAACCACAATATATCATCAATCACTCCGATGAGGAGTTTCATTACAACACACCCAAGATAATACCGAATACATGTATATTTTATTTTAAGATAAAATATACAACACTGAAAGAAATGAATATCCAAATGGAAGTCTGCAGCGGAAATAAAACAAAGAAAACACGAGTGAATGAAAGGACTGGGGCCCCCCTACTAGTATCACTGGGACTCCTCGTCGTCAGCATTCTCTTCCAGTGCCTTAGCCTTTCCATGACCTGAAAACAACATCCCCCAACGGGGTCAGTTACACAGAACAACAATCCTCAAGAGTTGAATAAACACAATCATGATATATCTTAATTATGAAATGATGCTGAAGAGAGGCATCATAGTACGCCCGTAATGGTATGTGCAAGTGCACAAGACGAGTGTCCGGACACACCCGACTTTGTACCTAATTAGTCTCACGGCGGTACATTACCGTGTGCACAGTCCAATGTGTCGGTGAACCCAAACACATGACTATCACGTGCCCGACTAAAAATTCCACACATACCCACCCGGCCACGCAATATGAACCCAGAAGGTCATATGGGCAAGAATGACCATGAAGAATAATAATGAATAACAATCCGACAAAGTCAAGAACGACTCACCGAGATGAAATGATGGTGAAATGAATGATAGCTCAATGAAATGATTGGAACCATCGTTCCTCGTGAATGAAGTGATTATTTGACAATTACAATTCTCAATACGGTTAATACGTTATGAATGAATTATGATTATGAATGAACAACAACGAAAGGAATGAAAATCCTTTTAACCGAGTAAGAATTAACTTACTCAACCGGTGAAGAATGTCCTTCCTCGAACAACGTCCAAAAAGGGATGTCGGTCCCTCGAACAACCTTGAAGGACAATTACCAACAATGCTCAATATACGTATCAAACACGATTATAACCTACTCAAACGTCGATACAACAATATCCAAACTCATTGAGGCATTCTAGCGAACACTTAGCAAACACACATCCTTTGATAATATCAAATCCCGAATATATCGAAATTAACTCCAAAATGAGTATTTCAAACCAACAAAACAACTTCAATGATATCAATAATCCCGTAGGAATCCACAATTCGAGTTAACGACAACATCTAATCGAAAACCCCCAAAAATATCAAAGTCAACCCCAAAGTGTTCTTGATTCAAACCCCCAACAAATCGTGAAATCCGAAATATATGCTATTAAATCTGTAGGAATACATTTATCCAAGGTAGATAATCCATATCTAACATATTCCAACAACAATCCAAGCTTACACGAAGAAATCGGAAGGAAAATGCCCAAAATCCGAAATACTAGATCTAAGAGGTTATTACCTTGATTTGATGTGATGGGGATGATGGAATGATGATTAATCCGAATGATAAGCTTAAAGATGTTGATAGTTGATTGCACCCCGAAGAACACTCTCCAAATCGCCCGGAATCGCCCAAAACCGCCGAAGGAATGAAGTGGGATGATGAAATGACGAAATGGACTGCACTGTCCAATATATAGCAAATCCCAGTTAGCGTGTGCTAGCTCCTGTGCGTAGCGTGCGCTAACGGGTGTACTGGGTAGTCCAGTACCCTCTAATCGCAATGGTAGCATGTGCTACGTACCTTTTGTAGCGTGCGCTACAACCGTATACTTAGCGTGCGCTAACTCAAAATGTTAGCGTGCGCTAACGATTTATCTGGTGCCCAGTACTGAAGTCCAGAACCTCCTGTTGTCTGATCTGATCGGGATAGCGCGCGCTACTCACACAAATCAGCGTGCGATACAGACACCGATTAGCGTACGCTAATCTACTCGTAGCGTGCGCTAGGAATTATTCCTAATCAGTCCAGTAGCCACTGGACTCTGCCTGATCCGGCCTTAGCGCGCGCTACACCGACTGCATAGTGAGCGCTACTCCGACCTACTAGCGCGCGCTACTTACCATTTGTAGCGTGCGCTACTTACAACCTAACTGCAGTCCAGTACCTTCTGGACTGCCTACTCGAACTACATTAGCATGCGCTAGTGTTGAGAGGTAGCGTGCGCTACCTGAACTCAATTAGCACGCGCTAAAGAGAGTTCATAGCGTGCGCTACTCCTCGCACACAGCCCACTAAGAAGATGACAAAGATGATAAACACAACACGATTCTCCAACAAGATTGATGATGAATGACGATTGATACACGATACAATTACTCTGAACGGTGATTACAATGATTGAATATGAGTGACAAATGATCATTAATGAGTGAAAATTACTGAGTGACAATTACTGAACGATAATTACTGAATGATAATGACTGAATTACAACCGGGTATTACATACACCCCCCTTAAAATAGTTTCGTCCCCGAAACTAAGGGTCAAATAACTCGGGATGACTCTCCCGCATACTATCCTCGGTTTCCCAAGTAGCCTCTTCGACTCCGTGTCTAGACCACTGAATGTTTACCAAAGGAATCGTCTTGTTCCTCAAATGTTTGATTCGCTGCTCTAAGACTCGTATAGGACGCTCCTCGTATGAATGATCATCGGCGATCTCGATTTCGTCGAACTGGAGTATGTGACTCGGGTCGGCAACATACTTCCGTAACTGAGATACGTGAAACACATTATGAATTCGGCTCTACGCCGGAGGTAAGGCCAATCGATAAGCTAACTCGCCTATTCGATCCAAAATCTTAAACGGTCCAATGAATCTTGGACTCAACCTTCCCCTCTTCCCAAAACGGAAGATACCTCGACTCGGGGATACTTTGACCAAAACATGGTCACCTGTTTCGAACTCTAATGGCCGACGACGGTTATCTGCATAAGATTTCTGTCGACTCAGAGCGGTCAACAAACCACTCCTGATCAAAGCTACCTTCTCACGGGCGGCTATCAGCATATCGGGCTCGGTGCTGATTGATTCTGATAAGTCATCCCAACACAAAGGAGATCGACAACGACGACCGTACAAGGCCTCGTAAGGTGCCATCTTAATCGAAGCATGCCAACTATTATTGTACGTGAACTTGATCAATGGTAGTTGGGCTTTCCAATCATATTTCCAATCGAGAACACATGCCCTCAACATGTCTTCCAAAGTCTGAATAGTCCTCTCCGATTGTCCGTCGGACTGAGGATGGAAAGTTGTACTGAGATGAAGCTGAGTTCCCATAGAACGAACTGATTTCCAAAAATGAGACACGAACCGTCCGTCACGATCGAAAACGATACTTTTAGAAGTACCGTGCAGTCTCACTATCTCTTTGATAAACAACTGGGCAAGTCTCTCGGGACCCCACGTATCCTTAATCTCAATGAAATGAGCTGATCTAGTTAAGCGGTCCACAATTACCCAGATTGTATTCATGCCACGAAGACTCGTCGGCAAACTCGTGATGAAGTCCATTGAAATAACCTCCCACTTCCACTCTGGAATAGGGAGAGGTTCAGCATACCCGCCGATCGCTGATGCTCTATCTTGACTTGCTGACAGGTCAAACATCTCGAAACAAATTCCGCGACTTCTCGCTTCATATTACTCCACAAGTAATTTTGTTTCAAGTCTTTATACATCTTGCTAGACCCCGGATGAACGGAATAAGGGGTAGCATGAGCTTCTCTCAAAATCGAGTTTTTCAACTCGTCATTCGCCGGTATGCACAACCGATTCTTAAATCGCAAAAGTCCATCCTCGTGGACCACAAACCCAAGGGCTTTCCCCTGAGTAACATCATCTCGAATGCATAACAAAAATGGGTCTGAACCCTGATTCTCCCTAATCGCCTCCTCAAGTGGCAATGAAATCTCTAGCGTACAAAGTTGCCCTTGTATTCGCTATAACCAGACCTCAATCTCGGGTCTCAGAATTTCCTGCTGAAGTTCCTTCTGAACTATTAATCGAGCAAGCATCTGCTCCTGAATGGACTTACGACTCAAGGCGTCGACGACAACGTTCGCCTTGCCCGGGTGGTAAAGTATCTCAATATCATAATCTTTGATTAGTTCCAACCACCATCTCTGTCGCATATTTAACTCCTTCTGAGTAAATATATACTTTAAACTCTTATGATCCGTGAATATCTGACAGTTAACGCCATAAAGATAATGACGCCAAATCTTCAATGCGAACACCACGGCTGCTAGCTCCAAGTTGTGGGTCGGATAATTAACCTCATAAGGTCTCAATTGCCGTGAAGCATAAGCAATAACTTTCCCGTTCTGCATTAGTACACATCCGAGACCCTATCCGGACGCATCACTATAAACTACACATCCTTCCGTACCTTGCGGTAAAGAAAGGATAGTTGCTGACATTAACCGGCTCTTGAGTTCCTCAAAACTCTGTTGACACGCGTCGGACCACGCATATTTCTTATCTTTCCTTAAAAGGTTCGTCATGGGTTGAACGATTTTAGAATATCCTTCAACAAATCGCCAATAATAGCTAGCTAATCCGAGGAAACTTCGGATTTTCTTAACACTATTCGGAGGTTGCCAATCTCAGATAGCCTCCGTCTTCTTAGGGTCGACATGAACTCCGTCTGATGAAATTTCATGTCCGAGAAACGTCACTTCGGACATCCAGAATTCACATTTGGAAAACTTTCCAAAAAGTTGCTCTCGTCTCAACACGTCGAGTACCTGATGAACGTGAAACTCGTGCTCCTCCCGGTCACGAGAATAAATTAAAATGTCATCAACAAAGACAACCATGAACTGGTCCAAATAGTCGATGAAAACCCGATTCATTAACTCCAAGAATACCGCAGGTGCATTAGTTAATCCAAACGGCATTACCACAAACTCATAATGACCATAGCATGTTCGGAATGTCGTCCTTGCGATAGCCGACTCTCGAATTCGCAACTAATGATATCCAGATCTTAAGTCGATATTGGAAAATACTAAAGCTCCCTGAAGTTGATCCAAAAGATCATAGATACGGGGTAGAGGATACTAATTCTTGATCGTCACCCAGTTCAATTCCCGGTAATCAATACACAAGCAGAACGGACCATCCTTCTTCTTGACAGATAACACTGGTGCTCCCCACGGGGATGCACTCAGTCGAATATAACCCTTCTCGGTCAAATCCTCTAATTGATTCTTCAACTCCTGCATTTCGGTCGGGGCCATCCAGTACGGTGCCTTCGATATTGGGGACCTACCGGGCTCCAACTCAATCGTGAATTCGACATCTCTCTGTGGAGGCCAACCAGGTAACTCGTCTGGAAATACATCGGCATATTCTCTCACTACAGGAATATCCGTCAACATTATTGATGGTTTCTCGGTGTTGGACATATAGCACCAATAACCGACACACCCCTGATTTAGTAATTTCACTGCTCTCATCAAGTTGACGACTCTCCCATAATAGCTGGGATTACCTCCCTGAAATACACATTCGACCCCATCATCTGAAATGATAGTGACCATATGCTTACGGACACTAATGACGGCATCGTGACGATCCATCCAATCAATACCCAGAATGACATTGTCTCTCGATAAATCTACCATGATTAGGTCGGCTAACCAATCATGGCCACGAAGCCAAATCGGACAATCCTTAATCTCATGATTCCCGATAATTCTTCTACCATCAGGTAGACCAATGACATAAGGCTCACAACTAGTAGCACTACCCAGACGTAGTCTACTCAAACATGACTCGGAAATGAATGAATGCGATGCACCAGTATCAAAAAGGGTACACACAGGTTGAGATAGAATATCGAGTGTACCTGAGATCATCCGGGCCTCTGGATCGTCGGTCTTCTTCATCTCATAAATTCGGGGCTTGCCGGCCCCCGAACTGGACGCTCCCGTCTGATAGCTCTTGGCTCCGCCTTTATTTGCTCCTGTCGTCTTGAACGACGCGGACTGAGTGGCCTGATTTTGTACCGCTGAATGTCTCGGGGCCTGAGATGACGCCGGAGTAGGTTTGGAGTCTCTTCGCCTAAAACGGGCCTTATGCCCAGCAATCCCACAGTTATGGCACGTGATAGTCTGCCTCGGACACTTGGTGCTGAAATGACCCTGTTCTTCACAGTTGAAACAGGTGATGGCCGAACTGGCCGCTCTTGATTGAGATTCCGCGGGTGTAGGCGCCACAGGAGGTCGCTCAGAAAAAGTAGAGCCCGCACGGGGTTTCTTGAAAGTGGCCTGGCTGCCGTCAGACTGATTACGATTCTTAGACTTCTTGCCAGCAGAGGAAAGTTGTTGCTTAGCAATCTCCTTAGCCGTAAGCTCATAAGTAAGAGCTTTCTCAATGAATTCGGCCAGAGTGGTGCAATTGTTATTAAGCAACTGCATTCGCATACGAGGCTTCAACCTCTTGCTGAAATATTTGATCTTGTCCACCTCAGAGTGAATAATGGACGAGGCGAAAGGAAGTAGCTCCTGAAATTTCTCGGCGATGGCTAGAACATCATCGTCCGCTGAGAGGTTGGGAGTGAGTAATTCTGACAACTTGCCCACCCTGAGTAGGGCCGGATAATACCTCTCCATCATGAGAGTCCTGAATTGATCCCAAGTACAAGATCCGTCAGTGGGCTTCAACGATAACCACCATGAATGTGCGCCCTTACCAAGATAGTAAGCCGCAACTGAAACTTTGTGTCCCTCAGGATAGTCCACCATAGCAAACAGTTTCTCGAAATACTCAAACCAGTGAATGATATCCGCCGGCTCAGATGAGCCCTCGAAGGTAGGTGGTCTCTGGCGAGAGATGTCGCCAATGATACTACTCACACCCCTCTCTTGTATCTGAGGTGGCGGCGGAGGAGCCTGTTGATTTTGAGTAGTTGAGTTATGCATCGTCTCCATCAGTTGTGCCATCTGAGTCATTTGGGCCATCATGCCCTGCATAAAAGCGAGTGGATCAACCCAAACACCTTCTGACTGAGCTGTGTCCCGGGTACGACTCCCTGATAGTGAATGATTACGTCCAGGTGAATGAGTTGCAGCGTCACTGCTCGATGAATTAGCATTATTCCTTGCATTAGCGCGTGTATTCACACGAGCTCTCGGGTTTCGGCCCGCACCACAGCCTCTTCCCCCGCGTCCTCTGCCAGCTCTTTCCATACTGAAGTGGAAAGTTATATGATAATTGTATATCTCGCATGAGTATCACAGTATAATTACGTTATAAAATGATGAAAATGAGCATACGCGCTCAAACACAATGATTACATGAATGATCAACTGAAGTGACGTGATTATCTGATGAAATTCTTGAAATAATTATCTTGAACAAGTTAACAAGATTAATGATATGATCCTCAGATCAACAACTGAACAATGACATGAACTGAGTGATTAATGAATTAACATGATCGACTTGATCACAAATGAAAATGATGAATGAGGATTGTTGACTGTTGAATGATGAATGAGTGATTCTTATTAAATGAGCATACGCACTCAAACACAATGATTACATGAATGATCAACTGAAGTGACGTGATTATCTGATGAAATTCTTGAAATGATTATCTTGAACAAGTTAACAAGATTAATGATATGATCCTCAGATCAACAACTGAATAATGACATGAACTGAGTGATTAATAAATTAACATGATCGACTTGATCACAAATGAAAATGATGAATGAGGATTGTTGACTGTTGAGTGATGAATGAGTGATTCTTATTGCCAGAAATTATACCATGGCGTCAGAAATCTTACTATTCTTTGGTCTGAGGGGCTCGGCTCTTGCACAGGTCACACGTGATGCGAAAGTCCAATGATACTAGTCTCGTGAATGATGATTTCAAATGAGACATGACTCGGAAGGTAGTATTCAAAACCACGCTCCGATACCAACTCTGTCACAGTCCAAAATAGGCAGATATTACAGTGCCGTGGACCCCCGACTGGGACCCACCAGGCGAATGAAAATTAATGAATTAAATAATATAATTGTAGTACCGAACTACAATATATCATCAATCACTCCGATGAGGAGTTTCATTACAACACACCCAAGATAATACCGAATATATGTATATTTTATATGAAGATAAAATATACAACACTGAATGAAATGAATATCCAAATGGAAGTCTGCAGCGGAAATAAAACAAAGAAAACACGAGTGAATGAAAGGAATGCGGCCCCCCTACTAGTATCACTGGGACTCCTCGTCGTCAGTGTTCTCTTCCCATGCCTTAGCCTTGCCATGACCTGAAAACAACATCCCCCAACGGGGTCAGTTACACAGAACAACAATCCTCAAGAGTTGAATAAACACAATCATAATATATCTTAATTATGAAATGACGCTGAAGAGAGGCATCATAGTACGCCCGTAATGGTATGTGCAAGTGCACAAGACGAGTGTCCTGACACACCCGCCCTTATACCTAATTAGTCTCATGGAGGTACATTACCGTGTGCATAGTCCAATGTGTCGGTGAACCCAAACACATGACTATCACGTGCCCGACTAAAAATTCCAAACATCCCCACCCGGCCATGCAATATGAACCCAGAAGGTCATATGGGAAATAATGACCATGAAGAGTAATAATGAATAACAATCCGACAAAGTCAAGAATGACTCATCGAGATGAAATGATAGTGAAATGAATGATAGCTCAATGAAATGATTGGAACCGTCGTTCCTCGTGAATGAAGTGATTATTTGACAATTACAATTCTCAATACGGTTAATACATTATGAATGAATTATGATTATGAATGAACAACAACGAAAGGAATGAAAATCCTTTTAACCGAGTAAGAATTAACTTACTCAACCGGTGAAGAATGTCCTTCCTTGAACAACGTCCAAAAAGGGATGTCGGTCGTTCGATCAACCTTGAATGAAAATTACCAACAATTCTCAATATACATATCAAACACGATTATAACTGACTCAAACGTCGATACAACAATATCCAAACTCATTGAGGCATTCTAGCGAACACTTAGCAAACACACATCCTTTGATAATATCAAATCTCAAATATATCGAAATCAACTCCAAAATGAGTATTTCAAACCAACAAAACAACTTCAATGATATCAATAATCCCGTAGGAATCCACAATTCGAGTTAGCGACAGCATCTAATCGAAAACCCCCAAAAATATCAAAGTCAACCCCAAAGTGTACTTGATTCAAATCCCCAACAAATCGTGAAATCCGAAATATATGCTATTAAATCCATAGGAATACATTTATCCAAGGTAGATAATCCATATCTAACATATTCCAACAACAATCCAAGCTTACACGAAGAAATCGGAAGGAAAATGCCCAAAATCCGAAATACTAGATCCAAGAGGTTATTACCTTGATTTGATGTGATGGGGATGATGGAATGATGATTAATCCGAATGATAAGCTTGAAGATGTTGATAGTTGATTTCACCCCAAAGAACACTCTCCAAATCGCCCGGAATCGCCCAAAACCGCCGAAGGAATGAAGTGGGATGATGAAATGACGAAATGGACTGCACTGTCTAATATATAGCATATCCCAGTTAGCGTGCGCTAGCTCCTGTGCGTAGCGTGCACTAACGGGTGTACTGGGTATTCCAGTGCCCTCTGATCGCAACGGTAGCGTGCGCTACGTACCTTTTGTAGCGTGCGCTACAACCGTATACTTAGCGTGCGCTAACTCAAAATGTTAGCGTGCGCTAACGATTTATCTGGTGCCCAGTACTGAAGTCCAGAACCTCCTGTTCTCTGATCTGATCGGTATAGCGCGCGCTACTCACACAAATCAGCGTGCGCTACATACACCGATTAGCGTGCGCTAATCTACTCTTAGCGTGCGCTAGGAATTATTCCTAATCAGTCCAGTAGCCACTCGACTCTGCCTGATCCGGCCTTAACGCGCGGTACACCGACTGCATAGCGTGCGCTACTCCGACCTACTAGCGCGCGCTACTTACCATTCGTAGCGTGCTCTACTTACAACCCAACTGCAGTCCAGTACCTTCTGGACTGCCAACTCGAACTACATTAGCGTGCGCTAGTGTTGAGAGGTAGTGTGCGCTACCTGAACTCAATTAGCGTGCGCTGAAGAGAGTTCATAGCGTGCGCTACTCCTCACACACAGCCCACTAACAAGATGACAAAGATGATAAACACGACACGATTCTCCAACAAGATTGATGATGAATGACGATTGATACACGATAAAATTACTCTGAACGGTGATTACAATGATTGAATATGAGTGACAAATGATCATTAATGAGTGAAAATTACTGAGTGACAATTACTGAATGATAATGACTGAATTACAACCGGGTATTACATATGTCCACTGGCCGCATGGAGATGATGGCTGCACCACGATACTAATTACAACTAATCACAATTGACCACAACGGATCACAATGATCACACTTGTTCACAATTGCTCACCGGGGTGACACGACAAGACATGACTCGACAAGACCCAACTAGACCCAACTGCCTAGGTTTTCGCAACCCTAAGCTCTGATACCATTTATGTAACACCCCAATCCACTCAGGGATATTACACGCCATAGACCCATTTCCTCAAGGATCTACCAGACAGGAGATTACAAATCAAAACCAACACGTGGTCAGTTCGACCAAAACATAAACCGTAGACCGATTAGGTCTCTCAAAACACAAAATAGCAGTACAACTGATAAACTAGAATACAACTCGATCACAATATACACAACATGTCCATCCTCTTAAGGATGACAAAGAAACTAGAAATAAACACTCGGACCGATAGATCACTGACGGACAACCGACTACAACTGTGACTAGTATCGCTGCTTTAGATCATCCTCCAATCGATCCTGTGGTTGATCTCTATCAAAATGGAATACTTGAAAAGTATAACATAATCCCCAACGAGGGGTTAGCGATAGAAATCGCTCGCAAGTAACCAAGCTATACAATTATACATCAAGAATACAATCGTTATGAAAATAACCTTTCGACAAGGTAGTAACACGATCCCCGAGTCTAAATTCTATTCAAAACAGTTTCATTTAGGAAGGATCGGATGACTCCAAAATACATTTAAGAGAATAATTGAAGACTTTGGGGGTCTCAGTGTAAAATCGTGAAAAATTTATAATCCTTCTTTTCAAAAGTGTTTTCTTTCAAAATCATATAAATGACTCAATTCTCAACCAAACCTCGAAGACAAACCATATTCACCAATATAACCGGGATCCAGGATCCAAGCATTCATAATTCAAAGATATCAAATCAAACAGTCAAATCGCCTCCGTGGCCTCGAAGGGTCCACCCGTATTAGCTATTGAAACCAAGTTCGAATATACCCATAAGTTATATTAACATCGCACTCGCAAGTAACGATTCTCTGAGCCCTCTCCAGACCTACCCGATTAGATAACCTTATGGTCAAATCATGACAACTGCCCGTACTCACAAGCACGGACCGTCGGAGGCCTCACGGGTCCCTACCTGGGTAACATTACTCAAACACGCCCATAAGTTATCATGACATCGCACTCGCAAGTGACGATTCTCGGAGCCCTCTCCAGACCTACCCGATTTGATAACTTTATGGTCGTAGCATAACAACTGGCCGTACTCACAAGCACACGCCACCGGAGGCCTCAACGGTCCCTACCCGGGTAACATCTCAATTCACCAAGGTACACAACAACAAAGGTACAATATTCACCACAATCGCAACCGCGTAAAATATAAGTTAACGCATCATACACCTCAACAAAGGCACAACATTCACACAACACTAACATTCAGGAAAAAGCTAACAAGCGAATAATATAAATGTTCCGCGATCCTACAGTTCCTCGGATAACTACTCATTTCTAAATATCCGTCTTAAGCACAATACAACATGAAATGGTTGTTATCATTCTTCATAAAACTCAAGTTTACGTTCGTATTTACTTTCATAGAATCACATATTCATTTAGAAGTAAGTTACGGTTAAGTACACAATCACTAATAAGTACATGTTAAATTCACGACACATCACATTCTCAAAGTATAAAGAATATAGACGAGATACTCGCCTCAAGTCCAAAGCACGCGAAGCAATGGGAAAGCTCGACCGGAAACCCTCGTCCTCCAACTAGGTCGAAAACACAAGAACAACTTAATTAATACAAGATCGATTGCAAGGAAGATGGAAAACATAGGAAATTCTTGACGAGAATTCGTAGAAACAAAGGGTCGAATACTTGGGGTTCAATAATTCCCCAAGAACAACAAGAAGATCACCCGAACGCGAATACGATAAGAAATTCGAATCATACCATAGGGATAGAGTTAATACAACCGATTAATGATACACAACAACACGATTCATGAAGAACAACTCGAATCTTAAATATTCTCAAAATACATAGAAAAGGGTTTCAATAAAGTTACCTCGGATCAAAGACGAAGAACACAGATTGATGATGTTAATCAACACCAAGAACTCAAGGAAGATGCAAACTTGGAGTTACAAGACTCCAAAATCGCCACCAAATTGCCCACGAATCGCCACAGCCGCGGAGGAGTGAAGAAAGGATGAAATATGACGAACACGGTCAATCCCTGGGTATATATAACTGCGCCAGCTTAACGTATGTTAGGGGAGAAGCTTAACGTACGTTAGCAGTCTTACGTACGTAAGGCAAGCAAGATTACGTATGTAATCGATGGGCAGAACTCACTATCCGAAACTGTGAATACCCTTACGTATGTTATGAGTAGGGCTTAACGTACGTAAGGCACATGAAGTTAACGTACGTTATGCTCATCACATAGCATACGTAAGGCACTTAGCAGTTCCAAACTGCTAAGCTCAGATCGTCGAGTACGAGCGCGACGAAACCGCGAAACGACAACCACAACACAAGACGAAGACATGCACACGAAGAGTGCGCAACGACGAACTCAAGCGCTTAAAGAAAACATGATTTTGACTACCCGGAGGTTCGGAATACGACAACGGAAGTAATTACCCCCGAATTTGGGAAATTACAAAACGACCCAAAATATCCGAAAATCACAATATGACATCAAACAAATCCGAAGTTCACAACACGTCTAACAAAGTTAAACGGACTTACAGAAAACAGGAAACCGTAGTTTCGAACCACCATCACACGAACCGAACCGAATAGTGGAAAAAGTCGCTCAGAACATGGATTCGGGTAAAACAGCCCTGAAAGAAACTCGGATGACCAAATACGCAGAACAAAACATTATCAAAATGTCAAAACGCTCGCAAGCGAGTTCTGGAAATCAGAAAATACCAAAAATGAAAAATTACCGAAAGAGAAAATCATGGGTATTACAAAGACACACAACAACATAAAACTATACTCGACTGCACTCATTTATATACAACTCAAAGCAGCAAACATACACTCGAAGCTCTGAAACTTCTTATTCCATTCTCTAATATTATCTTGTGTTCTGTCGAAAAAGATACAAGATTTGTTCTTACATTTTATTCCATATTTTATCTTTTTGGAAGTTAAGAGAGGTTTTCTAGTTCCCATAGAATACTAGAAAAAATATGCCTATTTGTAAATGGTTGTCTTGGACCGATAGAAGACAAGAATTCTAACGGTTTATCTTGGACTGATAGAACACAAGAAAAGTGTTTGGTTGCTTATAAGCCAATAGAAAAGGAACAAAAAGACAATGTAGGTCACGTTTGGGACCGAACCTCTATAAATCTTGGTGTCGTCCATTTTTTTGCAAGTTATTATTTTTCAATTTACTTAAATATTTTTATTCCACTATTCAACCCCCCTTCTAGTGGATATTTTACTTCATCATGGAGGTTTTAAAGTGAAGATTATATTCTTTTCGATCATCTTTCCGACGAGTGATACGTAGAGGCACAATATTTTCGGTGCTCCGGACGTTGCGTAAGCTTGGATTATTTCCTAGAATATTTAATCAAAGGTCTTCAAGGATATTATTTCTAAATTCATACTTTGTACTTTATATTCGTACATACGATGCATGATCGATTCTCTTAGGAGTTTGGTTTTTATCCGGTTGGACCGGTTTTATTTTTCCCTCTGCGTAACTCCGATTTAATTATCAAATCCCAACATTTGCAGCTACAATAGTCTCAGAAAGAGTTGTCGCGTTCATGGTGAGTAAGCTCTACTGTAGTGATGTCGTAGTCCTCTCGTAAATTTGTAGACCTTATCTTCCTCTGTTGTCACTAGTCCACACGCATACTTTAACAGTCGATTGAATTGAGCTTTATACTAGGCCATGGTCATAGATCCATACTTTAAATGGTAGAATTTATCCCTCCTTGCTTCTCAGACAGCATCCTGATGTATTCCTTGAGCAACTCACATCTTTACCGTCCGATCGAGAGATCGAGTTCAGCATAGAATTCATGCCTGGTAAGACACCCATAACCAACACACCTTATCGATGGCACCATTAGAGCTACAAGAACTAAAGTTGCAACTGCAGGAGTTGCTCAAAGTTGGATCTATCCGACCCACCGTGACTCATTATGGGGAGCACCGGTATTTTTCGTGAAGAAGAATGATGGAACATTGAGACTTTGCATTGATAATCGTGAGCTCAATAACATAACCACAAAAAACAAATACCCTCTCCCAAGGATAAACGAGTTGTTAGACCAACTCGGTGGAACCATGTTGTACTCTAAATTTGATCACCACCAATGGTACTACCAACTGAAGGTTAAAATGGATGATATCCCCAAAACCACTTTCCTGTCTAGATACGGTCACTTCGAATCCGGGGTGATGCGCTTCGGACTGAGAAATGCCCCAACTGCATTTATGGATTTAATGCACCGTGTCTTTCGTCCGTATTTTGATGAATTCATCGTGATATTCATAGATGATATTCTCGTCTATTCTAAATTAGACAAGGAACACTAGGCTCATCTAAAGATAGTTCTAGACACTCTAAGGGAACATAAGTTGTACTCTAAGTACTACAAATATGAGTTCTGGTTAAGAAAAGTAGCCTTTTTTGGATACATAGTTTATAGAGACGGTGTTGCGGTGGATCCGTCAAAAGAGAAAGCTATTATAAACTCGAAGAGGCCAGAAACTGTCACTCAAACTAGAAGCTTTCTTCGACTTCCCAGTTATTACCGCAAATTCATTAAGTATTTCCCGAACATTGTAGGACCACTCACTCGATTGGCACAAAAACAAGTAAGATTTGAGAGGACTAATAAGTGCGACTCGAGTTTTCAAGAACTCAAGAAGATGCTTAATACAACACACATCATAACAATTCCAAATAGAACAGAAGGGTTCACCGTTTATAGTGATGCATCAAGAGATGGCCTAGATGCTGTCTTAATGCAAAACAACAACGTAATCGCTTATGCTTCATGAAAACTTAAACCCCGTGAGAAGAATTACCCACTAATGACTTGGAACTCACAGCCTTAGTATTTGATCTAAAGAAATTGAGACACTATCTCTACGGCGCCGAGTTCACAATATTCAGATATCACAAGAGCCTTAAATACCTTTTTTCTCAAAAGGAACTTAATCACAGACAGAGAAGATGGGTAGAAGTTGTTGGGGATTACCATTTTCCATCCAGCACCATCCCGAAAAAGCCAATATTGTGGCAGATGCATTGAGTAAAAAAGCAAGTGTATCCCGATTAATGGTACGCGAATGGCAAGCTCTAGAGGAATTGAGATATCTGACACCTGTGAGTAATAATATTCACCTTGTGTGCGGCAACATTAAGGTGAAGCCGAGTTTATTTAATGAAGTTCGTGAGGATCAAGAAAAGAATCCGAAACTTCAAGGTTTAAAGGAAATGATCAAGCATGGTGAGAGATCGGAATTCACCATCTCTGAAGATGGAATTGTAAGATTCAAGGACAAAGTATGTGTACTATATGATGAGGAACTGGGAAGAAGGATTCTAGAATAAACTCATTGTTCGAAGTACATGATTCAAGGCTGAACATCAGCGACCCTCCGTACTACTGCAACCATTAGACATCCTGGAATGGAAATGGGAGATGATATCCATGAATTTTATCACAGACTTACCCACGAAAAAGCAGGTTTTAACATGATTTGGGTCATCACAGGGTTGACAAAATCAGCACACTTCTTTCCAGTCAAGAAAATGATAGTTTGCAAAAATTGACTAGAATTTACATCCCATAAATAATTCGACATTGTATCCATAGGGATCCAAGATTTGTATCAAGATTCTGGGAAGTCTTTCATGAGGAACTCGAAACTTCCTTAAGTTTCAGTACAAGAGAACATCTGCAGACCAACGGACAGTTTGAGAGAACTATACAAACAATCGATGATATTCTACGCGCTTTTATGTTAGACTTTCATGTAATTGGGAAAATCATATTCGTTTGGCCTAATTTGCGTACAACAGTTATCAAGCTACAATCGGGGTGGCACACTACGAGGCTCGCGAGGGAGAAATCACAAATCCCCAATTCATTGGAAAGTTAAAGACCAATGGGCTCCCAAAACACGCAAGACACGACCACTAATACCAAGAGTGGATGTGCTCGAAGAAGATAAGGAAAAGGCAAGTCTGATCAAAGAAAGGACAGTCTAAAGTCGACAGAAGAGATATGTGGATCATAGAAGAAAAGATCTAGAATTTCGGAATGGTGATCGAGTGTTTTTAGACTATCACCTCAGAAAGGCCTAATCACTTCAAAGAAGGGAGGAAAACTTAGCCCGATATATGTCGGTATATTCAAGATCATCGGGAAAATCGGTCAGTTAGCTTTTCGCCTTGAAATGCCCGCCAATCTCGCAGGCATTTAATATTTTAAGATTGAAGAAGTACCATCTGGACCCCGCACACATAGTTACCGAAGATATTCCTCCAATTATGAAAAAATTAACATACAATGAGAAGCCAATCAAGATTATTAATCAACAAGTACGGGAACTTCGGAAGAAACAGATTTCGCTCATCAAAGTTGTATGGAGAAACCACGACGAAGATGCCACTTGGGAAGCTGAGGACGAGATGAGGAAATTGTATTCTGAGTTGTTCCGGTAGGAATTTGGGGACCACATTCTTTTAAGGAGGGGAAGATGTAAAACCCTACCTTTTCGGTCCTAAATTATATTCCTAAAATCATTGTATTATAACTCAAAATTGAATAAAAATATGTTTAATGCATACATAGTCATTATTCTTATTACTAAATAAGTGTGACCATAATTTATTTATTTCATAATTTTGAAAATCTAATCTTTATTAAGTAATAAAACTAATTAAACCTAAATAAATCATTAAATTACTTATTGGGCATACAACCTAATATCTAACATTATGGATCTAATGTCCATGCTCGACTATATTGAAGCCCAAAATCAATGTTTAGACCAACTTGACCTTACCTTCAACATATGAGCCCTAAATTTATATACATTATAATTTAAAAAATAATAAAATATAAAAATAAATTGATGGCCGGCCATAACAAGATAGAATGAGGGAATCATCAATTTTGTGTCTTGTGCATCACGTATGTGTCCACACTCCATGCAAGACCACCATTTTTCCATGCTCACCTTTGACCATACCATATTTAAATACAAAAGAAAACACCCTTTCTTCTCATTTGATATGAAAAAATCTGCAGTCATAGAGAGAGAGGGTGGGGGGAGGGAGAGGACCGAGAGTCAGTTAGGAAAAGAGAGAAAAGAAAAAAAAAAAAAAAGAGAAAAAGAGAGAAATAAGACGGAAGAAGAAGGAGAAGAAGAAGAGGAAGGAGAACGAAGAAGGAAGAGGAAGGAAAAAAAAAAATCCTTACCTTAGTGTTTTGATCACCAACTTTAGAAGAATAAATATAAATCTTCAACTAAGTTTAAATACTAAAATTATTTTTTCTTTTTTTTTTTCATTTTACCATACACCTTCTAACAAAAAAATTTAACATGCAAAATTAAACAAATCATATTCTGTGATTCTATGATGAATCGGCCAAACCATAGGAGGGGAATGAGGAGATCGTTTTCATCAGGTCAACTCTTAGAACACCATTCAAACACAAAATAATAAATATAACATGTTTAATAACTCAAAATGGGTGAATTCATCTTTAAAAACTCAAAAAAAAAAAAAAAAACTAGTATGAATTATGATGTGATGCATGTCTATTGTGAAAACTTATTTTCTTGCTACTTATGATTATAAATATAACATATGATGTTATTTCATAAGGTCTATGTTTAATATTCCAAGTATTGAGGGAATGTTATACTTTATGTGTAAAATTCATGTTTAGGATAATCTTGAAATTGTATGCAAATATTTGATGATTTTGAAGCAATTCTAATTTCTGGACTCATGAGACAAAATCACGCATTAGATGTTATTTGATTGAGTTTTTGTGGTTTGATATTTAAGTTGCGGCCCATAGAAAATTAAATCGATAAAATGGGTAAAAGTTTCAAATTTAGCAAATAAATAAGGACCTAAATGATAAAATCGTAACTTTCTATTTTGGGGCATAGAATAACATTATAAAAATTGATTTCTCTCTGACCTTCAAACTGTTAAGAATATGCATTGGAATGTCACTCTGAGGATGAGAGAGTGAGAGCATTGTATTGTAATTATAAATATTAAATTAAATAAGGCATTTGTTATTTCTTTATTATTGTATATCATTGGCATTGGGATTTGGTATATAGAATAATAGTCCTTGTATTTGAGAGAAAATATTCCACTCCTTATGGAGATAAGGAGTGTTCAGAAATAAAAGCATTCACGTTCAGCATTTAATGTGGCAGAGATGCGTATGCTACGATGGATGTGTGGTCATACAAAAAAGGATCGGCTCAGAAATGAGGTGATCAGAGAGAAGGTAAGAGTTACGTCTATAGAAGACAAGATGATGGAGAATCGATTACGATGGTTTGGTCATGTGAGAAGAAGACCTATTGATGCCCCAGTGCGGAGGCTAGAAAGTTGGGGAGCAAGTAATGTTGTGAAAGGTAGAGGAAGACCCAAGAAAACTTGGATAAAGATGATTGAAAATGATATGCGGTTTCTTGGAATTAGAGAAAGTATGGCGATGTAGAGGCAAATGTGGCGGGAAAGTATACGGATGGTAGATGGAGTCTGATTCTTTTTTTTTTTTAATTCCTATTTTCTTTTATTTCATGTTATCTTTTTTTCTTTTCTTTTTTTTTTCTTTTTTTTTTTTTCTTTTTTTCTTTTTTTTTCCTCTTTTTTTATTTGCTTTTTTCTCTACTTTTTCCCTCTTTTTTTCCTTTTATGTTATTTATGTAACGATTATTGACGGTTTCAAAGTTTGATTCATGTTAGCCGACCCCAAATCATTTTGGGACTAAGGCTTAGATGTTGTTGTTGTTGTTGTTGTTATGGAGATAAGGAGATAGGAACTGAAAGTGTTTAGGGCTCGAATGCTTAACCGGATCGTAAGTCGATAAAATTTAACAGGGCATTAAGTTTAGACAAGGCTTGTATAACATGTACTTTGACATGTAGAGTGCCTGTCTACACTAAGGGTTAGTGGGAGCACATGTTATAGGTATGCTAACGAGATTAGTATACTCAAACTCGACTCACCTCGATTAGGTCGTATGGATTTCATTGTGGGATTGTCAATGACTGAATCGAAAGGTTGTGGTAAGTGTACGTGAACCTTTGACTTGAGGTTTTGGTAGGAGATGAACTTGTGACATTAAGTTAGTCACTAGAGTAGTTCGGTCCAATCACCGGTTGGTGGGTCAACCTCGAAGTGCAACTAAATAGGCAAGTAGCAGTCTATACTGAATATCAAGATAGGATTCTTTCTCTTGTAAGTGAGCAGGTAAATGTCCTATGCAGTTAATGACAAGTGAGATCATAAGTCTTTAGATAAAGCATTTAGAGCTAGTTGTATTTGACACACGAGAGCTTGGTGATCTCGGTTTGTATTAACAAATACATAGAGTCAAGTTGAAATAGGATTTGACATTACCGTGACCCCTAATACTTGACTGAGATATATGATTGAAGGTTTTATACGTATACGTTATTCAGGACATAATGGTTTTGGAGTGATCGAACCATTAATTTTGAGTTAGGTTACGGTGTAGGCCACGGGACTGGCTAGTGGTGCTAACACTCATTAGATCCTCTCAATGCTAACTGAGACGATCATACAGAGTTGTGGCACATGAATTGACAATGAATTATATTTGTGTTATTCTCTCTTGATTAATATTGGACATTAGATGTCTAATTTAATTTATTAGATAAATAAAATAGGTCTCGTAAATTAAATAAATTACTGGGTAATTAATTTATTCATATTATTTATCAATGGACTATAAATGTATGAATATTTAATTTTTTATCTTTGTAAATTTTTATATATTCGATATACGATTCTTGATCGATCCTCTTAGAGGTTTTATTTTTATCCAGTTAGACTGGTTGTTTTTTCGTTGTGTAACTCAATTTTATTACCGGAATCCAAATAGTGGTATCAGAGCGTAGGTCTATGCGATTGTATATTCGATATTTATATTTGGAATGCTCGATTGTATGATTTTATGATTTAGAATCATAATTATTTTAATTGTTCATCTAAAGATTTATTTTTCATGATTTTTATTATAATATAAATCTATTTTTCTTTTAAAAATTGATTCATATGTATAATATAAAAATAAGAAAAATAATATTTTCGGATTCGGGATGAAAAGACGAGCCGAAAAAATAGTCTGAACCGGCAACTCGGAGCTGCCGGATGGCTGTCAGCCGGCAAGACACCGCCCGCACTCGCAGTGGAGCGGTGGCCGCCTCTGCACTCGCAGCACCTTGAGAGGAATTAGACCTCTCGGCCAAGGCCGACTGTGAAGCCGGGTTGCGTGCTAGGCTCAAGCCATTTTGTTTCCACTCCATCTTTTATTTTTATGTTCGGTAAATTAATATTCCGCAAATTAAATTGGGTTTAATTTGACTAAGATATAAATAAGGTATTTTTATTTTAAGGAAATTAATTTAATGAAATATTCTTTTTCGTCCGGAACAAGTTAAAATTAACGTTTGTGTGAATTAATTGGATTAATTCTAATGGATGGATTAATTTTATATTGATTTGATCAATATCTAGATTAATTGTATAAACCATTAATTTTAATATGATTGTTGCATTATCATTTGAATGGTGATGTAGTTCATGGACTCACTTTTTTGAATCTTTATCCGATGGGGTTGTAGTGGCCGTATTGAGCCAATTTATTCTTTTTCATAAATTTCATTTTTTTAATATAATAAATTAGCTATGTCGAAGAGCCGAGGACAAGCCGACATCAAGACGAAGATTCAAGACTTGTAATTTGATTACCCGAGGACAAGCCACCATGAAGACGAAGATTCAAGGCTTGTAATTTGATTACTTGTAATTATCATTTTATCGAGTCAATGATGACTTAGTACTTAGGAACAGTCCATGAACAACATGTTGGTAGATTTAGGTTGTGTATGTTTTACATATTATATGACAAACAAACAAACAGACAAACTGCGATTATAAAATGATTAATGTGCAAAGTGTAACATATAATCACGTATTTCTCTCGCTTACAAACACTAAGTTAAAAAGGTTACGAGGTTTCGTACCCTCCGTCAAAACTCATGTTGGGGTAATATTTTTGGGGAAGGTTGATAAATTCCTCGAGTGCAGTAGATTCCTTCGGTTGTGAAAAATCGAACCCCTATAATCCGTATGGGTTGTCGGGTGAGATTCAATTTTAAGACTGATAGGATTTGACGTTTTAAACATATGTAGTTCTACGAGACATAGAAACCGTATGGGTTGACGGCAAGTGAACTATGGGTAAAATAAGATCAAATTATCCATTAGATGGGTTGGTGTTAGACACCATTTTATAAAGAATAATAAAATAGAAACAGTATGGGTTGCCCTCTATTAAATATTGTAAAGAAATCGATCACCACTATAAAGTCAACCATGACTTCCGAATTTCAGAGAGGAGTGTGTAATGTCGATAAAAATAGTGGGAGTTAAGTTTTGAATAAATAAAGTCCTTAAATTATTTACTCAGATCATAACTAAACAATCACTAAAGAATCTCAAATTATTCTATGCAATTAACAATGAACCCACTAAATATTCTACTTGAAAAGAACACGCTCACTGGACCCACTCAAATTGTCTCTCAAAAATGATAATGATCCCACTCAAGAGTCTACTTGAAAAGAACACTCTCACTGGACCCAACTCTGTGGACTAGCTCCGTAATCTGAGAATAGTCCTCAGTATGGAGATGCTGGGTTACGTCTTGGAGGTGGACATCCGATCGGCTCCTGCACGTACCAGGGCAATTCAAGAAGATGTCGAAGCCCACGAGAAATGGGTCAAAGATGATGGCAGGGTTCAATGTTTCATGATGACCTAAATGAATAATGAGCTTCAAAGAGCCCATGAAAATATGTCCTCTGCAAGGGCCATTCTGGCACATCTGATTGAGCTCGATATGAGATATCGAAGCAGATGTTTGGTGCTTGGATGAAGAAAGGTGAGAAAGTTAGGGATTATGTCTTCAAAATAAAATCTATGATCAAGAGATTAGAGGCTCTTGATTTTAGGATGCATGCTTCTCTTTAGACCGACCTTATCCTGCAATCACTACCTAACTCATTCTCTTAGTTTGTAATAAACATCAACTGAAATGCGATTGTTTGCAACATAGTGGGATAATGAACAAACTGAGTACGACACAGTCTGAAATGAAGACTAGGATGAGGGAGGCTACACTTCTGGGCCTCGAAGGTCCAAGAACAACAAGAAAAAGGGCAAGAAGCAGTTCAAGCCCAAAGGAGGGGTATAGAAAGACAAAGGCAAGGCCTCAATGTTTCCAAATAGCAAGGTTGCCAAAAAGATAGATGCTTGCTTCAACTGCCGTGAGCTAGGCCACTGTAGGAGGCACTGTCCAAAACTTAAACGCAATGTACCTTCAGGTGCGAAACTATTAGTTTTGGAGATAAATTGTTCTACAAATGTTTATTCTACTTCTTCGATACTTGATTCTGGTGCAAGTTCTCGTATATGTACAATGAATCAGGACCTGGAACGAAGTAGGAAGCTTGAAGCTGGACAAGTGATGGTGACAGTTGGGAGCGAGCATATGGTTGAGGCTACTGACATTGGATCAAGTATGTTAGATTTAGACTCCATTTTTATTATCACTGTAGATGATGTACTTGTTTTGCCTAAGGGGAACAAAAACATTATATCAATTCCAGTCATTGACAGTAAAGGCAATCATTTCTTTATTGGATATAAATTCTGTCGTAGTTATTTTAGAAATAAATTAGTTAGTGCTACATTACTAAATGGTTTATAACATTTAAATCTAAATAATAAAACCACTGTGAACCTTATAATAGGAAGCGTGGTAGGAACCAAGCACTTAAGTGGCATCTTAGACTTGGTTATATTGGTCAGATCAATATTCATAAAATGGAGAAAGATGGACTTATAAGTTCATTGGGATCGGATACCTATCCAACTTGTGAGTCTTGCTTTCAAGGAAAAATGAATAAGTCACCATTCACAGGGACTTTTGAAAGAGCTGCTGAAAAACTTAAATTAATCCATACCGACGTGTTTGGCCCTTTTTAAGTGGCGCCAGATGGATTTTAGTATTTCATTATATTCATTGATGACCATACGAGGTATGGATTCAGGTACTTAATGAAACATAGATCCGAAGCCTTAGAAAAATTAAAGGAATTTAAGACCATAGTTGAAAATCAAACGGGTCATCATATCAAAGCCCTTAGGTCGGACCGAGGTGTCGAATATATGAGTACCGAGTTTGATGAGTTCTTAAAAAAACTGGGAATAGTGTCACAGTTCACTCCTCCAGCTACACTACAATTAAATGGTGTGTCATAAAGAAGGAACCGAACCTTGTTAGACATGGTTCGCTCCATGCGTAACTATACTGATCTACCCAATTTACCTATGGGATTATGCACTCCTTACTACTGCACATATATTAAATAGATGTCCATCTAAATCTGTTCCTAAGACCCCTAATGAGATGTGGAAAGGTAGGAAACCAAGTCTTAATCGTATTAGGATTTGAGGATGTCCTGCTTATGTCAAGAAGACTAAAGTAGAGAAATTGGAAGATATGTCTGTAATATCCGCGATTTCGATTTCCAATAATTTTTTTTCTGGTGTAATTCTATTTTAGCAACTCTATTGTGACCGTTTCCTCATTCCGAGAATGATTAATTATACACTTTTTGTCATCCGAGTTCGTCTCGGTGTGGTTCTGTTGAATTCCGTGTTCTTAAGCGACTTTTCCACGTATGAGTTCAACTTTGTAAAATCATCATTAATTCTTGGAAACTCCAAAAATTCTGTATCTTTTCAATATTATAGAGAATCAAGTTAGATTTCCAATGGTTCAAACGGTGAGTCAATCGGAGTCCGGACGAAGGAGTTATGGTCGAAATAGCTAAGGTTGCACCATGTGCCTTTTTGTGCTGGAGCGGGCTGTACCGCGGGCCGCGGCCCCTTCTGGCCGGGCCGCGGCATAAAGGCATTGTGCTGGGCAGTTTCTGGCCGTGGGCCGCGGCACACTCATCCTGTGTCGCGGCACACAGTACAGGTTTTCCTATATCAGCGTTTTCTTGTGGAATCATCCTCATTTCATCACTTTCCTTCTTCCTCTCCTCCTTGGGCGATTTGTGGGCGATATTTTGGGCGATTTAGCATCATCAAACTCAAATAATTTCATATTCTTCAAGTTGTGGTGTGGATTAACAACATGTTTGTGGATACTTCATCCTAATCAAGGTAATTTCTTGAAATCTCCTAAAATTTGATTTTTGGGAGTTTTGGCTTTGATTTCATTTTCCGTACGAATTTGATGAATCAATTGATGTTTGTAAACATTATTAATCATGTTCCATGGATTGTATATCCATATATTTGATTCGTTCAACACGATTGATGATTCTTAAGTTCTTGAGGAACTTTGAACATTTAGTGTTCGATTAATGTCTCAAAGAGTTTCCTTCGATCGTTGTGTTGTTTTCGTTCGATATTGTGTTATTGAATGAATTGTATTTCATTCAAGGTTGTTCGAGCGCTTATATTTATCGGAGGACGCCGTTCGTTGTTCGTGGAAGGATTTCATCGCCTTCAGTTGAGGCAAGTTTTATACTTGTACTAGTCAATAAGATTAATGATATCATATATGTGTATGAATATGTTGTATCATTCCAAGACTTAGTCTCTTCATGAATTCATTGATATTAAGAGATCGTTCGATACGATACCTTTCGAAAATTATGCCAAATGTTTTTATTGTTCGTTAATGGCCGGTTCAAGGCATTGTGATACTCGTTGTTAATGTTATTATCGATCATCGGTTCGCAGTATCGAAGTATTGATCATTGTTGTTGATATTAATGTCGATTTAAGACGTCGTTGTAATCATTGCTATTAATGTTGGAGTCTTGTCCTTTATGTTGTTTTGGCCGATTAAAGGCGTTGACGTATTCATTTCTCTTCTTCGTTGTCGGTAACCGATTAAAGGTGCCGAGACATCCTTCGTATCATTGTTATCGATTGGCCGTTCTAAGGCAATCGAGGTGTTCAATCATTCATCATATCATTGTTATCGGTTGGCCGTTCTAAGGCAATCGAGGTATTCACTCATTTATCGTGTCATTGTTATCGATTGGCCGTTCTCAGGCAAATCGAAGTGTTCGATTCATTGTATCATTGTTATCGATTGACCGTTTTAAGGCAATCGAGGTATTGAATCATCCGCTGCATCATTGTTATCGATTGGCCATTCTAAGGAAATCGAGGTATTGAATTGGGGCTGTCGAGGATAGTTCCCATCCGTTGTGTCGTTGTTATCGATTGACCACTCTAAGGTAATCGACGTATTGAATTGGGACTGTCGAGTACAATGCCCATCCGTGAGTCATCATTATCATGTTAGCCGAGTCAAGGTAGCACACTATCAAAATTGTGATACGGCTTCGTGCCGTGGCTTCGGCCCTAATGGTGATACGGCTTCATGCCGTGGCTTCGGCCCTAATGGTGATACGGCTTCGTGCCGTGGCTTCGGCCCTAATGGTGATACGGCTTCATGCCGTGGCTTCGGCCCTAATGGTGATACGGCTTCGTGCCGTGGCTTCGGCCCTAATTGTGATACAGCTTCATGTCGTGGCTTCGGCCCTAATTGTGATACGGCTTCGTGCCGTGGCTTCGGCCCTAATTGTGATACAGCTTCATGCCGTGGCTTCGGCCCTAATTATGATATGGCTTCGTGCCGTGGCTTCGGCCCTAATCGATACAGCTTCAGGCTGTTTTGGCTTCATGTGATTGTGATATTTGACAGTTTCGGTTGAGTGGCTTTCAAGCCTTTATTATTGTCCTGGTAATTTCATTGGAGCCTTCGGGCATTGTGATTCATAATTAATTCAGTTCTGGTTTGGTTCATGTCCTGTAATTCATTGTGGTACTCTATAATTATGATTCGTCGTTGGGCATTTACATTCTAACCTGTCGAACAGGTATTAATAGTATGCCATGGGCATAGTATTTCACGAATGCTCGGTTCTTACATTGGTTTGTGAGAATCTCGTATTATTATTATCATTGTACCGTTTCATTCTGCCTTTGGATGCATATCATGTTATACATGTATTTGATATTCATTATCTGGATGACTGACCCCGTGGGGGCGGAACATGTTTTCATGTTTTAGGTGCTTGTGAGGAGAGAGTTGAGACACAGGGGCATGATGATGGCGACGAGGCATTCGAGTGTAATACCTTTTGAATGAGACACTTGTACAAGATATTGGAACAAAACCTTCTGAATACAAACACAACCTGGCAGGTCTAGTAGAGCTTTTCATTTACCTTAGAGGTATGGCTACCTCATCAAGAGTGTAATACCCGTACTTTTAATTTCTATATTTTTCAATTCTAGCGACTTGCCTGTGTTTATTGACACATTTTGGACATATTTTGTTCCGCACCTTTCATCATTCGAGCAAGTTTCGATATTGTTTCGGATTAATCGACGTATTATTTTGACTTTTCCACGTATAAGTTCGACTTTGTAAAATCACCATCAATTCTTGGAAACTCCGAAAGTTCTGAATCTTTGCAGTATATAAGAGCATCACACTGGCTTTCCAATGGTTTAAACGGTGAGTCAATCGGAGTCGGACGAAGGAGTTATGGTTGAAATATTAAAGACTACACTGTCAGATTATATAGTATAATTAGCGCACGCTAATGCAGCCATTAGCGCGTGCTAACTGTTAGGGACAGAGCGTTCTGTCCTTTAATGGAATGTCGGATTTGCGCACGCTAATGCATTGATTAGCGCACGCTAATGGGACTGGACAGAGTCTTCTAGACTGCATTTTTACCCACGTAGCGCATGTTAACCATTCCCGTAGCACACGCTAAGCCTGTGTCAGTATAAATAGGACAGCAGGGTCACCTCTCGCCACTTTTCACTCTCATTTCCTTTCTCCGGCGATTTGGGCGATCCAGGACATGTGCAAAGGTAGATTCCGGCCAGATATCACCATACATCAACATTTTTTAGTTTCTAGTTCGAGGTTATCAACATCTAATCATCTTTTGCCGTTCTAATCAAGGTAAAATTCCTAGAACCCTAGTTTTGGGGATTGTGGGGGGTTTTGTTCTTGATATCGTTCTCAATCCGATTTTGATGAGTCGATTAATGCTAAATGATGTTATGATCATGTTCTATGGATTCTATATCCATATCTTCGATTCGTTCAACCCGATTGATGATTGTTGTGTTCTTGAGGAACCGTGAACATTTAATGTTTGATTAAATGTTCATATGAGTTTTCCTTCATTGGTTTGAGGCGATTTCCATTGGTATTAGTCTTGCTCCTCGTTGTGATCGTGTCTTTGTTGTTCTTACGGAAGTTGTAGGTCCTGAGGCACTTCGATCGAGTCGTGTTTGTCGTAGTATTTGCGTGCCAATTTCGAGAAATGTATCTTAGCCATACATTTCATGTTTCGTAGATGTAATAATTGATAATCAACTATGTGTGTTTACTTGGAGTACTCATAATGAGCTTTCAAGAGGATTGATACAATCCCACTAACGGTTTTCTTTCAAAACGCCCGAGTGTTATGCAAATAAATGAGTTCTACGGTTATATGTATTGTGGTTGTGAATCGGAATATTTTGCCTTCGTGCTACGTGATTATAAAAGCCATTTTCCCTTGTTAAGGGTTGTACGCTGGAATGTGTATTCGTTTGATGATTGCGCATATGTTGTGTTGTATTGGTTGTCGACTCCCTTGTAAGGAGGGATTATATCTCCTCATGGTTGTGATCATATCCATATATTCACTCTAGGAGGGTCCGACGGGGCCTCAGAGGGTTCCGTTGCCTTTGGTGCGGTTCCACGAATATATTTTGGGTTAACCACTTCGGGAGGGTCCGATGGGGCCTCAGAAGGTTCTGTTGCCTCTGGTGCGGTTCCATGGTTTATCACGCATGTAAATGAAAGGTGACGTACAATGAGACTTAGTTACTCCGGAATACTAGTCTTCAAGATTGATTATATATATTCACTCTGGGACAGACTGACGAGTCCTCTGAGGGTTCAGTTGCCTTTGGTGTGGTTCCGTGAATATTTTGGGTTAACCACTATGGGACGGATTAACGAGTCCTCTGAGGGTTCGTTGCCTTTGGTGCGGTTCCATGGTTAATCACATATGTATTGAATGAAGTGCTATGAGATTTAGTTATTTCCGGAATACTGATCTTGAATTGTACGATTACATTAATTCACCATCAATTACATGTAACCCTCAATTATTTACCATTGTTTAGTCCAGATTATTATACTCCTGGAATATGTTGTGTATGGATTGTATTTGCACTTTATACTTGCACTAGCAAACTAGTGGAATTTTGCTAACCCTCGAGTAATCGGGGGGTGAATGTCTGTATTGCATTTAGGTAAATGCAGATTCTTGAGGAGCAAAACACTGGATCGGTACGAAGGATGATGGAAGACAAATGATACTAATCACATGAGGGCCAATATTTGGATTTATTGGTCGAATTGTATTATTCTTTTCCGCTGTAGTATTTTCCCGTCGTATGGGAGTGTCGTTGTATTTTGACCCTTGAATGGGTACGAGTCGGTATAGAGATGTATGTGAAGTTTAAGTTGTATGTTATTGATGAAAGGCCAAATCAGTCTACTGATTCGTATTTAGCCACGTTGGCATTTGTTTTGATGCCTTGTTTTGGTATCTAGCGTGGTAGAGTCTCACTCAGAGGGTCTGCGGCGCTGTAATATTCCCGAGTGGATTGGGGGTGTTACAGAATATGGTATCAGAGCTTAGGTTGTGGAAACCTAGGATGTCAGGTCAAGTCGAGTATTATTGAGTCTTATCTTGTCGGACTTGTTCTGACTGAATCGTGTCGCGACGCGTCGTATGCTTTGTCGGTCGTGATTAGTATCGTGGTGCAGCCATCATCTTCGTGCGACTTGTGGATGTAAGTCTCCTTTTTTCTGTGTATTATCTTTGTTTCATGACTATTCACATGCGTGTCATGGAGATGGAATTCGTATTTGATACTTGTGGCATATTATGGGTGTAATGAAATGGATATTGATGGATTGGACACCAAGGGGTGTAGAGTGATATGAAACCTTGAACATTGATGTGTTTTAGGATATGTATCCACGGTAGAGTTTGTTGAAAACCCATATAGATGGTGTTGACGCATGTTTGAATTTGGTAGTAATGAGTTGAGTATATGAATTGGTGATCTTGAAAAGCCGTATAGGCATGTGTCTGAGAATTGGCTATTTTGGCTAATTGTTGGTATATGCTACAAACGTGTTCACATTGGTAATTGTGTCTGCTGTGTGTATTGGAAAACGCTTCTCTGAAAATTTCATAGACTTGAGTAAGTTTGTGGAAAACCAAATTTCGAAAATATTTCGACGGTGCAGTTAAGCGGCGGTTCGTGTGGATTTTAAAAATTGTTTGAGGTTGGCGAGCCAGCTTTGTATCCTCTGATAAAACCCAATGACGGTATTTGAAAAATGTGTGTTGTGAAGTATTTTTGGACATTTTGTAAAAAGTTACCATCGTTGATATTTTGTCGTGTTTGAGAGGATCTTCCGGAAATGATTTAAACATATCGGTTTTATTTTCAAAAAAAAATTGAGTACACGATTTTAAAAATCTTTCGCACCATAAAATTTCTATATTCAAAATAAAATGTGATTTTTACTCTCAAAACTAAATACTGAAAGATGAAAAATCTTACTCAATTTAAACTATAAATTCAAACTTGAAATGTTTTATGAGATGAGTCAGTTAGCGAACGCTAGTTTAGTCATTATCACACGCTTAAAATCCCGAGCAACACGTTCGATTATCTCAACTCATTAATGCACGTTAACTGTGTGCCTAGCACATGTTAAGTGCAGTATGTGAGGGAGGATGATTTTTGCTTAAGGTGATAGGCTAGAATTGAGGCGGGTGATGTCAAGCTGTTGTGATATATTTGTCATATTACCATTTTTGTTGAAGAATTTTGGGTATGTACCCAAGTATCGTGTTGCATTGTTTGAATATGCCTCGTAGTTGTATGATGCTGTCCTAATATGATTGTTGATTGGTGGAAAAGTTTAGTGCAAGTATAAATGGTTTGTCCACCCGGGAACGGTTCCGCAGAACTCTGGGGTTCGATACCGAGGGAATGGCCACGAGCTACTTTGTGTATTGTTATTTGTGTCAGTGCTACATGGTAACACGTGATTACCTTATGTGTTGATTAATGGTGAAGATGTTGTTTCCGAGGAATTTGATATTTCGGGATATTGTTTTGCAAATGATTTCAAAATGAGACGGTTAAGGTCTTTTGTTTACAGTTTTGTTAAAACAGCCCGAGGTATCAAGAGTACTTTCCAAATTTTATTTCGAACGGTCATACAGATTCAAAGATTTTCAAATGATATTAGTTAAATGGATACCTCGTGGAGTTTTTTTAAAAAGGAATATTAACAATGAGTGGATGGTATATATAATGGCTAATTCTTTTTTGATACGGTCATATGATCCGTGAATTATGATCGTAAGTTTCAATTATGTAACACCCCGATTTTCAAGCATACATTTATTTTATAATTTATAAAAAGCGCATGAATGATTTTAAATGTCCAACAATTTATTTACGAATTTTAAATAAGATACAATTTTTCTTATTCGCATATCATGATTGTAGTTTACGTTCCAAGATCGAGTCCAAGTTCCCGTATTATTATAACCCAATAGTATTTATTTCTATAATTAGTCCAAGTCGAATTTCATTTAATTATGCCCAAAATATTATTTAGCTGATTACTATAATAATTATTATTATGAATAATAATATTTCTATTTTTATAGTTATCATTATTATTTTAGTAATGCAACTATTTAATTAGTCCAATATTATTATTATTATTCTTATTAGTATTAATATTATTGTCTATTAATTTAATGGCCCAAGTCTTTTTCTTAGCCCAATTCAAATTTTCTTTCAAAAACCTAGACCCATTAGCTATACCCTAAACCTAATAGTTTAGGGTACAAATACTGTATAATACAGCCAGAATACAGAATACACAAACATATTTCTCCTCTGCCTCCAACCCTTCCCATCTTGAATTCTCACGTTCTGCAATTTCTCATCTTCCAGTAAAGGTAAATTCCTCAGGACATCATCCTTATTTTTCTGTACTTATTTTGCTTCACAAATTTAATTTGTAAAAAAAAACAGAAATCAATCCAAACCCAAATACAGTCCCGATTTCACGAAACACACCCGGATTACAAAACCCGGTCATCTTCAACACAGAGATATATATTTTTCTTCTTCTTCCTGCAGTCGCCGTTTCCGCAAATCAGAGGTAGAAATTCTACAGTTTTGTTTTGTGTTCTTATGCAAATCTACAATTCTTGAACACCCTTTAACTCAAATCAGTCGTGAAAAAAAAATCATCAGACCCGAGCCCTAATCTAATTTCACAGGATGTAGTCGAAGTAGGACCTTCGATCCCCAAAAATGAATTGAACCCCTTTCTTCAGAACTGAAATTAATCAAACTCCATTCAACCCTTTCACGTCCGAGACACACACAACACAAGTTGGAGGTTTAGTTCATAGCCTTTAAAACTCAAAATCAATTCTTTTCAGAAATTGGAACTTTTTACCTGAATTCTAAAACATCTCCGGACATGAGGGTCGGAGCGCCGCCGGATAATCACCTTCACCGCCGTCACCAGTTCGGGTCTTAAACCAGAACCGCGACCGAACCCGTTTCAGCCCACCCACCTTCGCCGCGCCGGCAACAGCCATGCGCTGCAATCGCCGCCGCCGAGATTCACAGCAACTATGTCCAGTTCATGGCAGGTTAGTGCGGCCGGTCGTTCTCTTTCGTCAATTGTGAGTCGGTAGGTTTAATTGAGGGAGGAGAGTGCTGAGAGAGAGAGAGATGAGAACAGAGAGTGAGAGAGGGAGCGGGCGAGAGGTAGAAGATGTGTGAATGAATGAGAATTAATCGGCTGAACCGTGAGGATAGGGTATTTATACCCCTAATTTCCTAGGGTTATTCAATTGAGTCCCCATTTTTTCCAGACCTTTCGATTCAACCCCAGATTCTTTCTCAGCCTTTTAATTTCAGTCCATTCAGTCTTAATTCCCTCAAATTAACCCCAGCCTATTTATAATATTTAGAATTTCAGTCCTTGCATTTTCCCAATTCTTTTAATTTGATCCCAGTCAATATTTAATATTTAAAATCAGACCCCTTTTTACTCAATTATAAATTCAATAATTTATATTAATTTATTTTGGGCACTATATTAATATTAAAATTTAATTGTTATTCAGGAGATGAGGACTCGGAGCTAAGGATTTGAACTGCATTCACATCTCAAATTTTCAAGGATCATCATCGTAATTCGAGATGGGGATTTTACGCTTGTTTTATTTAATGCATGATGTTACTTGTATATATGCTTGTTTCTTGCCAAACATTTATATGCTCGAAGTTTGCATATTATTAACGTTGTAGCCTCCAATGAGTAGTAGGCATAATGTGCTCAAAGTTTGCATATTATTTACGTTGTCGCCTCCAATGAGTAGTAGGCATAATGTGCTCAAAGTTTGCATGTTATTAACGTTGTAGCCTCCAATGAGTAGTAGGCGGTATGTACAAAGTTCGCATATGAATGGCCCTCGGGCAATCACCAGGTTCAGGCATGTCATATCTACTTGACAACATGTATGTACTTAAATTTAACAAAGTGTTCCCTCCTCACTGAGCGAGTTGAAAGCTCACCCCACTATTTACCCCCTTTCAGGTTGAGGAGCTCGATGTAGCATGCGCTTGAGTGTGGAATGATCAAACTTCATGAGTTGATATTTATTTATTTACTATAATTTTCCTCAAGCTACGCTTTTTGAACAATTGTTTGATTTGCTTTAATTTCACGTCGAAGTATGTTTTTATTTAATGATGACTTGGGATTATTACTTGCGAATATTAAGTTTGTCTCTTTTTAAAATGTATTTCCGCTGCAAAAATTTTATTTATTCTTCTTAAAATTAGAAGAATTATATTTTAGAAAAGTGGTCGCTACATAAGTGGTATCGGAGCGGATCTACGGTTCTGTAGACTCGTTAAAATAAATTCTTTTTTTTTCAAACTAAATTTTTCCTTCTTTCGCAAGTAGTTAAAACTTTAATGGCATCTATGATTATTATCAGCCACCGTCGCCACTCCAAGTCGACGCCAAGGTACATATTTCAAGTTATTTTTATGTTGTATCGTAACAAAATTTTACGGTTATGAGATTCAATGCCTTTTTGAATCATGTTGCAATACCATGTTTATATTTTAGAGATGATATGCTATGGAGATTCATAATAAATGTTGGACATGTACGCGCTTTCTTATAAATTTATAAATACATGTAAATGCGTTAGTATAGCACTGCTAGAACGTTTATTGGGAGCGGTCAACCCTTAGACGCGATGAATATTTTTATTTTGACCCCTTATGAGGAAATTCCTAATGAGTTATTGGCTATGATGCACCTTAGGACCATGGCAACTCGTGGACGGGACGCCCAGCTAACCGAGGTGCTGAAAATCTTGGAGGTCGGAATGCCAACGCTGGAGCTGGTGGTGATGGTGACGGAGGTCAAGATAACCACTATAATAATGAGCCAGCTCTTACCCAAGCACAAGTTGTGCAACAGTTCCGACGTTTCACACCACCATCATTCAACGGTCGAGAAGGACCAGCTTTTGTCGACGAATGGTTGATGTCGCTCGAGCGTACCCTTGAGCTTATTGGATGCACCGATGCGCAAAAGATTCTTTGTGCCCAGTACCTAATGGTAGAGGATGCTGGACGCTAGTGGATGAGCTATTGGCGTTTGAGGCCAGCAGCCGAGCGTGCTGCATTAACTTGGGATCGGTTCAAAGAACTAGTGATGGAACAGTACTATCCACAACACTACCGAGAGAAGATGGAGAGAGATTTATGGAACCTTGAGCAAGGGAGCTTATCGGTTGAAGAATATGAGAGAAAATTCAACCAAATCAGCTTCTTTGTGGAGCACATGGTGGATACTGACCGCAAGAGGGCCCTTAAGTTCCGGAGTGGTTTACGCCCGAGTATTCGTCACATCGTGGCTGGTCATGGGATGCTACCATATACCGAGATAGTGTTCCGAGCTCAAGAGGTTGAAGCTAGTCAGAACTTGAGTCCTCAACCAACTGCTAAGTCATCTTCTGGGAAGAGAGGTTGGAATGGTAATCAATCTAAGTCGGCGGCTTCCAATAAGCAGAAGAAAGTAGATGAGAAATTTGGACCGGGTGCGCCGATCACTAGGCCTGCATGCCCAAAGTGTGGTAAGAATCATGGCGGGGAGTGTTTATATGGAAAGGGTGTCTGCTATAATTGCGGGAAGTCAGGTCACACAAGCCGACATTGTCCGCAATCTAAGGGCAAAGGACACGCATCGGGAGGTCAAGCTCGAGTCTACTCAATGTATCAGGCCGATAATAGTCCCGACATAGTATCAGGTATGCTTATGATCTCTAACGTGCCTGCCTTCGCTTTGTTTGACACTGGTGCCACACACTCTTTTATGTCTGCAAAGTTCTATCATGTCATTGGTCATAGAAGCGTTAGAACTATTGAGTCTCTTGAGTTAGCTTACCGTCAGGAAATACAATCCTAACTAATAGAATGATTGGCGAGAATATTGAGATAGGAGGAAAAGAATTTGACACTAACCTATATTTGATTAGCTCGATGGATTTTGACGTGGTCCTTGGTATGGACTGGCTCGATAGACATGATGCCGATATAAACTGCCGCGAGAAGAAGGTGACATTGAGGTGTTCCGAAGACGAGCCGATCACCTTTTATGGAACTAAGAGTAGGGCAGTACCAAGAGTAATCACGACCATGAAGGCACTAAGAAGTCTAAGGAAGGAGTAATGTCAAGGTTACTTGGTGAGTTTAGTCGACTCTCGTACTAATGAGGTGTCCCCTACAGACGTACCTATAGTAAAGGAGTTTTTGGATGTGTTTCCAGAAGATTTGCCGGGAGTCCCACCCGACCGAAAAGTGGAGTTTACTATTGATTTGGTCCCTGGGGCAGCCCTGACATCCAAAGCTTCATATAGAATGGATCCGAAGGAACTTCAAGAATTGAAGGTCCAAATTCAAGAGCTGCTGGAACTCGGATTTATTCGTCCTAGTGTATCACCATGGGGTGCACCAGTGCTGTTTGTAAGGAAGAAGGATGGGTCACTTCGGATGTGTATAGACTACAGAGAGCTGAATCGACTCACGGTAAAGAACAAGTACCCATTACCGAGAATTGAGGATCTATTCGATCAATTGAGGGGAGCCGGAACTTTTTCGAAGATCAATTTGCGGTCGGTAAAGAACAAGTACCCATTACCGTTATGGGCATTTTGAATTTGTAGTGATGCCATTTGGTCTGAGTAATACACCGGCAGTCTTTATGGATTTGATGAACAGGGTGTTCCAACCTTACATGGATAAGTTCGTGATCGTCTTCATAGATGACATCTTGGTGTATTCTAAGGACAAGAAACAACACCAAGAGCATTTGAGGATTACATTGGAGACACTTCGCAAGGAGAAGTTGTATGCCAAGTTCAAGAAATGTGAGTTTTGGTTAAACATAGTTGGATTCCTTGGACACGTGGTGACTTCTAAAGGAATTGAGGTAGATCCCGACAAAGTCGTAGCAGTGAGTAGTTGGGGAGTACCTAAGAATGCGAGCGAAGTTCATAGCTTTCTGGGCCTAGCTGGCTATTATAGAAGATTTATCGAAGGATTTTCTAAAATCGCCACTCCTATGACCCAATTTACAAGGAAGGGTGTAAGGTTTGAATGGAGTGAGAGGTGCGAGGAAAGTTTTCAAGAGTTGAAGAGGAGACTAACCTCGGCACCAGTATTAACGATTCCTGATCCGACGGAAGATTTTGTTATTTATAGTGATGCCTCAAAGCAGGGTTTGGGTTGTGCTCTGATGCAACATGGTAAAGTAGTAGCCTATGCATGGAGACAGCTTAAACCACATGAGTTGAACTATCCAACGCATGATCTGGAGTTGGCTGCTGTAGTACATGCGCTGAAAATTTCGCGTCACTATCTCTACGGAGGTAAGTGTGAGATATACACAGACCATAAAAGTCTGAAGTATCTTTTCACACAGAAGGATCTTAATATGAGACAAAGGCGATGGTTAGAATTGGTGAAGGACTACGATTGTACTATTCATTACCATCCGGGTAAGGCTAATGTGGTAGCTGATGCCTTGAGTCGGAAGACTAGAGGCGAGTTAGATTGCTTGACTGGTCAGGAGAGTTTGATAAAATAGTTCTCCCAGTTGAGGATTGAGATAGTTGAGTCTTCAAAGAGTTCGAAAGCAATCCTATCATCATTGGTCTTGCAACCAAACTTGAGGGATAAGATTAAGGAGGCTCAACCACGTGATAAGTTTTTATGTAAGATGAAAGATCAAGCACAAGATGGGAGTATTGAGAAATTTGTCGTTACCGCAAACGACGTTTTGACTTATGATGGGAGGTTATGTGTTCCTAAGGATCCATTCCTTAGGAAACAAATCCTTGCAGAAGCTCACAATGCACCATACTCCGCTCACCCGGGAGGTACAAAGATGTACCACGACCTGAAGAAGTTCTTTTGGTGGAGAGGAATGAAACGGGACATTGGTGTATTTGTGGAGAGGTGTATGATATGTCAGCAGGTGAAGGCAGAAAACCAACGGCCAGGAGGTTTACTCCAACCGTTGGAAATCCCAGAATGGAAATAGGAGCATATCACAATGGATTTCGTGGTTGGTCTGCCACGAACAGTGAGGAAGAACGATGTTATCTGGGTGATAGTAGATCGCTTGACGAAGTCATCTCACTTTCTACCTGTGAGGATGACTTATAGTATGGAAAAATACGCGAGGATTTATATTCGGGAGATTGTGAGGTTACGTGGTGTTCCAGTGTCGATCGTCTCGGATAGAGATCCGCGATTTACGTCGAAATTTTGGAAGAGTCTCCAGAGTGCATTGGGCACTAAGTTGAATTTCAGTACTGCATATCATCCGCAAACCGATGGTCAATCTGAGCGGACTATCAAGACACTCGAAGATTTGTTGAGGGCGTGTGTTCTTGATACTGGTGAGAATTGGGAGAATATTGTGCCGTTAGTAGAGTTTGCTTATAACAATAGTTACCAAGTGACTATACAAATGGCTCCGTACGAGGCTCTCTACGGAAGAAAATGTCGATCGCCCCTTTATTGGAGTGAGGTTGAAGAAGGAAAGATTCTAGGTCCAGAATTGATCGAGCAGACTGTAGAGAAGATAGCCGAGATCAGAAGTAGGATTAAGACCGCCCAGGATCGACAGAAGTCTTACGCTGATAAACGAAGGAAAGATATCCAATTTGAGAATGGATAAAAGGTGTTCTTGAAGGTAGCGCCGATGAAAGGAGTGATACGATTCGGTAAAAAGGGAAAGCTACAGACTCATTATATCGGACCTTTTGAGATTTTGGGTCGTGTTGGTGATCTTGCTTACACTTTGGCATTGCCGTTGGAGTTATCGGGAGTGCATAATGTCTTTCACGTCTCCATGATGAGAAAATACGTACATGATCCTGGTCATGTATGCAATTTCAAAGAGTTTCACGTAGCCAAGAACCTGACTTATGAGGAAGTACCAATAACTATTTTGGAGCGTAAGATACATCGGTTATGAAACAAAGAGGTTAAACTGGTGAAAGTTCAGTGGAACCGTCATGGACCGAATGAAGCGACTTGGGAACGTGAAGAGGAGATCCGTTCTAAGTATCCGACGTTCGCTATTAAAGGTACATGATTTAATTTTCGAGGACGAAAATTCATTTAAGAGGGGTAGGTTGTAACGCCCCGATTTTCGTGCATACATTTATTTTATAATTTATAGAAAGCGCATGAATGATTTTAAATGTCCAACAATTTATTTACGAATTTTAAATAAGATACAATTTTTCTTATTCGCATATCATGATTGTAGTTTACGTTCCAAGCTCGAGTCCAAGTTCCCGTATTATTATAACCTAATAGTATTTATTTCTATAAATAGTCCAAGTCGAATTTCATTTAATTATGCCCAAAATATTATTTAGCTGATTACTATAATAATTATTATTATGAATAATAATATTTCTATTTTTATAGTTATCATTATTATTTTAGTAAGACAACTATTTAATTAGTCCAATATTATTATTATTATTAGTAGTAGTATTAATATTATTGTCTATTAATTTAATGGCCCAAGTCTTTTTCTTAGCCCAATTCAAATTTTCTTTCAAAAACCTAGACCCATTAGCTATACCCTAAACCTAATAGTTTAAGGTATAAATACTGTATCATACAGCCAGAATACAGAATACACAAACATATTTCTCCTCTGCCTCCGGCCCTTCCCATCTTGAATTCTCACGTTCTGCAATTTCTCATCTTCCAGCAAAGGTAAATTCTTCAGAACATCATTCTTATTTTTCTGTACTTATTTTGCTTCACAAATTTAATTTGTAAAAAAAAAAACAGAAATCAAAATCCAAACCCAAATAAAGTCCCGATTTTTAGGAAACACACCCGGATTACAAAATGCGGTCATCTTCAACAAAGAGATATATATTTTTCTTCTTCTTCCTGCAGTCGCCGTTTCCGCAAATCAGAGGTAGAAATTCTACAGTTTTGTTTTGTGTTCTTATGCAAATCTACAATTCTTGAACACCCTTTAACTCAAATCGATCGTGAAAAAAATCATCGGACAGAGCCCTAATCCAATTTCACAGGATGTAGTCGAAGTCGGACCTTCGATCCCCAAAACGAATTGAACCCCTTTCTTGAATAAATTAATCAAACTCCATTCAACCCTTTCACGTCCGAGACACACACAACACAAGTTGGAGGTTTAGTTCATAGCCTTTAAAACTCAAAATCAATTCTTTTGAAATTGGAACTTTTACCCGAATTCTAAAACATCTCGGACATGAGGCCTGAGCGCCACGATAATCACCTTCACCGCCGTCACTGATTCGGGTCTTAAACAGAACCGCGACCGAACCGTTTCAGCCCACCCACCTTCGCCGCGCCGGCATGACCATGCGGCGCAATCGCCGCCGAGATTCACAGCAACTATGTCCAGTTCATGGCAGGTTAGTGCGGCCGGTCGTTCTCTTTCGTCAATTGTGAGTCGGTAGGTTTAATTGAGGGAGGAGAGTGTTGAGAGAGAGAGAGGTGAGGACAGAGAGTGAGAGAGGGAGCGGGCGAGAGGTAGAAGATGTGTGAATGAATGAGAATTAATCGGCTGAACCGTGAGGATAGGGTATTTATACCCCCTAATTTCCTAGGGTTATTCAATTGAGTCCCCATTGTTTCCAGACCTTTCAATTCAACACCAGATTCTTTTTCAGCCTTTTAATTTCAGTCCATTCAGTCTTAATTCCCTCAAATTAACCCCAGTCTATTTATAATTATTACAATTTCAGTCCTTGCATTTTCTCAATTCTTTTAATTTTATCCCAGCCAATATTTAATATTTAAAATCAGACCCCTTTTTACTCAATTATATATTCAATAATTTATATTAATTTATTTTGGGCACTATATTAATATTAAAATTTAATTGTTATTCAGGAGACGAGGACTCGGAGCCTAGGATTTGAACTACATTCGCATCTCAAATTTTCAAGGATCATCATCGTAATTCGAGGTGGGGATTTTACGCTTGTTTTATTTAATGCATGATGTTACTTGTATATATGCTTGTTTCTTACCAAACATTTATATGCTCTAAGTTTGCATATTATTAACGTTGTAGCCTCCAATGAGTAGTAGGCATAATGTGCTCAAAGTTTGCATATTATTTACGTTGTCGCCTCCAATGAGTAGTAGGCATAATATGCTCAAAGTTTGCATATTATTTACGTTGTCGCCTCCAATGAGTAGTAGGCATAATGTGCTCAAAGTTTGCATGTTATTAACGTTGTAGCCTCCAATGAGTAGTAGGCGGTATGTACAAAGTTCGCATATGAATGGCCCTCGGGCAATCACTAGGTTCAGGCATGTCATATCTACTTGACAACATGTATGTACTTAAATTTAACAAAGCATTCCCTCCTCACTGAGCGAGTTGAAAGCTCACCCCACTATTTACCCCCTTTCAGGTTGAGGAGCTCGATGTGGCATGCGCTTGAGTGTGGGATGATCAAACTTCATGAGTTGATATTTATTTATTTACTATAATTGTCCTCAAGCTACGCTTTTTGAACAATTGTTTGATTTGCTTTAATTTCACGTCGAAGTATGTTTTTATTTAATGATGACTTGGGATTATTACTTGCGAATATTAAGTTTGTCTCTTTTTAAAATGTATTTCCGCTGCAAAATTTTTATTTATTCTTCTTAAAATTATAAGAATTATATTTTAGAAAAGTGGTCGCTACAAATTACATATGTAATTTTTGTATTCGTGTAATTACCCGGAGTGAATATTTGTACCGTGTTACCATTTGTCGCCTAATGTGGATGCATTGTTCTGATTTGGCATTTTAGTATATTGTGTTTTCAATGGCTTGTTCCATTATGGTTTGTATGATGTTTTTCGGCCTCAGAATTAAATCATAATGTATATGATTTACATTCGTTATTGGTATAACTAGGAACCGAGCATACTAGGACAAGGTTACAAGTTATCTACGGTGTCCGGTTCATTCGGTTATTGGAGAATATGAGATATGAAATACGATAAGGAGGTCTCGAGGTGAATGACCACGAGTAAGGATATGACCGTGAGATTATTTTTTCTTTGTGATGTTGGAGTTTTTTTTTATATTTTGAAAACCTATGAATTTACATCATGTGGACAAATAGCCACGTACTTCAATGAAAATAAACTTTCAATCGAATATTTTGGTAGAAGAGGAAAGACCCCAGTTTTTATACTTGGATTCCAAGTAGTATTTCCAATTGTATATGACGTCTTCGAAAATTTGAATTTTTCAAATGTGACTTTCAAAGTCGGGATGCGAATATAAAAGCCTCTTCTAGAATAGGGACAGTGTTGATGAGTTTTAGGTGAAATATGATTCGCCTTCTTTTTCAAATGTTTTGTTTACATGGAGTGTACGCAGTATCAATATTATTACTTATGGCAATAATGCCGATTTCATAATTCGTGTGATGGTATGAATGCCCAGTCATATTGTTTATGTGCATAATATTCCCGTCCTTGTTCGAAGATGAGAATGTGGTTATTGAAGTTAGCGCTCTTCGAGTTTTAATGGTTTCATGACCCATATAGTGTCGTTTTCGTGGAAAGCGAGAGCGCTCATACTCATGTATGGTATGCATGCTCTACGGATTTTTATATCGGGGTTGCCATTACTATTTTGGATCATTCAGAAACGATAGTTGATTTTTATTTTTTAATTAAGCAACATCCTACGATAACTTTCGATCGTAAACTTTCTAAAGTTTGGAGTACCACTTCAGAGTTTTATATTGTGCCCTGTGCGGATGCGTGGGGTGTTAATATATCCCGAAGATGCTGCTAAGGTGTCTGGAGCAAATTCCTATTTCCACTCCAAGAGAGCCAAGCAGTAGTAAATGAAGATTCTGAGAGTCGTTAGTCGGGATCGAGCTTGGTGTACAGATTCAATAATCAATGTTCTATTCGTTGAGCCATTTCCTTGTATCACGACTGAGTTTTCATCGGAGTTCCGTAGGAGAAACTATATTTCTTTCTACCCTCCTATTTTGGGATAAATGTGACAGTCGTTCCAGAGTAATCCGGAGATGATACAATGTTGTCGCGTGAATATCGAGCTCCGTTGATCTGGTCCGTAATGGTTGGTTGTTTCCACAAGTTCATTTTAACATGTTCAATCATGTTACGGACTTTCACTTTAAGTTTGGACGCAAAACATTTTTTTAGACGTTCAGGCCATTTTGCAATTTTCCTAAATTTTGGGGCATTTACTTTCGAAATCATATGCCTTCTATTTGACTCGTTGTGTTCGCATGTATGTTCATCGCCTTGAGTCGTGTATCAAGTGCTTACTTAGTCAGTTCATCGTATTTTGAGGAATTTTGTGTTTACAGATTTTTCGTGTATGAGCTAAGCAGAGTGTTTGTTTCATTTTGTTCGGCTGCCACCCTTCATTTTAAGTTTCGGGGCGAAACTTCTTTTTAGTGGGGGTAGAATATAATACCCATACTTTTAATTTATATATTTATCGATTCTAGCGACTTGCTTGTGTTCATTGACACATATTGGACATGTTTTGCTCAGCACTTTTCGTCATTCGAGCAAGTTTCGATATTTTTTCGGATTAATCGACGTATTATTTCGACCTTTCCACGTATAAGTTCTACTTTGTAAAATCACCATCAATTTTTGGAAACTCCAAAAGTTCTGAATCTTTGCAGTATGTTAGAGCATCAAGTTGGCTTTCCATTGGTTCAATCGGTGAGTCAATCGGAGTCCGGGCGAAGAAGTTATTCTTGAAATAGTAAAGACTATACTGTCAGATTATAGAGTATAATTAGCACACGCTAATGCAGCCATTAGCGCGCGCTAACTGTTAGAGACATAGCGTTTTGTCCTTTACTGGAATGCCGGATTTGCGCATGCTAATGCATTGATTAGCGCGCGCTAACAGGACCGGACAGAGGCTTCTGGACTGCATTTTACCCAGGTAACGCACGTTAACCCTTCCCGTAGAGCACGCTAAGCCCGTGTCAGTATAAATAGGACATCAGGGTCAACTCTCGCCATTTTTCACTCTCATTTCCTTTCTCCGGCGATTTGGGCGATCCAGGACGTATGCAAGGGTAGATTCCGCCCAGATATCACCATACATCAACATTTTTGGTTTCCTAGTTCGAGGTTATCAACATCTAATCATCTTCTGCCATTCTAATCAAGGTAATATTCCTAGAACCCTAGTTTTGGGGATTTTTGGGGGTTTTGTTATTGATTTTATTTTCAATCCGGTTTTGATGAGTCGATTAATGTTAAATGATGTTATGATCATGTTCTATGGATTGTATATCCATATCTTCGATTCGTTCAACCCGATTGATGATTGTTGCGTTCTTGAGGAACTGTGAACATTTAATGTTTGATTAAATGTTCATATGAGTTTTCCTTCATTAGTTTGAGGCGATTTCCATTGCTATTAGTCTTGTTCCTCGTTGTGATCATGTTTTCATTGTTCTTATGGAAGTTGTAGGTTCTGAAGCACTTCGATCGAGCCGTGTTCGTCAGAGTATTTGCGTGCTAATTTCGAGGCAAGTATCTTGCCCATACCTTCCATGTTTCGTAGATGTAATAATTTATAATCGACTACGTGTGTTTAGTTGGACTACTCATAATGAACTTTCAAGAGGATTGATACAATCCCACTAACAGTTTTCTTTCAAAACGCCCGAGTGTTATGCAAATAAATGAGTTCTACGGATATGTGTATTGTGGTTGCGAATTGGAATATTTTGCCTTCGTGATACGTGACCCTTTTTCCCTTGTTAAGAGTTGTATGCTCGAATGTGTATTCGTTTGATGAGCACGCATATGTTGTGTTGTATTGCTTGTCGACTCCCTTGTAAGGAGGTGGTACTATTCGGTGATGTTGGGGATTATATCTCCTCGTGGTTGTGATCATATCCATATATTGACTCTGGGAGGGTCCGACGAGGCCTCAGAGGGTTGTGTTGCCTTTGGTGCGGTTCCACGAATATATTTTCGGTCAACCACTCTGGGAGGGTCCGACGGGGCCTCAGAGGGTTCCGTTGCCTCTGGTGCGGTTCCATGGTTAATCACGCATATAAATGAAATGTGACGTACAATGAGACTTAGTTACTCTTGAATACTAGTCTTCAATTCGATTGATTATATATATATTCACTCTGGGACGGACTGACGAGTCCTCTGAGGGTTCAGTTACCTTTGGTGCGGTTCTGTGAATATTTTGAGTTAACCACTCTGAGACGGACTGACGAGTCCTATAAGGGTTCCGTTGCCTTTGGTGCGGTTCCATGGGTAATCACGTATGTATTGAAATGAAGTGCTATACTATTTAGTTATTTCCAGAATACTGATCTTGAATTATACTACTACCTTTATTCACCATCGATTACATGTAACCCTCAATTATTTACCATTGTTTAGTCCAGATTATTATACTCTTGGAATATGTTGTGTATGGCTCGTATTTGTACTTTATACTTGCACTAGCAAAATAGTGGAATTTTGCTAACCCTCGAGTAATCGGGGGGTGGATGTCTGTATTGCATTCAGGTATGTGCAAGTTCTTGATGTAATATCCGGAATTTCTACTATTGTTGTTTGATATTATTTTATCAAAGTTATATTATACAGCGTTGAATCTGTACAGTATGGATAAAATAAATAAAGGACTGAGATGTCAGTATCGGTATAATTGTCGTATCTGGTCGACAGTTGCATTTGAGGATATCGTGTATCAGATTATCGTACTTTCAATATAGGGTATATCGTATAAGAATGTTATTGGATCCAGTATATGTATTCAGTATGTTTGTATGTGTTTTCGGTATGTCGAGATAGGCGGTAACAGTTGAAATTGGCTAAGTATGAAATTATTACGTACGTTAACAAGGTGAGCTAACGTACGTAAGATTGGCACGGTTACGTACGTTAAGACTAAGGTATTACGTACGTAACGAGGGCATCGGACAAGACCGAGTCATGGTCGGTAGGTGGGACCCGGTGTCGGAAACTTTCGGCGGAGGATGTTGACAGGTGAGTCAACGTACGTGTTACGTACGTTATACAGGACGTGTTACGTACGTAACACGACCATAATACTGTAGCAAGTCAACGTACGTATTACGTACGCAACGGAATAAGTATTACGTACGTTACGGGGCGGCTGGCCGAGTCGTGGCCGAGAGGACCTGCAGTGGCCGAGCATGGTCGGCAGTGACTCGCATGGATGGCCGATCGCGGTCGGCAGTGACTCGCTGGGGGGCTAGGACTGGCCGATAACGTACGTAAGGTACCGACCGGTTACGTACGTAACGATGCCGGCATTTCTGGGCAGAGACTTCGGCCATGGCCGGTTACGTACGTAAGGGCCCGGCCGGTTACGTACGTAAGCGTCCGGCAGTGTCCGGCTATTTAAGGCCTGGACCGAGTCATATCCGGCATTTTCCACTTTTCTTCGTTCCTTCCGCGATTTTTCACCATAGATCGATGGTTTTGAGTAAGAACATCATGTAGCAACATGTTTTGGAAGTTGGAATCATGGATTAACATCATCTTCCATCCGGATCGAAGGTAAGAACACCTAAACACTTGGTTTTAGATAGTTTTGGAGTTTCTTGATGATTTGGCCGAATTGATTCGTTTTAACTCAGATTATTGATGGAACCTTGTTGTATTCTTGAGATTATACATTATCCTTGAAGTTTTGTGGAAAAAATTCGAGTATTTCTTCGTTAAAATGATTGATTTGGATTATGCCTTCAAAGTGTTCGATGAAATGCCTCAATGAGTAGAACTTGGGAAATTCTACACGTTTTCGTATGAATGGTGATGAAATTGATAGTGTTGTGATTACTCTTGGTAATTATGGGAATTTTGTTAAGGGAAGATAATGAATTGATGATCAAATACCTTGATTATGTCGTTATGATTATGGAATCGTAGTAATCTCGATGTTCTTGATAGTTTGTTGTAATCCATGATGTTATGAGAAGTATATATGTTGAAGAACATGATTACATACACCTTGAATTGTGAATAAGGATTGTTTAGATGTTAGAACACATCGGATTATGCCGTTTGGGGACTTTGAATGTGTTTTCGGAATAAGTTGTGGAACTCTTGGAATATGATTATCTATAATTAATCGGATTGTTCGGATTGATGATGATAATCGGTAATTAGTTTTATTACGAATATACAAGGAGGAAACTTGTAAGTATTTAATATTGAATGTGGAATCGTAATGTTGTCTTGAGTTCGTGTTTGATTGGTTTGAGTTGTATTGTTTGGTTTTGCGTATGATCGAGGTATTGTTGAGCCGTTGAGTTTGATTGGTTGGCTATGTCGGTTATTGATTGTTATCGGATTGTATGTTAATCAATTATTTCAATAGGTTGAGATTATTGATCGGTGAGTCTAACCGTATGTTGCGGTCATGTTCGAGTATGTTCGTGAATTGCTTCGGTCGGGGCCGAGGAGCCCGTAGATGAAGGCATTGTGACTGGTAGCGGCTTCATCATCATCGTATCGGTATCGAGGCAAGTTATTACTTGCTCAGTTATAATGTTTAATGAATGGTTTCAGTTTCATTTCGTTTATAATGCATATAGCAATGATTATATGTTGTCATTCCGATTCTGTGAGTTAAATCATAATGTATGTGATTTATTTTGGTTATTGGCATATTTGGGTATCGAGAATACATTGTGATAAAGACGATGATTCGAGTATTTATGGTTCATGATACGTTTGGATCGTCGAGTGTTGCGGATAATCGTCGGTGATGATTGGACATCGAGGTTGCTCCCGAAGGACTCGGGGGAAGTATTCCATATTGATTATGGTTTAATGTTATTTATTTTGGTCTCGTACACTTTCTTTCATGTTGTTGAACATGAAGTCGTCCTAGTAAATTGTCATGTTGTCGTGCATGTTATGTTGTTCATGTTGATGAACGTGTTGATTTGCATATGTGTATGCATATTGTGTTGTTTATGTTGTGTAAATAATCCGATGGGATTATGAGGATCTATGCTGAGGGCGCTGGATCGTTGGACAGGTTTTCCACCATGCGTTGATTCGACGGGATCATCATGGGGATCTATGCTGAGGGCGCTGGATCGTTGGATTACCAGTATTGTGTTGATGGAATCTTGTGAATTCGCATCATTGATTTTATCATGTGTTGTTGTTCATATGTGTATTGTTGGTTATCCACCTTATGCTGATCTGATAGGATCAACAAAGGGATCTATGCTGAGGGCGCTGGATCGTCGGATTTCCATTGAGTATACATGATTGTTATTGTTATGATCATATTGACGCGGTCATATGAGTATGCATTTGTAGGTCTTATGTTAGGACCTTGTCCGTATTGCATTGTTTTGATCCCGGATTAGACTGATATGATTATCGTGGCACATCATATCTCGAGGTATGTTCCATATTTGCTTTGGTCTTGTCTTTGGTGGACAATCGGTTATCGTCTTGGGATTTGATGATATTATTCGATGGATCGTATTGGTCAGAAATGGTAGATTTCCGTATCGTGAGTTGGTTATGATAGTTTGAGGATCTTGAGTATTGTTTGAGGTACAATACAGATATTATGTTCGAGTTTATTGGTTAATCGAGTACGAGATGTGAAATGTGATAATGGTTATTCTGATGAGAATTACTTGAGTAAGTAAAGTTATGGCGGTAAGAGTACGTTGGTCGTATTCTTATGTTGTATTCTCATTGGTATGTAATTATTAATGTAATGTGACGGTTATCATTGTTGGATATTATGGCTGACCCCGTCGTGGGATTTCTTTTTAGGTTCTCGGAGTATCGAGCTTGTAGCGGTCGTGAAGAGATGAGCTTCACGGAGGATACTGGCTAGGACATGTTCTGTGCATTGAGTTTCTTGATTGGTTCTTGTATTCCGCTGCTAGAGTATCTTTTTGGTTGGTCTTTTTCGGCTGCGTGAGTATTTTGAAATGCTCTTTTGGTATCTAGTAACTGAGGTTACTTTGGAAATCATTTTCTAAACTTTTGAGTGTCGGCTGTTTGGCCTTGCTGTTTCAAATGAGTTTTTACGACGGTTTTTGATAAATGGATTTTATAAGTCTTTGTGAATTTTTAAAGATAGTACCGTCGTTGGCCTCTTGGGCATTTGTAAATGTTTGCGAAAATTTCTTTTAGCCTTGTGGGTTCCATCTCGGGGCCCACGGCGCTGTAATATTTCCGGTTAAATCTGGGAGTGTTACAGAATATGGTATCGGAGCTTAGGTTGAGAAAACCTAGGCATTTGGGTCGAGTTGGGTCGTGTTTTTGGTTGTGTCATTCGAGTTGTCGATTGACAAATATTAGAGCCGTGAGTCTTTGTTGTTCACTCAGGCTTGTGCGTCATCAGAATTGCCAGTATCATACTGGGCTTGTTATAACTTTTCCAAATGGTGTTAACAAGATTCTTTGGAATGAGATGTATTGTGTTCTTGAGTCGAACTGATTTGGCAAGCGTGTGTTTTGAAAATATCCATGTCGAGTATTTTCTAGAGTCGAGACATGTGCCAGTATCACGGGGAATCGTCGGCTTCACGATCTGTAAGTATTAGATTTTTGAATTGCATTGAGATTTATTGTCGTTCTAAGTTGATATGTTCTGAGGTTCAGAAAGATATTATGCGTTACAGTATAAGATGACAGAGTTGGGACAGGATTGATGATCTTGAGAAACTATGATTTTGGAAATCAGTATGTTGGTTAGATTTTGGAACGGAATTGTGCATTTGGGGATAAATATTGTGCATTGTTGAGAAGAACATGTAGCATGTTAATTCATTTTGTGATATATGAAACTGCTTTTGAGCATTTGAAAACGATACTTCTCAAAATGAATGTTTTACGGATGTTTTACGGAAAATAATTTTTGGGCCGAGATCCAATAGATTTTGAAATAGTTTTGTAACTCAGGACTTGGAGTCCGAAAAGAGTTTTCTACTTTTTAAACTTCTTATAATGTGGAACGAAATACGGGATGAGACCCTAATGTTTCGAAAGGCTTTTATCTTGTTTTCTAAAACTCCCGAGATTTGTAAAACACTTTACCAATCGTTTACTTATGTTATTTCCGCCTTTCGAGGCTTTGGTTTACTTGTTCGAATGGAACTTCTCGGGAAGTCCTTCGCTGTGTTTGATTTGTTGATTTGTTTCAATGTTTTGTCATATCATATTTGAGGTGATCCAGGATGGATTAAGGATTGACGTTGCGAGTAGTATGTGGAGGAGTTTTTATCAGAGTCTATATATTGAGATTTTGGAATTTCATCGTGTGGTTTTCCGATGGAATATCAGTGAATTTGGTGACGAACCGAATTGGTATACAGGAGTATGGATATGCACAAGCATTTGCATAAATTCCATTTTATTTAATCGTGTGTATTCGAAAAGAATTTTGATCGAGAACTTGGCACCAGCGAGCCGATTTAATTTTTAAAATTGATTTCGTGGTCTTACAAAAATTTATGTTTTGAGTTTTCAAACTCTTGAAAGAATTTTCGAAAAATTTGTCTTTTGACGAGACCATATGATTTCAAACTAGTTTTGAAAATGTGATTAATAACCATACGCATTTAGTGTATATTACATATCATGGTGAAGTTGTGAGTGTGACTCACAAACTGGATAATATATCGATGCGGAACGAGGAATAGGGATCCGAACCTTGGTATGGTCGTTTGGATATGCAAGGATGATCGATTGATTTATCAGATAAGAGAAATATGTCGTTTGTTGTAGAATCATGCACATAATATAATTTTGGAACTTTGGAGTTTGTGAAACCGGGATATATGTGCTGTGTGATTCCGTTGGTATGGTAATATTGTGACTTTACCATAAATGATTTTGAATGATTTCTTTATAAGTGTAAATTTGGGGATGGTGATCCCATGCTGGTTGTTTTGGATACTGAGTGATCGTTCCCACTCCTTGTATGAATTGGTATGTTCGTTGATTTGCGATTCGTTGTTCGTATGCCGATGGAAACGTTCGCCAGTTGGGTATGTTTATTGAGATCTACTGTACGTGATTGATTTGTCGTTTTGAGAATGTTATTCTTTCGTATATCTGTTTATGTGGTTCTGTGTTGATCGTGTTGGAGTTTACCGTGTGAAGGTATTCTCGATTTTCATTGATCGTTCGTTGGTAATATTGGAGTTTATCACGTTGATGATATTCTCGATTGTGTTTTGACCTCTGGTTAGTCATATTGGAATTTATCATGTCGATGATAAATTCGGTTTATTGTTGATCATTGTTGGTGATCATCTGAGTGTTCGAATTTTGTGTCGATGTTTCGAGATTGGTTGTCATTATTTTGGACAGTTGTTTCACAGATATATCGGATATTATTTGTCTTATCGAAATTGGAACTTGATCATGCGATCAGGCAAACAGGATTTGTCACGGATAGATTATTTCATCTGACGATGATATAATTTGTTGAGACTCATGGAATTGTGATTGTAAGCGTATTGAGGCTATACAGTGAGATCGCTTGCTAGTATCTCCGGAGATCGTCGACCTGCGTATTTGTAAGTATGCGGTTTTGGCTATTCAGAATGATGATGATTGATCGTTGTCGTGATGGTTTTGGGATATTTTGGTTGAACCGTATGTTTGTTTGTTTTTATGACGGATTGCAAGTTTCGAGGCCGAAACTTATTTTAAGTGGTGTAGAATGTAATATCCGGAATTTCTACTATTGTTGTTTGATATTATTTTATCAAAGTTATATTGTACAGCGTGGAATCTGTACAGTATGGATAAAATAAAGAAATGACTGAGATGTCAGTATCGGTATAATTGTCGTATCTGGTCGACAGTTGCATTTGAGGATATCGTGTATCAGATTATCGTACTTTCAATATAGGGTATATCGTATAAGAATGTTATTGGATCCAGTATATGTATTCAGTATGTTTGTATGTGTTTTCGGTATGTCGAGATAGGCGGTAACAGTTGAAATTGGCTAAGTATGAAATTATTACGTACGTTAACAAGGTGAGCTAACGTACATAAGATTGGCACGGTTACGTACGTTAAGGCTAAGGTATTACGTACGTAACGAGGGCATCGGACAAGACCGAGTCATGGTCGGCAGGTGGGACCCGGTGTCGGCAACTTTCGGCGGAGGATGTTGACAGGTGAGTCAACGTACGTGTTACGTACGTTATACAGGATGTGTTACGTACGTAACACGACCATAATCAGTAGCAAGTCAACGCACGACGACGCAACGGAATAAGTGTTACGACGTTACGGGCTACCGGCCGAGTCGTGGCCGAGAGGACTGCAGTGGCCGAGCATGGTCGGCGTGACTCGCATGGATGGCCGATCGCGGTCGCGATGACTTTGGGGGCTAGGACTGGCCGATAACTTACGTAAGGTACCGACCGGTTACGTACGTAACGATGCCGGCATTTCTGGGCAGAGACTTCGGCCATGGCCGGTTACGTACGTAAGGGCCCGGCCGGTTACGTACGTAAGCGTCCGGCAGTGTCCGGCTATTTAAGGCCTGGACCGAGTCATATCCGGCATTTTCCACTTTTCTTCGTTCCTTCCGCAATTTTTCACCATAGATCGATGGTTTTGAGTAAGAACATCATGTAGCAACATGTTTTGGAAGTTGGAATCATGGATTAACATCATCTTCCATCCGGATCGAAGGTAAGAACACCTAAACGCTTGGTTTTGGATAGTTTTGGAGTTTCTTGATGATTTGGCCGAATTGATTCGTTTTAACTCAGATTATTGATGGAACCTTGTTGTATTCTTGAGATTCTACATTATCCTTGAAGTTTTGTGGAACAAATTCGAGTATTTCTTCGTTAAAATGATTGATTTGGATTATGCCTTCAAAGTGTTCGATGAAATGCCTCAATGAGTAGAACTTGGGAAATTCTACACGTTTTCGTATGAATGGTGATGAAATTGATAGTGTTGTGATTACTCTTGGTAATTATGGGAATTTTGTTAAGGGAAGATAATGAATTGATGATCAAATACCTTGATTATGTCGTTATGATTATGGAATCGTAGTAATCTCGATGTTCTTGATAGTTTGCTGTAATCCATGATGTTATGAGAAGTATATATGTTGAAGAACATGATTACATACACCTTGAATTGTGAATAAGGATTGTTTAGATGTTAGAACACATCGGATTATGCCGTTTGGGGACTTTGAATGTGATTTCGGAATAAGTTGTGGAACTCTTGGAATATGATTATCTATAATTAATCGGATTGTCCTGATTGATGATGATAATCGGTAATTGGTTTTATTACGAATATACAAGGAGGAAACTTGTAAGTATTTAATATTGAATGTGGAATCGTAATGTTGTCTTGAGTTCGTGTTTGATTGGTTTGAGTTGTATTGTTTGGTTTTGCGTATGATCGAGGTATTGTTGAGCCGTTGAGTTTGATTGGTTGGCTATGTCGGTTATTGATTGTTATCGGATTGTATGTTAATCGATTATTTCAATAGGTTGAGATTATTGATCGGTGAGTATAACCGTATGTTGCGGTCATGTTCGAGTATGTTCGTGAATTGCTTCGGTCGGGGCCGAGGAGCCCGTAGATGAAGGCATTGTGACTGGTAGCGGCTTCATCATCATCGTATCGGTATCGAGGCAAGTTATTACTTGCTCAGTTATAATGTTTAATGAATGGTTTCAGTTTCATTTCGTTTATAATGCATATAGCAATGATTATATGTTGTCATTCCGATTCTGTGAGTTAAATCATAATGTATGTGATTTATTTCGGTTATTGGCATATTTGGGTATCGAGGATACATTGTGATAAAGACGATGATTCGAGTATTTATGGTTCATGATACGTTTGGATCGTCGAGCGTTGCGGATAATCGTCGGTGATGATTGGACATCGAGGTTGCTCCCGAAGGACTCGGGGGAAGTATTCCATATTGATTATGGTTTAATGTTATTTATTTTGGTCTCGTACACTTTCTTTCGTGTTGTTGAACATGAAGTCGTCCTAGTAAATTGTCATGTTGTCGTGCATGTTATGTTGTTCATGTTGATGAACGTGTTGATTTGCATATGTGTATGCATATTGTGTTGTTTATGTTGTGTAAATAATCCGATGGGATTATGAGGATCTATGCTGAGGGCGCAGGATCGAATGTCCATCATGCGTTGGTTCGACGGGATCATCATGAGGATCTATGCTGAGGGCGCTGGATCGTTGGACAGGTTTTCCACCATGCGTTGATTCGACGGGATCATCATGGGGATATATGCTGAGGGCGCTGGATCGTTGGATTACCAGTATTGTGTTGATGGAATCTTGTGAATTCGCATCATTGATTTTATCATGTGTTGTTGTTCATATGTGTATTGTTGGTTATCCACCTTATGCTGATCTGATAGGATCAACAAAGGGATCTATGCTGAGGGCGCTGGATCTTCGGATTTCCATTGAGTATACATGATTGTTATTGTTATGATCATATTGACGCGGTCATATGAGTATGCATTTGTAGGTCTTATGTTAGGACTTTGTCCGTATTGCATTGTTCTTATCCCGGATTAGACTGATATGATTATCGTGGCACATCATATCTCGAGGTATGTTCCATATTTGCTTTGGTCTTGTCTTTGGTGGACAATCGGTTATCGTCCTGGGATTTGATGATATTATTCGATGGATCGTATTGGTCAGAAATGGTAGATTTCCGTATCGTGAGTTGGTTATGATAGTTTGAGGATCTTGAGTATTGTTTGAGGTACAATATAGATATTATGTTCGAGTTTATTGGTTAATCGAGTACGAGATGTGAAATGTGATAATGGTTATTCTGATGAGAATTACTTGAGTAAGTAAAGTTATGGCGGTAAGAGTACGTTGGTCGTATTCTTATGTTGTATTCTCATTGGTATGTAATTATTAATGTAATGTGACGGTTATCATTGTTGGATATTATGGTGACCCGTCGTGGGATTTCTTTTTAGGTTCTCGGAGTATCGAGCTTGTAGCGGTCGTGAAGAGATGAGCTTCCCGGAGGATACTGGCTAGGACATGTTCTGTGCATTGAGTTTCTTGATTGGTTCTTGTATTCCGCTGCTAGAGTATCTTTTTGGTTGGTCTTTTTCGGCTGCGTGAGTATTTTGAAATGCTCTTTTGGTATCTAGTAACTGAGGTTACTTTGGAAATCATTTTCTAAACTTTTGAGTGTCGGCTGTTTGGCCTTGCTGTTTCAAATGAGTTTTTACGACGGTTTTTGATAAATGGATTTTATAAGTCTTTGTGAATTTTTAAAGATAGTACCGTCGTTGGCTTCTTGGGCATTTGTAAATGTTTGCGAAAATTTCTTTTAGCCTTGTGGGTTCCATCTCGGGGCCCACGGCGCTGTAATATTTCCGGTTAAATCTGGGGGTGTTACACTTGAGAAGCAAAACACAGGATCAGTACGAAGGATGATGGAAGACAAATGATACTAATCACATGAGGGCCACTATTAGGATTTGTTGGTCGAATTGTATTATTCTTTTCCGTTGTAGTATTTTCCTATCGTAAGGGAGTGTCGTTGTATTTTGAACCTTGCATGGACACGAGTCGGGACATAGATGTATATGAAGTTTTAGTTGTATGTTATTGATGAAAGTCCAAATCGGTCTACTGATTCGTATTTAGCCATGTTGGCATTTGTTTTGATGTCTTTTTTTGGTCTCACTCAGAGGGTCTGCGTTGCTGTAATATGCCCGACTGGATTAGGGGTGTTACAGAATATGGTATCAGAGCTTAGGTTGTGGAAACCTAGGCCGTCGGGTCAAGTCGAGTATTGTTGAGTCTTGTCTTGTCGGACTTGTTCTGACTGAATCGTGTCGTGACGCGTCGACTGCTTTGTCGGCCGTGATTAGTATCGTGGTGCAGCCATCATCTTCGTGCGACCTGTGGATGTAAGTCTCCTCTTTACTGTGTATTATCTTTGTTTCATGACTGTTTACATGCGTGTCATGGAGATGGAATTCATATTTGATACTTGTGGCATATTACGGGTGTAGTGAAATGGATATTGATGGATTGGACACCAAGGAGGTGTAGAGTGATATGAAACCTTGAACATTGATGTGTTTCACGATATGTATCCACAGTAGAGTTTGTTGAAAAACCCATTATGGTGTTGACGTGTGTTTGAATTTGGTAGTAATGAGTTGCGTATATGAACTGGTGATCTTGAATGCCGTATAGGCATGTGTTTGAGAATTGACTATTTTGGCTAATTGTTGGTATATGCTACAAACGTGTTCACATTGGTAATTGCGTCTGCTGTGTGTGTATTGGAAAATGCTTCTCTGAAAATTTCATAGACTTGAGTAAGTTTGTGGAAAACCAATTTTCGAAAATGTTTCGACAGTGCGGTTAAGCAGTGGTTCGTGTGGATTTTGAAAATTGTTTGAGGTTGGCGAGCCGGCTTTATATCCTCTAATAAAACCCAATGACGGTATTTGAAAAATATGTGTTTTGAAGTATTTTTGGACATTTTGTAAAAAGTTACCATCGTTGATATTTTGTCGTGTTTGAGAGGATCTTCCGGAAATGATTTAAACATATCGGTTTTATTTTCAAAAAAATTTGAGTACACGATTTTAAAAATCTTTCGCACCATAAAATTCCTATATTCAAAATAAAATGTGATTTTTACTCTCAAAACTAAATACTGAAAGATGAAAAATCTTACTCGATTTAAACTATAAATTCAAACTTGAAATGTTTTATGAGATGAGTCAGTTAGCGAACGCTAGTTTAGTCATTAGAACACATTAACAAACCTGGGCAACACGTTCGATTATCTCAACTCATTAACGCACATTAATTTTGTGACTAGCGCATGTTAAGTGCAGTACATGAGGGAGGATGATTTTTGCTTAAGGTGACAGGCTAGAATTGAGGTGGGTGATGTCAATCTGTTGTGATATATTTGTCATATTACCATTTTTGTTTTAGAATTTTGGGTATGTACCCAAGTATCGTGTTGCATTGTTTGAATATGCCTCGTAGTTGTATGATGCTGTCCTGATATGATTGCTGATCGGTGGAAATGTTTAGTGCACGTATGAATGGTTTGTCCACCCGAGAACAGTTCCGCAGAACTCTGGGGTTCGATGCTAAGGGCATGGTCGTGAGCTACTTTGTGTATTTTTATTTGTGGCGGTGCTACATGGAGACACGTGATTACCTTATGTGTTGATTAATGGTGAAGATGTTGTTTCCGAGGAATTTGATATTTCGGGATATTGTTTTGCAAATGATTTCAAAATGAGACAGTTAAGGTCTTTTGTTTACAGTTTTGTTAAAACAGCCCGAGGTACCAAGAGTACTTTCCAAATTTTATTTCGAACGGTCATACAGATTCAAATATTTTCAAATGATATTAGTTAAATGGATACCTCGTGGAGTTTTTTTTAAAAAGGAATATTAACAATGAGTGGATGGTATATATAATGGCTAATTCTTTGTTGATAAATTCTTTGTTGATACGGTCATATGATCCGTGAATTATGATCGTAAGTTTCAATTACATATGTAATTTTTGTATTCGTGTAATTACCCGGAGTGACTATTTGTACCGTGTTACCATTTGTCGCCTTATGTGGATGCGTTATGCTGGTTTGGGATTTTAGTATATTGTGTTTGCAATGCCTTGTTCCGTTGTGCCTTATGGTTTGTATGATGTTTTCGGCCTCGGAGTTAAATCATAATGTATATGATTTACATTCGTTATTGGTATAACTAGGAACCGAGCATACTAGGACTAGGTTACAAGTTATCTACAGTGTTCTGTATCATTTGGTTATTGGAGAATATGAGATATGAAATACGATAAGGAGGTCTCGAGGTGAATGACCACGAGTGGGTAAGGATATGACTGTGAGATTTTTATGTTTCTTTGTGATGTTGGAGTTTTTTTTATATTTTGAAAACCTATGATTTGACATCATGTGGGCAAATAGCCACGTACTTCAATGAAAAATAAACTTTCACTTAAATATTTTGGTAGAAGAGGAAAGACCCCAGTTTTTATACTTGGATTCCAAGTAACATTTCCAATTGTATATGCCGTCTTCGAAAATTTGAATTTTTCAAATTTGACTTTCAAAGCCGAGATGCGAATATAAAATTTCCTCTTCTAGAAAAGGGACAGTGTTGATGAGTTTTAGGTGAAATATGATTCGCCTCCTTTTTCAAAAGTTTTGTTTACATGGAGTGTACGCAGTATCAATATTATTACTTATGGCGATAATGCCTATTTCATAATTCGTGTGATGGTATGAATGCCCAGTCATATTTTTTATGTGCATAATATTCCCGTCCTTGTTCGGAGATGAGAATGTGGTTATTGAAGTTAGCGCTCTTCGAGTTTTAATGGTTTCGTGACCCATATAGTGTCGTTTTCATGGGAAGCGAGATCGCTCAGACTCGTGTATGGTATGCATGCTCTACGGATTTTTATATCGGGGTTGCCATTACTATTTTGGATCATTCAGAAACGATAGATGATTTCTTTTTGTAATTAAGCAACATCCTACAATAACTTTCAATCGTAAGCTTTCTGAAGTTGGGACTACCACTTCAGAGTTTTATATTGTGCCTTGCGCGGATACGTGGGGTGTTAATATATCGCGAAGTTGCTGCTAAGGTGTCTGGAGAGCGAATTCCTATTTCCACTCCAGGAGAGCCATGCAGTAGTAAATGAAGATTCTGAAAATCGTTAGTCGGGATTGAGCTCGGTGTACAGATTCAATAATTAATGTTCTGCTCAATTGAACCATTTCCTTGTATCACGAATGAATGTTCATCGGAGTTGCGTAGCAGAAACTATATTTCTTTCTACCCTCCTATTTTGGGGTAAATGTGATAGTCGTTCCAGAGTAATCCGGAGATGCTACAATGTTGTCGCGTGAATATCGAACTCCGTTGATATGGTCTGTAATGGTTGTTTGTTTCCACAAGTTCATTTTAATATGTTCAATCGTGTTATGGACTTGCACGTTAAGTTTGGACGCAAAACATTTTTTTTAAACATTCGGGCCATTTTTGCAGTTTTCGTAAATTTTGGGGCATTTACTTTCGAGATCATATGCCTTTTATTCGACTCGTTGCGTTCGCATGTATGTTCATCACCTCGACTCGTGTGTCAAGTGCTTACTTGTTCAGTTCATCGTATTTCGAGGAATATTGTATTTACAGATTTGTCGTGGCTTTTCGGATCTAGGCAGAGTGTTTGTTTCATTTTGTTCGGCTGCCACCCTTCATTTTAAGTTTCGGGACGAAACTTCTTTTTAGTTGGGTAGAATGTAATACCCGTACTTTTAATTTCTATATTTTTTGATTCTAGCGACTTGCTTGTGTTCATTGACACATTTTGGACATGTTTTGTTCATCACCTTTCGTCATTCGAGCAAGTTTCGATATTGTTTCGGATTAATCGACGTATTATTTTGACTTTTCCACGTATAAGTTCGACTTTGTAAAATCACCATCAATTCTTGGAAACTCCAAAAGTTCTGAATATTTGCAGTATGTTAGAGAATCAACCTGGATTTCCATTGGTTCAAACGGTGAGTCAATCGGAGTCTGGACGAAGGAGTTATGGTTAAAATAGCAAAGACTACACTATCAGATTATAGAGTATAATTAGCGCACTATAATGCAGCCATTAGCGCGCGCTAACTATTAGGGACAGAGCGTTCTGTCCTTTAGTGGAATGCCGGATTTGCGCACGCTAATGCATTGATTATCGCGCACTAATGTGACCGGACAGAGGCTTCTGGACACCATTTTTACCCAGGTAGCGCACGCTAACCCTTCCCGTAGCGCACGCTAAACCTGTGTCGGTATAAATAGGACAGCAGGGTCAACTCTCGCCATTTTTCACTCTCATTTCCTTTCCCCACCGATTTGGGCGATCCATGACGTATGCAATGGTAGATTCCGGCCAGATATCACCATACATCAATATTTTTGAGTTCCTAGTTCGAGGTTATCAACATCTAATCATCTTTTGCCGTTCTAATCGAGGAATTCCTAGAACCCTAGTTTTGGGAATTTTTGGGGATTTTGTTCTTGATTTCATTTTCAATCCGGTTTTGATGAGTCGATTAATGTTAAATGATTTTATGATCATGTTCTATGGATTGTATATTCTTATCTTTAATTCGTTCAGACCGATTGATGATTATTGCATTTTTGAGGAACCGTGAACATTTAATGTTCGATTAAATGTTCATATGAGTTTTCCTTCGTTGGTTTGAGGTGATTTCCATTGCTATTAGTCTTGCTCCTCGTGATCGTGTTTTCGTTGTTCTTACGGAAGTTGTAGGTTCTAAGGCACTTCGATCGAGCCGTGTTCGTCGGAGTATTTGCGTGCCAATTTCGAGGCAAGTATCTTGCCCATACATTTTGTGTTTCGTAGATGTAATAATTGATAATCGACTATGTGTGTTTACTTGGAGTACTCATAATGAACTTTCAAGAGGATTGATACAATCCCACTAATGGTTTTCTTTCAAAACGCCTGAGTGTTATGCAAATAAATGAGTTCTACGGATATGTGTATTGTGGTTGCGAATTGGAATATTTAGCCTTGGTGCTACGTGATTATAAAAGCCCTTTTCCCTTGTTAAGGGTTGTATGCTCGAATGTGTATTCGTTTGATGAGTGCGCATATGTTGTGTTGTATTGCTTGTCGACTCCCTTGTAAGGAGGTGGTACTATTCGGTGATGTTGGGGATTATATATCCTCGTGGTTGTGATCATATCCATTTATTCACTCTGGGAGGATCCGACGGGGCCTCATAGGGTTGCATTGCCTTTGGTGCGGTTCCACGAATATATTTTGGGTTAACCACTCTGGAAGGGTCCGACGGGGCCTCAGAGGGTTCTGTTGCCTCTGGTGCGGTTCCATGGTTAATCACGCATATAAATGAAATGTTACGTACAATGAGACTTAGTTACTCCGGAATACTAGTCTTCAATTCGATTGATTATATATATTCACGCCGTGATGGACTGGCGAGTCCTCTGAGGGTTCAGTTGCGTTTGCGGTTCCGTGAATATTTTGGGTTAACCACTCTGGGATGGACTAACGAGTCCTCTGAGGGTTCCGTTGCCTTTGGTGAGGTTCCATGGTTAATCACGTATGTATTGAAATGAAGTGCTATGAGATTTAGTTATTTCCGGAATACTGATCTTGAATTGTACGATTACATTTATTCACCATCGATTACATGTAACCCTCAATTATTTACCATTGTTTAGTCCAGATTATTATACTCTTGAAATATGTTGTGTATGGAACCTATTTGCACTTTATACTTGCACTAGAAAAATAGTGGAATTTTGCTAACACCCGAGTAATCAGGGGGTGGATGTCTGTATTACATTTAGGTACGTGCAGGTTCTTGAGGAGAAAAACACGGGATCGGTACAAAGGATGATGGAATACAAATGATACTAATCACATGAGGGCCAGTATTAGGATTTGTTGGTCGAATTGTATTATTCTTTTCCGCTGTAGTGTTTTCCCGTCGTATGGTAGTGTCGTTGTATTTTGACCCTTACATGGGTACGAGTTAGGATAGAGATGTATATGAAGTTTTAGTTGTATGTTTGATAAAAGGCCAAATCGGTCTACTAAATCGTATTTATCCATGTTGGCATTTGTTTTGATGTCTTGTTTTGGTATCTAGCCTGGAAGATTCTCACTCAGAGGGTCTGCGGCGCTGTAATATTCCCGAGTGGATTGGGGGTGTTACAAAGAGGAACTGGGTCCTCATGAGATGACGGAAAGTTGCCAATAGAATGATCCCTCTACTTGTGACCAGGCGATGGTAGATGTGGATTCCGCGAAGTGGCAAGAGGCTATGGAAGCTGAGATAGACCATATGCATGCTAATCAGGTCTGGACTCTAGTGGATCGTCCTAAGGGCATAGTGCTGTGATATCCCACAGCGGCTAGCGAAGAGGGGAGGAAGTGCCTTATATGTACATGTCCGCCTCCAAATAGCATGAGGCCTTTTAGGAGCCCAGTGGCTTCGGAGAGATGAGAACTCCGAAGTTAAACGTGCTCGGGCGAGAGTAATCTGAGGATGGGTGACCTCCTGGGAAACTGCTCGCGGGCTCCCAGAAATAAAACCGTGAGGGCCAGCTCAGAGGAGAGTACCCAGAGTGGACAATATCATGCTACGGCGGAGCGGTCTTGGGATGTGACAATTTGGTACCGGAGCCACTCTGCCGTGTAGTGCGAATGTGCCGAAGAGGACACCGGTCCCCTTGGGGGGGTGGATTGTGATATCCCACATCGGCTAGCGGAGAGGGGGCGAGGTGCCTTATATGTGCATGCCCGCCTCCAAATAGCATGAGGCCTTTTGGGAGCCCAGTGGCTTTGGAGAGATGAGAACTCCGAATTTAAGCATGCTCGGGCAAGAGTAATCTCAGGATGGGTAACCTTCTGGGAAGCTGCTCGCGGGCTCCCAGAAACAAAACCGTGAGGGCCAGCTCAGAGGAGAGTGCCCAGAGCGGACAATATCATGCTACGGTGGAACGCTCTTGGAATGTGACAAGTGGCTATTGGAAATAAATGGATCTACAAGAGAAAGACTGGTGGAGATATCAAGGTTGAAACCTATAAGGCCAGGCTTGTGGCGAAGGGTTATTCCCAAAGAGAGGTAATCGATTACTTCGAGACCTTTTCGCCTGTAGCCATGATAAAATCTATTCGCATGATGCTTGCCATAGTGGCCCATTTGATTATGAAATATGGCAAATGGATATGAAAACAGCGTTCCTGAATGGATACCTCGAGGAGGAGATCTATATCGAATAGTCTAAAAGATTCATATCTGAGGCTAATATTCGTAAAATATGCATGCTTTAGCGTGCCATCTATGTACTGAAGCAGGCTTCACAAAGTTGGAATCTTCATGCCGATGAGACAGTTAGAGTTTGATTTTGTCAAAAATGAAGAAGAGTCATGTATTCACAAGAAGGTTAGTGGGAGAAAAATTGCATTCTTAGTACTATATGTGGATGTCATTCTATTTATAGGAAATGACGTAGGAATGCTCAGTTTTATGAAAGCTTAGCTTTATAATAAATTCTCAAAGAATGACTTGGGAGAAGCCACCTATATTCTAAGTATTCCTCTCTACCGGGATATAGCGAAGAGAATGATAGGTCCTTCCCAAGCCCTCTATATAGAAAAGAGCATGAAGCGATTTAGGATGGAAAATTCTAAAAGAGGGTTCCTACCTATGTGACATCGCATAAAGCTTTCCTTCGAGATGTGTCCTCAAAATGTGGAAGTCAGAAAGGAAATGAGCAAGGTACCCTATGCTTCAGCAGTGGGTAGCCTCATGTACGCTCTAATTTGCACTAGACCGGACATTGCCTATGTTGTGAGCGTAGCAAGTCACTTTCTATCAAATCCAGAGTAGGAACGTTGGATTGCTGTAAAGAACATTCTTAAGTACCTAAAGAGTACTAAAGACTTTGTTGTTACATACGGCGGTGGAGAACTTAAAGTTATGGGTTATACGGATTCGGATTTTTGGAGAGAGATGGATGCACAGATGTCCACATCAGTGTATATCTTTACTTTGAATGGTGGAGCAGTATCTTGGAGAAGTGCGAAGCAAAGTGCGACTACGATTTCCACATGTCAATCCGAATAGCAGGCAGCCACAGAGGTTGCTAAAGAGGCGTTTCTGATTAAGAAGTTCACTAAGGAGCGTCAAGTGGTTCCTGACTCAGATTGGCCCGTGGCGCTGTTTTCTAACAACAACGGGGCTGTTGCGCAGGCTAAGGAGCCTAGGGCTCCCCACAACACCAAACACATTGAGAGAAAGTATCATTTTGTTACAAAAATGGTTCAGAATGGGAACATTACACTGCAGAGAATAGACACAACAAATAATGTTGCTAATCCGCTAACCAAGCCACTATCTCAGAAGGTCTTAAAGAGACATCTGGAGAGTATGGGTATTGTAATATCCATACCTTTCCATTTTTAGCAGTTTCCATTTTCATCGCATGTCTATTTTTATCGACTCGGTTGTAACCATTTTGACGTTTTGAATCTATTTTGTTCTTGGAATTTTTCTATTTGGACGAGTTTCGGAGATGTTTTTACGTAATTTCATTTTATGTTATGTTTTGTCGCATGTATGTTCGATTCTCGTAAAATTCATTCTATCTCGTTCCTTCTTTGTTTCCATGAGTCCATATGGTTGAGTTGTTCATGTTGTGAGTTTCGTTTTGTTAATCCGACGTTGTATCGTGATTTTCGGATGTTTGGGCCGATTTGTAATTTCCTATAAGTTTAGGGAATTTTATCTTCCTTGTCGTATTTCGGATTCCCCGGTAGTCAGAATTTTATTTTCTTTCAGCACTTAACCTCATCGTCGTGAATCCTCGTATCTATGTTTTTGGGATTCTGGCCTTGCGTTACGTTTCGAATTCATACCTTCCTCAGCAGTGAACTGCACTCAGCAGACTGCTGCATAAATCGTGCACGCTATTTTTGGTTGCTTGCGTACGGTACCAGTGTGCAGGTAACGCACGGTAACTCTTAGTTATAGCGTGCGTTAATGTCTTCAGCATTCTGGGCAGTCGGATTCTGGACTCAGAATCCTGGGTTCTGACTATCAGGTAACGCGCGCTAAGCTTTTGTAGCGCACGCTATCGACTAGCAGGTAGCGCGCGCTAAACTTGTATAGCGCACACTAGCAACACCGGGCAGTAGCTGCTGGACTGCTGGCGACCCCCGTTAGCGTGCGCATCTTTAAATATTAGCGCACGCTAATTATACCTGTTATAAATAGGACAGCAGCCCCCTTTTTCGTCATTTTTCCTCCTCTTCTAATCGTTTGGGCAATTCCGGCAATTTTGGGGCGATTTGTGGAAAGTAATCCGCAGAGTTCCAATGTAGACCGATTATTGTGCTCCTAGCATAGTACATCATCATCTTAATCCGTCTCCTCCACTTTAATCCAAGGTATTTGGCTTAGAACCCTACCTTTATCCATTTTGGGGTTTTTTTGTGATTTGTCGATATTTAACTCAAATTGTTCATTTATGTTGTGATATTTCTTATTGATTATTGTATTTGGGTGATCCCTAATCCGTTTCCATCGTTTTTAATATGTGTATTGTTGATTCTGGGAGGTTTTGTGAAAACCCTCACCCGTATGTGTCATCCGTGTATGTTATGATTGTTAGTCGGGGTTGTGGGCGTATTCCTTTCGATTATTGTTAATGTTTAGGACTGAGTTGTGTTAATCCTTCATTTAGGAACAGTCGTGTTCCCTCCAGGGCATTCCTAGTCATTGTTTGTTCCCGTTTCGTCGAAGATGTCTCAATGGAAAGTACTTTACGTTTGTTTGCATATTCTAGTATTTGGATTATGGATTCCCGTGTATGTTGTGGATGTGAATGTGTATGTTCACCCAGGGACGATCCGACGGGGCCTCTGGGGATACGTAGTGCCGTGTGTATGCATATCACGAACTGGGGTTAACCACCCAGGGATGGTCCGACGGGCCTCTGCGGGGTGCGGTGGCCGTGAGTCTCGTACCAATGGTTAACCTTTGAAATGTTTTGTTGGAGAAATATGTTTTGTGCTCGTGTACCATAGTATTCCGGAATATAAATGTTTTATAAAATAATTTCTGGCGCATATTTCATCTGATTAGAACGGTAGTTCAAATGGATTGTACTTGCACTAGCAGTTGTCGCTAACCCCTTAAATGGGGGAAATACTTTTATATTTCAGGTACAGGTCTTGGAGGCGAACGAGCATGCGGGCAGTACGAGGATAATGGGCAAGAGTGAATCTGTTCACTAGTCGTTCGTTGATGTCATGTATTTTAAATTTTATTAATCATGTCGTTTGCTTCAGTACTCGAGTACTCCTTTCTTTTGGAACATTGTGAATGTTGTGTACCCGATTTGGGTTTTGGTTGATGTTGTATTGCACTGTTGAGTCCGGTTTACTTTCTGTATGTCTTAGATTGAGAAATTGTTTGTATGTTGATGATGTCTATCACTGTTATCATGTCGAGCTTGTATGTTAGCCTGGTGGATTCCAAGGAGTGGGGTCCACAGCGCTGTAATATGCCCTGAATGTCTTGGGGGTGTTACAGAATATGGTATCAGAGCTTAGGTTTATGGATACCTAGGTTGTTGGTTATTTGGGTCTAGTTGAGTGTTGTTTTTGAACAGTATCACTACTACGCCATCATCTCAATACGTCGGTGCTCCTAAGTTTTTCCTAACTCGACTCGTTACGTTATCCTGTTCTGTTCCTTTCTTAATATCGTGTTGTGTTTTGCGTTTGAATTGTACTCACCTGTTACTTCTTCAGAATGACTGCTGGTAGAGGACGCGGATGCGGTCGCAGACGCGGTAGGAGACGTGGTGCAGCCGGGGGGCGGCCATGTCCGATAGCTCAGGGGCTGGCTCGGCAATGCCTTCTTTGTCGAACAGTGTCTCGCTTAGTGCCGAGGGCCAGCAGGATCAGTCTGCTAGCTTCGGCAATGCTCATGATAACGTTGGAGTAGCGAGCATTCTCCAGCAAGTAGCGACTCAGATGATGCTACTGACTCATGCCGTTCTGGTCAACCAAGCTAATGCTAACCTAGTTCCGCCTACTGGTTCCTGCACCGACAAACTATTTCAGGACGTGATCCGTATGCGTTCCCCGCAGTTCGATGGTACTTCCAACGCTTTTGTTTGGGAGAGTTGGTTATTCGAGATGGAGAAGGTGTTTGAGGCAGCTAGCTGCTCCGAGGAGAGGAAGGTACCAATCGCTCAGTACTTCCTTATCAAGGAGGCGACGACGTGGTGGCAAGTAGTGAAACCGCATGATCGGGTAGCTATGTGGGACGAGTTTCGAGAGTTAATGGAGAACGAATATTTTCCGTGGCTAGTAAAAGAAGGGAGGATTAGAGCCTTCTTTGAAGCAAAACCCCAGGATGTTCCTATTTCGCAGGCGATCAAGGACTACAATCAGCAGCTACATTATGTAAGGAATCAGGTTTGAGAAAAGCTAGATAAGTTCCGCCACTTCGACATGCGGATGAAGCGAGGGTTCATCACTGCATGTCTGGCCTCGGGTGTATAACCTTGAAGGATTATCAGAACAAGGCGATGGCTTATGAGATGTCGTTTTCTGCGACAAAGGCGGCAACCAAGGGTAAGAAACAGAAGACCTCCGGTCAGTTTTTGGGAGGTAAGTCTTTTGGGTATCAGAAGGCTCAGTATGGTTCGCGAGTCTTCGGGAATTAGTCCTCGTCATTTGGGCGAAGAAATGGTTCCAAGTCTGCTCCGGCTGTTTTTGTTCATGGTCCTACCTATTTTAACTGTGGTCGTCCCGGACACATGATGAGTGAGTGTGACAGGATACCTCTACAATGTCTTACTTGCGGTCGGATGGGGCATCGTGCTAAGTATTGTGAAGATGGAGTTGGGCACTAGTTACTCAGGTGTCAGCCCCAGCTACGAGAGAACTGAGTGTGAATCAGGTGCCGACACCTAGTCAGCCTCAGCAGAGTTTTGGCAGAGTTCGAGGACATGGGCAGCCATCTAGAGGGGGAGCTTTTAGTGCGGGGTCTGTTCCGCCCCGTGTATATGAGATGAGACGAGCGGGAGATCCTGACGCGATGGTGGCTACAGGTACTGTTCTCATCCTTACGCATTCTTTCATCTCTTCGGATTGTGTGCATCGCCTGCATGTTGATTGTCTAGTTGCATGTGAACCGTTTGTTGTTAAACTGCCTAGTGGAGATAGTATTGTGGGGGATCGTGAGATTAGAGATTTTCCGGTGAGTATCACGGGGAGGGATTGGTCTTCTAATCTAATTGTGGTAGACACTAAGGATAAGGATTTGATTCTTGGTGAGGATTGGTTAGATCGACATGGAGCGATTATGAATGATAGAGCAAGAACCATTTCAATGTTAGACTCTGACGGTACCGAGCATTACTTTGTGGGACGTAAGCGGAGTAATCAGAGATTTCTGATCAGCGCTATGAAAGCGGTGAGACTTCTTCGAGGAGGTTGCACTGGTTACTGGTGTTATTCTTTGAGATCAGAATAAGGGGGAATCGATCTCTCATCTATTCCGGTAGTGAGTGAGTATCCTGACGTCTTTCCAGACGAGTTGCCGGGTTTGCCACCAGACCGTGAGGTTGAGTTCACCGTTGATTTAGAGTCGGGTGCGGCTCCGATGTCAAAGATGACGTACCGCATGGCACCTGCCGAGATGATCAAGTTGAAGAAACTGTTGGGAGAGTTTCTAGACATGGGATACATTCGACCGAGCGCTTCACCTTATGGCGCACCGGTCTTGTTTGTGAAGAAGAAGGATGGGTCACTTCGTCTATGTATCGACTATCGAGAGTTGAACATGGTGACCATAAAAAACAAGTAATCGCTCCCGAGGATTGACGACTTGTTTAACCAATTGCAGGGAGCGACTATGTTTTCAGAGATTGATTTGAAATCGGGGTATTACCAGCTCCGAGGGAAGGATTCCGATATTCCGAAGACAGCCTTTCAGACGAGATACGGCCACTACGAGTTTATGGTTATGCCTTTTGGGCTAACCAAGGCCCCAGTCGTGTTCATGCATCTAATAAACAAGGTCTTTATCGAATATCTCGATAAGTGTGTAGTCATCTTTATCGACGATATCCTGATTTACTCGAGGAGCGAGGAGGAGCATGCACGTCTTTTGCATATCGTGTTGGGAATCTTGAGAACTCAGCGCCTTTATGCGAAGTTCTCAAAGTGTGAGTTTTGGTTGCGGGAGGTTATGTTTCTCGGCCACGTGATCTCGTCCGAGGGTGTTCGTGTGGACCCACACAAGATAGAGGCAGTGTTGGATTGGGGCCGCCCAAGAACGTGAAGGAGGTCCGTAGTTTTCTAGTTTGGCCGGGTATTATCGTAAGTTTGTCGAGGGGTTCTCTAAACTCGCTGGACCGCATACTCAGTTGTTGCAGAAGTCATAGAAGTTTGTGTGGACCGATGAGAGGCAAAAGAGCTTCGAGGAGTTGAAGAAGCGGTTGACTACCGCTCCCGTCTTAACTTTATCGAGTAGTAATGAGGGTTTTTCAATTTATAGTGATGCCTCGAGCCAAGGACTTGGATGTCTTCTCATGCAGCATGGGAAGAAAATTGCCTATGCTTCCCGTCAGTTGAAACCGTACGAGTTGAATTATCCTACCCACGATCTTGAGTTGGCCGTAGTTGTGTTTGCGTTGAAGATTTGGCGTCATTACTTGTATGGCTCGTCGTGTCAGATTTTCACCGATCATAAGAGCCTGAAGTATATTTTCACACAGAAAGAACTGAATATGAGACAGAGAAGGTGGTTGGAGATAATTAAGGATTACGATCTTGAAATCCTTTATCATCCGGGCAAGGCAAATGTGGTGGCAGATGCCTTAAGTCGGAAATCGGTATAGCTACGGGCACTTGAGTTACTCACGGCCTAGCCAGGGCTCCAGCGAGAGTTGATGGGGTTGGGTGTTTAGGTTGTGCTACCAGGGAGTTCCGGGCAGTTGCGCACTCTTGAGATATCTTCGTCTCTGGTTGACAACATTAAATCGAGACAGTTAGAAGATCTGATGTTTATGCAGCTCCGCGAGAATGTGGTGAAGGGGAAAGCCCCGTGATTCGTGATTTATGAGGATGGTGTGTTGAGATTCCAAGATCGGCTGTGTGTCCCGAACGACTTGGAATTGAGGCGGGGTATTATGCGAGAGGCTCATGCGTCACCTTACTCAGTTTATCCGGGCTCGAGTAAAATGTATAAGGATTTGAGGAAGAATTTCTGGTAGAATGACATAAAGAATGAAGTAGTACAGTTTGTGGCTAAGTGTTTGACTTTTCAGTAAGTCAAAATCGAGCATCAGTGGCCAGCCGGGCTGTTGAAACCACTTCCCGTATCGAAATGGAAGTGAGAGGATGTTTCTATGGATTTTGTCACAAATTTGCTGAGGACGAAGACCAGGATGAACATGGTGTGGGTGATCGTGGATCGATTGACTAAGTCGGCATATTTTCTAGGCATCAAGGACATTTGGGGACCAGAAAAATTGGCTCGTATTTTTATCGCACAGATCGTGAGACTTCATGGTACGCCGAAGACTATTATTTCTGACAGAGATGGTCGGTTTGTATCGCATTTCTGGCAGGCGGTACATAAGGCATTGGGGACGCGTTTGCATTGAGTACATCTTTCCATCCTCAGACCGATGGACAGTCCGAGCGTACCACTCAGACATTCGAGGATATGTTGCGCGCGTGTGCGCTAGACTGGAGTAGTGATTGGGAGGAACATCTGGCCCTGATCGAGTTTGCTTATAATAATAGCTGGCATGCGTCGATTAAGATGGCACCGTATGAGGCACTTTATGGCCGACTGTGTCGATCACCAATATGTTGGGATGAGCCGTCCGATTTAGTTGGCACCGAGCTGGATCTTGTGTTGGAGACGAGGAAGAAAGTCGAGTTGATTCGAGAGAGGATGTTGGCGGCTCATAGTCGACAATAGTCTTATGCGGATGTTAGGCGTCGACCCTTGGAATTTGAGGTAGGAGAGAATCTCCGTCGAAAGGAGTTTTCTGTTTTAGGAAGAAGGGGAAGCTTAGTCCAAGGTATATTGGACCTTTCGAGATATTGGAGAGAGTTGGCGACTTAGCTTACCGTTTGGCATTGCCTCTGTCGTTGAGCCATGTGCATAGTGTATTTCACGTTTCTCAGTTGAGGAAGTATGTTCCAGACCCGACTCACGTTATTGAATTCGGGTAGGTGGAGATGGAGAAGGACATACATTTGAGGAGAGGCCCGTTAGAATTTTGGAACATCAAGATAAACAGTTAAAGCACAAAACCATCCCCTTGGTTAAAGTGCAATGGTCGAGGCATGGAGTGGAGGAAGCGACGTAGGATTTGTAGGAGGATATGCGTGCGAGGCACCCCGAGCTTTTTGATTCCTAAGTTTCGAGACGAAACTTCTTTTTAGAGGGGGATAATATAATATCCGTACTTTTTATTTTTAGCAGTTTTCATTTTTGTCGCATGTCTATTTTTATCGACTCGCTTGTAACCGTTTCAACGTTTTGAATCTATTTTGTTCTTGGAGTTTTTCCATTTGGACGAGTTTCTGAGATGTTTTTGCGTAATTTCGTTTTATGTTATGTTTTATCGCATGTATGTTCGATTCTCGTAAAACTCGTTCGATCTCATTGTTTCTTTGTTTCCATGAGTCCGTATGGTTGAGTTGTTCATGTTGTGAGTTTCGGTTTGTTAATCCGACGTTGTATCGTGATTTTCGGATGTTTGGGCCGATTTGTAATTACCTATAAGTTTAGGGAATTTTATCTTCCTTGTCGTATTTCGGATTCCCCGGTAGTTGGAATTGTATTTTCTTTCAGAACTTAACCTCATCGTCGCGAATCCTCGTATCTATGTTTTTGGGATTCTAGCCTTGCGTTGCGTTTCAAATTCGTACCTTCCTCAGCAGTGAACCACACTCAGCAGTACTGGACTGCTGCATAAATAGCGCACGCTATTTACGGTTGCTTGCCTACGCTACCGGTGTGCAGTTAACGCACGCTAACTCTTAGTTATAGCATGCGTTAACGTCTTCAGCGTTCTGGGCAGTAGGATTCTGGACTCAGAATCCTGGGTTCTGACTATCAGGTAATGGGCGCTAGGCTTTTGTAGCGCACGCTATCGACTAGCAGGTAGCGCGCGCTAAACTTGTATAGCTCATGCTAGCGACACCAAGCAGTAGCTACTGGACTGTTGGCGACCCTCGTTAGCGTGCGCTATCTTTAAAGATTAGCGCATGCTAATTATACCTGTTATAAATAGGACAGCAGCCCCCTTTTTCGTCATTTTTCCTCTTCTCATCCTTTGGGCGATTCCGGTGATTTTGGGGCGATTTGTGGAAAGTAATCTGCAGAGTTCCGTGAAAGACCGATTATTGTGCTCCTAGCATAGTACATCATCATCCTAATCCGTCTCCTCCGCTTTAATCTAAGGTATTTGGCTTAGAACCCTACCTTTATCCATTTTGGGGGTTTTTTGGGATTTGTCGAGATTTAACTCGAATTGTTCGTTTCTTTTGTGACATTTCTTATCGATTATTATTGTTGTGTGATTCCCAATACGTTTCCATCGTGTTTAATCCTTGGATTGTTGATTTGGGGAGGTTTTGTGAAAACCCTCGCCCGTATGTGTCATCCGTGTATGTTATGATTGTTAGTCGGGGTTGTGGGCGTATTCCTTTCGATTATTGTTATCGTTTAGGACTGAGTTGTGTTAATCCTTCATTTAGAAACGGTTGGGTTCCCTTAGGGTCATTCCTAGTCATTGTTCGTTCCTGTTTCGTCGAATATGTCTCAAAGGCAAGTACTTTACGTTTGTTTGCATATTCTAGTATTTGGATTATGGATTCCCGTGTATGTTGTGGATGTGAATGTTTATGTTCACCCAGGGATAGTCCGACGGGGCCTCTGGGGATACGTAGTGCCGTGTGTATGCATATCATGAACTGGGGTTAACCACCCAGGGATGGTCCGACGGGGCCTCTGCGGGGTGTGTTGGGTTTTCTATGCATCGAATACAAAATAATCACACTAAAAACGCAGAGGAACAATAAATGTGAAAACCCAATTTAGGATCTCATGCAGTAATTTAATTGTTTAATTAAAGGGTTAATCGAATTACCTTAATCCGATTGAATAATTCTAGATCCGGACTTGAAGCAGATGAATATCTCCTTCCTCTTTTGGTGATCCACACACGAACAATTTTACAAGCCGGATTGCTAATTCCTTACTAGAAGGATTGTACTATTGATCAAGATCAACTAAGGGAAGAGGATTATACGACCGACGTTGTTCTTCTACTGTAAGAGGAAGAGGCTGATTTTTTCTTCTTCTTGGAAGGGGGCGATTTTTCTTTGAGTTCTTATGACAACTCCTTGTCATGCATCTCTTATTTATACTAAGTAATCCCTAGATTCAAGAATCTAGTATTTGCTTAGTTGCCCCTCAACTTCTTAAATAATACAATATATATAATATCCAATATTATATATATTACTTATTACTTAATCTCCTTATAAATATATTATCCAATATTATATTTATTATTCCCAGTTGATATTTATTCCTACTTGTCTATAATTGTCGTACATGCGACCCAAAAGGCTTATATTATGTTGGCAATTATTTAATACCTTATTAAATAATAAATCATAAGCGGACTCTAGCAAGACATTATGATTACCCAAATAATATAAGTTAATAGTCCATTAAACCTTTTAACGTGTCAAATCCCTTTGTCATGCGATATCATATTTGAACTAAGTCATGGAGTCTGTCATACTTATTTAGGTTCAAATGCTTTCTCGATCTTAAGTAGACTGATTGAATCAAATGACTCTTCATTTGAGCATGGCCATGCATTTCCTTCAGTACTACTTATCGAGGGGCCCATCAGATATCTCTCTCACTTAAGAGAGGGACAAATCCCCATCTTGATTATTCATTGCCCTCTACATGACTCCCACTAATCCCGATCGCTAACTTTTATGATCACCATGTTTCATATGACGTTGGATTACGTCAAGGCATAGCAGTTATCATGTTGGACTCTATGATAATCTCAGGTTCAAGGATTTATTGACATACTGTTATATTGAGATTCACTTATGACATTTCCATGCAGTGATCTCAATACGGGTCTGTCCAGTATTGGTTCTCCAACCAATACCCATAAGATTGATCCGTACCATACGCATAATCATCCGATGATTATCAATCAAACTTATACTAGTATATTAATCAGTTGAGTCTCTACTCAATGCGATTGTACCACGGACATTTGAATAATCTTATTATTCGTGAATAATTATTATTCGATTATTATAATATTAAAACATGCACACATTATAATAATCAACGAGAAATAAATGATATCAAATAACTTTATTTAAATGTGACAATTATAAATCTAGGCGCATCGAATGTCCTAGGGCACTATTCCCAACAATCTCCCACTTGCACTAGGACCATTGATTCATGACTTTTAGTCCTATCGCTCTAGAATGCTCAACATGCTTTCCTTGTGAGAGAGGCTTGGTAAGTGGATCTGCAACATTCTCTTCCGTTGCTACTTTGCATACTGTAATATCTCCTCGTCTGACGATCTCTCGGACTAGGTGATATTTTCTGAGTATATGTTTGGAATTATGATGGTACCTAGGCTCTTTAGCTTGTGCAATGGCACCATTATTGTCACAATAAAGGCTCATGGGACCCTGGATGGTCGGCACCACTCCTAGTTCGGTAACGAACTTCTTGATCCATACGACTTCCTTAGCTGCATATGATGCTGCCAGGTACTCAGCTTCTGTAACAGAATCAGCAACCGTGCTTTGCTTGGAACTCTTCCAACTCACAGCACCTCCATTCAATACAAACACATAACCAGTTTGCGATTTGAAATCGTCTCTGTCGGTTTCGAAACTTGCATCGGCGCAACCTCTTACAGTCAGCTCATTTCCCACCCCTCCATAAACTAGGAAATCATCCTTAGTTCTTCTCAAGTACTTTAGGATGGTTTTCACTGCTGTCCAGTGACTATCACCTGGATTCGATTGGTATCGACTTGTCATACTAAGGGCAAACGATACATCTGGTCGAGTACAAATCATGGCATACATGATCGATCCAATAGCCGAAGCGTATGGTATCTTGCTCATACGGGCTCGATCATCAGGAGTCTTAGGACTCTGAGTCTCACTCAGATGAATGCCATGTGACATTGGCAAGAGCCCTCTCTTGGAGTCTTGCATATTGAACCTCTTCAATATTTTATTAATGTATGTATTTTGACTCAGACCAATCAATCTCTTTGATCTTTCTCTATAGATCTTTATCCCAAGAATGTAAGCAGCTTGTCCTAAGTCTTTCATTGAGAAACAACTTCGCAACCAAGTCTTGACTGTCTACAAGGTGGGAATGTCATTTCCAATGAGTAATATGTCATCTACATATAAGACTAAGAAAACAACTATTCTCCCACTAACTTTCTTGTACACACACGGTTCATCTTCATTTTGAATGAACCCAAACTCTTTGACAGTTTCATCAAAATAAAGATTCCATCGCCGAGAAGCCTGCTTCAACCCATAAATGGAGCTTGCAAACCTTTTTAGACTTTTGTGGATGAACAAAACCTTCAGGTTGTGTCATGTACACATCCTAGAGTAAGTTTCCATTAAGGAATGCTGTTTTGACATCCATTTGCCATATTTCATAATCATAGTATGCGGCAATGGCAAATAAAATTCTAATTGATTTAAGCATGACTACTGGAGAAAAGGTCTCATCATAGTCAACACCATGAATCTGTCTATAACCTTTTGCCACTAGTCTAGATTTATAGGCTTGCAGATTATCATCCATGTCTTTCTTCTTTTTATAGACCCATTTGCACCCAATGGTTTTAACACCTCAGGTGGATCTATCAAGTTCCAAACTTGATTGTCATACATGGATTGCATCTCAGACTTCATGGCTTCTAGCCATTCCTCGGACTATGGTCCTTAGTTACTAGGCTTATCATCTATGAGCAATGCATCATCATCCTCTGTTACGAGATAGCCATATCTCTCAGGTTCATGTCGCATCATATCAGATCTGCGTGGGAATTGTGTACTTTGAATGGGCTCTTCAACTGATTGTTGAGCTTGTTCGGTTTCCATCGGTGAAGCGATGTCTTTTTGTGGTTCTCGAGTTTCCTCGAGAATTACTCTTCTCCCACTGTCTCTTTTGGAAATAAATTCCCTTTCTAAGAATACAGCATTTCGAGCAACAAACACTTTGTTCTCTGCGGGCTTATAAAAGTAATATCCTTTAGTTTCCTTAGGATACCCCACAAATAAACATCTTTCAGACCTGGCTGCCAGTTTGTCAAACACTTGGCGCCTTAAGAATGCTTCGCAACCCCATATCTTTAGAAAAGACAAGTTTGGTCTCTTACCAGTCCATTTCTCAAATGGTGTCTTTTCAACTACTTTAGATACGGTTAAGGGTGAATGCTGCTGTTTCTAAGGCGTGGCCCCAAAATGATAATGGAAGCTCTGTTCGACTCATCATGGATCGAACCATATCTAATAAAGTTCGATTCCTCCTCTCGGACACTCCGTTATGCTGAGGTGTTCCGGGAGGAGTAAGTTGTGAAACAATTCCACAACTCCTAGGATGATCATCGAACTCTTGGCTCACGTATTCGCCACCTCGATCCGATCGAAGGGCTTTAATTGTCTTGCCAAGTTGATTGTGTACTTCATTCTGGAATATTTTGAACATTTCAAAAGATTCATGTTTATACTTCATAAGGTAAACATATCCATATCGGCTAAAATCATCGGTGAATGTAATGAAGTATTGGTATCCGACTCTGGCATGAGTGCTAATAAGTCCGCATACATCAGTATGTATTAGGCCTAACAGATCACTAGCCCTTTCTCCATGACCGGTGAAAGGATTCTTCGTCATCTTGCCCAAAAAACAAGATTCGCATGTCCCATATGATTCAAAGTCAAATGAGTCTAAAAGTCCATCATTATGGAGTTTAGAAATGCATTTCTCGTTTATGTGACCAAGTCGACAATGCCATAAGTAAGTCAGATTAGAATCATTGAGCTTAGGTTTCTTGGATGCAATGTTATAGACTTCCAATGTGTCGGACTCATCTAGATCAATATTGTAAAGGCTAGTATATAACTTTGCAGTACCATAAAGCAAGTCATCAAAGAAAATACGAATGATCTTATTCTTAATAAGAAAACTGTAACCTTCACAATCTAATGTAGAAACTGAAATAATATTCCTATTCATAGCAGGAACATAATAGCAATTGTTCAAAACTAACAAAAGCCCATTGGGTAAAACTAGATCATAAGTTCCTACGGCTAGTGCAGCAACACTTGCTCCATTGCCGACTCTTATATCCACTTCCCCTTTCTTAAGTTCTCTACTGCTTCTCAACCCCTGCACATTTGTACAAATGTGAGATCCACATCCAGTATCTAATACCCAGGAGTTATATGTAGATAAGTTAACTTCTATGACAAATATACCCGTGGCAGTCTCACTACCCTTGGTACGCTTTAGCTCTTCCAAGTAAATCTTGCAATTTCTTTTCTAGTGTCCTGGTTTATTGCAATGATGGCAATTTCCATCTTTGGGAGCTTTAGCCTTGAAACCCGGCCTAGTAGGGTCTTTAGATTTGGAAACTTTTGCCTTACCCTTGCCCTTGGCTTTGTTCTTAAAGGATTTCCCTTTGCTGACCATCAACACATCGCTTGGTTTCTTCTTATTATTCTGCTCAGTCGTTTTAAGCATCCCATGGAGCTCAGCAATGGACTTCTCCATCTCATTCATATTATAGTTCATAATGAACTGACCGAAACTTTCGGGCAATGAGTTTAGGATCACATCCGTGGATTGATCCTTAGAAAGTGGAAAACCAAGCCTTTCAAGATGATCAATATATCCTTTCATCTTGAGCACGTGAGCGCTGACAGATGCCCCTCAACCATCTTGCAAGCATACAAGGCTTGAAAGGTTTAATACCTCTCTTGCCTAGCATGCTTCGAGAAAGTTTCCTTGAGGTGAGCATTTAGCTCATAAGCTTCCATTTCCTCTAGATTCTTATGAAGTTCTGGACAAATGGTGGCCAACATAAGACAACCGACATCAATGGAATCATCACAATGTTTCTTCCATTTGTCTTTTGTTGCTTTGTTTGCATTGTCAGCTGGCTCATCGGGAATTTCTTCCTCAAGAACATATAGCTTTCTTTGTTGCTTGCGAACTATTCTCAGGCTCTGGATCCAATCCAGATAGTTGCTGCCGTTTTCTTTGAGCTTGTCCGTCTCAAGGACAGATCGTAGTGAAATGGTGGATGTGTTGTTTGATGCCATTCTACAAAATTCAATATGCAAAATATTTAGTCACATTATTTTATTTCTCGAAAAATACTCCCACTAAAACAAAGTACCCTCAATTTACAACATTTGTAATTTTAGTGGACTAAGATCCCATTTCGCACAATCCTAGACTCAGCTTTGGCATGACGCCTAGAATTGAGCTACTTTAGGTGGATAAATCTTTATCGATTACATCATATGTAACTCTTAGATTATATCATGGGATTTGGAATCGTATGCCCAAGCATGTTATAATCTCATCTTATGCCTTAAGGTTCAAAACTATTTTGATTTCCAAATTCATTAAACGTATAGGTATCACCATTACCTATCCTACTTTACTAAGATAATCCGAGTGCCCATCTTTGGCATGACCCACTCATGATGATCGAAGTCTTGATAGGTGTTTTTCAAATGAACGGCATTTTAAAATTTTAACGAGGGATTTTTATCTTATGTTAATGTCTATGTTTGCTAACGTACATCTAAACACACATAGCATCACATACATGCATAAATTTAAACATACATCGCATCACATGACAATGAAAGCATAGGACCGTGTATAGCATGACCATAATCCTAACGTGATTTTCATGAGCCAACATGAATATCACAAAGGTCAATCTAAAGGGTTAAATATGGTCTTCATTGATCTTCCCAACTCCTTGGAACGTCATACGCGATCAATTTTATCCTCGAGTCCGTCTTTCTCGTCCTTCTTGTCTTCATTACATTAATGAAATTTAATACTACACTAGTAAATTAAATTACAAGAAGTGCAAACGACACGCAGGCCGTAAAATAATAAACAATTTAAATAGACGACTCGCAGGCCGTAAAACCAATTATAATTAAACGACACGAGGCCGTAAAACCAACCCATAAGAAATTAAATTATCCAATCACATTGGTCAATTTATGGTCATGCCATACACCATACACATACCATAAATAATTATCAAATAATTAATAAAACATGTAATATACTAAATAATCAATCTGTCTGACAATCAGTCAATAAATTAAAACTGTGTCAAAAATGAACAAATCTGGACTATGGACGAGATGGGTGTCTGCACGCTCTGGGCACGGGTCCGTTCGGGTTCGAAACCCGGCGGTTGCAGTTGCAACCTTTTGCAACTATTATTTTCAAATTTACTTTAATTTTAAAACAGGCTTATAAGAAAAGAAACTACTGTGAAAGTTACCAAAAAACATGACCCAGCCGAGATGGTAAGTGGCACGGAAGTAAAGCCTAAAGACTCGGGATCGAATCCCAGTTTTTGCGGAATTATTTTTGCAATATTTAAAACAGATTTATTTGCCTTTAATAAAACCTTCCGTGTATTGTTTCCAAAACAAAACTGCAGCCCACATGGTAAGTCGGCGGAAGGCGGGCAGATGACCAGGGTTCAAAACCCTAGTATAGCAAAAACATTTTTGCAAATAAAATTAGCCCGCGGGTCCAGCTCTGACCCGACCCGAACCCAACCTGTCTCGAAACAGATCTGTTCCAGAACAGTTCTGGAGCAGAAATTCGCAAAAATAGTCCAGAAAATTCATTTTTGACGATCCGATTTAATCAAATTAAACCAAAAAATTATTTTATAAAATCCATATTTTATAAACATAATCACGAACATAATTTACACATAAATATGTTCTACACAAACAATTAAATTACATGCAAGTTGGCTCCGATACCACTGTTGGGTTTTGTATGCATCGAATACAAAATAATCGGAATAAAAACGCAGCGGAACAATAAATGTGAAAACCCAATTTAGGATCTCATGCAGTAATTTAATTATTTAATTAAAGGGTTAATTGAATTACCTTAATCCGATTGAACAATTCTAGATCCGGACTAGAAGTAGATGAATATCTCCTTCCTCTTTTGGTGATCCACACACGAACAATTTTACAAGCCGGATTGCTAGATCCTTACGAATTGTAATATCCGCATTTTTCCTTTCTCTTAATATTCTCATTTTGGTGTATTTTCATTTTTGGCAACTCTCTTGTAACCGTATTGACATTTTGAGAATATTTAATATCGGACTTTTTGTCGTTCGAGCTTGTTTCGGACCCGTTTTACTCGATTCGGTGTTTCATGTTGTTTTCGTCGCTATTTCGGGCATTCTCGTAAATCGCCGTTTAGAACCGCCGTTTCCGGGTTGCCGAGGATCCATCTCATGTTATTATGCATGTTGTGAACTTTTGTTTGGTGTTTCTATCATGTATCGTACATTTCGGATGTTTTGGGCCGTTTTGTAAATTTCCGAAAGTTTTAGGAAAATTTCGTTTGTTGTTGTTGTTTTCGAACCTTTGGGTAGTCGGGAATATGTTTTCCTTCAACACTTAAGTTCGTCGTTTCGAGTCCTTTACGTTCGTACCATCGTGAATTGTTCACCGTTATATTTCGATTCTTTTTCGGTACCTTCCTTATCTATTTCTGGCCTGTACTTCCCAGAAAAGAATGTTACGTACGTAAAACACCTTTTGGTTACGTACGTAACGTCCTAGTGTAAATGGTACAGGCATTTCTGCTTTTTTGGTTACGTATGTAAGGCCCTTAGGGCTTACGTACGTAACACAGCTTACGTACGTTAGCAAGTGGTGGCTAACGTACGTAACGCGACCTGGGTTTATAAACCCAGGAGTTGACCGATTTCGGTCATTTTTCATCCTTCTCCTCTCCTCCGACTCGTGGGCGATTTTCTTGGTGTTTTCCGGCGATTTGAAGCTTAGCAACTCCGAGCCATCATCTTCTTCGAGTTTTTGGAGTATATTATCAACATCTAATCGTGTTCTTCATCTTTAATTCGAGGTAAACTCCTAAAACCTTCTTTTAGGTAAATTGGGGTTTTCACGTTTTCGTCCGATTCGTTCCGCATGATAGATTAATTCATGATGAATATGATTAATCTTGTTGGTATTGTTGGTTTTCCCTACGGATTCATGGTATATTTCGTGGTATTTTTGTAATCGAGAGGGTTTGGTTGTGGTCCACCCTCGTTGTTGTTTTTATACGAATATACATGAATCGTAGGCGGGTTTTCGGGTGTATTCCAATTCCATACTCGTTAGGATTGGTGGTGATTGTGTTCTTCGAATTGTTAGGTTCGTAATTGTCGGTCCCTAGCATTCGTCGGCGTCTTTCCTTCCGTTCGTTGTGTCGTCTATTATTCAAGGCAAGTATTTTTGGAAACCTTTATGCTTAACATGAAATGGTAATGTACATTGTGTGTGCTTTACTCACCTCAAGAGGGTCCGATGGGGCCTCGGGGGAATCTATGACTTCACTCTGGATTCACGAGTTTGTTTTGTTAGCCAGCTCGGGAGGGTCCTTAGAGGCCTCAGGTGGGATTCATGGTGGCGTCCTGGTCCTAGCCGATGCCTGTGTGTGACTTGTTTTATAAAGTGGCCAGCTCGGGAGGGTCCTTAGAGGCCTCGGGTGGGATTCATGGTGGCGTCCTGGTCCTAGGCAAATTGATTATTTGACTGTTTGTTTCCGGAAAAAGGCATGTCTAGTTTTGGTTTTTGAATTGATATTGGTGCATGTACTATGAGATGTGTAAGCGATTGGTTTGCCTTGATTACTTGTACTAGCGTAATTGCTAACCCCTATGGGGACCCGTTGTGGGGAAATTCTTATTATGGATATCAGGTTATGATCATCCGGACGAGCGAGCGCTGGGACAGTACGAGGATGTTGTCCAGGGTCGTTGACATATGCGTTTGAGTCCTTTCATTTCCGTTTTTCCATTCGATATGGTTGTTGTCTACTTTTGAAACTTATAGATTGTACTCGCGAGTACTTAGGCTTTTCTCTTAGGATTAAGATTTGTATTCGTCAAGTTATTTATGTTTGCAATGTTGATTTTTTCCGCCGGTTGTACCGGGCGTGTGATTTGATTTTCAATTGGATGATGTGTATTTTTACTGTGGTAAATTGTGTCTAGCCTGGTGGGTCCCATGTAGGGGTCCACGGCACTGTAATATACCTTGAATGTCTCGGGGGTGTTACAGAAAATGGTATCAGAGCGCTAGGTTTATGGATACCTGGGCTTGTCGGTTATTTGGGTCTAGTTGTGTTTTGTTTTGCATATTGTCACACCGCTGCCAGCATCTCGGTACTTCCAGTGCTCGTAAGTTTTGTTATTCGGTCCTTTGTTTTCTTGCATTGTATTTCCGCTTCTTGAATCATAATTGCTTTTTCCTCCCTTACTCATCATCAATATACTTCTGTTATCTCTTAACACCAGTATGGATGCCGGAGGAAACCGTGGTCGTGGTCGTGGTCGTGGTCATGGTCGTGGACGCGGCCGAGGACGTGGGGCAGCCGGTGGGGCGGCCACGTCGCATTCTTCGGGAGCCGGCAGTACCGACCACCGTCACAGTCATGCTTCTTCTCAGGAGTGCGCCAACCTTGGTATTGCGGCCGTTATGCAGCAAATGGTAAACCAAATGGCGGCAATAGCTCAGGTGGTCCAGAACCCGGATCCAGCCCACGCTAACCGGGGCGGAACGGATCGTTGGCATCAGAATATCATCAAGATGCATCCTCCTCAGTTTTCGGGAGCTTCGGACCCGATCGGCTGGGAGGGGTGGATCAAGGAGATATCTAAAGTCTTCACTGCTACCAACTGTCCCGAGGACCGTAAGGTCCCTATTGCCCAGTACTTTCTCACTGGGGACGCTACAGATTGGTGGGAGGCCGTTGGGCCCAAAGACCATGTTGCTTCGTGGGCCGAATTTCAGGAATTGATGGAGACTGAATACTGCACGTGGCCGGTTAGACAGGCTCGAGTCCATGCCTTCTATGATGCTCAACCACGAGATACTCCCGTATCCCAAGCTATTGCCGATTTTAACAAGGAGTTGGGCTATGTAAAGACGCAAGTTGTCGAGGAGAGCGACAAAATTTTCCATTTTTCCAGGAGGATGAAACTATCAATTCGGGACTACATGTCTGGGCTCGTATGTACTACTTTGAAGGATTATCAGAGTCGAGCTATTGCTTATGATATGTCGGTGACAGCCAGTGCGGCGGTTCGGGAGAGTAAGAAACAGAAATCCACCGGAAATTTCTCGGGTCACAAGGGTGGAGGTCAGCAGAAGTCTCAGTCTGCGAATATTCTTGGAGGTAATTCGGCTCGTTTCTCTGGGGGCTATCGAGGTACTGCAAGTGCCTCCGTTCGGGATTTCAAATGCTTTAACTGTGGCGAGCTGGGCCATCGGAACCGGGAGTGTCCTCATACGCCTCTGACTTGTCATACTTGTGGTCAGTCGGGCCACAAGGCTTCCTTTTGTGAGCGGGCAAGATGGCTTCTTGGTGCTCAGACTTCTTTTCCAGCACCTAGGGAGCCAAGTGTGAATCAGGGCTCGTTCGCTCCGTAGTCTCCGCCGAGTGTTAGCCGAGGGATAGGTCGGGGTCAGCCCGCTAGAGGGGGAGATTCCAGTGTTGGCTCCGCCCCTCCACGTATCTATGAGATGAGAAGGGCCGATGATCCAGCGGCCACTGTGGCGACAGGTACTGTTCATATCCATTCCCATCCTGTCATTGTGCTTTTTGATTCGGGTGCTACGCATTCATTCGTTTCTCTGGAGTTTGTGCGCCGTTTGAGTCTTGACTGCTTATCACCTTGCGAGCCTTTCATCGTTAAACTTCCTAGCGGTGATAGAATCGTCGGTGATCGAGAGGTCCGGGACTATTCTGTGTTTATTTGTGAGAGGGCTTGGCTCTCTAATCTTATTGTTGTGGGTATTGAGGGTGAGGATTTGATTCTCGGGGATGATTGGCTCGAGCGGCATGGTGCAATCATGAACTACCGCACGAGGATCATCACCATGCTAGCCGAGGACGGAACCGAACACTTTTTCGCGGGGCGAAAAAGAAACCAAAAGTTTTTTATTAACGCCTTGAAGGCGATGAGACTCCTGCGAAAGGGGTGTACTGGTTATTGGTGCTACACCTTGAAGGCGGAGGATGGTGGAATCGAGATTTCGTCGATTCCAGTCGTTAGTGAGTTTCCTGATGTATTTCCTGACGAGTTACCGTGATTGCCACCGGATCGTGAGGTTGAGTTTGCTATAGAGTTAGAGTCGGGCGTGGCTCCGATTTCAAAGGCGCCGTATCGCATGGCACCTTCAGAGATGGCCGAGCTGAAGAAGCAGTTGAGTGAGCTTCTTGAGTCGGGTTATATTCGACCGAGCGCTTCGCCTTGGGGCGCACCGGTTTTGTTTGTTCGGAAGAAGGATGGTTCACTGCGTTTGTGTATCGACTACCGCAAGCTAAACAAGGTGACCATCAAGAACAAGTATCCTCTACCGAGGATTGATGACTTGTTCGATCAGTTGCAGGGAGGTGCGGTATTCTCGAAAATCGACTTGAGATCGGGGTACTATCAGCTTCGGGTGAAGGAGTCAGACATTCCGAGAACAGCTTTTCGGACGATATATGGACACTATGAGTTTGTAGTTATGCCTTTCGGGTTAACTAATGCGCCGGCATTGTTCATGCAGTTGATGAACAAGGTCTTTATCGAGTTTTTGGATAAGTGTGTCGTCGTCTTCATTGACGATATCCTTATCTATTCGAGGAACGAGGAGGAACACGCGTATCATTTACGAGTGGTGTTAGACATTTTGAGGACCGAGCAACTCTATGCAAAACTCTCAAAATGTGAGTTCTGGCTGAAGGAAGTGATATTTCTAGGTCACGTGATTTCAGCCGAGGGTGTTCGTGTGGACCCGCAGAAGATTGAGGCAGTGTTGGATTGGGCACCGCCTAAAAACGTGAAGGAGGTCCGTAGTTTCTTGGGTTTAGATGGCTACTACTGTAGGATCGTCGAGGGTTTCACGAAACTAGCTCGACCACTTTCACAGTTGCTCCAGAAGTCCGAGAAGTTCATCTGGAATGACGAGAGGCAATCAAGTTTTGAGGAGCTGAAGAGGCATTTGACTTCAGCCCCAATTTTGGCGTTGCCATGTGGCAACGAGGGTTTTGTCGTTTATAGCGATGCTTCGGGTCAGGGTCTTGGGTGCATGTTGATGCAACACGACAAGACTATTGCATTTGCGTCGAGGTAGTTGAGGCCGTATGAGCTTAACTACCCTACTCACGATTTAAAGTTAGCGGCAGTTGTTTTTGCACTCAAGATTTGGCGTCACTATCTTTTTGGCTCTGGATGTAAGATTTTTACCGACCATAAAAGTCTGAAGTACATATTTACTCAGCGGGAGTTGAATATGAGGCAGAGGAGGTGGTTAGAGTTGATTAAGGATTATGACCTCGAAATCCTTTATCATCCGGGCAAGGCAAACGTCGTGGCCGACGCCTTGAGTCGGAAACCAGTCTTGTTGCGAACACTTGAGATCCTTACGTCTCAAGCCGAGCTTCAGTGGGATTTGATTGAGTGGAGTGTTGAGATTTCGTTGCCTAGAACCGTAGGGCGACTTTGTGCTTTAGAGATTTCGTCGTCTCTGATCGATGAAATTAAACTGAAACAGCTGGAGGATCCGATGATTGTGCAAATCCGAGAGAATGTTCTTAAGAGAAAGTCTCCTGGGTTTGTGATTCATGAAGATGGTGTGTTGATATTCCAGAGTCGTCTTTGTGTACCGAACGACTTGAATTTGAGACAGAGTATTTTACGTGAGGCCCATGCTACGCCTTACTCCGTTCATCCTAGTTCGAGTAAGATGTACAAGGAACTGAGAAGGAATTTCTGGTGGAATGATATGAAGGAGGAGGTCGCACAGTTTGTAGCGAGATGTTTGACTTGCCAGCAGGTCAAAATCGAGCATCAGCGACCAGTCGGGTTATTGCAGTCACTTCCCGTTCCGGAATGGAAATGGGAAGACATATCGATGGACTTCATTATGACTTTGCCGAGATCGAGATCGGGCATGAATATGGTTTGGGTGATTGTTGATCGCCTGACCAAGTCGGCACATTTTCTGGGCATCAAGGGTACTTGGGGCCCGGAGAAGTTGGCTCGTGTGTTTATTGCGCAGATTGTGAGGCTTCACAGTACTCCGAAGTCTATTGTTTCGGATCGTGATGGCCATTTTGTATCGCATTTCTGGCAGGCGGTGTATAAGGCGTTGGGTACTCGTCTGCGTTTGAGTACCTCTTTTCATCCTCAGTCAGATGGACAGTCGGAACGCACTATCAGACGTTTGAGGATATGTTGCGTGCTTGTGCTCTCGACTGGAGTAGCGATTGGGAGGAGCATTTGCCATTGATCGAATTCACGTACAACAATAGTTGGCACGCGTCGATTCGGATGGCACCGTATGAGGCGCTTTATGGGCGGCATTGTCGATCGCCGATTTGTTGGAATGAAGCGTCCGGTTTGGTCGGGACCGAACCGGATCTTGTCATAGATATGAGGCGGAAGGTGGATTTGATTCGAGAACGGATGTTGACCGCTCAGAGTCGACAGAAGTCGTATGCCGACGTCCGTCGTCGACCTTTAGAATTCGAGGTGGGGGACCACGTTTTGCTAAAGGTGTCGCTGACGAAGGGAGTTTTCCGCTTCGGGAAGAAGGGAAAGTTGAGTCCGAGATTTATTGGACCCTTTGAGATTCTCGAGCGAGTCGGTGAGTTGGCATACCGTTTGGCGCTACCTCCAGCCTTGAGTCACGTTCATAGCGTTTTCCATGTTTCGCAGCTGAGGAAATATGTTCCGGATCCTAGTCATATCATCGACTTTGGCGAGATCGATATTTCCGAGGACATTACCTTCGAGGAGCGTCCCTTGAAGATTTTGGATCACCGTGAGAAGCGACTGAGGCATAAGACCATTCCTTTGGTCAAAGTACAGTGGTCGAGACATGGTGTCGAGGAGGCAACTTGGGAGACCGAGGATAGCATGCGTTCTAAGTGCCCCGAGTTGTTTATTTCTTAAGTTTCGGGACGAAACTTGTTTTTAGAGGGGTAGAATGTAATATCCGCATTTTTCCTTTCTCTTAATATTCTCATTTTGGTGTTTCGTTTTTGGCAACTCGCTTGTAACCGTATTGACATTTTGAGGATATTTAATATTGGACTTTTTGTCGTTCGAGCTTGTTTCGGACTCGTTTTACTCGATTCGGTGTTTCATGTTGTTTTCGTCGCTATTTCGGGCATTCTCGTAAATCGCCGTTCGGAACTGCCGTTTCGGGGTTGCCGAGGATCCATCTCATGTTATTATGCGCGTTGTGAACTTTTGTTTGGTGTTTCGATCATGTATCGTACATTTCGGATATTTTGGGCCGTTTTGTAAATTTCCCAAAGTTTTAGGAAAATTTCGTTTGTCGTTGTTGTTTTCGATCCTTTGGGTAGTCGGGAATATGTTTTCCTTCAACACTTAAGTTTGTTGTTTCGAGTCCTTTACGTTCGTACCATCGTGAATTGTTCACCGTTATATTTTGATTCTTTTTCGGTACCTTCCTTATCTATTTCTGGCCTGTACTTCCCAGAAAAGAATGTTACGTACGTAACACACCTTTTGGTTACGTACGTAACGTCCTAGTGTAAATGGTACAGGCATTTCTGCCATTTTGGTTACGTACGTAAGGCCCTTATGGCTTACGTACGTAACACAGCTTACGTATGTTAGCAAGTGGTGGCTAACGTACGTAACGCGACCTGGGTTTATAAACCCAGGAGTTAACCGATTTTGGTCATTTTTCATCCTTCTCCTCTCCTCCGACTCGTGGGCGATTTTCTTGGTGTTTTCCGGCGATTTGAAGCTTAGCAACTCCGAGCCATCATCTTCTTTGAGTTTTTGGAGTATATTGTCAACATCTAATCGTGTTCGTCGTCTTTAATTCGAGGTAAACTCCTAAAACCTTCTTTTAGGTAAATTAGGGGTTTTCACGTTTTCGTCCGATTCGTTCCGTATGATAGATTAATTCATGATGAATATGATTAATCTTGTTGGTATTGTTGGTTTTCCCTACGGATTCATGGTATATTTCGTAGTATTTTTGTAATGGAGAGGGTTTGGTTGTGGTCCGCCCTCGTTGTTGTTTTTATACGAATATACATGAATCGTAGGCGGTTTTTCGGATGTATTCCAATGCCATATTCGTTAGGATTGGTGGTGATTGTGTTCTTCGAATTGTTAGGTTCGTAATTGTCGGTCCCTAGCATTCGTCAGCGTCTTTCCTTCCATTCGTTGCGTCATCTATTATTCAAGGCAAGTATTTTTGGAAACCTTTATGCTTAACATGAAATGGTAATGTACATTGTGTGTGCTTTACTCACCTCGGGAGGGTCCGACGGGTCCTCGGGGGAATCTATGACTTCACTCTGGATTCACGAGTTTGTTTCGCTAGCCAGCTCGGGAGGGTCCTTAGAGGCCTCGGGTGGGATTCATGGTGGCGTCCTGGTCCTAGGCGATGCCTGTGCGTGACTTGTTTTATAAAGTGGCCAGCTCGGGAGGGTCCTTAGAGGCATCGGGTGAGATTCATGGTGGCGTCCTGGTCCTAGGCAAATTGATTATTTGACTGTGTGTTTCCGGAAAAAGGCATGTCTAGTTTTGGTTTTTGAATTGATATTGGTGCATGTACTATGAGATGTTTAAGCGATTGGTTTGCCTTGATTACTTGTACTAGCGTAATTGCTAACCCCTCTGGGGACCCGTTGTGGGGAAATTCTTATTATGGATTTCAGGTTATGATCATCCAGACGAGCGATTGCTGGGACAGTACGAGGATGTTGGCCAGGGTCGTTGACATATGCGTTTGAGTCCTTTTATTTCCGTTTTTCCATTCGATATGGTTGTTGTCTACTTTTGAAACTTATAGATTGTACTCGCGAGTACTTAGGCTTTTCTCTTCGGATTAAGATTTGTATTCGTCAAGTTATTTATGTTTGCCAATGTTAATTTTTTCCGCCGGTTGTACCGGGCGTGTGATTTGATTTTCAATTGGATGATGTGTATTTTTACTGTGGTAAATTGTGTCTAGCCTGGTGGGTCCCATGTAGGGGTCCACGACACTGTAATATACCTTGAATGTCTCGGGGGTGTTACAGAAAATGGTATCAGAGCGCTAGGTTTATGGATACCTAGGCTTGTCGGTTATTTGGGTCTAGTTGTGTTTTGTTTTGCATATTGTCACACCGCTGCCAGCATCTCGGTACTTCCAGTGCTCGTAAGTTTTCTTATTCGGTCCTTTGTTTTTTTGCATTATATTTCCACTTCTTGAATCGTAATTGCTTTTTCCTCCCTTACTCATCATCAATATACTTCAGTTATCTCTTAACACCAGTATGGATGCCGGAGGAAATCGTGGTCGTGGTCGTGGTCATGGTTGTGGACACGGCCGAGGACGTGGGGCAACCGGTGGGGTGGCCACATCGTATTCTTCGGGAGCCGGCAGTACCGGCGACCGTCACAGTCATGCTTCTTCTCAGGAGCGCACCGACCTTGGTATTGCGGCCGTTATGCAGCAAATGGTAAACCAAATGGCGACGATAGCTCAGGTGGTCCAGAACCCGAATCCGGCCCACGCTAACCGGGGCGGAACGGATCGTTGGCTTCAGGATGTCATCAAGATGCATCCTCCTCAGTTTTCGGGAGCTTTGGACCCGATCGGCTGGGAGGGGTGGATCAAGGAGACATCTAAAGTCTTCACTGCTACCAACTGTCCCGAGGACCGTAAGGTCCCTATTGCCCAGTACTTTCTCACTAGGGACGCTACAGATTGGTGGGAGGCTGTTGGGCCCAAAGACCATGTTTCTTCGTGGGCCGAATTTTAGGAATTGATGGAGACTGAATACTGCCCGTGGCCGGTTAGACAGGCTCGAGTCCATGCCTTCTATGATGCTCAACCACGAGATATTCCCGTATCCCAAGCTATTGCCGATTTTAACAAGGAGTTGGGCTATGTGAAGACCCAAGTTGTCGAGGAGAGCGACAAAATTTTCCATTTTTCCAGGAGGATGAAACTATCAATTCGGGACTACATGTATGGGCTCGTCTGTACTACTTTGAAGGATTATCAGAGTCGAGCTCTTGCTTATGATATGTCGGTGACAGCCAGTGCGGCGGTTCGGGAGAGTAATAAATAGAAATCCACCGAAAATTTCTCGGGTCACAAGGGTGGAGGTCAGCAGAAGTCTCAGTCTGCGAATATTCTTGGAGGTAATTCGGCTCATTTCTCTGGGGGCTATCGAGGTACTGCCAGTGCCTCCGTTCGGGATGTCAAATGCTTTAACTGTGGCGAGCTGGGCCATCGGAACCGGGAGTGTCCTCGTCCGCCTCTGACTTGTCATACTTGTGGTCAGTCGGGCCACAAGGCTTCTTTTTGTGAGCGGGCAAGATGGCTTCTTGGTGCTCAGACTTGTTTTCCAGCACCTAGGGAGCCAAGTGTGAATCAGGGCTCATTCGCTCCGCAGTCTCCGCCGAGTGTTAGCTGAGGGAGAGGTCGGGGTCAGCCCGCTAGAGGGGGAGCTTCCAGTGTTGGCTCCTCCCCTCCACGTATCTATGAGATGAGAAGGGCCGAAGATCCAGCGGCCACTGTGGCGACAGGTACTGTTCATATCCATTCCCATCCTGTCAGTGTGCTTTTTGATTCGGGTGCTACGCATTCATTCGTTTCTCTGGAGTGTGTGCCCCGTTTGAGTCTTGACTGCTTATCACCTTGCGAGCCTTTCATTGTTAAACTTCCTAGCGGTGATAGAATCGTCGGTGATCGAGAGGTCCGGGACTATTCTGTGTTTATTTGTGAGAGGGCTTGGCTCTCTAATCTTATTGTTGTGGGTATTGAGGGTGAGGATTTGATTCTCGGGGATGATTGGCTCGAGCGGCATGGTGCAATCATGAACTACCGCACGAGTATTATCACCATGCTAGCCGAGGACGGCACCGAACACTCTTTCGCGGGGCGAAAGAGAAACCAGAAGTTTGTTATTAATGCCTTGAAGGCGATGAGACTCCTACGAAAGGGGTGTACTGGTCTACACCTTGAAGGCGGAGGATGGTGGAATCGAGATTTCGTCGATTCCAGTCGTTAGTGAGTTTCCTGATGTATTTCCTGACGAGTTACCGGGATTGCCACCGGATCGTGAGGTTGAGTTTGCTATAGAGTTAGAGCCGGCGCGGCTCCGATTTCGAAGGCGCCGTATCGCATGGCACCTTCAGAGATGGCCGAGCTGAAGAAGCAGTTGAGTGAGCTTCTTCAGTCGGGTTATATTCGACCGAGCGCTTCGCCTTGGGGTGCACCGGTTTTGTTTGTTCGGAAGAAGGATGGTTCACTGCGTTTGTGTATCGACTACCGCGAGCTAAACAATGTGACCATCAAGAACAAGTATCCTCTGCCGAGGATTGATGACTTGTTCGATCAGTTGCAGGGAGCTGCGGTATTCTCGAAGATCGACTTGAGATCGGGGTACTATCAGCTTCGGGTGAAGGAGTCAGACGTTCCGAGAACAGCTTTTCGGACGAGATATGGACACTATGAGTTTGTAGTTATGCCTTTCGGGTTAACTAATGCGCCGGCAGTGTTCATGCAGTTGTTGAACAAGGTCTTTATCGAGTTATTTGGATAAGTGTGTCGTCGTCTTCATTGACGATATCCTTATCTATTTGAGGAACGAGGAGGAACACGCGTATCATTTACGAGTGGTGTTAGACATTTTGAGGACCGAGCAACTCTATGCAAAATTCTCAAAATGTGAGTTCTGGCTGAAGGAAGTGATGTTTCTAGGTCACGTGATTTCAGCCGAGGGTGTTCGTGTGGACCCGCAGAAGATTGAGGGAGTGTTGGATTGGGCACTGCCTAAAAACGTGAAGGAGGTCCGTAGTTTCTTGGGTTTAGCTGGCTACTACCGTAGGTTCGTCGAGGGTTTCTCGAAACTAGCTCGACCACTTACACAGTTGCTCCAGAAGTCTGAGAAGTTCATCTGGAATGACGAGAGGCAGTCGAGTTTTGAGGAGCTAAAGAGGCGTTTGACTTCAGCCCCGATTTTGGCGTTGCAATGTGGCAACGAGGGTTTTGTCATTTATAGCGATGCTTCGGGTCAGGGTCTTGGGTGCGTGTTGATTCAACACGACAAGACTATTGCATTTGCGTCGAGGTAGTTGAGGCTGTATGAGCTTAACTACCCTACTCACGATTTGGAGTTAGCGGCAGTTGTTTTTACGCTCAAGATTTGGCGTCACTATCTTTTTGGCTCTGCATGTCAGATTTTTACCGACCATAAAAGTCTAAAGTACATATTTACTCAGCGGGAGTTGAATATGAGGCAGAGGAGGTGGTTAGAGTTGATTAAGGATTATGACCTCGAAATCCTTTATCATCCGGGCAAGGTAAACGTCGTGGCCGACGCCTTGAGTCGGAAACCAGTCTCGTTGCAAACACTTGAGATCCTTACATCTCAAGCCGAGCTTCAGCGGGATTTGATTGAGTGGAGTGTTGATATTTTGTTGCCTGGAACCGTAGGGCGACTTTGTGCTTTAGAGATTTCGTCGTCTCTGATCGATGAAATTAAACTGATACAGCTGGAGGATCCGATGATTGTGCAAATCCGAGAGAATGATCTTAAGGGAAAGTCTTATGGGTTTGTGATTCATGAAGATGGTGTCTTGAGATTCCAGAGTCGGCTTTGAGTACCGAACGACTTGAATTTGAGACAGAGTATTTTACGTGAGGCCCATGCTACGCCTTACTCCGTTCATCCTGGTTCGAGTAAGATGTACAAGGACCTGAGAAGGAAATTCTGGTGGAATGATATGAAGGAGGAGGTCGCACAGTTTGTAGCGAGATGTTTGACTTGCCAGCAGGTCAAAATCGAGCATCAGCGACCAGTCGGGTTATTGCAGTCACTTCCCGTTCCGGAATGGAAATGGGAAGACATATCGATGGACTTCATTACGAGTTTGCCGAGATCGAGATCGGGCATGAATATGGTTTGGGTGATTGTTGATCGCCTGACCAAGTCGGCACATTTTCTGGGCATCAAGGATACTTGGGGCCCGGAGAAGTTTGCTCGTGTGTTTATTGCGCAGACTGTGAGGCTTCACGGTACTCCGAAGTCTATTGTTTCGGATCGTGATGGCCGTTTTGTATCGCATTTCTGGCAGGCGGTGCATAAGGCATTGGGTACTCGTTTGCGTTTGAGTACCTCTTTTCATCCTCGATCGGATGGATGTAACGCACTATCCAGACGTTTGAGGATATGCTGCGTGCTTGTGCTCTCGACTGGAGTAGCGACTGGGAGGAGCATTTGCCATTAATCGAATTCACGTACAACAATAGTTGGCACGCGTCGATTCGGATGGCACCATATGAGGCGTTTTATGGGCGGCGTTTTCGATCACCGATTTGTTGGAACGAAGCGTCCGATTTGGTCGGGACCGAACCGGATCTTGTCTTAGAGACGAGGCGGAAGGTGGATTTGATTCGAGAATGGATGTTGACCGCTCAGAGTCGACAGAAGTCGTATTCCGACGTCCGTCGTCGACCTTTGGAATTCGAGGTGGGGGACCACGTTTTGCTAAAGGTGTCGCCGACGAAGGGAGTTTTCCGCTTCGGGAAGAAGGGAAAGTTGAGTCCGAGATTTATTGGACCCTTTGAGATTCTCGAGCGAGTGGGTGAGTTGGCATACCGTTTGGCGCTACCTCCAGCCTTGAGTCACGTTCATAGCGTTTTCCATGTTTCGCATCTGAGGAAATATGTTCCGGATCCTAGTCATATCATCGACTTTGGCGAGATCGATATTGCCGAGGACATTACCTTCGAGGAGCGTCCCTTGAAGATTTTGGAGCACCGTGAGAAGCGACTGAGGCATAAGACCATTCCTTTGGTCAAAGTGCAGTGGTCGAGACATGGTGTCGAGGAGGCAACTTGGGAAACCGAGGATAGCATGCGTGCTAAGTACCCCGAGTTGTTTATTTCTTAAGTTTCGGGACGAAACTTGTTTTTAGAGGGGTAGATTGTAATATCCGCATTTTTCCTTTCTCTTAATATTCTCATTTTGGTGTATTTTCGTTTTTGGCAACTCGCTTGTAACCGTATTGACATTTTGAGGATATTTAATATCGGACTTTTTGTCGTTCGAGCTTGTTTCGGACTCGTTTTACTCGATTCGGTGTTTCATGTTGTTTTCGTCGCTATTTCGGGCATTCTCGTAAATTGCCGTTCGGAACCGCCGTTTCGGGGTTGCCGAGGATCCATCTCATGTTATTATGCGCGTTGTGAACTTTTGTTTGGTGTTTCGATCATGTATCGTACATTTCGGATATTTTGGGCCGTTTTGTAAATTTCCCCAAGTTTTAGGAAAATTTCGTTTGTTGTTGTTGTTTTCGAACCTTTGGGTAGTCGGGAATATGTTTTCCTTCAACACTTAAGTTCGTCGTTTCGAGTCCTTTACGTTCGTACCATCGTGAATTGTTCACCGTTATATTTCGATTCTTTTTCGGTACCTTCCTTATCTATTTCTGGCCTGTACTTTCCAGAAAAGAATGTTACGTACGTAACACACCTTTTGGTTACGTACGTAAAGTCCTAGTGTAAATGGTACAGGCATTTATGCCTTTTTGGTTACGTACGTAAGGCCCTTATGGCTTACGTACGTAACACAGCTTACGTACGTTAGCAAGTTGTAATATCCTAGAATTTCACTATGAATTTTTCGCATTATTTTATCTAAGTTGTACTGTACAGAGTGGGACCGATACAGTATGGATAAATAATTTTAGGAACTGTGACAGTCGTGCCAGTATATCTATCGAGGTTATTTTTAATTCTAGGATATTACATGCTTGGTGTGTTTTTCGATGTCGGACATACCGTATGAGTATTTGTATGATTGCCGTACTTGGTCGACAGTTGTAATTGAGGATATCGTGCATCAGATGTATCGTATGGAAATGTTATCGGAACGAGTATATGTATTCGGTATGTCGCGTGTATGTGTTCGGTTTATTGAGACGACAGACAGGGGCGGAAATGGCTAAGTATGGATTTGTTAACGTACGTTAAGACTTTGAGATAACGTACGCTACGTGGTACGTGTTACGTACGTTATGCGTAAGGTATTACGTACGTAACAAGAGGAATCCGACAGTTGGGACCGGTGTCGGCAGCTTTCGGCGCGGATGTGGACAGGTGAGTCAACGGATGGAGTTACTTACGTTATACAGGGTGTATTACGTACGTAATACGAGTTTAATACTGTAGCAAGTCAACGTACGTATTACGTATGCAACGGATTAAGTGTTACGTACGTTACAGGGCGACTGGCCGAGTCGTGGCCGAGATGACCTGGATGGCCGAGCATGGCCGGCCGTGACTCGTTGGGATGGCCGAGCATGGTTGGCAGTGACTCGCTGGGGGCTAGGACTGGCCGATTACGTACGTAAGGGAGCTGCTGGTTACGTACGTAAGGGTGCCGAACGAACTGGACAGTGAGGTAGGCCACGTCCGGCTACGTACGTAAGGACTCGCCGGTTACGTACGTAACGTGCCGGCAGGTCTCGGCCTATATAAGGCCTGGACCGAGTCATCTGCTCATTTCTTCATTTTTCTTCATTCCTTCTGCAATTTCTTCAGTAAAGATGATGGTTTTGAGTAGAATCAACTTATAACAACATGTTTTGGAAGTTGGAATCATGTATTAACATCGTCCTCGAGCCGGATCGAAGGTAAGAACACATGAACTTTTGGTTTTTGGATGTTCTTGAGGTTTCTTGGTGTTTTGGCCGATTTGCTACGTTTTGATTTAGATTATTGATAGAACTTGATTGTATACTCGCAATCATTCAATACTCTTGAAGTTTTGTGGAACAAATTCGAGTATTTCTTCGAATAATCGATTGAATTGGACTATGCCTTCAAAGTGTTCGATGAAATGTCTTAATGAGTAGAACTTAGAAAATTCTACACGTTTTCGTATGAATCATGATTGAATTGATATTGTTGTGATGATTCTTGGTATTTACGAGAATTCTGTTAAGGAAAGATAATGAATTGGTGATCAAATGACTCGATTATGTTGTTATGATTATGGAATCGTAATACTCTCGATGTTCTTGGTAGTTTGTTGCGATTCTTGATGTTATGAGAAGTATATATGTTGAAGACATTGTTAGGACTATTGAACACCGAATTTCGGCTTGTGTTCGTATTGTTAAGAGTTCATATGGTTTGGTTTCGTATGATCGAGATGTCGTTGAACCATCGAGTTTGATTAGTTGGTCATTTCGGTTGTTGATTGTTATTGAATGTATCGTTAATTGATTATTGCATTAGGTTGCGTTTAGTGATCGTTGAAGTTAACCGTTGTGTTGCGGAGCTTGTAGACGAAGACGGCGGGATTGAAAGCAGCTTCGTCGAATTGGTATCGAGGCAAGTTATGCTTGCTCAGTTCATAATGTTAATAAATGATTTCGTTTTCATTTCATTTATGATTCATATAGCAATGGTATGGAATATATGAATTGTCGGAATGGTGGTATGTATGGTATTCTTGGACCAAGATAAATCATAATGTATATGATTTTAAGGATGTCTATTGGAAATGGGAACGTGAAATATAATTTGGTCTATTGCATAAGAAGTTGGATATCAAGGTTAGTTATCGTGTCGATGTTGAACTCGGGATGGTGGTTGGGTATTAGTTATGGACTGTACATCATTTTGGATTGTCGGATAAATCGTGTATTCGTTCAGGGCGGTTGGTCATGGGAAGGTTAGCGTCTCCAGCTTGAGGTAAATTAATATTGTTAGACTATGATAATCACCATGTTGCATTATTGCATGTGTGTGTTGATATTTCATGTGGTGAGTGTGCACCATCGTTTGTTGGGTTCTGTGATGTGCTCTTTCTTTGAGCTGTAATCTGTTGGGCCGATGTGTTAGGGTATAAGACCTAAATGGCACCTATGTCCGGAGTATTCCTGAGTAGATGCTTCCGTGACCCTCGGCTGCTGCCTTGACAGTTTATGTGATATTGTCCGGAGTATTCCTGAGTAGATGCTTCCGTGACCCTTGGCTGCTGCCTTGGGAGTTTATGTACTATTATTATATGCATTGTTGAGCATGCTGTGAATTGTTGTCTGACGGAATACGACATTGTGGTCGTGTCGGTCTTTCATGATCGAGTTATTGTTGCCCTCTTGGAAATTCTTCTGATCCTTGTTGGATATGCGTTTCTTAGAGATTGGTTGTCATGTTGTATCGTGGCATATCTGGAGTTAAATACGTTCTGATCGTTCATGTGTAGGATTTTCGGGACGGGCACGTGTAGCATATGTTGGTTTCGACCTCATATTGAACCGTGCACACGAGACGTACTTCGTGAGGCTGATTAGGTACGAGACAAGACGAGTATCTGATCAATACCGTGGTTGGCTTGTACACGGACACATGTCCGGATCGAGCGTATCGTGACGTCCATCTTGAGTCTTATTGATTGGTCGTTCACAGTCCATGTATAATTGGATCTGTTCGATATTCGGGTTGTCTTTGAAATCTCGTATATATGATTTGTATATGGTTGATGATTTTATTCTCTCGTGTATCTGTCGCCATTGAACCTTTATTAATCTTGTTCAGAGTTACCATATCGATGGTCAACTCATTGATATCGATTCTTTATAAATATCATTTGGAGTTCACCCTGTCATTGGTAATCTCGTTCGTTATTGATTCCGTTTGAGAATTGTCTCATCGTTGGTATTCTTGGTTATTAGTCCTTGATTGATGTTATTGGAGTTTACCATGTCGTCGGTATTCTCAGTTGTTGATCCCTTATCATCCCTAGTGGAGTTTACCGTGTCGTCAGTATTCTCGGTTGTCGATTCCTTATTGCTCTTGTTGGAGTTTACCGTATCGTTGGTATTTTCGGTTGTTGGTCCTTATTGATCTTGCTAGAGTTTACTGTGTCGTCAGTATTCTCGGTTGTTGACCCTTTATTGATCTTATTGGAGTTTATCGTACTGTTGGTATTTCTGGTTGTCGACTCTTATTGATCTTGTTGGAGTTTACCGTATCGTCGGTATTCTCGGCTATTGATTCTTCATTGATCCTTACCGTATCGTCGGTATTCTCGGTTGTCAACCTTTTATTGATCTTGTTTGGATTTGCTGTATTACCGGTATTATCGGTTATTGATTCTTCATTGATCTTGTTGGAGTTACCACATCATGGTATTCTCGTTCGTGGTTGATCCTTGTCGATCTTGTGTGGAAATATCATATCATTGATATTTCCGTCGTGATGCATTGATTGTTTATCATTAATGATTGTGTAAGCATTCATGCTTGTATTGATATCCGGGACTTGCCATTGTTTCGGAACAGTTGATTTGCAGATGTATCGAGTGATATCGGTTTTTATCAGGATTGGGATCTGATTGTGCGACCCAGCCGACAGAGTTAGTCTTGGCCAGATCATTCTATATTGAGATATTATAAGTTTGGGAATTTTGATATCGTTTCGGATACAGGTGGTTACTTTTGAATTCGTTCATTACTTAAGGACACGAGGCGTGGGTTATGGTAAGAATTGATTTGTTATGGATCGTGACAGGTTGGTAAGGTTACTACAGTGAGATTACATTGGAATTATTCTTACCTTGTAATTACATTGATATGTATTGTTTTTGTGATGTGATCGTTATCATTGTTGAGTATTATGACTGACCCCGTCGTGGGCTTTATCTTTTAGGTACTCAGAGTTCGAGCTAGTAGCGGTCGTGAAGGGATGAGCTTTCCGGTGATACTGGCTATGGCGTGGTTGTTGGGATTCGAGTGTTCCTTCTGGTTTTTATAATTCCGCTGCAAATGTATTTAATTATATTTTATCCGCTGTGTGTGTATGTTTCTAAATGGCTTTCGATATTATTTGAACTGTGTTTTTATCCACTGTGTGTGTGTGTATTTTCAAAGGGCCTTTTGGCATTTTTAAACGTTTGCAAAAATAATTTTAGCCTTGTGGGTTCCAATGTGGGGCCCACGGCGCTGTAATATTCTCGTATGGTTTTGGGGATGTTACAGAAGATGGTATCAGAGCTTGGGTTTCGTAAAATCCGGGCGTGTGTGTTATGTGGCTCTACTGGTGCGGTAGTAGCGTGACTTTTGAAAATGATTTTCTAACTTTTGAGTCAAACCGATTTTGGAGGTTTCAAAATTTTTGAAATATTTTCAAATTGCTGTATTTTCGATGCCGGTGTGTTGTTAGTGTGTTGAGACTTTGTATGGGAGTCGTATGCTGGTATCACGGAAGACCATCGACTTCACGGACCTGTAAGTGTGTTCTTTCAGTTATTTCAATTTTGATGATGATTATTTGAGCATGGTGTCGTGATTTTGAGATATTTCGGGATTGAGATACTGATTGTGACAGGATTTTGAGTTTCGACGACGAAACTTATTTAAGTAGGTAGATATATAATATCCTAGAATTTCACTATGAATTTTTCGCATTATTTTATCTGAGTTGTAGTGTACAGAGTGGGACCGATACAGTATGGATAAATAATTTTAGGAACTGTGACAGTCGTGCCAGTATATCTATCGAGGTTATTTTTAATTATAGGATATTACATGCTTGGTGTGTTTTTCGATGTCGGACATACCGTATGAGTATTTGTATGATTGCCGTACTTGGTCGACAGTTGTAATTGAGGATATCGTGCATCAGATGTATCGTATGGAAATGTTATCGGAACGAGTATATGTATTCGGTATGTCGCGTGTATGTGTTTGGTTTATTGAGACGACAGACAGGGGCGGAAATGGCTAAGTATGGATTTGTTAACGTACGTTAAGACTTTGAGATAACGTACGCTAAGTGGTACGTGTTACGTACGTTATGCGTAAGGTATTACGTACGTAACAAGAGGAATCGGACAGTTGGGCCCAGTGTTGGCAGCTTTCGGCGCGGATGTGGACAGGTGAGTCAACGGATGGAGTTACGTACGTTATACAGGGTGTATTACGTATGTAATACGAGTATAATACTGTAGCAAGTCAACGTACGTATTACGTACGCAACGGATTAAGTGTTACGTACGTTACGGGGCGACTGGCCGAGTCGTGGCCGAGATGACCTGGATGGCCGAGCATGGCCGGCCGTGACTCGTTGGGATGGCCGGGCATGGTCGGCAGTGACTCGCTGGGGGCTAGGGCGCCGACACGTCGTAGGCGGTGGCGATTCTGGCCGTAATGGCCGATTACGTACGTAAGGGAGCTGCCGGTTACGTACGTAAGGGTGCCGAACGAACTGGACAGTGAGGTAGGCCACGGCCGGATACATACGTAAGGACCCGCCGGTTACGTACATAACGTGCCGGCAGGTCTCGGCCTATATAAGGCCTGGACCGAGTCATCTGCTCATTTCTTCGTTTTTCTTCATTCCTTCCGTGATTTCTTCAGCAAAGATGATGGTTTTGAGTAGAATCAACTTATAACATGTTTTGGAAGTTGGAATCATGGATTAACATCATCCTCTACCCGGATCGAAGGTAAGAACACGTGAACTTTTGGTTTTTGGATGTTCTTGAGGTTGTTTTGGCCGATTTACTTCGTTTTGATTCAGATTATTGATAGAACTTGATTGTATACCCGTAATCATTCAATACTCTTGACGTTTTGTGGAACAAATTCGAGTATTTCTTCGAATAATCGATTGAATTGGACTATGCCTTCAAAGTGTTCGATGAAATGTCTCAATGAGTAGAACTTGGAAAATTCTACGCGTTTTCGTGTGAATGATGGTTGAATTGATATTGTTGTGATGATTCTTGGTATTTACGAGAATTTTGTTAAGGGAAGATAATGAATTGGTGATCAAATGACTCGATTATGTTGTTATGATTATGGAATCGTAATACTCTCGATGTTCTTGGTAGTTTGTTGCGATTCATGATGTTATGAGAAGTATATATGTTGAAGACATTGTTAGGACTATTGAACACCGAATTTCGGCTTGTGTTCGTATTGTTAAGTTGATACGGATTGGTTTCGTATGATCGAGATGTCGTTGAACCATCGAGTTTGATTAGTTGGTCATTTCGGTTGTTGATTGTTATTGAATGTATCGTTAATTGATTATTGCATTAGGTTGCGTTTAGTGATCGTTGAAGTTAACTGTTGTGCTGTGGAGCTTGTAGACGAAGACGGCGGGATTGATAGCGGCTTCGTCGAATTGGTATCGAGGCAAGTTATGCTTGCTCAGTTCATAATGTTAATAAATGATTTCGTTTTCATTTCATTTATGATTCATATAGCAATGGTATTATGGAATATATGAATTGTCGGAATGGTGGTATGTATGGTATTCTTGGACCAAGATAAATCATAATGTATATGATTTTAAAGATGTCTAGTGGAAATGGGAATGTGAAATATAATTTGTTCTATTGCATGAGAAGTTGGATATCAAGGTTAGTTATCGTGTCGATGTTGAACTCGGGATGGTGGTTGGGTATTAGTTATGGATTGTACATCATTTTGGATTGTTGGATAAATCGTGTATTCGTTCAGGGCGGTTGGTCATGGGAAGGTTAGCGTCTCCAGCTTGAGGTAAATTAATATTGTTAGACTATGATAATCACCATGTTTCATTATTGCATGTGTGTGTTGATATTTCATGTGGTGAGTGTGCACCATCGTTTGTTGGGTTCTATGATGTGCTCTTTCTTTGAGCTGTAATCTGTTGGGCCGATGTGTTAGGGGATAAGACCTAAATGGCACCTATGTCCGGAGTATTCCTGAGTAGATGCTTCCGTGACCCTCGGCTGCTGCCTTGGGAGTTTATGTGATATTGTCCGGAGTATTCCTGAGTAGATGCTTCCGTGACCCTTGGCTGCTGCCTTGGGAGTTTATGTGCTATTATTATATACATTGTTGAGCATGCTGTGAACTGTTGTTTGATGGAATACGACATTGTGGTCGTGTCGGTCTTTCATGATCGATTTATTGTTGCCCTCTTGGAAATTCTTCTGATCCTTGTTGGATATGCGTTTCTTCGAGATTGGTTGTCATGTTGTATCGTGGCATATCTGGAGTCAGATACGTTATGATCGGTCATGTGTAGGATTTTCAGGACGGGCACGTGTAGCATATGTTGGTTTCGACCTCATATTGAACCGTGCACCCATGACGTACTTCGTGAGGCTGATTAGGTACGAGACCAGACGAGTATCTGATCAATACCGTGGTTGGCTTGTACACAGACACATGTCCGGATCGAGCGTATCGTGATGTCCATCTTGAGTCTTATTGATTGGTCATTCACAGTCCATTTATAATTGGATCTGTTTGATATTCGGGTTGTCTTTGAAATCTCGTATATATGATTTGTATATGGTTGATGATTTTATTCTCTCGTGTATCTGTCGCCATTGAACCTTTATTAATCTCGTACGGAGTACCATATCGATGGTCAACTCATTGATATCGATTCTTTATAAATCTCGTTTGGAGTTCACCCTGTCATTGGTAATCTCGTTCGTTATTGATTCCGTTTGAGAATTGTCTCATCGTTGGTATTCTTGGTTATTAGTCCTTGATTGATGTTATTGGAGTTTACCGTGTCGTCGGTACTCTCAGTTGTTGATCCCTTATCATCCCTAGTGGAGTTTACCGTGTCGTCAGTATTCTCGGTTGTCGATTCCTTATTGCTCTTGTTGGAGTTTACCGTATCGTTGCTATTTCCGGTTGTTGGTCCTTATTGATCTTGCTAGAGTTTACTGTGTCGTCAGTATTCTCGGTTGTTGACCCTTTATTGATCTTATTGGAGTTTATCGTACCGTCGGTATTTCTGGTTGTCGACTCTTATTGATCTTGTTGGAGTTTACTGTATCGTTAGTATTCTCGGCTATTGATTCTTCATGGATCCTTACCGTGTCATCGGTATTCGCGGTTGTCAACCTTTTATTGATCTTGTTGGGATTTGCTGTATTACCGGTATTCTCGGTTATTGATTCTTCATTGATCTTGTTGGAGTTACCACATCATGGTATTCTCGTTCGTGTTTGATCCTTGTCGATCTTGTGTGGAAATATCATATCATTGATATTTCCGTCGTGATGCATTGATTGTTTATCATTTATGATTGTGTGAGCATTCATGCTTGTATTGATATCCGGGACTTGCCATTGTTTCGGAACAGTTGATTTGCATATGTATCGAGTGATATCGGTTTTTATCAGGATTGGGATCTGATTGTGCGACCCAGCCGACAGAGTTAGTCTTGGCCAGATCATTCTATATTGAGATATGATAAGTTTGGGAATTTTGATATCGTTTCGGATACAGGTGGTTACTTTTGAATTCGTTCATTACTTAAGGACACGAGGCGTGGGTTATGGTAAGAATTGATTTGTTATGGATCGTGACAGGTTGGTAAGGTTACTACGGTGAGATTACATTGGAATTATTCTTACCTTGTAATTACATTAATATGTATTGTTTTTGTGATGTGATCGTTATCATTGTTGAGTATTATGACTGACCCCGTCGTGGGCTTTATCTTTTAGGTACTCAGAGTTAGAGCTAGTAGCGGTCGTGAAGGGATGAGATTTTCGGTGATACTGGCTATGGCGTGGTTGTTGGGATTCGAGTGTTCCTTCTGGTTTTTATAATTCCGCTGCAAATGTATTTAATTATATTTTATCCGCTGTGTGTGTATGTTTCTAAATGTCTTTCGATATTCTTTGAACTGTGTTTTTATCCGCTGTGTGTGTGTGTATTTTCAAAGAGCCTTTTGGCATTTTTAAACGTTTGCGAAAATAATTTTAGCCTTGTTAGTTCCAATGTGGGTCCCACGGCGCTGTAATATTCTAGTATGGTTTTGGGGGTGTTACACAAGTGGTGGCTAACGTACGTAACGCGACCTCGGTTTATAAACCCAGGAGTTGACCGATTTTGGTCATTTTTCATCCTTCTCCTCTCCTCCGACTCGTGGGCGATTTTCTTGGTGTTTTCCGGTGATTTGAAGCTTAGCTACTCCGAGCCATCATCTTCTTCGAGTTTTTGTAGTATATTATCAACATCTAATCGTGTTCTTCGTCTTTAATTCGAGGTAAACTCCTAAAATCTTCTTTTAGGTAAATTGGGGTTTTCACGTTTTCGTCCGATTCGTTCCGTATGATAGATTAATTCATGATGAATATGATTAATCTTGTTGGTATTGTTGGTTTTCCCTACAGATTCATGGTATATTTCGTGGTATTTTTGTAATCGAGAGGGTTTGGTTGTGTTCCGCCCTCGTTGTTGTTTTTATACGAATATACATGAATCGTAGGCGGGTTTTCGGGTGTATTCCAATTCCATATTCGTTAGGATTGGTGGTGATTGTGTTCTTCGAATTGTTAGGTTCGTAATTGTCGGTCCCTAGCATTCGTCGGCGTCTTTCCTTCCGTTCGTTACGTCATCTATTATTCAAGGCAAGTATTTTTGGAAACCTTTATGCTTAACATGAAATGGTAATGTACATTGTGTGTGCTTTACTCACCTCGGGAGGGTCCGACGGGGCCTTGGGGGAATGTATGACTTCACTCTGGATTCACGAGTTTGTTTCGCTAGCCAGCTCGGGAGGGTCCTTAGAGGCCTCGGGTGGGATTCATGGTGGCGTCCTGGTCCTAGGCGATGCCTGTGCGTGACTTGTTTTATAAAGTGGCTAGCTCGGGAGGGTCCTTAGAGGCCTCGGGTGGGATTCATGGTGGCGTCCTGGTCCTAGGCAAATTGATTATTTGACTGTTTGTTTCCGGAAAAAGGCATGTCTGGTTTTGGTTTTTGAATTGATATTGGTGCATGTACTATAAGATGTGTAAGCGATTGGTTTACCTTGATTACTTGTACTATCGTAATTGCTAACCCCTCTGGGGACCCGTTGTGGGGAAATTCTTATTATAGATTTCAGGTTATGATCATCCAGACGAGCGAGCGCTGGGACAGTACGAGGATGTTGGCCAGGGTCGTTGACATATGCGTTTGAGTCCTTTCATTTCCGTTTTTCCATTCGATATGGTTGTTGTCTACTTTTGAAACTTATAGATTGTACTCGCGAGTACTTAGGCTTTTCTCTTCGGATTAAGATTTGTATTCGTCAAGTTATTTATGTTTGCCAATGTTGATTTTTTCCGCCGGTTGTACCGGGCGTGTGATTTGATTTTCAATTGGATGATGTGTATTTTTACTGTGGTAAATTGTGTCTAGCCTGGTGGGTCCCATGTAGGGGTCCACGACACTGTAACATACCTTGAATGTCTCGGGGGTGTTACACGAATAATATTGATAAATAGTACAACACAAATTCCTTACTAGAAGGATTGTACTATTGATCAAGATCAACTAAGGGAAGAGGATTAGACGACCGACGTCGTTCTTCTACTGTAAGAGGAAGAGGTCGATTTTTTCTTCTTCCTGGAAGGGGGCGATTTTTCTTTGAGTTCTTATGACAACTCCTTATCATGGATCTCTTATTTATACTAAGTAATCCCTAGATTCAAGAATCTAGTATTGGATTAGTTGCCCCTCAACTTATTAAATAATACAATATATATAATATCCAATATTATATATATTACTTATTATTTAATCTCCTTATAAATATAATATCGAATATTATATTTATTATTCTCAGTTGATATTTATTCCTACTTGTCTATAATTGTCGTACGTGCGACCCAAAAGGCTTATATTATGTTAGCAATTATTTAATACCTTATTAAATAATAAATCATAAGCGGCCTCTAGCAAGACATTATGATTACCCAAATAATATAAGTTAATAGTCCATTAAACCTTTTAACGTGTCAAATCCCTTTGTCACGCGATATCATATTTGAACTAAGTCATGGAGTCTGTCATACTTATTTAGGTTCAAATGCTTTCTCGATCTTAAGTAGACTGATTGAATCAAATGACTCTTCATTTGAGCATGGCCATGCATTTCCTTCAGTCCAACGGTTACCCTTTGAAATGTTTTGTTGGAGAAATGTGTTTTGTGATCGTGCACCGTAGTATTACGGAATATAAATGTTTTCTAAAATGATTTCTGGCGCATATTTCATCTGATTAGAATGGTAGTTCAAATGGATTGTACTTGCACTAGCAGTTGTCGCTAACCCCTTAAATGGGGGAAATACTTTTTTATTTCAGGTACAGGTCTTGGAGGCAAATGAGCATGCGGGCAGTACGAGGATGATGGGGCAAGAGTGAATCTGTTCAATGGTCGTTCGTTAATGTCATGTCTTTTAAATTTTATTAATCATGTCGTTTACTTCAGTAATCGAGTACTTCTTTCTTTTGGAACATTGTGAATGTTGTATACCCGATTTGGGTTTTGGTTGATGTTGTATTCCACTGTTGAGTCCGGTTTACTTTCTGTATGTCTTGGATTGAGAAATTATTTGCATGTTGATGTCTATCACTGTTATCATGTCGAGCTTGTATGTTAGCCTGGTGGATTCAAGGAGTGGGGTCCACGGCGCTGTAATAGGCCCCTGAACGTCTTGGGGGTGTTACAGGTATTAGATACAATAGTTCGTGGCATTGAGTACAAGTGGGATATTGTTAGGAATATGCCCTCGAATGCCACTCAGAGGATGAGAGAGTGAGAGCATTATATTGTAATTATGAATATTAATTTTAATAATGCATTTATTATTTCTATATTATTATATATCACTGGAATTGTGATTTGGTATGTAGAAAAATAGTCCTTGTATTTGAGATAAAATATTTCACTCTTTATAGAGATAAGGAGATAGGCACTGGAAGTGTTCAGGGCTTGAATGCCTAATTGGTTCGTAAATCGATAAAACATAACTGGGAATTAAATTTAGACAAGGCTTGTATAATGTGTAACTTGACATGTAGAGTGACTTTATGCACTAAAGATTAGTGGGGTCACATGTTATATGTATGCTAATGAGATTAATATACTGGAACTCGACTCATATCGATTCGGTCACATGATTTTCACTCTTATATTTTCAATGACTGAATTAGAAGGTTGTGATAGGTACACATGAACCTTTGACTTGAAATCTCAGTAGGAGATGTGCTTGTGACATTAAGTTAGTCATTAGAGTAGTTCGATCCAATAACTGGTTGGTGGGGTAAACCTCGAAGTGCGACTTAGTGGGCAAGTAGCAGTCTCTACTGAATACCAAAATATGATTCTTTCTCCTGTAAGTGAGCAGGTAAATGTCTTATGAGGTTAATGTCAAATGCGATCATAAGTCTTTGGCCAAAGCATTTAGAGCTAGTTGTATTTGATACACGAGAGCTCGGTGATTTCCATTTGCATTAAAAAATATATATGTCAAGTTGAAATAGGGTTTAATATTACCGCGACCCTAATACTTGACCGGGATATATGATTGAAGGGTTTATACGTGTACGATATTCACGACATAATGGTTTTAGAATGATCCAACCATTCGTTCTCAGTTGGGTTACGGTGTAGGGCATAGGACTAGCCAGGAAGTGCTAACACTTATTGGATCCTCTAAATGCTAACTAAGACGAACCTACATAGTCGCGGCATAGGAATTGACAATGGATTATATTTAGATGATTCTCTCTTGGTTAATATTGGACATTAGATGTCTAATTTAATTTAATGGATAAATTAAATTGGTCTCGTGAATTAAATAAATTACTGGGTAATTACTTTATTTATATTACTTTTTAAATAATTTATTTTTAATATAATTAATTAACTATATTAATTAATTGTCGTAATATTGAAACATACTAAGGTTTATCTATCGGACTGATACACGAAGGTCCTTTTCAAGGATCGAAATGAACCAACTCCATAATTATTCTTCATGGCCGCCCCCCACCTCACACCACTTATTGGTGATTTATCTTAATTGTCTTCATGTCATTTTGATATTATGTGGGGTTTAAATGATATATTAGATATATTATTTTAAGGCTTTAATGAATAATTGAGGTGTGTAATATGTGTATTAAAATCAACACCATCCTCCACTTCTTTGAAGGGGTGTTCAACCGAGAGTAAGAGTGGGGAGAGAATTTTTCCTTGAGTTTTTAAGTGTAAGTTTGAGAGAAAAATATTATTTATAAAATACTTTAGAGAATTTTTCCTTGAGTTTTACACTTGAGTTTTAATCTCGAGCCTTATTTGTCACGCACCTAGTTCACAATTAAATCTTTGACCAAGGAGTACAAATGGATGGTTCTTCAACAAAAATGAAAAATGAATAAAATAACGTGTTCAATCAAAGAAATAGGCTTAGGCTCAATGAGGCTTCTAAGGATAAAATATAATAATATGGGAAAATATAAGTCAAAGGGGTTAGTCCTAATTGCCTTCATCATCTAAATGCATGAGCTCATAAATATAGTCTCAAAAATGTATAAATGAGCAAGTTCTAAAATGAACACAATATGTTTGACCACACAACAAAAAGAAACATAGCTGATATATATATGCTCTTAGGCTCAAATCTTACGAAAAGGGTGGTGTATTGAATATTATACACCTTTATCCAAATCCATTATCAAAATCAATGAAACGTCCCAAATAAATATGATTTCTCACTAATATTTTCTAAAGAAAATGGTGCCATGATTTCTTAAAATTCTCTTTTCGCACACACACACACACACACACACACACACACACACACATATATATATATATATTTACGGATAGTAATAAGAGTCTATAGCCGTCGTCCGCCTCCTGCTTCAGGTGTCTTCTTCACCTCCTTGCGGCGTAACCTCTCTGCCTCGCCATTCCGATTGACAGCACCTTCTTCATTCGTCTTCTTTTGCATTGTCTTCCCTTCATTCTTCATTTCTTTCTTTCTTCTTCGGTCGCTCCTGCCTTTGAAAAGGTACGTTTCTTTTTTGGATTTAGGGTTCTTTTTGGGCATGGGTTTTGTTGTTGGTTGGTGTTCTCCGTTTGTTTCAAATTCCTTCTCTTCCTCTCTTCTCTCTTTCGTTGTGCAAATCTCGCTCAAGTTTTTTTTCTTTCTTTCCTTCTGGAGGTCGGGACCCTATCTGGACGCTATCTTATTCTCTCATGCTTGTAGATCTTCAGTGGCAGGTACGTTTTCTGATTTTTCTATTTAGGGTCTCTGTTGCTTCCTTTTTTTTTCGCTTTTTCTCTGTTCTTCTTCTTCCTTCGGCTTCCTCTTCAAGTTGTTTTGTGCTTTCGGTGAATTTCTTTTTCTCTTCTTCTTTTGTGGTATATTTTCTTTGGCCTCGCCGATTTGGGCCTGTTCAAAAAATCAGGATTGAGGAATTTTTTTGTCTTCGTTGCTCATCTGAAATTAGCACGCCTTATCATACCAAAAAGATGCAATTGTCTTCGTTGCTCATCTGAAATTGTTTAGCAGTTCAACAATTGCATCTTTTTTTCTTTTGGAGAATTACGAGAGCCACCCTTGAGGTTCAACCTGATTATTAAAAATCCAGTTATGTTCCACAGATATAAATATTCACTTAAAGTATTACAAACACACAATCAAGGTTTGCGTTTACTTGTGCTTTCGGTGAATTTCTTTTTCTCTTCTTTTTTTGTGGTATATTTTCTTTGGCCTGGCCGATTTGGGCCTATTCAGAAAATCAGGATTGGGGAATTTTTTTTGTCATCGTTGCTCATCTGAAATTAGCACGCCTTATCATACCAAAAAGATGCAATTGTCTTCGTTGCTCATCTGAAATTGTTTAGCAGTTCAACAATTGCATCTTTTTTTCTTCTGGCGAATTACGAGAGCCACCCTTGAGGTTCAACCTGATTATTGAAAATCCAGTTATGTTCCACAGATATAAATATTCACTTAAAGTATTACAGACACACAATTAAGGTTTGCATTTACTTGACCAATATGCCTCTTGAGGGTGAATTTTGTAAAATAAAAACAATCGTCAGGAGGTCTATTTGGACTTTTGAAAGATAGTAGTTTTATTTTTCAATGGCTAAACCTCGAGGTGTCTTTTGTGGTTAACCATTTATTTTATGTCTTTTTTTTTAAACATGCATTTTCTCCTGATATTTCTGGTGTGCATGGTTTGTGAATCAAAATAGAAGATATAGAATGTAATGAATGGGAATTTCACTATCGATATTGGCTCAACGATGGGAGTAGGGTTTATGTTCTGGAGGGGCTTCGAGATTATATGGCATCAAAGAAATGGCGACCAGGTGATACATGTAATTGTTGTTATTCATTTTCAAAGAGATACAGAGTATTCATATCAGAATCCTTGTTCGGCTGCATATTGCAATACTGGAAATAAAAAATAAAATGCACCGCGATTATCAGATTAGGCGTATTTGGATGCTGCTAAGGTGATGTTTCTGGTTTTCGTCGTGCCTGGTCCTAGATAAGAATCCCGTCGTTCGTGTGATAGCAGTATCTTCTACTCTAAGGTCTTGGTGATTGCTAAAGTTTGGCTATTATTCATTAGTACATCAACATATTACCATGTTTTTTATTGGCCGTGTATGTGTTAATGGATTCGAGATTCAAAAGATCTCAAGATCCATGGATTTCAAATACTTTGGATATGAATTCCATTCATTTGATATTCCTTGTCTGGGTGTAACGTAGATTTGTGAAGATTTCGAATCCATTATAAGTTTTGATTATTTATTTTTCAATTGTTATTTAGTGAATCGTCAATCATCTACTGCACCATAAATCCAATTATGTTGGGGTCGGTGGTATGAAGATTATAGTTCCAATTAATTGTATAAATTTAGTGAACAATAGAAAAATATAGAATTAACATGTTTTTAGTCTGTGTGCGCATTTTGTGTGGGGTATCAAAGACAAGGTTTTAGGATGTACTAAAACACAGTTAGCCGAACATTTTGTGGAGACGAAGTTTTATGCATTTTATGTGTGCATAAATAAACTGAACTAAATTAAATTGCGGATAGATTTGGAATCCATTGATTTGAGTTAGCCGAACATGTTGGGTGGGCTTGATAATGGTTTTCGATTCTTTCCCGTCAAAAATTTACTTAGACCTTTGTCAGGAACCCTTTGGTCATGCAGCATTTATTGTTATGAGATCATATCCAACACAGTACTAAACCAGCCTCTTATCAGCAAGTTTTGTATTCATTCTACTCTAAAGACATGTACGTTTCTTTTTTCCAGTTACGTTTTATCGAGTGGAACCAGTGGGAAAGGTGGTAATGGGAATAAGAAAGACTTGTGCTGGCTAGCATCTTCTCTCAAGGTACGGCAAAATACAGTTGGTCCTTGTTGTTTCTTATTCTGTCCTTTTCGATAATATTGTTTCCCTCTAATGTAGGCTTTTCATCATAACCCCGCACGAAAGGTAAAAACGACAGAAGAGGAAAGACCACGATTTCAGCTGGACAATGTGAAGTTATATGTGCGTATCATATTGTTCGACTCCTAGATGGTTCGTCAATTTTGCCGCCTTTTTTTCTGCATTTGAAATTGAACTCTATTTTCTTGTGTCAATTTCTAGCACGGCTAAGAATTTTGTGCGGCTCTTTAGCTTTCTATGAATTGTAGCTGTGTAGCGGTTAGATGCAAGAGGGGTCGTATATATGGGTGTGTGCTGATCGTCTTGCTGAGAAGCCCTCCAGGGCACTTCCCTGAAGGGTAGAGCATAGATGTGTTTAAAAGAGTGTTGTAAATGAGTGTTGTATGTATTATATACATATATAATTTTATATAAGTGATAGGTTGTGATCTGAATACCACTTCTTGTGCATACGATACAGGGGTTTATTTATTTATTTAGAATAGGATCAGGCCTGTCATCATTAGACATACATATGTCGGGTTAATCAAGATTCAGGCATGGTTAAAAAAAACATTTCGAATATTATCGTCTCCCAATTTTGCTAGGTTGTCTCCACTGGATAGGTATTTTTTCTTAACATTCAGATTTTGTTTGTGCTTTCCTCTGACTTTTGAGATTAGGCTTTTATTTTTTCCATATTTTCTCGCATTCCTGTGTTGGTCTTTTTATATTCCTACATAAGGAGGCGACCGATTTGGTCTTCTGATTTGAATTCGTCAATTTCATAGGATGTCTAAATCTAGATTTAAAATATCTGGTTATAGACGTTAGCAATTTGACATGATGATATCAATGCAATTTCGTTGATATGTAATTGCTTGAATTTGATTAGGCAACTGAGGAGATGATTGCGGATGTTCTTCGTGTTGAAATTTTCAAGGGTGCGGAATATCCTTACAATGCCACAAATGAATACATATGACATCTATTTCAGACTTGATTTAGAATTTGTCAGCTGCGCTTTGACGTACGCCTAAAAAATATTATTTGAGCATATTCTTTTGTAGGCACGTTCAATACACAACACGACTCACCGACCTCTTGCACCAGGGTACACTTTTGCAGGAAACACAGACAAACTTCAATACACACCATCCTCACCGCAACCGAGCTGAACTCATCCCTAAAATGGGCACCACCGTGCATCGCACGGTGGGTAAACCTAGTATATATATATATATATATATATATGTATCCTTGCCCCACACTTAAAAATAAAAAATATCCTTTTTGTGTAAAAGAAAGCTAGAGTAAGGGTTTAAAGAAAATTTCTTTGTTATAGAAGATGATGCCTTAAACCTTTTTGGACACTACGTCATAAGTGCTCATACGCAATGCCTGTTTATTGTTGCAGAAGACACGAAAAGTGTTGCCTTAGGCCAAAGGCAAGACCAAACTCTTGTTGCCAATACGACCGTTGCCTTTGACACCTAAGGCAACACTTTTAGTCTCTACTGCAACAACGGAAAAGTATTGCATTACGCCTATAATGCAACAACATAACCATGTAAGGCAACAACAAACGATGTTGCCTAAGATTTCAAAAAAAAAAAAAGAACATAGGGTCCACATGTGCCACGTCATTCTGTAACATCCCCAAAGCCGTATGAGAATATTACACGCCGTAGACCCTTTCCACAAGAATCTACCAGGCTAAACATCCATAAACAACCAAATGCTTGCCCGGCCAGGGCTGAGCAATATAATAATAGAGACCGTTAAGGTCACTTACACATAAACACACAGACCGATGAGGTCACACAACTCCATCAACATCACTGACTAACAAAATGACCCACACCGGGGTCGACACACAATACAGCGGAAGACTGAATCACCACTATTACTACAACCAACCTCGACAAAAACTCGACTCTTGATTAGGATCGCCGCTCGTCATCCCCATGTGCCAATCCCGTGTTGCTCCCCGAACTGCATGTACACGGGCCTTGAGCAGACATCCACCCCCCGAATACTCGGGGGTTAGTAAAACTCCACTGTTTTACTAGTGCAAGTATCAAACCATACGAAATGTAACAAGCAAATAGAAACTACGAATTTAATACGGAAATCAATTATCAAAATGTTCCCGAGAAGTTTTAGAATTTCGAACTCAAATAATAGATATTTGAAAAGGAACACATCATCTCGGGAATTTTTAAAATATAAATTCTTCTGGACCTCGAGTCCTAATTTACAAAACCTTTTCGAAAACATTAGGGCCTTAGTGTAATACCCGGTTGTAATTCATTCATTTTCATTCAGTAATTATCAGTCTGTAATTGTCACTCAGTGTATTTTCACTCAATTATAATCATTCATCAATCATGTTCATTCACCGTGTTCACCGTTCGTATAAACTTCGAGTTGAGTATCGTTATTGTTCATCGTTTCAACTTTCCTCATATGAGTTCGACTTTGTTAGATCACCATTAATTTTTCGTAACTCCAAAAATTCTAAATCTTTGCAATATTATAGAGCATCGAGTTAGCTTTCCATTGGTTCAAACGGTGAGTCAATCGGAGTCCGGACGAGAGAGTTATGGTCGTTTTAGCTCAACCGCTCATTGGCCGATCACGCCGAGCACTTTCGGCCGTGTCGTCCGACACGGCCCGTGCCGCACTCGTCCGGAAAGTGCCGAAGTGTTCGCCTCGAGGACCCGGCCGTGTAAATGCAGCGCGGCGAGTCGAACCCTTCGGATAAGCGAGAATCATGCCGAGCACGCCCGGCCGTGTCGCACAGCGCGGTCGAGTCATGCCGAAGTCATTGTCGGACGGTCCTTGTCGGGAGGCCCTCGGCGCGCGACCGTGTCAAGCGAGGACACGGTCGAGTCACTGTCGGCGGTGTCGGCCGGTGCGCGACACGACCGTGCCGATCGGCACGGGCCGTGTCCGGCGACGATCGACCCCTATAAATTCATTTTTTCATCATTTCACCCATTTACGCATTTTCTTCACCTTCAACCGAGAGATAAGGCTTGAGGGAGGGTTTTCCTTCACAAATCATTTGGGTGTTTGATTTTCTTCATCTCCTTTCGATCGTGAAGCCGGATAATCAATCTAACGCATATTCTTCGGATTGAAGCACTTGGATCATCAAGAGGTAATTCCTTCAACACTTTGGACTTCGATTTTGTGTTGAAATAGGATGTTTTGGACGTTATAATCATGATATATGAAGGGATATGTATATGATTATGAGTTTGTATAAGGATTCATTGGATTATTGAGGGATTATTCAAGAACACTTTGGAAATCGAATTGGAATTGGGGATTTTCGACTAATTGTTGTTATGATCATGTTTTCGGATAATCATAACGGATTATTGATCGTATTGGAGATGTTTTGTTGATTTGAAACACTTCTTGGGGATTTGAAGTTGATATTATTGAGGTTTAGTTGTATCTGATCAAAGTTGGCCTCAAAGTGTTCGATATAATGCCCGATGAACTTGGTTTAATCGTATCGACGTCTTGAGTTCGTTTTATTCGTGTTTAATTCGTTATTAATCGGATTGTTGGTAATTGTAATGAATTAAGGTTGTTCGAGCGACCGGTATCTTGGTTAGGACGTTGTTCGTGGACGGACCTTCTTCATTGTTGTTGTGTAAGTTAAATCTTACTCGGTTAAAGGATACTCATTCCTTTCGTTGTTGATTGTTCATAATCATAATTCATTCATCATAATTATAATCATTTTGAGATTTGTAATTGTCGAATAATAATTTCATTCACGAGGAGCAGCGGTTCCAAATCATTTCATTGGATTATCAATCACGTCACTATTACTTTCATAACGGTGAGTCATTTTATCCTTGTCTAATTAATTATTCATTGGCGTTCATTATGGTCATTCTCGTTCATGTGACCTTGCAGGTTCATATTGCGTGGCGGGTGTGGTGTGTGGAATTTTTAGTCGGGCACATGATGGTCATGTATTGGGTTCACCGATACATCGGACCGTGCACACGGTAACGCTTACCTCCGTGAGACTAATTAGGTACAAGGCGGGTGTGTCCGGTCATTCGTCTTGTACACTTGCATGAGAACATTACGGGCGTACTATGGTACTCCTCTTGGCGTAATTCATAATTAAGAATGTTTCATAACTTGATTAATTCATGATTGTGTAATTTCAACCCTTGAGGATTGTTGTTCTTTGTATGGCCCGTTTGGGGATTTTGTTTTTCGTGTCATGGCAAGGCAAACGCACGGGAATAGCATGTTGATGTCGAGGAGTCCTAGTGATACTAGTAGGGGCCCCGATCTTTGATTATTCATGTTATTGTCCTTTATTTTCCATTGCAAACTTTCATTTGAATACTCCGTTTCATTCGGTGTTGTGTATTTTATCTTCATATAAAATACACTAGTATTGTATTATCTGGTGTGTTGTAACTAAACTCCTCATCGGAGTAATTATTGTTGTAATGTAGTTCGGTACTACATTTATCTTGTGTAATTCATTCATTTTCATTTGCACAGTGGGTCCCGGTTGGGGATCTACGGCCTTTGTAATATCCGCCTAGTTTGGGGTGTTCTGAGTTGGTATCGAGCGTGGTTTTGAATACTACCCTCCAAGTCATGTCTCATTTGAAATCATTGTCATCGGACTAGTATCATTGGACTTTCGCGTCACGTGTGACTGTGCGAATCTTGAGCCAATCGGGCCAAGAAAAGAAGCGTAAGACTTCTAACGCCATGGTATAATTTACGGCAATAGTCATTCACTCATCATTCATCATTTAACAATCCTCAAACATCATCATTCATTATGATCGGGACGATCATATTAACTCATCAATCACTTAATTCATTTCATTACTCGATTAATAATCGGACGATCATGTTAACTCATTAATTACTCAATTCATTTCATTACTCGGTTGTGTCTGGATAATCATATTATCAATCTTGTTAAGTTATTCAAGATAATCATTTCAAGAATTTCATCGGATAATCATGTAACTTGATAAATCATTCATATAATCACTAAGTTAGAGCATGTATACTCATTTTCATCATCTCATGACATAATCATAACGTGCTAATCATGCGGAAATATAATCATTATGTGACCTTCCTACTTGAGTATGGAGAGAGGCATCGAGGATGCACGGGAGAGGCGCGGTGCGGACCGAAACCCGAGAAATAATCACTCATTGCCGGAAATCGTGCCGGGACTCGGCTCGATCGGAAGATGTTCGGGTTGATCCACTCACTTTTATGCGAGCCATGATGACCCATGTGCGGTTGCTCAATCATCAACTGCGCCACTCGGCCGGTTTAATCGAGAGAACTCTCACGTATGAGCAGTGCTAAGGAAAGTCTTGAACAACAACTTTCATTTGTCGGCAAGAAATCAACAGCGTAATCAATCCGAAGGCGGTCAACCTTCAAGAAGCCTCGTGTAGGTCCTATCGTTTCGGCGACCTCTACGGCGCATAATCGTGCGGGATCTCATTCACGAGCGGCCGGTTCGGCCATCACTGTTTCAATTGTGGGCAGCGGGTCATTTCAGCTTGAGTGTCTCAAACCGTCTATCACGTGCTATAATTGTGGGAATTTTGGGCATAAGGCCCGTTTTTGCGAAAGGACTCCAAGTCGGCTCCGGCGGCATCTCAGGCCCCGAAGCCACCAGCGTTTGAATCAGGCGCTTTGTCATCGTCGTTTAAGACACTGGAAGCAAATAGAGTTGGAACTCGTATTTATCGAGACAGGGCGTCGGTTCGGGGACCAGCAAGTCCCGATTCATATGATGAGGAGCATCGACGATCAGGTGATCCGAACGATTTCAGGTATACTCGTAATTTAATTTCAACTTGTGTGTACCTTTTGATCTTTGGTACACCACATTCATTCATTTTCGAATCATGCTTGAATAGACTTATTTCGGTATAGTCCTACTTAATGACCGCGATTGGTTGATGGATCTAATCGTGGTGAATTTATCTTAGGACGATATAATTTTCGGTATTAGTTGGTTTGACCGTCTCGATACTATCCTCAGTGTTTGATAGCGTTTGGTCGCTATCTTTCCGTCGTTAGTTGTCGAATGTGTGCCTCAGGGAAGTAATCCCCGTTGTTCCAGTAGAATTTTTATTATGGCGGAAGCAGAGAAATTCCACAATCGAACTATTCAATCATTCTTTGTATCATTTTCATCGATTGGCCTTTCTAAGACAATCGAGTTATTCAATCATTCATTGCGTCATTTTCATCGATTGGCCTTTCTAAGGCAATCGAGTTATTCAATCATTCCTTGTATCATTTTCATCGATTGTCCTTTCTAAGACAATCGAGTTATTCAATCATTCATTGCGTCATTTTCATCGATTGGCCTTTCTAGGACAATCGAGTTATTCAAACATTCATTGTATCATCTTCATCGATTGACCTTTCTAAGGCAATCGAGTTGTTCAATCATTATTGGTATCTCTTTTTATCGATTGACCATTCTAGGGCAATCGAAATGTTCAATCATTCGTGGTATCATTGTCATCGATTGACGATGTATTTCGGATGAGTTATCCGGTTGCCTTCACATAGAGTAAGGGAATTCGGGAGTGAGTTGGAGCAGTCGTCCCCTTTATCGAAGGCACCGTATCGGATGGCCCCGACTAGAATGCATGAGTTGAAGATTCAACTTGAGGAGTAGTTCGAGAAAGGTCATCTCCGACCTATTGCGCCCCCGTGAGGAGCACCAGTGTGATCTGTCAAGGAGAAGGATGGCTCGTCTCGTGTGTGTATTAATTACCAAGAGTTGAGCAGGCGATGAGCAAGAGTAGTACCCTTTACCTCGTATTGATGATCTTTTAGATCAACTTAGAGCCTCGGTATTTTCCAGGATCGACTTAAGATCTGGATATCACCAATTGCGGATTCGAGAGTCGGATATCGCGAGGACAGCGTTTTGTACACGCTATGGTCATTATGAGTTCGTAGTTATGCCGTTCGGGCTAACTATTGCACTGCGGTATTCAAAAAGTTAATGAATCGGGTTTTCATCGACTTTTTGGATCGGTTGTTGTTGTCTTCATCGACGACATTTTGATTTATTCTCGTAGCCGGGAGGAACACGAGTTTCACCTTCATCAAGTGCTCGACGTGTTGAGACGAGAACAACTTTATGGGAAGTTTTCCAAATGTGAGTTACGGATGTCAGTGACGTTTCTCGGACATGTAATTTCATCGGATGGAGTACGTGTTGATCCTCGGAAGACGGAGGCTATCGAATTGGTTACCTCAGAAGAATGTTAAGGAAATCGAAGTTTTCTCGGATTAGCGGTTATTATCGGAGGTTTGTGGAAGGATTTTCCAAAATTGCTCAACCATTGACGAACCTTTTGCGGAAGGATAAGAAATACACGTGGTCCGACGCGTGTCGTGAGTTTTGAAGAACTCAAGAGTCGGTTAATGTCGGCTTTGTACTTTCCTTGCCGCGAGGGACGGAGGATTTGTGGTTTATAGTGATGCGTCGGACGGGGTCTCGGATGTGTACTCATGCGAGCAGGAAGGTTATTGCCTATGCTTCACGGAAGTTGAGACCTTACGAGGTTAATTATCCGACACACGACCTTGAGCTAGCGGCCGTGGTGTTCGCTTTGAAGATTTGGCGTCATTACCTTTATGGCGTCACTTGTCGATATTCACCGATCATAAAAGTTTAAAGTATATATTTACTCGAAGGAATTAAATATGCGGCAGAGGCGGTGGTTAGAACTAATCAAGGATTATGATATTGAGATCCTTTACCACCGGGCAAGGCGAACGTTGTCGCCGACGCCTTGAGTCGTAAGTCCATTCGGGAGCGGATGCTTGCTCGTTTAACAATTCGGAAGGAGCTCCAGGAATTCCTTAGACCCGAGATCGAGTGCAGCCGGCGAGTTCGGGGACGACTTTGTATGTTAGAGATTTCATCATCTCACGAGGATGCAATCGGGGAGAATCGGGGTTCGGACCCGGCATTGTTGCGCATTCGTGAAGATGTGGCTCGGGAAAGCCCACGGATTCGTGGTCCACGAGGATGGACTTTTGAGGTTTAAGAACCGGTTGTGCGTGCCGCGAATGACGAGTTGAAAAATTCTATTTTGAGAGAAGCTCATGCTACCCCTTATTACATTCATCCGGGGTCCGCCAAGATTTACAAGGACTTGAAACAAAATTCTTGGTGGAGTAATATGAAGCGAGAAGTCGCGAATTTGTTTCGAGATGCTTAACTGTCAACAAGTCAAGATGGAACCTCGGCGACCGCGAGTATCTTGATACCGCTCCTATTCGAGAATGGAAGTGGGAAGACATTTCTATGGAATTCATCACAAATCGCCGACGAGTCATCGTGGCATAAATACGATCCGAGTGATCGCGGACCGCTTAACTAAATCAACTCATTTCCTTGAGATCAAGGATTTGTGGAGTCGAGAGATGGCGATTATTCATCAAGGAGATAGTAAGACCGCACGGTACTCCTAAGAGTATCGTTTCCGATCGTGACGGACGATTTGTATCTCATTTTGGAAATCGATTCACCGTGCTATGGGAACTCGGCTCAATCTCGGATCGCCTTTCATCCTCGGTCAGACGGACAATCGGAGAGGACTATACAGACATTAGAGGACATGTTGAGGGCATGCGTCCTCGATTGGAAGGACGATTGGGAAGCCCAACTACCATTGATCGAGTTCACGTATAATAATAGTTGGCATGATTCCATTAAGATGGCACCTTACGAGGCCTTGTCTTGTCGTCGTTGTCGATCTCCCTTGTGTTGGGATGACTTGTCGAATCAATCGGCACCGAACCCGCTATGCTTATAGCCGCCGGTAGAAGGTAGCTTTGATCAAGAGTCGTATGTTGACGGCTCAGAGTCGGCGAAATCATATGCGAGATAATCGTCGTCGACCACTAGAGTTCGAGACGGGTGACCACGTCTTGGTCAAGGTATCCCCGAGTCGAGGTATTTTCCGTTTCGGAAAACGGGGGAAGTTGAGTCCGAGATTCATTGGACCGTTTGAAATTTTGGATCGAGTAGGCGAGTTAGCTTACCGATTGGCTTTACCTCCGGCCCTGAGCCGAATTCATAATGTGTTTCATGTCTCTCAGTTGCGAAAGTATGTTGCCGACCCGAGTCACATACTGCGGTTCGACGAAATCGAGATCGCCGACGATCAATCATATGAGGAGCGTCCTATACGAGTTTTAGAGCGGCGAATCAAACAGTTGAGAAATAAGTCGATTCCTTTGGTCAAGATTCAGTGGTCCAGACATGGAGTCGAAGAGGCCACTTGGGAAACCGAGGAGATTATGCGGGAGAGTTATCCCGAGTTGTTTGACCCTTAGTTTCGAGACGAAACTCTTTTTAAGGGGAGTATGTAATACCGGTTGTAATTCATTCATTTTCATTCGGTAATTATCGATCTGTAATTGTCACTCGGTGTATTTTCACTCAATTATAATCATTCATCAATCATGTTCATTCACCGTGTTCACCGTTCGTATAAACTTGAGTTGAGTATCGTTATTGTTCATCGTTTCAACTTTCCTCATATGAGTTCGACTTTGTTAGATCACCATTAATTTTTGGTAACTCCAAAAATTCTAAATCTTGCAATATTATAGAGCATCGAGTTAGCTTTCCATTGGTTCAAACGGTGAGTCAATCGGAGTCCGGACGAGAGAGTTATGGTCGTTTTAGCTCAACCGCTCATTGGCGATCCGCCGAGCGCACTCGGCGTGTCGTCGACACGGCCCGTGCCGTACTCGTCCGGAAAGTGCCGAAGTGTACGCCTCGAGGACCCGGCCGTGTCGTGCAGCGCACGGCCGAGTCGAACCCTTCCGGATAAGCCGGAATCGGCGCCGAGCACGCCCGACCGTGTCGCTCGGCACGCGGTCGAGTCATGCCGAAGTCATTTGTCGGACGGGTCACTGTCGGGAGGCCCTCGCGCCGCGACCGTGTCAAGCGAGGACACGGTCGAGTCCTGTCGGCGGTGTCGGCCGGTGCAGCGACACGTGCCGATCGGCCGGGCCGTGTCCGGCAGCGATCAACCCCTATAAATTCATTTTTTCATCATTTCAGCCCATTTTCTGCATTTTCTTCACCTTCAACCGAGAGATAAGGCTTGAGGAGGGTTTTTCCTTCACAAATCATTTGGGTGTTTGATTTTCTTCATCTCCTTTCGATCGTGAAGCCGGATAATCAATCTAACGCATATTCTTCGGATTGAAGCACTTGGATCATCAAGAGGTAATTCCTTCAACACTTTGGACTTCGATTTTGTGTTGAAATAGGATGTTTTGGACGTTATAATCATGATATATGAAGGGATATGTATATGATTATGAGTTTGTATAAGGATTCATTGGATTATTGAGGGATTATTCAAGAACACTTTGGAAATCGAATTGGAATTGGGGATTTTCGACTAATTGTTGTTATGATCACGTTTCGGATAATCATAACGGATTATTGATCGTATTGGAGATGTTTTGTTGATTTGAAACACTTCTTGGGGATTTGAAGTTGATATTATTGAGGTTTAGTTGTATCTGATCAAAGTTGGCCTCAAAGTGTTCGATATAATGCCCGATGAACTTGGTTTAATCGTATCGGCGTCTTGAGTTCGTTTTATTCGTGTTTAATTCGTTATTAATCGGATTGTTGGTAATTGTAATGAATTAAGGTTGTTCGGCGACCGGTATCTTGGTTAGGGCGTTGTTCGTGGACGGACATTCTTCATTGTTGTTGTGTAAGTTAAATCTTACTCGGTTAAAAGGATACTCATTCCTTTCGTTGTTGATTGTTCATAATCATAATTCATTCATCATAATTATAATCATTTTGAGATTTGTAATTGTCGAATAATAATTTCATTCACGAGGAGCGGTTCCAAATCATTTCATTGGATTATCAATCACGTCACTATTACTTTCATAACGGTGAGTCATTTTATCCTTGTCTAATTAATTATTCATTGGCGTTCATTATGGTCATTCGTTCATGTGACCTTACGGGTTCATATTGCGTGGCGGGTGTGGTGTGTGGAATTTTTAGTCGGGCACATGATGGTCATGTATTGGGTTCACCGATACATCGGACCGTGTGCACACGGTAACGCTTACCTCCGTGAGACTAATTAGGTACAAGGACGGGTGTGTCCGGTCATTCGTCTTGTACACTTGCACGAACATTACGGGCGTACTATGGTACTCCTCTTGGCGTAATTCATAATTAAGAATGTTTCATAACTTGTTAATTCATGATTGTGTAATTTCAACCCTTGAGGATTGTTGTTCTTTATGTGACCCGTTTGGGGATTTTGTTTTTCAGGTCATGGCAAGGCAAACGCACGGGAATAGCATGTTGATGTCGAGGAGTCCTAGTGATACTAGTAGGGGGCCCCGATCTTTCAGTTATTCATGTTATTGTCCTTTATTTTCCGCTGCAAACTTTCATTTGAATACTCCGTTTCATTCAGTGTTGTGTATTTTATCTTCATATAAAATACACTAGTATTCGGTATTATCCTGGTGTGTTGTAACTAAACTCCTCATCGGAGTAATTATTGTTGTAATGTAGTTCGGTACTACATTTATCTTGTGTAATTCATTCATTTTCATTTGCCTGGTGGGTCCCAGTTGGGGATCTACGGCACTGTAATATCCGCCTAGTTTGGGGTGTTACACTTAGCCCGATTCTCGTTTCAAAGCATACAAAATAATAAATCATTATGAGTCCGAGATCCATATTTAAAATGTTACCTGTACCATCACGGCTACACGATCATTGCTCGTACACATCATGTACCGAACTCCGGAGGCCTCGATGGACCTTACCCGAACCACACACACTGTTCGTACACATCATGTACCGAACTCCGGAGGCCTCAACGGACCCTACCCGGTCACAACATCGTTCGTACACATCATGTACCGAACTCCAGAGGCCTCCTCAGACCCTACCTGGATCACACACCTTGTCCGTACACGTCATGTACCGGACTCCAGAGGCCTCGTCAGACCCTACCTGGTTCACACACTTTGTTCGTACACATCATGTACCGAACTCCAGAGGCCTCGTCAGACCCTACCTGGATCACACACACATCGACTCGACACAATTCATAATCATTAAATGTCAAGTCATTCCACATTACACCGAAATGTACAATCAAGCATGTAAACCAAAACAACACAAACATCATGATCATCACAACGACTCTTAACCAACATAACACACATTCGGTACACAATGCATTGAACAAACACGTGTATAACCATCTCATATGTACATCGCAATCTTTCACAAATGGCACAACGCCTAACACGTATACCAATATATCACTATTATCACAAAGCCTTCAAATTTCGTAAAACACAACCAACTCAAACGGAACATATTTACGGAGGCAAACAAAATCGTCATACATATCATACGTAATTACTATTCACAAGATACAAGTCGTATAATAAGATACTTGCCTCGAAACCACGACGCGGAGAATCGGCCGAAGTAGGTTGGCACGAGCTGATTACGAACTCGCCGACTCCACCGAACGACAATCCACAACAATGAACTACGAGCGAAAACAATAACAACGAAAATGAATTACAAAGTACGACCCAAAGCCGCTGAATTCAAAGAACAAATGACGAAGGTTCAAGGATTTCCCCCAAAACGGCCAAGAACACGATTCGTCTCGTCAAAACCCAGCGGAATTCCAAGTTGAAATATGGATATACAATCCATAGAATATGTTTAACAACATCATTTAACCATAATCGATCCATCGAAAACGGATGAAGAACGAGATCGGGGACAAATCTCCCAAAAAGTCAATTTGAAGGAAATCGAGAAATATACTTCGATTCGACGAATAACAATGGATTAAATGATGTTAAACACAAGAATACTATCAAGATTAATCATACCCATCATGAATTAATCAACAACACGGGCGAATCGGACGGAAATGCAAAAATCCCCAAATTCACGAATTTAGGGTTCTAAGGAAGATTACCTTGATTATTTGGATCAAAGGTTGATAACGGACATCGATTGATGTTATGGACTCGAGAACTTCATGGATTTGTTGTTAAACAACATGGCTTCGTCGCCCATGAATCGCCACTCGCGGACGGAGAAGGAAGGAAATGAAAACGAAGTGAAATGTGATTTGCTCGACCATATTTATCTTGGGCCGGACTAGCGTGCGCTAGCCTTCCCGGACTAGCGTGCGCTATCGGCGGTATCGGCCGAGTACCTAGGCGAGTCCCACACGACCGGCATCGCCGACCAAACTGTCGACCGAATCCGCTAGCGTGCGCTAAGTAGGAAGCTGCGCGCTAGCCGACTATCGATAGCCTTTGGGTGAATTGCCGGCCAGTAACGTCGCTAGCCGGCCGGCGGCGTGCGCTACGCTGCCGACTAGCGCGCGCTACGCTCGGCGTGGCGTGCGCTACTCGCCGATCTGACCGAGTCGAGAACCTCGAAACCCCATTGCCCGGGCCGATGGCGTCGCTAGGCCACCGGCGGCAGGCGCTACACTGCCGGTTAGCGCGCGCAGCCTCCGGCCGTGGCGTGCGCTACGCGGTTCTGCCGCACCGTCCGGCGGTGCCGCAATCGTCCGGCGATCCGCCACCGTCGGCCGATCCCGCCACGCGTGGCTCGGCGACCGATTTCAAAGCGTCACGGGCGAACACGACGAAAAGTTCGCGGACAACATAAACGACTCGAAATGAAAGCGTAATACCATAATTAGTCATACGCGACCAAGAAACGGGTCGAGACAACAATTACAGATACGGATACCCGTAACTTTCAAGAAATTACAAAATGGCCCAAAACGCCCGGAAATCACGATACGTGATCGAATAACCGAACCGAAGTTCACAACACGTCTAACAAAGTTAAACGGACTTGCGGAAAACTCGAAACAACAGTTTCGGACGAGATTCGCAAGAATCGAACTCAAGTGCGGAAAAGTCGCTAAAAAGCACAGAACTCAACGAAACGACACCGAAACGAACTCGGATGTCTAAAAGTGTAGAATTAATAATTCTCAGAATGACGAAACGGTCACGAGCGAGTCGTCAAAATGGACTTCCGCTGAAAAAAAGAAATTACCAGAAATCGAAAATTGCGGATATTACACATTATTGGGCCCACCTTTGTGCCACGTCGTCAGTGGGTCCCATATTGATGCCACATCATCAATGGCCTCTAAATTTGTGCCACGTCAGCAATGGCCCGCACATCTATGCCACGGTAGCCATTTTTTTATAATACTACTTTTATAAAATACAACAGCAGCTAAAGTAAAAGGCAAAACTTCATACAAATATTTTGAAATAACCATTTTATTTTTACATGAACCCATCCAAAATAAACCAAGGCAGCCAAAACCAACAAGGATGCCAATACAAAATACAAAGTCCTAAATTCATACAAAGCAACAAACCACCAATTTAACTTTAAAAGCACCAAACCAAGCAACACCACCAATCTAACTTAAAAAGTAAAAAATTAATAAGTCTAAATACATTGATCGAAAGTTACATATTGAAATAACTGATAAGTGGTGCCGCCTTGAGTCATAGGAATATAATTATCATCTTGATCACTTGATATTGTTGCACAAAATTCTCCGCTTGACTTCCTCTTTGGTCGAGTGAATTAGCTTCTAACCCCCATCCCTTACAACTACCTTCCTCTAAGCCGGAATTAGCTTCTCACACTCTCATGTCATAAGCGAGTAGATTTACTTTAACAAAAGTTCCAAAAAGTTTAATCCCAAATTGATAATCACGAGCTACATTTAGCATAGTCGAACTTGATAATAGATGCACCTCCATCCTGGACCACCATAACCAATAAAAGTGAAGCCCAAACGAAACTTTCAGTATAAGTCTTCCATGTTTAAAAGGCTAAGAAGACATCTACTTATAATACAATCATTATCATGCTTGTAGAAACACTCCTCGGAAAATAGCAGCACAGAGAAAACAAAAGGCCTTTAATTTCTTCTAGAATGTCAAATGTAATGGAAACAATAATTGCGGGAACTGGTGCTTCGTACCATTGAAAAGTAAGGCAAATTGCACGATTTCGTATAAGGAAAGCATCGACAAATCTGAATGTTTTCTAAGAACGCTGCAGGACATAGAACAATGAGATCATCTGATTTCATACTACTGGTGTGAACCATTCTTAAGTATAAGGTAAAATCGAATGTAATGTATAATTCACTTGGATAAATTGGAGGGACTTCTTTAAAACATGAAAACAAAGACCCCATCGTTCATATCATAAACCAGAAATCAAATTTCAATAAATATAAAGTGGAATAGGTGAAAATAATTTATTTCTTGAGAAGTTGATGCAAATTCCGTGCATGCATTAAAGTTTTTGATGTGTATAAAAGAGAAATTGATACAGCTTCCAAAGTTGGAATATGCATGGATAGTTCCAAAAGTTCAATCCCAAATTGATTGAATCACGAGCTACCTTTAGTTTCAGTAGCAGATCGACTTCAACAATGGAATCACGAGCTTTGAACAACGGAATCCCAAATCGAATCCCAAATCGATTGAATCGAATTCTTTATATATATATGTATATATAGAGAAATACAATTTTACTTAATCACATTTAAACTTTCTATGATATGAAATCATTCAAAATAATATTAGAAAATCGCGTGCAAAAAGTGTGTGTGTTCATAACTAGTGCATATTATATCTACACACACCGGCAATTGTAGAGAATGAAAGAAATACAGAGTGCAAAGCACAGCATTCACTGACAGTGTCAAGAGTCATAGTGAGTGCTTATTTGGTGTAAGTGCAAGCACCATGTTATTATGTTAACCAACAATCAACATCATCATCATTTCAAAAACTTCTTTAAAATAGTTTTACAATCAACTGTTTGTGAAATGAAAATAATTAGATATACGTGCCAGAAATCAAGTGAATGATTGTCGCAAGAGGCGCAGGCCAAAGAAAACCTAAAGTTCTGTCCTACAAAAAAAAAAGAGTTGCCACGAAAAAGAGAAGTGGAAAAAGAGCTCTCATGTAATAACTCAAAATTCAACTATAACATACGCATCACGCGTGGGAACATGTAAACAAAGACAAAATGCAGATTCGGAAGTTATAAAACATTAGTAGCTAGTGCGGGATAGCTTAAAAACATGGATCATTATTTAGCATACACATCTCGAATTACCAAAAAGACATTCAATAAACCTGTAAAACATGAAAAAAGAATATTTCTTGACATTGTAAGACAATTCATAATTGATTTGTGGCTCATCTTTCCTTTGTATATCTCCCCACACGCTCTTACTCAGTCTGCCCCCAAACTCTCATCCTTAAGGTAAGCATCCAATTTGCAAAGACACACATAACCTTGAGACAAGATAGATATTCCCATAGGTTCTCCAAAAACTTAAAAGTGTGTCAATGCATTTAATCAAGCCCTACAAAAGTGATAACCAAAGGGTGCTCTTGCACAGGCAGAACTAAAACCCTACAAAGTGAAAGCCATAGGGTGCTCTTGCACCATCTGATTCGACATTCTAATATTGGCTCTATTGACATAGACAGCCTTCACCAATGCTTTTTAAGAATCGTTCATGCACCATAGGAAAATGTAAATAATTAACTCAGACACAACGGATACAGCTAGTTCCAAACATCTATCACCATAGTCTACATCTACGAAGCACGGACACTTCAAATTGAAAATGTTAGCTGTGTCGTGTCCCCATGTCGTGTCCTATTTCATGTCTAAAAAATCGCATCTGAGGCGTGTCCCTTATCCACTCACATGTCCGTGATTCCTAGGTCTACAGTTAGCATACCATAATGAGGGTAAGTTCGCTCCACTACATAATGCTAAACTCTTTAACCTCTCATCTCCACCAAAAAAAAAAAGTTTCTCGCAGGTCTATTACTATACGGTAATTGAAATGCCCCGACTACTGAAAACGTCATTTTCTATTTCTTTAAGTCATCATTCAATTACCGTAGCATTTTCAGTTACCGAAGTATTGCAATTTCCTGAGCAAGTGAAACATATTTTCCAAGATCTCCGGGATTATAGCTTAGCAAACTGGATATTCAGAGCAATTTAGTCTACTATAATCACACAAGTAAAGAACAGATAATTCACATCCAACTCTCCTGCTCAGGTTGACTAACTGTTTCGAACACCGCAAGATTCCAATATAACCTTCATGTATGCAGTTTAAATACTACCCCATTACAAGGTGTGGTTGAACCTAAGCACAAATGAATGTTGTGCCATAAAAAAAAAGAATGAAAAAGACATAATGCTAACAAACAAAATTCTTGTTTACCGCTGGGCAATATAGAAAAGAAGATCATCACAACCGAAACCGCAAATGTTAAGATCAACCAATTGCCACTGGCTACGATCGACCGCGCACGGGCAAATGATATCAAAATCAAAACGAGCAAATGGACTATAAGTCATTTTAATCTTTCGCCACATAGAAGGGTTCTGACCAGTATTTCCGCCGCGCCCAGCCACTGAGAAGAGGGAGTAGAGAAGAGGGAGTAGGGTTAAGGGGTTATAAGGGGGAGATCGGACGGTCCTGATGAAGGGGAGATTAATAATCTCAATCGGACGGCTCCCACTAAAAAAGGATGTCATGGGCTTTGGGTCGGGTTCGGGCTGGGATAATAAAAATGTTATAACGGGCCTGGTTGAGCCAAAATATTATAACAAAACAGATAACATAATATAACCACACCAGCAAAATACACTTAGCAATCAATCAAATAGGGGAAAAAAACTAGGAAACCCTTGAGCAATCATTCATATCTAAACAAAAAAGAATTTAATCCTTCAAATCAAATCCAAAATAAAAACTTCAACATACCTTTTTAATTGACGGATCGAGAATTAAAGAAATATTACTTAAAATGTGGAACCAACCACAGCGTTTCAAAAACCGCCATGTAAGTGTACTCTTACATAGCACTTCCTAATTAAACACTATATAAGTATTTTTAAAAAGGATTGTATTATTTTTTATAATTTAATATTTTGAAGTTTTAATATTAAAATTTATAATGTGTATTAGATTAAATAATTTAAATATATATGAATTATAATTTATAATATATTATATATCAAGCTTTGAAAATAAAACATATATAGTAATTTATATTTCATTATATATATTGATAATATATTAAACTTTAAAATTATAAAAAATATTTATAATTTTTAATTATAATATTAAAAAATATGATAAGTATTTATATTAAATATAAATAATTTAAATCAAATTATTATATGTTATGTATCAAACTTTAAGAGTAAAAAGTTATCAAAATTTAAATTTCATTTCATTGTTTGTTTTTGACAATAACTTGAAAAAATTATTAAAAAATTAGATATAATGCAACACCATGACATGTGTTGCATGTCGCGCAACACCATTTTTATCTTGCAACATCAAATATATATCTAGTGCAATACTATTTCAGTAGTATTTCAAAAGATCAAAAATCAGCAATCTATTGAAACGCTTTGGTGGCAACACTAGCTAAAAGCATTGCCTATGAGCACTTATGGCGTAGTGGGACCTGCAAGAAAGATAAATGTGGCAAAATAATGAAAGAAAACATATACTTGTAAGTATAACACAAACAACCAATATGGGCTTCAAGAGAGTCCAAAGAGTCGCCTTAAGCTGCCATCAATACTTTTATTAAAGAAAATGAGAACATTACAGCAACAGCAATAACAATACATAAATCGTGAATAGATGCGCGTCGAGATATAAAAAAAACTCCTTAAGGTGCCATTATTTTCACAACTTTTACACCCGCTAAAAGATAAAAACAACAAGAGGAATAAAATGGGATCTCAAAGGGAAATGAACGAATCAATTTTGTGCTTCCGCACAGTAAAATCTTTCATCCAAACAACATTAGCTAGAGCTGGATCTAGTTTAGGAACAAATGCAAAAAGTTTTTCAATCAGCTCTTTTGTGTTGTTGCAACCACTATGATTCGTTTAGCACGCTCATAAAATCTTTTTATAAGAGTATGTTGGGTTTTACGTTTATCTAATACAATAAATTTGAGCAAAAATGCAGCGGAATAATTATTGAAAAAACCAGATGAGGATCTTCACATAGTAATTTAATTGATTTAATTAAGAGTTTGCTGAATTGCCTTCATTCGAAGAATAGGTCTAAATTTGGACCAGAAGCTAATGAAAATCGTCTTCCTCTTTCGGTGATCCACACACGAAAAATTAGTACAAACCAGATTGCTAGATCCTTACGAATAATGTTGATAAATAGTACAACAAATAATTCCTTGCTAGAAGGATTTGTAGTGTTGATCAAAATCAACTAAGGGAAGAAGACAGGATGACTGAACTAGGACTTCTTGGACAAGAAAAATCGGTCGATCTATTTGGAGGGGTAAGGGGTCGGTTTTTCTCTTACTTTTATTATGACAACTACTTGTCCAATATCCTTTATTTATACTAAGTAAACCTTAGAGTTAAAAGTCAAGTATTTGCTTAGTTACCCACCAAGTTATTACATAAATAAATATATATATATATATAATATCTTATATTATATATTACTTATTATTTAATCTTCTAATAAATATAATATCCAATATTATATTTACCATTCCCAATCGATATAATTAAATAATACAATATATAATATCATATATTATACATTACTCATTATTTAATTTCTTTAATAATATAATATCCAATATTATATATCTTATATTTAATTCTTGCTTGTCTATAGTTGTCGTATCTGTGACTAAAAAGGCGTATATTATGTTGGAAATTATTTAAAACCTTATTACATAATAAATCATAAGCGGTCTCTAGCAAGACATTAAGACTACCCAAATAATATAAGTTTATAGTCCATTAAACCATTTAACGTGTCAAATCCCTTTGTCGCACGACATCATATTTGAACTAAGTCATGGGAACTGTCATACTTATTATGTCCAAATGCTTTTCTCGATCTTAAGTAGACTGATTGAATCAAATGACTCTTCATTTGAGCATGGCCATGCACTTCCTTCAGTCCTACTTATCAAGGGGCCCAGCAGATATCTCTCTTTCTAAAAAGAGGGGACAACACCCCATCTTGATTATTCATTGCCTTCTATATGACTCCCACTAATCCCGATCGCTAACCTTTATGATCACCATGTTTCAGATGACGTTAGACTACGTCAAGACATAGCAGTTATCATGTTGGACTCTATGATAATCTCAGGTTCAAGGATTTATTGACATACTTTTATATTGAAATTTATTTATGACATTTCCATGTAGTGATCTCAATGCGGGTCTGTTCAGTATTGTGTTCTCCAACCAATACCTATAAGTTTGATCCGTACCATATGCATAATCATCCGATGATTATCATTCAAACTTATACTTGCATTTTAATCACTTAGAGTCTCTACTCTACATGATTCGACAAAGGACATATGACTAATCTTATTATTCGTGAATAATTATTATTCGATTATTATAATATTAAAACATGCTCACATTATAATAATCAACGAGAAATAGATTATATCAAATAACTTTATTTAAATGTGATCATTACAAATCTAGGCACGTCGAATGTCCTAGGGCACTATTCCCAACAATCTTCAGCTTGCACTAGGACCATTGATTCATGACTTTTAGTCCTCTCGATCTGGCATGCTCTTCGTATTTTTCTTGTGAGAGAGGCTCGGTAAGTGGATCAGCAACATTCGCTTCCGTTGCTACTTTGCATATACTGAGTATGTGTTTGGATCTCTAATCAAAGCTTGACTCTTTAGCTCACGCAATAGCACCATTATTGTTGCAGTAAAGACTTATAGGACCTAAATGATCAATATGTTCTCCTCGGCCGCATCCGATACTGCCAGGTACTCAGCTTGATCTATAGAATCTATCAGCATGCTTTAATTTGAACATTTCCAACTCACAGCACCTCCATTTTAAAGAAAAATACAAAACCATCTGCAATCTTAAATCGTATCAATCGGATTCGAAACTTGCATCAGCATAACCATTTATTTACAGCCAGATCATTCCCACACCTCCATAAATTAGGAACACATCCCCAGTACTTCTTAAGTACTTTAGGATGGTTTTCACTGCTGTCCAGTGACTTTCACCTGAATTTGATTGGTATCGACCTGTCATGCTAAGGGCAAACCATACATCTAGTCAAGTACAAATCATGGCATACATGATCGACCAAATGGCCAAAGCATATGGAATCTTGCTCATGCGGGCTCGCTCATCAGGATTCGAAGGACTCTGAGTCATACTCAGATGAATGCCATGTGACATAGGCACGAGTCCTCTCTTGGAGTCCTGCATATGGAACCTCTTCAATATCTTGTTAATGTAGGTACTCTAACTCAGACCAATCATTCTATTTGATCTATCTCAATAGTTTTTTATCCCACGAATATAAGCAGCTTCTCCTAAGTCTTTCATGGAGAAACAACTTCCCTACCAAGTCTTAACTGTCTACAAGGTGGGTATGTCATTTTCAATGAGTAATATGTCATCTACGTATAAGACTAGGAAAACAACTATGCTCACACTAACCTTCTTGTACACACATGGTTCATCTTCATTTTGAATAAACCCAAACTCTGTGACAGTTTCCTCAAAATGAAGTTCCATCTCCGAGAAGCCTGCTTCAACCCATAAAATAATCTTTGAAGCTTGCAAATCTTTTAGAATTCTCTGGATGAACAAAACCCTCAGGTTGTGTCATGTACACATCCTCGAGTAAGTTTCCATTAAGAAACGCTGTTTTGACATCCATTTGCCATATCTCATAATCATAGTATGCGGCAATAGCAAATAAAATTCTAATTGATTTAAGCATGACTATTGGCGGAAAGGTCTCATAATAGTCAACACCATGAGTCTGTATATAACCTTTTGCAACTAGTCTATCATTATAGGCTTGCACATATCGTCCATGTCTTTCTTTTTTTTGAAGACCCATTTGCACCCAATGGTTTTGACACCCTCAGGTGGATCTATCAAGTTCCAAACTTGATTGTCGTACATGGACTGCATCTTTGACTTCATGGCCTCTAGCCATTCCCCCGACTCTGGTCCTGAAGAAACTTCTGTATAGATACTAGGCTCATCATCTATGAGAGATGCGTCATCATCATCTGTTATGAGATACCCATATCTCTCAGGTTCGTGTCGCACCCTATCAGATCTGCGAGGAACTTGTGTACTTTGAAATGACTCCTCAAATAATTGTTGAGCCTGTTCAGTTTCCATTGACGAAGCGATGTCTTATTTTGGTCCTTGTGTTTCCTCGAGAATTAATTTTCTCCCATTATCTCTTTTGGAAATAAATTCCCTTTCTAAGAAGACAGCATTTCGAGCAATAAATATTTTGTTCCCCGTGGGTTTACAAAATTAGTATCACAAATAAACATCTTTCAGATCTGGCCGCCAGTTTGTCAAACACTTAGCGTCTTACGAAGACTTCACAACCCCAGATCTTTAGAAAAGACAAGTTTGGCGTCTTACCAGTTTATTCTCAAATGGTGCCTTTCCAACTGCTTTAGATGGAACATAGTTAGGGTGAATGTAGCTGTTTCTAAGGCGTAGCCCCAAAATGATAATGGAAGCTCTGTTCGACTCATCATGGATATAACCATATCTAATAAAGTTCTATTCCTCCTATCGGACATGCCGTTATGTTGAGGTGTTCCAGGAGGAGTCAGTTGTGAAACAATTCCATAACTCCTAAGATGATCATCGAATTCTTGGCTCAAATATTTGCCACCTCGATCCGATCGAAGGAATTTAATTGTCTTGTCAATTGGATTATGTACTTCACTCTGGAATATTTTGAACATTTCAAAAGATTCATGTTTATGCTTCATAAGATAAACACATCCATACCGGCTAAAATCATCGGTAAAAGTGATGAAGTATTGGTACCCGCCTCTGGCATGAGTGTTAAGAAGTCCGCATACATCAGTATGTACTAGGTCTCATAGATCACTAACCCTTTCTCCATGATCGGGAAAAGGATTCTTCGTCATTTTGCCCAATAGACAAGATTCGCATGTCCCATATGACTCATAGTCAAAGGAGTCTAAAAGTCCATCATGATAAAGTTTAGAAATGCATTTCTCATGTATATGGCCAAGTTGACAGTGACATAAGTAAGTTGGATTAGAATCATAGAGCTTAGGTTTCTTGGTTGCAATGTTATAGACTTCCAAAGTATATGACTCATCTAGACCAATATTTAAAGGACATTATATAACATTGCAGTACCATAAAGCAAGTCATCAAATAAAATACGAATAATCTTATTCTTAATAAGAAAACTGTAAACTTCACAATCTAATGTAGAAACTGAAATAATATTCCTATTCATAGCAGGAACATAATAGCAATTGTTCAAATCCCCTTGGGTAAAACTAGATCATCAGTTCCAATGGCTAGTGCAACAACTCTTGCTCCATTGCCGACTCTTAAATCCACTTCTCCTTTCTTTAGCTATCTACTGCTTCTCAAACCCTTCATATTTGTACCAATGTGAGATCCACATCCAGTATCCAATACCCAAGAGTTAGAAGTAGATAAGTTAACTTCTATAACAAATATACCTATGGCAGTTTCCCTACCCTTGGTACGCTTCAGCTCTTCTAAGTAAACCTTGTAATTTCTTTCCGAGTGTCCTGATTTATTGCAATGATAGAAATTCCATCTTTGGGAGCTTTTGCCTTGAAAACTGGCTTAGTTGGGTCTTGGCAACTTTTGCTTTACCTTTACCCTTGCCTTTGTTCTTTAAGAACTTCCCTTTACTGACCATCAGCACGTGGCTTGGTTTCTTCTTAATATTTTACTCAGCCATTTTAAGCATCGCATGTAGCTCAACAATAGATTTCTCCATCTCATTCATATTATAGATCATAATGAACTGACCGAAACTATCGGGTAATAAGTTTAGGATCACATATGTGGAGCGCTCCTGAGAAAGTGGAAAAACAGGCCTATCAAGATGATCAATGTATCCTTCCATCTTGAGTACATGAGCGCTGAAAGATGTCCCCTCAATCATGTTTCAAGCATACAAGGCTTGAAAGGTCTCATACCTCTATTGCCTATCGTGCTTTGAGAAAGTTTCCTTGAAGTGAGCGTTAAGCTCATAGGCTTCTATTTTTTCCAGATTCTTCGGAAGTTCTGGACAAATGGTAGCCAACATAAGATAACTGACATCAATGGAATCATCACAATGTTTCTTCCATTTATCTTTTGTTGCTTTGTTAGCATTGTCAGCAGGCTCATCGGGGATTTCTTCCTCAAGAACATACACCTTTTTTTCTTGCTTGAGAACTATTCTCAAGCTCCGGATCCAATCCAGATAGTTGCTATCATTTTTTTGAGCTTGTCCTTCTCAAGGACGGAACACAGTAAAATAGTGGATGTGTTGTTTGATGCCATTCTATTATCTACAAAATACAATATACGAAATATTTAGTCAATTTCTATTTCTCGAAAAAAATACTCTCACTAAAACAAAATACCCTCAGTTTTACAATATTTGTAATTTTAGTGGGCTAAGACCCCATTTTGCACAATTCTAAACTCAGCTTTGGCATGACGCCTAGAATTTAGCTACTATAGGTGGATAACCCTTTATCGATTACATATATGTAACTCTTAAATTATCCTTATGGGATTTGACATCTTATGCCCACGCATGTTATAATCCCATTTTATGCCTTAAGATTCAAAACTATTTTGAATTCATAGTTCATTAAAACACAAAGGTATCACCATTACCTATCCAGCTCACTACCAACATCGGGGGTTTAGACGACGACTTTAAGTCGTCGGATAAAGGTCAATTTCGTCGGCTAATCCTCTCAGTCATCGGCTAAAACCGTCGACCGATATTCGTCGGCCAAGGTTTAGCCGACGACTTTTTGGTAGTCGTCGGCTAAACTTTGAGGTTTGGCCGACGATTTTTATAGTTGTTGGCTAAAGTTTAGGCGACGACTTAGTGTCGTCGGCTAAACCTCTAATCTTTAGCCGACGACTTGAAGTCGTCGGCTAAACCCATTTTTTAAAAAAAAATAAAACACAGAATTTGGAAGTCCTAAAACCTATATTTCATAAACTGCAATTTCAGTATCCACAACAACATAATACACAACTCATGCCAATTGCACCAAAACCATAATACATAACAACACAAAACAATACAAAGTTGCCACTGCATATACATAGTAAGATTAACATCAACATAATAAAAATGTTTTACAATCCACTACCAAAATCATCTAAATGTCCAAATGTTGAAGTAGAAGGATTACCACCATACCCTTGATCCTTGTCATGAGGCTGTGAAGATGGGGTCTGACCGAAGATATAAGGTGGTGGAGCAGGTGCCTGCAGTCCAGCTTTAGTAATGGTCTGAGTCAGCGTCATCATATAGTCCATCATGGCCTGCTGCTACCTCTGGAAACTCTCTAACCGCATCTTAGTCCTCTGCTCGCTCTCACATAACCGCGTCTGAGTCCTCCTTTCATTCTGAGATTGGAGCTCCCTCTCTGCCCTCAACTGCTCCTTGAGATAGGCAGTCCGTGCATCTCGTCCGCGAGGGTGCCGGAAGCCGAGGGTATTGTAATATCCGCGATTTTGATTTCCGGTAATTTTAATTTTTGGCGGATGTCCATCCTAGCAATTCTTATGTGACCGTTTCGTCATTACGAGAATGATTAATTCTAAACTTTTTGTCATCCGAGTTCGTTTCGGTGTCGTTTTCTTGAGTTCAGTGTTATTAAACGACTTTTCCAAGTATGAGTTCGACTTGGTTAAATCACCATTAATTCTTGGAAACTCCAAAAATTTTGAATCTTTGCAATATTATATAACATCAAGTTAGCTTCCCAATGGTTCAAACGGTGAGTTAATCGGAGTCCGGACGAAGGAGTTATGGTCCAAAGAGCTAAGACTGCACGATGTGCCTCTTTGGTGTTGGAGTGGACTGTACCGTGTGCCGCGGCACACTTCGGCTGGGCCGCGGCACTAAGCCAGTGCTGGGCAGTTTTTTTTTTGGCCGTGGGCCGCGGCACACTTATCCTGTGCCGCGGAACACATGGCAGATCAGCCTATTTACGCGGATTTTGTGAGATGAATGCTCATTTCATCTCTTCATTCATTCCTCCTCCTCTTGGGCGATCTTGTGGGCGATTTTTGGGCGTTTTTGCATCATCAATCCCAGAGAACTTCATATTCTTCAAGTTCTTGGTGTGTATTAATAACACCAACAATTGTTCTTCGTCAGTAATCCAAGGTAAATTCCTACTTTTGGGTGAATTGGGGGTTTTTGTTCGTTTTGTCCGATTTAACCGTAATAACTTAGATTTGTGATGTATTGATGATTATTTAGATGTATTCTATCATTTCTCTTGTTATTCCTTGGTTGGATCGTTTTGATTCGTTGTTTTTGTAACACCCCGAGATATTCGGAATAATTACAGCGCCGTAAACCCTTTGAGTAAGGATTTACAAGGCTAAATAAAAGAAATGTAAATATAATTCAACCTTACAGCTGAAGTTCAAAATACAGAACTGGTTCAACTGATTCAAAGAGTTAACTTATACAACCATATCGAAAATGACATTATTAAAACACACGTACTCGAGTACTAAAGTGAATCAAGAAGACAATATAACAATAAACATCAACCACATCACTGAGCCATTTCATCGTCCTGTCGGTACTGTGGTTGCTTCCCCGCTCCTCGGCTACCTGAACATCAAAACAATGTCCACCCCCGAAGGGGTTAGCAAAACAATGCTAGTACAAGTATCATAACGCATAAATCATCAGTGAATCATAAATCATGCAAAACGGACTTCCGTCATCGGAATCCAACGATGTGAATCCTCACGATTCCATCAACACAATACAGGGTAATCCAGCGATCCAGCGCCCTTGGTATAGATCCCCATGATGATCCCGTCGGACCAACGCATGGTGGAAAACCCGTCCAGCGATCCAGCGCCCTCAGCATAGATCCCCATGATGATCACGTCGGATCAACGCATGGTGGACATTCGATCCAACGCCCTCAGCATAGATCCTCATGATCCCCTCGGATCATTTATACCATAAACCAATCAATTATGCATACATATATGCATTTCAATATTTTCATCAATACGAACGATTAACAATGAATACCACGAGAATTTACAGAAATAAATCTCATATTCGACAACATGAACAAAACCATATGCATGATCAAAGTTCCAATATAGATCAAACTCAACATATGATACTTGCCTCGAAAATGGCAAGAATGAAATACTCCAACAAACGTCACGCGTCCGTAAGTCACCGCCCCACGATCGACTCCTATGCAAGGCTCGGACCTTGTTCAAAAAGAGATACAAGGAACTTAACATACCACTCGATACTAACATACGCTCACCGAATACTTATATTATGATCGTAAAGTAGTGACGCTAGGTTGATTCACAGTTAGAACACTAGGTAAGAACTGAACCGGAAACGATAAGGCACTTCATGAGGGCTGAACGATCATTTCGAAGGTGAAGTACCATTGTTTAAAAGTTTACTGTTTTACAAGGTATTGAAGGTTTCGTGTTTTAATTAAGGAAATGAATGCCAAATCCTCATATGATCGGCTATTATGATTCTACCCCCAATATTACTCAAGACGACAAGCATGCTCGAATATTACGCAAGGAAAACGACACTACGGTGATTCAGTTTGAGTTCAAGGACTTGGTCGATATATTACCCTCAAGAACATGGAGAACATAGTCCTAACAAATTCTTCTAACATACATGAATTACTCCAATGTAACATAAAAAGGGTTCAGAAAATCTAGCGGAAATCATGCTTATTACTCCCAAGAATTAAGGATACTACATGTTAAGGTTTTCATCCACTGAGGTTAAATCAATACTCTAAGTAACGGAAGAAAGACAAGGTATAATCGGGTTCTAAAATCCAAAATATGGTGCTGGACTCAAAAGATCATTAACTAATCCAATGATTTCCAAAACAAGCTCAAAGTATAGCTACGAATGTAAACTCTAGCTTGGTAAATCGTAACATACCTTAAGAGATATAAGAATAAAGAAAATCTTCAGTAAACTCTTCACCGGAAGCTTGATCACCAACTCACACGGTCTAGGCTTCCCAAAATCGGAGGTAGACGATGATATGAGGGATATGAGGTGAAGGATAGTCTCAAGAACACAAAAATCGGCCAAGGCAAAAGTGGGAAATGAAGTGAGGGTCGGGTTCTATAAATAGATTTCTGGGCATTACGTACGTTATGCAATCACTCTTATATACGTAACAAACTTAACGTACGTTATACCCTAGCCTTAGCGTACGTAATCGTCTGACCAGAGTTCATTGGTCTGATTTCGCCATTTCCTTACGTACATAATCACACGGGATTTACGTACGTAATATCCATGTCTTTAGCGTACGTAAAACATGCACCATAGCGTACGTAACACCTATGTCCAGGTTCACGCGGAAATCACACGAATCTTTCCCGGCCCCTTCCTCGGCCCCCACACGCCGACCCTTATCCGAACCCAAGTTGACTTAGCTTACGTACGTTAAGAATATCAGATAACGTACGTAATACTTCATCCTTAGCGTACGTTACGGACGCATGTTAACGTACGTAAGTACGTGCAGAATCATGCATGCAATGTTTGAAGATATATAAAAACATAAGGGCGCAAATACGGGAAACCAATCTATGATTTATAACGTCATGAAGTCGAAATAATACAAGGTCGAGTACAAGGTAATTACACCATTTATCCGGGCATTACATACTAACCCTCTAAAAAGAAGTTTCGGCCCGAAACTTAAAACGAAAATAATTCCGAGTATCTCGACTTCATACTCTCCTCTGTCTCCCAAGTTGCTTCTTCGACTCCATGTCGAGACCACTGAACTTTTACCAGGGAGATCGGTTTATTCCTCAACTGCTTGACTCGTCTCTCGAGTATCTTGATTGGTCTCTCTTCGAAGGTGCCGTCATTAGCTATCTCGATCTCGTCGAAATCAATTACATGATTGGGATCTGGTACATACTTCCGTAATTGGGATACGTGAAACACACTGTGAACGTGACTCAGCGATGGCGGTAAGGCCAACCTGTATGCTAAATCCCCAACTCTCTCGAGGATCTCAAATGGTCCGATATATCTCGGACTTAGCTTGCCTTTCCTCCCAAAACGGAAAATCCCTCGTGTAGGAGACACCTTCAATAGTACGTGGTCCCCAATGTCGAACTCTAGAGGGCGACGACGTACATCTGCATAAGACTTCTGTCGACTCTGGGCAGTCAACAGTCTTTCTCGAATCAAAGCTATCTTCTTTTGAGTCTGGACTATCAATTCCGGTTCCGTTCCAATCAAGTCCGAAGAATCATCCCAGCACAGGGGTGATCGACATCTCCTTCCGTACAAAGCTTCAAACGGTGCCATCTTAATAGAAGCATGCCAACTATTGTTATATGTGAATTCAATCAACGGCAAGTGAACTTCCCAGTCAGTTGACCAATCCAAAGCACAAGCTCTAAGCATGTCTTCTACTGTCTGAATAGTCCTTTCGGACTGCCCGTCCGTCTGAGGATGATAAGCCGTGCTAAAGTTCAGCTCAGTCCCTAGAGCCCTATGAACTGCCTTCCAAAAGTGCGACACGAAGCGGCCATCTCGATCCGAAATTATGGTCTTCGGTGTCCCATGCAATCTGACTATCTCTGCAATAAATACTCGCGCCAATCTCTCGGGTCCCCAAGTGTCTTTAATTCCTAGGAAATGAGCCGACTTGGTTAGTCGATCAACTATAACCCAAATCATGTTCATTCCCGTCTTGGTCTTAGGCATATTGGTGATGAAATCCATCGAGATATCCTCCCACTTCCACTCAGGAATCGGAAGTGTTTTTAACATTCCGGCAGGTCGCTGATGTTCAATCTTAACCTGATGACAAGTCAAACACTTCGAAACGTACTCTGCTACGTCTCTCTTCATGTTTCCCCACCAGAAGTTTTGTTTTAGATCCTTATACATCTTACTACTGCCCGGGTGAATAGAATAGGGCGCGCTGTGAGCTTCTTTCAGAATTGTCTATCTCAGACCATCATCATTGGGAACGCAAAGTTGACTCTGAAATCTCAGAACTCCATCATCTTGTACCACGAATCCTGGGTCTTTCCCTTTGTTCACTTCGTCACACAATCGAAGAATCAGAGAGTCATCCAACTACTTAGATTTGACTTCTTCAACCAACGACGAAGTTAGTTCCATCACACACAATTGTCCTTGGACTCCTTGCGACCACACTTCAATTCCTTCACGAATTAGCTCTCGTTGAATGTTGGTTTGGGATGTAAGTGCTTCCAACACTCGAATAGAAACAGGTTTTCGGCTCAGTGCATCAGCTACCACGTTTGCTTTGCCTGGATGATAAAGGATTTCCAAATCGTAATCCTTGATCAATTCCAGCCACCTTCGCTGCCTCATATTTAATTCCTTCTGACTGAAAATATATTTGAGGCTCTTGTGATCGGTGAAGATCTGACAACGAGTGCCGTACAAGTAATGTCGCCAAATTTTCAGAGCAAAGACCACAACTGCTAGCTCCAGATCATGAGTCGGGTAATTAACTTCATACGGTTTTAGCTGCCGAGAAGCATAGGCGATCACCTTATCCCTCTGCATCAACACACATCCCAGACCCTGATTTGAAGCATCGCTGTATACCATGAATCCATCCGTCCCATCTGGTAACGCTAATATAGGTGCTGTCGTCAGTCTCTTCTTAAGTTCATCAAAACCAGCCTGGCATTTCTCATCCCACGTGAACTTTTGAGTTTCAGAATAAATTGGTGAGTAAGCGGACGAGCAATTTTGGAAAATCCCTCAACAAAACGGCGATAATATCCGGCAAGTCCTAAGAAACTCCGGACTTCTTTTACGTTATTAGGAGCTTCCCATTCCAAGATTGCTTCGACTTTCTTCGGGTCCACCTGAACTCCGTCAGCTGATATCACATGCCCAAGGAAGGTTACTTCCCTGAGCCAGAACTCGCATTTGGAAAGCTTTGCATACAGCTGTTCCTTCCTCAAGATGCTCAAAACCACACGCAAATGCTCAGCGTGCTCCTCTGTGTCTTTCGAATATATCAATATGTCATCGATGAAGACGACCACAAATTTATCCAAGTATTCTAAGAATACCCGATTTATCAATTGCATAAATACCGCAGGAGCATTGGTAAGTCCAAATGGCATCACTACAAATTCATAATGCCCGTACCGGGATCTGAAAGCAGACTTCGGTATATCCAATTTCTCAATTCTCAACTGATGGTATCCTGATCGCAAGTCAATCTTTGAGAATATCCTTGCCCCTTGCAACTGATCAAACAAGTCGTCGATCCGAGGTATCGGATATTTGTTCTTGATAGTCACTTTGTTTAATTCCCTATAATCAATATATAATCGGAGGGATCCATCTTTCTTCCGGACAAAGAGAATGGGTGCTCCCCAAGGAGAAACGCTAGGTTGAATGTAACCCTTCTGCAATAATTCTTCCAGTTGCTTCTTTAGTTCATACATCTCGGTGGGCGTCATACGATATGGTGCTCTGGAAATAGGAGCAGCTCCAGGCTCCAATTCGATAGTGAACTCCACTTCTCTCTGCGGAGGTAATCCAGGTAGTTCGTCAGGGAATACATCTGAGAATTCATTCACAACTGGAATAGATGAGAGCTCTACTCCTTCTTCTTTATTCATGGCATACCACCAGTATCCGTAACAACCCTGCTTTAGCAATCTCGCTGCTTTCATCGCTTTGATTAATTTTCCTGAGCTTCCCGGTCTCCACCCCTTAAATAAATGTTCAGACCCGTCATCGGAAATGATAGAAATGACTCTCTTTCGGTAATTCAAAATAGCTCCATAACGATTGAGCCAATCATCTCCGAGAATCAAATCGTCACCAATGATGTCGACTACAATAAGATTTGATAGCCAATCTCTCCCTCCTATAGTCACTGGAAAATCTCTAGTTTCTAGGGTTCCCACAAGTTTCTCTCTGCTCGGTAATCCCACAACAAAAGGTTCACAATCATACAAGCACGAGATTTTCAAACGATTAACACAGTTCAAAGATATGAAAGAATGCGTAGCTCCTGAATCGAACAAGACACTAACTGGTTGCAAAAGGATCTGAATCGTACCTGATGCAACAGCCGTGTTCTGATCGTCTGACTTCTTCATATCGTAAATACGCGGAGGAACGGACCCAGCGCTGGATGCCTCTCTTTTCCCAGCATTCTGCTGCTGGAACCCACTTTGTTGCGTCTGGTTTACACTAGTGTCCTTCGGAACTGGTACAGGAGTGCGAGTGCCAAAAGATCGAGTCGCATTCCCACAAAATGTTGCGCGATGCCCTTCCTGTCCACACTCGAAACAGGTCACAGCAGGTGCAAAACAGGCACGTCGAACATGCCCCGCTTTGCCACAGTTATAAATTTTCTTCCCTGCGTCTGAAACGGTCGGTGCTGCTCGGAACTTCTTTCCACCTCGAGAAGGATGCGGAGGCCTCCTGGATGAATGAAAAGAGGACTGGCCCCTGCGGGGCCCACTGCTCTTACTCTCCGTGAAGTTGCCAGACACTTTCTGCTTCTTTGCTTCTTTGCTTCTGTTGACTTCTCGACTGCCGCCTCTTTCATATCATAGGCCAGCGCCTTGTCCTGATACTGCCGCAGGGTGGTGCATTCAAATCCGGACATGTATTGCTGGATCTCCGGCTTCATCCGCATGTCAAAATGAAAAATCCTCTCTGCCTCGGTCCTGACCAAGTGGCGCACATAAGTCAACTGGTGATTAAAAGTCTTAATCACGTCTGTCACAGATGCTTCTGAATTTTGTGGTGAGAAAAACTCCCGGACTCGGGCCTCTCTAACTGGGCGAGGACAATACTGCGCTTCCATCATTAATTTGAACTCTGTCCAGTCAACATTATGCTCCTCATGTCGAATGGCCTCCCACCAATCTAAAGCCTCCCCCGTCAGAAGATACTGGGCGACCGGAACCTTTCTGTCGTTGGGACAGTTAATCCCCGCAAAAATCTTCTCTAACTCCTTCAGCTAGTGATCCCAAGAAAGCGTCTCAGCAGAACCGTCAAATTTCGGAGGATGCAATTTGATCACCTCAGTAAGCCATTTATCTCCCCGATTATCCATGTTATGCTGTTGTCCCATCGCCGTCTGCATGCGATCAACAACTTGGGCAAACTGGTTTATCTGAGCAACCACCTGCTGAAGCACTCCCGGCACATTAGGATCTGCATTATTATTTGCTGATCCCTGTTGTCCTTCGGAATGGGAATCCGTTCGACTAGCGGTTATTTCTGGAGTAGACACCGAGTCTTCTTGTCTCGCATTTCCACGTCCACGTCCACGACCACGTCCGCGTCCGCGACCTCCTCTCAACATAATGTAAACATAAATACTCAATATCTAGGGCAAAACTTTCTAAAAGAAAGTCCAGCAATGTTCACAAAACATGAATTAAATAAAACGGTAGTATTTGAGATTAGGAAACTTACAACCACGGTCCACACGACGATGCTGGCTCAGCAGTGATGTTACAAACGACCAATAACATAAACAGACCCAACTAACCCGACTGCCAAGATATCCATGAATCTTAGCTCCGATACCATATTCTGTAACACCCCGAGATATTCGGAATAATTACAGCGCCGTAAACCCTTTGAGTAAGAATTTACAAGGCTAAATAAAAGAAATGTAAATATAATTCAACCTTACAGCTGAAGTTCAAAATACAGAACTGGTTCAACTGATTCAAAGAGTTAACTTATACAACCATATCAAAAATGACATTATTAAAACACACGTACTCGAGTACTAAAGTGAATCAAGAAGACAATATAACAATAAACATCAACCACATCACTGAGCCATTTCATCGTCTCCGTTTGCATCGTGGTTGCTTCCCCGCTCCTCGGCTACCTGAACATCAAAACAATGTCCACCCCCGAAGGGGTTAGCAAAACAATGCTAGTACAAGTATCATAACGCATAAATCATCAGTGAATCATAAATCATGCAAAACGGACTTCCGTCATCGGAATCCAACAATGTGAATCCTCACGATTCCATCAACACAATACAGGGTAATCCAGCGATCCAGCGCCCTTGGTATAGATCCCCATGATGATCCCGTCGGACCAACGCATGGTGGAAAACCCGTCCAGCGATCCAGCGCCCTCAGCATAGATCCCCATGATGATCCCGTCGGATCAACGCATGGTGGACATTCGATCCAGCGCCCTCAGCATAGATCCTCATGATCCCCTCGGATCATTTATACCATAAACCAATCAATTATGCATACATATATGCATTTCAATATTTTCATCAATACGAACGATTAACAATGAATACCACGAGAATTTACAGAAATAAATCTCATATTCGACAACATGAACAAAACCATATGCATGATCAAAGTTCCAATATAGATCAAACTCAACATATGATACTTGCCTCGAACATGGCAAGAATGAAATACTCCAACAAACGTCACGCGTCCGTAAGTCACCGCCCCACGATCGACTCCTATGCAAGGCTCGGACCTTGTTCAAAAAGAGATACAAGGAACTTAACATACCACTCGATACTAACATACGCTCACCGAATACTTATATTATGATCGTAAAGTAGTGACGCTAGGTTGATTCACAGTTAGAACACTAGGTAAGAACTGAACCGGAAACGATAAGGCACTTCATGAGGGCTGAACGATCATTTCGAAGGTGAAGTACCATTGTTTAAAAGTTTACTGTTTTACAAGGTATTGAAGGTTTCGTGTTTTAATTAAGGAAATGAATGCCAAATCCTCATATGATCGGCTATTATGATTCTACCCCCAATATTACTCAAGACGACAAGCATGCTCGAATATTACGCAAGGAAAACGACACTACGGTGATTCGGTTTGAGTTCAAGGACTTGGTCGATATATTACCCTCAAGAAAATGGAGAACATAGTCATAACAAATTCTTCTAACATACATGAATTACTCCAATGTAACATAAAAAGGGTTCAGAAAATCTAGCGGAAATCATGCTTATTACTCCCAAGAATTAAGGATACTACATGTTAAGGTTTTCATCCACTGACGTTAAATCAATACTCTAAGTAACGGAAGAAAGACAAGGTATAATCGGGTTCTAAACTCCAAAATATGGTGCTGGACTCAAAAGATCATTAACTAATCCAATGATTTCCAAAACAAGCTCAAAGTATAGCTACGAATGTAAACTCTAGCTTGGTGAATCATAGCATACCTTAAGAGATGTAAGAATAAAGAAAATCTTCAGTAAACTCTTCACCGGAAGCTTGATCACCAACTCACACGGTCTAGGCTTCCCAAAATCGGAGGTAGACGATGATATGAGGGATATGAGGTGAAGGATAGTCTCAAGAACACAAAAATCGGCCAAGGCAAAAGTGGGAAATGAAGTGAGGGTCGGGTTCTATAAATAGATTTTTGGGCATTACGTACGTTATGCAATCACTCTTACGTACGTAACAAACTTAAGGTACGTTATACCCTAGCCTTAGCGTACGTAATCGTCTGACCAGAGTTCACTAGTCTGATTTCGCCATTTCCTTACGTACGTAATCACACAGGATTTACTTACGTAATATCCATGTCTTTAGCGTATGTAAAACATGCACCATAGCGTACGTAACACCTATGTCCAGGTTCACGTGGAAATCACACGAATCTTTCCCGGCCCCTTCCTCGGCCCCCACACGCCGACCCTTATCCGAACCCAAGTTGACTTAGCTTACGTACGTTAAGAATATCAGATAACGTACGTAATACTTCATCCTTATCGTACGTTACGGACGCATGTTAACGTACGTAAGTACGTGCAGAATCATGCATGCAATGTTTGAAGATATATAAAAACATAAGGGCGCAAATACGGGAAACCAATCTATGATTTATAACGTCATGAAGTCGAAATAATACAAGGTCGAGTACAAGGTAATTACACCATTTATCCGGGCATTACAGTTTTGGTCGAGTTCTTAGTCAACGCCTTGAAGGTGTCCGACAAAAGGTCTTAGAGGGGGGATTGGGCGTTGTATGATTATTATCCATCGTACGATTGTTGATTTATCATTGGTATGACTTAGGGACGAAATTATTGTGAAGAACTCGAGTCGGAACCCTTCCGTTCGTTGCCTTCTTTGAGGGTCGAGCTTCCCGGTCGAACCGTGTTCTTTGGAGCGTTCGGTAGCGGTTATTAAGGCAAGTATCTTATTATACGACTTGTAACTTGCGACTAGTAATCATATATGAGATTTATGATGATTTCGCTTGCCTTCGTAAATATGTTCCGTTTGAGTTGTTTGTGTTTTCTGCAATTTGAAGGCTTTGCGATAATAGTGTTATATTGGTATACGTGTTAGCTGCTGTGCAATGTATTGTGTACCGAACATGTGTTATGTTGGTTGTGCGTCGTTGATTGATGATAGTTGTCGAGAGTGTTGAGATTGTGTTATGTGCGTGTGACGTACGATTTTGTGGTGATCAACGTGATTGACTAACTGTGCTCATTGTTGTATGTAATGTGAATGTGAATGTGATGTGCTGGAATGCTAAGTTCACTCGTGCGGGTTCGACGGGGCCTACGAGGATTCATAGCACAGGTCCATGGGATCAGAACTTAGTGTGTGGTGCTGAGGTCCAATCGTGCGGGTCTGACGAGGCCTACGATGATTCATGGCACAGGTCCATTGAATCAGGACACAGTACGTCCAACCGTGCGGGTTCGACGGAACCTACGGTGACACGTGACACAGGTTCACGGGGTCGGGACTGATTGTTGTGATTGTTGTGTTTGCTCAATCCGTGTGGGTTGTTGAACCTACGGAGACTCGTGGCAAGCGATCATGGAGTCGTGAGCACGATTGATTGTTGTGATTGTTGTGTTCGCTCAATCCGTGTGGGTTGTTGAACCTATGGAGACTCGTGGCAGGCGATCACGGAGTCGTGAGCACGATTGATTGTTTTGATTGTTGTGTTTGCTCAATCCGTGTGGGTTGTTGAACCTACGGAGACTCGTGGCAAGCGATAACGGAGTCATGAGCATGATTGATTTTAGTGATTGTGGTGATTGGTTATGTCCGTGCGGGTTGTTGAACCTACGGAGACACGTGACAGGGGATCACGGTGTCACGAATCATGTTTTGTAAATCAAACTCTATGTAAGGAAGTTTTAAGAAAGAATGTTGGGCCGAGCCCCACGAGATTTATGGAAATATTTTCGTACTATAAATTGTTGAAATACAATTTGAGATTTGGGTTAAGACCCTAAGATTTTCGAAAGGTTTTGAAATTCTAAAAATTCCAGAGATGTTAATCTTATTTTCGAATGCTTCATAGCTTATCTTCCCTTGTGAAAACCTCCCGGGAATATTTTGATACTTGATTATTATATTGGATTCACGATTATTATTTGCTTGTTACATTTCCTATGATTTGATACTTGCACTAGTAAAACAGTGGAGTTTTACTAACCCCCGAGTAATCGGTGGGTGGATGTCTGTTTTGCGTCCAGGTACATGCAGAGTCAGGGGAGCAGTCACAGGATTGGCACAAGAGGATGACGAGCTGTGATAATAATCATGAGTCGAGAGTTGTTCTGATCTTTGTTGTGTTGTCAGAGTTGATTTCAGTCTTCCGCTGTATTGTATTTCGACCCCTGTGTGGGTAATGTCGTTTAAGTGAGTTTTGTTGATTGGGTTGTGTGACCTCATCGGTCTGTGTATTCACGTGTAAGTGACCATAACGGTCTGTATTATTATATTGTTTGACCCTGGCCGGGCAAGCATTTGGTTGTTTATGGATGTTTAGCCTGGTAGATCCTTGTGGAAAGGGTCTACGGCGTGTAATATTCCCATACGGTTTTGGGGGTGTTACATTTATGGTATCGGAGCTTAGGTTGCGGAAACCTAGGCTGTCGGGTCGAGTCGAGTCGTGGTTTGTCGAGTAATGTGTTGTCTTGTCGTTCGAGTCGTCAGGTGACAAGTTGAGTTGTGCGTAGTCACAACGTGTCGGATATGTTGTCGGATGAGATTAGTATCGTGGGCGACCGTCATCTCCGTGCGGCCTGTGGACGTAAGTCTCCTCTTTTATGCGAAGTACCTGTGTATCATGATTTTATCTAAATGAGTTAATTGCGGTGCATAATTTTATTTGTACGGTGTTGTGAATATAGTTGTATTTAATACGTTTGACATATAGTATATGTATAAAACTGGGCCTATTGTTGTTTTACCTTTGAACCACTGTGAGGGGTGGTGTGGTGTGAAAATTGAGAACCTTGTTGGGTTTCGAATAAGGTATCGACGATTAAGCTCGTGAGAAACTCCGAGGAATGGTTTTGTTGTATGTTTAAACTAGATGCTGTGAGATGTATTCAATTGGATTGTGCATGTTAGACTTTATTCCTTTTTCCGTTGCGTGAGTTCTTTTGTAATGGCTTTCGGTATTTTACCGGCTGAGTTTTATTTCGAAAACCGATTCCCTTAACCGAGTTTTTGGCATTATGGCCTTGATCGTTTTGGCGAAATTCTTATGACGGTATTTAGTATATTGTAAATGGCTTTTGTGAGTTTTTAAAGTATTACCGTCATCGACCTTTTTGGCATTTTGTAAATAGTTTTTAGCCTGGTGGATTCCGGCGCGGGACCCACGACGCTATAATGTTCCGTGTAATTATCTGAAATTTTTGGGCATTCTAGCCCATTGAATTATCTTTGAAAACTTTGAGTAACTTAGAAAATAAATTTCGAGGCGTACTTTTAAAAAGAATTATTTTCTCGTGGTACATCCAGGGTGCCACAATATATTTCAAGATTCTTCTACCTCGAGGACCAAAATGTTTTGAGATATTTCCAATGTTTTATAAACACTTTTACTTAGACTCGAGGGTTGAATATTTCCGAAAGTTTTTCACGAAAAGAAAGTGTCCTCATTTTTATCGATTGCGAAATAGTTTTCCAAAGTCTCGATAACTATGTTTCACGATTATACTTTATTTGAAGGGTGATACTCAAGATCAATCGGTGTTTCCAAAATTATTTTCAAAAGGAGGTTTTCGTTTTTAAAACCCATCCATTCCCGTTTGAGGTCTGGGTATGTATGTATGATGTTCGCGTTGTCGTTATGATGTTTGCTCCCGAGTATGATCGAAATGGTGGCATGAACGTCGAGGCGTTGCCATGCGTTTGTTGTACTAGCACTCTGTGAGGGGTGTGAACTGGTGTTTACTGTTTATCGCCTCGTGGTGATTTGCGTGTTGTCGCACGAGTGTGAGCTGTTGAAGCTTGGGTTTGTACGTTTGTGTACATGTGTGATTGTTTCATAATGTTTGTAATTATGTGCTGGTTATCGTTCGGGTCGTTGAGGTCGCCGAACGATACCATCGTTGTTGTAGTGTTTGTGTGTGTATTACTTTACGATGGTAATCGTTGTATATGATATGTGTTATGATTCTTTGTTGTGCGGAGTTGGCATCTCCGCTATATTGTTTTGCGACGTTATGCCACATCGTATCTAGCATTTGTATTTTCGGTATGCCGAGCCGAGGTGTTTCAACCTTGATGTGCCGGGGCATGCACGTGTAAATTGTCCTTCCCGTCAGTAACGCGTTTCAAGTGCAGACTCGAGGAACACCGAATTCAGTTTTACAAATTGGCTACTGAGACTTTCGGAGTTCGCGCTTCAGCACAGATATCAGGATCGGCTCTGAGAGACCCATGGGAGATTTTCCTGTCGGATGCTTTTTGTGTTGTTACCTTGTTTCCGTTGTTGTGAGTTGCGGGGACGACATTTCTTTTATAAGAGGTCGGATGTAATACCCGTACTATATTTGACTTCTGCAGTTTCTCCTTCTAAATTCTATCGACTTGCACATGTTCGTCGATACTTTTTGAACTTGTTTGATGTCTCAGTTTTCATCATTCGAACTGGTTGTGACCTTGTTTCAGATCGACCTGTTTGTCATCGTGACCTTTCCGAGTTCAGTTCGATTCTTGTGAACCTTGTTTGGAAGTAACATCTTTCACTTTCTACCAGTTCTTTTAATGTCTGGAGTTGAAGTGTGGACTTCGGAGTCATTGTTCGACTGTTGTCATTCGATCATTGTTGTTCGATCATTGTTATTTGATCATTGTTGTTCGATCATTGTTATTTGATCGTTGTTGTTCGATAGTTGTTGTTCAAACGGGGTTGTCTGACTATTGTTGCCTGATCTCGTACTACGAAGAATTGTCATTCACCGTTAGTCAACTGTTTCGAGTGTGGCCAAGTGGGTCACCGAGCGGTGCATTGTAGACCGTTGCCAAGATGTTCGGGAATTGGGTTTTCGTTCCTACTCAGGGAGTGCCTGGTGGTGTCCCGTGATGTAGTTGTGTATCGTACTTCGTGCTGTAATTCGTGTAAAAATTGATATTTGTTGCGAGGACTTTTTGGTTTTGTTTGTATTCTACCATGATGTTTTATTTTAAGTTTTGGGACGAAAATTATTTTTAATAGGATAGAATGTAATGTTCGGTATTCTCATTTTCTGTTATCTTAAATTGTTTGTGTCTTGACGTCGGACATTTTCTTGTTGACGAGAATCGGAGTGAATTCTATCATAATACTATAATTGTTTCTACCGCATAGTCGTTGTGGTCGGGTGCGACTTGTTGTCGCGTGCGTTTCTTTGACTAAATGTGGTATGTGATGTGTTGTTAATTACTCGTTGTTGTTTTGAATCATAGCCGGTGGCATTGTGTTGGTCGTCGTGGAACGTGTTTTCACGCCATATGTTCCTTTGCGTTGCTTGTAACATTTCGCCGTTGGGCGTAAGTTACGCGTTTCTTGTGTATCTCGTTGAGTTTTCCTGGCGGGATATTGCTTCTCCCGACTTGTTTTAAGTTTCGGGACGAAACTTCTTTTAAGGAGGGTAGTATGTAATATCCGCGATTTCGATTTCCGATAATTTTCTTTTTTGGCGGATGTCCATCCTAGCAACTCTATTGTGACCGTTTCGTAATTCCGAGAATGATTAATTCTAAATTTTTTGTCATCCGAGTTCGTTTCGGTGTCGTTTTCTTGAGTTCAGTGTTATTAAACGACTTTTCCAAGTATGAGTTCGACTTGGTTAAATCACCATTAATTCTTGGAAACTCCAAAAATTCTGAATCTTTGCAATATTATAGAGCATAAAGTTAGATTCCCAATGGTTCAAACGATGAGTTAATCGGAGTCCGAACGAAGGAGTTATGGTCGAAATAGCTAAGACTGCACGATGTGCCTTTTTGGTGTTGGAGTGGACTGTACCGTGTGCCGCGGCACACTTCGGCTGGGCCGCGGCACTAAGCTAGTGCTGGGCAGTATTTTTGGACGTGGGCCACGTCACACTTGTCCTGTGCCGCGGCACACAGGGCAGATCAGCCTATTTACGCGGATTTTGTGAGATGAATGCTCATTTCATCTCTTCCTTCATTCCTCCTCCTCTTGGGCGATCTTGTGGGCGATTTTTGGGCTTTTTTGCATCATCAATCCCAGATAACTTCATATTCTTCAAGTTCTTGGTGTGGATTAATAACACCAACAATTGTTCTTCGTCATTAATCCAAGGTAAATTCCTACTTTTGGGTGAATTGGGGGTTTTTGTTCGTTTTGTCCGATTTAACCGTAATAACTTAGATTTGTGATGTATTGATGATTATTTTGATGTATTCTATCATTTCCCTTGTTATTCCTTGGTTGGATCGTTTCGATTCGTTGTTTTGGTCGAGTTCTTAGTCAACGTCTTGAAGGTATCCGACAAAAGGTCTTAGAGGGGGGATTGGGCGTTGTATGATTATTATCCATCGTACGATTGTTGATTTATCATTGGTATGACTTAGGGACGAAATTATTGTGAAGAACTGGAGTCGTAACCCTTCCGTTCGTTGCCTTCTTTGGGGGTCGAGCTTCCCGGTCGAACCGTGTTCTTTGGAGCGTTCGGTAGCGGTTATTAAGGGAGGTATCTTATTATACGACTTGTAACTTGCGACTAGTAATCATATATGAGATTTATGATGATTTCGCTTGCCTTCGTAAATATGTTCCGTTTGAGTTGTTTGTGTTTTTCGCAATTTGAAGGCTTTGCGATAATAGTGTTATATTGGTATACGTGTTAGCTGCTGTGCAATGTATTGTGTACCGAACGTGTGTTATGTTGGTTGTGCGTCGTTGATTGATGAGAGTTTTCGAGAGTGTTGAGATTGTGTTATGTGCGTGTGACGTACGATTTTGTGGTGATCAACGCGATTGACTAATTGTGCTCATTGTTGTATGTAATGTGAATGTGAATGTGATGTGCTGGAACGCTAAGTTCACTCGTGCGGGTTCGACGGGGCCTACGAGGATTCATGGCACAGGTCCATGGGATCAGAACTAAGTGAGTGGTGCTGAGGTCCAATCGTGTGGGTCTGACGAGGCCTACGATGATTCATGGCACAGGTCCATTGAATCAGGACACAGTACGTCCAACCGTGCGGGTTCGACGGAACCTATGGTGACACGTGACACAGGTTCACGGGGTCGGCACTGATTGTTGTGATTGTTGTGTTTCCGCAATCCGTGTGGGTTGTTGAACCTACGGAGACTCGTGGCAAGCGATCACGGAGTCGTGAGCACGATTGATTGTTGTGATTGTTGTGTTCGCTCAATCCGTGGGTTGTTGAACCTACGAAGACTCGTGGCAAGCGATCACGGAGTCGTGAGCACGATTGATTGTTGTGATTGTTATGTTTGCTCAATCCGTGTGGGTTGTTGAACCTACGGAGAGTTGTGGCAAGCGATCACAGACTCATGAGCACGATTGATTTTTGTGATTGTGGTGATTGGTTAAGTCCGTGCGGGTTGTTGAACCTACGGAGACACGTGACAGGGGATCACGGTGTCACGAATCATGTTTTATAAATCAAACTCTATGTAAGGAAGTTTTAAGAAAGAATGTTGGGCCGAGCCCCACGAGATTTATGGAAATATTTTCGTACTGTAAATTGTTGAAATATAATTTGAGATTTGGGTTAAGACCCTAAGATTTTCGAAAGGTTTTGAAATTCTAAAAATTCCCAAGATGATAATCTTATTTTCGAATGCTTCATAGCTTATCTTCCCTTCTGAAAACCTCCCGGGAATATTTTGATACTTGATTATTAAATTGGATTCACGATTATTATTTGCTTGTTACATTTCGTATGATTTGATACTTGCACTAGTAAAACAGTGGAGTTTTACTAACCCCCGAGTAATAGGGGGTGGATGTCTGTTTTGCGTCCAGGTACATGCAGAGTCAGGGGAGAAGTCATAGGATTGGCACAAGAGGATGACGAGCTGCGATACTAATCATGAGTCGAGAGTTGTTCTGATCTTTGTTGTGTTGTCAGAGTTGATTTCAGTCTTCCGATGTATTGTATTTCGACCCCTGTGTGGGTAATGTCGTTTAAGTGAGTTTTGTTGATTGGGTTGTGTGACCTCATCGGTCTGTGTATTCACGTGTAAGTGACCATAACGGTCTGTATTATTATATTGTTTGACCCTGGCCGGGCAAGCATTTGGTTGTTTATGGATGTTTAGCTTGGTAGATCCTTGTGGAAAGGGTCTACGGCGTGTAATATTCCCATACGGTTTTGGGGGTGTTACAGGTATCTCTCAATAGGCTGTGACCCTCGGCTCCCATCATCTTAGTGCGGTACCGACTACCTCTAGGAGGGTAGACGGTACCCCACACCCTAGCGCGAACATAAGGATCGGCCTGATCGATCTGTCCAATGGCGGAATCGAGGTCGGTATCCGCTAAGTCTGGATACTGCTCCCGAGCAATCTCAGCAGGCATCCTCTGAGACTCCTCCCGCACACGCTCCTAAGTTATGTGAAAATAAATATTTCAATATCAATAAAAGTATGATACAAAGGCATTTAGTTTATTACCAATATAAAATAAAAAAGACATACATGCTCTTCGGGACGGTTCAGATATGTTTTGTGAGTCACGTAGACAAATGCATTGTCCACCAAATCAGAAGAAATGGCCTCGTGCAAAACTCTCGCTAACGACCCGAACCCAGGCTGTGCTGGTCAGTCAGACCAGCACGATTGGTCGTGTTGGTCGAGCTAGTCGCCTTCAAAAAAATATTGCAAGAATTACAAGATTTTACACACAATTAAACAATTACATATATATTAAAAATAATTTCATACCATGAACTCCGGATCGCAAAAATGGGCGCGTAGCCACTTCCACTCGAACTTGAATTCTTCTGGGGCAGCCTCTCGGGTATCACTCCAGGCTGTCCAGAACATGTGCATCTCATTTTTTCAAGATTTGTACCTACAACACACGTTGTACAACATATATTATTCTTAAGAAAAAAATTACGCAAACAATGTAGAAACAAAATAAATTAAAATGACTTACTTGGTAGACTGCACCTCGTCACACCAAGTGCGTAGTAGAGAGTTGGGAATGACAAACCACACCTATGAACAATATAAATACGCAATAATTTAAAAACATCACATATTGCATTTTGAAGAACTACGTGTTGATTGAAAAACACTTATTAAATATTTAATAACTTATCTACATAGCATTGTTCAAAGAATCATTCACTCACTGCGGTACGTCCCCCCACTCGGGCCACAAAACGGGGACTCTGTCCCGAATGACAAAGCCTACATTACGGCTATATGCCTCCGTAGCGTCAGAAGATATCATCGGCCGGTCGTGTCTGTCTATAGGAATCTCGTAACGGCCATGCTTACTGATGTACGAGTCGAGCGCCAGACCCTTTGCCGGGCCACAAGTCTTCTTCTTTTTCTTCTCCGCCTCGACTACATTTTTCCCCTTCTCCTTCTCCCTCTCTATCTCCTCGGATAATTTCGTCTTCGAAACCCGACAACTCCACCAATGCATGTTGTCTGGCAAATATTCGTAGACGTACGCCTCCTCAGGGCTAATCAATCGAACGGGAACTCAAACTCCCGTCTCATCGACCTCCGGAATAGTCGGAACCATCGGAGGCATGAATATACTCGGCGGCGGACCGTGGGGCACCGCAGATGGGGAACTTCGTACATCTCTTGATATAGGAAGGCGGGACGTGGGTCGGTGGATGGGAGGCATACGAGTCTCCGTCTGTGAGGGGGTCGACCGTGGTGTCTGAAAGGATAAACCCTGCGCTAGTGCAGCGGGCTCATCGGTCGACTGCTGCATATGAACGGATGACCGTCTCGCTTCGACAGCGTGGTCATCTGTCGCCTTCACAAAATCATCAGCGTTCATGCCGGTAGCTTCTAGTATCTGGCGGGCACGAGCGCTACTCTGAGATATGTACTTAGTAGTGTGATCCGCCCTACTAGAGGCTGCCGAACACCCCCCGAATCGGGAGTGGTCGACTTTGTCGACTTCTTCCCCAAGGCTCTCTTTATTCTCTCCATCTTCAAATAATGTGCATACAACAAAATTAAAGAAACATACAGATATTCAAAAATTCGACAGAGTTTCCACAGTAAATTAAACAATCACACAACAGTAATTATCAATGACATACCACGTTAATCTTTCGATTAACGCCGGATATACAATCCCTTCCTCCTCAAACTCTTTCTTTCCGGAGCATGAGTGGAATGGCTCATCAAATATTTCATCAATTCACAACTCATCAAACAATTTGCCTAATTCATCACACAATTCATCATATTTCATCCAATTCATAAATTCATCAAATATTTCATCAATGCACAACTAACAATTGATGAAAACTAAATTAAACACAAAATATGGAAAATACTAAATTCATCAAATAATCTAAACAAATTTATCAAACAAATACAATAAATTCATCAAACAAATGAAAACTAAATAAAACACAAAATTCTAAAAATTAAATAAAACATATCCTAATAAACTAAAAAATAATAAAAACTACATGAAAAATAACCATGGATTTAATTAAACGGCATTAAAGCGCTTTGGCATGACCATCTCAAGATGATCGAAGTCTTGATAGGTGTTTCAATTAAACGGCATTAAATAATAACCATGGATTTTATCCTATGTTCCATGTCTATGTTTGCTAACACACATCACATCACATACATGCACAAATTTAAACATACATAGAATCACATGACATAATAAAGCATAGGACCTGTATAGCATGACTATAATCCTAACGTGATTTTCATTAGCTAACATAAAAATCACAAAGGTCAATCTAAAGGGTATAATTGGTCTTCATTGATCTTCCAACTCCTTGGAACGTCATACGCAGTCAATTGGCTCCTCGAGTCTGTCCTTCATCTTCTTCTTGTCTTTATTATATTAAACTATACTACACTAGTAAAGTAAATTACAAGAGGGCAAACGACATGCATGCTGTCAATTATAATAATAAATTAAAAGACAACTCGCAATACGTAAAAATCAATTAAAATTAAACGACACGCCGGCCGTTAAAGCCATCCCAAAATTAAATTGCAACATCCAATCACATTGGTCAATTTATGGTCATGCCATACACTAAACATATATAAAATTAATTATCACATAATTAATTAAATACAATATGAATCTGCTTGACAGTCAGGCATAAGATAAATATCTACGCAAAAATCAACAATTTGATGCATTAGCCGAGTTGGCCAAGCAGTTTCAGGCAGCACACGGTCGTGTGGGTTCGAAACCTGCCACCAACGAAAAAGAACATTTTTGACAACATCTATTTGGAATTTTGAACAGGCTGTACCGGTCAAATAAAACTCGGTGAAAAACATAACAAATAGGCCCCGCAGCCCAGTTGGCGTGACGCTGCCCAGTGCGTCTGCACACCGCGGATCGAGTCCCGCCAATAATTAATGTTTTGCGAATTTTCTGTGACCCGTGGGGTCTGGTTCGCGGTTCGTGACCAAACCCAAACCCGACCTAATCCGCCAACCCGCTAGAAATAGATTTTTTCCAGAACAGTTTTGGACAGAAAAGATCGCAAAAACAGTCCAGAAAATTGATTTTTAACAATCCAATTTAATCAAATTAAATCAGAAAAGTATTTATAAAATCTCTATTTTATAAATATAGTCAAGAATACAATTTATATATTCAAAGCATATAAACATGTACTACATAACAATTAAATTACTTGCAAGTTGGCTCTGATATCACTATTGGGTTTTGCATGTATCTAATACAATAAATTTGAGCAAAAATGCAGCGGAATAATTATTGAAAAATCGAGATGAGGATCTTCATGCAGTAATTTAATTGATTTGATTAAGAGTTCGAATTACCTTAATTCGAAGAACAGATCTAAATCCGGACTAAAAGCTGATGAAAATCGTCTTCCTCTTTCGGTGATCCACATACAAACAACTGGGGCCCGCAGCCCAGTTGGCGTGACGCTGCCCTGTGCGTCTGCACACCGCGGATCGAGTCCCGCCAATAGCATTAATGTTTTGCGAATTTTCTGTGACCGTAAGTGCAGTTGTGATTCGTGACCAAACCCAAACCCGACCTAATCCGCCAACCCGCTAGAAATAGATTTTTTCGAGCAATTTTGGGCCAGAAAAGATCGCAAAAGCGATCGAGAAAATTGATTTTTAACAATCCAATTTAATCAAATTAAATCAGAAAAGTATTTATAAAATCTCTATTTTATAAATATAGTCAAGAATACAATTTATATATTCAAAGCATATAAACATGTACTACATAACAATTAAATTACTTGCAAGTTGGCTCTGATATCACTATTGGGTTTTGCATGTATCTAATACAATAAATTTGAGCAAAAATGCAGCGGAATAATTATTGAAAAATCGAGATGAGGATCTTCATGCAGTAATTTAATTGATTTGATTAAGAGTTCGAATTACCTTAATTCGAAGAACAGATCTAAATCCGGACTAAAAGCTGATGAAAATCGTCTTCCTCTTTCGGTGATCCACATACAAACAATTGGTACAAGCTGGACTGCTAGATTCTTATGAATAATGTTGATAAACAGTACAACAAATAATTTCTTGCTAGAAGGATTTGTATTGTTGATTAAAATCAACTAAGGGAAGAAGACAGGATGATCGAACCGGGACTTCTTAGACAAGAAAAGTTGGCCGATCTGTTTGGAGGGGGAAGGGATCGATTTGCTCGTACGGACTCTAGCGGTGGCTTCCGCCTGAAGGTCGTAGCACTTAGCACCGCACTAAATGGACTTTAGAAAAATTAATTTAACCGGTTGGTCTTACTTTTCTTATGACAAATCCTTGTCCAAGACCCTTGATTTATACTAAGTAAGCCCTAGAGTTAAAACTTAGTATTTGCTTAGTTACCCCAATTTATTAAATAATACAATATATATAATATCTTATATTATATATTACTTATTATTTAATTCTCTAATAAATATAATATCTAATATTATATTTACCATTCCGAGTTGATATAATTAAATAATATAATATATAATATCATATATTATACATTACTCATTATCTAATTTCTTTAATAAATATAATATTCAATATTATATCTATTAGTTCTTGTCTTTAATTGTCGTATGTATGACCCAAAAAGATTATATTATGTTGGTAATTATTTAATACCTTATTAAATAATAAATCATATGCAGTCTCTAGCAAGACATTATTACCACCCAAATAATATAAGTTTATAGTCCATTAAACCATTTAGCGTGTCAAATCCTTTGTCGCGCGATATCATAATTGAACTAAGTTATGGAAACTGTCATACTTATTATGTTCAAATGCTTTTCTCGATCTTAAGTAGACTGATTGAATTAAATGACTCCTCATTTGAGCATGGCCATGCATTTCTGTCAATCCTACTTATCGAGGGGCCCAGCGGATAGCTCTCTCCCTAAAGAGAGTGACAAATCCCCATCTTCATTATTCATTGTCCTCTACATGACTCCCACTAATCCCAATCGCTAATCTTTATGATCACCATGTTTCACATAATGTTGGATTACGTCAAGGCATAGTAGTTATCATGTTGGACTCTATGATAATCTCAGGTTCAAGGATTTATTGACATACTATTATATTGAGATTCACTTATGATATTTCCATATAGTATTGTGTTCTCCAATCAATACCCATAAGTTCGATCCATACCATACGCATAATCATCCGATGATTATCAATCAAACTTATACTAGCATGTTAATCACTTGAGTCTCCAATCTACGATATTGGACGAGGGACATATGAATAATATTATTATTTATGAATAACTATTATTCGATTATTATAATATTAAAATATGCACACATTATAATAATCAATGAGAAATAGATGATATCAAATAACTTTATTTAATGTGACAATTAAAATCTAGGCACACCGAATGTCCTAGGGCACTATTCACAACAGAGTAGTCGATGAATGATAGTAAATCATCGAAGATACCATTGACATTAAGAAGACCAGTTGATTTTTTATGAATACTTTGTTGGGGTCTGGTAACCACATGAAAAAGTTCTTCAAAAGTGGCAAAACCACTGGGAAGGGTGATAAAGGCGTCGACATTATTTACCATGTGAGTTATGCGGTCTTGCATATTCACAACTCTAAACTGATTTCCACAGGTTGCCTCGGTGATTTTACTTTCAACCAAAAGTTTTGGAATGATTCCCAACACTTTTACTCCTTCCATATAGGCAGAAGCAGCAGCGTATCCCATTAATCCTTGACTTCCTCCTCCATTAATTGTGCTTCAACTATTTAATTGAATAATAAATGTATTTATTGCGTATCACTTTATTTATTTGGAAAATCTGACAAAAGACAAAAAATAAAAATACTCACACATGTATATACAGTAGTTGTGAATTGTGGCTCACATCTTCCTTTGGTTTTACGTTCAGAAATGGCTTAAACGTCTTCTATGACTCGGGGATATGCTTCCCATCTATTTTTTTACGAATTGGTAAGCAGGGTCTTTTAATGTCAGATTCCCAAAACGTTGTTCATATCATGGTTTGAATTTATTCCACAAATAACGAATCCCGTAATATACGACTCCACGATGATGCTTGTCAAGAGAATATTCGATATCATCTAAATTCTCCTTATTCAGACCATACTTTATGAATTTAATTTTATCTTCTCTATTCGTAGAAACAAATCCAGGAGAACGATATTTTTTTATTACAAGTCCACCTGACACATTTGTGACAAAAGTCCATTTTCTTAGCGCGCCGTTTCTTAGCATATGAATTTTTTCCAAGCCATGGTTAGAATCTAGTAGGTGTTTCTGTGAATCCACCTGCTATTCTTACTTTGGCTTCAATAATGAAATGAATGTCGTGACAAATGTTATAGTTCATGAATAACCGCATTCGTTCAAATCTGGCTTCGTAAATTTTGAAAATTGCAGCGGATCTGGTTGAGGAACAAATGAAATTGTTTTTTAATATTTTTCAGAGTATATTCTATTTTTCGGAAAAGAAAGTTTTAAAATAAACACATAAAAAATAAGGAATTTAAAAGTAGTTTAAAATCTCAAATCGTCTTAAGCAATCTTCTTTGATGAAAAAGACATAATAGAATAATTGCCTCATTTATCTTACCAAAAAGAATGATAATGATGTTTACGTGCTTGATTATTCAGTTTTGTCCTTGTTCCTCCATGTAATATGATTCTTACAAAACAATCTATATACGATATGCAAAAACAGACAACAAAAGTAAAATAAAGCTTGGGTTGCCTCCCAAAAAACACCTGTTTAACGTTGTTAGGTTGATGTTAGTGTCAGTTTTGTTTTAAAGTTTTTCATTGATAGTTATATTTTCTTGTACTCGAAGTGTTCCTTTATAATATGTCTTAACACGATTACCGTTGACTCAAAATGATCCTTATTCAAACACTTATAATCCTGAACATTAACGCTCCTCCACCAAAACCAAATTCTATGTTTTTACCAAGGCCTAATTATCCTTCAAATCAACCACCGAAACAAATCATGTATCCAATGAATCAAGTCCCTAAAACACCAACTTATCAAATGAACCAACCCGATTATAAAAATATTTTCCCGAGCAGTACGAACTTAAATTACAAAATTACAATAATAAACAAAAACATAAAGAAGGATTTTCTTTGATTAAAATAAAACCAACTAAACATTAATTGGAATATTAAACAGGGTGTTGTATTTATTTGTGTAACACAATATAATTCATGTACACATAAAAATTAAATAAAGTGCAGTGGTGTGTGAAAGTGTAAAAGTGTGTGCCCTGTGTGTGTAAATTGTGTGTATATGTTATATGTGTATGTGGACACTGCTATTATAGCAGTACAAGATAGAAAAAAAGTTTACAATTAAAAAAAATATAGGATGTAATAATACATCTTATCATCTTATCTTATCTTCAATTTAATAATGCAATAGAAGTCCGTTTCACACAACAGCTTCTCAGAAAGTATCCTATCACAATTTAATTTGATCCGCCACGTAAGTGCTGATGTCATGCTGACGCCCTTCCCCTATTTGGTGTCGCCACTTGGTTCGATATTATTGGTCCATATATTTTGAATGTCCTCCGACCTTCGAATGGTCATAACTTCTTCATACGAACTCGGACACGAATGAGGTTGTTTTTTCAAAACATTCGTCTCAATGAGACGAATAAAACGAGAAGACTCCATGATATGTTTAGATTCTATAAAAATATTGTCCTCAGAACGACAGATATGTCTTGTACCAGTTTTCTAATTTGTAGATAAAATTTATTTCCAATTAATTATGCAAAAAATTTATAGATTTACTTAAAATTATAATGAAGTAAAATAATACAAACATACCATAAAATATCATAAATTATCACAATAAAATACAAAAATATGTATAAAATACTAATAAAAGTATAAAAAATTATACTAAACAATTCCCCTCCACACTTATTATTTGCACGTCATCGGGCAAATCTTATACCCAAGTAACAAGACTCAAGACTCGTATGCTGAAAAAAATCATGGCAATGGCAATATAAAGAGAGAACAAGTGATGATGATCTAAGTGCGATCAAAGAAAAATAGGATGTCCACTACCAAAATCACCAGTTTAGCCGACGACCGGCCTGAGAACGGTCGACGGCCGCCCGAGGTTGTCGGCTAAAGGTTGAAAGTTTAGCTGATGGTACTAGAGTTTTTTGCTAAAGTACTTTTGCCGACGACTATGCTTTTGATTGTAGGCTAAAGTACTTTAGCTGACGACTATGCTTTTGGTTGTCGGCTAAAGTCTTACAAGCTGTCGGCTAAATTGTGGATATTTGGCCGACTACTAGAAGTAAGTTAGCCGACGACAACCAAACTTTAGCCGACGGTTGGCCGTCGGCTAAAGTATTACGTGTTTTTTGGGCAGAATATCACCATCTCACACTTCAAAACACGGCTAAAGTGTTACGTGTTTTTTTGGGCATAATATCACCATCTCACACTTCAAAATACACCATTTACAACACACTTCGAACTTACACAACAAGAACACAAAAAATAATAATTTTATCTTGTTTGATCATTCAGGAAATTATATTGAAGATATGTTTGAACTTTGACATCAATTATTTATATTATGCATATATATATATATATATTAAAGTTATTTTGATGATTATGAATATGTTTAAAATTAATTCGTTTTCTTGAAGAATTCTTTATGTATGTATAACATATATAGATTATTATATGAACAAGTTTTGATTTTTTGAATATGTATATGGATTTGGCATCTTCAAGTCGAGCTATGATGACTGAAGTCGTAATTTTTGTATGTTCTTTATAAATATGAATTATGATTGTGTACTATTGTTGTTATTTTTCTTATAGAATGGATAAAGGTTGGATTGGTCAAAAAAATGGGATCCAAGAGTCATAGATGGAATTAGAGGGTTTATTCTATTTGTGAAAGGAGCATGGTAGTGATAGTATAATTCATTACTGTCCATGCAATAAATGTAAACATCACAGCGATATGTACCGTTTTACACTTTATGCTGTATGTAGCACATAAAAAGAATGAGTTTTGGGATAAATACACATGTTGGATTTATCACGATGAAAGATCTAATTCGGTTATTCCGCATGATCACGGACAGTACAGTCGTAGCACAACCAATGATCCCACAAAAAGGTTCATTGACGATGTGTTTGTTATTATGAGAGGGACGTACTGGCTGAAGGTCAAGGATACCATATAGATGATCAACAGTCATCCGAACCCCTACATCGATACCCGTTAATACTCTTTATCTTGATAGATACAACAAGCTAATCCAGCTCCAACAGATCTAATCGTCACATGATGGTTCTTGATAGTGTCATAGAGACTATGAGGGTAAAGGTGGAGCACAAAACCTCGATTGAAGCTGTAGATTATTATTTGGAACTTACATGGAAAATGCTCCGAGAAGGTCATCATCTTCCGAATAATCACAGTAAAATAAGACGTATCATGAAAGGCCTTGGGCTACCGTACATCAAGATCCACGTGTGCATATATGATTAGGCTTTATTTTGGAAAAGGCCTAATAAGACCTAAAGAGACGTCCGATATGTCACTACACCATAGATTGCATACAGCAACGTGTAAAATACGTTGCAATATGCCCTAAATTCATTGCAATAGGGCCTATTGCAACAATTATGCAAAAATCAAGCGTGCCCTTTGCTCTGGTTGCCATAGGGCCCTTATGGCAACGAATTTGGTACCATATTGCAACGCCATATTATTGTTGCAAATAGAGTATATGGCAACGATTTAACGGCTATAGCAACATGTTTAACACCATTGCAATATCTTGGACTACCTATGGCAACATTTTTTTCCAACGATTGTTTTGTGTTAATTGTTGCAATACATGGATTCAGGCAACCCTAAGGCAACATATATATGCCCAATTGCAACGTATTTAGAATCAAATGCAATCTAATTTTATTAATGAATATAACATATATGGCAACATTTAAGCTTCTATTGCAATGCTAAATAAAAAAACCGGCATGACCATTAGATTTATTTCAATTGGTATATCGTAACATCAATCCAACCGAGCAATATTACTGCTGTTCCAACATCAATAAATTCACTCAGACTAAGTTTAGGAAAATGACCAAGTTGAAGCAAAATAACTAAGTTCAAGTGACACACAATCTAACTTAGTAATACATAGACCAATATCTTAGTTAAACATTATATAAACATGAGTCGTGGCTCTTCTTCCTCTTCCTATTCCTCTTCCTCTTCCTCTTCATCTTCATCTTCATCCATCTTCATCTTCATCTTCATCTTCATCCGTCTCATCTCCGTCCTCAATAGAAGTAGTAGCACATCTAAATCCTTCTCTGAATCATTATGGACTTCTCCCAATATGAAATTAGAAAAAAAAAAGTTAGCTCATCACAAAGTAGATTAAATAATGCAATGGCTTCAAAGAGATATAATTGCCCTTGATAAAATCAAAACAACGCCTTGTGATACTCTATATTGATATTCTTTTATTGAAGATAACCTGTAGATTGACGTGGCAATCCTCTTCATGTTTACCTGTCAAGCAGGCTGAAGAGAAGTTGACAATTAGAGCTACCACATTTACAGTAAGCTGAAACTGAACAAACTTTTGAATGTTCACATAAACTGAGCGGCCCCATCTCGCAACAGTAACAATGGTGGAGAAATTATCATCTAGGATTATAACATCAGCACTCTCTTTGGCCACCTGTAAAAATTTACAAACCAAACAGTTATAAATTGAGGGTATTAACAATTCCAGTTTATTACTCTAATAATGTTCAGCCGCCCAATACTGGACTCATGAAGGAATACAGAAAAGGGACAAGCTCCATAAGACCGTCTCAAAGAAGACCTATTAAAATGTCTGTCACCATATAAGACACAACACATCTCCAGGGTTGTTCTGTCCTACACTTTAGTTTTCAAATTGACAACTACAAATTCAAATCAACTTCACAGCAGTCTTAGAAATAACATAAAAAATATATCTAGCAACTAGAACATGGCATATCCGCTTATTACAGAGAAGGGGGAAAAGGATTAGATTCTATCACCTCAGTTCCAGAAATTCCCATTGCAAGGCCAATATCTGCTTCATGAAGTGCAGGAGCATCATTTGTTCCATCTCCAGTCACTGCAACAACCTCCTCAAAAGTGGTTCGCAAATGTTTCACAAGTGTATGCTTATCCATTGGTGAAGAACGAGCCATCACCTTCCAACAGAAAGAAAAAAAATAGAGCATAAAAGAAATATAGATAAATCAACACCATGGAAATATTGCTCGTAATATTTCTTCAAAAGTTAAATCAAAACGCTCATTCTATTGACAAGTTCACCAAAGACAACACATTTCCTGTACATCAGATAACACCAATTAAACAAGGATAAGAGAGAAAGCAAGCATTATGTGTGTCAAGCAGGATCAGTTATCTGAACAAGTTAGACAAGAACAGATTTGATGCTCCTGCTTGGATTTTTTTTATTTTTGAGTCATTTCAAATTTCAACAGTATACTCAAAGAGGATGCGCTCATCTCACGCAACATAAGAAAGTTATTTGGAATTCATTGAACTTTAAAAGACCAAGATTCTCAAATGCAATAATTAGTATCTGACATGTTCAGAACATGTAATTCAAAGAATGAGATTCACCAAAATCATGTGTTAAAAAGTACTGTACTAGAAAGAAAGGTTTGTATAGGATTCGTAAATAAGTAAGCTAAACAAGTCATGTAACAAATAATAAGTGATTAATGATAAATGAGTAACTGTCGGCAGTATTGGAGAAAAACACAATAAGTTTTCATAATAAAAATTCAACAAGGACTTGTAGGATAAGTTTAAGTGCTGAACAAAATGAAAAAAAAAAAAAATAACCTATCAAGACGATGGTCAGCCTTAAAGGTGACATAAAACAGCGACCCACGTTTGTCTCGATCATCGATTGCCATAGTTAATAAGCCGGGGCCATCATGTTTGATTTTGGAGACTCATCCGACAAATATTTTTCGATTTTAGCACTACTTCATGAAAAAGACCAAAGTGAAATAATCTTCAACATCAAATCCTAGAAACCGATGAATATTACTCACAAGCAACATACACTAGTGATTATGCCAAAGACGCAGAGAATGTAGAGCGCAAATGCATAATATTTGTGAAAAAGCTTCTCATACCAAAACATAAATAGACTTGACCAGCAAACCGAGAAAAAAGCAGTGATTCACATAGAAGAACACTATCAATGATATCTCCGAAGTGCTTAATGGAAAATGCTTAACAATTCCAGTTTATTACTCTAATAATGTTCAAAGCCCAATCTGGACTCATGAAGGAATACGAAAAGGGACAAGCTCCATAAGACCGTCTCAAAGAAGACCTATTAAAATGTCTGTCACCATATAAGACACAACACATCTCCAGGGTTGTTCTGTTCTACACTTTAGTTTTCAAATTGACAACTACAAATTCAAATCAACTTCACAAAGATCTTAGAAATAACATAAAAAATATATCTAGCAACTAGAACATGGCATATCCGCTATTACAGAGAAGGGGGAAAAGGATTAGATTCTATCACCTTAGTTCGAGAAATTCCCATTGCAAGGCCAATATACGCTTCATGAAGTGCGGGAGCATCATTTGTTCCATCTCCGATCACCGCAACAACCTCCTCAAAAGTGGTTCGCAAATGTTTCACAAGTGTATGCTTATCCATTGTTGAAGAACGAGCCATCACCTTCCAACGAAAGAAAAAAATAGAGCATAAAATAAATATAGATAAATCAACACCATGGAAAAGGGGCGGAAACCGCATTTGTTGAACTCGGCGGCCGCCGCAAACTCACGGCGAAGTCGTCGCCCGACGACCGACACGAAAGCAACTGTGCAGTACATGAAGAGGAAGAGCGGCTGAAATCCCTAGTGTGTGTAAATCGCACCTAGTGTGTGTAAATCGCCCAGCAGCGATTATTAAGTTTTTTTTAATATTGGTTTTATTCAGCCGGCCAAATCTTTCAAAAGCCCGCTCAATTTTTGTTGTACCCGCCTAAACTTTGGACCCCAAATTGCTTTGTACAGCAACGAATTTTTAAATTGTTGCGATAGAATGTAAATTTTACACTATTTTCAATTTTTTCGCTTCAATTGTAACACTTTATGAATGCATTGCAATATATCCGAGCTGGTCTATCAATAGCAACGTTTTTTGATGAAAATTTTGAAATCTGGTTGCTATAGCCAATCTATGGTGTAGTGTGTGACATAAATAGGTATAAGTTCACTCCTTCTCATAGGGAGAAAGCTATGAAGGTTCTTTGGTACTTCCATATGAAGTATAGACTGAAGAGGCTTTTCATGTCTCCTTACACAACCAAGGCGATGAGATGGCACGCCGAGCCTCGTGTTCATGATGAGAATACTATGGGATACCCTTCTGATGGAGAGGCTTGGAAGCATATACATAGGAAGTTTCCAGAGTTTTAATCAGATGTCCGAAATGTAAGACTCGGGATCACATCTTACGGATTCAACCATTTTGGCAATATGAGTCTTTCGTATAGTATATGGCCGGTGGTAATGGTTCCTTACAACCTTCCTCCATGGATGTTGCATGAAGGAGGAGTATAATATGTTGACTCTATAGTACATGTCCCTGGGTATCCAAGAAAGTGTATTGAGATTTATTTGAGATCTTTGATAGAGGAGGTGAAGTTGTTGCTGTAACACCCCCGGTTCGAACCGGAAATATTATAGCACCATATACTCTTCTCATAAGGATCTACCAAGTTATTCACTTTATACTACAACGACACAAATGACCTTCGAGGTCAAAAGATACAATAATTGACCGAGAAGGTCACTCAACAATACACAAGACCATCATGGTCAACAACTCCACATCAAGGCTAAGCTTTTAATGATAAGAAAAATAATAATTCAATTCCACATATAACTTGCACCCATACAAGGGTGATTAACCAACAAAGATAGCCCTTAATTACAATAGAAATAAAAGAAATAAACTTAAACTCCTGTGTGATTGGCATCGTTGCCCTTTATCCTCTGTCAAGCCGATCCCGTGACCGCTCCCGAGCTGCAAAACCTAAGTGTATAGTAGGCACCATCCCCTGAATACTCGAAGATTAGCAAACTGGAATTTTGCTAGTGCAAGTACATAATATACAAGCTATATGAGAAATATTTGTTAGGAATATAATTGTAATATTTTGATGATGTCATACCTGTATTCAAGATTGCTTCAAATGTATGTACTTGGAATTATAGAGAAAAACTAAATGAGTATATTTTATAGGCCTTTAAAAGATTAGGATAAGTATTGATCATGTTGATCAAGTAGAAATTTGGCTAAGTATAGAAGAGGCACATCATCAACCAGGTTTTGGTCGACCCAAGATATCAGCCAGGTTTGACCGATAAAACATCAATCGGGTTATGGTAGAAGGAAAATAACAGTCGTGTTGGACCAAGCCATAAGTACAACTGATTATCTCTGAAGACAGTTTTTGCTTAGTGCAAAACAGCCAAAATATCAGCCGGGTTTGGCCATAATGAAATATCAGTTAAGGTTGACCAAGACACACATCAGCCGTGTTTGGTCAGAACATAATATCAGTTGACTTTGACCAAGGGAAATAACAACCAACTTTAAAGACCGGATATCAGCCAACTTTTATCCAGATAGAACATCAGCCAGGTTTGACCAGCATATCAGCAAGGTTTTCTAAAAGGCAATATCAGCTAGGCTTTATCATAGACGGAATATCAACCAAGTTTTGATATCAACTGTCCACATCAGAAAATGTTGAAAAGTCAATAATGACGGCAACACAAATGCAGACGTAAAAGCCAAAGAGACAACGTGATTGATTCCCGGAATTTAAGGAATAGAATATTCATCGAGAATCACACCCTGAAGACTTTCTAATTATAGTAATCAAAGAAAAGTGGCGCAACAGCAACATACATCTTCAAATGGTCAGATTTGAAGAAAGAGATAAAGCCTTGCAAAGAGATGAAAAGATAAACAATGAAGTCCACTCTCCCACGGATGTATTGCTACAAGATGCAATGGCTATGAAGAGTTCAAAGATCGTACTATAAATATCTGAAGAAAGCTTGAGCAGAAGTACGATGCGAACAATACTTACAAGCAATCAAAGCAAACACAAAGCAAATCTATAGCATCGTGAAGAGCAAGATCTTAAAGCTAATAATGAGAAGCTCTTAAAGTTGGAGAAGACAACACTCTTGTCTTTAAGTTTGAGTAAAGGGTTATTTTCTTGAACGAGGTTCTTGAGAGTAAAGAGGTTGTAAGACATCCATGGGTTCTTGATTGGAAGGTGATAGGCAGTTTGTGAGTTGTTGAGGCATTCACGGATTTCGATCAAGAGGTGTTAAGCAACCAAGGGAAGGAGTTGCAACGACCATGGGTTTCGACTGGTTGGATGCTGTTATAACAGAATTCATTGTAACATTAATTTCACTTGTTGAAAGTTATAGTGAATTTATCTCCAACTGGTTTGGAGAGAAGTGGACTAGTAGAGGATTACACCACCTCTGAAACCACTATAAAGTGTTGTGTGATTTACTGTCTTTGACATCATACTTAACTATTGCATTCATATTAACTTTTGCATTCAAAGTCAGCTTTCATTCCGCAAAACCATTTTATAGACAAAGGTTAACTGCATTCATATCAGTCGAGTAACCTTAGCTGCATTTACTACAGCTGTGTCTATCTAACAATTATTTGAAAAAGATTTTATAAGTCTATTTGTGACCTACAAGTAGTATCAGAGAGGTTGGTTCAATTTTACCAAACCATATCCATATACTTGAGTATATATTCAAATCTCTCATTAAAATGGAACACATGTAACACATGCACTTTAGATTACCTGTTTTCTCTGTTGACGAATATGACTTATGGAAAATAAGAATACAGGCACAATCTATTATCCATTCATGATGATATGTGGTGTATAATCAAGGACGAACCCTTCACCTTCCTGAACGACAATACAGATGAGAAAATTGCAGCCGGGAAACTAAAGCAGATTCCCAAAAGAAGAACAGAGATGACCACAAAAGAAATAAAGCTGGCAAATCTTGACAACCGGGCTAGAGACATATTGTATCAAACTCTTGATAAAGCCAATATGGTAAAAATCAAGAATTGCAAGAATGCCAAGGAAATATGGGACACATTAGCTGTAATATGTGATTGAACCGAGCTAATCAAAGAAAACAAGTTGTCAATTGCTATCCAAGAGTTTTACAACTTCAAAATGAAGAATGGAGAGACAATTGATAAAGTGGATACCAGATTCATTGAGATCATCAATGAAATAAATTTTGTTGGTAAAACCTATGGCAACCGAGAGATGTCTCTAAAAGTACTAAGGTCTCTTACCCCAGAATGGAGCATGAAGGTCGTTGCCATGAGGGAATCCAAAGATCTTAACAATATAAAAATCCAATAAATATTCTCAGACCTCAAGGCATTTGAGTTCGAGCTGCCCTGCTCATCGTCTAGTGATCTGGCTGAAAAAGGAATAGCTTTTGCAGCAGAGTCACCTGCTAAAAGCTAAGCTAAAATTAATCTTCCCAATCCTTTAAGCTTTAAGGAAGAAATGTCATTCATCATGAGAAGGTTCAGTAACTTCAGGAAGAATTACTCAAAATATAAAAAGAACTACAAGGAGAACCCAAGAAGGAACCAAAAAGCTGGAAACTGGAAAGTAGAATGCTACAATTGTCATAAGACAGGACATATCCAGTTTGATTGCCCTGATCTCAAGAAAGATGAAGATAAGAAGGACATGGGCAGAAAGGAAGACAAGAGAAAAGCTCTCACTGGTGAAGATCAAATCCAAGAGAGAGTAGAATCAAGCAATGGATTCTTTTCAAATGATGATGACAACTACCACTGCTTGATGGCCAACCTAGCTAACGAAGAGGTAACATCTAAACCTACAACTTCAGGATATGTCTGAAGATATTGATCTTCACAAATCTATAAATCATCTTTTAAAAGATTTTGAAACATTAAAAACTGCACACTTGACTGTGACAGTTGAGAATACATAGCTGAAGGATGAGAATAGGCAGCTGAAAAATAATTTTGGACAAACTCAGTCTAGAGTATGCAAACATCAGATCTTATTTTGAAAAGTAGACTAATAATAATTTGAAAAACTCACCTGAAATTACTACAACTTGGATTAAGAGGCTGACTACTTTCAACAGTGAAAAATCAGCTACTTGCTCATATCAAAACTGAGTTTTATAAACTGACACAGCTGATTAATATATAGGCTAAAGAAATAACATCCTTAAAAGCATCTATAACCTTAGATAGTTTGTGTATAAACCAGGGGCTACTTTATTTAAAATCAAGCCTTGGATATGACCCAAATACTCCCTAAAGTTAAAAAACCACTTTCATTAAGGGAGAAACACTTGTCCAAACTGGTGAGCCTACAAACAAATATGTATTTGAAAATAGGCAGCAACCCAGTCAACAGTATAGGTAGCAGCCAAGGTTTTCAAGGCAGCACCTAGACAAAAGACTCTGCAATGGCCAAAACAGCATAAACAGTCAAAACATTATTCTGCTTATTACCAAATACTCCCACAAAATAGATTTCTCAATAGGAGAGGTAAATGGAAACCACACGGTAAGCCAAACTTTCAAAATTACTGGGTGTGGAGACCCCAAAACTTTAATAACTGGTCTCACCCAATATTTAGGAATGACCCACATCAAAACAATTATCAGTCATGCCCTATATACAACCCAAATAAGGGATAAAGACCAAGACAATATGCACCTTATGTAAATCACCAACACCATTTTCAAAACACCAAGAGAAATTAACTCTCCATGAATTCCACTAACCCTAAAGGACCCACTCAAATTTGGGTACCTAAATCTTTGATCGTCTGATTGCAGAAAAGGTGGAAGGACTACCATCAAGTCACCTCAAAATCAACAGCGGGAGTTAAAGAATATTTTGTGGACTCAGGATGCTCAAGACACATGACAGGAAAGAAGAAGGTTCTGTCAAACTACATCAAAGAAAGAGGTCCAGATGTAACCTTTGGAGATAGCTCTTGTGGACAAACAAAAGGTTATGAGGAGCTGCACAGAGGAAATATTATCATCTCAAAAGTGTAGTATGTCAAAGGACTCAAATACAACCTGTTGAGCATAAGCCAGTTTTGTGATGAAAAGAACCTAGTAGTTTTTACTATTTGGAAATGTATGGTAATTGATATCTTATCTGGAGAAGTGAACTACAAGACTATAGAAGAAGTGATGTATACATGATATATTGGAATACAGGCACTCTCAATACCTATTTCATATCCAGAACATTAGCTGAAAATGGATGGCTATGGCACAAGAGACTGTGTCATCTGAACTTCAAATCTCTCAACAAGATAAGCTCACATAAGTTGGTGAGAGGGCTTCCAGATGAAGTATTCAAGAATGAGACTCTCTATGATGCATGCCAGAAGGGAAAGCAAACAAGAGCGTCTTTCAAATCAATTCAACCTACCACTCTTACCCACAAAATTTTGGACCTACTTCACATGGATTTATTTGGTCCCATCAAGCCAAGAACTCTGAGTGGAAGGAAGCATGCCTTCGTAGTTGTGGATGACTACTCAAGATACACTTTGTTGAGAAATTCTCCTCCTCTGTCTGGTCTGATCTTTATGATTGATAAGGTTTTCTCATTTTGAATTTTTCATAGCAGCTTAGGTAGCTTGGTTAGAGTTTCACTCTTCTTGTAGTATTGTGATCAAAATGGGATTCAGCATGAAGTATTAACTACAAGAACACCTCAACAAAATGGTGTAGCTGAAAGAAGGAATATATGTAATATCCAGTATTTTTGTTTTCCGTTATCTTGGATTATTTTTGTTTTGACGCCGGATATTTTCTTGTTGATGTGAATCGGAATGATTTCTATCGTGATACTCTATTTGTTTCTAACGCATAGCCATTTTAGTCGGGTACGACTTGTTGCCACGTGCGTTCCTTTGATTAATGTGTGTATGTGATGTGTTGTTGTTTGCTCGTATTTGTTTTGAATCTTAGCCGGTACGTTAGTGTGACCGAGATGTTGTCGAATGCCTAACCGGACTATTGGAATGATCGAGTCCTAGCTGTAGGACCTGGCCGAGTTACGGCCGCAATGCAGTGCCTGTTACGGCCGCAAGACATGGCCGATTACGGCCGCAACTTCTTGCCGATTATGGCCATAAGGCTCCCACATGGATTGGGCAGTTTCCCAGGTATGTTCGACTACGAACGTAATGGGCCTGCAGTTACCGCGGTAAGGCCTATTACATACATAAGCCCTTGCTGGTAACATATGTATCACTGTCGGCAGTTTTGGGCAGAATGTTCGGCCATGGCCGGTTACGGCCGTAAGCCATGGCCGATTATGTACGTAAGGCAGTCAGCAGGCTGCCTATATAAGGCATGCCAACGGGTTTTTGGGCCATTTTCCACTTTTCTTCCTTCTTCGCGATTATTCAACGGAAATCGAAGGTTCTAATCGGAAATCACTAGTACATCAGTTAGGAAGCTTGAATCATGATTACTATCATCATCTAATCCTTTTTCTTCGTCTGAATCGAGGTATTTTGGCTTGAACCCATGTTTTTGAAGATTTTGGGGATTTTCCTTTAGATTTTGATTCCAATCCGTTTTTGATCAATTAATTGTTGTATAAACGTTGTTTTGAACATGTTCTATGGATTGGATACTCATATCCTTGATTCGTTCAGCTCAAGGGGTGATTTCTTTGTTCTTGGAGGGTCTTGAACATTTAATGCTCGATTAAATGTTCGAATGAGTTTTCCTTCGATAGTTTGATGAGGTTTCTGTTGTTTTCGGTTTTGATTCTCTATGTAGTCGTATCTTCATTGTTTTTGCCGGAGGATTGTAGGTGTTCGGAGTTTTTCCAGGTTCCGTGTTCGTAGGAATATTCGGGCGCCGACAATCGAGGCAAGTTTCTTATTATACGACTTGTATCTTGCGACTAGAAATCACGTTTTAGGTTAATGATGATTTTGCTTGCCTTCGTAAATATGTTCCGTTGAATTGGTTGTGTATCCCGCAATTTAAAGGCTTTGTGATGATAGTGTTATATTGGTATATGTGTTAGGTGTTGTGCCATTTGTGCAGGATTGCATTGTACATCTGGGATGCCTGTACACTTGGTTGTGTAATGTATTGTGTATCGATCGTGAGTTATGTTGGTTGTGTGTCGTTGATTGATGACAGTTGTTGTGAGTGTTGAGATTGTGTTATGTCCGCGTGATGTATGATTTTGCGGTGATCAATGTGATTGATTGACTCTGATCATTGTTGTATGAAATGCGAATGTGAATATGTGTGTGACCGCTAAGTTCACTCGTTATTGTTCGACGGGACCTACGAGGACTCGTGGCAGTGGACTACGGGGTCAAAACTTAGTGAGGTACTGAGGTCCAATCGTGCTGGTCTGACGAGGCCTGCAATAACACATGGCAGTGGACCATGAGTTTAGGGCACAGTGCGTCCAACCGGGTGAGCTCGATGGGGCTTACGGTGACACGTGGTAGTGGACTACGGTGTTGGGACTGTGTGTGTGATTGTTGTGATCGATATAGTCCGTGTGCGTTGTTGAACCTACGGAGACACGTTATAGTGGATCACGGTGTCAGAATTGGTTATGTTTGGTTATTTGTGTGTGGAATAGTCCGTGTGGGTTGTCGAACCTACGGAGACACGTGACAGTGGATCATGGTGTTGGAATTGATTATGTTTGGTTATTTGTGTGTGGAATAGTCCGTGCGGGCTGTTATACCTACGGAGACACGTGTCAGTGGATCACGGTGTCATGAATATATATTTTGACAATCAAGTTTTGAAAGGAAAAGTTATATGAAAATAAATGTTGGATCGAGTCCCGAGCGATTGGGTAAATGTTTTTTTTCGTGTTGTGAACTGTTGAGTTATGAGACAAGATTTGGGTTAAGACCCTAAAGTTTTTCGAAAGGATTTGTAACTTGGGACTTGAGGCCTTAAAGATTTTTGTTCCTAAATTTCCCGAGATGATAAGTTTAGTTTCAAATGCTTCATAGCTTAGTTTCCTTTGTTAAACCCCCCCGGGAATATTTTGGTACTTGGTTATTAAATTTTATAAATGATTAATGTTTGCTCGTTACATTTAGTATGATTTGATACTTGCACTAGTAAAACAGTGGAGTTTTACTAACCCCCGATTAATCGGGGGATGGATGTCTGTTTTGCATCCAGGTACATGCAGGTTCAGGGGAGCAGTCACAGGATTGGCACAGGAGCATGACGAGCTGTGATACTAATCAAGAGTTGAGAGTTGTTTTGACTTTCGTTGTGTTGTCTGAGTTGATTTCAGTTTTCCGCTGTATTGTGTTTCGACCCCTGTGTGGGTAATGTTGTTTTAGTCAGTTCTGTTGATTGAGTTGGGTGACCTCATCAGTCTGTGTATTCACGTGTAAATGACCTTAACGGTCTGTATTATTTATTGTTTGACCCTGGCCGGGCAAACATTTGGTCATTTGTAAGGTTTAGCCTGGTAGATCCTCGTGAAAAGGGGTCTACGGCGTGTAATATTCCCATATGGTTTTGGTGGTGTTACATTTATGGTATCAGAGCTTAGGTTGCGGAAACCTAGGCTGTCGGGTCAAGTCGAGTCGTGATTTGTCGAGTATTATGTGGTTTTGTCATTCGAGATGTCGGGTGACAAGTTGAGTTGTGTGTAGTCACAGCGTGTCCGATATGTTGTCGGATGAGATTAGTATCGTGGGCGACCGTCATATCCGTGCGGCCTGTGGACGTAAGCCTCCTCTTTTATGCGAGGTACCTGTGTATCATGATTTTATCTAAGTGAGTTAATTGCGGTGAATAAATTTATTTACACGGTGTTGTGTAATATAGATGTATTTAATACTTGTGGCACATAGTATGTGTATAAAATTGGGCGTATTGTTGTTTTACCTTTGAACCACCGTGTGGGGTCGTATGGGGTGAAAGTTGTAGACCTTGATGGGTTTTGGAAATGTATCGATGGTAGAGTTTGTGAGAAACTCCGATGAATGATTTTGTTATCTGTTTAAACTTGGTGCCACGAGATGCATTTGATTGAATTAGCGACCCTGGTTGCTGTTTGAGCATCTGGTTTTAAATTCGCCTGTTTTTGGAATGTTGTAATTTTGCCCGCTAAGGGTCGGTTTGAGAATGTTGCTCGACAAAGAAGCTGCAGACTGGTGACAGGCTGTAGTGCCTGCAGATCATACACCTACATGGGCTGAGTTTATGACCGCCATGGAAGCAAAGTATTTCCCGTTGCCTGTCCGTGAGTGCAGGATCGTTGAGTTTTTCTCGGCTACGACCCAGGATGTGTCGATATCCCAGGCGATAGTCGATTATAATCGATAGCTGGCTTATGTTCGTGATCAAGTGAGAAGTGAAGCGGACAAGGTTCGATACTTCAATATGCGCATGAAGCCCCATATCTGTGAGAGTATGGCTCCACTCATGTGTACCACTCTAAAGGAATATCAGGACCGAGCTTTAGCCATTGAGATGGCCGTTTGTGTGACGCAATCTGGTTGAGAGAGTAAGAGGCAGAAGACCTCGAGTAACTCTTCAAGAGGCCAGATAAGTGAGATTCGTGAGCCTGTTGCTTCGCATTATCCTTCTGGGAGCACTCCCCATTTGGTTGACCAGTCTAAGAACCTTACTCCAGAGGCGAGTAAGACGAACGGTGTGAAGATCTGCTTCAACTGAAGTCGTGTGGGCCATGCGAGATAGAATTATCGTTCGCCACCGGTTAATTGTTTCAAGTGCGGTCAACTGGGGCACCTGGCGGTGCATTGTGAGACCATTGCTAAGCTATTCGGGAATCGGGTTTTCGTTCCTACTTGTGGAGGGCCCAGTGGTGTCCAATGATGTAGTTGTGTGTCGTACTTTGTACTGTATCTCGTGTGGAGATTTGATACTTGTTGTATGAACCCTTTTGGTTTCGTTCGTATTCTACCCTGTTATTTTGTTTTAAGTTTCGGGACGAAACTTATTTTTATTGGGATAGAATGAAATATCTGGTATTTTCATTTTCCGTTATCTTGGATTGTTTGTGTTTTGACTTCGGACATTTTCTTGTTGATGTGAATCGGAATGATTTCTATCGTGATACTCTATTTGTTTCTATCGCATAGCCGTTTTAGTCGGGTACGACTTGTTGCCACGTGCGTTCCTATGATTAATGTGTGTATGTGATGTGTCGTTATTTGCTCGTATTTGTTTTGAATCTTAGCCGGTGCGTTAGTGTGACCGAGACGTTGTCAAACGCCTAACCGGACTGTCGGAATGATCGAGTCCCGACCGTAGGACCTGGCTGAGTTACGGCCGCAATGCAGTGCCTGTTACGGCCGCAAGACATGGCCGATTACGGTCGCAATGTCTTGACGATTACGGCCGTAAGGCTCCCACATGGATTGGGCAGTTTCCCAGGTATGTTCGACTATGGCCGTAATAGGCCGGCAGTTACGGCCGTAAGGCCTGTTACGTACGTAAGCCCTTGCCGGTAATGTACATAACACTGTCGGCAGTTTTGGGCAGAATGTTCGGCCATGGCCGGTTACGGCCGTAAGCCATGGGCGATTACGTACGTAAGGCGGTTGGCAGGCTGCCTATATAAGGCCTGCCGACGGGTTTTTGGGCCATTTTCCACTTTTCTTCTTCCTTCTTCGCGATTATTCAACGGAAATCGAAGGTTTTGATCGTAAATAAGTAGTACATCAGTTGGGAAGCTTGAATCATGATTATTATCATCATTTAATCCTTGTTCTTCGTCCGAATCGAGGTATTTTGGCTTGAACCCATGTTTTTGAAGATTTTTGGGATTTTCCTTTTGATTCCGATTCCAATCCGTTTTTGATCAATTAATTATTGTTTAAACGTTGTTTTGAACATGTTCTACGGATTGGATACTCATATCCTTGATTCGTTCAGCTTGAGGGGTGATTTCTTTGTTCTTGGAGGGTCTTGAACAATTAATGCTCGATTAAATGTTCGAATGAGTTTTCCTTCGATAGTTTGATGTGGTTTCCGTTGTTTTCAGTTTTGATTCTCATTGTAATCGTATCTTTGTTGTTTTTGCTGGAGGATTGTAGGTGTTCGGGGTTTTTCCGGGTTCCGTGTTCGTAGGAATATTCGGGCGCCGACAATCGAGGCAAGTATCTTATTATACGACTTGTATCTTGCGACTGGAAATCATGTTTTAGGTTAATGATGATTTTGCTTGCCTTTGTGAATATGTTCCGTTTGAGTTAGTTGTGTATCCCGCAATTTGAAGGCTTTGTGATTATAGTGTTATATTGGTATATGTGTTAGGTGTTGTGCCATTTGTGCAGGATTGCATTGTACATCTGGGATGACTGTACACTTGGTTGTGCAATGTATTGTGTATCGATCGTCAGTTATGTTGGTTGTGTGTCATTGATTGATGACATTTGTTGTGAGTGTTGAGATTCTGTTATGTGCGCGTGATGTACGATTTTGTGGTGATCAATGTGATTGATTAACTGTGATCATTGTTGTATGAAATGCGAATGTGAATATGTATGTGACCGCTAAGTTCAGTCGTGATGGTTCTATGGGACCTACGAGGACTCGTGGCAGTAGACTACGGGGTCAGAACTTAGTGAGGTACTGAGGTCCAATCGTGCTGGTCTGACGAGGCCTACGATAACACATGGCAGTGGACCATGAGTTTAGGGCACAGTGCGTCCAACCGGGTGAGCTCGATGGGGCTTACGGTGACACGTGGCAGTGGACTCTGTGTGTGATTGTTGTGATCGATATAGTCCATGCGGGTTGTTATACCTACGGAGACACGTGACAGTGGATCACGGTGTCATGAATATGTTTTGACAATCAAGTTTTGAAAGGAAAAGTTTTATGAAAATAAATGTTGGATCGAGTCCCGAGCGATTGGGTAAATGTTTTTTTTTGTGTTGTGAACTGTTGAGTTATGAAATAAGATTTGGGTTAAGACCTTAAAGTTTTTCGAAAGGATTTGTAACTTGGGACTTGAGGCCTTAAAGATTTTTGTTCCTAAAATTCCCAAGATGATAAATTTAGTTTCAAATGCTTCATAGCTTAGTTTCCTTTGTTAAAACCCCCTCGGAATATTTTGGTACTTGGTTATTACATTTGATTCATGATTAATGTTTGCTCGTTACATTTCGTATGATTTGATACTTGCACTAGTAAAACAATGGAGTTTTACTAACCCCGAGTAATCGGGGGTTGAATGTCTGTTTTGCGTCCAGGTACATGTAGGTTCAGGGGATCAGTCACAGGAGGATGACGAGCTGCTATGCTAATCAAGAGTTGAGAGTTGTTTTGATTTTCGTTGTGTTGTCTGAGTTGATTTCAGTTTTCCACTGTATTGTGTTTCGACCCCTGTGTGGGTAATGTTGTTTTAGTCAGTTCTGTTGATTGAGTTGTGTGACCTCATCGGTCTGTGTATTCACGTGTAAATGACCTTAACGGTCTGTATGATTTATTGTTTGACCCTGGTCGGGCAAACATTTGGTCTTTTGTAAGGTTTAGCCTTGTAGATCCTCGTGAAAAGGGGTCTACGATGTGTAATATTCCCATATGGTTTTGGGGGTGTTACAACAGAACCCTCAAGGAAGCAGCCAGGACAATGATTGTTGTGACTGATCTTCCAAAAATGTTCTGGGCTGAATTTGTCTACACAGCATGTCATACTCAGAACAGAAGTATGATAGTAGGGAGACACAGTAAAAATCCCTATGAGGTTTAGAAAGGCAGAATACCACCTGTTTCATGTTTTCATATCTTTGGTTGTAAGTGTTTCATCACAATGGCAAAACCCAACTAAATGCCACCTCTCTAGAAGAAGTCATCAACAATGACACAATTTTGATGGATCAAGCTGATGAAGACCCAACTGCAGATAAGCCAGGATCTCCAAACGTAGCTGATCCAACCATAGCTGATCCTACCACAGCTGACCCAACTGCAATTGACCAAATCATAGCTGAACCAGATGCAACTACAGATTGTCAAAACCAAGATGATGCAGAGACATACATAGTCCCTCAAAGCAACTCAACAGGGGGAATGAACAATGAAGACCTTCAAGCAAAACCAGACGATGAAGATGAAGCCCCCAAATGGCTAAAGGATCACCATTCAACAAATCATTGGGAAAATAATTGATGGAGTCAAAACCAAGAAATCAAGAGAACCAACAGGAATGGCAATGCTCTCTTGCTTCATGTCCGAAATGGAGCCCAAAACAACATAACAAGCCCTGGATGACTACACATAGGTGATTACAATGCAAGAATACTTAAACCAAATGGAGAGGAACAATGTATGGGAGCTAATAGACAGGCCCAATCACAAGAATATCATTGGCACCAAATGGGTTTACAAAAACAAGTATGATGAAGATGGAGATGTTGTTAGGAATAAGGCCAGATTGGTTGCAAAAGTATATGCTAAATATGAAGGAATAGATTTTGATGAAACATAAGCACCAGTAACTAAACTAGAAGCAATCAGACTATTCCTTGCATATGCAGCCTTCAAAGATTTTGAAGTTTACCAAATGGATGTAAAAAGTGCGTTTCTCAATGGAGTACTAGAAGAAGAAGTCTATGTTGATCAACCCCCTGGATTTGTCAAAGGAGACAAGGTATAAAATCTTCTGAAAGCTCTTTATGGACTCAAATAGACACCAAGAGATAGTATGAGACTCTATCCATATTTCTTGAGAAGATTGGATTTTGCAAGGGAAATGTGGATTAAACTCTATTCAGGATTAAACGTGAAGACCACATACTACGAGTTCAAGAATATGTGGATGATATCATATTTGGCTCAAGAAACCCTGAACTATGTGAAAAATTCTCAAATCTCATGCAAGGAGAATTTTAAATGAGCATGATGGGCAAACTGAACTTCTTTCTTGGTTTGCAAGTCAAACAAATTGACACAGGAATATTCATCAACCAAGTAAATACACAAGGGAGCTGATCAAAATATTTGGCATGGAGTCAGCTAAATCCCTGAGAGTACTAATGAGCACATCTCTCCACATTGATGCAGATGATGGAGGCATTCCAGTGGATCCAACAAACTACAAAGGATTAATTGTATCATTCTATACCTCAGTGCAAGCAGACCTGACATTTCATATGCAGTAGGAGTGTGTGCAAGATTTCAGTCCAAGCCAAAGCAGTCTCATCAGGAAGCAGCAAAAAGGATAATCAAATATCTAAAATCTACAATCAATGAGGGATTATGGTATCCCAAAGATGACAACTTTGAACTATGAGGATATTCTGATGTTGACTTTGCAGGATGCAAAACCAACAGGAAAAGCACTAGAGGAACGTGCCAATTCCTTGGAATGAGACCAATATCTTGTTTCGGTAAGAAGCAGGTGTCTAACTCAATATCCACAACTGAGTCAGGATACCTAGATGAAGGTAGATGTTATGCCCAAATTCAATGGACCAGACAATAGCTAAGGGACTACAACATCATTGCAAATGAAGTCCCTATTTGGCGTGACAATAATAGTACAAATGCTATAACAAACAATCCAGTATTACATTCGATAACAAAGCACATAGATGCCAAGCATAATCTCATAAGAGACCATGTGCTATACAAAAGAGTAAGGGTGGGAAGAGTCAGCACAGAGTACCAGATTGCTGATATATTCACAAAACCTTTCCCAGAAGAAAGGTTTCTCGAACTAAGCAGGGATATTGGACTTCTAGACTTGGAATATAGTGCCTAACTGAAAATCTAAAGATGAAGAATGTCACATGATCCGAAGAACATATGAGGAAAGCCACATAATCAGAACCAGGTGAGGAAAGCCACCTGATTAGAACCACAGACGAGGAAAGTCACCTGATCAGAAGCACAGACGAGAAAAGCTAGCTGATCAAAATCACAACTAAGATTATACAAAGGAAGCAAGGAATTGAAATTGCAGTTGATCAGAAGCCAAACAGTCAACCAGCTAAGTTTCCAATTCCTTTTTCAGTTTTTTTATTATTACACATGGTTAAAATACACTATCACAATAACTCCACGTCTACATCACATTGTCTAATCATGTCACACGAACCACCACTTCTTTATTTAATCATTAATATTTAAAACCGACTCTCAGAGTAACTGTTTAAGATGAATGAAATTCATTAAAAACCCTATTGTCTACAACCTTCAAGGAAAAACCCTAGTTTTTCCATAAAACCAAAACCTAGAATTTCACTGCACTAAATATCTTCAAAAATATTGCAGCTCTAAGCCACTGAGTCGACCCGACATTCTCAGTCACGGTAGTGTTACGCTGAATCGCCTGAGCCAAATGAGTAGTTTCATCCCGAAACTTAAAATAAAGAGCAACAAACAAACAAAGAGAAACAAACACTCTGCTCAGCTCCGAAAAGCCACGAACAATATGTAAATGCGATATTCCTCAACACGCGATGAAGTCACTAAGTAATCATATAATACATGATCAAGGCGATAAACATACATGCGAATTACGAAATGGCCTAAACATCCTGAAATCACATTTCTAACTAAAAGTTAACACACCCATTCACAACACAGCTAAACATGTTAAACGAACTTGTGAAAACAACAATCTAACCCTTAAGGACTAGAATAACAAAAATCGACACTAATGCAATCAAATCGTAGCATCTCCGCATTACTCTAGAACAACCTTCTAATTGGCCCAAAAGCAAAAGTGCAAAAAGAAACGGCCACCTAGCGTGCGCTAAGTCCTATGGTCAACAGTACAACAGTGTAGGTCGATCAGTCCGAATACGCCTCAGATGCTGTAAAATCCAAAAGTTATCAACAACAACAATCACTTACAAAGAGCATCAATGTACGAATTCAAGCGTTAAACAAACTCCGATGGACATCCACCTGGGATACAAGTGAATGGTCTCCAACCACAACTATACCAAGAATGACCAAGATAGTAACAGTCATGGAATAATTCAAAATGGTCACGAAACTCGTCTGTTTCCCAAAATATGAGAAAGAGATTATATCGTAAAAAATCATGACGAGCACAAACGAGTCGCTAAAATCTGGAAAAAAGTATGAAAAACAAAAAAACATGAGCATTACATCCCCCTCTTTGCCCCGATACTCGGGACAAGGAAAGCTAAAAAGTCAAACAGTGTGACAGAAGTAATCAAACACCAATTATCAGAAAAAAAGCTGAGTAGCACAATAATTATCGAATCTCCACATTATGTTCGATCTTGATCGATGACTCTCGGACTCTTCATTTTCTACCGCTTGGCTCTCTGGGAGCTCGGTTTTCAAACATCATAGCAACTACCTCGCAATATATTGCTTGATGTCCTGCTTGACCATATTTCCAACAATTAACCGCTGGAGAATGACAACTCTTCCTGGTATGTCCAACACGATTACAATTAAAGCACTTCTTTCACACCTCCCATTTTACCCGTCGAAGGTGTAGAATTTTGGATTTGTTTGGATACTATCTTGAAGAACTGAAATCGATGCCCCTCGAGCCCGTATTTTTAACAAGTCACCAGCGGTGATGGACAATTTGAGCGTTCATGGCGTGGAACATTACAGTTGAAGCATCTAACCGCCCTACTAGAAGTCATCGGCCTTTGCTTGGAACTCTTATCACTCACACCCAAACAAGAAAGCGATGCATTCGAGAGACGCGAGCGTTTGGGAACCTTAGTTCCTGCGCCACCTGAAAATTTTCCCGATGTCTTTAGATTCTTCGGCTTGCCAACGGGTTCAATCATCAAATAGATCTCGTAAGATATCATCCGATCTTGGTACTTCTTCACTGTAGCATGAATCGTTGTCGTACGAACCACATAACCAAATCCACGTCCGCTAAGGTTTGACATGCTAAAACATATAATACCGTTCAGCACTGCAAACACACAATTACATAATAACACCACATGAGTTATAAATTCGGGTGTTACCTCCCTTCGTAATAATATTGACACCATGTGAGCACTTTAGGAAAACAAAAACTTTTGAAAAAGAAGGTGGGTCATGTTTCGTACCAAAACTTGACAACACTATTCCTTTACTTAGAAGAGGAGGTTTTATTTCGCATCTCGACTTTGAAAATCATATTTGAAGAAGCAAAACCATTTTTGTTTTTAAAACTTCGAAGACGTCGTCTCTAAGTTAAAACATTTCAAAAACTTTACTTGGGATCCAAATACAGAAGTTAAGGTCGTCCTCTTCCAACAAATGTTTGATGGAAAGTATATTTTTCCACTAAAGTACGTGACCATTTGCCGAACTAATGTTAGGTTGTAGGTTTTCAAAACATTTGAAAGTTTAAAACACTATTTTAAAAGGTTTACCCACGGAGTGTTACAAATACTTTGTTTATGAAAAATAATTTAATGTGAGTTTAATGTTCTCCAGTATCTAAATTAAATGCATGGTCGACCCATGATGCTACAACTACCTCAGATAAATCTCAAACACCAAGATCATACGCACATTTCATATTCGATACAATAAGGCCAAAGATAAGTTTTAGCTTGCACAAATCTAAACAAGTTAGGACAACAAAATCACAACATATAGGTGAGGAGATTTGCATATGGAAGATTTACAATCACGGATCGCCTGAAAATGATGTTGGGACCAGAATACTAATCACAACTCTGATGTGCGCGACTTATACAAGAAATGGACTCAACCCAATGGCCTAGGTTTTTCGCAAACCTAGCTCCGTTATCATATTCTGTAACACCCCCAGTTCGAACCGGAAATATTACAGCATCGTAGACCCTTCTCATAAGGATTTACTAGGCTATACACCTTATATTACAACAACATAAATAACTGGCAATGTCAAAAGCAACAACAACGGACCGAGAAGGGCACTCGACAATACACAAGACCATCATGGTCAGCAACTCCATATCAAGGCTAAGCTTTTAACGCATAAGAAAATAATAATTCAATTCGACAACACAACTCGCACCCATACAAGGGTGATTAACCAACAAAGATAGCCCTTAATTACAATAGAGACAAAATAAAGAGACTTCGACTCCTATGTGATTAGCACCGTTTCCCTTCATCATCTGTCAAGCCGATCCCATGACTACTCCCAAGCTGCAAAACCTGAGGGCATAACAGGCACTCACCCCCGAATACTCGGAGTTATCACTACACTGTGGTGGTCGCTCCCTTGTACATGTCGTCGTGTCGGCATCACTCCGACTAGAGCCGCCCCTTGCAACACGCATTAGGGAACACTGTCGTTCCACCATCTACAGGAGCCGCTCCATGCAGCATACACAGACCAGATTCGACATCCCGACCCTTCGTGGCTTCGGATACGGCGTACCACACAAGCAAATATTTATGTTGGCAAACCACACAAGATTCATTCAACACTTCATACAATCTCAACCACAAATGCTCGAGGCAAATCACATAGCAATTCAAATCCACAGAATCCATCGAACAATCAATATCGCTACCATAAGGGTCTCATACCCCAATTCACATATATCAATATCACGAAAAGTCACAAAGTCGAATATACTCTGAACAACCACCACTAGAATCAAACGTATATTTCGATCCCCGTAATCATAGAGTAAAGGATTTTATCAATATATATATATATATATATATATATATATATATAGAGAGAGAGAGAGAGAGAGAGAGACAAACACACAAACTCACATAAACATCCATTCATAATAAAATGATACACACCTAATCACGTAAGATTTGCGAGGAATATAATTCATACGGCAAGGTACTTGCCTCGATAATCGACACATGAATACTCCGACGAACACGACTCGATCGGATAGCCCCGAAAACCTACAACCTCCGCGAGGAACAACGACAACACAATCACTATGAGAATATGGACCAATAACGACGGAAAACACACCCAACAATCGAAGGAACTCATTGAAACATTTAATCGAACATTAAATGTTCACGCTTTCCCCAAGAACTCAAAAATCATCAATCGAGTTGCATAGAATACTGTTAAGAATATTGTTTAACACCAATTGATTCATCAAAATCAGATTGAAATCGAAATCAAGAACAAAACCCCAAGAACTCTAGGTAAATCAAGAAAAGTACCTTATTCGACGAAGATCAACATATTAGATGATGTTATAATCCTAAGACCCTCCAAAACACCTTTGGATGGAACCAAATCAACCAAGAATATGAACCCTAGTTGAAATCGTACGTCCACCACGAGAAGAAGGAATGAAATGATGAATAGGTTTAAAACAACGTCTGTCCCGTTTTATACTAATGGAGATGCACGACCGGTCATGCATGATCACCTGCTCGTGCACCTGGTCATTCTCAAATTCACCAGTCTCCACATGCATGGACGCGCGAGCACTTGCTCGTGTGCTAGACCATGCGTCTGGTCGTGCATCCCTCACTGCCCGAGCACTGGTGTCGCACGAGCCAGATACGAGCACCTGCTCGTGTGCTGCGACTAAGGGCTAGAATCGATCCCGATGTGGTCCCAAAAGAACCTAGAACACAACCAAATTGAAAGGAATGGATACCACGAGCCAACAATGCCTTCGAAGAGGCAAAAGGACAACAGAACATGTCATGTTACATACGCATGTACACAATCTATAAAACTTATGTAACAACAAGTCGCACCCAACGAATACCACTACACGGTACATCATACAGTATTCAACAGATAGATAACTCCAAATATCATCATCAAAAAATATCCGTCATAAAAGGACAAATAATTTCAGGTGAATGGAAATGAAATTCTCGGATATTACATTCTACCCCACTAAAAAGAAGTTTCGTCGAATGAAGAGCGACAGACAAACAAAGAGAAACAAATACTCTGATCAGCTCCGAAAATCCACGAAGAACATGTAAACGTGATATTCCTCGAAATGCGATGAACTGACCAAGTAAGCATCTAATACACGATCAAGGCGATAAACATACATGCGAACACGATGAGTCAAATAGGAGGAATATGAGTTCGAAAGTAAATGCCCCAAAAATTAAGGAAATTACGAAATGGCCCAGACGTCCTGAAATCACGTTTCTGACTAAAAGTTAACACACCCATTCACAACACGACTAAACATGTTAAACGAATTTGTGAAAACAACAATCTAACCTTTAAGGACCAGATTAACAAAAATCGGCACTAACGCAAGAAAATCATAGCATCACCGCATTACTCTAGAACAACATTCTAATTTGTCCGAAAACTAAAGTTCAAAAAGAGACTGGCACCTAGCGTGCGCTAACAATCTATGTAGCGTGCGCTAGGTCATATGGTCAGCAGTACAAGAGTGTAGGTCGATCAGTCCGAATATGCCTCAGATAATGAAAAATCCAAAAGTTATCAACAACAACAATATCTTACAAAGAGCATCAATGTACGAATTCAAGCGTTAATCAAACTCCAATGAACATCCACCCGGGATACAAGTAAATGGTCTCCAATGAAAACTATACCGAGAATGACCAACATAGTAAAAGTCATGGAATAATTCAAAATGATCACAAAACCCGTCCGTTTCCCAAAATATGATAAAAAGAATATGTCATAAAAACTCATGACGAGCACAAGCGAGATGCTGAAATCTGAAAAAAAAAGGTACGAAAAATGGAAAAATGTGAGCATTACATCCCCTTCTTTTTCCCGATACTCGGGACTAGGAAAGCTAAAAAGTTAAACAATGTAACAGAAGTAAACAAACAGCAATTATCGAAAAAAAGCTAAGCATAATTTTAATTATCGAATCTGCACATTGGGTTTGGTGATCGACGACTCTCAGAATCTTCATTTACTACCGCTTGGCTCTCTCGGAGTGAGAACAAGATCTCGATTTTCAAACATCATAGCAACTACCTCGCAACATATTGCTTGATGTCCTGCTTGACCACATTTTTAAAAATTAACCGCTAGAGAACGACAATTCTTCCTGGTATGGCCAACACAATTATAATTAAAGCATTTCTTGACACCTCCCATTTTACCCGTCGAAGGTGTAGAATTCTGGATTTGTTTGGATACTATCTCGCAAAACTGAAATCGATGCCCCTCGTATTTCTAACAAGTCACCGGCGGTGATGGACAATTTGAACGTTCATGGCATAGAACATTGCATTTGAAGCATCTAACCACCTTACTAGAAGTCATCGGCATTCGCTTGGAACTCTTAGCACTCACACCCAAATAAAAAAGCGATGCGTTCGAGCGACGCAGTTGGGAACCTTAGTTCCTGTGCCATCGGAAAATTTTCCCGATGTCTTTAGCTTATTCGACTCGCCAACAGGTTCAATCATCAAAGAGATCTCATACGATATCGTTCGATCTTGGTACTCCTTCACTGTAGCATGAATCATTGTCGTACGAACCACATCACCAAATCCACATCCGATAAGGCTCGACATGCTAAAACATATAATTCCGTTCAGCACCACTAACACACAATTACATAATAACACCATACGAGTTATAAATTCTGGTGTTACCTCTCTATATAATAATATTGACACCATGTGAGCACTTTAGGAAAATGAAAAGTTTTAAAAAACAAGGTGCGTCATGTTCCCCAAAACTTGCCAACATTATTCCTATACTTAGAAGAGGAAGTTTTATTTCACATCTCGACTTTGAAAATCATATTTGAAGAAGCAAAACCATGTGTATTTTTAAATCATCAAAGAAATCGTCTCTAACTTAACACATTTCAAAAAATTTACTTGGGATCCAAATATAAAAGTTAAGGTCGTTCCTCTTCCATAAAATGTTTGACCAAAAGTATATTTTTCCACTAAAGTACCTGATCATTTGTCGAAATGACGTTAAGTCATATGTTTTCGAAATATTTTAAAGTTCAAAACACCATTTTAAAAGTTTTACCCACAGTGTTACAAATACATTGTTTATGAAGAATAATTTTATCTGAGTTTTAATGTTCTCTAGTATCTAAATTAAATGCATGGTCAACCCGTGATTCTCCCACTACCTCAGATAAATCTCAAACACCCAGATCATACGCATGTTTCATATTTAATACAATAATGCCAAAGACAAGTTCCAGCTCCTTTCACAAACCTAAACAAGTTAGCACAACACAATCACAACATATAGATGATGAGATTGGCATAGGGGAGACTTACAATCACGGATTGCCTGAAGATGATGTTGGAACCACAATACTAATCAGAAATCTGATGCGCGCGACTTACACAATACAGGGACTCGACCCAACGGCCTAGGTTTTCGTAAACCTAGCTCCGTTACCATATTCTGTAACACCTCCGGTTCGAACCAAAAATATTATAGCACCGTAGACCCTTCTAATAAGGATCTACCAGGCTCTACACCTTATATTACAACGACATAAATGACCACCAAGGTCAAAAGATACGACAACGGACTGACAAGGTCACCCCACAATATGTAGACCATCATGATCAACAACTTCATATCAAGGCTAAGCTTTTAATGCATTAGAAAAATAATAAATCAATTTGACTACACAACTCGCACCCATACAAGGGTGATTAACCAACAAAGATAGCCTTTAATTACAATAGAGACAAAAGAAAGAGACTTCGACTCTTGTGTGATTAGCATCGTTGCCCTTTATCCTATGTCAAGTCGATCCCATGACCGCTCCCGAGCTACAAAACCTGAGTGCATAACAGGCACCCACCCCCGAGTATTCCGGGGGTTAGCAAATTGGAATTTTGCTAGTGCGAGTACATAATATACCAGCTATACGAGAAATATTCACACCAATCCAAACGAGTCACAAATGCATCACAAATCACAAGATCCACACATTAGCAAAGGATATACGCATACACAAGAATACCATCCATTCATAAATTCACACATTCTTAAGAGAGAAGGAAAAATACAAGGTTTTCTAGAAATGCCCCATTGAGGTAAGAGAATTAGTTCAATCCTCTGCAAAATCCTTTGAAAATCATTTTAGTAAAATAGTTCAAAAATGTCATTATTGACGTGGGCCTTAAAAGATTCAAGAAGATTCAAAAACAGAATGGAAACACTTTAGAAAGTAACTTCGAAATCTCTTGGGGCCCTTGACCCAATACACGGAAACACTTTATAAACTAGTTTAAAAGTTCTTATGGTCATTGACCCAATACATGGAAACACTTTGAAAAGTAGTTTCAAAACCCCTCGAGGTCCTAGATCCAATACACACTTTCTCAGCGAGTTCTTGCTTAAGACTATCAATGACTAATTGACCCTCGTAGATCTTGTCAGAAATCCTTGGTCGTTTAATCTTTGATTTTCTTAATAATACCAGTATTTTTAGAAAAGTTTTCAAAATGATAAAAAGACACAAAGTCATTCGGTATCAAGGTCTTAGCTCTCACACAAGTATCCTCCGCTCTGAAGCTTGCCAGGAACCTCCCCTGAAACATCTGTGCACCGGTGTTCACTGCACTGTGGTAGCCGCTCCCTTGTACATGTCCCCGTGCCAGAGTCACTCCCACTAGAACCGCCCCTTGCAACACGCATTAGGCAACACCATCATTCCACCATCCACAAGAGCCGCTCCTTGCAGCATACACATATCGGAGTCGACATCCCCGCCCTCTGCGGCTTCGGATATGACATACCACATAATTACATATTCACACTGGCAAACCACACAAGATTCCTTCAACATTTCATACAGTCTCAAACACAAACGTTCGAGGCAAGTCACATAGAAATTCACATCAACAGAATCCGCCGGACAATCAATATCTTAACCATAAGGGTCTCATACCCCAGTTCACATTTATCATTATCATGAAAAGTCATAAAGTCGAATATACTCTGAACAACGACCACTAGAATCAAACAACATATCTTTCGATCCCCGTAATCACGGTGCAAAGGAGTTTATCAATATATATACATATATATATATATATATAAAAACACAAACTCATATAGATATTCATTCATAATAAAATGATAAACACTTGATCACGTAAGGATTTGCGAGGATATAATTTATACCGCAATGTACTAGCCTCGATAATCGACACCCGAATACTCCGACGAACATAGCTCGATCGAACATCATCGAAAATCTAGAACTTCTGCGAGGAACAACGACAACACAATCACTATGAGAATAGGGACCTATAACGACGAAAAACACACCCAACAACCGAAGGAACTCACTGAAACATTTAATCGAATACAAGTATTCAAGTTTTCTCCAAGAACACAAAAATCATCAACTAGGTTGAACAAATCAAAGATATGGATATATAATCCATAGAATATGGTTAACAATATTGTTTAACACGAATTGATTCATCAAAATCGGATTGAAATTAAAATCAAGAACAAAACCCCATAAAAATTAACTCTAGGGAAATAAAAAAAGTACCTTGATTAGACAAATAACAATGGATTAGATGACGTTATAGTCACCTAAGACCCTCCAAAACACCTTTGGATGGAGAAAAGTCGGCCAAGAATCCGAACCCTAGTTGAAGTCGTCCGTCCACCGCGAGAAGAAGGAATGAAATAAGGGATCGGGTGAAGCCCCATATGTCCTGTTTTATGCTAATGGAGACGCACGACCACGATCACCTGATCGTGTGCCTGGTCTTGCTCAAATTAATCAGTCTCAATATGCAAAGACGCATGAGCACTTGCTCGTGTGCCATACCGTGCGTCTAGTCATGCATCCCTCACTGCCTGAGCACTAGTGTGTGGCAGATTCCATAAACGAGCACCTGCTCGTGTGCTGAGACCAAGGGCTAGTATTGATATTGATGTGGTCCCAAAAGAGCCCAGAACACAACCAAATCGAAAGAAAGGGATACCACGAGCCAACAAAACCTTCTAAGAGGCAAAACGACAACAGAATGCAACATTCATGTTATATACGCATGTACATTATCTGTACGACTTATGTAACGACAAGTCGCACCCAAAGAATACCACAACACGGTACATCATACAATACTTGACAGAGATATAACTCCAAATATCATCATCGAAAAAATATATGGCATAAAACGACAAATAATTTCTCGCGAATGGAAATGAAATTCTCGGATATTATAGTTGCGGGAGTAAGGTCATCCAACGTATGCCAGTTACTACATGAGATGTTCTACTTACATGCTATGTGTACAGGTACCATTAATGATTCTCCTCTGAGACCCCACATATTTACCCCAAAATAACTTCTAATTTTCGACCTGTTTTATGAATTTTTTGTCGTTTTTTTGAACTTGTAACTGTTGTCATTCTTCATTCTTAACTTATTGTTCAACTTTCGGGATTCTGAATAGCGACACGTATCGATTATAAAACTCTAAATCAAGCAAGACTAGAATATGAAGACTAATAACTCATTGGGTTATAAAAAGATTAGAGAAATAAGGGCCACAAGAATACATGAATCCAAACGAAATACAAAACAAAGAAAAGAAAATTATTAACGAAAAATCAAATAAAAACAACTAACTAGAAAGCAAGTAAAATGATGAGTTGCCTCCCATCAAGCGCTCTATTTTACGTCTTGAGCACGACGTGGCAAACAAAAATTCAACGTGGCTTCTTTCTAGGGAGATTGCCAAATGCCCCCTTCTTGCAATCTATAAGCCTCTTATTCCATAAGGGAGGCTTTGGCTCATGCCCGGTTACCAAAAATAATGGATAAGTATAATTATGAGGACAACCAAAAAATGATGGAAGAATATAATAATGATAAGGCATGAAAAAATAAGCAGAGTTCGAATGGGTAAATAATAAAGACTTATCATGAACAACCTCATTAGAACTCGAAGAATCAGCCTCAACAAAATCAGAAGTTATAGGGTCAATCTCTCCCATTATGGATTTAGGAAAAATTATGTGTGGCACCGTTAATAAAATTTTAGGCACAAAAGTGTTCACTTTATTAGTCGAAGTTTGATGACAATTTAATGAAATTTCTTTGGAAACAACATCAATGGTAACTTCTTCTATAGGCTCATCACACTTTATGTAATTATCGGGTGCTGGGGGATCGACCCTAAAACATAGCATGTCTTTCTTCTCAACCTCCCCCTCAACTTCACTACTAAATATATGAGCTGGAATACAACCATAGTGAATCTCAAGACCACGACGTGCACATTCTAGCTCAAAAAGGGTACTATCAGGATTTTTGAGAACGCCTACACATTGTTCAAGCATGGTCTTTTGTTTCGGGGGAGGGGGCTGACTGACCCTTGGCAAATTATTAAGAACATCGAAATTTATGAAATGCCAAGGGCCATGATAATCAAAGGAAAACATATGAAGAAAATAAAAATATATAAACTAAAGAAAAAAAAACTTCAAATTAAAATTAGAGTCGCTTGGTATTGATATTAGCGAAAAATCAGTCCCCGGCAACAGCGCCAAAAACTTGTTGTGGGAAAATCCCTCACAATATGCCGCAAGTGCACGGTTTCAACAAGTAATAAAGTGATAAGTAAAGTATCGTTCCCTCGAGGACTGATTTCACTAAGTACCAAAATATAGTCAACTCACAATTTTATTTGAAGAACAATAATATAGAATTTATATCTAAACTAATTGCAGAAAGTAAATAATAGTACTAATAATAATAATAATAATAATAATGCTAATAAGGGGTAGGATTATGATTTTCACCTCAAACAATCGGGAATGATATTTATTCGATTCAATTCACTGTTATTCAATTGATTGTAAGCCAGGAATTCCTAAATTATTCTAAAACCTTTCCCAAGGTCGATAGAAAATACTACAAATTACTAACTCGATATATCCCTATTCGAATCAGATAATTAATAGCTAAAACAGTTCAAGAATTCCCACAATAACAGGCTTCACAATTCGCATGAGTATATCCCTATCTCACGAAAATTATGATTCGTCTAACCAGAACTATGCCTAAATTTCATCTCCCGAATCCATAAAGACATTCAAAACAAATTAACTGTTGGCCAGACAATTAAAAAGCATTAAGAACAGTAAGAAGAATCCAATTCAATAGAATAACGAGTAAATCGAAATAATAATAAATAATCAAACCGTCATGAAATTGGCTACAATCAAAATCCTACTCGAATAGAACTAGGAACTAAGATGCAGAAAAACCATAGGGATCCGTGGTCTTGTCGTCACCCACAAATCTCCTCCTTGTGTTCTTCGCCCTAGCTCTAATCCACCTCCGAATTATTCCTCATCGATCCCTGGTTTTTCAGCCCTATGATGCTTATTTATAGTCGTCCTCAGCCTCCAAAACGCGTCTGTGTGATTAGGTCGAGAACAGGCTCCAAAACGGCCCAAACCCGCGCGGAGTACACCAAAACCGCCCCGTGTGCCACGGCTCACTTAAGCTGTGCCGCGGATCACTGGGCACAGCTTAAAACCTGGGCGCTGTTTTTCCTTCCTGTGCCGTGGCTCAGCTTGTCTGTGCCGCGGCTCAGAGTACAGTTTGCCTAGGCGCTTTCAGGCCATCTTCCTGTGCCGCGGCTCACATGGTTTGTGTCGCGGCTCATGACCAACAACTATTGTTTTCAACTGTTTTTCATCGTTTCGGCTTCCGGACTCCGATTTCCTGCAAAACATATAAGAATAGTGCATTAAAAGCTCATTTATGCTGAATTAGGCTCAAGATGGATATAAAATAATAACATAAAAGCGCATAAAAAATCCGCCTAACAAATACCCCCAAACTTGAGCCTTTGCTTGTCCTCAAGCAAAAATTATCAATTTTTAAACAAAATGTATCGTAAATAATCATGCAAGTCCATAGTGCTCAACTTAATCAATACTACCCTGAAAATCTCAAAGAATAGTACAAGTATCGTAATAGCGAGTCACATCCAGGACACTGATTCCACTAAGTAACCAATTTCAGTCCTAATCAATCGTTCACGAAGAAAATCAAGCTCAAAGATTAACAAGCATGAATTTAACCGACCGTCAATATGAAAGGTTAGATTAAACAAGCCAATTCGCCCAGTCCCACAGTCTAGTGGCAAAATTTAAGAGTTTCATTATCAACATTACTCTTAGGACAACATTCTCTTATGTATGATCAATAATATGATTCGAGTTAACCACTAGGTTTCGGCTCTCGGGATATTTCATCGGGATGATCCTAGGGTGGATTTCCATTCTCATGTATCCGGGAACCGTTTGACGTAAAAGACACTTATCTTGATGATACTTGATGTTAGTGATGTTTAAAGGTTTAATGTTGGAAAAATAAGAATGAGTAAGTAGTCATGTTTTCAAAAGAAAAGATTATGAAATGGAGTTCGTAATGTCGAGAAGCATGCTTGTATGTCGACTCTTATTTGTGGTATAAGTATGATGCACATGATTAGAGTTTACATGTTTAGGGTTTTCGATGCTAAAAACGAGCTCTAGGGTTTATATGATGTTTTTTCCATTTTAAGGGGAAGTTGGCAGTTTCATTACACTTCACGGAAACGGCCATAACTTTCTCCACGTTTAATATTTTTGGGATACGTAAAATGGACATGAAACTAGACTTCACTGGCTTTCCATTGGTATAAGTTACACTATCTAGTTATTAATGTGCATTAACAGAATACTAATTATTTACAGCCTTGATGCACATTATGTTATGATTATGTTAAGTGTTTGATGTTGGTTTTTGAACCAAGGAATGTGAAATGGAATTGAGTATCGGTTACCGTTGTTAGTATCTTTATATGTTATATGGTCATTTAGGTTCTCTAATAGAATCATAGCTTTTATTATTTAAACTTAAGTCGAATGCAAAACTCTAAAGTCCAAACATGTAGATCGAGTCCGTTGTCCGTTAGACTTCGTTAGGCTCGATCGACCACTAAACTTAGTTGTTTCCGATGAAAGGTGGAGCAGCAGACTGAATCGTAAGGAAGATCCGAGAATCATTTTGCTTGTGTTTATTACTTGTCCAGGTGGGCTTTCTATACAAAAGTGATTTGAGCTTTGCTCTATTTTGATGAAATGTTTTACAAGCAAATTATGATTTCAAATGATTATGATGCATAAAAACTTTTATGTGCATTTTTATGAACCTATCACTGTTGGCTTGCCAACCTATAAAATGATCGGAACCTGAGCTAGACAAAGGTTGCTGGCCAGGGTTAGTGTACGCAGTACTCGGGATTGTGAGCTCTCTTTGGAGTGGCCGATCTCGGGGAGTAACGTTCGCGGGAGGTGGCCACCTTCCCCGGCATAAATTATGGATATGGTGAATCTGGTGATATATGCTATGAAATAAAATGGTTTAGTAAACATGTGCTTTTTCCTAAAACTCCCGTGTGTTACTGCTTATATGCATGATGACAAATACGAAAGCATGTTTTATGCTTTGGCAATATATTCACGGAGTACGTTGTACTCAGCCCTGTATATCTTTTAAAATGTGCAAGTTGAGAAGGGGATGTGAGGGAGGGTGTTGAGTGGAAGTCTTTTGTTTACGATCAATGTTAAGCCCTGGTTACATATCTTCATATATGTAACCAACCATATTTTTCCGCTGCAAACACTCTTTATGATTTTACTTTCTAAGTTATGTTGATTGTAATATGCTATGAAGCCTTTTTCTAAACTTCAAGGCTAATATTATAACTATGTATCCTACTCTGGATTCTAAGTCATTCCCCCGGGATTGACTCCCCTTCATGATGCTTTGATAGGTTGTGCATGGAAATTCAACCCTATCTCTTATGAAACGTATGTCTCCCCCGTTTCTTCCCCGCTTCTTAATTCCTACCCCGCGTCATGCCCTGGCTGAGACGTCCTTAGGTATAAGGGGCCGTGACAGAATGGTATCGAAGCGGTTCGTTCGCTCTGAGTCTATGTTCTTTTAAGCGAAGTTTAGTTCGATTCTCTAAACTGATTTAAGAATCAATTGTCAACTCAATACCCCGTCATGTCATGCTCAACTGAAGAGAAAGGTAAAAGATTTACTAGTCTTTATGATCAAACTTCTTTTGCCATGAAAATGTATCTCTTTACGAGCTTCTATGAAATGTTAATTATGGACATATATGGAATGATATATGTATGACGAAGCATGTACTATATGAATTCTTATTTTCGATTACGCATGAATTGTTGCTGATGGAGAAACACGAAAGACGAGAACCTAGAAACTTCCTTAATGTCTTCTATTATGCGAACGAGAACTTATGCGCCTTAAGTATTTCAGCACGTGATAATGAGGATCGGTGATACAGTGACGTCTCCAACGAACATGACTTACATACGAGTAATACGAGTATGGTTATTTTTATCGGGATGTTCATTTACGGCGGAACCCGAATAACTTTCATAACGTACCCCGTTAGAGAGTATATTATTATTTTTATGTTAGGTGTTTCTCAGAGTCCAGAGTTCGGGTCGAGAACTTGGGACGAGATTTATATCCTTCTTCTGAGAACCCCTTAGTAGAGTTGTTCTATTATGTTGAGACGTTGATGTATTATACGTATACCTTCTTCATAGGATGGCGACCAAGAAGACGCCGCTGCGTAAGTCAACGAGGAGAAGTCGTACGTCGTGCGATCTTGTGGAGGCTTTCCGCAGCACGTATCGAGGAACAGGTGCCACCGTGGGCCAGTGCGTGGCAGACCTAGAGGCGACCTGGCGCCTAGCTGCTCCTCATGGTGTCTCAGACTACGAGGGCATTCAGCGCCTTATCGACCTCCTTCCGATCGAGTGGAGGGAGTGGGCTGCTGCAGTCTCATGGTACTATATCTTTTTGTGTGAGCCCACTTTAGTACCATCCGGAGATTTCGTGGTCTTTGCTATCCGCATCACCACTCAGTAACTCCAGCACCATGCACCTCCCCCTGGAGCTTACGTTTATCGACCTTATGCTAGGGGAGATTTGATGGAGAGGCTAGCTACACCTCTACCGAGCCAGGTGGTTCTTGTTTCACCGTCTCAGGATCAGGATGGGTTAGACATGGAGGCAGGGACATCAGCACCTCACCGCAGGGACATGAGGACCGAGCCTTTTATTCTCAGGAGGACGTGTCCGCCACTTCGACCTATGCCAGTCATCGATCCAGTCCATCCACGACCGATCGCAGATGATGCTCATCTACTCTCCCGAAGAAGCGCAAAGTCACTGAAGACCCTGTTGCAATCTCTCCAGCTTTAGACGAGGAGTCAGAAGAAGATCCGGACGAGGATCCGGAGGATTTCTCCGAGGAGGACAGCTCGACCGTCGAGTCGAGGGCGACTTGAGATAGCTCAGGATGGTGCTAGCCATTTATTTTGTGTTTTGTATGCGGAACATCACTTGTTTTGCTTATACGTGTCGTTCTGATGTCTAGCACTTTCTTATTTTATATACGGTAATGCTATTTGTTTGAGCATCCCGCATTTTGGCACATGTGTAGGTAGGTAGCCTAGATCAGCTTGTATTGATAGTCAGTAAGACCTCGTTAAAGGCAATTGTACTATTATGATGCATATGATATATTGATATATATTTTGACCCTTCATGGGCTTTTCTTCTCATGAGTATGATGTTATTCGGATCTCTTTCTCGACCTTGCTATGAGAGTTATCAATGAGTATGTGTTGATGCGTTATGATTATGTAGTCGCGAACTCCTTTCTATGATCTAGTATGACGATAATTACGGACCATTGAGGATGAACTAATGATGATTATGTGCACCACAGAATGCCACCTAGAAGAGAAAGAAGGAGAGGTGGGCATGAACGCGCCCCTACACCACCTCCTCCTCCACCCCAACGGGGTATTGAAGAGCTTTTCCTCAAGCAGAATCCCCCTACTTTAAATGGGTCAGGAAACTCGAGCGATGCTGAGCTTTGAGTTAGAGCTATGGAACGAATTTTTAACTTCCTAAGGTGTACCAACCTAGAGCGTCTTTCTTGTGTGCTCTTCCAACTCACTGGATCTGCAGACTTCTGGTGGGAAGCGCAGGAAGATCCTGACGGCTGAGCAACTGGAAAACTACTCTTGGGAGGAATTCAAGGAGTCACTGTATGGCAAGTATGTTCCAAAAACCTTCAAGGTCAAGAAGGAAGCTGAGTTCTATAATCTGAAGCAAGGAAGGATGTCAGTGACCGAATATGATAGAATGTTTTGTGAGTTATCAAGGTATGCTCCAGACCAAGTTGATACGGATGAGAAGATGGCAGGAAAATTTAGATCAGGACTGAGGCATGAGATAGGCATGTCCCTAGCTAGCCATGGAAGGCTGAGTTAAACTGAATCGCTGAACAGAGCTCTGGATATTGAGGCAGCAATGCCAGAAGAGAAGCAAGCGCCCACAGTTACACCACCACCCACTCAGACAAATTCCCACGAATATAAGGGGAAGCGTAAGTTAGAAGGATGAAACAATGGTGGCAATGGGAACAACTAGGCTAGCAGGAAGCCGTGGCAGGTAAATATACCTCATGGACAGCCTCAGGCTCAAGGAGGCAACAATCAGGGACGGCAGATGGTTCCTGCTCAGGGAGGCAATAATCAGGGGCGAGTTGCAAACCCCGTATGTCCCAAGTGTAACAAGCAGCATCATGGTGCCTGTCTGTTGGGCACTAGAAGTTGTTACACGTGTGGTCAGAAAGGCCATATTATGAGGAATTGTCCTAAGCAGCAGCAGGGAGAGAGACCAAACCACCAGGGTCAACCCCAGCCTTTGAGAGCAATACAAGGACTGCCGCAACTGCCGCCACCACCTAAGTAGCAGAATCAGAATGCTAGGTCGTATGCCATCAATCAGAAGCAACCCGAGAAGGATAAGGGTTACTTGGCATGTATGGGCAAACTTCTTAACCTACCTGTAATTGTTTTGTTTGATACTGGAGCATCGCATTCATTTATTGCTAGAGCATGTATGAATAATCTTAGTATTATACCGGAATGTGCTAGTCATGTCATGAGAGTATCTTCACCACCAGGAGGAATTTCAACTACCACGCATGTTTGTTCTAATCTTGAATTAGAACTCGGGAATCTTAAAGTGGTAACTAATAATATGAATGTTATGACGATGTGGAATGTTGATGTAATCCTAGGAATAGATTGGTTAGCTGAGAATTATGCCACAATTCTTTGCTATGAGAGGAGAATTTCCTTCAGACCACCGGGAAAGGAGCCCACAGACTTTCACAGCATAAGAATGGGTAGAGGATCACCCGTTATCTCTGCTCTCCAAGCCAAGAAGATGATGAGAAACAAGGATTGCCAGGATTTACTTGTTTACCTTAATGGAGAAGCTGGAAAAGAGCAGACGATAGGTGATGTGCCAATTGTATGAGAATTCGAGGATGTATTCCCAGAAGTGTTGCCGGGTTTAGCACCAGATCGACAAGTGGATTTCAACATCGACCTGGGGCCAGGGTCAGCCCCAGTGTCGAAAGCACCATATAGGATGGCACCGAAGGAACTGCAAGAACTTAAGATCCAACTTCAAGAGCTACTGGATTTAGGTTTCATTAGACCGAGTGTTTCTCTATGGGGAGCACTTGTCCTTTTTGTGAAAAAGAAGGATGGTACACTGAGAATGTGTATAGATTACAGGGAGCTGAACAAGCTCACACTCAAGAACAAGTATCCTCTGCCAAGGATAGATGATTTGTTTGACCAACTCAAGCAAACAACTGTGTTTTCTAAGATAGACCTTAGGTCTGGGTATCATCAGTTGAAGATTCGACCAGAGGATATACCCAAGACAACTTTCCGAACAAGATATGCACATTATGAGCTTATAGTCATGCCTTCTGAATTAACCAATGCCCCCGTAGTTGTAACACCCCCAGATTTAACCGAAAATATTACAGCGCCGTGGGCCCCGAGATGGAACCCACAAGGCTGAAGGAAATTTTCACAATCATTTACAAATGCCCAAGAGGCCAACGACGGTACTATCTTTAAAAATGAATAAAGACATAAAATCCATTTATCAAAAACCATCGTAAAAACTCATTTGAAATCGCAAGGCCAAACGGCCGACACTCAAAAGTTTAGAAAATGATTTCCAAAGCAACCTCAGTTACCAGATACCAAAAGGTCATTTCAAAATACTCACGCAGCGGAAAAAGACCAACCATAAAGATACTCTAGCAGCGGAATACAAGAACCAATCAAGAAACTCAATGCACAAAACATGTCCTAGCCAGTATCTTCCGGGAAGCTCATCTCTTCACGACCGCTACAAGCTCGATACTCCAAGAACCTAAAGGAAATCCCACGACGGGGTCATCCATAATATCCAACAATGATAACCGTCACAAAACATTAATAATTACATACCAACGAGAATACAACATAAGAATACGACCAACGTAATCTTACCGCCATAACTTTACTTACTCAAGTAATTCTCATCAGAATAACCATTATCACATTTCACATCTCGTACTCGATTAACCAATAAACTCGAACATAATATCTGTATTGTACCTCAAACAATACTCAAGATTCTCAAACTATCATCACCAACTCACGATACGGAAATCTACCATTTCTGACCAATACGATCCATCGAATAACATCATCAAATCCCAAGATGATAACCGATCGTCCATCAAAGACAAAGACCAAAGAAAATACGGAACATACCTCGAGATATGATGTGCCACGCTAATCATATCAGTCTAATCCGAGATCAGATCAATGCAATACGGACAAGGTCCTAACACAAGACCTACAAATGCATACTCATATGACAACGTCAATATGCTCAAAAATAATAACAACTATATATATACTCAATGGAAATCCCATGATCCAACGCCCTCAGCATAGATCCCAAGATGATCCTGCAAGATCAACACGAGGTGGATAACCAACAATATACATATGCACAACAATAACACAATACTGGGTAATCCAACGATCCAGCGCCCTCAGCATAGATCCCCATGATGATCCCGTCGGACCAACGCATGGTGGAAAACTCCGTCCAAGAATCCAATGGCCAAAGATAGATCCCATGATGATCCCGTCGAACCAACGCATGGTGGACATCCGATCCAGCGCCCTCATCATAGATCCTCATGATCCCATCGGATCATTTACAACATAAACAATACAATCATGCATACACATATGCAACTCAATTTGTTCATCAACATGAACGACATATGAGTGAACGACACTATGATGACACAACTAAGACGACTTCATGTTCATCAACATGAATGACAACCTGCATGATCAACATCAATAACACTAAACCGAATCAAACTAAGATACTTGTCCCGAGTCCTTTAGGAGCAATCCCGATGTCAAAACATCACCGGCAATTATCCTCAATGCTCGGAGATCCAAACGTACAATGAACTATAGATACTCATATCCTCGTCTTTACCATAATGTACCCTCGATACCCGAACATACCAATAACTGAGATAAAGCATATACATTATGATTTACCTCCCAGAATCGAAAGAACGATATGCGATCCGAATACCCAGAGTTCACAATAATAATCATCTCTATATGCATTATAAACGAAATGAAACTGAAACCATTCATTAAATATTATAACTGAGCAAGTAATAACTTGCCTCGATACTGATACCACGAAGTTGCTGCCGAACACATTGCCTTTGTCTACGAGCTCCTCAGCCCCGATCAAAAGCAATACAATGGACATACTCGAACACGACCGCAACATCCGGTTATAATCACCGATCAATAATCTCAACCTATCGAAGAAATCAAATAACACATATCCGATAACAATCAACAGCCGACAAAACTAACCAATCGAACTCAACGGTTCAACACAACCTCGAATAAACACAGTCAGAACAAACCAAGTCAAACCATCACGAATTCATAATCAAAACACAAAAATACTGCACTGTCTGCCTACTTAGCGCACATTAAACGCATAACGTAGCGTGCGCTAAGTTGCTCCCGTTAGCGTGCGCTAGCCAGTAAGCTTAGCGTGCGCTAATGATGTGCAGCGGCATGCATTTCAAGCATCGTCTAACACTTCCATCATGTAAATGATCAACTCATCTCGATATTAAGAATTTCATAACAATCATGACATATAATTCAATAGTTCTCCAAGAACACGAATTATCCGAATTCACGTTCATGATCCATAAAATGACAAAATCCGATGTGTTCTAACATCTAAAAATCCTTATTCATCATGTTCTTCGACATACAATTCATATAACTTCAAGAATCACAATAGCACCACCATAATCGTTACCATACGAAGTAACCAACGACAAAACATCAAAAATCCGAATTGAAGAAGGGAATTACATCAACATATCTCTTGAATTCCATCCAAAACAATACGAAACATATCAATACTCATATATTGATAACAACACTAACTTAGTACGGTAATCCAACTCGTTGTCATGCTCATCACTCGAATATATGATAATCATCAACTCAAGAACATCAATAATCAATCCAAACGAAATCCAAAAGTGAAGAACTATTACCTTGATAGGCGAATCATGAAGGAGAACAATCAACTTCATTCCAAGAATCATCAATAATTTCAAGAACAAGACTTTAATATATGTTCCTCAGCTTAATCTTTGTTAAAGATTCTCATCTCTCAGTGTTTGGGACCTCAAACTTCTCTCTAAAAACTCTCTCTCTCGGTTGCAAGGAAGGAATGGACGAAATGCTTCATAACACCCTTCTGTTCCTTTTTATAAAGTATATTACTAGCGTGCGCTAAACCTTATGTTTAGCGTGCGCAACAGCCTTAGCGTGCGCTAACTGACTTTGTTAGCGTGCGCTATCGCAGTCCAGAGGCTACTGTCTGGCTTCGTACATGTGCTTACGTACGTAATGCCCATGCATTAGCGTACGTAACTTACACTGTCTAGCGTACGCAAGTCCTTACATTTAGCATGCGCTAATACCAGTTGACTTGCTACAGTCTACACCTACCACGAAGATGCTCGTGACCCCATATGCCGAAAGCAACCAATAAAGCCAAGATTCCCTGTTGACCGATATACAATTAGCGTGCGCTAATCAACATGCATTAGCGTGCGCTAACACTACATTACAATATCCGTTGACTTATCAGAACGTGCGCCGAAAGTGGCCTGGTCCACGCGTAGATTCCTTACGATCGGACTGCATTAGCGTGCGTTATCTTATATCCGTAGCGTGCGCTAAACCTGCACGATAGCGTGCGCTACTAATGATTATTAGCGTGCGCTAATAATGTTACACTTAGCCATTTTCAGCTGTCCTCGTCCAACATCTCGACATATCAAATACGAACATACGACATATCAAATATACATTACTCAACACACTATATCCTCAAATACAATTGTCGACCAAATATGACAATTATACCAATACTGACATCTCAGTCCTTCATTTATTTTATCCATACTGTACAGATTTCACGCTGTACAACATAACTCGGATAAAATAACATTAAACAATAGTAGTAGAAATTCCGGATATTACATTATACACCACTTAAAATAAGTTTCGTCCTCGAAACTTGCAATCCGTCATAAGACAAACAAACATACCGTTCAACCCAAAATATCCCAAAATCATCACGACAACGATCAATCATCATCATTACCGAATATCCAAAAGAGCATACTTACAAATACGCAGGTCGACGATCTCTTGAGATACTAGCAAGCGATCTCACTGTACAGTCTCAATACGCTTACGATCACAATTCCCTGAGTCTCAACCAAATATATCATCTTCGGATGAAATAATCTGCCCGAATCAAATCCCGTCTGCCTGATTACATAATCAAGTCCCAATTCCGATAAGACGAATAATACACAATACATCCGCAAAACAACTGCCCAAAACAACGACACGAATCCCGAAACATCAACACAAAATTCGAACACTTATATGATCATTAACAATGATCAACCAACTAACTAACTGAGAAGATCATCGATAAGATATCTCCAATACGATTAATCCAATGGTCATAACACAACTGAGATTATCATCAACATGATAAACTCCAATATGACCAACCGAAGGTCAAAACACAGTCAAGAATATCGTCAACATGACAAACTCTATTATTATTACCAACGAATGAGCAACAATAATCGGGAATACCTCCACACGGTAAATTCCAACACGATAAACACAGAACCACAGAGACAGATATACGAACGAATAAAGTTCTCAAAGCGTTAAACGAATCACATACAGTGGATCTCAATGAAACACATCCGGTTGGTGAACATACCCTTCGGCACGAACACCCAATCAAGCCGACGAAAATAACCAATCATACCTGGAGTAGAGACGACCGCTCAACATCTAAAACAACCAACATGGGGTCACCATCCCCAAATCTACAAAAGAAATCATTCAAAAATCACTATGGTAAAAATCGCGCTACTACCATACCAATGGAATTACATAGCACATATGCCCCGATTTCGCAAAATCCAAAGTTCCAAAATTACATCCTGTGCATGAATCTACAACACACGACATATTTCTCTTATCCGAAAAATCAATCGATCATCCTTGCATAACCAAACGACCATACTAAAGTTCGGATCCATATTCCTCATTCCACATTGATATATTACCCAGTTCGTGAGTCACACTCACAACTTCACCATGATATGTAATATACACTAAATGCGTATGGTTATTAATCACATTTTCAAAACCAGTTTGAAATCATATGGTCTTGTCAAAAGACAAATTTTCGAAAATTCTTTCAAGAGTTTGAAAACTCAAAACATAAATTTTCGTAAGACCACGAAATCAATTTTAAAATTTTAAATCGGCTCGCTGGTGCCAAGTTCTCGATAAAAAAAAAATTCTTTTCGAATACACACGATTAAATAAAATGGAATTTATGCAAATGCTTGACCATATCCATACTCCTGTATACCGATTCGGCTCGTCACCAAATTCACTGATATTCCATCGGAAAACCACACGATGAAATTCCAAAATCTTAATATATAGACTCTGATAAAAACTCCTCCTCCACATACTACTCGCAACGTCAATCCTTAATCCATCCTGGATCACCTCAAATATGATATGACAAAACATTGAAACAAATCAACAAATCAAACACGGTGAAAGACTTTCCGAGAAGTTCCATTTGAACAAGTAAACCAAAGCCTCGAAAGGCGGAAATAACATAGGTAAACGATTGGCAAAGTATTTTACAAATCTCGGGAGTTTTAGAAAACAGGAAAGTCTTTTGAAACATTAGGGTCTCAGCCCGTATCTCATTTCACATTACAAGAAGTTTAAAAAGTAGAAAACTCTTTTCGGATCCCAAGTCCTGAGTTATAAAACTATTTCAAAATCGATTGGGTCTCGGCCCAAAATCATTTTCCGTAAAACATCCGTAAGACATTCATTTTGAAAAGTATCATTTTCAAATGTTCAAAAGCGGTTTCATGTATCACAAAATGATCTATCATGACTACATGTTTTTCTCAACCATCCACAACCTTCTCCCAAATGTACAATTCTATTCCAAAATCTACCGAACATACTGATTTCCAAAATCATAGTTTCTCAAGATCATCAATCATGTCCCAAATCTATCACCTTATACCGTAACGTATAATATCTGCTGAATCTCAAAACGTATCAACTTAGAACGGCAATAAATCTCAATGAAATTCAAAAATCCAAATACTTACAGATCGTGAAGCCGACGATTCCCCTTGATACTGGCACATGTCTCGACTCAAGGAAATACTCGACACAGATATTTTCAAAACACACGTTTTGTAAACTCAGTGCAACTCAAGAACACAATATATCACGTTAACACCATTTGGAAAAGTTTACAACAATCCCAGTACCACACTGATAAATCACATAACCCATAAGCCCGAGTGAACAACAAAAACTCACGGCTCTAGTATTAGTCAATTGACAACTCGAATGACGTGACAAAACACGACCCAACTCGACCCAAATGCCAAGGTTTTCTCAACCTAAGCTCTGATACCATATTCTGTAACACCCCCAGATTTAACCGGAAATATTACAGCGCCGTGGGCCCCGAGATGGAACCCACAAGGCTGAAGGAAATTTTCACAATCATTTACAAATGCCCAAGAGGCCAACGGCGGTACTATCTTTAAAAATGCATAAAGACATAAAATCCATTTATCAAAAACCGTCGTAAAAACTCATTTGAAATCGCAAGGCCAAACGGTCGACACTCAAAAGTTTAGAAAATGATTTCCAAAGCAACCTCAGTTACCAGATACCAAAAGGTCATTTCAAAATACTCATGCAGTGGAAAAAGACCAACCATAAAGATACTCTAGCAGCGGAATACAAGAACCAATCAAGAAACTCAATGCACAAAACATGTCCTAGCCAGTATCTTCCGGGAGGCTCATCTCTTCACGACCGCTACAAGCTAGATACTCCAAGAACCTAAAAGGAAATCCTACGACGGGGTCAGCCATAATATCTAACAATGATAACCGTCACAAAACATTAATAATTACATACCAACGAGAATACAACATAAGAATACGACCAACGTAATCTTACCGCCATAACTTTACTTACTCAAGTAATTCTCATCAGAATAACCATTATCACATTTCACATCTCGTACTCGATTAACCAATAAACTCGAACATAATATCTGTATTGTACTTCAAACAATACTCAAGATTCTCAAACTATCATCACCAACTCACGATACGGAAATCTACCATTTCTGACCAATACGATCCATCGAATAACATCATCAAATCCCAAGACGATAACCGATTGTCCATCAAAGACAAAGACTAAAGAAAATATGGAAGATACCTCGAGATATGATGTGCCACGCTAATCATATCAGTCTAATCCGAGATCAGATCAATGCAATACGTACAAGGTCCTAACATAAGACCTACAAATGCATACTCATATGACAACGTCAATATGCTCAAAAATAATAACAACTATATATATACTCAATGGAAATCCCATGATCCAGCGCCCTCAGCATAGATCCCAAGATGATCCTACAAGATCAACACGAGGTGGATAACCAACAATATACATATGCACAACAATAACACAATACTGGGTAATCCAACGATCCAGCGCCCTCAGCATAGATCCCCATGATGATCCCGTCGGACCAACGTATGGTGGAAAACCTGTCCAGCAATCCAGCGCCCTTAGCATAGATCCCATGATGATCCCGTCGAACCAACGCATGGTGGACATCCGATCCAGCGCCCTCAGCATAGATCCTCATGATCCCATCGGATCATTTACAACATAAACAATACAATCATGCATACACATATGCAACTCAATTTGTTCATCAACATGAACGACATGTAACACCCCAAACTAGGCGGATATTACAGTGCCGTAGATCCCCAACTGGGACCCATCAGGTAAATGAAAATGAATGAATTACACAAGATAAATGTAGTACCGAACTACATTACAACAATAATTACTCCGATGAGGAGTTTAGTTACAACACACCAGGACAATACCGAATACTAGTGTATTTTATATGAAGATAAAATACACAACACTGAATGAAACGGAGTATCCAAATGAAAGTCTGCAGTGGAAAATAAAGGACAATAACATGAATAACTGAAAGATCGGGGCCCCCTACTAGTGTAATACCCGTGATTTTCTTTTTCGGTAATTTTTCGTTTTTGGCATTTTTATAGTTTCCAGAACTCGCTTGCGACCGTTTTGACATTTTGACAATGTTTTGTTCTTCGTGTTTGGTCATCCGAGTTTGTTTCGGTATCGTTTTGTCGAGTTCTGTACTTTTTGGTGACTTTTCCGCACTTGAGTTCGATTCTTGCGAATCTCGTCCGAAACTGTTGTTTCGACTTTGTCGTAAGTTCATTTAATGTTATTATTCATGTTGCGAGCTTTGGCTTGGTGTTTCGATCACGTATCGTGATTTTCGGGCGTTTTGGGCCATTTTCGTAATTTCCCAAAGTTTGGGGTAATTACTTTCCGTTGTCGAATTTCGAGCCTTCGGGTGGTCGGAATCGTGTGTTCTCTTAGTGCTCGGATTCGTCTTTGCGAGTACTTCGTAATCGTATCTTCGATTCGTACTCAGGTTCGGGTTTCGGGGTCGTTCGGGCCGTCGGAATTGGTCCCGGCCGAGTCATGGCCGGGCGTGCTCGGGCCAGGCCAGCCCTGGCCGAGTAACGTACGTTAGTGCTCGGCCGTTACGTACGTAAGGGCCGGTTACGTACGTAAGGCCCTGGCCGGTAACGTACGTAGCGGGCCGGCAGTTTTGGGGCAGTGACTCGGTTACGTACGTAACCCTTGGCCGGTTACGTACGTAACCCTTGGCCGGTTACGTACGTAACCCGGCCGGCAGTCAGCCTATAAAAGGCCTGGCAGCGTTTTTCTTCAGCCATTTCTCATCCTTTTTCTTCCCGTACGCGGCTGTGGGTGTGTGAATCATCTAGAGATGTTGTTGGACGATGAATACATGAAGTTTTGAGGTTCATATCATCAATCATCCGTCCTATAACATCCTCCGATCTACCGAATCAGGTCAGATTTCCTAGAAATCTAGTTTTGGGGAATTTGGGTATTTTGGTTGTTTTCGTCCGATTAATCCGATTTAACTTAGGATTATGATGGATTGATGATTATTTAGATGTATTATATCATTTCCCTTGTTATTCCATGGTTGGATCGTATCAATTCGTTATTTTGGTCGAGTTCTTGGTCGACGCCTTGAAGGTGTCCGGTAGTATGTCATAGAGGGGTTTTCGGGCGTTCTACGAATATCCTTCCTCGCATGATTGTTGATTTATGGATTATATATTGTTAGGGTCGAATTCTTGTGAAGAACTCGAGTCGGAACCCTCCCGTTCGTTGTCTTCTTCGGGGTCCGAGCTTCCCGGTTGAATCGTGTTCTTCGGAGTGCTCGGTAGCGGTCATTAAGTCGAGCTTTCCCGTTGCTCCGCGTGCGTTGGACTTGAGGCGAGTATCTCGTCTATATTCTTTATACTTTGAGAATGTGATGTGTCGTGAATTTAACGTGGACTCGTTAGTGACGGTATATTTAACCGTAACTTACTTTAAATGAAGATGTGATTTTATGAAGGTAATTACCAACATAAACTTTAGTTTCAAGAATAATGATAACTACCTCTTCATGTTATTTTGTTAAAATAAATACTAGAAATGAGTAGTTAACTGAAGAATTGTGGAATCGCGTAATACTTGTATTATTTGCTCGTTGGCCTTTTTCCTGAATGATGGTTTCTGTGGATGTTGTGCCTTTGTGGAAGTTATGTTACATTAACTTATATGTTACGTGTTTCGGTTGTAGTGAATATTGTGCCTTTGTTGTTGTTGTGTATCTTAGCGAATTGAGATGTTGTCCGGGTAGGGTCCCGTCGAGGCCTCGGAGGAGCGTGCTTGCGAGTACGGCCAGACGTTATGTTGTGACCATAAGGTTATCAATTCGGGTAGGTCCGGGGAGGGCTCCGAGAATCGGCACTTGCGAGTGCGATGTCATGATAACTTATGGGCGTGCTTGAATGGTGTTATCCGGGTAGAGTCCGTCGAGGCCTCGGAGGCGCGTGCTTGCAGTACGGCCGATGTTACGATTTGACCATAAGGTTATCTAATCGGGTAGGTCCGGAGAGGGCTCCGAGAATCGTCACTTGCGAGTGCGATGTCAAGATAACTTATGGGTGTGTTCGAGTTTATTCTTGATGACTAATCCGGGTGGGACCCTTCGGGCCACGGAGACGTTTATTTGTTGATTTGATATCTCGAATTGTTTATGTTTTGAATCTTGAATCCCGATTATATTGATGAATATGGTTTTGGTCTTGAGGTTTGAGTTGAGAATAAAATCATTTGTATGATTTTGAAAGAAAACCTTTTGAAAAGGAAAAACATTCATATTTCAGATTTTACACCGAGACCCCAAAGTCTCTAAATAATCTCTTACAATGATTTATGGAGTAATCCCCATGGTTTGTTTTAAAGGAATAAATTTTCAAAAGACTTTAGACTCGGGGATCGTGTTACTACCTTGTCGAAATGTTATTTTCATAACGGTTGTATTCTTGATGTATAATTGTATAGCTTGGTTACTTGCTAGCGATTCCATCGCTAACCCCTCGTTGGGGATTTTGTGATTTATTCCAGGTGTTCTGACTGGAGAGTGAGCAACCACAGGATTGGCTCGGAGGATGATGCAATGCAGCGATACTAGTCACAGTTGTAGTCTGTCGTCTGTCAGTGATATGTCAGTTTGAGTTCTTGTCATCCTTGAGGGGATGGACATTTTATGTACTATGTGATCGAGTTGTAATTTAGTTTCATCAGATGTACGGTTATGCTATGTTTTGAGAGACCTAATCGGTCTACGGTATTATGTTTTGGTCAAGTTGACCGCATGTGGGTTTTGATTTGTAGTCTCCCGCCTGGTAGCTCCTTGTGGAAAGGGGTCTACGGCGTGTAATATCCCTGAGTGGATTGGGGGTGTTACAACTAGTATCACTGGGACTCCTCGACATCAACATGCTATTCCCGTGCGTTTGCCTTGCCATGACCTGAAAAACAAAATCCCAAATGGGGTCGCTAAATGAACAACAATCCTCAAGGGTTGAAAAATACACAATCATGATTTAACTGAAGTTATGAAATATCCTTAGTTATGAATTACGCTGAAGAGGGGTATCATAGTACGCCCGTAGTGTTCTGTGCAAGTGTACAAGACGGATGTCCGGACACACCCGTCCTTGTACCTAATTAGTCTCACGGAGGTAAACGTTACCGTGTGCACAGTCCAATGTATCACTCCCAATACATGGCCATAACGTGCCCGACTAAAAATTCCACACATCCGCACCCGGCCACGCAATATGAACCCAGAAGGTCATATGAACAAGAATGACCGTAATGAATATCAATGAATAATAATAATCTGACAACGTCAAGAATGACTTACCGAGATGAAAGTAATAATGAAGTGATTTATAGATTCAATGGAATGATTGGAACCGCCATTCCTCATTAATGAAGTGATTATTCGACAATTACAAGTCTCAATATGATTAATACAATGATGAATGAGTTATGATTATGAATGATCAACAACAAAAGGTATGAATATCCTTTTAACCGAGTAAGAATTAACTTACACAACACCGGTGATAATTATCCTTCCACGAACAACGTCCTAATTGAGATATCGGTCGCTCGAACAACCTTGAATAAATACAATTACCAACAATCCGTTCAATACACGAATCAAACACGAATATAACGAACTCAACACGTCGATACGACTAAACCAAGTCCATTAAGGCATTATATCGAACACTTTGTGGCCAACTTCGATTGTTTATAACCAAACTTCAAAAATACCAACATCAAATCCTCAAGAAGTGTTTCAAACCAACAAAACATCTCCAATACGATCAATAATCCATTATGAATATCCAAAATCGTGATTATAACGACAATTAAACGAAAACCCCCAATTTCAACCCGATATTCAAAGTGTTCTTGAATAATCCCTCAATAATCCAATGAATCCTTATATAAACTCATAATCATATACATATCCCTTCATATAACATGATTATAACGTCCAAAACATCATATCTCAACATAGAATCGAAATCCAAGGTGTTGAAGAAATTACCTCTTGAAGATCCAACCACTTCAATCCGAAGAACACGAGTTTAATCGAGTATCCAAGCTTCACAACCGAACGAAAATGATTAAAAACCACACTCAAGTGATAGGTGAAGAGAATTTTCTCCCTCAAGCCTCTCTCTCTCGTATGAAAGTGGAAAAAATGGAAGGAATGAGCTGAAATGCTCAAAAAACGAATTTATAGGGGTTGACTGCCCTGCCGGACACGGCCCGTGCCGATCGGCACGGTCGCGTCCCGCAACTGGCCGGCAGGGACTCGACCGTGTCTTGCTTGACACGGTCGCGGCGCGGAGGGCCTTCCGATAGTGACCCGTCCGACAGCGACTCGGCATGACTCGACCGTGTCCTGGAACACGGTCGGGCGTGTGGGCAGTCGGTTCTGGCTTATCCGGAAGAGTTCGACTCGGCCGTGCCAGACGACACGGTCGAGTCCTGTGGGCAGAGACTTCGGCATTTCCGGACGAGTACAGCACGGGCCGTGTTGGACGACACGGCCGAGTTCGGTCGGCAGTGATCAGCCAATAACTGAAAAAATGAGCGGGTGAGCTAAAACGACCATAACTCTCTCGTCCGGACTCCGATTGACTCACCATTTGAACCATTGGAAAGCTAACTCGATGCTCTATAATATTGCAAAGATTCAGAATTTTTGGAGTTACCAAAAATTAATGGTGATCTAACAAAGTCGAACTCATAAGCGGAAAGTTGAAACAATGAACAATAACGATACACAACTCGAAGTTTCTACGAACGGTGAACACGGGTGAATGAACATGATTGATGAATGATTATAAATGAGTGAAAATCCACTGAGTGACAATTACCGAATGAAATTACTGAATGACAATGACTGAATTACAACCGGGTATTACATACAACCCCCTTAAAAGAGTTTCGTCCCCGAAACTAAGGGTCAAACAACTCGGGATAACTTTCCCGCATACTATCCTAGGTTTCCCAAGTAGCCTCTTTGACTCCGTGTCTGGACCACTGAATCTTGACCAAAGGGATCGTATTGTTCCTCAACTGTTTGATTCGCCGCTCCAACACTCGTACAGGACGCTCCTCGTACGAATGATCATCCGCGATCTCGATTTCGTCGAACTGAAGTATGTGACTCGGGTCGGCAACATACTTCCGCAACTGAGAGACGTGAAACACATTATGAATTCGGCTCAATGCCGGAGGCAAAGCCAATCGATAAGCTAACTCGCCTACTCGATCCAAAATCTCAAACGATCCAATGAATCTCGGACTCAATTTCCCCCGTTTTCCGAAACGGAAGATACCTCGACTCGGGGATACCTTGACCAAAACGTGGTCACCCATCTCGAACTCTAGTGGTCGACGATTATCTGCATATAATTTCTGTCGACTCTGAGCAGTCAACAGACGACTCCTGGTCAATGCTACTTTCTCCCGGGCGGCTATAAGTATATCGGGCTCGGTGCCGATTGACTCTGATGGGTCGTCCCAACACAAGGGAGATCGACAACGACGACCGTACCAGGCCTCGTAAGGTGCTACCTTCATCGCAGCATGCCAACTAAATTGTAAGTGGACTCAAACAACAGTAATTGGGCTTCCCAATCGTCTACTAATCGAGGACGCATGCCCTCAATATGTCCTCCAATGTCTGAAAAGTCCTCTCTGATTGTCCGTCGGACTGAGGAAAAAAAAACGGTAATGATATTAAGCTGAGTTCCCAAAGCACGATGAACTGATTTCCAAAATGAGACACGAATCACCCGTCACGATCAGAAACGATACTCTTAGTAGTACCGCGCAATCTCACCATCTCTTTGATGAACAGCTAGGTAAGTCTCTCGGGACCCCACATATCCTTGATCTCAAGGAAATGAGTTGATTTAGTTAAGCGGTCCACAATCACCCAGATCGCATTCATGCCACGACGACTCGTCGGCAAACTCGTGATGAAATCCATAGAAATGTCTTCCCACTTCCATTCCGGAATAGGGAGAGGTTTTCAGCATACCCGCCGGTCGCTGATGTTCAATCTTAACTTGTTGACAAGTTAAGCATCTCGAAACAAATTCTGCGACTTCTCGCTTCATATTACTCCACCAGTAATTTTGTTTCAAGTCCTTGTACATCTTGCTGGACCCCGGATGAACAGAATAAGGGGTAGCATGAGCTTCTCTCAAAATAGAGTTTTTCAACTCGTCATTCGCCGGTACGCACAACCGGTTCTTATACCTCAAAAGTCCATCCTCGTGGACCACGAATCCAGGGGTTTTCCCCTGAGCCACATCTTCACGGATGCGCAACAATGAAGGGTCTGAACTCTGATTCTCTCTGATTACCTACTCAAGTGACGATGAAATCTCTAACATACAAAGCTGTGCCTGAACTCGCTGAAGACAGACCTCGATCTCGGGTCTAAGGAATTCCTGTTGAAGCTCCTTCTGAACTGTTAAACGAGCAAGGATCTGCTCCTGAACGGACTTACGACTCAAGGCGTCGGCGACAACGTTCGCCTTGCCCGGGTGGTAAAGGATCTCGATATCAAAATCTTTGATTAGTTCCAACCACCGCCTCTGTCGCATATTTAACTCATTGTGAGTAAATATATACTTCAACTCTTGTGATTGGTGAAGATATGACAGGTGATGCCATAAAGGTAACGACGCCAAATTTCCAACGCGAAAACCACGGTTGCTAGCTCCGGCCGTGGGTTGGATAATTAACCACTAATGTCAGAAACATCGGATTTACTTAATATCTTTCGGAGGTTGCCAATCTCGGATAGTCTCCGACTTCTGAGGGTCGACACGAACTCTGTCAGATGAAATTACATGCCCGAGAAAGTCACTTCGGACCTCCAGAACTCACATTTGGAAAACTTTCCATAAAGTTGCTCTCGTCTCAACACGTCGAGAACCTGATGAAGATGAACCTCGTTTTCCTCTCGGCTACGAGAATAAATCAAAATGTCGTCGATGAAGACAACAACAAACTGATCCAAAAAGTCGATGAAAACCCGATTCATTAACTCCATGAATACCGCAGGTGCAATAGTTAGCCCGAGCGGCATAACTACGAACTGATAATGACCATAGCGTGTACGAAACGCTGTCCTCGCGATATCCGACTCTCGAATCCGCAACTGGTGATATCCAGATCTTAATTCGATCCTGGAAAACACTGAGGCTCCCTGAAGTTGATCTAAAAGATCATCAATACGAGGTAAAGGATACTACTCTTGATCATCACCCTGTTCAACTCCTGGTAATTAATACACACACGAGACGAGCCATCCTTCTCCTTGACAGATCACACTGGTGCTCCTCACGGGGACGCAATCGGTCGGAGGTAACCTTTCTCGAACTATTCCTCAAGTTGAATCTTCAACTCCTGCATTCTGGTCGGGGCCATCCGATACGGTGCCTTCGATAAAGGGGACGTACCGGCTCCAACTCACTCCTGAATTCCCCTACTCTATGTGAAGGCAACCAGATAACTCGTCTGGAAATACATCGTCAATCGATGACAATGATACCACAAATGATTGAACATTTCGATTGCCCTAGAATGGTCAATCGATAAAAAGAGATACCAATAATGATTGAACAACTCGATTGTCTTAGAAAGGCCAATCGATGAAGATGATAGAAAGGCCAATCGATGAAAATGATACAATGAATGATTGAATGACTCGATTGTCTTAGAAAGGCCAATCGATGGAAATGATGCAATGAATGATTGAATAACTCGATTGCCCTAGAAAGGCCAATCGATGAAAATGATACAATGAATGATTGAATAACTCGATTGCCTTAGAAAGGCCAATCGATGGAAATAATACAAGGAATGATTGAATAACTCGATTGCCTTAGAAAGGCCAATCGATGAAAATGATACAATGAATGATTGAATAGTTCGATTGCGGAATTTCTCTACTTTCGTCATAATAATACTTCTTCTGGAACAATGGGGATTACTTCCCTGAAGCACACATTCGACAACCAACGACGGAAAGATAGCGACCAAACGCTAACAAATACTGAGGATAGTATCAAGACGATCAAACCAACTAATACCGAAAATTACATCGTCCTAAGATAAGTTCACCACGATTAGATCCATCAACCAATCGCGGTCATTAAGCTTAATTCGGTATGATTCTGAAAATTCTTCCATCGTCAGGTAGACCGATGGTATGAGGTCCACAAGCAATAGGACTATCCCGAAATAAGTCTATTCAAGCATGATTCGAAAATGAATGAATGCGGTGTACCAGCATCAAAAGGTACACACAAGTTGAAATAAAATTACGAGTATACCTGAAATCATTCGGACCACCGGATCGTCGATCCTCCTCATCATATGAATGCAGGACTTGCCGGTCCCGAACGGACGCTCTCGTCGATAAATACGAGCTCCAACTCTATTTGCTTCCATTGCCTTAAACAGCGATGACAAAGCGATCGATTCAAGCTCGGTTGCTTCGGGGCTGAGATGCCGCGAGCCGACTTGGAGTCCTTTCGGCAAAACGGGCCTTATGCCCAAAATTCCCACAATTATAGCACGTGATAGACGATTTGAGACACTCGGTGCTGAAATGACCGGCGTTCCACAATTGAAACAGTGATGGCCGAATCGCCGCTCGGATCGAGATCCCGCACGATTATGCGCCGTAGGAGGTCGCTCGAAACGATAGGACTCACACGAGGCTTCTTGAAGGTTGATCGACCGCCGGGTTGATTACGCTTCGTTGATTTCTTGCCGAGATGAAGGTTGTTGTTCAGACTTTCCTTAGCAATCGGCTCAAACGGAGAGTTCTCTCGATTAATCCGGTCAGAGTGGCGCAATGATGATTGAGCAAGCGCACATGGGTCATCATGGCTCGCATAAAAGTGAGTGGATCAACCCGAACATCTTCTCGATCGAGCCGAGTCCCGGCACGATTTCCCGGCAATGAGTGATTATTTCTCGGGTTTCGGTCCGCACCGCGCCTCTTCTCGTGCATCCTGATGACTCTCTCCATACGGAAGTAGGAAGGTCGCATAATGATTATATTTCCGCATGATTATCACGTTATGATTACGTCATGAGATGATGAAAATGAGTATACATGCTCTAACTTAGTGATTATATGAATGATTTATCAAGTGACATGATTATCTGATGAAATTCTTGAAATGATTATTTTTAATAACTTAACAAGATTAATAATATGATCATCCAGATCGACAACTGAGTAATGAAATGAATTGAGTGATTAATGAGTTAAAATGATCGTCCTGATCATTAACTGAGTAGTGAAATGAATTAAGTGATTAATGAGTTAATATGATCGTCCTGATCATTAACTGAGTAATGAAATGAATTAAGTGATTAATGAGTTAATATGATCGTCCTGATCATAATGAATGATGATGTTTGAGGATTGTTAATTGATGAATGATGAATGAATGACTATTGCCAGAAATTATACCATGGCGTTAGAAATCTTACAGTTCTTCCGGTCTGATTGGCTCGGCATTTGCACAGGTCACACGTGACGCGAAAGTCTAATGATACTAGTCTGATGACGATGATTTCAAATGAGACATGACTCGGAAGGTAGTATTCAAAACCACGCTCCGATACCAACTCTGTAACACCCCAAACTAGGCGGATATTACAGTGCCGTAGATCCCCAACTAGGACCCACCAGGCAAATGAAAATGAATGAATTACACAAGATAAATGTAGTACCGAACTACATTACAACAATAATTACTCCGATGAGGAGTTTAGTTACAACACACCAGGACAATACCAAATACTAGTGTATTTTATATGAAGATAAAATACACAACACTGAATGAAACGGAGTATCCAAATGAAAGTCTGCAGCGGAAAATAAAGGACAATAACATGAATAACTAAAAGATCGGGGCCCCCTACTAGTATCACTGGGACTCCTCGACATCAACATGCTATTCCCGTGCGTTTGCCTTGCCATGACCTGAAAAACAAAATCCCCAGCCGGGGTCAGTTAAACAGAACAACAATCCTCAAGGGTTGAAAAATACACAATCATGATTTAACTGAAGTTATGAAATATCCTTAGTTATGAATTACGCTGAAGAGGGGTATCATAGTACGCCCGTAGTGTTCTGTGCAAGTGTACAAGACGGATGTCCGGACACACCCGTCCTTGTACCTAATTAGTCTCACGGAGGTAAACGTTACCGTGTGCACAGTCTAATGTATCACTCCCAATACATGGCCATAACGTGCCCGACTAAAAATTCCACACATCCGCACCCGGCCACGCAATATGAACCCAGAAGGTCATATGAACAAGAATGACCGTAATGAATATCAATGAATAATAATAATCTGACAACGTCAAGAATGACTTACCGAGATGAAAGTGATAATGAAGTGATTGATAGATTCAATGGAATGATTGGAACCGCCATTCCTCGTTAATGAAGTGATTATTCGACAATTACAAGTCTCAATATGATTAATACAATGATGAATGAGTTATGATTATGAATGATCAACAACAAAAGGTATGAATATCCTTTTAACCGAGTAAGAATTAACTTACACAACACCAGTGATAATTATCCTTCCACGAACAACGTCCTAATTGAGATATCGGTCGCTCGAACAACCTTGAATAAATACAATTACCAACAATCCGTTCAATACACGAATCAAACACGAATATAACGAACTCAACACGTCGATACGACTAAACCAAGTCCATTAAGGCATTATATCGAACACTTTGTGGCCAACTTCGATTGTTTATAACCAAACTTCAAAAATACCAACATCAAATCCTCAAGAAGTGTTTCAAACCAACAAAACATCTCAAATACGATCAATAATCCATTATGAATATCCAAAATCGTGATTATAACGACAATTAAACGAAAACCCCCAATTTCAACTCGATATTCAAAGTGTTCTTGAATAATCCCTCAATAATCCAATGAATCCTTATATAAACTCATAATCATATACATATCCCTTCATATAACATGATTATAACGTCCAAAACATCATATCTCAACATAGAATCGAAATCCAAGGTGTTGAAGAAATTACCTCTTGAAGATCCAACCACTTCGATCCGAAGAACACGAGTTTAATCGAGTATCCAAGATTCACAACCGAATGAAAATAATTTAAAACCACACTCAAGTGATAGGTGAAGAGAATTTTCTCCCTCAAGCCTCTCTCTCTCGTATGAAAGTGGAAAAAATGGAAGGAATGAGCTGAAATGCTCAAAAAACGAATTTATAGGGGTTGACTGCCCTGCCGGACACGGCCCGTGCCGATCGGCACGGTCGCGTCGCGCAACTGGCCGGCAGGGACTCGACCGTGTCCTGCTTGACACGGTCGCGGCGCGGAGGGCCTTCCGATAGTGACCCGTCCGACAGCGACTCGGCATGACTCGACCGTGTCCTAGAACACGGTCGGGCGTGTGGGCAGTCGGTTCTGGCTTATCTGGAAGAGTTCGACTCGGCCGTGCCAGATGACACGGTCGAGTCCTGTGGGCAGAGACTTCGGCATTTCCGGACGAGTACAGCACGGGCCGTGTCAGACGACACGGCCGAGTTCGGTCGGCAGTGATCGGCCAATAATTGAAAAAATGAGCGGGTGAGCTAAAACGACCATAACTCTCTCGTCCGGACTCCGATTGACTCACCGTTTGAACCATTGGAAAGCTAACTCGATGCTCTATAATATTGCAAAGATTCAGAATTTTTGGAGTTACCAAAAATTAATGGTGATCTAACAAAGTCGAACTCATAAGCGGAAAGTTGAAACAATGAACAATAACGATACACAACTCGAAGTTTCTACGAACGGTGAACACGGGTGAATGAACATGATTGATGAATGATTATAAATGAGTGAAAATCCACTGAGTGACAATTACCGAATGAAATTACTGAATGATAATGACTGAATTACAACCAGGTATTACACGACATATGAATGAACGACACTATGATGACACAACTAAGACGACTTCATGTTCATCAACATGAATGACAACCTGCCTGATCAACATCAATAACACTAAACCGAATCAAACTAAGATACTTGTCCCGAGTCCTTTAGGAGCAATCCCGATGTCAAAACATCACCGACAATTATCCTCAATGCTCGGAGTTCCAAACGTACAATGAACTATAGATACTCATATCCTCGTCTTTACCATAATGTACCCTCGATACCCGAACATACCAATAACTGAGATAAAGCATATACATTATGATTTACCTCCCAGAATCGAAAGAACGATATGCGATCCGAATACCCAGAGTTCACAATAATAATCATCGCTATATGCATTATAAACGAAATGAAACTGAAACCATTCATTAAATATTATAACTGAGCAAGTAATAACTTGCCTCGATACCGATACCACGAAGTTGCTGCCGAACACATTGCCTTTGTCTACGAGCTCCTCAGACCCGATCAAAAACAATACAATGGACATACTCGAACACGACCGCAACATCCGGTTATAATCACCGATCAATAATCTCAACCTATCGAAGAAATCAAATAACACATATCCGATACCAATCAACAACCGACAAAACTAACCAATCAAACTCAACGGTTCAACACAACCTCGAATAAACACAGTCAGAACAAACCAAGTCAAACCATCACGAATTCATAATCAAAACACAAAAATACTGCACTGTCTGCCTACTTAGCGCACGTTAAACGCATGACGTAGCATGCGCTAAGTTGCTCCCGTTAGCGTGCACTAGCCAGTAAGCTTAGCGTGCGCTAATGCTGTGCAGCAGCATGCATTTCAAGCATCGTCTAACACTTCCATCATGTCAATGATCAACTCATCTCGATATTAAGGATTTCATAACAATCATGACATATAATTTAATAGTTCTTCAAGAACACGAATTATCCGAATTCACGTTCATGATCCATAAAATGACAAAATCCGATGTGTTCTAACATCTAAAAATCCTTATTCATCATGTTCTTCGACATACAATTCATATAACTTCAAGAATCACAATAGCACCACCATAATTGTTACCATACGAAGTAACCAACGACAAAACATCAAAAATCCGAATTGAAGAAGGGAATTACATCAACATATCTCTTGAATTCCATCCAAAACCATACGAAACATATCAATACTCATATATTGATAACAACACTAACTTAGTACGGTAATCCAACTCGTTGTCATGCTCATCACTCGAATATATGATAATCATCAACTCAAGAACATCAATAATCAATCCAAATGAAATCCAAAAGTGAAGAACTATTACCTTGATAGGCGAATCATGAAGGAGAACAATCAACTTCATTCCAAGAATCATCAATAATTTCAAGAACAAGACTTTAATCCATGTTCCTCAGCTTAATCTTTGTTAAAGATTATCATCTCTCAGTGTTTGGGACCTCAAACTTCTCTCTAAAAACTCTCTCTCTCGGTTGCAAGGAAAGAATGGACGAAATGCTTCATAACACCCTTCTGTCCCTTTTTATAAAGTATATTACTAGCGTGCGCTAAACCTTATGTTTAGCGTGTGCAACAGCCTTAGCGTGCGCTAACTGACTTTGTTAGCGTGCGCTATCGCAGTCCAAAGGCTACTGTCTGGCTTCGTACATGTGCTTACGTATGTAATGCCCATGCATTAGCGTACGTAACTTACACTGTCTAGCGTACGCAAGTCCTTACATTTAGCGTGCGCTAATACCAGTTGACTTTCTACATTCTACACCTACCACGAAGATGCTCGTGACCCCACATGCCGAAAGCAACCAATAAAGCCAAGATTCCCTGTTGACCGATATACAATTAGCGTGCGCTAATCAACATGCATTAGCGTGCGCTAACACTACATTACAACATCCGTTGACTTATCAGAACGTGCGCCGAAAGTGGCCTGGTCCACGCGTAGATTCCTTACGATCGGACTGCATTAGCGTGCGTCATCTTATATCCGTAGCGTGCGCTAAACCTGCACGATAGCGTGCGCTACTAATGATTATTAGTGTGTGCTAATAATGTTACACTTAGCCATTTTCAGCTGTCCTCGTCCAACATCTCGACATATCAAATACGAATATACGGCATATCAAATATACATTACTCAACACATTATATCCTCAAATACAATTGTCGACCAAATACGACAATTATACCAATACTGACATCTCAGTCCTTCATTTATTTTATCCATACTGTACAGATTTCACGCTGTACAACATAACTCGGATAAAATAACATTAAACAATAGTAGTAGAAATTCCGGATATTACAGCAGTATTCATGGATCTTATGAACAGAATTTTCCACCCGTACTTGGATAAGTTTGCATTGGTGTTCATAGATGATATTCTCATCTACTCTAGAAATGAGAAGGAGTATGAAGAACATCTCAGGATAGTGTTGGAAACACTGAGAACGGAGAAACTTTTTGCCAAATTCAGTAAGTGCGAATTTTGGTTGAAAGAAGTAATGTTTCTTGGGCACATTGTGTCAGAATATGGTATTAAGGTGGACCCAGCTAAATTGGAAGCAGTACGTAATTGGAAGTCACCAACCAACCCTAATGATATTAGGAGTTTCTTGGGTCTAGCTGGGTACTACCGAAGGTTCATCGAAGGATTTTCCAAGATTGCTAGACCAATGACACAACTGTTTCGGAAAGGAATTAAGTATTTATGGACAAATGAATGTGATGAGAGTTTTCAGGAACTCAAGAGAAGGTTGACTACTGCGCCAGTTTTAGCAGTACCAGAAGCGAACAAGGAGTATGTGTTTTACACGGATGCTTCTAAGAATGGGCTAGGTTGTGTATTGATGCAAGATGGGAAAGTGATAGCTTACGCATCAAGACAACTTAGGCCGCATGAGGTGAATTATCCCACGCATGATTTGGAACTAGCTGCAGTTGTGCACTCATTGAAGATATGGAGGCATCATCTTTATGGGGTAAGATGTGAAATTTTCACTGACCACAAGAGTTTAAAGTACTTTTTCGAGCAGAAGGACTTGAACATGAGACAGAGAAGATGGCTCGAGTTAGTAAAGGATTATGATTGTGGTATTAACTATCACCCCTGCAAGGCTAATGTGGTAGCAGATGTCTTGAGTCATAAGACTCAATCGCAGTTGGGATACCTACTTACCACAGAAGGGGATCCAATCCAAGATTTTGAAGGAATGAATTTTGAGGTGGTTCATCTGCCGGAAATGATAATGGGTCGTGTCGCGACGTTAGTGATGACACCAGATCTGAGAGGACGTATAGTGAATGCGCATAGGAGAGATGAAGCATTCGAGAAACTACGTATGAGAATTATATCCGATAACCCAAGAAGTTACCGTGAAGCGGCTGATAACGCAATTATGTTCGAAGAGAGAATATGGGTCCCACATGATGAGGAATTAAGGAATGAGATTATGAGTGAGGCTCATGATACTCCCTATATCGCTCACCCCGGGAGTACCAAGATGTACCAAGACCTAAAGAGAAATTTCTGGTGGGACGGTATGAAACGGGATGTAGCTTCATTTGTCGAGCGGTGTTTGGCTTGTCAGCAAGTGAAATCACTACACCAACGACCGTATGGAAAGTTACAGCCATTGACCATTCCGGAATGGAAGTGGGAAGGAATAGCTATAGATTTTGTGACTAGTTTTCCGAGGACCAAACGAGGAAACACTGCTATATGGGTTATAATAGACAGACTCACAAAATCAGCTCACTTTTTGCATATCCCGATCACTTACGGATCCGAGAAGTTGGCACAGTTATATGTCCGTGAAATTGTACTTTGCACGGAGTGCCGATATCAATACCGTCAGATCGAGATCCAAAATTTACCTCTAAATTTTGGACGAGTCTACAGAAGGAATTAGGTACACACCTGAACTTTAGTACCGCCTTCTACCCGCAGACCGATGGACAATCGGAAAGGACGATTCCAATACTAGAAGACATGTTAAGAACTGTAGTGCTGGATCAAGGTGCGAATTGGGAGCATGTTTTGCCGTTAATCGAATTCGCTTACAACAACAGTCATCAGACAACGATAGGTATGGCGCCTTATGAAGCCTTATACGGCAGAAAATGCAGGTCACCACTTTATTGGGATGAAGTGGGTGAGAGAAATATTTTAGGGTCAGACTCGACAGAAGTCATATGCTGATACACGCCGAACTGAATTGCATTTCGAAAGTGGGGGTAAGGTTTTCCTCAAGGTTTCCCCTTCTAAGCGAATAACCAGGTTTGGCGTTAAAGTCAAGCTTAGGCCACGTTTTATAAGGCCATATGAGATTCTTGAGAGGATCGGCCCAGTTGCTTATAGGTTGGCTCTGCCACCTAGTCTTGGGAATGTTCACAATGTTTTCCATGTTTCTCAGCTGAGAAAGTATGTATTTGATCCCGCGCATGTAATTCATCAGAGTGACATAGTTCTTAGTCACGATACGAGTTATGTAGAGAGGCCTGAAGCTATTTTAGACCATAAGGTTCAAGAACTGAGGAATAAGTCGATTCCTTTGGTGAAAGTATTATGGAGTCACCACGGTAAGGAAGAAGCTACGTGGGAACTCGAAAGCAAGATGAGGGAGAAATACCCAGAACTTTTTGATAAGGTATGTAAATTTCGGGACGAAATTTCTTGTTAGAGGGGTAGGATGTAATGCCCCGGTCTTTTATATGCATGAATTATTATGACCTCAAGTGCGACATTAGGGTTTTGCATTCACAAATAATAAACTTCTGACTAATGAAGTAAGTTTAGAACTATTTACACGTTTTAAATTCAGAAATCGGATGTTCGGTTATTTGGTTAGGTTTACCTTCCGAATTTGATTTTTATGTTTCGATAGACAGAATATTGATTCCGTCGACTTCTATATACATCACTTTTACGTTACGAGTACGATTTTCAAAAGTTTACTTTTTGAATTTTCGGCTATATTTTATGTCGAGTCGTTTTCTCGGATAATTCGCGTTCCGTAAATCGCGAAACTTTTCTCCGACTTTAAGCTGTAAGTGCGACACTATAATTTAAGTATATGACATACATTCAATACTCGAGTAATTTTATCTGCGTAGGAGAGAAACGTAGAATATTCTTCAACCGATTTATGATGACGTCTAGGGTTAACCTAGTATATAAAGGGACATCACCTCCCTTTCATTTTTTCCTCTTCACTTCATCTTCCTCCTCTTCTTTTCTCACATTGCCCCCCCCCCCCCCCCCCTCTTGGAAATGAAGAACACCATTGTTCTTCATTAAGAACTCAAGTTACAAGCTTATTTTGTGTGCCAAACTTGAATCCAAGTTCATATTCAAGTAAGTTACCTCATTCTCTTCATTTCTACCCAAGTAAAAATAGGTTTTGGCCACTTTAAAATTTGTAAAAATATATGAAGAGTTTAGGTTTAATGTTATAATGTTTTGTATGTTGTTTTTAAGTTGATTATAAGGTTCTTGAAAGTGTTTAAAACAAGTTTTAATCATGTTTTGATTTTACATGTTGGCCGAAAATTTTAGGGTTTTATAACCTAATCATGTGTTGTTTTTCATATGATTTTCTTACATAATATGTTGCTATACGATGATATGATGCTATGTTGAATTTATGGGATTTTTATAAAATGTTTGGTGTTTTGAAAGTAAGGAAGAATCATGCTTAGTTCTTGATATGTTGTTGTATGTTCAAAAGTGACTTGATAATTGTGATGAGGTATGAAAGGAGTACATGATATGTTTTTATTAGATTTTTATAACATATTTTTGAAAATTTATTTGAAAACAAGAGCATGAAGTTAGATTTATGAAGTTTGAAGATTTGTTGGTAATATTTGATGTAGTTAAGGAGCATGTTATGTATTGAGGATTTTAAAGTCATGTTTAGGTCATTTGTATGTTAGGACCAAGACTTTGATTATCAACATGAGTGTATGTTAAGTGTGTTGTTTGATGTTGGAAACAATTGATGCTTGATGATACTTGATGTTAGTGATGTTTGAAGGTTTAATGTTGGAAAAATAAGAATGAGTAAGTAGTCATGTTTTCAAAAGAAAATATTATGAAATGGAGTTCGTAATGTCGAGAAGAATGCTTGTATGTCGACTCCTATATGTGTTATAATATGATGCGCATGATTAGAGTTTACATGTTTAGGGTTTTCGATGCTAGAAACGAGCTCTAGGGTTTATATGATGTTTTTCCCATTTTAAGGGGAAGTTGGCAGTTTCATTACACTTCACGGAAACGGCCATCACTTTTTCCACGTTTAATATTTTTGAGATACATAAGATGGACAAGAAACTAGACTTCACTAGCTTTCCAGTGGTATAAGATACACTATCTAGTTATTACTGTAAATTAACAGAATGCTAATTATTTCCAGCATTTATGCACATTATGTTATGATTATGTTAAGTGTTTGATGTTGGTTTTTGAACCAAGGAATGTGAAATGGAATTGAGTATCGGTTACTGTTGTTAGTATATTTATATGTTATATGGTCAGTTAGGTTCTCTAAGAGAATCATAGCTTTTATTATTTAAACTTAAGTCGAATGCAAAACTCTAAAGTCCAAACATGTAGATCGAGTCCGTTGTCCATTAGACTTCGTTAGGCTCGATCGACCACTAAACTTAGTTGTTTCCGATAAAAGGTGGAGCAGCAGACTGAAGCGTAAGGAAGATCTGAGAATCATTTTGCTTGCGTTTATTACTTGTCCAGGTGGGCTTTCTATACGAAAATGATTTGAGCTTTGCTCTATTTTGATGAAATGTTTTACAAGCAAATTATTATTTCAAATGATTATGATGCATAAAAACTTTTATGTGGATTCTTATGAACCTATCACTGTTGGCTTGCCAACCTATGAAATGATCGGAACCTGAGCTAGACAAAGGTTGCTGGCCAGGGTTAGTGTACGCAGTACTCGGGATTGTGAGCTCTCTTCGGAGTGGCCGATCTCGGGGAGTAACGTTCGCGGAAGGTGGCCACCTTCCCCGGTATAAATTATGGATATGGTGAATCTGATGATATATGCTATGAAATGAAATGGTTTAGTAAACATGGGCTTTTTCTTAAAACTCCCGTGTGTTACTGCTTATATGCATGATGACAAATACGAAAGCATGTTTTATGTTTTGGCAATATGTTCACGGAGTACGTTGTACTCAGCCCTGTATATCTTTTAAAATGTGCAAGTTGAGCAGAGGATGTGAGGGAGGGTGTTGAGTGGAAGTCTTTTGTTTACGATCAATGTTAAGCTATGGTTACATATCTTCATATATGTAACCAACCATATTTTTCCGCTGCAAACATTCTTTATGATTTTACTTTCTAAGTTATGTTGATTGTAATATGCTATGAAGCCTTTTTCTAAACTTCAAGGCTAATATTATAACTATGTATCCTACTATGGATTCTAAGTCATTCCCTCGGGATTGACTCCCCTTCATGATGCTTTGATAGGTTGTGCATGGAAATTCACCCCTATTTCTTATGAAACGTATGTCTCCCCCCTTTCTTCCCGCTTCTTAATTCCTACCCCGGGTCATGCCCTGGCTGAGCCGTCCTTAGGGATAAGGGGCCGTGACAGAATGGTATCGAAGCGGTTCGTTCGCTCTGAGTCTATGTTCTTTTAAGCGAAGTTTAGTTCAATTCTCTAAACTGATTTAAGAATCAATTGTCAACTCAATACCCCGTCACGCCATGCTCAACTGAAGAGAAAGGTAAAAGATTTACTAGTCTTTATGATTCAAACTTCTTTTGCCATGAAAATGTATCTCTTTACGAGCTTCTATGAAATGTTAATTATGGACATATATGGAATGATATATGTATGACGAAGCATGTACTATATGAATTCTTATTTTCGATTACGCATGAATTGTTGCTGATGGAGAAACACGAAAGACGAGAACCTAGAAACTTCCTTAGTGTCTTCTATTACGCGAACGAGAACTTATGCGCCTTAAGTATTTCAGCACGTGATAACGAGGATCGGTGATGCAGTGACGTCTCCAACGAATATGACTTACATACGAGTAATACGGGTATGGTTATTTTTATCGGGATGTCCATTTATGGCGGAACCCGAATAACTTTCATAATGTACCCCGTTAGAGAGTATATTATTATTTTTATGTTAGGTGTTTCTCAGAGTCCAGAGTTCGAGTCGAGAACTTGGGACGAGATTTATATCCTTCTTCTGAGAACCCCTTGGTATAGTTGTTCTATTATGTTGAGACGTTGATGTATTATATGTATACCTTCTTCATAAGATGGAGACCAAGAAGACGAAGCCGCGTAAGTCAACGAGGAGAAGTCGTACGCCGTGCGATCTTGTGGAGGTTTTCCGTAGCACGTATCGAGGAACAGGTGCCACCGTGGGCCAGTGCGTGGCAGACCTAGAGGCGACCTGGCGCCTAGCTGATCCTCATGGTGTCTCACACTACGAGGGAGTGCCTTATCGACCTCCTTCCGATCGAGTGGAGGGAGTGGGCTGTTGCAGTCTCATGGTACTATATCTTTTTGTGTGAGCCCACTTTAGTACCATCCGGAGATTTCGTGGTCTTTGCTATCCGCATCACCACTCAGTACCTCCAGCACCGTGCACCCCCCTGGAGCTTACGTGTATCGACCTTATGCTAGGGGAGCTTTGTCGGAGAGGCTAGCTACACCTCTACCGAGCCAGGTGGTTCTTGTTTCACCATCTCATGCTCAGGATGGGTTAGACATGGAGGCAGGGACATCAGCACCTCGACGCAGGGACATGAGGACTGAGCCTTTTATTCTCAGGAGGATGTGTCCACCACTTCGACCTATGCCAGTCATCGATCCAGTCCATCCACGACCGATCGCAGATGATGCTCATCTACTCTCCCGAAGAAGCGCAGAGTCACTGAAGACCCTGTTGCAGTCTCTCCAGCTTTAGACGAGGAGTTAGAAGAAGATCCGGATGAGGATCCGGAGGAGTTCTCCGAGAAGGACAGCTCGACCGCCGAGTCGAGGGCGACTTGAGATAGCTCAGGATGGTGCTAGTTATTACTATGCATTAACAGAATGCTAATTCTTTCCAGCCTTGATGCACATTATGTTATGATTATGTTAAGTGTTTGATGTTGGTTTTTGAGCCAAGGAATGTGAAATGGAACCGAGTATCGGTTACCGTTGTTAGTATCTTTATATGTTATATGGTTAGTTAGGTTCTCTAAGAGAATCATAGCTTTTATTATTTAAATTTAAGTCTAATGCAAAACTCTAAAGTCCAAACATTTAGATCGAGTCCGTTGTCCGTTAGACTTCGTTAAGCTCGATCGACCACTAAACTTAGTTGTTTCCGATGAAAGGTGGAGCAGCAGACTGAAGCGTAAGGAAGATCCAAGAATCATTTTGCTTGCGTTTATTACTTATCCAGGAGGGCTTTCTATACGAAAATGATTTGAGCTTTGCTCTATTTTGATGAAATATTTTACAAGCAAGTTATGATTTCAAATGATTATGATGCATAAAAACTTTTATGTGGATTCTTATGAACCTATCACTATTGGCTTGCCAACCTATGAAATAATCGGATCCTGAGCTAGACAAAGGTTGCTGGCCAGGGTTAGTGTACGCAGTACTCGGGATTGTGAGCTCTCTTCGGAGTGGCCGATCTCGGGGAGTAACGTTCGCGGGAGGTGGCCACCTTCCCCGACATAAATTATGGATATGGTGAATCTGATGATATATGATATGAAATGAAATGGTTTAGTAAACATGAGCTTTTTCCTAAAACCCCCATGTGTTACTGCTTATATGCATGATGACAAATACAAAAGCATATTTTATGTTTTGGCAATATGTTCACGGAGTACGTTGTACTCAGCCCTGTATATCTTTTAAAATGTGCAGGTTGGGCAGGGGATGTGACGGAGGGTGTTGAGTGTAAGTCTTTTGTTTACGATCAATGTTAAGCCCTGGTTACATATTTTGATATATGTAACCAACCATGTTTTTCCGCTGCAAACACTCTTTATGATTTTACTTTCTAAGTTATGTTGATTGTAATATGCTATGAAGCCTTTTTCTAAACTTCAAGGCTAATATTATAACTATGTATCCTACTCTGGATTCTAAGTCATTCCCCCGGGATTGACTCCCCTTCATGATGCCTTGATAGGTTGTGCATGGAAATTCACCCCTATTTCTTATGAAACGTATGTCTCCCCCCTTTCTTCCCGCTTCTTAATTCCTACCCCGGGTCATGACCTAGCTTAGCCGTCCTTAGGGATAAGAGGCCGTGACAATTCTGGCTTAAGGGAGTCAGCGTCTGTTGTCGCCCCATGTGAGTCAATAAAATCCTTCAGTTTGGAGTTTTCCTCCTCGAGGAGTCGAATTTTGTCGGCTCTCTCATTCGTTTGGGCTGCGAGGATGACGACTTGAGCAGCTATGTCGATCTCACCATCTTCCAGGTTATTTTCCATTACATTAAATTTGAATCTAGCGTTGCCTTTGTGATAGTCGGGGGCCCACAGAGGCGCCAAATTGTAGATTCTCGGAAATTTATCATTAATTTTTGAGTGAAGAGAGAGTACTAGCGACCTACAAGACAACACAAGAGCAAGATCTAAAACATAAGATTCCAAGGGTTACCGGTGTGGTGCCATCTGTATGGACTCCGACGCCCAAGTCAGTAAATCTGTAGAAAGACGAGGTACAAGAAAATAAAAAAAATGAAATGGGGTTTATCTTTTCACGGGGATTGACAAGGAAGAACCATAGATCCGCCTGCCTGATCTAAAGAACTGTGAGTTTGATCACCTCAAAACCACACGTCATGGGGCTTGGATAAGTCTGACAATCTTCTGGTAGAATCGATGAGTAGTAGAGTGAGTCGGAATAGAGAGCACAATGAAGAGAGAGGGAGATCGAGAGTAGATGACTAAGGAAGCAGAGATGAGACAGAGAGGGTTATGAGTTCGATTGGTTGATGCCTTTTGGAGCTTGGACTTAGAGATGTTAAAAGGGCTAGTCCTAGCGGTTTTTGGCTAGCCCTAGCGGGCTTCGGGCTAAACGGGCTAAATATTTAAAAGTCTATTTTTTATTTTTTTATAAGCCATAAACAAAAAAAACAGTAACAGTATATATTTATATATATATATATATATGTAGAAATAAATATACTATAATTAATATATACTAACAAAAAATACGCTTTTATGTGTGTGTGTGTATATATATATATGTATACTATATTACCAAATACAGTAACAATATATATTATATAAATATATATAATATTAATATGTATTATATATAGTATTAATATAAGTTTTAAAACTAATAACACATATTATATATATTAATATATTATATATATATATACATATGTAAAATATAAATAATTCTTTGCCTTCGAACTTCCTAACACATTTCATTCGTTATATAGCGATAATCACAATATGATTTTTTTTCTGGCCCGCGGGCCCGCCCGGACAGCCCGCCCGTTTAGACCGCGGGTTAATCGGTCTGGGCTAAATAAGCCCGGATTTAAACGAGCCCGAAAATATCGGCCCTAATCCGATTTTTTGGGGGGTTAAATAGTCCAGTCCGTCAGGCCCGGGCCCATTTAACATCTCTACTTGGACTCCTCCTACTTATATGTGAGGTGGGATGAGTTCCGTTAGAGTGTATCCCGTAATCTCTCCCTGTTTTCGGGAGTTGTTGGAGGCTTTTCAGAGATCGTTGACTTAGTCCCCTTTATGTTCACGTGCGTGTTGACCAAGATGCCTCTTTCGGGATCGTTGGCAAATTCATTCACCACGTGGAATGGTGAGGCTCAGCCCAGGTTGACCCAATCTACCATTAGAGTCATTGACCCAATGTTAACTCTATCGCTCCGATCGAACTATAGTGAATAGGGCCTTTGGGGGTAACCACGAGGGTTAAACTTGGTCTTGATCTGCCTTAAAAATTTATTTTTAGGTAGAGGTCACATGTTGGATTGGACCGTCTTGATCCAATTGGAGGGGCTGGACTCACGTACTCTTGGACCGTCTAGTACTTCGGTCAGAGGCCTATTCGAGATTTGAGTTTTCTCAAGTCCATATGAAGCATTTATTTTGTTTTACGATTGATCCTCCTCTTGGGCCTTAATAGCCTTTGGGTATTGCCAATACACAAGGTACAATTCGCCACATAAACGTGTTAGTTTTATTGGAACTAGATAAAGAGTTATAAAGAATTCTATCTAATTACTAATTATAACTTCTCATCACTATCCTCTATTTATTTTGTGTTTTAATATATATATATATATATATATATAGAGAGAGAGAAAATTATCAAATTGGTCCCGTACGTGGGATCAATTGGCCAAAAACCTCCATGTGTCTTCGGCGGACCAAAAAATCCCACATCTCCCCCCTACTTTAGCCAATTTAGTCCTTCGTCGCCGGCCGGAGTATTTTCCGGACGTGGACGACACGTGACTGACACGTGGCAAAAATAAATATATAAAAACCTAAATAATATAAAAAAATCTAAAAAAATAAAAAATATGGAATATTAAAAAACCTAAATTTAAAAAATTTTAAAAAAAATTTAAAAAATCTAAAAAAATTTAAAGAATCTGAAAAATCATAAAAATTTTAAAAATAATTAGAACCCTAGGTATTTATTTTTAATTTTGAAATATTAATATAAATATATTAGAATTTTTTATTTTATTTTTAATTTTATAATTCAAAAGATTTTTTCAGAAAAATCTTTTAATTCAAAAGATTAATTTTATAATTCTGAAAAAAATCTTTTTAATCTTTTTAATTTCTGAAAAAATTATAATTTTTTTAATTTTATAATTCTGAAAAAAAATCTTTTTAATTTCTGAAAAAAATGAAAAAAATATCAAAACGATCTTTTTCAGAAAATTAATCTTTTGAATTAAAAAGATTTTTTTTCTGAAAAAAAATCTTTTCCGAATTATAAAATTAAAAAATTAATAATAAATTCTAATATATTTATATTAATATTTCAGAATTAAAAATAATTACCTAAGGTTCTATTATTAAATTAAATTAAAAATTAAAATTTTTTAGATTATTTAGGTTTTTATATATTTTTTTAAATTTTTTTAGATTTTAAACTTTCTAAATTTTTTTTTAAATTTTTTTAGATTTTTTAAATTTTTTCAAATTTAGGTTTTTTAATATTCCAGATTTTTTAATTTTTTTAGATTTTTTTATATTATTTAGGTTTTTATATTTTTTTTTTGCCACGTGTCGTCCACGTCAGCTCCGGTGGCCGGAAAATACTCCGGCCGGCGACGGGGGACTAAATTGGCTAAAGTAGGGGGGAGATGTGGGGTTTTTCGATCCGCTGGAGACAAATGGATTTTTTTGGCCAATTGGTCCCACATACAGGACCAATTTGATAATTTTCTCTCCCTCTCTCTCTCTCTCTATATATATATATATATATATATATATATATATATATATATATATTATTTTTTGAAGTAAACATGAATGTATATTCTAAATTAACGATAACTTGATACGCGTTTTCTTCTTCTCTAATTCATATTTATACATACATAATACATGAGTAATTATTGGGTATATGTCCAATTTAAATATAACTTAAATTTTAATTAAAATTTGATTTAAAGTGCATATATATGTTTTACCTTTTACTTTATTTCTGTCTGTTGATATTTTGTCCATTATGTTTTTTTTTATTGCAATTTTTTTTATGACTCCATTAGTTAGGTAAGCGTTAAAACTTGTTTTGCACTATTTTTTGTGAATGAACTCGGAATAATGCTAGTAACTATGTTTATGTAAGGCAACACACATTAAACCAGGTTTTACCTCACATGGATATTGTTTTGTTTAAAATTCAGTTTTACTGAGATTATATACCGAATTTATGATATTCAAAAGCACGCCCCTAGTTGTAATTGTGCATAGCTCTGGAAGCATGCATGTGTAGTCCAATGAGCCTAATCAGATCAACTAATCCACATTAAGGGAACCCTTAGTGGACAAAAACATTCCATAATAATATCACAGTGAACAACAGCTATAGCAAAATAGGATTAATTGAACTTGTCATTAGAGCATAAAATGAGCACCATTGGAGGTCTTTTACCAAAGCAGCTAGGGAAGGAATGACCTCATCACAAGCTCGATTTAGGGCGAGAGAAAAAATTCAAAATGTACCGAGTATTACAACTCAGAATGTGAAGCAAACTAAAAATGAAGATAGTGTTAGCCCCCAACTTGAATGGGAACCTAGACAGAGAAAAAAAAAAACAGTAAAAAAGAACAACAATTCCGACACTTCCAACTTTGATGGGACAAAGGGAATTTACTAGTTGCCGCCATCTCCAAAAAGATATCCCAGGGATGATCCACCTCCTGGAGCAGCATGGACCTTAGTAGATGGTCGATCCTGTTGTAGAAATTTTCCCATGCATATAAACATCATTTTATATGAATGAAAAAACAATGTGCTGAATGACATTTTTTGCTAAGAGAAAACCCACGAAATGGCGATCATCAAGACAGCATCAGTCAACCAAAATACAACCAAAAGAACTCACCAGTTAGCATCATTATCAAGTGCTATAGAAGAATAAATAAAAAAAGGCAACACCATCATCATCTGTGAAGCATGGGTAGGCCAAGCTGGGAAAAGTACCGGTCCGAGGACATTTTCGGGGACAGATACGTCTGCAGACGGAAAAAAATTCATCCCGGCCCCGGGTAGCTCTGCTTTTTATTTTATTTTAATTTAAAATAAAAAACCCTCAAAAAATACAGCAAGGATACATCTCGTGGACGACTTTTTATTTTTTAAAATAAAAAACCTCTAAAAATACAGCAAAAAGGGTTGACATGCTCTGGTCTCAAACGCCTGATGGAGAAAGAAGGACATTCAAGCGGGCGAACTTAAGAAATTCGACAACACCTGTCGATTATGTGGCAAACCAGGCCACTTTGCTAAGAACTGTCGTGTAAATCAAAAGAAGGTTCTAATCGCAACATGGAGCGACGAAGATCCCGATCAAGATTTTCTTGAGCAAAATAATCTCGCGCTCATGGCCCAGAGTTCATTCGACGATAGCGACGTCGAAAGCCAAGTAAGTAATTCTTACGACGAACTTTTTGAAGCATTCGAGTTATTACATACGGACTATCAAAATGCTTTAAATGAAATTAAATCCCTCAAGTCTAAATATAAAACTTTGGAAATTGAAAATTCCAAAATACTTGAAAAAGGGAAATTTGTTGAAATCGATCATTCGAAATGCCTTGAAAATGAAAATATTTTGAAAAATGATCTTTTAAAAGTTCAAGATGAACTAAAAATTTTGACAAAGAAATTTTCGTGCGGCAACGATAAATTTGAACAAATGTTATGTGTTCAAAAATATACTCTAAATAAAGAAGGGTTAGGATTCAAATCACGTTCGAAAAACGAATCCGTCAATTTCAACATACCCCGATGTGAAAAGTGTTTAAAAATCGGGCATCATATTTCTAATTGCAAAAGCCCAAGACGGACGATAAAAATTAAGAAAATCTGGGTTCCTAAAGGAACAAACGTTTCAAACATCGTCTACGTTTCAAAAGAAAAACCAACTATCGGTTGGATCCCCAAAAATAATTTTTGACAAGTGATATTTTACAAAGGGGGAAAATGAAATAATATTTTCAGGGGGAGCTTATACCCTTATTAGTGCATAAATTGGTATCATGCATATTTATATTTCATTTGGTATCCTCAATATTCTTTTATTTTTTGATGAAGACAAAAAGGGGGAGAAAGAGATGAATTGAGATAAAAATGAGAAGGAGATGAAGAGGAGATAAAAATGAGAAAAATCGAAGAAGTCGAAAAGAAAAGAAAAGCATACAAAATAGGGGAAGTTGAAAATTTGAAAAATGAAAAACAAAGGAGTTGAAAAATAAGGGAGATGAAGAAAAAGAAAAGGATTGGAGAAACTAATGAAACGATCAAAGTCGAAAACTTTGATTCGTAGAAATATACATATATTATTTTTTTTACAGATTATCCAATTCAAGGGTTGTTTTGTAATCATCAAAAAGGGGGAGATTGTTGGAATATTTATTCCACACATTATTTAATTTATGTTTTGATGATTAAAGTTGCTAAATTTCAAAACAACATCAAGCCGAAGCAAAATAACGAAGCAGACGAAGACGCAAAAAGTTGCAATCTGGACTGCATTAGCGCACGCTAAGGCACATAAGTTAGCGCACGCTAACGAGGAGTCAACTGCATGTCAGCCAAGTTTAGAAGTAAGCTGCAGTGAAGTCGCCTGATGGATAGCGCACGCTACACTCTATTATTAGCGCACGCTACGCGTTATCATTAGCGCACACTATCGAAGTGTTGTTACTGTTATGGAAGAATTCAAACACAGAATAACGTATGCAACGAAGTCATCATTAGCGCATGCTACAAAGTATTATTAGCGCACGCTAATCAGTTTGAATCAAGTCAATCAGAACGTTGGAAAGATTCGGCGGAAAGTCAAGCATCAAACGGATAGTTTGACAAGTAAAAGCAACGGATATATTACGTTAACGCACGCTACTCATTCATGGTTAACGCACGATAAGTAAGTGAGATAACGTACGTAAAGCAGGAGGCATAACGCACACTAAAGAAGAAACGAAGCTACTAGACTGAAACTGGAACAGTCTAGCGCACGCTACAAAAGAAGGCTAGCGCACGCTAGCAAGTCAAAACAGCCAACAACGGCTAGTTTGTGGGAAATGCCTATAAATACCATCCCTATGGTATTGTTTGAGTACAACAACTTCAAGCAAACGAGATATTCATCTGAGAATCATATACTTACATTGTTGTTGTAATATTGAGCTTATATTTAGTTTGAGTGTTTATACATTCAACATTATACACGAGCGAGAAAAAGAAAAGATACGATTTGATTCGGTGTTATTAGGATCAAGGATCCGGCATTGTTAGAATCACAATCGCTATCTTAGTGAGGTTTATCTAGTACCGATAGAAAGTTAGAGTGGTTGATTCCTTATCCAATAGAAAAGGAAAAACGGTTTTACTCGGACCGATAGAAGACGAGCTTGTAACGGTAATCCCTCGACCGATAGAAGAGAGGCGTAGAGGTTTTGATCTTAAGCCTAAGGAAAAAGATACATCGAGAGAGGACGTAGGCTTCGTTAATAGCCGAACCTCTATAAATACTTGTGTGATTTATTTTCCGCAATTTATTTTTGCTTCCGCATAAAACGGCGCAAATATCCGATTTGGTACCCAACAATTGGTATCGGAGAGGTACTCCTATACGCGGCTTAACATCCGAGGAAAAAAGATCCAATGGCGTTTCAAATGGCTCCCGTCGAAGGCCTTGCTCTCAACCGACCACCAGTTTTTGATGGCTCAAACTTCATGACGTGGAAGAAGAAGATGTCTATATTCATCCGAGCATATGACATCGAGCTTTGGAAGGTGATTTGTCTTGGTCTGAAAATTCCGACAAATTCCAACGGTACGCTCAAAACCTTCGAAGAATATGACGATTCCGATTGGAAAAATGACCACTACAATTGTAAGGCAACTCAACTTCTCTATTGTGCCTTAAATCCGGAAGAACACAACCGGATATCATCGTGTGATAGTGCCAAAGAAATTTGGAAAATGCTTGAAGTAACACACGAAGGTACGTCTCAAGTTAAAGAGACGAAGATAAACATGCTCCTTCACGATTATGAATTATTCCAAATGAAGGACGACGAATCCATCTCGATTATGCTTGACCGATTTTCGGTTATCACTAATGGATTAGCATGTTACGGAAAACCACTTTCGAGTAGTGAGAAAGTAAAGAAAATTCTCCGATCACTACCTCGAGAATGGGACGATGTTACAAAGAATAATGGAATCCAAAGATTTAAATACTCTCGATTTTAGTGCTCTCGTTGGTTCTCTTATCAACTACGAGATTGTTCTAAAATCTCGGAATGCCAAACCGAAACCGAAGGAGAGGTCGATAGCCTTCAAGGCTAAAATGTCGAAGAAGAAAGAAGAAACCCCGGTGGACGAAAGCGACGAAGAAATGGCATATTATGCCAAAAATATTAATAAGTTCCAACACTTATTAAACCGGAGAAAGAAGGACATTCAAGCGGGCGAACCTAAGAAATTCGACAACACCTGTCGATTATGTGGCAAACCAGGCCACTTTGCTAAGAACTGTCGTGTAAAGCAAAAGGAGGTTCTAATCGCAACATGAAGCGACGAAGATCCCGATGAAGATTTTCTTGAGCAAAATAATCTCGCGCTCATGGCCCGGAGTTCATTCGACGATAGCGACGTCGAAAGCCAAGTAAGTAATTCTTACGACGAACTTTTTGAAGCATTCGAGTTATTACATACGGACTATCAAAATGCTTTAAATGAAATTAAATCCCTCAAGTCTAAATATAAAACTTTGGAAATTGAAAATTCCAAAATACTTGAAAAAGGGAAATTTGTTGAAATCGATCATTCGAAATGCATTTTGAAAAATGATCTTTTAAAAGTTCAAGATGAACTAAAAATTTTGACAAAGAAATTTTCGTGCGGCAACGATAAATTTGAACAAATATTATGTGTTCAAAAATATACTCTAAATAAAGAGGTGTTAGGATTCAAATCACGTTCGAAAAATGAATCCGTCAATTTCAACATACCCCGATGTGAAAAGTGTTTAAAAATCGGGCATCATATTTCTAATTGCAAAAGCCCAAGACGGACGATAAAAATTAAGAAAATCTGGGTTCCTAAAGGAACAAACGTTTCAAACATCGTCTACGTTTCAAAAGAAAAACCAACTATCGGGTTGGATCCCCAAAAATAATTTTTGACAAGTGATATTTTACAAAGGGGGAGAATGAAATAATATTTTCAGGGGGAGCTTATACCCTTATTAGTGCATAAAATGGTATCATGCATATTTATATTTCATTTGGTATCCTCAATATTCTTTTATTTTTTGATGAAGACAAAAAGGGGGAGAAAGAGATGAATTGAGATAAAAATGAGAAGGAGATGAAGATGAGATAAAAATGAGAAAAATCGAAGAAGTCGAAAAGAAAAGAAAAGCATACAAAATAGGGGGAGTTGAAAATTTGAAAAATGAAAAACAAAGGAGTTGAAAAATAAGGGAGATGAAGAAAAAGAAAAGGATTGGAGAAACTAATGAAACGATCAAAGTCGAAAACTTTGATTCGTAGAAATATACATATATTATTTTTTTTACAGATTATCCAATTCAAGGGTTGTTTTGTAATCATCAAAAAGGGGGAGATTGTTGGAATATTTATTCCACACATTATTTAATTTATGTTTTGATGATTAAAGTTGCTAAACTTCAAAACAACATCGAGCCGAAGCAAAACAACGAAGCAGACGAAGACGCAAAAAGTTGCAATCTGGACTGCATTAGCGCACGCTAAGGCACATAAGTTAGCACACGCTAACGAGCAGTCAACTGCATGTCATCCAAGTTTAGAAGTAAGCTGCAGTGAAGTCGCCTGATGGATAGCGCACGCTACACTCTATTATTAGCGCACGCTACGCGTTATCATTAGCGCACGCTATCGAAGTGTTGTTACTGTTATGGAAGAATTCAAACACAGAATAACGTATGCAACGAAGTCATCATTAGCGCACGCTACAAAGTATTATTAGCGCACGCTAATCAGTTTGAATCAAGTCAATCAGAACGTTGGAAAGATTCGGCGGAAAGTCAAGCATCAAACGGATAGTTTGACAAGTAAAAGCAACGGATATATTACGTTAACGCACGCTACTCATTCATGGTTAACGCACGCTAAGTAAGTGAGATAACGTACGTAAAGCAGGAGGCATAACGCACGCTAAAGAAGAAACGGTTACCGGATCGAAATCGAATACTTAGCGCACGCTACAAAAGAAGGCTAGCGCACACTAGCAAGTCAAAACTGCCAGCAACGGCTAGTTTGTGGGAATTGCCTATAAATACCATCCCTATGGTATTGTTTGAGTACAACAACTTCAAGCAAACGAGATATTCATCTGAGAATCATATACTTACATTGTTGTTGTAATATTGAGCTTATATTTAGTTTGAGTGTTTATACATTCAACATTATACACGAGCGAGAAAAAGAAAAGATACGATTTGATTCGGTGTTATTAGGATCAAGGATCCGGCATTGTTAGAATCACAATCGCTATCTTAGTGAGGTTTATCTAGTACCAATAGAAAGCTAGAGTGGTTGATTCCTTATCCAATAGAAAAGGAAAAACGGTTTTACTCGGACCGATAGAAGACGAGCTTGTAACGGTAATCCCTCGACCGATAGAAGAGAGGCGTAGAGGTTTTGATCTTAAGCCTAAGGAAAAAGATACATCGAGAGAGGACGTAGGCTTCGTTAATAGCCGAACCTCTATAAATACTTGTGTGATTTATTTTCCGCAATTTATTTTTGCTTCCGCATAAAACGGCGAAAATATCCGATTTGGTACCCAACAATTGGTATCGGAGAGGTACTCCTATACGCGGCTTAACATCCGAGGAAAAAAGATCCAATGGCGTTTCAAATGGCTCCCGTCGAAGGCCTTGCTCTCAACCGACCACCATTTTTTGATGGCTCAAACTTCATGACGTGGAAGAAGAAGATGTCTATATTCATCCGAGCATATGACATCGAGCTTTGGAAGGTGATTTGTCTTGGTCCGAAAATTCCGACAAATTCCAACGGTACGCTCAAAACCTTCGAAGAATATGACGATTCCGATTGGAAAAACGACCACTACAATTGTAAGGCAACTCAACTTCTCTATTGTGCCTTAAATCCGGAAGAACACAACCGGATATCATCGTGTGATAGTGCCAAAGAAATTTGGAAAATGCTTGAAGTAACACACGAAGGTACGTCTCAAGTTAAAGAGACGAAGATAAACATGCTCCTTCACGATTATGAATTATTCCAAATGAAGGACGACGAATCCATCTCGATTATGCTTGACCGATTTTCGGTTATCACTAATGGATTAGCATGTTACGGAAAACCACTTTCGAGTAGTGAGAAAGTAAAGAAAATTCTCCGATCACTACCTCGAGAATGGGACGGTACGGTTACAGCAATAATGGAATCCAAAGATTTAAATACTCTCGATTTTAGTGCTCTCGTTGGTTCTCTTATCAACTACGAGATTGTTCTAAAATCTCGGAATGCCAAACCGAAACCGAAGGAGAGGTCGATAGCCTTCAAGGCTAAAATGTCGAAGAAGAAAGAAGAAACCCCGGTGGACGAAAGCGACGAAGAAATGGCATATTATGCCAAAAATATTAATAAGTTCCAACACTTATTAAACCGGAGAAAGAAGGACATTCAAGCGGGCGAACCTAAGAAATTCGACAACACCTGTCGATTATGTGGCAAACCAGGCCACTTTGCTAAGAACTGTCGTGTAAAGCAAAAGGAGGTTCTAATCGCAACATGGAGCGACGAAGATCCCGATGAAGATTTTCTTGAGCAAAATAATCTCGCGCTCATGGCCCGGAGTTCATTCGACGATAGCGACGTCGAAAGCCAAGTAAGTAATTCTTACGACGAACTTTTTGAAGCATTCGAGTTATTACATACGGACTATCAAAATGCTTTAAATGAAATTAAATCCCTCAAGTCTAAATATAAAACTTTGGAAATTGAAAATTCCAAAATACTTGAAAAAGGGAAATTTGTTGAAATCGATCATTCGAAATGCCTTGAAAATGAAAATATTTTGAAAAATGATCTTTTAAAAGTTCAAGATGAACTAAAAATTTTGACAAAGAAATTTTCGTGCGGCAACGATAAATTTGAACAAATATTATGTGTTCAAAAATATACTCTAAATAAAGAGGTGTTAGGATTCAAATCACGTTCGAAAAACGAATCCGTCAATTTCAACATACCCCGATGTGAAAAGTGTTTAAAAATCGGGCATCATATTTTTAATTGCAAAAGCCCAAGACGGACGATAAAAATTAAGAAAATCTGGGTTCCTAAAGGAACAAACGTTTCAAACATCGTCTACGTTTCAAAAGAAAAACCAACTATCGGTTGGATCCCCAAAAATAATTTTTGACAAGTGATATTTTACAAAGGGGGAGAATGAAATAATATTTTCAGGGGGAGCTTATACCCTTATTAGTGCATAAATTGGTATCATGCATATTTATATTTCATTTGGTATCCTCAATATTCTTTTATTTTTTGATGAAGACAAAAAGGGGGAGAAAGAGATGAATTGAGATAAAAATGAGAAGGAGATGAAGAGGAGATAAAAATGAGAAAAATCGAAGAAGTCGAAAATAAAAGAAAAGCATACAAAATAGGGGGAGTTGAAAATTTGAAAAATGAAAAACAAAGGAGTTGAACAATAAGGGAGATGAAGAAAAAGAAAAGGATTGGAGAAACTAATGAAACGATCAAAGTCGAAAACTTTGATTCGTAGAAATATACATATATTATTTTTTTTACAGATTATCCAATTCAAGGGTTGTTTTGTAATCATCAAAAAGGGGGAGATTGTTGGAATATTTATTCCACACATTATTTAATTTATGTTTTGATGATTAAAGTTGCTAAACTTCAAAACAACATCGAGCCGAAGCAAAACAACGGCGTATTTAAGACGCAAAAAGTTGCAATCTGGACTGCATTAGCGCACGCTAAGGCACATAAGTTAGCACACGCTAACGAGCAGTCAACTGCATGTCATCCAAGTTTAGAAGTAAGCTGCAGTGAAGTCGCCTGATGGATAGCGCACGCTACACTCTATTATTAGCGCACGCTACGCGTTATCATTAGCGCACGCTATCGAAGTGTTGTTACTGTTATGGAAGAATTCAAACACAGAATAACGTATGCAACGAAGTCATCATTAGCGCACGCTACAAAGTATTATTAGCGCACGCTAATCAGTTTGAATCAAGTCAATCAGAACGTTGGAAAGATTCGGCGGAAAGTCAAGCATCAAACGGATAGTTTGACAAGTAAAAGCAACGGATATATTACGTTAACGCACGCTACTCATTCATGGTTAACGCACGCTAAGTAAGTGAGATAACGTACGTAAAGCAGGAGGCATAACGCACGCTAAAGAAGAAACGAAGCTACTGGACTGAAACTGGAACAGTCTAGCGCACGCTACAAAAGAAGGCTAGCGCACACTAGCAAGTCAAAACAGCCAGCAACGGCTAGTTTGTGGGAAATGCCTATAAATACCATCCCTATGGTATTGTTTGAGTACACAACTTCAAGCAAACGAGATATTCATCTGAGAATCATATACTTACATTGTTGTTGTAATATTGAGCTTATATTTAGTTTGAGTGTTTATACATTCAACATTATACACGAGCGATAAAAAGAAAAGATACGATTTGATTCGGTGTTATTAGGATCAAGGATCCGGCATTGTTAGAATCACAATCGCTATCTTAGTGAGGTTTATCTAGTACCGATAGAAAGCTAGAGTGGTTGATTCCTTATCCAATAGGAAAGGAAAAACAGTTTTACTCGGACCGATAGAAGACGAGCTTGTAACGGTAATCCCTCGACTGATAGAAGAGAGGCGTAGAGGTTTTGATCTTAAGCCTAAGGAAAAAGATACATCGAGAGAGGATGTAGGCTTCGTTAATAGCCGAACCTCTATAAATACTTGTGTGATTTATTTTCTGCAATTTATTTTTGCTTCCGCATAAAACGGCGCAAATATCCGATTTGGTACCCAACACCCTTGTCTTCTTCTACAGGTATGGCTCGGGAGAATGTTTCTGAGAGGCCTTTCGATGAGTTCGGCGCGATACGGAGCCGAGGTAAAGATCAGTTAAACCCGGGGGGCTCCTCTCAACCCAAGCATCCAAAAGGGGTACACGAGATGCTTGAGGAGCTCTATACCACATATGAGGTAGATAGGAGTGAGTATAGGCTCTACCACAGTTTAGCCACTTCTATCACCGATGAACATGAAGCCAAAACTTTTTATTATAGTGACGCCCTCGTCCCGTTTTACTTCAAACAGTTCCACCTCGGTCTGAGGCTGCCTTTAGACCCTTTCATTAATCAATTTTTGGAAGATTGGGAAATTGTCCCAGCCCACCTCGGTGCCAACGCGGTCAGGTATCTCACTGCCTTTATTATATTGTGCCATAGTCTCGGCTTCGAGCCATGCATATTTGCCTTCATTCACTTCTTCATCTCGTCTTACAACTCCAAAACCAGAACCATCGCCATTAAATCCGACCCCAACAAACCCAACTTCATGGCCCCCATTTCAAACACCGTCAATAAGGTTACGGGTTGGAAAATGCACATGATCAAGGTTGAGAGCCGGCATGGCTGGGAATTCACTGTTGGGTTTTTATTGAACTAATAAGATTTATGATCTCATCATATATCGAAATAGTGCAGCAGAAGTATAAATATAATATGTAAAACCCTTCGAGGATCCAAGTATATTAACAAAGTAAGAAGAACAAGATTGTTACCTCTTGTAGTGTGTTTTCGATCGAGCCTTCTAGAGACGTTGCAATAAGCGGGCGTCCTCTATGGTATCCGCACAACGAACAAGTCCCGAGCGTCTAACGGATAGGTAGCTCCGATTCAATAAAGATTTCACTCAAATCAATTTGAATATAGGTATGTTCTTGATTATGGTAAAAACAATAACACCAAGAATTTTATTCAAATGTTCTTGAACTTTGATCTAAAATAACAACTATGAATCTTATCCAATATGTTATTAAAGATCAAACTCACAAAACTAGATGAAAATTAGATGAGTATTCTAAATACTTTTCTTGGTCAAAGAATCAATCTTCAAAGATATGAAGATATGTTCTTGATCCTTTTGATTATTCAACTCTTGAATATTATCTTCAAGACTTTTAGAGAGAGAAATATCAAAATCAGATTTCTGATTCTCTCTACACAAATTATGTCTTCTCTTGTGTTTTTTCAAGTGTGAGGGCTATCACAAGACACTATTATATAGTCCTCTACATGGCTAAGGGTTCACCAACCCCTTCACCAACCATAATCAACCGGAACAAAATAGCTGCTCTGCTCGTTTAAGTATGTGACCCTGTAGATTCTAATTAATACGGCAATGAGTATAAAAATAATTTTATGACTCATAAATCATAAGCGGCCTCTAGCTAGACATTATGACTACCCACATTAAAAGAATTAATCGACGGCACGAACGAAATCCCGTTACTGTATAATATTTAATACTCTCGTCGCGCGATATCCTAATTAAGCATAAGGCATGGAAAAGTCGACCTTATAGCTTAATTAATATTCTTGATCTCAAGTTGCAATTGTCCAATACAAATATTAATCAATAACTCTTTATTGATCAATTTGAGCATGGCCATGCATTTAAACAATTTAACTTATCAAGGGCCCGTGGATATCTTCTCCGTTTTATAGGAGGGACAAGTCCCCTCTGGACAAACTACTTCCCTTTGCATAAATCATATCGTATCCAATCACAAACTGTATGGTCCCTTGTTACAGAAGACATTAGTATTGTGTTAAAATACGATACTCATTATGTAGGAAACTGTAATGTCTTTAGGTAATAAGGACTTTAAATAATATATAACAATCAGAGGAATTATAATGACTTAATCCATATATAATTCTCTTTCTTAGGTCATATCCAATACGATGTCTCTACATGTATCTATGACGTGATATAACACCTCATGTTCATGACCAGTAAACATAGCCATCGTATCATCTATCATACTAGTAATCATATTACTAGGGATATCTAGAATAAGTATTCTTTAATGCTTTAACAATCTTTACTATCTAGTCACATACTTGATGATCGTAAGCAGAATATTAATTCAATAATATAATCAATATTATATATTAAATAATAATAATGTCTCCACATTATTATTAAACAGTAGACTTAGAGCATAATACTAACAATCTCCCAATTGCTCTTAGTCCTATACAGACATAAACTGAAGACCCATAGCCTTGTGTACACAATAGTCGGGCACACAATAGTCATGTGTACAGGTTCACCGACACAATGGACTGTGCACACGGTAACGTGCATTCGTGAGACTAATTAGGTACAAGTTCAGGTGTGTCCGTACACTCATCTTGTGCACTTGCACGTCCCATTACGGGCGTACTATGATGCCCCTCTTCAGCTTAATTTCATAACTAAGAGATATATCATGTTTGTGCTTGTTCAACTCTTGAGGATTGTTGTTCTGTGAAACTGATCCCGTTGGGAGATGTTGTTTTCAGGTCATGGCAAGGCAAAAGCACGGGAAGAGAACGTTGACGGCGATGAGTCCCAGTGATACTAGTAGGGAGCCCCAGTCCTTTTCAGTCGTTCATGTTTCTTCATTTTTATTTTCCGCTACAGATTTCCGTTTGGATATTCATTTTTATTCAGTGTTATATATTTTATCTTCATATAAAATATACATGTATTCTGTATTTCCTGGGTGTATTGTACTTGAAACTCCTCATCAGAGTAATTAATGATATAATGTGGTTCGGTACTACAATTATATTATTTAATTCATTAATTTTCATTCGCCTGGTGGGTCCCAGTTGGGGGTCCACGACACTGTAATATCCGCCTTATTTGGGGTGTTACAGAGTTGGTATCAGAGATTGGTTTTGAATACTACCTTCCTAGTCATGTCTCATTCGAAATCATCGTTCACCAGACTAGTATCATTGTATTTTCGCGTCACGTGTGACCTGTGCAAACGCCAAGCCCCTCAGAACGAAAGAACAGTAAGATTTCTGACGTCATGGTATAATTTCTGGCAATAAGAATAACTCATTCATCATTCAACAGTCAACAATCCTCAATCATCATTTTCATTTTTGATCATGTCGATCATGTTAACTCATTAATCACTCAGTTCATTTCATTGCTCAGTTGTTGATCTTGAGGATCGTATCATTAATCTTGTTAACTTGTTCAAGATAATCATTTCAAGAATTTCATCAGATAATCATGTCACCTCAGTTGATCATTCATGTAATCATTGTGTTAGAGCGCGTATGATCATATAATCATGTCACCTCCGAGGCAAGAGAGAAGTGTGAGTAGTATCATTGGCGATATCTCTCGCCAGAGACCACCTACTTTCGAGGGCTCATCTGAGCCGACGGATATTATTCACTGGCTTGAACATTTTGAGAAGTTATTTGCTATGGTGGATTGTCCCGAAGGGCATAAAGTTTCAGTTGCGGCTTACTATCTGGGTAAGAGCGCTCACTATTAGATGTTATCTTTGAAGCCCACCGACGGATCTTGTACTTGGGATCAGTTTAAGACCCTTATGATGGAGAGATGTTATTCGGTCCCACTCAGGGAGGCCAAGTTTTCAGAATTATTCATTCTCGACCCCTCAGCGGACGATGATGTTCTCACCATCACTGAGAAATTTCAGGAACTTCTTCCTTTTGCCTCATCTATTATCCACTCCGAGGCGGATAAGATCAAGTACTTCAGTAAGAGGTTGAAACCTCGTATGCGGATGCAGTTGCTTAATCACAATTGCACCACCTTGGCCGAATCATCGAGAAAGCTCTTACTTATGAGCTTACTTCTAAGGAGATTTCTAAGCAACAACCTCCATCTGCTAGCAAGAAATCCAAGAATCGTAATCAGTCAGAAGGCAGTCAAGCAACCTTCAAGAAGCCTCGTGTGGGCCCTACTTTTTTTGAGCGACCTCTTATGGCACCTAGACCCGTGGAATCTCAGTCCCGAGCGGCCAGTTGGGCCATCACCTGTTTCAACTGTGTCCGAGGCAGAATAACACGTGCAACAACTGTGGAATTGCTGGGCATAAGGCCCGTTTTTGCCGAAGAGATTCCAGACCTGCTCCGATGGCATCTCAGGCCCCAAAGCAGTCAGCTGTTCAGAATCAGGCTACTCAGTCGGCGTCGTTTAAAATGAAGGGAGTGAATAAAGGCAGAGCCCATAGTCATCAGACAGGAGCGTCCGGTGTGGGGACTAGCAAGCCCCGAATTTATGAGATGAAGAGGACCGACGATCCGGAGGCCCGAATGATCTCAGGTACACTCGAAATTTTATCTCAACCTGTGTGTACCCTTTTTGATACGGGTGCATCACATTCATTCATTTCCGAGGCATGTTTGAGTAGACTACGTCTGGATATTGCTACTAGTTGTGAGCCTTATGTCATTGGTCTACCAGATGGTAGAAGAATTATCGGAGATCGTGAGATTAAGAATTGTCCGATTCAGCTTCATGGCCGTGTTTGGTTGGCAGACCTGATTGTTGTAGATTTACCTAGAGATGATGTCATTTTGGGTATTGATTGGATGGATCGTCATGATGCCATCCTTAGTGTCCGTAAACATATGGTCACTATCATTTCAGACGATGGAGTCGAATGTGTATTTCAGGGAGGTAATCCCAGCTGTTCCGGAAGAGTTATTAATATGATGAAAGTAGTGAAATTACTCAGTCAGGGGTGTGTTGGTTATTGGTGCTATATGACCAAGACCGAGAAATCATCAGTAATGTTGGTGGTTATTCCTGTAGTGAGAGAATATGCCGATGCATTTCCAGACGAGTTACCTGATTTGCCTCCACAGATAGATGTGGAATTCACAATTGAGTTGGAGCCTGGTACGTCTCCAATATCGAAGGCACCGAATTGGATGGCCCCGACCGAAATGCTGGAATTGAAGAATCAACTGGAGGAATTGTCCGAGAAAGGTTATATCCGACCGAGTGCGTCCCTGTTGGGAGCACCTGTGTTATTTGTCAAGAAGAGGGAAGGTTCTTTTCGCTTGTGCATTGACTACCGGGAATTGAACAGAGTGACGATCAAGAATAAATATCCCCTACCTCGCATCGATGATCTTTTGGATCAACTTCAGGGAGCTTCCGTATTTTCCAAGATCAATTTAAGATCTGGGTATCATCAGTTGCGAATTCGAAAGTCGGATATCGCTAGGACGGCGTTTCGAACACGCTATGGTCATTAGGAGTTTGTGGTAATGCCGTTTGGGTTAACTAATGCACCTGTGGTATTCATGGAATTAATGAATCGAGTTTTCATCAACTATTTGGATCAGTTCGTGGTTGTCTTCATTGATGACATTTTGATTTATTCTCGTGACCGAGAGGAGCACGAATTTCACCTTCATCAGGTTCTCGACGTGTTGAGACGAGAGCAACTCTATGGAAAGTTTTCCAAATGTGAGTTATGGATGTCCGAAGTGATGTTTCTCGGACATGTAATTTCATCAGACGGAGTACGTGTCAACCCTCAGAACACAGAGGCTATCCGATATTGGCAACCTCCGAAGAATGTTAAGGAAATCCGAAGATTTCTCGGATTAGCAGGATATTACAGGCGATTTGTGGAAGGATTTTCTAAAATCGCTCAACCTATGACGAACCATTTGTAGAAGGATAAGAAATATGCGTGGTCCGATGCGTGTCAACAGAGTTTTGAGGAACTTAAGAGCCGGTTAATTTCAGCACTTGTCCTTTTCTTGCCACAAGGGACGGAAGGGTTTGTGGTTTATAGTGACGCGTCTGGACACGATCTCAGATGTGTACTAACGCAGAACGGGAAAGTGATTGCCTATGCTTCGCGGCAACTGAGGCCTTATGAGGTCAATTATCCGACCCATGACCTGGAACTAGCAACCGTGGTTTTCGCGTTGAAGATTTGGTGTCATTACCTTTATGGCGTCACCTGTCAGATTTTCACCAATCATAAGAGTTTGAAGTATATATTTACTCAGAAGGAGTTAAATATGAGACAGAGATGGTGGTTGTAACTAATCAAAGATTATGATATTGAGATTCAATACCACCCGGGTAAGGCGAACGTTGTCGCCGAGGCCTTGAGTCGTAAATCCATTCAGGAGCAAATGCTTGCTCGTTTAACAGTTTAGAAGGAACTTCAACAGGAATTTCTGAGACCCGAGATCAAGGTCTGGTTATAGCGAGTGCAAGGGCAACTTTGGATGTTAGAGATTTCATCGCCACTCGAGGAGGCGATCAGAGTGAATCAGGGTTCAGACCCATCTTTGTTGCACATTCGAGATGATGTGACTCAGGCGAAAGCCCCTGGATTTGTGGTCCACGAGGATGGACTTTTACGATTTAAGAATCGGTTATGCGTACCGGCGAATGACGAGTTGAAAAACTCAATTTTGAGAGAAGCTCATGCTACCCCTTATTCCATCATCCGGGGTCTAGCAAGATGTACAAAGACTTGAAACAGAATTAATGGTGGAGTAATATGAAGCGAGAAATCGCATAATTTTTTTTGAGATGTCTGACCTGTCAGCAAGTCAAGATATAACATCAGCGACCGGCGGGTATGTTGAAACCTCTCCCTATTCCAGAGTGGAAGTGGGAAGATATTTCTATGGACTTCATCACAAGTTTGCCGACGAGTCGTCGTGGCATGAATACAATTTGGGTAATTGGGGACCATTTAACTAAGTCAGCTCATTTCCTTGAGATTAAGGATACATGGGGTCCCGAGAGACTTGCCCAGTTGTTCATCAAAGAGATCGTGAGATTGCACGGTACTCCTAAGAGTATCGTTTCTGATCGTGACGGGCGATTCGTGTCACATTTTTAGAAATCCGTTCATCGTGCTATGGGGACTCAGCTTAATCTCAGCACATCTTTTCATCCTCAGTCCGACGGACAATCAGAGAGGACTATTCAGACATTGGAGGACATGTTGAGGGCATGCATTCTCGATTGGAAGGACGATTGGGAATCCCAACTACCATTGATCGAGTTCACGTACAATAATAGTTGGCATGCTTCGATTAAGATGGCATCTTACGAGGCCTTGTACGATCGTCATTGTCGATCTCCTTTGTGTTGGTATGACTTATCAGAATTAATCGACACTGAGCCCGATATGCTTATAGCATCCCGCAAGAAGGTAGCTTTGATCAGGATTCGTTTGTTGACCGCTCATAGTCGACAAAAATCATATGCAGATAATCGTCGTCAACCACTAGAGTTTGAGGCAGGTGACCACGTTTTGGTCAAGGTATCCTCGAGTCGAGGTATCTTCCGTTTCAGGAAACGGGTGAAGTTGAGTCCGAGATTCATTGGACCGTTTGAGATTTTGGATTGAGTAAGCAGTCTGGATTATCGTTTGGCCTTACCTCCAGCTTTGAGCCGAATTCATAATGTTTTTCACGTCTCTCAGTTGCGGAAGTATGTTGCCGACCCAAGTCACATACTTCAGTTCTATGAAATCAAGATCGCGGATGATCATTTGTATGAGGAGCATCCTGTACAAGTCTTAGAGCGGCGTATCAAATAGTTGAGGAACAAGACGATTCCTTTGGTTAAGATTCGGTGGTCTAGACACGGAGTCGAAGAGGCTACTTGGGAAACCAAGGATAGTATGCGAGAGAGTTATCCCGAATTGTTTGACCCTTAGTTTCGGGGACGAAACTCTTTTTAAAGGGGGGAGTATGTAATACCCGGCTGTAAATTCATTCATTATCTTTCAGTATATTGTCACTCAGTAATTTTTCACCCATTAATAATCATTCATCATTCATATTTATTCATTGTATCCACCGTCCAGAGTAATTTATATTGTGTATCAGTTAATATTCATCATTCAACCCGGTTGGAGAATCGGGCCAAGCATATCATCATTGTCATCATTGTAGTGGGCTGTGTGTGAGGAGTAGCGCACACTGCAAACTCTCTTTAGCGCGCGCTAATTGAGTAGGGGTAGCGCACGCTACCCTCAAGCATTAGCGCAGACTAATGTGGTTCAGGCAGACAGTCCAGAAGGCACTGGACTGAATTTAAGTTGTACGCTATGAATGGTAAGTAGCGTATGCTAGTTGTGTGGATAGCGCATGCTAAACAAGCAGTGTAGTGCGCGCTAAAGTCCGAGCAGGCAGAGTCTAGTGGGTACTGGACTGTAATGGAATAATTCGTAACGCACGCTATGAGTGGATATTAGCGTATGCTAATGGTGTTAGTAGCGCACGCTAAGTAATTGGTGTAGAGCACGCTAACGCGAACAAGGCAAGAGGACAGTAGGTTCTGGACTCCGGTATTCTGGACATCAGTCATCAGGTAGCGCGCGCTAACACAAGGTTAACACACGCTAATAAGAGGCGTTAGCGCATGCTACCAATGTATGTAGCGCACGCTAATGATGCAGACAATGAGTACTGGACTACCCGGTGCACCCTTTAGCGCACGCTAAGCACAGGAGCTAGCGCGCGCTAAACTGTGTTTACTATATATTGGACAGTTTAGCCCCATTTCGTCATTTTTTCATTTATCCTCCTCCTCTCGACGGTTTTGGGAGATTTTGGGCTTTCTGAGAAGTGTTCTTCGAGCTAAAATCATCTTTCAACATCTTCAAGATTATAATTCGGATTAATCATCATTTCATCCTCTCCAATACATCAAATCAAGGTAAACATTTCTTGGATATAGAATTTCGGATTTTGAATGTTTTCCTCCCGATCTCTTCGTGTAAGCTTGCTATTATGTTGGAATATGTTAGATATGGATTATCTACCTTGGATACATGTATTCCTATGGATTTATTGGTGTATATTTTAGATTTGATGAATATTTGGGGAATTATTTTAGAATCCTTGATGTTTGACTTTGGTTATTTTGGGGGTTTCCGATTGATGTTGTCGTAACCTTGAGTTGTAGTTTCCTATTGGATTATTGATGTCATTAATGAAGTTTTGTTGAGTTGAATCATTCCTTGGAGGTTTGGTATCGATATTATTGGGGTTGGTTGTAACCAAAGGGAAGAATGTTTACAACGTATTCGTTAGAATGCCCCAATGAGTTTGATTATTGTTGTATCGACTTTTGAGTTGGTTATAATCGTGCTTGATCTGTATATTGAGCGTTTGTTGGTAATCATGTTATTCAAGGTTGTTCGAGCTACCAATATTCCATTAAAGACGTTTGTTCGTGAGAGGACATTTCACTACCAGTATTGTGTAAGTTAATTCTTACTCGGTTAAAAGGATACTCATTCCTTTCGTTGTTGTTCATTCATATTCATAATTCATTCATAACGTATTAATCGTATTGAGACTTGTAATTGTCAACTAATCATTCAATTTACGAGGAACGATGGTTCCAATCATTTCAATGAGCTATCATTCCTTTCATTATTATTTCATCTCGGTGAGTCACTCTTGACCCTTGTCGGATTGTTATTCATTAATACTCATCATGGTCATTTTTGTTCATGTGACCTTCTAGGATCATATTGCGTGGCCGTGTGGTTATGTGTGGAATTTTTAGTCGGGCAAACGATAGTCATGTGTATGGGTTCACTGACACAATGGACTGTGCACACGGTAACGTGCCTCTGTGAGACTAATTAGGTACAAGTTAGGGTTTGTCCGGACACTCGTATTGTGCACTTGCACCTCCCATTACAGGCGTACTATGATGCCCCTCTTCAGCTTAATTTCATAACTAAGAGATATATAATGTTTGTGCTTCTTGAGGATTGTTGTTTTGTGTAACTGACCCCGTTGGGGGATGTTGTTTTCAGGTCATGGCAAGGAAAAAACACGGGAAGAGAACGTTGATGGCGAGGAGTCCCAGTTATACTAGTGGGGGGCCCCAGTCCTTTTCAGTCGTTCATGTTTCTTCATTTTTATTTCCGCTGGAGATTTCCGTTTGGATATTCATTTTTATTCAGTGTTGTATATTTTATCTTCATATAAAATATACATGTATTCTGTATTTCCTGGGTGTGTTGTACTTGAAACTCCTCATCGGAGTAATTAATTATATAATGTAGCTCGGTACTAAAATTATATTATTTAATTTAGTAATTTTCATTCACCTGGTGGGTCCCAGTTGGGGGTCCAAGGCACTGTAATATCCGCCTAATTTGGGGTGTTACAGATACTACTGGCCAGCAGCAGTGGCGTCATCCACCACCTCCTGTGCACGACGGACCTGTGAGTCGGATCATCAGCAACATCTCTCGCCAGCGATCCTCGACTTTTGATGGCTCCTCTGAGCCTGCTGATATTGTACATTGGATTGAACACTTTGAGAAATTATTTGAGATGGTGGACTGCCCAGAAGAGAATTGCGTCTCCATAGCAGCTTACTATCTTAGCAAGGGCGCCCACACCTGGTGGCTTTCGGTGAGGCCAGCTGATGGTGTATATACTTGGGAGGAATTTAAAAACCTCATGTTAGACCATTACTATCAAGGTCCACTCCGTGAGGCCAAGCTATCAGAATTGGTGAACCGAGACCCATCTGAAGACGATGATGTACTTGCTGTTGCCAAGAAATTTCAGGCACTTATTCCTTTCGCCTCGTCGATTGTCCTAACGGAGGCCGATAAGATCAAATATCTTCTCAAGAGGCTTAAACCCAGAATGAGAATGCAGCTGTTGAATCACCACTGTACGACCCTACCGGAGTTCATCGAGAAAGCTCTGGAATACGAACTTAATGCGAAGGATATTTCCAAGAAGCAACCACAGTCCAACAACAAGAGATCCAGGAATCAAAACCAGACTGACAGTAACCGGGGGATGTTCAGGAAGCCCCAGTTGGTACCGAATCCTTCTGAACGACCACCCATGGCATCGAAGCCTGCCGGATCGCACTCTCGAGCCGTCAGCTCATCTGTTGTGTGCTATAACTGTGGGGACCAGGGGCACATCAGCTCCAAATGCCCGAATCCGGCCGTCGCATGCCATACTTGTGGGAAGAATGGGCATCGTGCTCGTTATTGCAGGAATGGACCGGGACGTGCTCCAGTAGCATCTCTTGCTCCAGTTCAGTCTTCTGTCCAGGACCATGTACCTCCGTCCGTTTCTTATCAGACTACTGAGGCAAACAGAGGGATGGGCCGTGGAAATCAAGATGGTACATCTGGTACCGGAGCTGCAAAACCCAGAGTCTACGAGATGAAGAAGACCGACGATCCCGAAGCTAGCATGATTGCAGGTACTCTCGAGATCCGATCTCAGCCCGTCCGTGTTCTTTTTGATACTGGTGCTTCACACTCCTTTTTATCTACTTCTTGTTTGAGTCATTTGCAATTAGATCATGTTACCAATTATGAACCTTATATAATTGGTCTACCCGATGGTAGAAGAATTGTTGGGAATCGTGAAGTGCAGAACTTTCCGATTCACATGAACGACCGTGAGTGGTTGTCAAACTTAATTGTGGTCGATTTACCTAAAGATGATGTGATCTTGGGTACCGATTGGATTGATCTTCATGATGCCATACTTAACGTCCGCAAGCGGATAGTGACCGTCACATCTAACGATGGCATTGAGTGTATTTTTCAGGGTGATAATCCCAGTTATTCTGGGAGAGTCATCAGCACAATGAAAGCAGTGAAACTGCTTAATCAAGGATGTGTTAGTTATTAGTGTTACATGACTAGGACAGCAGATCGACCAGTTGAATTGGCCAATATTCCGGTAGTTCGAGACTACCCAGATGTATTTTCAGATGAGTTGCCAGATACCCCCACATCGTGAGGTAGAGTTTAATATTGAGTTAGAGACAGGTACGTCCCCGCTTTCAAAAGCACCGTATCATATGGCACCAACTGGGATGCAGGAGTTGAAGAGCCAGCTTGAGGACTTGACTGAGAAGGGCTATATTCGACCTAGTGCGTCCCCTTGGGGAGCACCAGTGCTATTTGTACGGAAGAAAGACAGATCTCTGCGATTGTGTATTGACTATCGTGAGCTGAATAGGGTAACCATCAAGAACAAATATCCATTGCATCGTATTGATGATTTATTGGATCAACTTCAGGGAGCTTCTGTGTTTTCTAAGATCGATTTGAGGTCCGGTTATCATCATTTAAGTATTCTAGAGTCCGACATTTCGAAGACAGCTTTTTGTACGCGCTATGGGCATTACGAGTTCGTGGTAATGCCATTTGGACTGACTAATGCACCGACGGTATTCATGGAGTTGATGAATTGAGTTTTTATTAATTATCTGGATCGTTTTGTAGTCATTTTTATTGACGACATTCTGATTTAATCTCGTGACCATGAAAAGCATGAGCGTCATCTCCATTAGGTTCTCGAAGTGTTGAGGCAAGAGCTGCTTTATGGGAAGTTTTTCAAATGTGAGTTCTGGATGCCTGAGGTTATTTTTCTTGGGCATGTGATATCAGCTGAAGGGGTGAGAGTAGACGCACAAAAGACAGAAGCTATCCGAGACTGGCTACTTTCGAAGAACGTGAAGGAAGTTCGCAGTTTCCTGGGTCTAGCAGGTTATTATCGACGGTTCTTGGAAGGTTTTTCCAAGATTTCTCAACCACTGACTAATCTGTTGAGGAAGGACAGGAAGTACTTGTGATCAGAGGCATGTCAACAAAGTTTTGATGAACTCAAAATTCGATTGATTTCAGCACTTGTTTTGGATCTACCAAAAGGAATGGAAGGATTCGTGGCGTATAGTGACGTGTCGAGACAAGGCCTTGGATGTGTGTTGATGTAGGAGAGGAAAGTGATTGCCTATGCATCAAGACAGTTACGACCCTATGAAGTTAACTATCCAACCCATGACTTGGAACTAGCAGCCATGGTATTTGCTTTGAAGATCTGGCGTCACTATTTGTATGGAGTTACCTGTCAGATTTTTACTGATCACATGAGCCTGAAATATATTTTTACTCAGAAGGAGTTGAACATGAGACAAAGAAGGTGTCTATAACTATCAAAGAATATGACATCGAGATCCTTTATCATCCGGGCAAAGTAATGTGGTTGCCGACGCCATGAGTCGTAAGACAGTACAGGAGCAGATGCTTAGCCGCTTGACAGTTTAGAGAGAATTCAGTTAGATCTTTTGGGGCCGGAAAATAAATTCTGGTTACAGCGTATTTAGGGACAACTTTTCACACTTGAAATTTCATCATCCCTTGATGATATAATCAGATCGAAGCAGGTTACGGACTCTTATCTCGACTTCGGAATGAAGTAACTCAAGGATGGATTGATACGCTTCAGGAATCGAGTTTGTGTACCTAGAGACGAAGAGTTGAGGACCTCTATCATGAGAGAGGCTCATGCTATCCTGTACTCCATTCACCTGGGGTCTAGCAAGATAAATAAGGATTTGAAGTAATGTTATTGGTGAGGGAATATGAAACGTGAAGTTGCAGAGTTCGTTTCGAGATGTTTAACCTGTCAGGAGGTTAATATTGAGCATCAGCGACCAGCAGAAATGCTGAAACCGCTCCCGATCACCGAGTATAAATGGGAGGACATATCAATGGATTTTATCACTAGATTGCCGACGAGTCATCGAGGGATGAATATGATTTGGGTGATTGTGGATTGTCTGACCAAATCACCCCACTTTTTGGAGATTAAAGACATGTAGGGTCCCGAGAGATTGGCCAAGCTGTTTACATGGTACCCCCAAGAGTATTGTGTCGGATCGTGATGGGCGATTCGTGTCACATTTCTGAAAAGTAGTTCATCGTGCGATGGGTACGCCGTTGAACTTCAGTATAGCATTTCATCCGCAGACCGATGGTCAGGTCTGAAAGGACTATCCAAACTCTAGAGGATATGTTGAGGGCGTGCGCTCTTAATTGGAAGGACGATTGGGAAGCCCAACTACCTTTGGTGGAATTCACTTACAATAATAGTTGGCACACTTCGATTCAAATGGCACCTTATGAAGCATTGTATGGCCGTCATTGTAGGTCCCCTTTGTGTTGGGACGACCTGTCTGAATCTTTGGGTATGGAACCCGATATGTTGTTAGCAGCCCGTGAGAAGATCGCTCTGATTAAGAGTTGTTTGTTAACGGCTCAAAGCCGATAGAAGTCTTACGTAGACAACCGTCGACGACCGCTTGAGTTCAAAGTTGGCGACCATGTGCTAATGAAGGTGTCCCCTACTCGAGGTGTTTTTTGTTTTGGGAAGAGAGGCAAACTGAGCCCAAGGTATATTGGGCCGTTTGAGATTTTGGAACGAGTAGGTGATCTGGCCTATCGACTGGCTTTGCCACCGGCTTTAAGTCAAATTCACAACGTGTTTCATGTCTCCCATTTGAGGAAGTATGTTTCTAATCCGAGTCATATACTTCAGTTCGATGAGATCGAGATAGGGGAGGATCATTCGTATGAGGAGCGTCCCGTACAGATACTCGAGAGAAGGATCAAACAGTTGCGGAACAAGACGATTCCCCTGCTGAAGGTTCAGTGGTCACGATATGTAGTCGAGGAGGCTACGTGGGAGACGGAGAGCAGCCTGCGAGAGAGGTATCCCGAGTTGTTTACCCTTAGTTTCGACGACGAAACTCCATTTAAGGGGGGAGTATGTCATATCCGACAGTAATTCCTTATCTACTGTTGCATTATTCGGATAATTTGAGTATCGTTGTAATCATGTTACATTTAGTTAATGTTTATTGATGTCGGGATATATCAGAATAGACTTGATTATAACTTTCATTCGCATTATGGTTGATTTCTTGACGTTGTGTAGATTGTTACATTTTTAGGCTAGGTTTTTTGTGTTTAACGTACGCTAAGGATTTAACTTAATGTACGCTAATGCATTGGTTTTACGTACGTAGTGGTGTGATGGTTACGTACGTAATGCTGGGAATCTTATCCGATGTCAACTTTCGGCGTGGGGGGCCGGACATGATCCGGATATTTGGCCCTTTCGAGGCAGCCAAGTTGACGTAAATTACGTACGTAATGCTGAGGCTATAACTTACGTAATGAGGTTGGTATTTTGAAGCAGTAGCCTCTGGAGGCAGATTGCATACGTAATGTTTTAGGTGTAGTGTACGTAAAGGGATTAACGTACATTATCTTCATGCGACAACGTACGTGACGAACTGTGCAGTTTATAAAAAGACAGCCTGTGTCTTTCATTTGCACGTCCTAAATTCGATTTTTCTCTCCAATTATCGTCCCTCTACCTCCCTAGACCGATTATACTCCTTTACAACTTGTATTTGAGCCGTGCAACTTGGATTGGAGCTTGTTAGTTGGAAGTTTAGAGGTGTTCTTGAAGCTTGGAGTGTGTTCTTGTAGTTTTGGTGGTTGTTCTTTATTTCTGAAGGTATGTTGTGCGATTCTACTATATATTTTCGTAGTTATGATGATAGTGATATGGTATACTACACCTAGTATTGAATTAATCAAGTAAAACATGGTTGTAGTTAAGCTTTTTAACACTTATTGATGAGTATGGTAATTAAAGGTTTGGAATGAAGATGTTCTTGATGTTTTAATGGTAATGATCATGTTTATAAGAATCATACTCATCTTGCTGTATTAATAACATCATTAGAACAATAATAATCATTAGCTTCATCGTAGTTAAGTTTAATCGATGGAATTGTTGACATAAAATGTATTAGAACACCATGTTAATAACTTGATGAATGTTAGATATTAGGGTGATGTTTTTGAACCTAAAAACTATAACTTCATTTCTGTTTTGGCTTAGCAAAGTCTTTGAAAGATGGTAAAAGAGATTGATGAATACAACTATAACTCTTATATATTCACGATAATCGGTTGTGTTGATACCTTAGGTATGTGTTGATCACCATATTAATAAGTTGATAATGTTCTTAGGAAGATATTATTGATTATTGGTGATAATGTTAGTTCTCAACTATCCTTGTGTAATAAAGGATGTAGATGCTAAAGAAATTAGTTAATCCGATTGTTAATGGCAAATTGAAGGTGTTTAATGAATAAACTTGTTCATAGTAATAACAAAAGTATTCAAGAGGATATTGTAGTATGGTAATCTGATTGTTAAAGCCGAAGTAGAGGTATTGAATTTCACCAATAGTTGATAGAATGTTCATTGAAATAGAATTAATTCAACGAGTAGGTTTCGGGTGTCGTTTCCTACGAATTGATATCAATATTGTGTGAATGTATTATTGAATGAATTATGTTTCATTCAAGGTTGCTTGTTCGATTGAGTATTAAATCGAGGATACCGTTCGTTTGATCATTTGGAGAAAGACTATCGTTCACCTATAGAATTGAGGCAAGTTATCTTGCTTGGTTATAATGATTATTGAATTCTTGTGATGGTTATACGTTTTGTGTATATGAAACACTTATGAATCTGTGATTCATAATTTGATATTGTTCTTGATGATGTTTCCATTTTTCATCATGGGATTGCATTCCCAAGTTCATCACATTTGAATCGTTGATCTCGTTGATCCTTATTGTCACTTCGGTGAGTTTCTTGATCCTTAATCGGATATATGATTTATTGAATTCGTTGTCATGTTGTACTATGACATATCTGGAATCATATCTGCATGCCGATTGGTTATTGTGTAGGATTTTTAGCCAGGCACATATATAGTCACACGTGGATGTTTCCGTATTGGACTGTGCACACGAGACGTAGTTCGTGAGGCAAATTAGGTACATTGTCACACGTATATTCTGGACTCCGTATATGGGGTGGACATGTGCACGGATACATTTCCAGATCGGGCGTATTGTGATGTCCATATTGAGCCATATTGTTTGGTCGTTCATAGTCTATGTATGATTGGGTATGTTCGACGGTTTGTGACTGTTTATTCATACGCCCGAGGGGTATGTTCAATAGTCAGGATGTTTCCTTGAGATCTAGTATATGTGAATTGTATAATGTCTGGAGAATAATTTATTATATATATCTGACCCTGTGTTTTGGGCGAAATACTTGTGTTGTATTTTAGGTCGAGGCAAAGACAAGGCACGGGAAGAGCATGATGACGGCGAAGGGTTCGAAAGATACTAGTTCGGGGGCCCCAAATCTTTTGTTGTTCGGTTATGCTTGAAAACCGTGTAATGTTATTTTCCGCTTCATTTAAATTATTGACTTATTGAAGTATATTCCATCTCCATATGATTTATACTTGTATTTGTATTCTGTGTACGTTAAGTCCATTGGTCATACTATTTATAAACTCCTAATCGGAGTAATGACTATTTATTGTGGTTTGGTATCACAAGGTAATATATATTAAATCTGTATTTTTGGTATCGCCTGGTGGATCCCAGTGTGGGGTCCACGGCACTGTAATAGCCGCCTTTTGGGGTGTTACATTTTACTCCTACTATTTTTCTTGGAAATAAATTCCTTCTCACGGAATACTCCAGATCGAGCAACAAACACTTTGTTCTCTGATGTGATGTAAAAGTAATATCCTTTAGTTTCCTTAGGATATCCTACAAAAAGATATTTATCCGATTTGGGTGATAATTTGTCAGTGAGAAGCCGCTTCACATAAGCTTCACAACCCCAAATCTTAAGAAAAGACAAAACAAGTTGTTTCCTTGTCCATATCTCACATGGTGTGCTTTGAACTGATTTAGATGGTACTCGATTTAAAATGAACGCAGCAGTCTCTAAGGCATAACCCCAAAAAGAAATTGGAAGATCAGCTTGACCCATCATCGATCTAACCATGTCCAACAAGGTTCGATTTCTCCATTTCGACACACCATTCCATTGAGGTGTTCCAGGTGGAGTTAATTATGAAACAATTCCACAATTTTTGAGATGATCGTCAAATTCATGGCTCAAATATTCACTACCATGATCTGATTGTAGTGCTTTAATAGTTCTGCCTAACTGATTTTGTACTTCATTTTGAAATTGCTTGAATTTCATAAACGACTTAGACTTATGACTCATTAAGTAGATATATTTGAATCTGCTTAAGTCATTCGTGAACGTTATGAAGTATTGGAAACCTCCTCTATCATTTGTATTCATTGGTCCACATATATCAGTATGTATTAAGCCCAATATATCTACAGCTCTCTCAGTATGGCCTGTGAAAGGAGCTTTGGTCATTTTGCCTAATAAGCAAGATTCGCACGTATCATATGATTCTAAATCAAATGTATCCAAGATTCCATCTTTATGGAGTTTGGTTATACGTTTCTCGTTTATGTGGCCCAAACGACAATGCCAGAAATATGTTTTTGATTTAAGTCTTTTGACCTTTATGTTACAGACAGATTTGGAACTTTCAAGATTTATGGGATATAATCTCCCACTCATCAAGGCATCTCCATAAAAAATGCCTTTATTAAATATGGACATTACACTATTCTTAATAGTAAAGTCATAACCTTCCAAATCAAGACAAGAAACTGATATAATGTTTCTACCCATAGCAAGAACACAATAACAATTATTAAGTTCCAATACAAGTCCACTTTGTACCTTTATATCTTAAGTCCCTACGGCAATAGCAGTAACTCTTGCTTTATTTCCAACATGTAGGTCCATTCCACCTTTTTGCCAGTCGTCTACTCCTTCATAGCCCCTGCGCATTCACACAAATGTGAGCTTCCCTACCGATATCTAATACCCATGATGAAGAAGTAGATAAATTGACTTCTATAACAAGAATACCTGAAGCAGCAGTCTCATTGCTCTTCCGTTTCCTCATTTCTTCCAGGTAGACTTTGCAATTCCTTTTCCAATGACCATTTTCATTGCAGTGGTAGCAAGCCCCTTATTTGGGTTATTTCGATGACTTCTTGAAAGGTTTGGGTTTGGGTTTAGGCAATATTTGCATTTTACCCTTACCTTTATCTTTTGGGGCCATCTTATTCCCTTTCTTTTTATTCCATTTCTTTTGAACCATTAAAACATTAGGAACAACTTTCTTAATGTTTGTCTTAGTTTGTTTTAGCATCACATGCAACTGAGTAATAGTTTTCTCCATGTTGTGCATGTTGAAGTTTACTACAAACTGATTGTACTCTGAAGGCAGTGATGCTAAGATCATATCTGTAGCGAGTTCCTGACTGATAGGAGCTCATAGCCTTTCAAGATGCTCAATGTATCCCTTCATCTTAAGGACATGAGCACTCACAGAAGTACCTTAAGACATTTTACAACCATTCAATGCCTTTGTAGTGGCAAATCTCTCCTGACGGGCTTGCTCTTGGATCATTTCCTTAAGCTGACCCATCATTTCATAAGCTTCCATGTCCTTGAACTGTATCTGCATCTCCAAGTTCATGGTTGCTAGCATAAGGCATGTCACATCCAAAGAATCATTCATATGCTTACTATAAGCATATTTTTGAGATTTGGTGGGGTTTGATTTCGGTTCATCAGGAATTGGGTTTTCCAGAATGTACTGCTTCTTTTCAGCTTTGAGAACAATTCTCAAATTCCTTGACCAATCAAGGTAATTAGTACCATAAAGTTTTTCTTTGTCAAGAATTGATCGCAATGAGTTTGTATTGATTGACGCCATTGATTCTACAATATTAATATGCAAAGTTTTCATGAGATATATTGATCGTAAAATCTAATGATCAAGTAAATGCAAGCACAGTTATGGCATGTCCCTCGCAAATAAAAGAAGTTTAGCTTTTATCAATAGAGATGACATCTTATGTCAATATGTTAGTCTCAAATATTATGCATCACATACACATATATGAATTATAATCTAACGATCAAATAACCACAAACACAGCTTTGGCATGTCCCCTGTAATTAAAAAATGCTTTAGATTATCATTTGGGATGACATCTTATGTGGTTTTAATCGTGTTAGACCCAAATAAGCCATAGGTCAAAAACCGTTTTGTATAACCTATATAAGTCTTAAACATTTTAAAACATATGTATACGCTTGTTTATTCGCCTCCTTAAGATAAAATCCATACACCCTGCTTTGGCAGACCCATATTAGAAATGATCGAACGTTTGATGAGTGTTTTGCAAATGGTTGGATCTTGACACTTATGTTTCATATCAATTGATTTTAATAAAACTATTTTATCAAAAATTGATTATCTCAAAATTATTACCATGTATCCCATACATGTAAAAGATTTAATGAGTTTGATTTATTTGGAAATAACGATTATTAAGCAAATAAAAAAAAAATGACGCATCTCATACAATCATATGCTAAAATATGATGCATCTCATACAATCATATGCAATGTAAATATGATGAATCTCATAGATTCACATGAACAATTTGGTGTGGTGTGGTATAGCCATAGATCCTATTATGATATTTGTAAATATCAATAGGTCGATCGGTGTAATCTTCGATAACGCCTTTCTTCTTGAATTCCTTGTACGTTGCTCGTCTCCTTCGTCTTCCTTTTATATCTAGAACTATTCTAAACTGTATCTTTACATTTTGGAATGGAAACCTCGGGTTACATTTGAGGGGAGTAAGATGAGAAGAGAAATTACAACAAGATAATAGGAAGGCACGACATACAAGCCATATGAATATTACAACCATAATTAAATCATCAATCTACTTGATCTAGTACGGATATACCACCCACGATGCATTAACCATTTAAGCATCCATAAGCGCATATAATATATAAAATGTACTAAATATCGACTATCGATAAGTTATATAATATATAAAATATGCCAAATATCGACAATCGATAAGATAAAGTTCCGAGGGCCAAAACTTCGAACCGGGTAAAACGGGAAATAAATTTTCAGGAATACACGAAGAAAATGAGGCCGAAACGACCCCGGAAGTGGCCAGGATCACGATCCGAACAGCCTGGATTGCGATCCCTTGGTCCAGACCACACGACAGGGGCCAGCTTCCAGGGTTGGATCGCTATCTGATACCCCAGGACCGCTCGGCAGCCTCTATTTTTCTCAAAACATGTGTATTAAAGTATACATCTTACGTATACTTCAACTAATACCTACCGAACAATATAAATGTATAAATCAAGTAGATCAAATCTATATTTATACAAGCTTGGAATCAAAATATAATTATGTTCATATGAAATTTTTTAAAGGAGCATAATCTTTACATAATGTAGATCAAATCATATGTTCTTTGATTCTTGGATTATTAGTAGAACTAAATCATCACATGAATCTTCATATATCAAAGAACCATATATATCAAGATCAAACATATAAATCAAAATATATATATAAATATATATATCACCACATATATATATATATATAGATCGAAACACAAATCTACAAAATTCTATATATCACCATATATATAAATATTCTTAGAAAAATTTATATATCATATATATAAACATCATACATCACATATATGAACATCATATATCAACATATATGAAAATCGAAATAATGAAAATATACTAGTCGCTCCGATACCACTGTTGGGTTTTTATTGAACTAATAAGATTTATGATCTCATCATATATCGAAATAGTGCATCAGAAGTATAAATATGATATTAAAACCCTCCGAGGATCCAAGTATATTAACAAAGTACGAAGAACAAGATTGTTACCTCTTGTAGCGTGTTTTCGATCGAACCTTGTAGAGACGTTGCAATAAGCGAGCGTCCTCTATGGTACCCACACAACGAACAAGTCCCGAGGATATCTAGATCTGACTCAATAAATATTTCACTTAAATCAATTTAAATATAGTTATGTTCTTGATTATGGTAAGAACAAGAACACCAAGAATTTTATTCAAATTTTCTTGAACTTTGATCTAAAAAACAACTAAGAATCTTATTTAATATGTTATTAAAGATCAAACTCACAAGATTAGATGAAGATTAAATGAGTATTCTAAATACTTTTCCTGGTCAAAGAATCAATCTTCAAATATATGAAGATACGTTCTTGATCCTTTTGATTATTCGACTCTTGAATATTATCTTCAAGACGTTTAGAGATCGAAATATCAAAATTAGATTTTTGATTCTCCCTACACAAATTATGTCTTCTCTTGTGTTTTTCCCAAGTGTGAGGGCTATCACAAGACACTATTATATAGTCCTCTACATGGCTAAGGATTCACCAACCCCTTCACCAACCATAATCAACCGCAACAAAATAGCTGCTCTTCTCATTTAAGTGTGTGACCCTGCAGGTTCTAATTAATACGACAATGAGTATAAAAACAATTTTATGACTCATAAATCATAAGCGGCCTTTAGCTAGACATTATGACTATCCACATTAAAAGAATTAATTCGACGGCATGAACGAAATCTCGTTACTGTATAATATTTAATCCTCTCGTCGCGCGATATCCTAATTAAGCATAAGGCATGGAAAAGTCGACCTTATATAGCTTAATTAATATTCTTGATCTCAAGTTACAATTGTCCAATTCAAATATTTATCAATAACTTTATTTATTAATTTGAGCATGACCATGCATTTAAACAATTTAACTTATCAAGGGCCCGTGGATATCTTCTCCGTTTTATAGGAAGGACAAGTCCCCTCTGGAAAAACTACTTCCCTCTGCATAAATTGTACCGTATCCAATCACAAACTGTATGGTCCCTTGTTACAGAAGACATTGTGTTGGCTACTAAGTATACAGAATACAGCTTGGAAAGTGTTTAAGCAACAAGTTGTACGATTTTCAAATAAGACTGCGTAGCGGAAGTCTGTTAAGGTAAGTTGCTGTAAATATAGCAACTAAGTTTAAAGTGGTTCGAGGTAAACCCCTCTACGTCCACTGGTCCACCACACAGGAGTGAAAATAGTAAGTTGCAGAAGGTAAATGTCACGATATTTAAAGTGGTTCGAGGTAAACCCCTCTACGTCCACTGGTCCACCACACAGGAGTGAAAATATTTATTATAAACACTACGTACACAACTATATGTCTATAATCAAACCTATCCTTGTATCTTTCACACAGATTGATACAACGACTGTCTCTTTCAACCGTTCACACAGATTGGTCAAAGCTTTCACTTGACTTGCTTCTTCAAACACAGTTCCGAAGCTTCATCTCATCAATGCAGATCCATCACACATAGTTCACGAAAAGCAAGGATTTCTCAGTCCACCCAGGGCTGATGGTTTTCTTCAAATGTAAGATCACGGGTTGAACAACAGCTTGACTTTCTTGGGCTATGAGCTGATGATGTGTTGTTCAAGGTTGAGCACTTATATATTTCTTTTCTCAGGATTGGCAGTATGCTTGAAGAAATATGTTTGCTCTTGATATACTGTTCTTGAGATGTTCACGAGTGTATCTCAGTATATCTTAGTTTGCTTAGTTCTCAGATCTTGATCTTATGTATATATTTGTATGTTCGAGTATATTTGTGTGTTCTGATCTTCAAACTTCAGGGTATATATTGAAATACCCGAGATTTCTGTTATGTAATTGAAACTTGTGATATTGTAATGATTGTACTTTTGTATGAGTACTATTCTCTGTATTTCATTATCCGATGTCGTCGAGCATATAATTTCGTGTATGTGATTTGAAGGTTGAAATTCTGTGCATGTAGCGCACGCTACAGGCTAAGGGTAGCGTACGCTAACATGGTTTCATAGTGCACGCTACCGAGTGTAATTAGCGCACGCTACGCGTGGTCAGATTGATTGAGACGCGCGGTAGGTGAGATCTGGCCGGGGGACCCTTGTCGGATCTTGTCGAATGTATCTGGACGGATTTCGGGAAAAGCCGAGTCAACGCCTTAGCGCACGCTACAGGTATATGCGTAGCGCACGCTAAGTGCCGAGTACAGTTTTGACTGTGAGCCGTTAGCGCACGCTACGAACACGGTCTAGCGCGCGCTAATAGCCATTTATTATAAATATGGCAGCATCCTATTCGTGATTTCAGTTCCTTCTCCCCCCACAACCCGAACTTTGACACTTAGAACATAACTCCCTTCGCCCTAAACACTTCGTATCAACCTCCTAGTTCAAGATTGAAGATCATACATCATTGGAGATTGGTGTTCAAGCCTTCGGTGTTGGATTGCTTCATTTTCATCCGTGTTCTTCACTACTTTGAGGTAGGTGATTCTTCACCAATGATTAGTAATGTTCCTGAGGAAGTTTCAATCATGTTTGAATAGCAAGTATTTCGTTTATAATCGGTCATCACATGTTAGAAGGATACTTTTGACGTATCGGTACTAGATATCGAATGAACCTTTGAACCATCTTATTATAAGGACTCCTAAGCATGTTTAAATCGATTTGTGATAAAATAATCGGATATTACCCAGTTGATACGTTGTATACGTTGGAATCATGTGTTTTGGAACGTAAGACGATGGAACTTAGATTATTTCTTGAAGATCGTAGAGGAATTATGATATTGAGATAACTATCCGTATATTTGTATCTCATGATCATAGAACTTCCACAAACCTTATTAGCATGATATGCCCGAGGATAACTTGCAATATCACCATAGGATTCTTGAGTTCTTCACCATTCAACCCAGTTTTCGGTTTGCAGTATTCTGCCATGCAAGATTAGCGCACGCTAACATGTGTGAGTTAACGTGCGCTATCGAGGTTCGGTTTTCGCACAAAACGTACGTAGCGTACGTTATGAGACAGCCGAGTCAGACTGCCAGTTCGTGGCTAGCGCACGCTAATCTTATACGATAGCGTACGCTAACGATCGGCTTAAGCGCCGCGTTACGTAGAAATGCGTAGCGCGCTAAGCAATCCAGGCAGCTTGTTTATTTTGAGCTTTTCGGCCGTAGGCCGAATTGTTAGGCCATCGTTCGACTTGAGATGATTTGTATATCGTTCCTTTTGTTAAGGTTCGAGCTTGTTACGTTGATCGAAGGAGGCGGCCTTCGAGTGCGTCGAGAGCATTGAAGTATATCGTTCTTGCCATCTTCGAGGCAAGTATCGTGATATGTTAATATCAGTATTTTTGGAGTATGCGTATGATTATGCATGTTGTTGAACATGATATTTACTTTGTTGATTTGTCATGATATTTGTTATAGTGTTTATATGTTCATGTTGATGAACATAATGATTTGGCATATGTGTATGCATGAGTTGTGTTTGTATACGTGTACGATCTATGCTGAGGGCGCTGGATCGGATGTCCACCTCGTGTTGGTCCGACGGGATCATCTTGGGATCTAGGCTGAGGACGCTGGATCATTGGACGGGTTATTTCCACCTCGTGTTGGTCCGACGGGATCATCTTGGGATCTATGCTGAGGGCGCTGGATCATTGGAATACCCATGCTGTGTAATGGAATCTTGTAGATTCGCGTTGTCGGATTCCGGTAGCGGAAGTCCGCGTGATGTATCTTGTTATGTATTGTTGGTGCATATTCGAATTGTTTAATATGATACTTGTACTAGCATCGTTTTGCTAACCCCTTCGGGGGTGGACATTTGTTTTGATGTTCAGGTAGCCAAGGAGCAGGGAAACAGCCACAGTACGGACGTGACGACGAAGGGGTTCAGTGATGTTTATTGTTATTAGATATTTGTTGTCTTGGTTTGGTTTCTGTACTCGAGTACGCGTGTCCTTTTGATATTAATTCGATATGGTTGTATTAATTACCCGTTGAACCAGTTGTACGTTTTCATAAACTTGAATTTTCGCAGTATTGATGTCTTATATTTACTTTCCTTTTTAATTAGCCTTGTAAATCCTTACTTAAAGGGTTTACGGCGCTGTAATTATTCCGAATATCTCGGGGTGTTACAGAATATGGTATCGGAGCTAAGATTTATGGATATCTTGGCAGTCGGGTTTTATTTGGGTCTGTTTACGTTATTTCATTTACGGGTCGTTTGTAACATCACTGTTCAGCCGAAGTCGTCATGTGGACGGTGGTTGTAAGTCTCTAAATCTCTTATACTACCGTTTTACTTAATTAATGTTTTGTGAGTATTGACGGACTTTATTTCAAAAATTTTGTTCTGTATATTGAGAAATTTCGTTTACAGTATGTTGAGAAGAGGTCGTGGACGCGGACGCGGTCGTGGACGCGGACGTGGTAACATGAGACATGAGGATTCCGCAACTACCCCAGAAATATCGGCTAGTCGAACCGATTCCCACTCTGGAGGGCAGCAAGGATCAGCGAATGATGACGCAAATCCGAACATGCCGGGAGTGCTTCAACAGGTGGTGGCACAGATAAACCAGTTCGCTCAAGTCGTTGATCGCATGCAGACGGCGATGGGACAGCAGCACCATGAGGATAACCGGGGAGACAGATGGCTTGCTGAGGTGGTTAAATTGCACCCGCCAAAATTTGACGGATCTGCTGAGACACTTACTTGGGATCACTGGCTCAAGGAGTTGGAAAAGATATTCGCGGGTCTTAACTGTCCCGAGGACCGGAAGGTTCCTATTGCCCAGTATTTTCTGACTGGGGAGGCCTTTGATTGGTGGGAGGCTATTCGACCCGAGAATCATAATGCGGATTGGACGGAATTCAAACAAATGATGGAAGCACAGTATTGTCCTCGTCCAGTTAGAGAGGCGAAGATCCGAGAGTTTTTCTCACCACAGAGTTCGGAGGCATCTGTGACAGATGTAATTAAAACTTTCAATCATCAGCTGACTTGTGTGCGACACTTGGTCAGAACGGAGGCAGAAAAGATTTTTCATTTTGATATGCGGATGAAGCCGGAGATTCAGCAGTACATGTCCGGATTCGAGTGTACTACGTTGCGACAGTATCAAGACAAGGCGCTGGCCTACGACATGAAAGAGGCAGCGGTGGAGAAATCAGTAGAGGCAAAGAAGCAGAAGGTGACCGGCAGCTTTGCAGAAAACAAGAGTGGTGGGGCCCGCAAGGGCCAGTCTTCCTTTTATTCGGCTAGGAAACCTCCACATCCTTCTAAAGGCGGAAAGAAGTTCCGGACAACATCAGTAGTTTCGGACGCATCAAGGAAATGCTACAATTGTGGTCGAGCAGGGCATATTCGACGTGATTGCCCCGCATCTTCTGTGACTTGTTACGATTGTGGGCAAGAAGGGCACCGTGCGGCCTTCTGTGGAGCCGCTACTAGATCTGTTGGCACCCGCACTCCAGCACCGGTTCCTAAGGAGATAAGTGTGAACCAGACACAACAGAGTGGATTTCAGCAGCAGAACGCTGGGAAGAGAGAGACATCCAGTGCTGGGTCCGTTCCTCTGCGCCTGTACGAAATGAGGAGATCGGCGACGAGCAGTCTTTGTTGCATCAGGTACGATTCAGATCCTTTTGCAACCAGTTAGTGTCTTGTTCGATTCAGGAGCTACGCATTCTTTTATATCTGTGAACTGTGTTAAACGTTTGAACATCTCGTGCTTGTATAATTGCGAACCTTATGTTGTGGGATTACCGAGCGGAGAGAAGATTGTGGGAACACTAGAAGCTAGGGATTTCCCAGTATCTATAGGAGGGAGAGATTGGCCATCGAATCTTATTGTAGTTGACATCTGCGGTGACGATTTAATTCTCGGAGATGATTGGCTCAACCGTTATGGAGCTGTGCTGAATTACCGAGAGAGAGTCATTTCCATCATTGCTGATGACGGATCTGAACACTTATTCCGAGGATGGAGACCGGGAAGCTCGGGGAAATTGATCAAGGCAATGAAAGCCGTGAAATTACTGAAGCAGGGATGTCACGGACTTTGGTGCTATGCCATGAGGAAAGAGGAAGGAGGAGAGCTCTCGTCTATTTCAGTTGTGAATGAGTTCTCAGATGTATTTCATGACGAACTACCAGGGTTACCTCCGCAAAGAGAAGTGGAATTCACCATCGAATTAGAGCCTGGAGCAGCTCCTATTTCCAGGGCACCATACCGCATGGCGCCAACCGAGATGTATGAACTCAAGAAACAACTGGAGGAATTGTTACAGAAGGGCTATATTCAACCTAGCGTTTCTCCTTGGGGAGCGCCTGTTCTCTTTGTCTGGAAGAAAGACGGATCCCTCCGACTGTGTATTGATTACAGGGAACTCAATAAGATGACGATCAAGAATAAGTATCCTATACCTCGGATCGACGACTTGTTTGATCAACTGCAAGGGGCAAGGGTATTCTCGAAGATTGACTTGCGATCAGGATACCATCAGTTGAGGATTAAGGGATCGGATATACCGAAATCTGCTTTCAGATCCCGGTACGGGCATTATGAATTTGTAGTGATGCCATTTGGACTCACCAATGCTCCTGCGGTATTCATGCAATTGATGAATCGGTTTTTCTTGGAGTACTTGGTTAAATTTGTGGTCGTTTTCATTGGACATTTTGATATATTCGAGGGACGCAGAGGAGCATGCTGATCATTTACGTGTGGTTTTGAGCATCTTGAGAAAGGAACAGTTATATGCAAAATTTTCTAAATGCGAATTCTGGCTTAAGGAAGTAACCTTCCTTGGGCATGTGATATCATCCGACGGAGTTCAGGTGGACCCGAAGAAAGTCGAAGCAATCTTGGAATGGGAAGCCCCTAAAAACGTGAAGGAAGTCCGAAGCTTCTTAGGACTTGCTGGATATTATCGCCGCTTTGTAGAGGGATTTTCCAAAATTGCTCGTCCGCTCACTCAGCTGTTACAGAAAACTCAAAAGTTCGCATGGAATGAGAAATGCCAGGCTGGTTTTGACGAACTTAAAAAAAACTGACGACAACACCTATATTAGCGCTGCCAGAAGGAACTGACGGATTTATGGTATACAGCGACGCCTCAAATCAAGGTTTGGGTTGTGTGTTGATGCAAAAGGATAAAGTGATTGCTTATGCTTCTCGGCAATTAAAACCGTACGGGTTAATTATCCGACTCATGATCCGGAGCTAGCAATGTGGTCTTTGCCTTGAAAATTTGGCGACATTATACATGCGGCACTCATTGTCGATCTTTACAGATCATAAGAGCCTCAAATACATTTTGATCAAAGAATTAAACATGAGGCGAGAGAAGGTGGTGGAATTGATCAAGGATTACGACTTGGAGATTCTCTATCATCCGGGAAAGCAAATGTAGTAGCCGATGCTTTGAGCCGTAAACTGTTTCTCTTGAGTGTTGGAAGCTCTTACGCCTGGACCAGCATTCAACGAGAACCGATCCGCGAAGGGATTGAAGTATGGGCACCAGAATCGAGGCGACTTTATGTGATGGAATTGACTTCATCACTAGTCGAGAAGATCAAGTCCAAGCGGTTGGACGATTCTCCGATCCTTCGATTATGTGATGAAGTAAAGAAAGGAAAAGCCCGGATTCGTGATACAAGATGATGGAGTTCGAGATTTCAAAGTCGACTTTGCGTTCCCGACGATGATGATTTGAGACGGACTATTACGAAAGAAGCTCATAGCGCGCCTATTCTATTCACACAGGCGTGATAAGATGTATAAGGATCTTAAACAAAACTTCGGTGGGGAATATGAAGAAGGGCGTGGCAGTACGTTTGAAGTGTCGACTTGTCGCAGTCAAGATTGAGCATCGGCGACACTTAGGGATGTTAAAGCCGCTTGATCCCGAATGGAAGTGGGAAGACATTTCGATGGATTTCATCACCAAGATGCCAAGGACTAGAGCAGAATGAACATGATTTGGGTCGTAGTTGATCGACTAACCAAGTCGGCTCATTTCCTAGGAATCAAAGATACATGGGGACCCGAGAGATTGGCGCGAGTATTTATTGCGGAGATAGTCAGATTGCATGGGACGCCGAAGACCATTATTTCGGATCGAGATGGTCGTTTCGTGTCGCACTTCGGAAGGCATCCACAAGGCTTTGGGGATCGAGCTCAACTTTAGCACAGCTTATCATCCCCAAACAGACGTCGGTCAAAGGACTATTCAAAGTAGAAGACATGCTTAGAGCTTGTGCGTTGGATTGGTCAACCGATTGGGAAGTTCACTTGCCCTTGATCGAATTCACTTACAATAGGTTGGCATGCTTCTATCAAGATGGCACCATTTGAAGCTTTGTGCGGGAGGAGATGCCGATCGCCTCTGTGTTGGGATGATTCTTCGGATCTGATCGGGACGAACCGAATTGATTATTCGGACTCAAGAGAAGATAGCTTTGATTCGAGAGAGACTATTGATCGCCTGCAGTCGGCGAAGTCTTATGCCGATGTACGTCGTCGTCCTCTAGAGTTCGACGTTGGGGATCATGTGCTATTGAAGGTGTCTCCTACACGAGGGATTTTCCGTTTTGGGAGGAGAGGCAAGCTTAGTCAAGATATATCGGACCATTTGAGATCCTAGATAGAGTTGGGGATTTAGCGTACGGAGTTGGCCTTACCGCCATCGGAGTCATGTTCACAATGTGTTTCACGTATCCTAGCTGAAGTATGTACCGGACCCGATCCGTCATTGATTTCGACGAGATCGAGATAGCTAATGATGGCACCTTCGAAGAGAGACCAATCAAGATACTTGAGAGCCGGATCAAACAATTGAGGAATAAACCAATACATTTGGTTAAAGTACAATGGTCACGACATGGAGTCGAAGAGGCCACTTGGGAAACGGAGGACGGTATGAAGGCTAAATATCCGGAGTTGTTTTCATCCTGAGTTTCGGGACGAAACTTCTTTTTAGGGAGGAAGGATGTAATACCCGAGATTTCTGTTATGTAATTAAAACTTGTGATATTGTAATGATTGTACTTTTGTATGAGTACTATTCTCTGTATTTCATTATCCGATGTCGTCGAGCATATAATTTCGTGTATGTGATTTGAAGGTTGAAATTCTGTGCATGTAGCGCACGCTACAGGCTAAGGGTAGCGTACGCTAACATGGTTTCATAGCGCACGCTACCGAGTGTAATTAGCGCACGCTACGCGTGGTCAGATTGATTGAGACGCGCGGTAGGTGAGATCTGGCCGGGGGACCCTTGTCGGATCTTGTCGAATGTATCTGGACGGCTTTCAGGAAAAGCCGAGTCAACGCCTTAGCGCACGCTACAGGTATATGCGTAGCGCACGCTAAGTGCCGAGTACAGTTTTGACTGTGAGCCGTTAGCGCACGCTACGAACAGGGTTTAGCGCGCGCTAATAGCCATTTATTATAAATAGGGCAACATCCTATTCGTGATTTCAGTTCCTTCTCCCCCCACAACCCGAACTTTGACACTTAGAACATAACTCCCTTCGCCCTAAACACTTCGTATCAACCTCCTAGTTCAAGATTGAAGATCATACATCATTGGAGATTGGTGTTCAAGACTTCGGTGTTGGATTGCTTCATTTTCATCCGTGTTCTTCACTACTTTGAGGTAGGTGATTCTTCACCAATGATTAGTAATGTTCCTGAGGAAGTTTGAATCATGTTTGAATAGCAAGTATTTCGTTTATAATCGGTCATCACATGTTAGAAGGATACTTTTGACGTATCGGTACTAGATATCGAATGAACCTTTGAACCATCTTATTATAAGGACTCCTAAGCATGTTTAAATCGATTTATGATCAAATAATCGGATATTACCCAGTTGATACGTTGTATACGTTGGAATCATGTGTTTTGGAACGTAAGACGATGGAACTTAGATTATTTCTTGAAGATCGTAGAGGAATTATGATATTGAGATAACTATCCGTATATTTGTATCTCATGATCATAGAACTTCCACAAACCTTATTAGCATGATATGCCCGAGGATAACTTGCAATATCACCATAGGATTCTTGAGTTCTTCACCATTCAACCCAGTTTTCGGTTTGCAGTATTCTGCCATGCAAGATTAGCGCACGCTAACATGTGTGAGTTAACGTGCGCTATCGAGGTTCGGTTTTCGCACAAAACGTACGTAGCGTACGTTATGAGACGGCAAGTCGATCGCCGATTCGTGGCTAGCGCACGCTAATCTTATACGATAGCGTACGCTAACAGTCCAGCTTAGCGCACGTTACGTAGAGTACGTAGCGCGCGCTAAGCAATCCAGGCAGCTTGTTTATTTTGAGCTTTTCGGCCGTAGGCCGAATTGTTAGGCCATCGTTCGACTTGAGATGATTTGTATATCGTTCCTTTTGTTAAGGTTCGAGCTTGTTACGTTGATCGAAGGAGGCGGCCTTCGAGTGCGTCGAGAGCATTGAAGTATATCGTTCTTGCCATCTTCGAGGCAAGTATCGTGATATGTTAATATCGGTATTTTTGGAGTATGCGTATGATTATGCATGTTGTTGAACATGATATTTACTTCGTTGATTTGTCATGATATTCGTTATAGTGTTTATATGTTCATGTTGATGAACATAATGATTTGGCATATGTGTATGCATGAGTTGTGTTTGTATACGTGTACGATCTATGCTGAGGGCGCTGGATCGGATGTCCACCTCGTGTTGGTCCGACGGGATCATCTTGGGATCTAGCCGAGGCTGGATCATTGGACGGGTTATTTCCACCTCGTGTTGGTCCGACGGGATCATCTTGGGATCTATGCTGAGGGCGCTGGATCATTGGAATGCCCATGCTGTGTAATGGAATCTTGTAGATTCGCATTGTCGGATTCCGGTAGCGGAAGTCCGCGTGATGTATCTTGTTATGTATTGTTGGTGCATATTCGAATTGTTTAATATGATACTTGTACTAGCATCGTTTTGCTAACCCCTTCGGGGGTGGACATTTGTTTTGATGTTCAGGTAGCCAAGGAGCAGGGAAAGCGACACGATGCGACGTGACGACGAAGGGGTTCAGTGATGTTTATTGTTATTGGAGATTTGTTGTCTTGGTTTGGTTTCTGTACTCGAGTACGCGTGTCCTTTTAATATTAATTCGATATGGTTGTATTAATTACCCGTTGAACCAGTTGTACGTTTTCATAAACTTGAATTTTCGCAGTATTGATGTCTTATATTTACTTTCCTTTTTAATTAGCCTTGTAAATCCTTAGTTAAAGGGTTTACGGCGCTGTAATTATTCCGAATATCTCGGGGTGTTACATATATAGCCTTTGGAATAGATCAGTTGGGAATAGATCCGTTGAGCAAAAGGTCCGTTCCTACATGTTGATTGACTTGTATAGTACAAGATCCGGATTTTGCTCATTGTATGAAGATCTTTGTCGGCTGGTATTTAAATACTTTATCCAGACAGTATTTAAATACATCTTTTCAAACGGTGGTTTGGCTTTAGCATATAAAGCAAATTCCGTTCCAACGGTCTTTAGTCCTATTGGATAAGCATTTGAAGATCTCAAAATTTACAGCCTGTATGCTGTATCCAACATGTTGCATTTACAATGCTGTAGCTGTAGGTTCTAACGTTGTGGGCTATCTTAGTGCTGGTGTATGAAAAGATGTTGTATGAAAGTTTCAGGACAGCTTCCATAATTGGTTTCATATCGACTGATGAGCTTCTTGCTGTATGATGGCACTTTATACTTTTGCTGTATGATGAGGCACTTGATGTCTTGCTGTATGATTGGCTTTGGGACAGCTGCTTGCTGTTGTTGGCACTTTATCAAAACACGGTACATGATTATTTATCCCAACAATTTACCCCTTTTTGATAATGCCATAACCTCTTGATGATGCCAAAACCTTGCTGCCAAAACCTCTTAAACTTCTTTGATTTGAGAGGCTTTCTTCTTGATCTTCTGACGAATGTTCTGGCCTTCAGTAAATAAAACAATGTGAACTGCTCGCAGCCAAGTTCTAAAATGATAGCATCTAACAGGAAAGTGTATAACAACTTAAACTTATGATTGGCGCACAGGCACAATCTTATGTTGGAGCAAAATCGGTATTTGCGCCGTGTTGCAGAAGCGTAAATATAAAGTGCGGAAAATAAATCACACAAGGATTTATAGAGGTTAGGCGGAACGTGCCTACGTCCTCTCCCGATGTATCTTTTTCTATAGGATGAAGATCAAAACCTCTGCACCTCTCTTCTATCGGTCGAAGGATTACTGTTACAAGCTCGTCTTCTATCAGTCCGAGTAAAACCATTCTCTTACTTGTCTTTTTGTCGGTCCAAGTTAAACCGTTTTCCTTTTCTATTGGACAAGGAATCAACCACTTTAGCTTTCTATGGGTACTAGATAAACCTCATGAAGATATCGATTGTGATTCTAATAATGCCGGATCCTTGATCCTAATAACACCGAATCCAATCATATATTTTCTTTTACCTCTCGTGTATATGTTGAATGTATATACACTCAAACTAACAATATAAGCTCAATATCACAACAACAATGTAAGTATATCAATCTCTGATGAATGTATCATTTTCTTGAAGTTGTTGTATGGTTTGATACCAAGGATGTGGTATTTATAGCCTTCTTCATCAAACTAGCCGTTATTTACTTCTGACTTGCTAGCGTGCGCTAGCTTTTCTTAATAGCGTGCGCTTAGCCTCTTTACGTACGTTATGACTTCCATGTAGCTTACGTTATCGATGTCCAATTCTAGTCCAGTGGCTTCATTTCTTCCCTTACGTATGTTATGCCATCTTGTTACGTACGTTATCCTCTTGCTGTATCGTACGTTAATAATGCAATGTAGCGTGCGCTAATCCAATATATCCGTTGCCTTCATTTGTCGAACTATCCGTTCCAACTTTATGACTTTGACCGGCTTTTCCCAACGTTCATCTAATTTGAAATCTCATTACGTATGTTAACGTCCTTGTGTTACGTACGTTAATCTGCTTTGATAGTGTGCGTTAATTATTATGTGTAGCATGCGCTATCCCCATCAGGTAGGTTGACTGAACTGCAGGTAAGTACTTGTTACGTAAGGTATCCTAACCAAATTACATGCGTTAACATTGCTCGATTGCGTGCGCTATTCAGTATGAATAGCGTGCGTTATGCATGCAGTTTGGACAGCTTTTTGCATCTTCGATTTCTTCGTCGTTTTGCTTCGCCTCTTTGTTGTTTTGTTTTGTATAGCAACTTAATCATCAAAACACTATTTATGAATATGTGGAATAAATATTCCAACATCTTACAGTGTAGTCTAGTGTTAAATACAACTTATCCTATGAATTTGTTCGCAGACGAGTTCTTACAACTTCGTACTATACAAGTTTCATACTTGTTTGCAGCAATATAAATTGAATTCGTAATCACACAGTAACACAGTCGTACATTACGAGTTGTAATCTTTCGAGACAAAAAGATATATTTTATTGATATAGGGCAAAGATTACAGATTTGGGCAAAAATACCAAAACTTTGCACAAAACAAGAAAAATAATACAGGCTATCTCCTGTGATAATCATGCCTCCAGGGCCTTCTCGGACCATTCTCGGTTCCCTTCCACCAATTTTGCAGGGCATCCTTGTTTCGATTCAAGTAGATTGCTTGTCCTTCATATGACTTGTCAAACACAAGGATCCAATCTTTAGGGTGGGTAACCGGATCGCCTTTCCTGTGCTTGGATTTCATCTGGAGCTGTAGGGGAGCTTTCCTTCGTCCAGCCTCCTTGTAAATTCCTCGACAGCTTCTTTCAGCATTCTATAATTGTTGAATATGGTGGATTCTCTGATAAGAACTAGAAAGTATCTTAATGGTTCGTTTTTCCTCCAATCCTTTGTTTCATCGGTTGTAGGCTGTCGGTTGGCCGAGAGATTCATTACCGGAGGCTTCTGCACAAGGTTCTTCCAAGGAAAGTTAGGATCGTGGAATTCAGGGCGATCACCCTGTATCCTAACAAAATGAGAAGGAGCTGAGAATCGATTAATTACAGCAGTGACACTGTCTTCCAATGCAGCGTCAAACTCATTTTCCTTCTCCAGTCTCCATTGTTTTCCAGCCTCTCTCGCTCCTTCCCCCTTTTTGGCCTCATCAAGATAAGAGACATTCGTATCAAGGCGTTCCAGGATTTTCATCGCATTATCCTGTTTGGTCTCCATGCTTGACATTTATCAACTAGGCATTGAAGCACCAGCGACATATCATCTATCTTTCGATCATGTACTCTAAGCTGGGAGCCTGTTTCCTGTAGGGCATATGTAGTTTTGGCTTCAGAGACGCGGAGCTTGGCTTGTTCGTTCTTTAGAATTTGCTACTGGCATTGTTGGAGTTGATGGAGAGATTGCCTTAAGACGCTGGGCAAAATCCGGAAGGCTTCTTTCACTTTGGAGATTTATCTCTTTACACCCGTCATTTCGTCAACGGCTATCTCGTGCAGCCATCTGATCTCTTTTTCAATGTTGTGCAAAGCATTCACCGCATCCTGTAGGAAAACGGTTTGGCGGCTGAGAGCATGAAGTTGCTCTTTCCTAGCTTCCAATCCTGGAGAGCTGGGTTTGGATAGCTTTTCATCGTCAGCTCCATTGAGCTAAAGAACAACCACATGGTTGCATGGTCGTTGTGGTTCATCCTCGGGTAGGAAATCGTCATCGGATTCTTCTGTGGGAGATACAGAGGCATCAGGTACTGTTGCAGCTGTTGGTTGTTCGGCCTGATTGTTCTCGGTGACAGGGGGGACTGATTCCTCCTGTTCCGGATGGGCTTCTGTAGACAAAGATACAGGAGGGACTGAATCCTCTTGCTGTCTCTCAGCATCCTCCTGCTCTGGCGGAGGGATTGATTCCTCGTGCGGGATGGCGCGGGCTTGATCGTCTGGTTGTGCAGTGACAGGCTCGGGTGCCTGTTGAGAAACTTTAGGGGATTCGGCGACAGGAGGTACTGATTCCTCTTGGTCTGGGGCAGTTCCTTGCTGTCGGGGAGGGGACTGTTGGCTCGAGGTCCCTTCTCCTTGTTGTTGTTGCATCCGCGAAAATTCCTGTTCTCGAGTTTCCTCACGGCTCATTCTCAGACCGGCCTGAAGGGCGTCGTCGTCGTCTGAGTCATGGTCTATTTTGGGGCTGACAGGAATAGTGTCTTCGGATACATATTTGCCTTTTAAACGAGCGTCAGCTTTGTCCATGAAATAGCTCGATATTAGCTCCTTGCAAAAGACGTTGTCCCATTGGATTAGGACTTCAATGTTCGGGGAGTCTGTTACCTCCAGAACAAATAATTCTTCCTCCCTCCACTCGCTCTAGTTGTACAGAGTGTCGTACAGAGTGACCCTATAGGATTTCCACTGAACGAAGTGCTCATAAGCCTGTTCAATTTGAACTGACAGCAGATTTTTGTGGATTATAGTGTCGGGGGAGGGACTGCATACAGTACATGGGTCTACTGTAGGCATGGGTTCCACTACATGTAACACCCCAAACTAGGCGGATATTACAGTGCCGTGAATCCCCGACTGGGACCCACCAGGCAAATGAAAAGGGTGAATTAAATAATATAATTGTAGTACCGAACCACATTATATTACCAAACACTCCGGTGAGGAGTTTAAGTACAACACACCAGGACAATACCGAATACTAGTGTATTTTATATGAAGATAAAATACACCACCCTGAATAAATAAACATTACAAACGGAATTTGCAGCGGAAAATACGAATGACAGAAATAATCAAATGATCGAAATGACCGAACAAACGGAATGACCGGGGCCCCTACTAGTATCATCTGGGACTCGCCGCCGTCAACATGCTCTTCCGTGCCTTTGCCTTGCCGTGACACGAAAACAAAATCCCCTAACGGGGGCCATACGTAACAACAATCCTCAAGAGTTGAAATCACACAATCATGAATTAATCAAGCTATGAAATATTCTTAATTATGAATTACGTCGAAGAGGAGTACCATAGTACGCCCGTAATGTTCTGTGCAAGTGTACAAGACGAATGTCCGACACATCCGTCCTTGTACCTAATTAGTCTCACGGAGGTAAGCGTTACTGCAGTGTGCATACCCAACGTATCGGTGAACCCAATACATGACCATCGTGTGCCCGACTAAAAATTCCACACACCACACCCGCCACGCAATATGAACCTAAGGTCATATGAACGAGAATGACCGTAATGAATATCAATGAATAAGTAATAATCTGACAAAGTCAAGAATGACTCACCGAGATGAGAGTAATATTGAAATGAATGATAGCTCAACGAAAAGATTGGAACCGTCGTTCCTTATGACTGAAGTGATTAATTGACAATAACAAGTTTTAATATGATTAATACAATGATGAATGAGTTATGATTATGAGTAATCAACAACAAAAGGAATGAGTATCCTTTTAACCGAGTAAGAATTAACTTACTCAATACCGATGAAGAATGTCCGTCCACGAACAACGTCCTAACCAAGATACCGATCGCTCGAACAACCTTAATTCAATACAATTGCCAACAATCCGATCAATAACGAATTAAACACGAATATAACGAACTCAAGACGTCGATACGATTAAACCAAGTTCATTGGGGCATTATATCGAACACTTTGAGGCCAACTTTGATTGATTACCACTAAACCTCAATAATACCAACTCAAATCCCCAAGAAGTGCTTCAAATCAATAAAACATCTCCAATACGATCAATAGTCCGTTATGAATATCCAAAAACGTGATTATAACAACCATTAATCGGAAATCCCCAAATCCAACTCGATATTCAAAGTGTTCTTGAATAAATCTCTCAATAATCCAATGAATCCTTATACAAACTCATAATCATAAACATATCCCTTCATATAACATGATTATATCGTCTAAAACATTATATCTCGACACAAAATCGAAATCCAAGGTGTTGAAGAAATTACCTCTTGAAGATCCAACCACTTCGATCCGATGAACACGAGTTATAACGAGTATCCAAGCTTCCCAAAGGAATGAAGATGATGAAGATTACACACTCAAGTGATTGATGATGATGAAATCACTCTCTCAACACTCTCTCTCGGATGAAGTAGGAAAAATGAAAAAGTGAGGTGAAATGACCCGCCAAGTCATTAAATCGCCGGAAGTTACGGCCAGTAACTCGGCCCTCTTACGGCCGTAACTTTCCAAGTCAACGGCCTTACGGCCAGAATCGCCAACTCAGACGGCCGAACTCGGCTTCGTCAAAGCTCGCCCGGCATATACGGCCAGAACCGTTCCTTAGTTACGGCGTAACTCGCTTCGTCAAAAACACCCGCCGACACTTTTACGGCTGCATCGCACACCTTACGGCCGTAACTCGGATGATACGGCCGTATCCGCCAACCTTACGGCGTAACCCGCCTTCGTCAAAATGGCGGACAACCTCTCGCACAGACGGCCAGATCCGGCCCGGCCTTACGGCCAGATCGCCTCGACTTACGGCCGTATGCCGCAACCCTTACGGCCGTAAGTCACCCCGATCGGCAACACCAAATTACTTAACGCCACTTACGGCCGTATCTCACCTTCCCTTACGGCCGTAACTCACCTTCGCCAAAATGCCCGGCACTCTTGACCACTTACGGCAGAATCGCCGACCTTACGGCCGTACCGTGACTTACGGCCGTATCCCGTAACCTTACGGCCGTAACTCGAAGGCCGCCAAGGTGAATCAATCCGATAATTCCGATTCCACGATACGACCGATGAATGATCCGACATAACATACGAATGTGAAAATGAACAAGTCTAACACGAGCCAAAGATGATACTCTCGACAAGGCTATCAATCACAATGAAAATGATAATACTCCCTCGATCTAAAAATGGAGATGAAATGACGATCGAATCGATATACGATTACAACATGCCAACATTGAACGCAAATGAGTGATTCATGAATGATGAGTGATTATTAATGAGTGAGAATTACTGAGTGACAATTACAGACTGATAATTACTGAATGAAAATGAATGAATTACAACCGGGTATTACATACTCCCCCCCTTAAAATAGTTTCGTCCCAGAAACTAAGGGTCAAACAACTCGGGATGACTCTCCCGCATACTCTCTTCGGTTTCCCAAGTGGCCTCTTCGACTACGTGTCTGGACCATCGAATTTTAACCAAAGGAATCGTCTTATTCCTCAACTGTTTGATTCGCCGCTCTAAAACTCGAATAGGACGTTCCTCATATGAATGATCGTCGCGATCTCGATTTCCGAATCGGAGTATGTGACTCGGTCGGCAACATACTTCCGCAATCGAGAGACATGAAATACATTATGAATTTGGCTCAACGCCGAGGTAAAGCCAATCGATAAGCTAACTCGCCCACTCGATCCAAAATCTCAAACGGTCCAATGAATCTCGACTCAACTTTCCCTCTTCCCAAAACGGAAAATACCTCGACTGGGGATACCTTGACCAAAACGTGGTCGCCGTCTCGAACTCTAGTGGTCGACGATTATCTCGCATAGGATTGGCCGACTCGAGCCAACATACGACTCGATTAAAGCTACCTTCTCTCGGGCGGCTATAAGCATATCGGGCTCGGTGCCGATTGATTCTGACAAGTCATCCCAACACAAAGGAGACCGACAACGACGACCGTACAAGGCCTCGTAAGGTGCCATCTTAATGGAAGCATGCCAGCTATTATTATACGTGAACTCGATCAATGGTAGTTGGGCTTCCCAATTGTCCGTCCAATCGAGGACGCATGCCCTCAACATGTCCTCTAATGTCTGAATAGTCCTCTCCGATTGCCCGTCGGACTGAGGATGAAAAGCGATCGAGATTGAGCCGAGTTCCCAAGACGATGAATCGATTTCCAAAATGAGACACAAATCGTCCGTCACGATCGGAAACGATACTCTTAGGAGTACCATGAAGTCGACTATTTCTTTGATGAACAATCGAGCAGTCTCTCAGACCCCACGTTTCCTTGATCTCAAGGAAATGAGCTGATTTGGTTAAGCGGTCCACGATCACCCAGATCGTATTCATGCCACGACGACTCGTCGGCAAACTCGTGATGAAATCCATAGAAATGTCTTCCCACTTCCATTCGGGAATAGGAAGAGGTTTCAAAGATACCCGGCCGCCGATGTTCAATCTTAACTTGTTGACAAAGTTAAGCATCTCGAAACAAATTCTGCGACTTCTCGCTTCATATTACTCCACCAAGAATTTTGTTTCAAGTCCTTGTACATCTTGCTAGACCCGGATGCACGTAATAAGGGGTAGCATGAGCTTCCTTCAAAATCGAGTTTTTCAACTCGTCATTCGCGGCACACAACCGATTCTTAAACCTCAAAAGTCCATCCTCGTGGACCACAAATCCAGGGGCTTTCCTCGAGCCACATCCTCACGGATGCGCAACAATGAAGGGTCCGAACTCGGTTCTCTCTGATTACCTCCTCGAGTGACGATGAAATCTCTAACATACAAAGTTGTCTCGAACTCGCCAAGGCTGCACTCGATCTCGGGTCTAAGGAATTCCCGCCAAGTTCCTTCGAATCGTTAGACGAGCAAGCATCTGCTCGAACGGACTTGCGACTCAAGGCGTCGCGACAACGTTCGCCTTGCCCGGTGGTAGAGGATCTCAATATCATAGTCCTTGATTAATTCCAACCACTCTCGACGCATATTTAACTCCTTCGAGTAAATATATACTTTAAGCTCTTATGATCGGTGAATATCGGATGTGTGACGCCATAAAGGTAATGACGCCGATCTTCAAAGCGAACACCACTACTGCTAGCTCCGTGTCGTGGGTCGGATAATTAACCTCGTAAGGCCTCAATTGCCGTGAAGCATAGGCAATAACTTTCCTGCTTCGCATGAGCACACATCCGAGACCCCGTCCGACGCATCACTATAAACCACAAATCCCTCCGTCCCTCGCGGCAAGGAAAGTACAGGTGCTGACATTAACCGGCTCTTGAGTTCCTCAAAACTCTGCTGACACGCGTCGGACCACGTGTATTTCTTATCCTTTCGCAAAAGGTTCGTCAATGGTTGAGCAATTTTGGAAAATCCTTCCACAAATCGCCGATAATAACCCGCTAGTCCGAGGAAACTCCGGATTTCCTTAACATTCTTCGGAGGTAACCAATCTCGAATAGCCTCCGTCTTCTGAGGGTCGACACGAACTCCGTCTGATGAGATTACATGTCCGAGAAAAGTCACTTCGGACATCCAGAACTCACATTTGGAGAACTTCCCATAAAGTTGTTCGCGTCTCAACACGTCGAGTACTTGATGAAGGTGAAACTCGTGTTCCTCCCGGTCACGAGAATAAATCAAAATGTCATCGATAAAGACAACAACAAACTGATCCAAAAAGTCGATGAAAACCCGATTCATTAACTCCATGAACACCGCAGGTGCATTAGTCAATCCGAACGGCATAACCACAAACTCATAATGGCCATAGCGTGTTCGAAACGCCGTTCTCGCGATGTCCGACTCTCGAATCCGCAATCGATGATATCCGACCTTAAGTCGATCTTGGAAAATCTCAAGCTCCACAAGTTGATCTAAAAGATCATCAATACGGGGTAAGGGGTACTTATTCTTGATCGTCACCCTGTTCAACTCCCGATAATCAATACATAAGCGGAAGGAACCATCCTTCTTCTTGACAAATAACACTGGTGCTCCCCACGGGGACGCACTCGGTCGAATATAACCCTTCTCGAACAACTCTTCAAGTTGGTTCTTTAATTCCTGCATTTCGGTCGGGGCCATCCAGACGGCGCCTTCGATATCGGGACGCATCGTGCTCCAACTCAATCGTGAATTCCACATCCCTCGTGGAGGCAAACCAGTAACTCGTCTGAAAAACATCGGCATATTCCTTCACCACCGAATATCCGTTAACATCATCGATGACTTCTGTTTTGGCCATATAGCACCAATAACCGACACATCCCCGATTGAGTAACCTTACTGCTTTCATCAAATTAATGACCTTACGAGCAATGTAGGGATTACCTCCCCGAAACACACATTCAACCCCTCGTCTCAAATGATAGTGACCATACGCTTACGGACACTAATGATGGCATCATGACGATCCATCCAATCAATACCCAAGATGACGTCGTCCCTCGGCAAATCTACCACGATTAGGTCTCACGCCATACACGACCATGAAACCGAATCGACAATTCAATCTCACGACACGATAATTCGTCTACCATCGGGTAGGCCAATGACATAAGGCTCACAACTAGTAGCACTACCCGCACGTAGTCTACTCAAACATGACTCGGAAATGAATGAATGCGATGCACCAAGATCGAAAAGAGTACACACAAAGTTGAGATAGAATATCGAGTGTACCCGAGATCATTCGGGCCTCCGGATCATCGGTCTTCTTCATCTCATAAATCCGGGCTTGCTAGTCCCGGACCGACGCTCCTGTCGGATGGCTAAAAGCTCCACCTTTAGTCGCTCCCGCTGCTTTAAACGACGCCGATTGAGTGGCTCGATTAACGGCTGATCTGTTTAGGGGCACGGGATGACGTCCGAGTAGGTTTGGAGTCCCTACGGCAAAACGGGCCTTATGCCCAAGAATTCCACAATTATGACATGTGATAGTACGCCGACACTTGGTACCGAGGTGACCAAGTTCCCGCAGCTATAACAGTGATGGCCGAATCGCCGCTCGAGACCGAGATTCCGCGGGTCTAGACGACACAGAGGTCGCTCGTAAAGCGGAGCCCGCACGGGGTTTCTTGAAAGTGGCGACTCCGCCGACCGATTACGATTCTGGACTTCTTGCTAGCGACGAAGGTTGCCGCTTAGCAATTTCTTTAGCAAGAAGCTCGTAGGTGAGAGCTTTCTCAATAAACTCGCCAACGTGGTGCAATTATGATTAAGTAAATCAAGTCTCATACGGGGTTTCACCTCTTCTGAAATACTTGATCTTGTCCGCTTCGAGTGAATGATAGATGAGGCGAACGGAAGAAGTTCCCGAAATTTCTCGGCAATGGCGAGAACATCCTCGTCTGGCCGAGGGGTCGGGGTGAGCAATTCCGACTGACTTGGCCTCCCGAGTGGGGCCGGATAATACCTCTCCATCATGAGAGTCTTGAATCGCTCCCAAGTACAAGATCCTTCGGTGGGCTTCAACGACAACCACCAAGAATGTGCGCTCTTACCCGTAGTAAGCCGCAACAAACTTTGTGTCCCTCGGACACTCTACCATAGCAAACAGCCTTCTCGAAATGCTCGAGCCAATGAATGATATCTGCCGCCTGACGAGCCCTCAAAAGTAGGTGGCCTTCGCGAGAGATATCGCCGATGATGTTACTCACATTCCTCTCTTGCCTCCGAGGTGGCGGCGGAGGAGCTGCCGATTCGATTGACGGAGTTATGCATCGTCTCCATCAACCGAGCCATCCGAGTCATTTGGGCCATCATGCCCCGCATAAATGCGAGTGGATCAACCGGACACCCTCTCGACCGAGCCGTGTCTCCGGTACGACTCCGATAATGAATGATCGCGTCTGTGTGAATGAGTGGCAGCGTTGCCGCCGATGAATTAGCATTATTCCTCGCGTTTGCACGTGTATTCGCACGAGTTCCTGGATTCGCCCGCTCCACGCCTCGTCCTCCACGTCCTCTCGCCACCCTTTCCATATCAAGTGGAAAGTCATATGATGATTATATGTCTCGCATGAGTATCACATTATGATTATATTATGAAATGATGAAAATGAGCATACGCGCTCAAATACAGCGATTACATGAATGATCAATTGACGTGACATGATTATCGATGAAGTTCTTGAAATGATTATCTTGAATGAGTTAACAAGATTAATGATTCGATCTTCCCGATCAACAATGAACAATGAAATGAATTGGTGATTAATGAGTTAACTCGATCATTCCGGCCAAAATGACAATGATGATTGAGGATTGTTAATCGATGAATTATGAATGAATGAATAATGACACAAATTAAACCATCCCATTAGAAATCTTACGATTCTTGGTCCGATTGGCTCGGCATTTGCACAGTCACACGTGACGCGAAAGTCCAATGATACTAGTCCAATGACGACGATTTCAAATGAGACATGACTTGGAGGGTAGTATTCAAAACCACGCTCCGATACCAACTCAGTAACACCCCAAACTAGGCGGATATTACGGTGCCGTGAATCCCCGACTGGGACCCACTGAGCAAATGAAAAGGGTGAATTAAATAATATAATTGTAGTACCGAACCATATTATATTTCCAAACTCTCCGATGAGGAGTTTAAGTTCAACACACCAGACAATACTGAATACTAGTGTATTTTATATGAAGATAAAATACACCACCGAATAAATAAACATTACAAACGGAATTTGCAAATGAAAATACGAATGACGAAATAATGAAATGATCAAAATGATGAACAAACGGAATGACTGGGCCCCTACTAGTATCATCGGGACTCGCCGCCAACATGCTCTTCCCGTGCCTTTGCCTTGCCGTGACACGAAAACAAAATCCCCCAACGGGGCCGATACGTAACAACAATCCTCAAGAGTTGAAATCACACAATCATGAATTAATCGAAGCTATGAAATATTCTTAATTATGAATTACGCCAAGAGGAGTACCATAGTACGCCCGTAATGTTACGTGCAAGTGTACAAGACGAATGTCAGGACACATCCGTCCTTGTACCTAATTAGTCTCACGGAGGTAAGCGTTACTGTGCAGTGCATACCCAACGTATCGGTGAACCCAATACATGACCATCGTGTGCCCGACTAAAAATTCCACACACCACACCCGCCACGCAATATGAACCGTAAGGTCATATGAACGAGAATGACCGTAATGAATATCAATGAATAAGTAATAATCGACAAAGTCAAGAATGACTCACCGAGATGAGAGTAATAATGAAATGAATGATAGCTCAACGAAAAGATTGGAACCGCTGCCTTTATGATCAAGTGATTAATTGACAATAACAAGTTTTAATATGATTAATACAATGATGAATGAGTTATGATTATGAGTAATCAACAACAAAAGGAATGAGTATCCTTTTAACCGAGTAAGAATTAACTTACTCAATACCGATGAAGAATGTCCGTCCACGAACAACGTCCTAACCAAGATACCGATCGCTCGAACAACCTTAATTCAATACAATTGCCAACAATCCGATCAATAACGAATTAAACACGAATATAACGAACTCAAGACGTCGATACGATTAAACCAAGTTCATTGGGGCATTATATCGAACACTTTGAGGCCAACTTTGATTGATTACCACTAAACCTCAATAATACCAACTCAAATCCCCAAGAAGTGCTTCAAATCAATAAAACATCTCCAATACGATCAATAGTCCATTATGAATATCCAAAAACGTGATTATAACAACCATTAATCGGAAATCCCCAAATCCAACTCGATATTCAAAGTGTTCTTGAATAAATCTCTCAATAATCCAATGAATCCTTATACAAACTCATAATCATAAACATATCCCTTCATATAACATGATTATATCGTCTAAAACATTATATCTCGACACAAAATCGAAATCCAAGGTGTTGAAGAAATTACCTCTTGAAGATCCAACCACTTCGATCCGATGAACACGAGTTATAACGAGTATCCAAGCTTCCCAAAGGAATGAAGATGATGAAGATTACACACTCAAGTGATTTATGATGATGAAATCACTCTCTCAACACTCTCTCTCGGATGAAGTAGGAAAAATGAAAAAGTGAGGTGAAATGACCCGGCCAAGTCATTAGAAATCGCCGGAAGTTACGGCCAGAACTTCGCCCTCTTACGGCCGTAACTTTCCAAGTCAACGGCCTTACGGCCAGAATCGCCAACTCAGATGGCCGTAGAATTCGCTATTCCGAAAGCTCGCCGATGACATACGGCCAGAATCGTTTCCTTTAGTTACGGCGTAATCGCCTTAAATCAAAAACACCGCCGACCTTACGGCCGTATCGCACACCTTACGGCCGTAACTCGGATGATACGGCCGTATCCGGCCAACCTTACGGCGTAACCCGCCTTCCAAAAATGGCCGGACAACCCTCCTGCACAGACGGACGATCCGGCCAAGCCTTACGGCCAGATTCGCCGACTTACGGCCGTATGCCGCAACCCTACGGCCGTAAGTCACCCCGATCGGCAACACCCGAAATTACGAACGCCACTTACGGCCGTATCTCACCTTCCCTTACGGCCGTAACTCACCTTCGCCAAAATGCCCGGGCGACTCTTGGACCACTTACGGCCAGAATCGCCACCTTACTACGGCCGTACCCGCTAACTTACGGCCGTATCCCAGAACCTTACGGCCGTAACTCGATGCTGGCCAAGGTGAATCAATCCGATAATTCCGATTCCACGATACGACTGATGAATGATCCGACATAACATACGAATGTGAAAATGAACAAGTCTAACACGAGCCAAAGATGATACTCTCAGTACAAGGCTATCAATCACAATGAAAATGATAATACTCCCGTCTCGATCTAAAAATGGAGATAAAATGACGATCGGTAACTGATATACGATTACAACATGCCAACATTGAACGCAATTGAGTGATTCATGAATGATGAGTGATTATTAATGAGTGAGAATTACTGAGTGACAATTACAGACTGATAATTACTGAATGAAAATGAATGAATTACAACCGGGTATTACACTACAGGTGTGGGAGCCTGTATCGGAGAGGGATCCCTCAGGGGTTGGTACCCAGATGGGAGATGGATCCCTTACGGGTGTGGGTTCCCATAAAGGAGATGCAGATTTTGGCTCCGAAGGGGCAGCCGACTTGCTAGAATCTTCAATGTTAGCAGATAGCTGTTTATCCGTCGTTTTCGCCAAAGGCTCGGGATCTACCGTTTGCACAGTAGCAGCTATCTCTTCCGCAGGGGTTGCGCCCTGGGGGTTTGATACAGTTAGTTGCGCCGATGAAGGGGCATCCACAGAGATAACTGTAATCTCTGCAGCCTTGGCTTTGGAAAGCCTTCTTAGCTTGCTTTTCGGCTTCTCACCAGCAAGGGGAGTTTTGCTGTGAGATCTCTTCCTTTTCTTTGATGTCTCCTCGCTCCCAGACTTCAAAGTTATGTCCCTGGGATCAGCAGAAATGGTCATATTTTGGACAAAGGGTCTCGTCCCAGTCAGTCCGTCTCGGTTGAACACGTAGGGCTTACTTCCTCCTATATATTTCCGCTGGCCAATCTTCTTGGCTTCTTTTGATTGCGGCACACCGCATTTGGTCAGGATATAGTTAAGAATAAGACCGAAGGATTTCTTCTGTGAAGCAGGTTTAGAAGCCTCTTCCTGCAGTCTTTTTAGGATAATTTGACACCAATTGACCTTTTCTCCAGACATGATGGCGACCATCATTCTGAATCCAAGGTTGGTGCACATCTCAATAGCACCAGTCCCGTTCTTAACCACACGACAACAAAAATCGGGTAAATAAATGAATGGTAAGCAAATACTTTTATTATGGCAGGACGCATGAACATTCACGTTCGATACAGAGCCAGTGAATAATCTCCAATATGTGGTGAGGACCTCTTGGGACCCAAAGGTCTCAAGTTCCTCCATAGACATGCCATCAGCAGGCAGCCTGTACAAATTTTACAGTAATCCTGGTCAACGCGGATCTCGACTCCGCGGACGGTGGCAGTGATGTAGGAAACATTTCCTCCTCTTGCCAGCGAGAAGAAACGAACATAGGCATCGAGATAGAATTCCTCGACCATTTGGTCATCGTAGATCTCAGTAGTGTGGCTTCCAAGGCGAGAGAGGCCTTGCTGACGTATCCTTGAGACGATGATCTCCATGGAGTCAACGTCATCAATTTCAGCATGAACATGTTCAACCACAACAGATCTGGCGAAGATTCATCCGTAGATAATGGTGGCGGTCTTCTTGAGAGATGTAGATGAAGTATGTGAAGATGCCATAGTAATTTCTGAAAGAGAAAGTGAGTGAAATGCAAAGAAAATGCAGTAAAATGCAATAAACATTGTAGGCTGTTTGCTCAAAGGACTCGTTTAATTTTGCAGGAAGCATAAAAATACGAAGGAAGCAAGTAACAGTCCTTTTATAGTGGGCGGGGAAGATTAGGGTTTTCAGATAGTGAACAGGCAGAGTTAAAGGATGGGAACCATCGTTTTTAAATGAACGAACAGGATGAATCAAGCATAACTGGTACATCTTATCCATCTGATTTTGAAATGATAACTGGTCCCACATCTGACATTTCGACTTCCCTTATTGCCTGAAATGGCGGTTTGAAATTATTAATTAATTTGAAAAATCACGGCGTTTTAGATAAAATAGTCCAGATATCGTGTAACGCATTTAATGCAAAGGCGTTTGATTATAAAATAGGGTATGTGGACTCAAAACTGTTTTAAAATGAATAAAATATTAGTATAATATTAATTGAACTCCCATAGTATGTGCTGTATCTGGGAAAATACAGCTTTCCCCCTTAAAAGGTACACACGGGATTCAATTCTAATAGCAATTTTTGGATTAATACTGTATTCATGGGTCATACTGTATTCCCCCTTAATTATTGCACACATCAGCTGTAGGATGAATTTATGTCTTTTTATTCCTACAGTGCTGTCGGATTGTCTGAGTGCACATATAATTAACGGTGGATACTGTATTCTTGGGTCTTACAGCATTCCCCCTCAATTGTTGAGTAAAAGCATTAAAACTTACAGGGAGTCAGGCTGTAGCATTCCCAATTCTTGTCGAAGCATACAAAATCTGGCTGTGCTAAGAGCTTTGGTAAAGATGTCGGCTAACTGGATATCTGTATGAACTTTCTCGAGCCGAACATCCTTGTTCTCAACATGATTCCTAATGAAGTGATGCTTCATATGAATGTGCTTAGAATGCGAGTGCAGTACAGGATTGTGCGTTATTGCAATTGCACTCGTGCTATCGCACATGATCGGTGTTTCCTTGACAGTGAATCCATAATCTGACAGCTGTTGTTGCATCCAAAGGATCTGCATACAACAACTACCAGCAGCATAGTATTTTGATTCAGCTGTGGAAAGCGAGTTTGCAATTGCTTTTTACTGAACCAAGATACAAGCCTAGGTCCAAGAAAGTGACAAGTACCGCTTGTACTCTTCCTATCTAGCTTGCAGCCTCCGATATCCGAGTCGCTGTAGCCAACCAAATCGAATCCGCCTTCTTTAGGATACCATAGTCCTACATCGACTGTTCCTTTGACGTACTTCAGGATTCGTTTAGCTGTTGTGAAGTGTGATTCTTTAGGTGCTACTTGATACCGAGCACACACTCCTACAGCAAACTGGATATCGTGCCTGCTAGCTGTTAGGTACAGGAGTGAGCCAATAAGCTTCATGTAGAGTGATTGATCAACCGGCTTTCCAGCTTCGTCAGCACTAATTTGCGCGGAAGTGCTCATGAGGGTTGACGATGATTTGGAGTTGTTCATCCCAAATTTGTTGAGAAGCTCCTTGCTGTACTTTTCCTGATTTATGAAGATTCCTGTTGGCAACTGCTTTACCTGCAATCCTATGAAATAACTAAGTTCTCCCATCATACTCATTTCAAATTTACTTTGCATGAGATGAGAGAACATTTGACATAGATCAAGAGGTCATCACCTTCCTGTATCTTAAATATAATATCATCTACGTATATTTGAACCATCAGGAGGTCATCACCTTCCTGTATCTTAAATAGGGTCTTGTCCACAACACCTTTCTCGAATCCATTATTGGTTAGGTACAGGGACAGGGTCTCATACCACGCTCAAGGTGCTTGCTTAAGTCCATACAGTGCTTTCCGTAGCATGTATACAAGGTCTCCGCCTTCTGTGTTGACAAACCCTGGTGGTTGTTCAACATAGACTTCTTCGGCAAGGTCTCCATTTAGGAATGCGTTCTTGACGTCCATTTGATATACAATAAAGCTCTTATGGGCGGAAAAGGCTAGAAATATCCTAATGGCTTCTAGTTTGGCAACAGGGGCAAATGTTTCATCGTAGTCTATTCCTTCTTCCTGTCTGTAGCCTAGTGCGACTAGACGGGATTTGTTTCTGATAACAAGTCCATTCGCATACTTCTTGTTTATAAATACCCATTTTGTTCCAATTACGGCTTGATGCTCAGGTTTGGGTACTAGATACCATACGTTGTTTCTTTCGAAACCATTAAGCTCTTCTTCCATAGATGTAATCCAGTGAGAATTGTCTAGAGCTTCTTTACTAGAAACAGGTTCGGATTGAGCTAAGAATACAACGATATTGCACATATTAAGTCTTCTAAGTTCAGCTTGAGACTTCCATATAGGAAATGGAGATATCTTAGATTCGGGTTCTTCTTGCGCACATAGTACATTTCCTTGTGTACTCTGTATTCTCCTACGGGTAGATACACCAGCATCAATGTTTCCTATGATCAACTCCTGTGGGTGATCTCTCAACCATATTCTGTTGCGTTCTAATTCGGCGTCCCGTACTGTATCTTGAGTTGCTGTAGTTTCAGCTTCAGCTTGTATAGCATCAGCTTCATCTACTTCTGTTCTTACAGCTGCGGGGTTGATTTCTAAGTCAACGACAGACTCTATAGGAGTTGGAGGGTCATTAATGGTGAGTTGTTGGATATTCTGAGTAACATCTTCTACTCCTGTAGGACCATGATGCGGTTCGTCGAACATTACATGTACTGATTCCTAAATTGTCAGCTTCTGTTTATTAAAGATCCTGTAAGCTTTGCTGACAGAGGAATATCCTACAAATATCCATTCATCCGACTTCTCATCGAAGGTTCCAAATTGATCATTCCGGTTGTTCAAAACATAGCACCTGCATCCGAATATGTGAAAGTACGAAACTAATAGAGTTTTGTTGTTCCATACCTCGTATGCTGTTTTATTGTGATGTTTGTTGATGATACAGTAATTCTGTGTGTAGCACGCTGTATTGGTGGCTTCACCCCAGAAACGATGTGGCAACTTGCTTGTGGCAATCATGGTCCTTGTTACTTCTTTGAGCGTCCTGTTCTTTTGCTCGGCAACTCCGTTTTGTTGAGGTGTTCGGGCAGCTGAGTATTCTTGCAGTATCCCATTTTCCGAAAAGTATTTCTCTATAAAGCGGTTAGTAAATTTAGTACCTCTGTCGGAATGAATGGACACGATACTCAACCCTTTCTCATTTTGAAGCTTTCTCAGGTGCTCAGGCAGCTTTGATGCTGTTTCCTTCTTCTTGCTTAGGAAGATTGTCCAAGTATACCTGGAAAAATCATCAACAATAACGAGACAGTAATTCTTACCTCCCAAACTTACCGGGTCTACTGGAACGTATAGATCCATATGTAACATTTCTAGAACTCTGTGAGTGGAAAGGTAGGATTTGCTCTTCAGGGTGGTCTTGATTTGTTTGCCTTTCTAACAGGGTCCACAGACGCTGTCTTTTTGGAATGACACATTGGGCAAACCTCTGACCATTTCCGAGCTTATTGATCGTCTTGAAGTTGATGTGAGACATTCTCTTGTGCCATAGCTAGCTTAGATCTGCAGTGCCTTTGGAAACAAAATAAGGAATTGTGGATCTCGTAGGCATCCAGTCAGCAATATACATATTACCTGATCTGCTTCCTGTGAGCACAACTTCTTTGGTCAGGATATTCTTGACTCTACAGTGATTTATATAGAATTTCACCGAGAACTGTTTGTCACGGAACTGGCTAATCCTAAGTAGCTTATATTGTAAGCCTTCAACATAAGCTACATCGGTGACTTTGAATTTTCCTACAAGCAGGGTTCCCTTCCCTCTTGTTCTTCCTTTTGATTTATCACCGAAGCGCACTTTTAGACCGCTACCTTTTATGTAATCTGACAGCTTGCTTTTGTCTCCTGTCATGTGCCGAGAACATATGCCGTCGAAGTACCAGATGTCTTTCTCTAAGATGTCATGTAGGCAAAGAAATTAAGTAGATTTAGGTCCCCTTTGACTGTTGGGTCCATGGATGTTAGTGCCTTTAGGTACCCAGATTTGCCTGACAGCAATTGGCTTGTTTTAGGTTACTTTAGGTCCATTCTGGCGATGTCTACGTGGGGAAGGCACGTAGTCGCTGTAACCTTGATAATTATTATGCATGAAAAATTCAGGGTTATTATTATTAATCCAGTACGAATGCCATCTTGGAGGTGGAGCCATTTTCTTCGGCCTTACAACTTGCCTTCTGGGTCTCCACTTGGATTCCCAAAGATGTTGCTGATACTGTGCGGCTACCTGCCTTTGTGATAGATAACGAGGCTCCTGTATCCAATATCTAGGCGCGCTGTACTGTTGGAAGTACTGCTGTGCGGGCCTTTGATATTTGGGTACAACCTTCTTTCTGAACGGCTGTTGGCGCTTTTGATATGCTCGGGGAGCATGCTATTGGTTACGCCTTACAGGTCTGAATGGATGAGGATTCCGCTGTCTATGATATGACTATGGTGCTGGAATGGCAGCCTTTGCTGTTCGCGGTGCAACATGTACCTTCACAGGACTCGGGATTTCTTCTGATACAGGAATAGGTTCCACACCCCTGACAAACACAGTACCAGTTTTCCCTTTATTGGAGAATGAGTTGTATCCTAATCCACTTTTATCATGGGCATGTTGCCCAGTGATTAGAATTTCTTCCATCCTTTTAGATGATTTCTCGAAAGATTTCAAGATGGTCTCAAGTTCTCCTTCTCATTTTTCGAGAGTTTTTATTTTGGGTTAGAGTAGAACGAAATCATTTGTCTTGCTTTCACTGTGAGACTTAGCCTCATTTAGTTCATGAGAAAGTTGATGATTGTTCTCCATGAGTTTTTCGTGATCGACTTTGTTGTTTTCACAATCAACAGACATATTTTCGTAATTTACTTTCAGCAAGTCGTTTTCTTCCCTCAACTCTAAGTTAGAAATTTGGAGCTGTATGTTTTCATTTTTCAATATCTCATGGGCCTTTTGAATGTTTTTAAATTCATTCATCATGTTTTCAAAGGTATGAGATGCATTTATAGGAGTATTTGAGGTTGAGCTTACCTCATCATCGCTATCTTCGTCTTCTGGTATGTCTTCGGCCATAAGGCACATATAGGCTTTATCTTCGAATTCATCATTGGACGAGTCACTATCAGTGACTACCTAAAAACATTCTTCGGACTTTGTTGGCGCGGGGAAGGCTTCTGATTCGCCAATCAGGGCCTTGAGCTAGTTTTTCCAAGCACGTCTTCTTTTGTCTTTTTCTTGTTGCTCGGCTTCCGGCAACTTTTGAACTCTAGGGTGAGGACATTTATTTGCATAATGTCCTGGTTTCCTGCAATTGTAACACATGTTAGAATTACCATAGGAAGATTCTGTAGTTACCTTGTGAACAGGCTTGGGCCTTTAGGGAGTCTTTCCAGACTGTTTGATGAATTTCTTGAATTTATGCATGAGGAGCGCGATTTCATCTTGTGACAGGATATCATCGTCACTGTCAGCATTCTTGTGGGAAGACTTTGATGTGCTAGGCATGTTATGTCTCCTGTTGGATACAGCGGCTAGCGCTGTAGTCCTCGCAGGTGATTCTTCGGTTTTCTCTCTCCTGTCAATATCATACTCAAATGCTTTGAGGTCAGAGAAGAGGTCAAAGTATATATGTCATTAAGATTACATGACATACGCATAGCTGTGGTTTTAATGTCCCATCGGGCAGGGAGAGATCTGAAAATTTTTAGGTTCTTCTCCTTTCGGGTATAAATTTTGCCCAACGCTTCAAGTTCACCGACAATGCCAGTGAATATGAGGTCAAGTTCCTCAAGAGTTTCAGTTGGTTTCATTTCGAAAGATTTGAATTGCTGAGTTAGTTGAAATCTTCTTTTCTTTTGAGAGCTCAGTTCCCTCACAAATCATCTTGAGTTTTTCCTAGATTTCTTTGGCTGTGTTACAGCTCTTTACCTTCGAGAACGTGCCTTTATCAAGAGTGTCAAATAGCGCATTCTTAGCAACATTGTCGAGGTTGGCGCATTTTCGATCATCTGTGGTCCATTGTTCACGCTATTTCTCGAGCATCTTGGCATGAGCTTGGCCTTCAATCCTTGCGGCCATATTCACCTTCATGATTTTATGGGGCCTTCTTGGATGACGTAAATCATCTCTTCATGCATGGCGGCAGGATGAGCCTCCATCCTAATTCTCCAGTCATCAAACTCGTTAATGGAAAACATTGGTACCTTATTAATCAGTGAGGTATCCATGTCTAAGATTAGGAAAGATAAAGAAGTTTTGAAAAATAAGTGATTTAAGGATCTGATTCGGTTAAAAAAATACGACTGATTCTTTTTAAAATCAACTGCTCCAATACCACTTGTTGGCCACTAAGTATACAGAATACAGCTGGGAAAGTGTTTAAGCAACAAGCTATACGATTTTCAAATAAGAGTGCGTAGTGGAAGTCTGTTAAGGTAAGTTTCTGTAAATACAGCATCTAAGTTTTTTCCTGTTTTCTTGGTGCGTACAGGGTATGTAGTGTATACATGTAAAATAATCATAGTAATGAAAACAGTAAGTTGCAGAAAGTAAATGACACAATATTTATAGTGGTTCAAGATAAACCCCTCTACGTCCACTGGTCCTCCACGTAGGAGTGAAAATGTTTATTATAAGTACTACGTACACAACTATGTGTCTATAATCAAACCTATCCTTGTATCGTTCACAGAGATTGATACAAAGACTGTCGCTTTCAACCGTTCACACAGATTAGTCAAATCTTTCACTTGACTTGCTTCTTCACACACAGTTCCGAAGCTTTGTCTCTTCAATGCAGATTGTTGTGTCAAGAATTAGCACTTTCCGACCGGCGATCGCCTCGGAGGTCGGGCGACCGAATCACTGCCGAGCGGCCAAGGCAGAACTGCCGACCAGCGACCAGGCGCCCGAGCCTTTACCCAGCGGACAAGCTAGACTGGCCAACCGAACGTCCCAGGATGAATCCCGGTGCCGAGCGATTGACATCAATACGATCGCCTCTCGGTACTCGGCGACCGACTCCTGGCGACCGACTGGAGACGATCGGCTCTCGGTACTCGGCGACCGACTCCTGGCGACCGACTGGAGACGATCGGCTCTCGGTACTCGGCGACCGACCCTTGGTGACCGACTGGAGACGATCATCTCTCGGCACTTGTCGACCGACCCTTGGTGACCGACCAATGCCGACCCTCAGAAACTGGCCGATGGCGACCTCTGATGACCAGCTAGGGACGACCGCCTCATGACGATCAGGGCCGATGGCCATCCAGTCGGCAAAGGCCGAGCCTCAAGACTGGCACCACGTGCAAGGGCCGAGACAAGATCCGCGAATCACGGGTCATTGACCACTGGCGTGAATCTTTCCACCACCCGACAAGCCGAAAGCCGCGCAGGCCGCATGTGATCGACTCGGACGCGTGGCCGCCCTCATTGACCGCCACCGGTTACTGCTGGAGCTGACTTTAGGCATCGCCACCTCTTCCTTGGACTTTAGCCCGACAAATGGTGATCGCCCCATTATAATATTGGCCGGCAGACGATCGCCACATTATTATAATGGCCGGAAGGCGATCGCCCACCAGAGGACAGGACCCGGCTGCCACTATAAATACAAGGCATCCTGCACTTGTCCAGGGGACCGAATTTTGACCGCATAAAAAAGGCTCCAGAACTTCAACTCCCTTCGGATTACACGCAAGACAGAAGCAAAACATCAAGCACTTGGCTATCTCCAACTCTTGGCAACAACTTTCATTCGGTCTTACTTCTCCCGGCCTCTCTCATCAGGCAGACGATCGGTGGGGACGAAGAACACCGAGCTTCGCTCAAGAGCCGGATTAACAGAGTCTTTTTACACTCATTGTATTTAGATTTCTCTCATTAATACTTGTATCCACGAATATTTGTATTAATATCATCTCGCGAGAGCATTCAAGCCCGGGCCTAACAAACCCGGCAAATCTTGTATTATTTATCTTCTCTCGGAAGTGCTCCCGCAATTGTTGTTTGTTGTCCGTCTTCCAGCAGTATTAATCTTCGGATAAATATTTTGGGCAACAACAATTGGCGCTAGAGGAAGGGGCGTCCAACCCTCGAATTTTTATACCTACCGTCCCGAAGAACACTCACTGTTCTCGGGGCAGATACTTGAAGTGACACTTACTGCACTTCAAAGAAATCCTTCAGAAATCATGTCTTCCGCCTCCGCGTCGAAGAAAGCCGCTGACCAGCCGGCCAGACCCCCCGTTCCGTCCCAGTCCGAGCCGCAGCCGATGGTGGAATGTAGCCGCCGCGGTCAGAGACACTCGATCCCATCCCGGGATGGCGGCCCGAGCCTCTCGCTCGATCAGTTCCGAACTAATGAACAGATCGAAGAGGCCATAGCCGCCCTTCAGGAACGACGGAGTGCTCTCAACGCGCCTCCCTCTATCACCCCCTCGGCCTCCCACCGGAAGTCCAAGTGGAAGCTCAAGGCGTTACTGGCCGAGCGATCGCCAGGAGGCTCTCGTCCGCAAGAAGAGGCGCTCGGCAGCCGGGGCACCTCTGTCTTCGATCGCCTGGGCAGTGACCCGACCTGGCGACCGGGGCAGTCCGGCCCCAGCTACGAGACGACGGAGTTTGAGTCCGTCACCAGGAGCTCGGCCTACCCGGCTCCTAGAAGGCAGCCCAGCCGTCTCGCTCCCCCTCGCCAAATTGCCGAGGTCGGCAGCAGCGGAGTCCGGAGATCGGTACACGATCGCCTTGGCTCCCGCCCCCAAAGCCGATCGGCAAGCGACCGAGTCACGGCAATAGCTGCGATGCAACATCAGCTCGACGACATGAAGGCGCTCCTGGAATCCGGGGCAGGCGCCATGAAGACGATCGCCGAGCCGAGCGAGCCGCTCGCGATCGACATCGAGCTCGCCCCCATGCAGCACAGGATCGCTCCCCCGCAAACACCCATGTACGAGGGGCGATCGGACCCCCAGACGCACCTAAGGCAGTTCAACATCTACATGACCGGGTGTGGGGCATCGGACGCGACCCGGTGCCGAATGTTCCCTTTGACACTAGACGACCTCACCCACCGGTGGTACACCTCATTGCCACCTCGGTCCATTGGCTCCTTTAACGAGCTGGCGCACGTCTTCACGGAACACTTCGCCACCAGAGTCGTCCGGCCTGAAGGTCGCCTTCGCATGATGCGAATCAAGCAGGGAGAAGAAGAGTCCGACTCGGACTACATCGACCGGGTAGACGGGATCATCCTCAACGGCGAGCCCGTAAGCGATGAGACCGCCCTCTACGCGGTCCTAGGAGGATTTCAGGGTTTTTCGCCTATGTTCAGGCATCTCACGAAGAACCAACCTACAACCTACGCAGCCTTCCGGGCTAGAGCCGCAGATTTTACGCCGTGCAAAGGTTCCTTCTTAGCCTCGTGAGCGCGATCGGCGCTCGGATAACGATCTCCCGCCCGATCGCCGATATCGACCTACGAATAAAGCGATCGGCACTGAGCGACGATCGGCGATCTTCGGCCCGATCGCCGATCATCACGCTACATCATCGCAATCCGGCGACACGATCGCCATTTACATCCCAAAGATCTAACATGACGGACTAAGGCATAAGATCGCCTCCACCGCACATCATAAAAGCCATGGTCTCGGGCAATCGATGGAACCGGCCGCCGGCCATGCAAGGTCCCTTTCGCTGAGATCGCCCGCCCTTCGTTTAAATACGAGGCCGCGTAGTTTGAGGGCTCTCCAACATTAATCGGTGGACCCATGCCACAACCCCGTCTCAACGTACACTGCCGAGGTCGGCCATCTCCATGGCTGTCCGAGGTGGAAGCAGCTAACAAGCCGCGGAGGTGGAGTTGATTCATCCGACGCCGCCCGCGCAAGGACTCCTATAGACCGAGACCGCACGCCCTTCGTTTAAATACGAGGCGAGGCGCGGCTAACAGAGGACCCTCATAATAAAGTGAGTCACGAGACACTCAATGTCTTCGCGCACCAAGACACGGTCATGGAGTCGGTCCATCGATCTCCGCGACCGTGCACGATTCCTCAAACAAGCGAAACCACCAAGTTTCGTGGGGATCGCCAATATTGTTTTTGCAGGTACAAGACCGAAAGATAGCTAGCCAATCGACCATGATAGCCCAAGTCCGAATCCTAAGTCAGCTCAGGAAGATCGCCCGTCCTCATCCATACACGATCGCCAGCAAGAACCACCTCGCCCCATGTCTTCAACATAGGAGCAAGCTGGGGGGCAATTGTTGTGTCAAGAATTAACACTTTCCGACCGGCGATCGCCTCGGAGGTCGTGCGACCGAATCACCGCGAGCGGCCAAGGCGTAATCTGACCACCGACTGAGCGACCGAGCCTTTACCCAGCGGACAAGCTAGACTGGCCAACCGAAGGTCCCAGGATGAATCCCGGTGCCGAGCGATCGACATTAATACGATCGCCTCTCGGTACTCGGCGACCGACTCCTGGCGACCGACTGGAGACGATCGGCTCTCGGTACTCGGCGACCGACTCCTGGCGACCGACTGGAGACGATCGGCTCTCGGTACTCGGCGACCGACCCTTGGTGACCGACTGGAGACGATCATCTCTCGGCACTTGCCGACCGACCCTTAGTGACCGACCAATGCCGACCCTCAGCAACTGGCCGATGGCGACCTCTGATGACCAGCTAGGGACGACCGCCTCATGATTTATCGGGGCCGATGGCTATCCACGGCAAAGGCCGAGCCTCAAGATCGGCACCACGTGCAAGGGCCGAGACAAGATCCGCGAATCACGGGTCATTGACCACACTGGGCAGAATCTTTCCACCACCGACAAGCGCCGAAAGCCGTCGGTAGGGCCGCATGTGATCGACTCCGACGCGTGGCCGCCTCATCGACCGCCACCGTCACTGAGCTTTGACTTTAGGCAGATCGCCACCTCTTCTCGACTTTAGCCCGACAAATGGGTGATCGCCCCATTATAATATTGGCCGGGCAGATGATCGGCACATTATTATAATGGCTTAAGGCGATCGCCCACCAAAGGACAGGACCCGGTGCCACTATAAATACAAGGCATCTGCACTTGTCCAGGGGACCGAATTTTGACCGCATAAAAAGGCTCGAACTTCAACTCCTTCGGATTACACGCAAGACAAAAACATCAAGCACTTGGCTATCTCCAACTCTTGGCAATGACTTTATTCGGTCTTACTTCTCCCGCCTCTCTCATCGTGTAGACGATCGGCGGGGACGAAGAACACCGAGCTTCGCTCAAGAGCCTGACACAGAGTCTTTTTACACTCATTGTATTTAGATTTCTCTCATTAATACTTGTATCCACGAATATTTGTATTAATATCATCTCGCGAGAGCATTCAAGCCCGGGCCTAACAAACCCGGCAAATCTTGTATTATTTATCTTCTCTCGGAAGTGCTCCCGCAATTGTTGTTTGTTGTCCGTCTTCCAGCAGTATTAATCTTCGGATAAATATTTTGGGCAACAACACAGATCTGTCACACACAGTTCAGGAAAAGCAAGGCTTTCTCAGTCCACACAGGGTTGATGGTTTTCTTCAAATGTAAGATCATGGGTTGAACAACAACTTGACTTTCTTGGGCTATGACCTGATGATGTGTTGTTCAAGGTTGAGCACTTGTATATTTCTTTTCTCAGGATTGGCAGTATACTTGAAGAAATATGTTTGCTCTTGATATACCGTTCTTGAGATGTTCACGAGTGCATCTCAGTATATCTCAGTTTGATCAGTTCTCAGATCTTGATCTTATGTATATTCGTATGTTCGAGTATATTCGTGTGTTCGGATCTTCAAACTTCGGGGTATATATAGCCTTTGGAATAGATCCGTTGGGAATAGATCGGTTGAGCAAAAGGTCCATTCCAACATGTTGATTGACTTGCACAGTACAAGATCCGGATTTTTCTCCTTGTCTGAAGATCTTTGTCGGCTAGTATTTAAATACTTTATCCAGTTAGTATTTAAGTACTTCTTTTCAAACGGTGACTTGGGTTTAGCGTTAAAGCAGATTCCGTTCCAACGGTCTTCAGTCCTGTTGGATAAGCATTAAAAGATCTCAACACTTACAGCCTGTATGCTGTATCTAACATGTTGCGTTTACAATGCTGTAGCTGTAAGTTCCAACGTTGTAGGCTATCTTAGTGCTGCTGTATGTAAAGATGTTGTATGAAAGTTTCAGGACAGCTTCCATACTTGGTGTCATATCGACAGGTGAGCTTCTTGTTGTATGATGGCACTTTATACTTTTGCTGTATGATGAGGCACTTGACGTCTTGCTGTATGATTGGCTTCGGGACAGCTACTTGCTGTGTGTTGGTACTTTATCAAAATACGGTACATGATTGTTTATCCCAATACGTTGGTATTGTGTTTAAATACAATACTCATTATGTAGGAAACTGTAGTGTCTTTAGATAATAAGGACTTTAAATAATATATAACAATCAGAGGAATTATAATGATTTAATCCATATATAATTCTATTTGTTAGGTCATATCCAATACGATGTCTCTACATGTATCTTCGACGTGATATAACATCTCATGTTCATGACCAGTAAAACATAGTCATCGTATCATTATCATACTAGTAATCATCTTACTAGGGATATCTAGAATAAATATTCTTTAATGCTTTAACGAGCTTTACTATCAAGTCACATACTTGATGATCATATGCAGAATATTAATTCAAAAATATAATCAATATTAAATAATAATATATGTCTCCACATTATTATCAAAGAGTAGATGTAGAGCATAATTCTAACATTCAAAGAACCCGTTAATTCACCGCATCGCCCTTCGCGCGTTCACGAGCCGGACTGGAGTGCCGATTTGATTGCGAAGATCGAGCAGTTCTTCTCCGTTGCCATTCTTAACTGGGTCGAGCTGGAGATAGACTTTCGTTACCATTCTCAGGCCGGCCTAATGAGGGGGCCCATAGCTGGGGTTAGGCCTTTGGTCGAGGTCAAAAGGGGAACTCGGTTTCCTGACTGGGTTGTTCACCCCAATTTCGTCTTTCACGAGGATTGTGCAACTTGCATATCTGAGGGGGACAAGTGCTTAAAAGCCGTGGACATTGTAGGATGTAATTTTCTTCATACTTGCTTTCATTTTTCCTCCTATCTCGCCCTGGGTTAACATTTATTTTTGTGCAGATCTCTCAATGGAGGACATCCAGAAGGTTGATGAGGAGCACGTTGACCTGGTCATAGAGGCTCGTAAGAAGAAGAGGTTGTACCGGCTTAGGGGAGTTGAGAAGAGGCATGTAGATATGGAGGCTCGGAAAAAAGAGTTGCAAGATAAGGGGGAGTCGTCACTTCTCAAGGAGCTACCCATTGCTCAAGCTGGAGTACCATCCGAGCCTGACGCCTAGGTCGATGAGGGGCCTACTGAGGAGGCTTACCCTTCTCCGATGCGAGCCCAAAGTCGAGGCCAAGGGCACTCTCAAGAAGCAGGCCGAGAGTGAGGGGCGGAAGTTGAGGTGGAAAAGCGCCCGAGTCAGAAGAGGCAGAGGGAAGAGAGAGGCTGGGATCGAAAAGAGCCTTCTCAAAAAAGAGCTGTTCCACCACCACAGGGTTCAGTCTCAGCTTCCGTCCTTTCTGATGCCGAGATCAAAATCATGGTTGACTCCTTTGCTGCTGCGCCCATCATGTTCGGGTTTGATTCGACGGTTCGTTCTGGGGACGCCCTCAAGCTCGTATGGCCTGTCATCAAGCGCGCTATGAACAGGTCTTATATCGAGCAACTTGTTACCGACAAGCCGAGCTTGCTTCAGCTTTTCAATAGGAAGGGCTTGATTCTTAGTGAGGTACTGTTATCCGCCTCGATCTTTCATACTTCAAATTTCCTTTATGCAATCTGCTTGAACTGAGTTTGTTTTCTTTTTGTAGCTCGCCTCCATAGCCCAGCATGAGTATGCCATGTTCAGGCAAGTCGTGGATCTGGCGCACAAGAATGAGGCTGCTGCCAAGTCGGCCCAAGAATCCACCGTTAAACTTGTTGAAAAGGTTGAAGCCCTGGAGAAGGAGAAGGCTTCTCATGATGCCGTGCTGAACGAGGTTGAGCTGAAGGTTAGACAAGCCAAGGTGGCCAGGAAGTCCACGCTTGAGGATTTAGCAAAGTTAAAGGAGGCGTTGCTTCAGTCTGAGTCCGCCCTAAAGATTGCTGAGGCCGAGGTCGAGGCACAGAGGAAGAGGGCCGAGGTCTTGGCATTGGAGAAGAATGCCGCGGATGAAAGGCTGGCCTTTCTTGAGGAGCGCAAGGCCACTGTCGATCGATACCGAAAGCTCAAGCAGTATCAGGATGACTTGGCTGACGAAGCGGGCTCTGTCTACGGCGATGCCTGGTTCAATTTGTCTCGGCTCCTCTACATTGACCCTGAAGTCGAGGTGCCTCTGGAGAAGCTTGCTCGTCTTTTCATCCAAGATCCTTACAGTGTAGAAGCCAGGGCAACTCACTCTATAATCCCGTATTACGAGAATGCTCTTAAGAACATACGGGCTAGGTATTCTCAAGATGGGAAGCCAGCATGGGATCCTCCGACTCCTCAAGAGAATAACTTCGAAAACTTGATAGCACAGGCCGAGGATGAGGATGGCGCCGGACTTGGATAGTTCAGTTTTTGTCTTTGTATTTGGATAGGTTGTAAAGCCGTTTTAGCTTGAACAATGTATTTTACCTTTTTTATTTGGATATTTGTGATATCTGACCTCAATCATTTTATTGGGGCCTTTATTCTTTCATTTGTTCTTCTAAGCTTGGCCTGATTTTCAACCCGGTTCGGGTGTTCTTGCCGTATTTGTTTCTGTACTTCTCTTGTTATGTAGTTTGTGCTCAAGTTTCCTATCTCGTCTTTTCGAGATGCTTGTCTCAAACCACGAACTTGTTTCAAGCAAGTCGAGCTGTTGTGGTCGGATTATTTCAATGCATACTAAGAGACGATCGCGCCATCGTGGTAAAGCCGAGATGTATGTCTTGGTTTATTTATGTTCATTTTAGCCAGTATGAGCCAAGTGTAGACAAGCCAGGGATTGTTTGTCTTGTTTAGAACTGGATTGAAATTGTCTGAGTTAGATGTCTTAATCTCAACTCGGCATGCTGAGTGTCTTGTACTCGTTTTTAAATTTGAGCAGACTAGTTGTCAGAACTAGGCTCAGATTGTCTGAGTTAGATGTCTTAATATTAACTCGCATATTGAGTGTCTTGTACTCGTTTTGAGCGGACTAGTTGTTAGAACTAGGCTCAGACTGTCTGAGTTAGATGTCTTAATCTTAACTCGCATGTTGAGTGTCATGTACTCATTTTGATCGAACTCGTTATCAGAACTAGGCCTAATTTGTCTATAGAGTTAGATGTTTTAATCTTAACTCGGTGTGTTGAGTGTCATGTACTCATATTGAGCGAACTTGTTGTCAGAACTAGGCCCAATTTGTCTATAGAGTTATATGTCTTAATCTTAACTCGGCATATTAGTGACCAAGAATGTTATGTATGCTTTAGTCTTTATAAGAACTAGGCTTTCATCTGAATTTGCAAGAGTTGCCTTGCTTAAATGTTTAAGTCAGGCGTTAGTACTCCAGACTTGTTTTCATGTTCAGACATTATTATGTAATGACTAAGCACGTACAAATTAAGTACTTGATAGAATGATGAAAATGATTTTGATAGATAGAAAGCCATTACATTAAAGGTGTAAACGAATAGCTCGGCTTAAATTCTTCTATTGGTAATACTTTCTCAAGTGCTCTGAGTGCCATGGGTGTTTTAACTCTTTCCCCTCGGGTGTATTGAGCATGTAGGTTCCCTCCCGGATAGTGTGGGTTACAATGTAAGGGGCTCCCCAATTTGGAGAGAGCTTGTTTTGTTGAGCTTTTCGGTGAGTAGACTCAATTTTTCTTAGTACCCAATCACCCATTTCAAACACCCTCTTCTTCACCTTTTTGTCATGATAGGCCTTGGTCCTTTGTTTGTAGTTAATCATCCTTAGCTGTGCAGCTAGTCTTTTCTCATCAAGTAAGTCCAAATCCAGGAGTCTGCTATATTCATTGACCACTTCGTCATAGTTGGTTACCCTAAAGGTCGGGAGTGCCATCTCTGCTGGAGCCATGGCTTCTAAACCGTATGTCAAGGCAAAGGGTGTTTCCCCAGTCGGGCCCCGAATGGTTGTACGAACTGCCTATAGGGCAAAGGGGAGGTCGTCCAGCCACTTCCCCTCGCTTCCTTCCAGATTTTTTGTGAGGGCTGTCAAGATTAGTTTGTTGGCGGCTTCAGCTTGACCATTTCCCTGAGGATGACTAACTGAGGATTTCTTGTGTTGAAACCCGAGTCGGTTAACTCTTCAGGGAAGGCATCCAAGAATTGAAGTCCATTATCCGTTACAATCGTGTTAGGAACACCAAACCGACACCCGATGTAATCGTGTATGAAATTGATGGAGTTCTCCTTTGTGATTTTTGCCAAGGCTCTAGCTTCGACCCATTTGGTGAAGTAATCTACGGCTACTATGACAAATTTATTGCTTCTTTTGGCTAAGGGGAAGGGTTCGATAATGTCGACTCCCCACATATCGAAGGGCCAAGTCGGTATGACGAGGCTTTGTTCAATAGCCGGAACCTTAGGAAGGTCAGAGTACCTTTGAAATTTATTGCATTTTTTCACGTAGGTCTGGGCATCTTGCCTCAAGTTAGGCCAATAATATTCGAGAGTTATAACCTTAACGGCTAAAGTCCTGGCCCCCAGGTGTCCTCCATAGACTCCATTATGGACCTCGGCCAACAAGTTCTCTGCATACTTTGGAGGAATACATCTAAGTAGAGGCTTGATGAAAGATCTTCTGTAAAGCACTCTGTTCCACACGATGAACCGCGCGGTCTTCTTTTTAATCATTTTGGCAGCTAACTCGTCTCCGGGTAGCTTTCCATCTTTAAGGTAGTCCTTGTAGTCGTCTATCCAGCTTCTCTCTTCGTGGTCTATGGCCAAGATCTTTATCCTTTCAAACGCTGGCTGGTCAGCATAAATGACCAATGGATCAACGTTTTCAGCCGTAGCCATTTTGGAACGCATCGGCCTCCTTGTTGTGATCTCGACATATTAGCCTTATCTCCCAGAACTCCAAATCCTTGGTTATGTCAAGGGCGAGGTCTTTGTACTTGGTCATCATGTGGTTTTCAGTGTTGAACTCTCCTTAGATGTGCTTCACAACCAGCTTTGAATCACTGTAAGCATCCAGCTTCGTTGTTCCGAGGAACTTGGGCTTTTCAATCCTAATGATAAGGGCCTCATACTCGGCCTGGTTGTTTGAAGATGGGAACTTGAATCGCACAAAGTCTCGAGTCACGTGCTCACTCCTAGGACTGACAAGGACAACTCCTGCCCCACTTCTTCCTTTTGTAGCAGACCCATCAACGTACAAAATCCAGCAGTCTCTTGGTAGGTCAGAGAAGGGTTCTGTATCCATGAGGGCCTTTCTTTTCCGAACAGCAGGCACGTGTTCTCTTGCAAAATAGGTCTCAACTATAAAACCAGCCAAGGATTGTGCAAGTAAAGTCTTCCTCGGCTTATAGGTAATGTCAAACTCGGTCAGCTCAATAGACCAGTTCAGTAGTCGGCCCGAGCTGTCCATCTTGTGCAATATCTTTCTTAGGGGAGCATCTGTTAGACTGGTACCGCCACTAGAAGGGGGGTTGAATAGTGTGGATAAGAGTTTTAAACTCTTTTTGTGCGGAAGCTAAAATATCGGAGTAGGTAAAATGCGGAAAAGGAAGAACACAAGAAATTGTTCGAGAGGTTCGGCTATTAACGAATCCTACGTCCCCTACCTAGTTTTATCAACTAGGACTTTTCTTAGAAACTTAGAATGCACTTTCTAGTTTAGTGCCAACTCTTACAATTTCTTGATTTCCGGGCTCAAGAACAACCTCACTAAAACTCTCTTGTTTTTCCGGGTACAAGATAACCTTTATAGTAAAACAAATGCGAGTAGGAACTCGACTTTACACGATATATCGCTCTTTGATACAAGAATGTAGATTAGAAATAATAGAGCAAATCTTCTCGTATCACAATATGGAATATGTATAACTCTCGAAATATTTGCTTGGAATAGCTTGAGTATGCTTGTAAGCTCAGATAACTTGTGTGATTTCCATATCCTTGAAGTGTGCTATTTATAGCCTTCATGAGCTGAATTTACCGTTGGAACAGTTGCACAGCTTACGTACGTTATGCATCCTGGATTACATACGTTATCTCTTCTACGTACGTTATATGGTTTGTGTAGCGGCCGTAACGAACTGTGAAGAATAGTCCAGAGACATCCGATAAGATCCATTACGTACGTTACGCAAAATAGTCAACAAATTCAAGACAACGAATATTAGCGAATAACCACGAGTAATAATACATAGGAATAGAGATAGTCAAAACAATCAAACACATTCATTAGAAAATAAAGAGAGTAATAGTTCATGATAGCAAATATGCATGGAATGTTTGATCTAAAATGGAAACATCATCATAGGAAATAGAAAACATCTAATCAGGGCTCGCTTCCGGAGGTGTCGGTGGGATCCCGAAATGAGTGCAAATGCTTTTGACCATAATTTTTATCTCGCTCATCTCTTTCTCTAATTTATCCATTCCAGCGACCATCTGAGATGATGAGCTTTCTTGTCTCGGGCGAGAAGTACCGAGCTGAGACGAAGGACGAGGCCGAGTATGAGCAATCCCTCGAGACGTGATCCTCTCCTCCGGTCTCGGAAGGACACCACCATCAACTAGGCAATCGTCATCCTTAATGTACGCAAAGTAGATCCACCCACGGTTTCTCGTACGGAGATACTTCATGGTTCGAATGGTCCCTTCGGTGACGAGGCTCCCCCTAGGGATGGGAACCCCATGAATCCCTGTGAGATCGACTCCGTCATTCTCGAATATTTCAGTCAAAATTGATCCGAACGGCATTCCGGATTTCCTTTGTCGATCGACCTTAGCATAGCTCTTTATGTGGAAGATTTGTCCTTTTTACACAAACCACTTGAGCACGATGGAAGCAAAATTAACCTGATGATCCTTCCAGACATGATAAATGATTTCCATGTCTATGTTTACCAAATGATGCTGAGCATTCACTTTAGGCATGAGACAACGAGTGATATCAAATATTTATCCCGAAATCATTATTTTCAAAACGTCCTGAATGAACATCAATTACGGCTTTGTCCGACAAGAAATCACGGACCTCAGACTCATGAATTCCATGATTTTCATCGCTGTAAAGAGAATAGTCAACAATTTCATCAGGAGCGGCAAATTCTCCTTTACAACGAAATCCCTCGTTAGGGAGACCAAAGAGTTCCGATAATTTAGCGGCATCGAATGAAATTGGTTTACCACGGACTAGCGAGTTAACTACGGCTAAACCGTCAGAATCATAAGTCACGAAAAAATTCGCAAAGAATTCTTTTACACAATCCAAAAAAACAGGCCGGGCGAGACTAACAAAACGGTTAATACCGAGCATGTTGAAAAATTCTTCGATTCCAATACCGATAGAATTCAGAGATTCAAAATCGAAGTGATGGCTTGGAGTTACCTCTTCATCGATAAGCACTTTGTTGAAAATTTTGCAAGCTTGAGCATTTCGAAAGGTAGGTTCTCCTGAAGGCAAGGAAGCTGATTGAGAGGTCTCGCCTCTACATTTCTTGTTGATTCTGGACGCCATTGTTGAAGATGAACGGAGGTTATGGGAGTGTGGTCGGATTTTGTGAGGAGAAGTATTGAGTTCGTCGCAGCCGATTTAGGGAATTAGGAAGAAATGAAAAGGGAACTGTCGAATTGGGTATTTAAGTAGCAGGGTAAATAGCTGATTACGTGCGTTATACTGTTTTGGTAACGTACGTAGCGAAAAATCCCGAATTCCCTGTACTAAAACCTGCATATCGTTACGTACGTTGCCTAAACACCTGTTACGTACGTAAGGACCTATTACGTACGTAATAAACCTGCCTTAACATCCGTAAGCATGACCAAATGAGCAGTGTTTTTCTTTCGATGATGTCCCAATTTTAATGACCATTTAATGTAACTATGATGAATATGCAACACTTAAAAATGATCAACATGTCCCATTCCTAAGTTTATGCGTATAAAATTGAAAGCTTCTTCGGGTAATGGTTTTGTAAAAATATCCGCCAATTGTTCATTAGTACTAACAAATTTGAGACGTACATTCCCGTTTTGGACATGGTCACGAATAAAATGGTGACGAATTTCTATATGTTTTGTCCTGCTATGCAAAATGGGATTTTTGCTTAAATTAATGGCACTTGTATTGTCACAAAAAATAGGAGTATTTTTAAGCTCAATGCCATAATCGAGTAATTGATTTTTGATCCAAAGGACTTGTGCACATGCACTTCCCACAGCCACATATTCTGCTTCAGCTGTGGAAGTAGCGACACTAGTCTGTTTCTTACTCCCCCATGAAATCAAACATTAACTAATGAAATGAAAAGTTCCGGTGGTGCTTTTTCTATCAATTTTACATCCACCGAAATCGACATCACTATATGCAAAGAGTTGAAAATCAATGCTAGAAGGATACCACAGACCTAAGCCAGCAGTATATTTTAAATATCGAAAAATCCTTTTGCATGCAATGAAATGTGATTCTTTAGGATTCGCTTGAAAACGAGCACATAAGCAAGTAGCAAACATTATATCGGGTCTAGATGCAGTTAAATAAAGTAAAGAGCCGATCATACCTCGATACTGTTTTTGGTCAACATACTTACCTTTTTCATCTTTGTCGAGTTTAAGAGTGGAAGACATAGGAGTAGATATTTCATTGCAATCTTCCATCTTAAATTTCTTTAGGAGCTCATTGACGTACTTAGATTGATGAATGAATATTCCGTAATTGAGTTACCTAATTTGGAGTCCGAGAAAGTTTTTCAACTCTCCCATCATGCTCATTTCGAACTCTCCCTTCATAAGATTTGAAAATTCTTGGGACAAAGATTCGTTAGTTGCACCAAAAACAATGTCGTCCACATAAATTTGACAAATAAGCATATCATCACCTAAATTCTTAATAAATAGGGTATTATCAACATTACCTATTTTATACCCATTTGAAATAAGAAAAATGCTTAAACGATCATACCATGCTCTCGGAGCTTGCTTTAATCCATAGAGAGCTGTATAGAGCTTGTACACATGATCTGGATGATCATAATCTTCAAAACCCGGCGGTTGCTTGACATACACCTCCTCCTGGATGATTCCATTTAGGAACACACTTTTTACATCCATTTGATGGAGTTTGATTTTCTTGTATGCGGCAAAGGCACAGAGAAGACGAATTGCCTCAAGACGAGAAACAGGAGCAAACGTTTCTTCATAATCCAAGCCTTCTTCTTGATTATAACCTTGGGCGACCAACCTCGATTTATTTTTAATTGGGAGACCATCATCATCGGTTTTAATTTTATGAACCCATTTGGTACCAATGATTGATTTGTCTACCGGTGCCGGAACTAATTCCCAAACATTATTTCTTTCGAATTGGTTTAGCTCTTCTTGCATAGCAATAGCCCAATTCTTGTCATTTATGGCTTCATCGATATTCTTTAGTTCTGTAAGAGAAATAAACGCAATATTGTTAATACAATCATTTATATTTCTCCTAGTTCGTACGCCTTCATCGATTTTTCCGAGAATTTGTTCCATCGGATGGTCTTTCACATTTGCCCAATCTTTAGGAAGGTTGTAAGTATTCTCCTCTTGCTTGTCCGAGCTTATGTCGAGCTTCTCCAACTCCTTTGATACTTCTGACACTTCTTTAGCCGGAACCATTCCTGTATCATCATCAAAAACAACCTTTCTCGGGGGTAAAACTGTATCATCGAATTTTACAAGAATTGACTCTTCTACTAAGCCTCTTCTACAATTAAATACACGATACGCTTTACTGTTAGTTGAATAACTAAGAAATATCCCAATATCTGATTTTGAATCAAATTTACCCAAATTATCCTTGCCATTATTATGAATAAATACTTTACAACCAAATGGATGGAAATAAGATAAATTGGGCTTTTTACCTTTAAATATCTCATATGGAGTCATCATTTTGTTCCTCCTGAGATGGACTCGATTAATAACATAACAGGCGGTGTTAACGGCTTCGGCCCAGAAATATTTAGGAAGACCATATTCGTTGAGCATTGTCCGGCTCATTTCTTCTAGAGAGCGATTCTTCCTCTCGACAACTCCATTTTGTTGAGGTGTCCGAGGTGCCGAAAAATTGTGCCCAATACCATAATTATCGCACCAATCTTCAAAAATATTAGAATCAAATTCTCCACCATGATCGGTTCGGATGGATATAACTGGTAACTTTTTTTCCTTCTGGGTAACCGTACACCACTTAACAAACTCGTTAAATGCATCATCTTTATTTGCCAAGTATTTTACCCAAGTAAATCTTGAAAAATCATCGACAAGAACTAAAGTATAAAGTTTACCTGTTAAACTAGCATGTCGAGACGGACCAATCAAATCCATATGAATTAATTCAAGAATGCGACTAGTGGAAATTTCCATTTTTGGTTTAAACAAGCCTCTAGTATGTTTACCTTTAATACAGGCCTCACAAATGTGGTCCTTTCTGAAATTTAATTTTGGTAGACCACAGACAATATCGTTTTTGGCCAATTTTGAAAGAAGTGGTAAAGAGGCATGTCCCAATTTTCGGTGCCAAATAATGGCATTTTCATCGTATGAAAGTAAACATTTTTCATTGAAAGAAGATTCATCTTGGAGATCAACAATATAAATATTTCCATAACGCAATCCAATAAAAACGATTTGGTCTTTTCTCATTGTAGTGCAATGCGTACTTTCAAAAATTAATTTAAGACCGGTGTCACAAAGTTGGGAAACACTTAGAAGATTATGGCAAAGATCATCAACAAATAGAACATTTTCAATGGTAGGTAAAGGTTTCTTACCGATTTTACATGTCCCTTTTATTTGGCCCTTTTTATTATCGCCAAAGGTTACACAGCCACGATCTTCCTTTTTCAGCTCCGTGAAGAGATGTTCATTCCCACTCATGTGATTTGAACATCCACTATCAACATACCATTTATTTGATAATGTTGTCTTCCTTGCTTGTACCTACAAAAACAATTTTCTTCCGTTTTATAGGTACCCAGGCTAATTTGGGTCCTGAGGAGTTAGATACAAAAACTTGATTTTTAACAACGACCCCTTTTGGTACCCAAATTTGCTTGACCTTTATAGTTCGTCTAGAAATTCTACAGTATGTTTCGGTATGTCCTAGTTTTAAACATTTTGGACATGATGGAATTCCCATTTTTAAAGTGTCCGAATCTTTCGTGGTAATTTCTAAGGACTTTTTCATTGGAAATGAATTATACCCAAGTCCTTGTTCTGAAAGAGAAAATTTTTGACCAAATAATAATTGCTCGAATTTGTCATTACCACACGAGAATTTTCTAACATAAAGTTTCAATTCTTTCTGAGTTTTGTGTAAATCATCTCTCAGAATTTTCTCGGTTTCCAAACAATTTGTACGATCAATTGATACGTCCTTGTTTTTCAATAATTTTGAATTTTCACTTTCAAGAGATTTTATTTTCTTTTTCAAATCTTTATTACTATTGCAAATTTTTTCGTATTCATTGTTTAAAGATTCGAAAGCATCAAGAAGTTCTTCATGAGAAGAATAACTAACCTAGACTTCTTCATCGCTATCCTCGGATGCGCGGGCCATTAGAGCAAGATTTGTTTGAACTTGAGGTTCATAATCATCATCATCATCTCTCCATGTAGCCACATAGACTTCCTTCTTTTTGAACTTTACGTGAGGTGGTTTAGATGAACTCATTGGAGCAGCAGCACGACAATCTTTAGCAAAATGGCCTAGAACGCCGCACCTACGACAAGTATTGTCAAACCTTTTATTTTGTGGGAAGTGAGTCTTCTTGGATTCATCCCTTGGTTCTTGTTTGATGTCCCTCCGGCGTCTTTGTAGAAGATTTTTTAATTTCTTTATGTTTTTGGCATAAAAGGCGGTTTCTTCATCCTCTTCTTCGATGGGTTCATCTTCAAGATCGCTATCTTATTTTGCTTTGAAGGCGATCGTCCTTTCTCTCTCTTTAGGCTTTGGTTTCGAACTTCGATATTTAATGACAATCTCGTAATTGATGAGAGATCCAATGAGAGCGCTGAATTCAATGGTGTTGAGATCTTTCGACTCCATGATAGCCGTAACGGTAGCGTCCCATTCTCTTGGTAGAGATCGAAGGATTTTCTTGGCTTTATCACTACTTGATATAGGTTTCCCGAAGGAAGCTAACCCATTTTTGATATCCGAGAAGCGGTCAAGCATAGTAGTAATGCTTTCTTCTTCTTTCATAGTGAAGAGGTCATAATCGTGAAGAAGCATATTGATTTTTGTTTCCTTCACTTGACTCGTACCTTCATGGGTGATTTCGAGCATTTTCCAGATCTCTTTAGCCATCTCGCAGGAAGATATCCTATTGTGATCCTCTGGGTTGAGAGCACAGTAAAGCAGTTGAGTAGCTTTACTATTGAAGTGATCGTTCTTCCAGTCAGCATCGTCGTATTCTTCAAAGCTTTTGATCGAGCCATCTGGCTTCTTAGGAATGGTAGGTCCAAGAGCAATGACCTTCCATATTTCAATGTCGTGAGCTCGGATGAAGATGGACATTTTCTTCTTCCATATCATAAAGTTTGAGCCATCGAAGAAGGGAGGGCGATTGGGAGCGTTGCCTTCAAGGGAGGAGTGGATAAAGGCCATTTCTGGATATTTTCTCTAGCGAGTGTTTATCCGGTGATAAAGAGACTGCTCCGATACCAATTGTTAGATTGGTACCGCCACTAGAAGGGGGGTTGAATAGTGCGGATAAGAGTTTTGAACTCTTTTTATGCGGAAGCTAAAATATCGAAGTAGATAAAATGGGGAAAAGGAAGAACACAAGAAATTGTTCGAGAGGTTCGGCTATTAACGAAGCCTACATCCCCTACCTAGTTTTATTGACTAGGACTTTTCTTAGAAACTTAGAATGCACTTTCTAGTTTAGTGCCAACTCTTACAATTTCTCGATTTTCGGGCTCAAGAACAACCTCACTAAAACTCTCTTGTTTTTCCGGGTACAAGATAACTTTTACAGTAAAACAAATGCGAGTAGGAACTCGAATTTACACAATATATCGCTCTTTGATACAAGAATGTAGATTAGAAATAATAGAGCAAATCTTCTCGTATCACAATATGGAATATGTATAACTCTCGAAATATTTACTTGGAATAGCTTGAGTATGCTTGTAAGCTCAGATAACTTGTGTGATTTCCAAATCCTTGAAGTGTTCTATTTATAGCCTTCATGAGCTGAATTTCCCATTGGAACAGTTGCACAGCTTACGTACGTTATGCATCCTGGATTACGTACGTTATCTCTTCTACGTACGTTATATGTTTTGTGTAGCGGCCGTAACGAACTGTGAAGAATAGTCCAGAGACATCCGATAAGATCCATTACGTACGTTACGCAAGATAGGCTTACGTACGTTAACTTCCAGTCAGAGATCCGTTGAATGTGAAGACTTGTTGTAACGGCTAATGACTTTTTGCAACTGGGAGAATGTTCAAACGTTACGTACGTTATATTGAGTGTGTTATGTGCGTTACCTGTATAAAATTACTTGCAAAACCTTTGAGTGTTACGTACGTTATAGAAGGTTTGTTTACGTACGTTAAATGAAGGAAAAATATGTTAAGTAAATTTTGGTTAAATAACGCATCATCAAAATGTATAAAATGATTTAAAAAATATTGTTCCAACAGAATCTGTGTGAACCGTGATGGGATGAGCTGAGAAGTAGGCCCTAAGCTTTCTCGCAGCAACAACCAAGGTGTAAGCTATCTTCTGGGCGTTGAAGTATCTTGATTCAACCTCTGATAATGACTTGCTTACATAGTATACTGGCTTCTGAGCACCTTTATCGTCACGGACTAGGACTGCATCATTGGCATGGTTTGTTCCCGCCAAAAATACAAAAAGTGTTTCTCCCACGACGGGGCTGCTGAGAAGCGGTGGTGAACCCAAATATTTCTTCAACTCTTGAAACGAGGCCGAGCACTCGGGTGTGCATACGAAATCTTTCGTTCCTTTTAAGACCTTAAAAAAGGGGAGGGATTTCTCCGCGGCTTTGGCTACGAACCTTCCCAATGCTGCCACTCTTCCATTAAGCCTTTGGACTTCTTTGATGCAGGTTGGCTCTCGCATGTCTATCAATGCCTTGATATTCTATGGGTTAACCACAATGACCCTTTGAGAAACCATGAAACCTAAGAACTTGCCCGCCGGGACCCCGAATACGCATTTGTTGGGGTTAAGCTTCATGGCGTTTGCTTTTAGGTTATCAATGGTCTCTCCCAAGTCTGCAGTGTGGCTTCCCCTCCAAGTTTTTACAACCATGTCGTCTATGTAGGCCTCCATGTTCCTCCCAATATGAGGTTTGAAAACCTTGTTGACCATCATTTGGTAGGTTTCTCCTACATTCTTAAGCCCGAACGGCATCATCACATAACAGTAAATTCCACCAGCTGCCTGGAAGGCCGACTTCTCAATGTCTTCTTCAGCTATTTTGACTTGATGGTAGCGAGAGTATGCGTCAAGGAAGCCAAGTGTCTGATGCCCGGTAATAGAGTCCACCAACTTGTCAATCCTTGGGAGGGGATAACTATCCTTCGGGCAGACCTTGTTGAGGTCTGTGAAGTCCACACACATTCTCCACTTACCATTATGCTTTTTGACCATAACTACATTGGCCAACCAGACCGGGTAGGTTGCCTCTCTTATGATGCCTGGTTTGATTAATTTCTCAATTTCTTCCTGTCTGCTCGACAGGTTTGAAGAATTTGTCAACTTCCAGTTTATGTAAGGTTATGTCGTCTTTCACCTCAATCATATCTTCCACTCTCCATGCGAATATGTCTAGGTTATTTTGAGAAGGTTAATTATTTCTTTCTTCTCTTTGGGAGGGAGATGTCCTCCTATCTTGACCTTTTGTTCGGGAATGTCTGAGTTAATGACGAACTCTTCCAGCCGATCTACGGGTTCCAACTCTGGTCCATCCCTGAACTCCAAGGTTTCAATAATAATTTTTTAGACACTTTTCTTGCTCTCTCCACCCAGGTTCAGATTCTAGAGATCTAGTAGTTGGCCAACCATGGTTTCTACTAAAGTCGTCTTTGTGGCGTCCGAACTCGGGGTGAGGGGAAAGGTCGCATCGAGTTGATTTGTCTATGGAAGCGGGTTCTGGTCTCCTGCAGTAATACTTGTCTCTTGACTGTCTCGGGGAATCTCAGCAATGATGCGTGGTTATCCGAAAGAAGTTCTTCGACATTTTCCTGGCAATGAAACTAAACTGATGCTGCCAAAAACGTATCGGATCAGCCCTTATCCAAACGATTCGGATAATTCCGGCGAACGAAATTCCTAATCGGACTACACATAAGAAAACACGTGAACTGAGCCGGGGCTTCACCTGCGAATGCCCTCCGGCATGAGAGTAAGTATGGTGAATATAAGGTAAGATTAATTGACTATGCTAAGAGTCAAGAATTCTGTGTACCAGTGTAGGTGTAAGGACACCTGTTTATATAGACATGAATGTTGCAACTCTAACTTGCAGAGAAAGTCATCGAGTTCGTGTTGGTATTGGACTTCATATATATGGGAAGTAGAATCCTGATAAGGATTGTGTATGTAGTTTCCTTGTGGAAAAGAGTCCTTGTTAAGTAAGGATATCTATATTTGTCTCTATCTTGAATTTCACCAGGTTCCGTGTCGTGCTACAAGGATAGGACCTTCATATATTTACGTGTAGATTTATTGATCTCGCTTATTCTGTCACTGAGCCGAGTCGGCGTGGAAAGTTGGTTGCTTGAATCTGAGCTAAGGCAAACCGAGTATGGACCTGGCTTTCAGGTCGGCTTAGATGTCATTCCCTAAGTCGAGTTGAGAGGTTTATCCCTGGGCTTTGTAGGGTCTTGATTTATGGGCCATGCTGGGCTTTATACTCAAGCTCTCCAGATTCACGCATTCAATTCGGTTTATGTCATTCATTTAACTATTGTGATATGTTATAATTTAATTTTTTACCTTAAAAATTAAATTGGCTAATATTATTATAGTAGGTCAATTCTGCTAAGGTTAACTTAGTCAATTTATAACATTGATGTATATATACAATTTTATTTATTTCTAGAAATTATTCAAAGAATATGTATTATTTATATTTTCAAATCATAATAGTTCAAAATATTAAAAATTAATGAGTAAATAAAGAAGAAAATCATATAGATAATCTGAAATATATTATTTTTTATTAAAATGAGATAGAAGATAAAAAAATTGAATAAACTATATATATATATATATATAGTGGGTTCAGGTGAGAATGCAATTTAAGTTAAGAAATAAGAATGAATGTCATCCATAGATCTTGATAAACCGATGACCTAGATTTATTCTTATAAAAATTAGATGCATATAATGCAATATTTTAATACATCGATATTTTGATTCATATAATGCATATTTTAATGCATTGCAATTTTGATCCACGAAATGCATATATTTCATGCATAATTAATACAAAACTCATGCATATTCGTGAGGAACATTGATTGTGGACGGAGGGAGTATAACCTTAAGTGTGGAACCACTCAAAACTACGTCGTTTTGGACTTGATTTTTAGAAGCAGGAAAAACCCAGACGTGGCCTTTCAGCTTCTGTTCTTCCGCCTCATACAACATCGAGTTTGATTTTCAGTCCATAATCGAAATACAACCATTGACTCAAATAATTCGAATAGCAAATTCGCACACGAAAATCATCTTGTTTTTTTCAGTATCGCACCCGACGTAAGCTTCTCTCTTTCGTTTTCTTTTAGAATTGCACTCAACAGAAGCCGACATTGAAGGTAAGAGAGAAAAAATGATTTTGACTAAGAATCACAATTTCAAAATCGCAATTGAAATCAAAATTGAATCTGGAATTGAACTTGCATGTACATATTGAACAGGGGAATCATCATTTTTGTTGCCAATAGAAATCTCAGTGCCCATACCAGCAGGTTGATTAATGGTATTCAATCAGGTGAGGTTGGACTGGTGCGTACTGAACTTCACAGCAGGTTGATTAATGATTTTTATGATTATTAGTTTCTGTTTTGAATGGGAGCATGAGAAGGAAGTGCTAATGGATTATGATGAACTAATGTGTCCGTCTAGTTGTTTATTTGGATTTCTAATAAGGTATACTGTTTTGCTGTATACGAAACTCCAATTAGATTAGTGATGAATGACGATTGATACACGATACAATTACTCTGAATGATGAATACAATGATTGAATATGAGTGACAAATGATCATTAATGAGTGAAATTACTGAGTATAAATTACTGAATGATAATTACTGAATTACAACCGGGTATTACAGTCGGCTGGTGGACGGATGCTGACAAGCTATGGTCAACGATCCGTGAATTGCGGATCTTGTCTTGGCTCTGCATGTGGTGTCTGTCCTGAGGCTCGGTCTTTGCCGACTGGATGACCATCGGCTTTGAGCGGCATCAGGCGGTCGTCTCTAGCCGGTTCTCCAGAGGTCGGCATTGGCCAGTTGCTGAGGGTCGGTATCGGTCGGTCACCAAGGGTCGGTCGGCAAGTGCCGGGAGATGATCGTCCGCTAGTCGTTCGCCAGGAGTCGGTCGCCAAGTACCGAGAGACGATCGTATTTTATGTCGATCGCTTGGCATCGGGACTTGTCCTGGGTCCTTTGGTTGGCCGATACATCTTATCTGCGGGGCTGAGACTAGGCCGCCTGGTCGCTGGTCGGCTGTTCTGCCTTGACTGCTCGGCAGTGGCTAGGTCGCCCGATCTCCGAGGCGATCGCCGGTCGGAGAGTATAATTCTCGACACAACAATTGCCCCCCCATCTTGCTCCGATGTTGAAGACATGGGGAGAGGTGGTTCTTGCTGGCGATCGTGTAGGATGAAGACGGGCGATCTTGTTGAGCTGACTTAGGATTCGGACTTGGGCTATCATGGTCGATTGGCTAGCTATCTTTCGGTCTTGTACCTGCAAAAAACAACATTGGCCGATCCCCCTCAGAAACTTAATGGTTTCGTTTGTTTGAGGAATCGTGCACAGTCGTGGAGTTCGATGGACCGACTCCATGACCGTGTCTTGATGCGCGAATACATTGAGTGTCTCGTGACTCACTTTATTATGAGGGTCCTCTGTTAGGCTGCGCCTCGCCTCGTATTTAAACGAAGGGCGTGCGGTCTTGGTCTAGAGGAGTCCTTACGCGGGGCAGCGTCGGATGAATCAACTCCACCTCCGCGGCTTGTTAGCTCTGCTTCCACCTCGGCCCGCCATGGAGATGGCGAACCTCGACGGTGTACGTTGAGACGGGGGTTGTGGCACGTGTCTCATTGTCCGGGTTCACCATGTTAGATGATGATCCTTTGAGGGCGCGCGATCATGTACACTGATTAATTTTGGAGGGCCCTCAGACTACACCGGCCTCGTATTTAAACGAAGGGCGGGCGATCTCGGCCGAAAGGGACCTTGCATGGCCGAAGCAGCCGGTTCTATCGACTACCAGGACCATGGATTTATGATGTGCGGTGGAGGCAATCTTATGCCTTAGTCCGTCGTGTTAGATGCTGGACTGTAGATGGCGATCGTGTCCTCCGGGTTGCTGATGATGTAGCGTGATGATGGCGATCGGGCTGGAAGACTGGAGATCGTCGCTCGGCAGCCGATCGCGTTATTCGTAGGTTGATAACGGCGATCGGGCTGGAGATCGTCGTCCGGGCGCCGATCGCGCTGTTCAGAGGCTAAGGAGAAACCTTTGCCTGGCCAGAAAGTCTGCAGCTCTTTCTCGGAAGGCTGCGTAGGTCGCAGGTTGGTTCTTCGTGAGATGCCTGAACATCGGCGAAAAACCATGGAATCCTCCCAGGACCGCGTAGAGGGCGACCTCATCGCTTACGGGCTTGCCGTTCAGGATGATCACGTATACCCGGTCGATGTAGTCCGAGTCGGACTCTTCTTCTCCCTACTTGATTTGCATCATGCGAAGGGGACCTTCTGGTCGAGCGACCCTGGTGGCGAAGTACTCCGTGAAGACGTGTGCCAGCTGGTTAAAGGAGCCAATGGACCGAGGTGGCAATGAGGTGTACCACTGGTAGGCGAGGTCGTCCAGCGTCATAGGGAACATTCGGCACCTGGTCACGTCTGATGCCCCACACCCGGTCATGTAGATGTTGAACTTGCTCAGGTGCATTTGGGGGTCTGATCTCCCCTCGTACAAAGGTGTTTGCGGGGGAGCGATCTTGTGCTGCACTGGGGCGAGCTCGATGTCGATCGCAAGCGGATCGCTTGGCTCGGCGATCGTCTTCTTGGCGCCTGCCCTGGATTCTAGGAGCGCCTTCATGGCGTCGATGTGACGTTGCATCTCAGCTATCGCCGTGGCTCGGTCGCTTTCTGATCGGCTTTGGGAGTGGGATCCAAGGCGATCGTGTACCGATCTACGGACTCCGCTGCTGCCGACCTAGGCTATTTGGCGAGGGGGAGCCAGACGGCTGGGCTGCCTTCTGGGAGTCGGGTAGGCCGAGCTCCTGGTGACTGACTCAAACTCCGTCGTCTCCTAGCTGGGGCCGGACTGCCCCGGTCGCCAAGACGGGTCACTGCCCAGGCGATCGAAAACAGAGGTGCCCCGGCTGGCGAGCGCCTCTTCTTGCGGACGAGAGCCTCCTGGCGAACGTTCGGCCACTAACGCCTTGAGTTTCTGCTTGGACTTCCGGCGGACGGCCGAGGGGGTGATAGCGGGAGGCGCGTCGAGAGCACTCCATCGCTCCTATAGGACGGCTATGGCTTCTTTGATCTGTTCCTTGGTTCGGAACTGATCGAGCGAGAGGCTTGGGCCGCCGTCCAGGGATGGGATCGAGCGTCTCTGACCGCGGCGGCTAACTTCCACCATCGGCTGTGGCTCGACTGACGACGAGGCGCGCCGCCGGCCGCTGGCTTTCTTCGACGCGGAGGCGGAAGACATGATTTCTGAAAGATTTCTTTGAAGCGCAGTGAGTGTCACTTCAAGTATATGCCCCGAGAACAGTGAGTGTTCTTCGAGATGGTAAGAATAAAATTGAGGGTTAGATGCCCTTCCTCTAGCGCCAATTGTTGTTGCCCAAAATATTTATCCGAAGATTAAATACTGCTGGAAGACAGACAACAAACAACAATTTGTGGGAGCACTTCCGAGAGAAAATGAATAAACACAAGATTTGCCGGGTTTGTTAGGCCCGGGCTTGAATGCTCTCGCGAGATGTTATTAATACAAATATTCGTGGATACAAGTATTAATGTAAGAAATCTAAATACAATGAGTGTAAAAAGACTCTGTTAATCCGGCTCTAGAGCGAAGCTCGGTGTTCTTCGTCCCTGCCGATCGTCTGCTTGATGAGGAGGCCGAGAGAAGTAAGTACCGAAAGATAGCTGTTGCCAAGAGTTGGAGAAAGCCAAGTGCTGTTTGTTTTGCTTCTGTATTGCGTGAATTAGAGAGTTCAGAGAGTGAGAATCTCGGTTCAGTGCAGAATAATTTCGGTCCTTGGACAAGTGCAGGGAGCCTTCTATATATAGAGGCTGAGGAGCCTTGTTTCCTAGTGGGCGATCGTCTTCCGGCCATTATAATAATGGGGCGATCATCCTAAAGGTCACATGGGCAGTCTGCCTAAAGTCCAAGGCTACAGCCGGCAGCCAGCTGTGCGGTCCAATGAGGAGCCAGCACGCGTCCGGAGTCACTGTCACATGCGGTCCTACTGACAACTTTCGGCGGGCTTGTCGGCTGGTGGACGGATGCTGACAGGCTGTGGTCAACGATCCGTGTAATGCGGATCTTGTATAGGCGCTGCACGTGGGTTCTGTCCTGAGGCTTCGGCCTTTGTCGACTGGATGATCATCGGCATGAGGCGATCGTTATTAGTCGGTCACCAGGGGTCGGCATCGGTCGGTCACCAAGGGTCGGTCGGCAAGTGCCGAGAGATGATCGTCTGAGAGTCGGTCGCCAGGAGTCGATCGCCAAGTACCGAGAGACGATCGTATTAGATGTCGATCGCTCGGCACCGGGACTTGTCCTGGGACCTTCGGTCGGCTGATACATCTTGTCTGTGGGGCTAAGACTAGGTCGCTTGGCTACTGGTCGGCAGTTCTGCCTCGGCTGCTCGGCAATGGCTAGGTCGCCTGATCTCCAAGGCGATTGCCGGTCGAACGACACTACGACGAACAATAAAATATCTACGATTATCAAAGTGATTCTAAATCACAAAACAAGCATTTCAAATGCTAAATATCGTATATACGATCGCAAGACCTCGCTCCGATACCACCGTTGGGATTCGGTGCCTAAAACGAAGGCCCAGCAGAAGCGGTAAAACAAAAATTAATTCGATTCGAATCCCTACGAGGATCGATCGAGCTACGCATATACGAATATAAAATAAACAAAGGAAGATTCGAAATCATACCCTCGTAGTCCGTTGATTATATGGTGTTCTTCTCTTTAGCTATTCCCCAAGCTACGATCCAAAGTGCTCCAAGCCCTTGGATGATCCAACGCCGAAAATACCGCGTCTCTACTTGCCACGCGCCGGAGAAACGAACGGGATGACTATCGCCTTGCTATCCTCTAAGGATACGGCTAGAGCTTGATGATGAAGCTTTTGATTATAACACTCTAAGTGTATAATTTATTTCTCTCAATTATGTTGGAATCGTTAATGATTTTAATTTTATTTTGTAAAATTAAATATCATATGATCGATCTACGTTCCGAGTAGATGATCGTGGTATATTCACTTTCTCTAAACCGATTCCCGGTGAGTGAGAAATAGTGAATTAAAGTTTGTCACTTAATTGTGAATTAATAAGGGATGGAATTCCACATTGAATAATGAACCATCGTTATTCTAGTATATAAAGAGTTACCTTTATGCATGTAATAATTAATGACACATGTGTATGGGCTTAAATCCCACACGCGCGCACATGCGCGCGCCGCCGCCGCCCGCCCACCTTGCCTCGGCCTCGGCCATGGAACTCAACATACCATAACATAAAATCAGGGAAAAACGACACTATGACGAACAATAAAATATCTACGATTATCAGAGTGATTCTAAATCACAAAACAAGCATTCCAAATACTAAATATCGTATATACGATCTGTTGTTGCCCAAAATATTTATCCGAAGATGAAATACTGCTGGAATGGACGGACAACAAACAAGGTTGCGGGAGCACTTCCGAGAGGGTGTGAATAACACTAGATTTGCCGGGTTTGTTAGGCCCGGGCTTGAATGCTCTCGCGAGATGTTATTAATACAAATATTCGTTGATACACGTATTAATGTGAGAATCTAAGTACAATGAGTGTAAAAATATCCTGTTAATCCATCTCTTGAGCGAAGCCTTGGTGTTCTTGCTCTAGACCGATCGTCTTTTGTGTGAGAGAGGCTGAGAGAGAAGAAGGAACCGAAAGATAGCTGTTGCCAAGAGTAGGAGAAAGCCAAGTTGTGAGTATTGCTTGTTAAGAAGCAACGTGAATCAGATAGGTTTCCAAGTGCAGGGAGCCTTCTATTTATAGGGGCTGTGGAGCCTTAATTCCTGGCGGGCGATCGCCTTCCGGCCAATAAAATGTAATATCCGCAATTTCCGATTTTCGGTAAATTTCTTTTTTCGGCCGGAGTTCGTTTTGACGACTCGTTCATGACCATTTCGTCATTCTAAGAATGATTAATTCTGCACTTTTTGTCATCCAAGTTCGTTTCGGTGTCGTTTTGTTGAGTTCCGTGCTCTTTGGCGACTTTTCTGCACTTGAGTTGGATTCTTGCGAATCTCATTCGAAACTGCTATTTCGAGTTTCCTGTAAGTTCGTTTAACTTTTTTAGACGTGTTGTGAACTTTGGTTTGGTTATTCGATCAAGTATCGTGATTTCCGGGCGTTTTGGGCCATTTTGTAATTTCTTAAAAGTTACGGGTATCCGTATCTGTAATTGTCGTCTCGACCCCTTTCTTGGTCGCGTATGATTAATTATTGTATTATGTTTTCATTTCGGGTCGTTGATGTTGTTCGCGAACTTTTCATCGTGTTCGTTCCGTGCGTTTTCGGAAATCGAGTCGTCGAGCCCTGGTGTTCGAGCACTGGCCGGACGGTTGCGGGGCGCCGACGATTGCAGGCACCGCCGGACCAGTGCGGCGAGAACGGCGTAGCACGCTTCTGGCGGAAGGCTGCGCGCGCTAACCGGCAGGTGTAGCGCACGCTATCGGCTGGTCTAACGCACGCTATCGGGTCTGGACAGTGGAGTCCTGGGGTTCTGGAATCGGTGGAGTCGGCGGGTTCGTAGTCGGTTCGTGTCAACCTACTTCGGTCGATTTTTCGCGTTGTTCTTATTCGAGGCAAGTACCTTGCTCATACATTTCTTATTTTGTGGATATGATGATCGGTGATCGTCTTGGTGTGTTTGTTTGGTTGTTTGAAATGAAGTTTCAAAAGATTTCGGTTTGGCCTTGTTAAAGGCTCTCTTTAAAAACGCGTATGTGTTTTGTGACCGGTGTGTTTTGGGAATTGTTTATGATTTGATTATTTTGAACGTTGAAGGCTTTGATGATATCCCTGTTGTTTAAAAGTTATGGAATCGTGTATTCCGTGTTTAATCTTGTTGTTGTGTTTTGAAGAGTTTGATAATGTTGTCGGATAAGTGGCCATATCTAGTAAGTATTCTTGATGAACTTACATTGTTAGCATATTAATATTGCATGAGTAACGTGTGTGTGTATGCTCACTCCAGGTTAGATCCGACGGGGTCTCGGTAGGGCTCCACGAAGCTGTGGGACCGCGAGCTTGCTTTTAACCACTACGGGTTAGATCCGATGGGGTCTCGGTAGGGATCCACGAAGCTGTGGGTCCGCGGTTAATTGTGGTGCATTTTGCAAATGTGATTTGATATTGGCATTTCCGGAAATGAGTGCTTTTGAACTATGTTTTCATGATTGCATGCATCGACTAAGTGTGTAAGAGGTAAGTGTTCGTTTGGCTTACTTGGTTAGGATGGCACTAGAGTATTTTGTTGTTTGTGTTAAATCATTTAATTGTGGATTTCGATGTTGGAATACGAACCTTGTGGTCGTTCTTGTGTATTGTGAGTTGATGAGATTTGGGGTGTACTGTGATTTGATGAGATTTGGGGCTAAAATCCTAATGGTTTTGTAAAAGTCATTTTACGGATTTGGGGCTAAAATCCCAACGGTTTGGTAAAGGTCATTTTTCGGAAACTAAACTTTTGGGGCGGTGACCCCTTTCGTCTTTTGGGTTTTGAAAAGTAGGATTTGATAATCCTAAATTATTTTCTATTAAAACTCCCGATGGTATTTCAAATAATTTTATAAATTATTTCCCTTGACATATTGATCTTGAAATTTTGGGAAGTCTTTACTCAAACTCTTGCCACGGGAAGTGTTCATCCTGTTGTATTTGAATCTTTGAGGATTCCGGATTATTATCGTTCGTGGAATGTGAATTGTATGACTCGTATTTTTGCACTTGTACTTGCACTAGCAAAACAGTGGAGTTTTGCTAACCCCCGAGTATTCGGGGGCTGGATGTCTATTTTTGCATTCAGGTTTTGGAGCATAACACAAGGTCAGCACGAAGGATGATGAAAGATGATCGATACTAATCACATGAGGAACCGTACATTGTTTATTGGTTCAGTTGTACTTTATTTTCCGCTGCTATATTTTTCCCATTGTACGGGTGTGGTTGTGGTTTGACCCCTGCGTGGGCATGAGTTGAATTTGAGTTGTATGTATTTATTGAAAGACCAAATCGGTCTACTAAGTCATTTTAGCCTTAAAGGCATGGTTGAGTTGTTATATGTTGTTACCAGCCTGGTAGATCCTTGAGGAAAGGTTCTACGGCGTGTAATATCCCTGATCGGATTGGCGGTGTTACATAAATGGTATCGGAGCTTACGTTGAGGAAAACCGAGGCTGTCGGGTCAAGTCGTGTTGTTTGAGTCTTGTTTCGTCGGATTTTATCTGACTGAGTCGTGTCGTGATGCGTCGTTTGAGTTTGTTGGTCGTGATTAGTATCGTGGGGCGATCATCATCTTCGTGCGACCTGTGGAAGTAAGTCTCCCTTCTTTGTGTTGTGCCTCGTGTGACACGAGCTATTTTTATGATTATTTGTTAAGTGGTGGAATCCGTATGTGGATTTTTATTTCACGATATGTATTTAGTCGACTCTCGTATTTGATTTATACGAGGAGTTTCGTCGCTTGTGATCTCTTTTTATTGTTGTTTTTGTCCGTTGTTGATGATTTTCGAATCGATTTGCACGTTTTACAAGTTCTATTGTGGAAGCTTTGTGCTTATACGTGTTCGACTTGTTCACTAGCCAGTGCGGGAGGGTCCTTATAGGCCTCGAATGGGGTCAGTGGTTTTGTTCTGAATGTGGTATTTTATCGTTTATTTCCGTTTAAAGACATGTATTGTATTGATTTTAAACGTTTTGATGCGTGTACTAGGAGTTGTTTTAGGGAACGTCGATATGTGTGAGTTTTGGGCATTCTGGCCTATTGGATTTTTGAAAAACTTGGGTATCTTAGAAAAATAAATTTCGAGACGTACTTTTAAAATGAGTTATTTTCTTGTGGTACATCCAAGGTGCCACAATATATTTCAAAAATCTTCTACCTCGAGGACCAAAATGCTTTGAGATATTTTCAATGTTTTAGAAACACTTTTATTTAGACTCGAGGGTCGAATATTTTGAAAGTTTTCACCAAGAGAAAGTGTCCTCATTTTTATCGAATGCGTAATGGTTCTCCAAAGTCTCGATAACGATGTTTCACATTTGTACATTTTGAAAGGTGATACTCAAGATCAACCGGTGTTCTTCTAAATTATTTTCAAAATGAGGTTTTCGTTTTTAAAACCTATCCATTCCCGTTTGAGGGCTGGGTATGTATGTATGATGTCCGCATTGTCATTTTGATGTTTGCTCCCGAGTATGATCGAGTTGGCGGCGTGAGCGTTGAGTTGTTTTCCACACATTTGTTGTGTTAGCCCTCTGTGAGAGGTGGAATGTTGGTATTGAATGTTGCCATCTCGTGGTGATTTCTGCATTATCGCGCATGTGCGAGCTGTTAGATCTTGGATTGGTATGACCGTGTGCATCGGTAATCGTTCCGTTATGTGTCGGTTGTTTAGTGTCTTGTTACCTTGCTCCTGTTTTTGTGAATTTCGTGAACCTTGTTCGGGAGTGACATCATCTGGTTCTATTAGTTCTTTTATTCGAAGTGGATCGGATTTGGAACTCTTGTGTTTTCGACTCTGTCGACTCATTTATGTTCGTTAACATTTCTGAGCTTGTCCTGCCCCTTGTTTTTGTTGATCGAACGAGTGTGGTATTGTTTCGGAATAACTCGTTTGTCATTGTGACTTTTCAATTGCTATTCCCTTTCCTGTGGATCTTATGTGAATGCACATCCTGCTGTTTTCACCGGATCCTATATTGTCTCGAGTCGAGATGTGAACCTTGGAGTTGTTGTTTGAATTTTATTGTTCTTCGTGATTCGAACATGATTGTCCGATTTTTGTTGTCTCGATCGTTGTGGTTCGATCGTTTGATTGTTCGGTTTTTATTGATCTCGCCCCATGATTGTTGAGCGTTTAGGCTCCTTCGTAATTCCCTTAAGTTCGGGAAATTGGTCTCGTCTTCGATCTTCCAACCCTTGGGCGGTGTAATTCCGTATTTGTTCAGCGATTGGCTCGCGTTTTAATTGATGTACCGTTGAGTTGGTCAATCATATTGATTTTCGTTCGTTGTGTTTTGTGATTGTTCGGATAATTGACTTGACTATATTATCCATTTGATGACGCTTGTCATTTGTTGGTTTTATTATATCCCTAACGGCGACGTTGTGTTGGTCGTCGTGGAGCGTGTTTTCACACTGTATATTCCGTTGTGTTGTTTGTAACGTTTCGCAATTGGACGTTAGTTACGCGTTTCTTGCGTATCTCGTTGAGTTTTCCTGGCGGGATATTGCTTCTCCCTACTTGTTTTAAGTTTCGGGACGAAACTTCTTTTAAGGAGGGTAGAATGTAATATCCGCAATTTCCGATTTTCGGTAAATTTCTTTTTCTGGTCGGGGTCCGTTTTGACGACTCGCTCATGACCATTTCTGCACTTTTGGTCATCGTGAGAATGATTAATTCTGCACTTTTTGTCATCCGAGTTCGTTTCGGTGTCGTTTTGTTGAGTTCCGTGCTTTTTGGCGACTTTTCCGCACTTGAGTTCGATTCTTGTGAATCTCGTTCGAAACTGCTGTTTCGAGTTTCCTGTAAGTCCGTTTAACTTTGTTAGACGTGTTATGAACTTCGGTTTGGTTATTCGATAAAGTATCGTGATTTCCGGGCGTTTTGGGCCATTTTGTAATTTCTTAAAAGTTACGGGTATCCGTATCTGTAATTGTCGTCTCGACCCGTTTCTTGGTCGCGTATGATTAATTATTGTATTATGTTTTCATTTTGGGTCGTTGATGTCGTCCGCGAACTTTTCGTCGTGTTCGTTCCGTGCATTTTCGGAAATCGAGTCGTCGAGCCCTGGTATTCGAGCACTGGCCGGACGATTGTGGGACTGGCCGGACGATTGCGGGCACCGGCCGAACGGGTGCGGCAGGAACCGGCGTAGCGCACGCTAGGGCCGGAAGGCTACGCGCGCTAACCGGCAGGTGCAGCGCACGCTATCCGCTGGCCTAATGCACGCTATCGGGTCTAGACAGTGGAGTCCTGGGGTTCTGTCACGGTTTCCAAAATTTTCCACTCATATCGTGTCGGTCCCACTCTGTACAGTACATCCCAGATAAAATAATGTGAAAATTTCATAGTGAAATTCTAGGATATTACAACGATCGGCAGCGGAGCGACGATCACAGTCTTCCAGCCCGATCGCCATCATCAAGCTACATCACCGAACCCGGAGGACTCGTTCGCCATCTACAGTTCACCATCTAACATGATGGACTAAGGCACGAGATCGCCTCCACCGCACATCATAAAGCCATGGCCCTGGTAGTCGATGGAACCGGCTGCTTCGGCCATGCAAGGTCCCTTTGGGCCAAGATCGCCCGCCCTTCGTTTAAATACGAGGCCGGCGTAGTCTGAGGGCCCTCCAAAACAAATCAGTGAACACGATCGCCCGCCCTCAAGGCTCATCATCTAACATGGTGAACCCGGACAATGCGACGCGTCCGTCTCAACGTACACCGTCGAGGTTCGCCGTCTTCATGGCGGGCCGAGGTGGAAGCAGAGCTAACAAACCGCGGAAGTGGAGTTGATTAATCCGACGACGCCCCGCGCAAGGACTCCTCTAGACCAAGACCGCACGCCCTTCATTTAAATACGAGGCGAGGCGCAGCCTAACAGAGGACCCTCACAATAGAATGAGTCATGAGACACTCAATGTCTTCGCGCACAAGACACGGTCATGGAGTCGGTCCATCGAACTCCGCGATTGTGCACGATTCCTCAAACGACGAAACCATCAAGTTTCTAAGGGGGATCGGCCAATGTTGTTTTTTGCAGGTACAAGACCGAAAGATAGCTAGCCAATCGACCAGATAGTCCAAGCCCGAAACCAAAGTCCGCTCAAAGGATCGCCCGTCCTCATCTTACACGATCGCCAGCAAGAACCACTTCGCCCCATGTCTTCAACATAAGAGCAAGCTGGGGGGCAATTGTTGTGTCGAGAATTATACTCTCCCACCGGCGATCGCCTCGGAGATCGGGCGACCTAGCCATTGCCGAGCAGCCGAGGCAGAACTGCCGACCAGAGATCGGGCGACCTAGTCTTAGCCCCGCAGACAAGGCAGAACTGCCGACCAGCGACCAGGCGACCTGGCCTTAGCCCGACAGCCAATAGAGATCGACCGACCGGAGGTCCCAGGACAAGTCCCAGTGCCAAGCGATCGACATATAAGACAATCGTCTCTTAGTACTTGGCGATCGACTCCCGCTGGCCGACTAGCAGGCGATCATCTCTCTACACTCGCCGATCGGCTCTTGGTGACCGACCTATGCCGACCCCTGGTGACCGACCTTTGACGACCGCCTCACGCCACTCAAAGCCGATGGTCATCCAGTCGGAAAAGGCCGAAGCCTCAGGACAGAACCCACGTGCAGCGCCGAGACAAGATCCGCATTTCACGGATCGTTGACCACAGCCTGTCAGCATCTTCCCACCAGCCGACAAGCTGCCGAAAGGTGTCAGTAGGACCGCATGTGACAGTGACTCCGTACGCGTGCTGGATCCTCATTGGACCGCACAGCTGGCTACCAGCAGCTGCCTTGGACTTTAGGCAGACTGCCCATGTGACTTTAAGACGACCGCCCTAGTATTTTATTGGCCGGAAGGCGATCGCCCACCAGGAATCAAGGCTCCACAGCCCCTATAAATAGAAGGCTCCCTGCACTTGGAAACCTCTCTGATTCACGCGACTTCTTGGCAAGCAATACACACAACTTGGCTTTCTCCTACTCTTGGCATAAGCTATCTCTCGGTTCATTCTTCTCTCAGCCTCGCTCATACAGAAGATGATCGGCCGAGAGCAAGAACACCAAGGCTTCGCTCAAGAGCTGGATTAATAGGATCTTTTTACACTCATTGTACTTAGATTCTCACATTAATACTTGTTTCCACGAATGTTTGTATTAATAACATCTCGCGAGAGCATTCAAGCCCGGGCCTAACAAACCCGGAAAATCTAGTGTTATTTACACCCCCTCGGAAGTGCTCCCACAACCTTGTTTGTTGTCCGTCCATTCCAGCAGTATTTGATCTTCAGATAAATATTTCGGGCAACAACAATTGGCGCTAGAAGGAGGGCCATCTAACCCTCAATTTTTTATTCCTACCGTCTCGAAGAACACTCACTGTTCTCCGGGGCATATACCTGAAGAAACACTCATTGTTCTTCAAAGAAAGCTTTCAGAGTCATGTCTTCCGCCTCCGCGTCGAAGAAAGCCGCCGACCGATCCGCCAGGCACCTAGTTCTGTCTCAGTCCGAGCCACAGCCGATGGCGGAGGGTAGCCGCCGCGGTCCGAGACGCTCGATCCCACCCCTGGGGGGCGGTCCAAGTCTCTCACTCGATCAGTTCAGAACCGCGGAACAGATCGAGGAGGCCATGGCTGTCCTACGGGAGCGACGGAGTGCTCTCGACACGCCTCCGGCTATCACCCCCTCGGCCATCCACCGGAAGACCAAGCGGAATTTCAAGGCATTACTGTCCGAGCGATCGCTAGGAGGCTCTCATCCGCAAGGAGAGGCGCTCGCCAGCCGGGGCACCTCTGCTGATCGCACGCTGGCCGACTGTCTTGGCGGCCGGGCGATCCGGCCCGGCCACGAGTCGACGGAGCTCGAGTCCGTCACCAGGAGCTCGGCCTATCCGACTCCCAGAAGGCAGCCCAGCCGTTTGGCTCCCCCTCGCCAAATAGCCGAGGTCGGGAGCAGCGGAGTCAGGAGATTGGTACACGATCGCCTCGGCTCCCGCTCCCAAAACCGATTCGCGGGCGACCGAGACACGGCGATGGCCGCGATGCAGCGCCAGCTCGACGACATGAAGGCGCTCCTGGAATCCAGGGCAGGCACCAAGAAGAAGATCGCCGAGCCGAGCGAGCCGCTCGCGGTCCACATCGAGCTCGCCCCCGTGCAGCACAAGATCGCTCCTCCGCAAACACCTTTGTACGAGGGGAGATCAGACCCCGGAACACACCTGAGAAAGTTCAACATCTACATGACCGGGTGTGGGGCATCAAACGCGACCAGGTGCCGAATGTTCCCCCTGACGCTGGACGACCTCGCCCACAGGTGGTATGCCTCGTTGCCGCCTCGGTCCATCGGCTGCTTTAACCAGCTGGCGAACAACTTGACAACATACTTCGCCACCAGGGTCGCTCGGACAGAAGGTCCCCATTTCATGTTGCGAATCCAACAAGGGGAAGAAGAGTCCGACTCGGACTACATCGACCGGGTAGATGAGATCATCCTCAACAACGAGCCCATAAGCGATGAGATCGCCCTCTACATGGTCCTAGGAGGATTCCGTAGTCTTTCGCCTATGTTCAGGCATCTTACGAAGCATCAACCTGCGACCTACGCGATCTTCCGAGCTAAGGCCGCAGACTTTCTGGCCAGGCAAAGGTTTCTGCTTAGCCTATAATCAGCGCGATCGGCGCCCGAATGACGATCTCCAGCCCGGTCTCCGTTATCAACCTATGAATAAACAAGATTGTAACACCCCCAAAACCATACGGGAATATTACAGCGTCGTGGGCCCCATATTGGAACCCACAAGGCTAAAATCAATTTCGCAAATGTTTAAAAATGCCAAAAGGCCCTTTTGAAAGTACACACACACAGCGGATAAAAACACAGTTCAAAGAATACCGAAAATCCATTTAGAAATATACACACACAACGGATAAAACATAATTAAATACATTTGCAGCGGAATTATAAAAACCAGAAAGAACACTCGAATCCCAACAACTACGCCATAGCCAGTATCACCGGAAAGCTCATCCCTTCACGACCGCTACTAGCTCGAACTCCGAGTACCTAAAAGATAAAGCCCACGACGGGGTCAGCCATAATACTCAACAATAACGATCACATCACAAAAACAATACATATCAATGTAATTACAAGGTAAGAATAATTCCAATGTAATATCACCGTAGTAACCTTACCAAACTGTCACGATCCATAACAAATCAATTCTTACCATATCCCACGCCCCGTGTCCTTAAGTAATGAACAAATTCAAATGTAATCACATGTACTGTATCCGAAACACTACCAAGATTTCCAAACATAAACATATCTCGAGTATAGAATAATCTGGTCAAGTTCGATTCTGCCGGCTGGGTCGCACAATCGGAACCCAATACTGATAGGAACTGATATCACACGATACATCTGCAAATCAACTGTCCCGAAACAATGGCAAGTCCTGGATATCAGTACAAAGCATAAATGCTCACACAATCAATAATGATAACAAACAATGCATCACAACGGAAATATCAATGACATGATAGTTCCACACAAGATCGACAAAGGATCAACCACGAACGAGAATACCATGATGTGGTAACTCCAACAAGAGCAATAAGGAATCGACAACTGAGAATACTGACGACACGGTAAACTCCAATAGGGATAATAAGGGACCAACAACTGAGAATACCATCGACACGGTAGACTCCAATAACATCAATCAAGGACCAATAACCAAGAATACCAACGATGAGACAACTCTCAAACGGAATCAATAAGGATCAATAACAAACGAGATTACCAATGACAGGGTGAACTCCAAACGAGATTTATAAAGGATCGATATAAATGAGTTGACCATCGATATGGTAACTCCGAACGAGATTAGTAAAGGTTCAACTGCGACGAATACACGAGGGAATAAAATCGTCAACCATATAAAAATCATATATACGGGATTTCAAAGACAACCCGAATATCGAATACATACAATTATACATGGACTGTGAACGACCAATCAATAAGACTCAAGATGGACGTCACGATACGCTTGATCCAGACATGTGTCCGTGTACAATCCAACCACGGGTATTGATTAGGTACCCGTCTGGCCTCGTAGCTAATCAGCCTCACGAAGTACGTCTCGTGTGCACGGTTCAATATGAGGTCGAAACCAGCACATCCTACACGTGCCCGTCCTGAAAATCCTACACATGGACGATCAGAACGTATCTGACTCCAGATATGCCACGATACAACATGACAACAAATCTCGAAGAAACGCATATCCATCAAGGATCAGAAGACTTCCCAAAAGAGCAACTGTAACTCGATCATGAAAGACCGACACGACCACAATGTCGTATTTCCCTCAGACAACAGTCCACATCATGCTCAACAATGCATATAATATTAACACGTAAACCCCAAGGCAGCAGCCAAGGGTCACGGAAGCATCTCACAGGAATACTCTGAAACATAGGTGCCATTTAGGTCTTATCCCCTAACACATTTCCATTCGGGTACCATACGGGTTTTATCCCCAACACATCAACCCCATAGATTACATCTCAAAGAAAGAGCACGTCACAAAACGTAACACACAATGGTGCACATTCACCGCATGAAATATCAACACACACATGCAATAATGCAACATGATGGTTATCATAATCTAACAATATTAATTTACCTCAAGCTGGAGACGCTAACCTTGCCACGACCAACTGCCCTGAACGTATACACGGTTTATCCGACAATCCAAAATGAAGTACAGTCCATAACTAATACCAAACCACCATCCCGAGTTCAACATCGACACGATAACTAACCTTGATATCCAACTTCTCATGCAATAGACCAAATTATAATTCACATTCCCATTAGACATCCTTAAAATCATATACATTATGATTTATCTTAGTCCAAAAATACCATACATACCACCATTCCGATAATTCATATATTCCATAATACCATTGCTATATGAATCATAAATGAAATGAAGACGAAATCATTTATTAACATTATGAACTGAGCAAGCATAACTTGCCTTGATACCAATTCGATGAAGCCACTATCAATCCCGCCGTCTCCATCTACAAGCTCCGCAGCCCCGGCTCGTCCGCAGCACAACGGTTAACTTCAACGATCACTAAACGTAACCTAATGTAATAATCAATTAACAATACGTTCAATAACAATCAACAACCGAAATGACCAACTTATCAAACTCGATGGTTCAACGACATCTCGATCATACGAAACCAAACCGTATCAACTCTTAACAATACAAACACAAGCCGAAATTCGGTGTTCAATTGTCCTAACAATGTCTTCAACATATATACTTCTCATAACATCATGAATCTCAACAAACTACCAAGAACATCGAGAGTATTTTCCCTAATCATAACAACATAATCGAGTCATTTGATCACCAATTCATTATCTTCCCTTAACAAAATTCTCGTAAATACCAAGAATCATTACAACAATATCAATTCAACCATCATTCATACGAAAACGTGTAGAATTTTCCAAGTTCTACTCATTGAGGCATTTCATCGAACACTTTGAAGGCATAATCCAATTTAATCGTTTTAACGAAGAAATACTCGAATTTGTTCCACAAAACTTCAAGAGTATTGAATGATTACGAGTATACAATCAAGTTCTATCAATAATCTGAATCAAAACGGGGCAAATCGGCCAAAACACCAAGAAACCTCAAGAACATCCAAAAACCAAAAGTTCATGTGTTCTTACCTTCGATCCGGGTGGAGGATGATGTTAATCCATGATTCTAACTTCCAAAACATGTTGTTATAAGTTGATTATACTCAAAACCTTCATCTTTGCTGAAGAAATCACGGAAGGAATGAAGAAAAACGAAGAAATGAGCAGATGACTCGGTCCAGGCCTTATATAGGCGGGACCTGCCGGCACCTTACGTACGTAATCGCCGGGCTTAACGCACGAATCGCCGTGGCCTACCTTACTATCCAGCTTTGTTCGGCACTTACGACGTAATCGGCGGTGGCTTACGACGTAATCGCCCTTACGGCCGTAATCACATCGCTTACGTACGTAATCGGACAGTCCTAGCCATCCCTGCGAGTCACTGCCGACCGTGATCGGCCATCCCTACGAGTCACTGCCGACCATGCTCGGCCACTACAGGTCCACTCGGCCACGACTCGGCCAACCGCCCCGTAACGTACGTAACACTTATTCCGTTGCGTACGTAATACGTACGTTGACTTGCTACAGTACAATGGTCGTGTTACGTACGTAACACGTCCTGTATAACGTACGTAACACGTACGTTGACTCACCTGTCAACATCCTATGCCGAAAGTTGTCGACACAGGGTCCCACCTGCCGACCACGACTCGATCGTCTGATTCCCATGTTACGTACGTAATGTCTCGGTCATAACGTACGTAACTCTACCAATTTAACGTACGTAAGCTTCAACACATAACGTACGTAATGGCTTCCATACTTAGCCATTTCCAGCAATTCCTGTCCAACATCTCGACATAACAAATGTGAACATACGACATACTGAACACATATACGAAATCCCAAAAATATTCTCATATGGTACGTTTGATGCACGATATCCTCAATTACAACTATCGACCAAGTACGGAAATCATACAAATACTTATACGGTATATCCGACATCGAAAACACACCAAGCATGTAATATCCTAGAATCAAAATAACCTCGATAGACATACTGGCACGGCTGTCACGGTTTCCAAAATTTTCCACTCATATCGTGTCGGTCCCACTCTGTACAGTACATCCCAGATAAAATAATGCGAAAAATTCATAGTGAAATTCTAGGATATTACATATACATCCACTTAAATAAGTTTCGTCCTTCGAAACTCAACACCTGTCATAATCAGTATCTCAATCCCGAAATATCTCAAAATCACGACACCATACTCAATAATCATCATCAAAACTGAAATAACTGAAAGAACATACTTACATGTCCGTGAAGTCGATGATCTTCCGTGATACCAGCATACGACTCCCATACAAGGCCTCGACACAATAACAACACACCGGCATCGGTTTGAAAATATTTCAAAAATTTTGAAGCCTCCAAAATCGGTTTGACTCAAAAGTCAGAAAATCATTTTCAAAAGTCACGCTACTACCGCACCAGTAGAGCCACATAACACACACGCCCGGGTTTTACGAAACCCAAGCTCCGATACCATTTTCTGTAACACCCCCAAAACCATACGGGAATATTACAGCGCCGTGGGCCCCATATTGGAACCCACAAGGCTAAAATCATTTTAGCAAATGTTTAAAAATGCCAAAAGGCCCTTTTGAAAGTACACACACACACAGCGGATAAAAACACAGTTCAAAGAATACCGAAAAGCCATTTAGAAACATACACACACAGCGGATAAAACATAATTAAATACATTTGCAGCGGAATTATAAAAACCAGAAAGAACACTCGAATCCCAACAACTACGCCATAGCTAGTATCACCGGAAAGCTCATCCCTTCATGACCGCTACTAGCTCGAACTCCGAGTACCTAAAAGATAATGCCCACGATGGGGTCAGCCATAATACTCAACAATGATAACAATCACATCACAAAAAAAAAATACATATCAATGTAATTACAAGGTAAGAATAATTCCAATGTAATCTCACCGTAGTAACCTTACCAACCTGTCGCTTGTTAGGCGTATTTTTAATACGCTTATTTATCATTATTTTGTATTATTTTGGCGAGTAAATTTGCATAAATGAGCTTTTAATACCTTATTCTTGTATGTTTGACAGGAGATTGGAGTCCGGAAGCTAAAACGAGGCAAAACGGGCGGAAACGGCGAATTTTGGCAGTGGGCCGCGGCACAAGGAAAGTGAGCCGCGGCACACGCAGAGGGCCAGCAGGCACCAGAGTAGACTGTACTCTGAGACGCAGCACAACTTTGGTGAGCCGCGACCCAGAAGAATCACACAGCGCCCAAGTTTTAATTTGCACGCTATGTGCCGCGGCACAGATTAAGTGAGCCGCGGCACACAGGGCGGTTTTGGCGTGCTCCGCACGGATTTGGGCCGTTTTGAAGCCAGTTCTATGTTAGGAATATGCCCTCGAATGCCATTAAGAGGATGAGAGAGTGAGAGCAATTGTATTGTAATTATGAATATTATATTTAATAAGGCAATTATTATTTCTATATTATTGTATATCACTGGCATTGTGATTTGGTATATAGAATAATAGTCCTTGCATTTGAGAGTGAACATTCTACTCCTTATGGAGATAAGGAGATAGGCACTAGAAGTGTTTAGAGCTCGAATGCTTAACTAGTTCGCAAGTCGATAAAACTTACCAGGACATTAAGTTTTAATATGACTTGTATAACTGATGCTAAGATGTGTGCACGTCTTGATAGCATAGTTATAAGTATATTGGTGGGACCAGTATACTCGAACACGACTCATACTCGATTCAGTCACACGGTATTCACTCTCGGAGAGTCGATGACGAATCGAAAGGTTGTGATAGTATACGTGGACCTTTGACTTGAGGGTTCAGTAGAAGATGTGCCTGTGACGTTTAGTTTGTCATTAGAGTAGTTAGACTCATTTTCTTAATTGCTGAGTTGACCTCGAAGTGCGGACTATACGGGCAGGTAGCAGTCTTTGTTGTACGCCAAGAAAGGATTCTATCTCCTGTTAGTGAGCAGGCGAATGTCCTATACGGTTAGTGGCAATTAAGATCATAAGTCTTTGGCCAAAGCATTCTGATATAGTCGTATTAGATACACTATTAATCAGTCGGTCTTGATTTGCATTAACACATGTATAGAGTTTAGTCAACATTAGGGTTTGACTTTACCGTGACCCGAAGACTTGACCGGGATATCTGATGAAGGGTTTATACGTATATAGTATTCACGACATAATGGTTCTGGAATGATTCATTCATTCATTTTCAGTCGGGGTTTACAGTGCGGCCCGCTAGGCTGGCTAAGTGCTGCCCGCACTCATTGGTTCCTCCCAATGCCGGCTGAGACGAACCTATGGAGTCGCGCAATAGGATCATTGATGGATAAATATGAATTAATAATCTCTCTTATAATATTAGATATTAGTGATTTATCGGATAAATCAAATAGCGGTCTTATGAATTGTAAGTAGGTTACTGGGTGATTACTTTAATTCATAAATTATATTTCTTAGAGAAATGTATATTTGTGTTTGATATAAATAATTAATTGGATTAATTAATTAGTATAAACACATTGGAAATAAAATGGATTCGTTTGACGGACATCCGATTCACGAGGGATTCGTTTGACGAACATCCAATACACGAGCCGAATTAACTCGACCCGTTTCTTGGAAGATTCCCTATAAGCCCCTCCCTCATCTCTACTTTGTCTCTCTCTCATTATATTATACACTTGTGGGGTCATGTGAGGTGTAGAGATGCTTTTAAAAGCATCTTCTACATGTGAGGCTTGAAATAAAATTGTGAAAAGAAAGTCTTTTCAATTATAAAGTCTCCTTCTTCCTTCCCCAAGTGTTTTATTTTCGTTTTTTAGAGAGGTTCAAGACTGAAAAAAATTTTCTACAGCATATACTTGATCTTAGAGACAAGTTATTAGTAGAAAAGATCGAGAGAAAAAAATTCCTACAAGCTTCCCTAGCCGCATTCTTAGAGAAAAGAAGTTTGGTGATTTTTCCGTCAAGTTCCGGCGTGTGAAGTAGAGGCACCTTGCTTTAGGTGCTTGGAACGAAGGGCTCTTCATCATCATCATCATCATCATCATCATACGAAGGCTTTTCAGAGACATCATAGGTATGGGACTTTGATTCCTTGATCTTCGTATTTTTCTTTTCGTATATACGTTACTTGATCGATCCTCTTAGGGATTCCGTTTATTCTTCTGCTGCGTTTATTTTCTATGGAATCCCAACAGTGGTATCGGAGCAAGGTCAAATATATCGTATATACGATCATCTTTGCATTTGGAATGTTATTTGATGATGTTTATGATTTAGAATCATAATAGATATAATCGAAGAAATTTAATCGTTCGTAGTAAGTCAAGTTTCGACTATTTTATGTGAATTATAAATCTGAAAATTTTGATTTTTGTTGATTTATAAGTTCTTCATGAAGTTAAGAAACTTTTTCGTTTTGGAAGCGAGACGAAAAAATGAGAAAAACGGGGGTTAAACACGAATATCGCATTTAAGACGAAACACGGGCAGCAGCCCATCGACTCATCACTCGCCGGCCGAGAGTGACTCGGTAGGCTATCAGAGCCGCCGCCACCTGCCGTAGTGGCCGAGAGTGACTCGGTCCAGCGGTTCTCGGGTTTTCGCCCGATTTTGAATCGGTCGTGGTCAGCCTGATACCGGATTTTCCGGGACTCCATTTTTGTGTTTATATTTCGTTGTAATAATTTCCGAAATTTAAATTGGATTTAATTGGATTTAATAAAATATTTGGAATATTTTTTTAAGGGAAATTATTAGACGAGAATATTGTTTTGGCCGGATTACTTTGAACGGATTAAAATGACGATTATAAATATTAATTTGATTAATATTGTAGAAATTAAATAGATTAATTTTTATATTAATTAGATTAATATATTAATTGATTATTTAATTTCATTTACCGTTACATGTTGTATGTAATGCCTTATGTGATGGTGATATAGCTCGTGGACTTAGTTGTTGATTTGTTCGATTCGATATGGTTGTAAAGGCCGTTTTGAGCCTATTTATTTTTACTAGAAAATATGTATAATAGGACGTATTGTTCAATGATGTAATTATTCATATGGCTATGACGAAGACCGAAGACGACCGACTAGAAGACGAAGAATCAATACTGTATTTTTCCTTTCTTTATTTGGCTTGGCCCAATACTTAGGAAAAAGTCCATGAGCTATATGTTGGTAGTAACTAGGTTGCTATTTATTGTTTTTCATTTTGAATGATTGACAAACCACAAACCGCGCTTATAAACGGATTAATGTGCAAAGTGTAACATGTAATCGCGTTAATACTCCCACTTACAAACACTAAGTTATAAAGGTTTCGAGGTTTCCTACCCTCCGTCAAACTCATGAAAAATTGAAATCTAAACCGGAATATTATTCTTCTGAGTATGTCGGGGTAATATTTTTGGGGAAAATTGATAAATTCCTAGAGTGCATTAGATGCCTTTGGTTGTGACAAATCAAACCCCTATAAACCGTATGGGTTGCCGGGTAAGATTCAATTGTCAGACTAATAGGAGTTGACGGTTTAAACTTAGATAGTTCAGCGAGCCATAGAAACCGAATGGGTTGAGGGCAAGTGAACTAGGGGTAAAAGAAGATCGAATCATCTATTAGATGGGTTGGCATTAGACACCACTTTATAAAGAATAATAGAATATAAACCGTATGGGTTGCCCTCTATTAAACTTTGTAAAGAAATCGATCACCACTATGAAGTCACCCAAGACTTCCGGATTTAACATGGGAGTGTGTAAATGCCGATAAAATATTGGGAGCCGAGTTATGAATAAAGAAAGTCCTTAAATTCTTTACTCGGATCATAATTAAACAAACACTAACGAATCTCAAATTATTCTCTGCAGTTAACATAACTCTCAATATGACAATGTACCCACTCGCTATACTACTTGAAAAGAACGTCCTAACTGGTCCGAACTATGTGGACTGGCTTCGGAACTTGAGGATTGTCCTAACTATGGAAATGCTGGGATACGTCATGGAGGCGGACATCCCAGCGGCTCCTGCAAGAACCCGAGCCAATCAGGAAGATGTCGATGCCCATGAGAAATGCGTAAAAGACGACATAAGAGTGCGAGGGTACATGTTAGGCTCAATGACCAATGAGCTTCAACGTGCCCATGAAAAGATGACGTCTTCACGAGCCATCTTAGCGCACCTGGCTGAGCTCTATGGAGAGCACAGTCGAACTGCTAGATATGAGATATCAAAGCAATTATTCGGCGCCAGAATGAAGGAAGGAGAGAGGGTTGGGGACCATGTCCTCAAGTTGATCTCGATGATTGAGAGATTGGAAGCTCTTGATTTTCAGATGCATGCATCTCTCCAAACTGACCTTATCCTGCAGTCACTTCCTGACTCCTTTTCACAATTTGTCATGAACTTCAACTGCAATGAGATTGCATGTAACTTAGCTGGGCTAATGAACAAGCGATGACCGCCCGCCTCGATGAAGACAAAGGGAAAGGAAGCTGCACTTGTGATTTCTTCTGGGACATGGAAGTCCAAGAATAAGAAGAAAAAGAACAAGAAGCAGTTAGGTCCAATAGCCAAGATCGACAAGGGAAAGGGCAAGGCCCCAATGGTTCAAAAGAGCAAGGGGGCCAAGAAAATGGATGTATGCCTCAACTGCGGTGAGCTGGGCCACTGGAAGAGGTACTGTACAAAGCTTGACCGTAATGCGCCTTGGTACGTAACTACCGGGTTTTAGAAACAAATTGTTCAGAATCGTATATTCTACTTCTTGGATACTTGATTCGGTGCAGTACTCACATTTGTACAATGAATCGGGATCTGGAACAAGTAGGAAGTCGGATTCGGGGAGGTGATGGTCACCGTCGGAAGTGGGCATAGTGTCGAGGCTTCTGATATCGGATCCCTTATGTTGGATTTAGAATCTGGTTTTATTCTTACTTTAGATGATGTACTTGTTTTGCCCAAGGGGCACAAGAATATTGTATCAATTCCGGTCATGGACCAAAAGGGATTTCACTTCTTTATTGGAGATGGGTCCTTTCGTATTTATTTCAGAAATAAATTGGTTGGTGCTGCTACATTATTAAATGGTTTATACCATTTAAATTTAAAGAATAAAACAACTGTGAACACTATAACTATGAAGCGTGGTAGGGATGAAATGAACCAAGCACTTAAGTGGCATCTTATACTTGGTCATATCGGTCAGACCAAGGTTCATAAAATGGAGAAAGATGGGCTTACAGGTCCATTGGGATCAGATCCCTATCCAACTTGTGAATCTTGACTTCAAGGCAAAATGACTAAGTTACCCTTCGTAGGGACTTTTGAAAGAGCTGCTGAAAAGCTTGGATTGATCCATACTGTCGTCTGTGGCCCTTTTGAAGTGGCACGAGACGGCTTTCAGTATTTCATTACATTCACTGATGACCATACCAGGTATGGATTCGTGTACTTAATGAAACATAAGTCTGAAGATTTTGATAAATTCAAGGAATTTAAAGCCCTAGTTGAAAATCAAACAGGTAACCGTGTTAAGACTCTTCGGTCAGACCGGGGTGGTGAGTACATGAGTACCGAATTTGATGAGTTCTTAAAAGAACTAGGAATAGTGTCACAATTCACTCCTCCAGCTACTCCACAATTAAATGGTGTATCAGAAAGAAGGAACCGAACCTTGTTGGACATGGTTCGCTCCATGCTTAACTATACTGATCTACCAATTTATCTGTGGGGTTACGCGCTCCTTACTGCTGTGCATATCTTGAACAGATGTCCTTCCAAATCCATTCCTAAGACTCCCCATGAGATGTGGAGAGGTAGGAAACCAAGTCTTAATCACATTAGGATTTGGGGATGCCCTGCTTATGTCAAGAAGACTAAAGTAGAGAAATTGAAAGCTAGGTCTGGACTTTAGTAGATCGTCCTAAAGGCATAGTGCCTATTGGAAACAAATGGATCTATAAGAGAAAGACTGATGGAGATGGCAAGGTTGATACCTATAAGGCTAGGCTTGTGGCAAAGGGTTATTCCCAAAGAGAAGGAATCGATTACTTCGAGACCTTCTCGCCTGTAGCTATGATTAAGTCTATTCGCATGATGCTTGCTATAGCAGCCCACTTAGATTATGAAATATGTCAAATGGATGTGAAAACGGCATTCCTAAATGGATTCCTCGAGGAGGAGATTTACATGGAACAGCCTAAGAGATTCATATCTCAAACCAATATTCATAAAGTATGCAAACTTTAGCGTGCCATTTATGTACTGAAGCAAGCTTCACGGAGTTGGAATCTTCATTTTAACGAGACAGTCAAAGAGTTTGATTTTATCCAAAACGAAGAAGAGCCCTGTATTTACAAGAAGGTTAGTGAGAGCAAAATTGCGTTCTTAATACTATATGTAGATGACATTATACTTATAGGAAACGACGTAGGAATGCTTAGTGTGAAAGCTTGGCTTTCTAAAGAGTTCTCAATGAAAGACTTGGGAGAAGCTACCTATATTCTAGGTATTCGTCTCTACCGGGATAGAGCGAAAAGAATGTTAGGTCTTTCCCAAGCCCTCTACATAGAAAAGATCCTGAAGCGATTTAGGATGGAAGATTCTAAAAGAGGGTTTATACCTATGCAACATGGTGCAAAACTTTCCTTAGAGATGTGTCCTCAAAGTGAGGAAGATAGAAAGGAAATGAGCAAGGTACCTTATGCTTCGGCAGTAGGTAGCCTTATGTATGCAATGATTTGCACTAGACCGGACAATGCCTATGTTGTGAGCGTAGTAAGTCGGTTTGATCAAATCCGGGTGAACATTGATCGTCAGAAAGAACATTCTTAAGTACCTAAGGAGGACTAAAGACTTGGTTCTTACATACGGCGGTGGAGAACTAAGAGTGATGGGTTATACAGAATCAGATTTTTCGGGGGACATGGATGCTCAGATGTCCACATTAGGGTATATCTTTACTCTGAATGGTGGGGCGGTTTCTTGGAGAAATGCCAGGCAAAGTTCGACTGCTATCTCTACATGTCAAGCCGAATATCAGGCAGCCACGGAGGCTGCTAAAGAAGCTTTTTGGATAAAGAAGTTCACTGAGGAACTTCAAGTGGTTCTTAACGCAGAGAAGCCTGTGACACTATTTTGTGACAACGACGGAGCTGTTGCACAGGCTAAGGAGCCTAGGGCTCACCACAACACCAAACATATTGCGAGAAAATATCATTTTGTTAGAGAAATGGTTCGGGATGGGAATGTTACACTGCAGAGAGTAGACACAGCAAATAACGTTGCTGATCCGCTTACCAAGCCACTATCTCAGAAGGTCTTAGAGAGGCATATGGAGAGTATGGGTATTAGATACCATAGTTTGTGGCATTGAGTGCAAGTGGGAGATTGTTAGGAATATGCCCTCGAATGCCACTCAGAGGATGAGAGAGTGAGAGCAATTGTATTGTAATTATGAATATTATATTTAATAAGGCAATTATTATTTCTATATTATTGTATATCACTGGTATTGTGATTTGGTATATAGAATAATAGTCCTTGCATTTGAGAGTGAAGATTCTACTCCTTATAGAGATAAGGAGATAGGCACTAGAAGTGTTTAGAGCTCGAATGCTTAACTAGTTCGCAAGTCGATAAAACTTAACGGGACATTAAGTTTTAATAAGACTTGTATAACTGATGCTAGAACGTGTGCACGTCTTGATAGCATAGTTATAAGTATATTGGTGGGACCAGTATACTCGAACACGACTCATACTCGATTCAGTCACACGGTATTCACTCTCGGAGAGTCGATGACGAATCGAAATGTTGTGATAGTATACGTGGACCTTTGACTTGAGGGTTCAGTAGAAGATGTGCCTGTGACGTTTAGTTTGTCATTAGAGTAGTTAGACTCATTTTCTTAATTGCTGAGTCGACCTCGAAGTGCGGACTATACGGGCAGGTAGCAGTCTTTGCTGTACGCCAAGAAAGGATTCTATCTCCTGTTAGTGAGCAGGCGAATGTCCTATACGGTTAATGACAATTAAGATCATAAGTCTTTGGCCAAACATTCTGATATAGTCGTATTAGATACACTATTAATCAGTCGGTCTTGATTTGCATTAACACATGTATAGAGTTTAGTCAACATTAGGGTTTGACTTTACCGTGACCCGAAGACTTGAACGGGACATCTGATTAAGGGTCTATACGTATATAGTATTCACGACATAATGGTTCTGGAATGATTCGTTCATTCGTTCTCAGTCGGGGTTTACAAGGCGCCCGCCAGTCGGGCTAAGTCCGCCCGCACTCATTGGTTCCTCCCAATGCCGGCTGAGACGAACCTACGGAGTCGCGCAATAGGATCATTGATGGATAAATATGAATTAATAATCTCTCTTATAATATTAGATATTAGTGATTTATCGGATAAATCAAATAGCGGTCTTATGAATTGTAAGTAGGTTACTGGGTGATTACTTTAATTCATAAATTATATTTCTTAGAGAAATGTATATTTGTGTTTGATATAAATAATTAATTGGATTAATTAATTAGTATAAACACATTAGAAATAAAACGGATTCGTTTGACGGACATCCGATTCACGGGGTATTCGTTTGACGAACATCCAATACACGAGCCGAATTAACTCGACCCGTTTCTTGGAAGATTCCCTATAAGCCCCCCCCCCGTCATCTCTACTTTGTCTCTCTCTCATTATATTATACACTTGTGGGGTCATGTGAGGTGTAGAGATGCTTTTAAAAGCATCTTCTACATGTGAGGCTTGAAATAAAATTGTGAAAAGAAAGTCTTTTCAATTATAAAGTCTCCTTCTTCCTTTCCCAAGTGTTTTATTTTCGTTTTTTAGAGAGCTTCAAGAGTGAGAAAAATTTTCTACAGCATATACTTGATCTTAGAGACAAGTTATTAGTAGAAAAGATCGAGAGAAAAAAATTCCTACAAGCTTCCCTAGCCGCATTCTTAGAGAAAGGAAGTTTGCTGATTTTTCCGTCAAGTTCACAGTGAAGTAGAGGCACCTTGCTTTAGGTGCTTGGAACGAAGGGCTCTTCATCATCATCATCATCATCATACGAAGGTTTTTCAGAGACATCATAGGTATGGGACTTTGATTCCTTGATCTTCATATTTTTCTTTTCGTATATACGTTACTTGATCGATCCTCTTAGGGATTCCGTTTATTCTTCCGCTGCGTTTATTTTCTTGGAATCCCAACATTCTCGACCTAATCACATGGACGCGATTTGGAGGCTTCTGGGAGCTATAAATAAGGGTTGAAGGCCATAATGGGAGGGGTTCTGAATTTTTGAGAGCTTGGGGAAGATCGATAAATCTTGGAGGAGGAAAGCAGAAGACATCAAGAGCAGAGGGCGGAAGCTAGAAGAACGGAGAAATCCGAGCTCTTCATCTGCGTTTGATTTTCATGCTTTCATTCATTGTTTCTGTATTTTCATTATTTAGCATGTCAGGCTAAAACCCTTGTTCTAGGATTTTGATGAAACATAAGTTTTGACGGATTTGCTTTAGATTATCTATATAATTCCCTTTTCTATTGAGTTTTCCCAATCGTGTTTAATGCTTTCAATTATCTGGCCAATAGTTGTATTGTTCTAATCATACAATTTGAATCGGCAGAGGAGAGTTGGTGAGGAACTATTGGTGAGAACCGTTTTATTCTGTGAGATAGGAATATACTCATAGAAACTACGTGGCCTTTTGGAGATTTTATGCTTTTTGCCTATTGACGAATTAATTCACCTAGGGATAGAGTGTGTTATTCGCCTTTAGAAAAATCTATTGACCTCGGGAGAGGCGGTAGAGTATATTAGCAATCTTCGCCTTCAATAAATTGGGGAAATCAATAACTTTAGATAATCGACAGTAAATTCGGATAAACCAAGGTGAATTCAGAATCCTAGACTTATTCATCATTAGATTTTCCTTCATCAAGCGATCGTTTATTCTGTTAGCTCTTTTATTAATTCTTTTAGTAGTTAATTGCAACCAAAAGTTCGGTTGTTCAAATAAAACTAGAATACATAAAAATCGGTAGTTAGTGATTCAGTCCTCGTGGGAACGATACTCACTCATCACTTTATTACTTGTCAACGATAACGTGCACTTGCGTTAACGAAAAATGGCAACAAGTTTTTGGCGCCGTTGCCGGGGATTGAAATTTTTACTAATATCGATTTCAGTATTTCTAGTCTTAGTTTGAACGTTTTTTTATTGTTTTTGTGTTATTTTATTTGGTTGTTTTCCCTTTCAGGATCTTTTGCGTAGTGCATGAGAAAATTCGGTAACGAAGGCCTACTACCTTTGGATACCGAACTCGAGCGCACTCTTCGAAGAAACAAAAAGGAGAAACGAGAGTTACTAACTACAGTCACCATGGCCGAAAATTCCGAAAATCACGGAGGTGATAATCTTGTTCAGCAAGTTCAACCGGCACTAGCACTTCGATATTATGCTATGCCGCAAATTAACGCAAACTTTTCGGGGATTCGGCGTCCCACTATCCAGGCGAACAATTTCGAAATCAAGCCTGCTATTATTCAGATGGTGCAAGCGAGCCAATTATGTGGATTGTCGAATGATGACCCCAACGCACACATTGCGTCGTTTCTCGAAATTTGTGACACGTTCAAGAACAATGGTGTCACCGATGATGCTATCCGATTACGGCTTTTCCCTTTCTCTTTGAGGGATAAAGCGAAATTTTGGCTGAATTCTTTACCACCGGGCTCGATCACGACATGGGCGGAATTAGCGCAAGCCTTCCTTGCTAAGTTCTTCCCACCTTCAAAGACGGCGAGGTTACGGAACGAAATTACTACTTTTGGTCAATATGATATGGAATCACTTCACGAGGCATGGGAGCGATACAAAGATTTTCTAAGGAGATGCCCGCATCATGGCCTTCCGGACTGGCTTCATATTCAGACGTTCTATAATGGTTTGAGTGCTTCTACACGCACTCTCGTGGATGCAGCAGCCGGAGGAGCCTTAATGGGAAAAACAATGGCTGAAGCACATTCTTTGTTGGAAGCTATGGCCGCAAATGCATATCAATGGCCGTCCGAACGAGTAAATCCGAAGCGAGTCATGGAAATCTCGAATAATGATCCGATCTCTACACTTTCAGCCCAAGTCGCAACACTAACGCAGCAGCTTCAAGCATTTTTGCATGCTCCTTCCCCCGTTACCATTGAGTCTTGCAATTGGTGTAACGGATCTCACCCTAGCGCGGAATCCCAAGTCGGAAACCCGTTCGAGCAGCCCACAATTGAACAAGCTCAGTTCGTAGGAAACGGAAACCGGAAAAATAATCCGTACTCCAACACGTATAATCCGGGATGGCGTAATCATCCCAACTTCTCATGGAGAAACGGACAGAACTCGAACCAGCCTCCGTTCGCTCAAAACCAACAGCAGCCTCCTCCCGCTCCAAAAGTTTCTCTCGAAGAAGCAATTGCAAAATTGGCAGCGAATACGAGTCAATTTATGACCCGTACAGAAGCAACATTGCAAAATCATTCCGCTTCCATTCGAAACTTGGAAGTCCAACTGGGCCAGATTGCGAATGTGTTGACAGCCCGCCCGGAGGGAGCATTGCCAAGTACGACCGAGACAAATCCTAGAGAAAGTCTAAATGCGATCAGTTTGAGAAGCGGGAAGGAGGTCTGTGACCAGCCCGAGAGGAGTGAAAATAGAAGTGAAATTGAGGAGAAGAAAAATTTAGCGACGGAGGAATCACAAGATTGGAGACCCTCGATAATGTTTCCGGATAATCCGAAGGCATATGTGCCATCCGTCCCGTTTCCGCAGAGATTACAACAGAAAAAGGCGGACAAGCAATTCTCTAAGTTCCTCGATGTGTTCAAGAAGCTTCATATTAACATTCCATTTGCCGACGCGTTGGAGCAAATGCCGAGCTACGTTAAATTCATGAAGGATATCTTGTCGAAGAAAAGAAAACTTGAGAAGTTTGAGACAGTCGCCTTGACGGAGGAGTGCAGCGCGGTTCTTCAGAAAAAGCTTCTGCCAAAATTGAAAGATTCGGGAAGTTTTAATATACCTTGCATGATGGGAAATCTGACTTTTGATAAGGCATTGTGCGATCTCGGTGCTAGTGTTAACCTCATGCCTTTGTCTATTTTCAAAAAGCTGGGAATTGGAGAACCAAAGCCGACAACGATCTCCATGCAATTAGCGGATCGATCTATTAAGTATCCGAGGGGAGTGATTGAGGATATGTTAGTAAAAGTGGATAAATTTATCTTTCCAGCAGATTTTATTGTTCTCGACATGGAGGAAGATCAAGATATCCCGATTATCTTGGGACGACCATTTTTAGCGACCGGCCGAACTCTTATAGATGTGGAAAAAGGGGAATTAACTCTGCGGGTTCAAGACGAGCATGTCACGTTCCAAGTGTTCAAATCCTTTTCATGTCCGGTAGGTGTTGATAAGATCTCACAAAGTGAAAGTGTGGAGGCCGTTGTGAAAGAAAGACACCGAAAAAATCGTCGGTCGAAAAACTCAGATTCCGTTTCAGATGGTCCAACTTTTAAGAAAGATGTAGAATGAGTCGCATTTCTCAAGCATATGAACATGCCATCATCGCCATCTGACCAGCCACAATCGGAAAAGTCTGCTGCTGTCATAAGCTCGTTCGTGAAAGAGGAAAATAAGCAGAAAGTCAAACGGACATCTAGTCATGAGAAAAACGGGTGTTTTGGAAAGTTGTTTTCGTCAAAACCTTTCCGCAACCAACATTGGGTGTCCGAACCGAAAATCGAATCGTTAAGGACCGATGGTCAAAATTTTAAAACCTATATTAACGGTTCGATGAACGGGGTGGAGATCAAATGGAGTTTGCAAAAAGCGAGCTGATTTTTAAATAGGTCCGGCTGAAGACTATAAACTTAGCGCTTCTCGGGAGGCAACCCAAGTTCTTAGTTGTAGATTTTTGCGTTTCAGTATTTTTCTTGCATTTTTGGATATTTATGTTTCATCATTTTTTGCTTTGATTTGCTTCTCCCTCTCGTTCTTGACGTGTTCTTCTAAAAATTCTGTGCAGAAAAAGTCCCAAGGGAAAAATTTAAGGCTGAGCCGCGGCACATGTTCACTGAGCCGCGGCACACCAAATGATCACAAAAAGTCCCAGGCCGACTCTACTCTGTGCCGCGGCACGGCTCAAATGAGCCGCGGCACAACAACACGATGAGCCGCGGCACGCGTAGGTTGAGCCGCGGCACCCGGTTGCATCACAAAAAGTCCCAGGCCGACTGTACTCTGTGCCGCGGCTCACTGGAGCTGTGCCGCGGCACACCTTGCGGAATTTGAACAGCCCAGGTAGTTTATAACTCTCATTCGGCCGACTACCCAGGTCCACTTCCCTTCACTTTCCTCTCCTCTGCGCGCGCAATCGGCCGACCTTCATCTACCTTCTTCCGCTTGCAATTTTTCTTGCACTCTTCACAATCCAAGCAAGGTATGTCTAAACTTGTAATCTCAATTGTTCTATGAATCGAAAGGTGAAGTTGTGTTATTTATTGGAGGATTGATTTGTAACACCCCCAAGTTATTCAGGGAATATTACAGCGCCGTGAGCCCCGCCGTGGGACCCACAAGGCTAAACATGCGCGGAACTATGAAACTTGACCGAGAAGGTCTACATACAATGGAATGAAGGACAATACAAATGGTATTAAAAACCATAGCCAATGAAACCATATACATCACCTACACAAATCAATACCTCGGCAACACAGGCCGGAACATCAAGGAAATTGAAAAATATAATACTCGAGTATTTAAAATCCATTCCAGTACAACAACACTGGATGGAGGAATCCAAAAAGATAACCGGAGACAAGACACAGTATCACACTTGCCCATCATCTTCATTCCGACCCGATACCCGCCTATCCGTTCTCCTGGAACCTGAAATACATAAAAAGTATTTCCCCCATAAAGGGGTTAGCCGTCGAATAGCTAGTGCAAGTATATCAAGTATGAAACACAATACTCCTCGACAATAAAGTAAATGTAACCGTCAATTCATCAATTCAAGACTAGTATTCCGGAATAACTAAATCTCATAGCATCGCATCAATACATATATGAATACCGTGGAACCGCACCAGAGGCTACGGAACCCTCAGAGGACCCGTCGGTCCGTCCCGGAGTGGTTAATTCATATTATCCATGGAATCGCACCAGAGGATACGAAACCCTCAGAGGACCCGTCGGCCCGTCCCGGAGTGGATATAAATAAGCATGCCATTAATATTTCTTACTTTCAAAGTCGAGAACGCACATTTATAAATATATACATGCCTTTGAGACATCGAGAAATCGAACGGAGGAAGGGTATGAGTTCGGTAGGTCCAAGAACGTGCTTCCGGCACCTAAACGATTCACAAGGAATATGATAATTAATTATCCATACTCAAATTACATGAAGAGACTCCCGAAACTCGTCTACGATTCAACAAAATACACGGGTGAACAACTAAAGGTTGGGAAATCGCCCAAAATCCCACAAGTTCGAAAACGGAACAATCCAACCCGTAAAATCGTAAGAAAAACACGCATACGGCATAGATATATCATAATCTCAAGGTTCTCAAGCTTCAAATCGGATAAATCGGACGAATCTACGAAAACCCCCAAAATCCAACACAATATTCAAAGTGTTCTTGAATAATCTTTCAATAATCCGATGAATACTCAAACGTGTCCATAATCATACGTATATCACTTCATATACCATGATTTTAACATCCAAAACATCATTACCCAATACAAAATCGAAATCCAAGATGTTGAAGAAATTACCTCTTGAAGATCCAAGCTCTATGATCCGAGGAATACGCGATAGATCGATGATCCGAGCTTCACAATCGAAAAGAGATGAAGACAAATCACACACTCAAGTGATAGGTGAAGAAACTTCTCTCTCTCAAGCCTTCTCTCTCGTGCCCAAGTGAAGAAATGGGGAAAAAATGAGGTGATCCGCTCAAAAAACGCAGATATAGGGCTGACTGTCATGTGTGCCGTGGCCCAGGCCGAGTGTGCCGCGGCACAGGCCCAAAAATGGCTCCCAGTGGTCGACAGTGTGCCGTGGCCCGGCCAAGTGTGCCGCGGCAGTGACTTGGCAGTGTGCCGCGGCCCTGCCGGCATGTGCCGCGGCACCAGGTACAGACGGGTCGGCCAAAAATTGAACACGAGTGTGCCGCGGCAGTGACTCGGCATTGTGCCTGCTCGGCCAGTGCCCGACATCGTTCGGCCAGAACTCGAAATCCGTCCGGCCAGTCCCTCAATCGTCCGGCCAGTCACGCAACCGTCCGGCCAGTGCCCGGCCACCAGGGCTCGACGACTCGATTTCCGAAAAACGTATGGAACGAACACGACGGAAAGTTCGCGGACAACATCAACGATCTAAAATGAAAGGGTAATGCAATAATTAATCATACGCGACCGAGAAAAGTGTAACACCCCCAAATCCTATTGGGTTATTACAGTGCTGTGGACCCCACACCAGGAGATCCACCAGGCGAACATGACTAAAATACATTAAATAACACAACAAGGGAAAATTATAGTCCCTACCATGACATCTGACACAATATTCCGATAAGGAATTTCAACGACAAAAGTGGCTACATGGCGAAAAATGAAATACAACAACATCGACGAACATCTGTTTGGGTAATACAACATGACAACAACTGACAAGACTGGAGTACACTCCAACTGACTGACCGACAATGAACAACTCGGACTAGTATCGCTCGAATGCCTCGTCGCCATCATCATGCCCTTGTGTCTCAACTCTCTCCTCGCAAGCACCTAAAACATGAAAACATGTTCCGCCCCCACTGGGTCAGTCATCCAGATAATGAACATTAAATACATGTATAACATGATATGCATCCAAAGGCAGAATGAAAATGGTACAATGATAATAATAATACGAGATGCTCACAAACCAAGGTAAGAATCGAGCATTCGTGAAATACTATGCCCACGGCATACTATAATACCTGTTCGACAGGTTTAAACATAATTGCCCAACGGCGAATCATAATCCCAGAATACCGCAATGAATTACACGACATGAACCAAACCAGAACTGAATTAAATATGAATCACAATGCCCGAAGGCTCCAATGAAATTATCAAGCCAATCACATAGGCCTGAAAGCCACTCACCAAGTCACAAATATCACAATCACATGAAATCGAATGCTCAAGCTATAGCTAATGAGGGCTAATAAGGTTATAACCACGACCGTGACCTACTGAGTTGTAGGTGTTGGGAATCCAACCGCGAAGGTTCAAGCCCCAAACTTACCCATAAGATCATAAACACGACCGTGACCTACTGAGTTGTAGGTGTTGGGAAGCAAACCGCGAAGGTTCAAGCCCCAAGCTTACCCATAAGATCATAAACACGGCCGTGACCTACTGAGCTGTAGGTGTTGGGAAGCCAACCGCGAAGGTTCAAGCCCCAAGCTTACCCATAAGATCATAAACACGACTGTGACCTACTGCGTTGTAGGTGTTGGGAAGCCAACTGCGAAGGTTCAAGCCCCAAGCTTACCCATAAGATCATAAACACGACCATGACCTACTGAGCTGTAGGTGTTGGGAAGCCAACCGCGAAGGTTCAAGCCCCAAGCTTACCCATAAGATCATAAACACGACCGTGACCTACTGACCTATAGGTGTTGGGAAGCCAACCGCGAAGGTTCAAGCCCCAAGCTTACCCATAATAAGCACTAGCCGAGACTAGCCTCCAAAATATAATTAATCACAAATGACAACGATTCGTAGATTACCGAATCCACGAGAATGTTAGTGTGCTACCTCGAGTCGGCCAACATGATAATGATGTCTCACGGATGGGCATCATACTCGACAGTCCCATTTCAATACCTCGATTACCTTAGAATAGTCAATCGATAATAATGATGCAGCGGATGATTCCATGAATGATTGAGCGCTTCGATTGGCTTAGAATGGCCAATCGATACGAATGATACGATGAATGATTGAATACCTCGATTGCCTTAGAACGGTCAATCGATAACAATGATGCAGCGGATGATTCCATGAATGATTGAGCGCTTCGATTGGCTTAGAATGGCCAATCGATACGAATGATACGATGAATGATTGAATACCTCGATTGCCTTAGAACGGTCAATCGATAACAATGATATAGTGAATGATTGAACATTTCGATTTGCCTGAGGACGGCCAATCGATAACAATGATACGAAGGATGCCTCGGCACCTTTAATCGGTGACCGACGACGAAGATGAAAAATGAATACACCAATGCCTTTAATCGGCCAATACAGTTTTAATGACAACCCCAACAAGAATAACAATGATCTCAACGATGTCTTAGATTAACATCAATATTAACAATAATCGATACATCGATACCGCGAACCGGTTATCGACAATGACATTAATAACGAGTATCACAATGCCTTGAATCGGCCATTAACGAACAATAGTAAACATTTGGCATAGTTGCCGAAAGGTATCGTATCAAACGATCTCTTAATATCAATGAATTCATGAAGAGACTAAGTCTCGGAATGATACAACACATTCATACACATATATGATGACATTAATCTCATTGACTAGTACAAGTATAAAACTTGCCTCAAACCGAAGGCGAGAAGGTACTTCCACGATCAACGTCCTTAATGAAATTAACGACCGCTCGAACAACCTTGAACAACACAAATACCAACAAATCTCTTAATACACGAATCAAGCATGATCACAACCAACTCAAAAGTCGATACAACAATACCCGAAACTCATTGAGGCATTTAAACAAACGCGTTGTAAACAATCTCCAATTGTTTACAACCAAAACTCAATTACATCCGAAATCAACTTCCAATGAATGATTCAATCCAACAAAACCTCATGAATATTATAAATAATCCGACAGAAATACTTAAATCGGGATTTCAATGACATCTAGTCGAAATCCCCAAACATTCCAAAGTCAACACCAAGGGTTTCTTGGAAAATTTCTCAATGAATCACAAATTCCGAAAATTACTCCAATGAATCCGTAGCAATACATGTATCCAAGATAGATAATCCATATCTAACATAATCCAACATGAAAGCAAGCTAACTCGAAGAGATCGGGGATAAAACCTTCAAATCCCGAAATTCAAGATTAAATGAAAAATTACCTTGATTTGAAGTGATGAAACTGATTAGATGATGATTAATCCAACTTAAGAGGTTGAAGATGATGCTAGATGGTTGTAGCTCGAAAAGATCTTCCCGAATCGCCCAAGCTCGTCCGAAATGGTTGAGAAATGAAGAAATGACAAAGGTTGGACTAAACTGTCTTATTTATACTGTCCCAGCTTAACGCACGCTATGACCTGATATCTAGCGTGCGCTAGCGGTTTACTGGGCAGTCCAGTGAGGTCTGAAATGCCTCGTTAGCGTGCGCTACGACTTGGTAGCGTGCGCTAACACCTTAACGTTAGCGTGCGTTATTCCATATTGTTAGCGTGCGCTAACTGATGTCTGATACTCAAAGACTGAAATCCAGAACCTACTGTCCTCTGTCTTGCATGCGTTAACGTGCGCTACTAATGTGACTTAGCGTGCGTTACCAGCACAGTTAGCGTATGCTACTTACCACTCGTAGCGTGCGCTACGAATTTCCCAAATCAGCCCAGTACCTTCTGGACTGTCTGCCTCTCTTGCGCTAGCGTGTGTTAATACTGAATCATAGCGTGCGTTACCTGCACCTCATTAGCGCGCGCTAGCCAGAATGTGTAGCGTGCACTATCTCTCAAACTAAAAATTAAAACATGATTATGATGATGACAATAATCTCGGCTCGATCTCAAACAGCGATGAATGACAACAACAACTGATATGATCCCAAAATACGCCGAATGGTGGTTACAACTGAATGAACATGAGTGATGCATGGTTATTACTGAGTGAAAAAGTTTCTGAGTGACAATTGCTGAATGATAATAAATGAATTCACAACCGGGTATTACATACTCCCCCCCTTAAAAAGAGTTTCGTCCTCGAAACTAAGGGTAAACAACTTGGGATATGAACTATCCATCATGATTTGAAAACAATAATTCCCAAATAGTCCTCGGAACCAAATCAATCGCACGCCCAAGTCCCCAAGACTTGACGTCTCGAATCATAGTGAACGATTTCCCAAATTATCACGAAATCTTGAGTACAACGCCAAAGGGACGAATTCTCAACAAATGACCCAAATCTCAAGATTCTTGAATATGATCATAATAAAATAGATCAACAATAAATGATCCACAGTCACGATACATTATTACGAATAGATTTACACAGTCATCCAAAAAACAAGGTTACATCTCAAATGTACCCAACATCGATATCCTTCCACATCATCGATCTCCTCTATCTCAACGATTTAAGGCAGACCTAAAACTGAACTCACCGCAGAATATAGTTAATCTTACCCATAAGATCATAACCACGACCGTGACCTACTGAGCTGTAGGTGTGGGAAGCCAACCGCGAAGGTTCAAGCCCCAAGCTTACCCATAAGATCATAAACACGACCGTGACCTACTGACTTGTAGGTGTTGGGAAGCCAACCGCGAAGGTTCAAGCCCCAAGCTTACCCATAAGATCATAAACACGACCGTGACCTACTGAGCTGTAGGTGTTGGGAAGCCAACCGCAAAGGTTCAAGCCCCAAGCTTACCCATAAGATCATAAACACGACCGTGACCTACTGAGTTGTAGGTGTTGGGAAGCCAACCGCGAAGGTTCAAGCCCCAAGCTTACCCATAAGATCATAAACACGACCGTGACCTACTGAGCTGTAGGTGTTGGGAAGCCAACCGCGAAGGTTCAAGCCCCAAGCTTACCCATAAGATCATAAACACGACCGTGACCTACTGAGCTGTAGGTGTTGGGAAGCCAACCGCGAAGGTTCAAGCCCCAATCTTACCCATAATAAGCACTAGCCAAGACTAGCCTCCAAAATATAATTAATCACAAATGACAACGATTCGTAGATTACCGAATCCACGAGAATGTTAGTGTGCTACCTTGAGTCGTCCAACACGATAATGATGTCTCACGGATGGGCATCGTACTCGACAGTCCCAATTCAATACCTCGATTACCTTAGAATAGTCAGTCGATAACAATGATGCAGCGGATGATTCCATGAATGATTGAGCTCTTCGATTGGCTTAGAATGGCCAATCGATACGAATGATATGATGAATGATTGAATACCTCGATTGCCTTAGAACGGTCAATCGATAACAATGATGCAGCGGATGATTCCATGAATGATTGAGCGCTTCGATTGGCTTAGAATGGCCAATCGATACGAATGATACGATGAATGATTGAATACCTCGATTGCCTTAGAACGGTCAATCGATAACAATGATATAGTGAATGATTGAACATTTCGATTTGCCTGAGGACGGCCAATCGATAACAATGATACGAAGGATGCCTCGGCACCTTTAATCGGTGACCGACGACGAAGATGAGAAATGAATACACCAATGCCTTTAATCGGCCAATACAGTTTTAATGACAACCCCAATAGGAATAACAATGATCTCAACGATGTCTTAGATTGACATCAATATTAACAACAATCGATACATCGATTCCGCGAACCGGTTATCGACAATGACATTAATAACGAGTATCACAATGCCTTGAATCGGCCATTAACGAACAATAGTAAACATTTGGCATAGTTGCCGAAAGGTATCGTATCAAACGATCTCTTAATATCAATGAATTCATGAAGAGACTAAGTCTCGGAATGATACAACACATTCATACACATATATGATGACATTAATCTCATTGACTAGTACAAGTATAAAACTTGCCTCAAACCGAAGGCGAGAAGGTACTTCCACGATCAACGTCCTTAATGAAATTAACGGCCGCTCGAACAACCTTGAACAACACCAATACCAACAAATCTCTTAATACACGAATCAAGCATGATCACAACCAACTCAAAAGTCGATACAACAATACCCGAAACTCATTGGGGCATTTAAACAAACGCGTTGTAAACAATCTCCAATTGTTTACAACCAAAACTCAATTACATCCGAAACCAACTTCCAATGAATGAGTCAATCCAACAAAACCTCATGAATATTATCAATAATCCGACAGAAATACTTAAATCGGGATTTCAATGACATCTAGTTGAAATCCCCAAACATTCCAAAGTCAACACCAAGGGTTTCTTGGAAAATTTCTCAATGAATCACAAATTCCGAAAATTACTCCAATGAATCCATAGCAATACATGTATCCAATATAAATAATCCATATCTAACATAATCCAACATGAAAGCAAGCTAACTCGAAGAGATCGGGGATAAAACCTTCAAATCCCGAAATTCAAGATTAAATGAAAAATTACCTTGATTTGGAGTGATGAAACTGATTAGATGATGATTAATCCAACTTAAGAGGTTGAAGATGATGCTAGATGGTTGTATCTCGAAAAGATCTTCCCGAATCGCCCAAGCTCGTCCGAAATGGTTGAGAAATGAAGAAATGACGAAGGTTGGACTAAACTGTCTTATTTATACTGTCCCAGCTTAGCGCACGCTATGACCTGATATCTAGCGTGCGCTAGCGGTTTACTGGGCAGTCCAGTGAGGTCTGAAATGCCTCGTTAGCGTGCGCTACGACTTGGTAGAGTGCGCTAACACCTTACCGATAGCATGCGTTATTCCAAATTGTTAGAGTGCGCTAACTGATGTCTGATGCTCAAAGACTGAAATCCAGAACCTACTGTCCTCTGTCTTGCACGCGTTAGCGTGCGCTACTAATGTGACTTAGCGTGCGTTACCAGCACAGTTAGCGTACGCTACTTACCACTCGTAGCGTGCGCTACGAATTTCCCAAATCAGCCCAGTACCTTCTGGACTGTCTGCCTCTCTTGCGCTAGCGTGCGTTAATACTTAATCATAACGTGCGTTACCTGCACCTCATTAGCACGCGCTAGCCAGAATGTGTAGCGTGTGCTATCTCTCAAACTGAAAATTAAAACATGATGATGATGATGCCAATAATCTCGGCTCGATCTCAAACAGCGATGAATGACAACAACTGATATGATCCCAAAATACGCCGAATGGTGGTTACAACTGAATGAACATGAGTGATGCATGGTTATTACTGAGTGAAAAAATTTCTGAGTGACAATTACTGAATGATAATAAATGAATTCACAACCGGGTATTACAAAAAGGGTCGAGACAACAAATACAGATACGAATACCCCTAACTTTGGGTAAATTACAAAATGGCCCAAAACGCCCGAAAATCACGATACGTGATTGAATAACCAAACCGAAGTTCACAAAACGTCTAACAAAGTTAAACGGACTTACGGGAAACTCGAAACAGGAGTTTAGAACGAGATTCGCAAGAATCGAACTCAAGTACGGAAAAAGTCGCAAAAAAGCACGGAACTCAACAAAACGACACCGAAACGAACTCGGATGTCGAAAAGTGTAGAATTAATCATTCTCAGGAGGACGAAACGGTCCCAAGCGAGTCGTCAAAATGGACTTCCAACAAAAAAAGAAAATTATCGGAAATCGAATTTGCGAATATTACATTCTACCCTCCTTAAAAGAAGTTTCGTCCCGAAACTTAAAACAAGTAGGGAGACAAATATCCCGCTAGGAAAAACTCAACGAGACACACAAGAACCGAAAACTTACGCCCAAACGGCGAATCATCAACATGGAACACTACAATACGTTACCCGAAGGTAAACCAAACAAATGCCGAAATAGATACGAATCACAATTCCCGAAGGCTCCAACGGAAAATACCGATACATCACAATGGCCTGAAAGCCGAACAGCCCGAAGCTGTAAATCATCAGAATACAGATCTCAAAGAAACAAACCTGACTGTCGGACATACCCCTCGGCGTATGAACGACCAGTCGCAAATCGTCGGACATATCCAATACAACATGGACTACGAACGACCAAACGATAAGTCTCAAGAGGGACATCACAGTACGCCCGATCCGGAAATGTGTCCGTGCACATGTCCACCCCGTATACGGAATCCAAAATATACGTGTGACAATGTACCTAATTAGCCTCATGAACTACGTCTCGTGTGCACGGTCCAATGCGGAAACATCCACGGATGATCATCGTGTGCCTGGCTAAAAATCCTACACATAACCAATCGGCACGCAGATATGATTCCAGATATGCCACGATACGACGTGACAATGAAACTCAAAGGATAATATATCCTATACGGATCATACGACTCACCAAGTGAACGATGACACATGAATAATGAAAGATCGACACGACCAACAATATTCAAACAATCATCCTGGGATCATTATCTCTAAGGATCGATTAACACGGGCAATAATCACAACACAACAATTCGGGAAATTCTCAACCCTCAACGATCACAAAATTACCAAGTTCACAAGAATAATTGTGTGCTGCCTTGAGTCGGCCAACACGACAATAATAATTCAACGGATGGGAACTATCCTCGACAGTCCCAATTCAATACTTCGATTACCGTAGAATGGCCAATTGATAACAACGATACAACAGATGAGAATATTTTTGACACGGATGGGAATTATCTTCGATAATCCCAATTCAATATCTCGATTACCTTAGAACGGTCAATCGATAATCAATGATACGATAGAATAGATGCCCCGGCGCCTTAAACCGACCACCGAAACGGAGATGATAAAAGGATATATCAAACGCCTTCAATCAGCTAACGCAACATCATAGCAACAGTTCTAATTCGATAATAAAGATTCAACGATGCCTCAGAACGACATTAATCGTGAACAATAATAATCGATACATCGATACCGCGAACCGGCTATCGCCAACATCAGTATAAAAAAGAATCTCAATGCCTTAAACCGGCCGTTAACGAATAACAATAATATTTAGCATAATTGCCGAAGGGTATTGCAGCAAACAATTCCCGAATATCAACAAAATCATAAAGAGGCCAAGTCTCGAAATGATTCACGCATTCGTACACTCACATGATAACATTAATCTCATTGATTAGTACAAGCATAAAACTTGCCTCGATATCAATACAACGAACTGTTACCAACTCAGTAAATTTCGTCTACGAGTTCCTCAGTTCCGACCAAGATGATTACGAACTCTTCAACCTCAACCAAAACAAAATAGTCATAATCCATGATCAAACGTCATCTTTATTGTAAAACGAAGGATTAATAAACAACAGGTTCGATGACGATTAATATCAATACAACAAGGCCCCAACTCACCGGTTCCACAATATCTCGATTAAATACAGTCTGAATTATCCAACTCAGACCCTCACGAATCCATGTCCACAAGACGAGCCGAAATCCGATGATCATAACAGCAACCAATTCGGACCAATAATAAGGGTGTAAATGTCATCGATTCCAAACTCAATTCTTAAATACGAATTGACAAGGTTCCCTTCTCGTAAATCCCTCGTTAAAATTTACCTATGACTATTATTAATTCGAACCATCCGACTGGTTCAAAACAATAGATAATCATATTAAAAAGGTTATCAAACAATCCAATCATTCGACTTGAATATTTGCTCCAGACGTATGGGCTTCTAAATTCAGAGATGAATACTAGTCTCATCAAACTCATAATCACATTCGTATTCCTATACGAATATTATTTCAAACACATAGTTTAGCTCTAGATATGAATATTCCATATTCATTTTCAAAACATCAACACTTCTTAAAAATTTTCATCACCTCGTATAATTCAAGAGTTCTTCAAGAACATGAAATATTCGAAATCACGTTCAGAACAACATATCCGAGGTATATATCTCCATGTTACCATTTTCTTCATCATGCCATTCATACAACCTCAAGAATCTCAACAAAACCCTTATCATCATATGGAGAAGATCTCAATAATCATATCCACATCCGAAATCTCTTATTACAATTCCAATAAATCTCGTATAACATCATCACATGATACCATAATTGTAACACCCCAGATCATTCTGGGAATATTACACGCCGTAAACCCTTCTCACAAGGATTTACCAGGCTAAGCACAATTTTCCGCGTCATTTCAAAAATGCCAAAAAGACCGATGACGGTAATATTTTTCAAATTCTAAAATAAATCAATTTCCAAATACCGTCAAAACGATCATGGCCAAAATGACAAAAACTCAGTTTAGGAAATCGGTTTTACAAAATAAAATTCAGTTGGCAAAATACCAAAAGCCATTTCAAAATACTCACGCAACAGATAAAAGTACATTCCAATTTATGCATTTACATTGAAATAAGACGAACATCAAAATACACGATTCCCAACATACTCCCTCCCAAGTAGTAATCCTTAAAAAAAATGAACCACTAAGAAGAATAATTGAACTCCATTCCAAGAATCATCAAAAACTTCAAGAACAATACTTAAATCCGAGCTCTCCATCTTAATCTTGTTTAAGAGAATCATCTCTCAATGTTTAGGAACTTCGAGTACTTCCCAAGGCTCTCTCTATTGACTGAAACAAGGAAATTGGACAAAATGCCTCTCAGCACTCGTCTATCCTCTTTATAAAACACATCACTAGTGCGCGCTAGACCTTATATTTAGTGTGCGCTACAGATCTAGCGTACGCTATCCTTCCTTGATAGTGTGCGCTATCGGGCAGTCCAGAAGTTACTGTATTGTTTCGAAATTCATCTAACGTATGTAATGTCCATGCATTAGCGTACGCAAACAGCCGTTGACTTGCTACAGTGAAATGCTCAGTAGCGTGCGCTATTCCTCGACCAACATCTCGACATACTAAACGATCATACGGCACAATGAATACATATACGCATTCAACAACATTGTCATACGTTCACATCATCCTCAAGCACAATTATCCATCAACGACATCCAACATATAAACGAAAAAAAAATATATCCGAAAAATCGGGGTATTGCACTCTACCCCCTGTTGTTGCCCAAAATATTTATCCGAAGATTAAATACTGCTGGAAGACGGACAACAAACAACAATTTGCGGGAGCACTTCCGATAGAAAGTGAATAAACACAAGATTTGCCGGGTTTGTTAGGCCCGGGCTTGAATGCTCTCGCGAGATGTTATTAATATAAATATTCGTGGATACAAGTATTAATGTGAGAAATCGAAATACAATGAGTGTAAAAAGACTCTGTTAATCCGGCTCTTGAGAGAAGCTCGGTGTTCTTCGTCCCTGCCAATCATCTGCTTGATGAGAGAGGCCGAGAGAAGTAAGTACCGAAAGATAGCTATTTCCAAGAGTTGGAGAAAGCCAAGTGCTGTGTTAAATCTCGTGGGAATGCACAGAGTGCTTCTTCAGTGAGCAAAAATCCGCGAGCTGGACTTCAGTGAGTAGAAATTCGGTGGTAAAAGTTTCCGTCCTGTGACAAGTGCAGCCTGCCTTGTATTTATAGAGGCTTAGGAGCCTTGTTTCCTAGCGGGCGATCGTCTTCCGACCATTATAATAATGGGGCGATCGTCCTAAAGGTCACATGGGCAGTCTCCAAGGCAGCTGCTGGCAGCCAGCTGTGCGGTCCAATGAGGAGGCAGCACGCGTCCGGAGTCACTGTCACATGCGGTCCTACTAACAACTTTCGGTGGGCTTGTCGGTTGGTGGACGGATGCTGACAGGCTGTGGTCAACGATCTGTGAAATGCGGATCTTGTCTAGGCGCTGCACGTGGGCTCTGTCCTGAGGCTTCGGCCTTTGCCGACTGGATGACCATTGGCTTTGAGCGGCATGAGGCGGTCGGCATTAGTCAGTCACCAATGGTCGATCGGCAAGTGTCGAGAGATGATCGTGTGGGAGTCGGTTGCCAAGAGTCGATCGCCATGTACTGAGAGACGATCATCTTAGATGTCGAACGCTCGGCACCGGGACTTGTCCTGGGAACTTCGTTCGGCCGATACATCTTGTCTGCGGGGCTAAGACTAGGTCACCCGATCTCTAGTCGGCAGTTCTGCCTCGGCTGCTCGGCAATGGCTAGGTCACCCGATCTCCGAGGCGATCGCCGGTCGGAGAGTATAATTCTCGACACAACACCCCCCTTAAAATAAGTTTCATCCTCGAAACTTGCAATCACTCGCACAAACAACATTTCAACGGGAATTCAAATTCACCAAGAATTATTGAATAATCCGAACAACATACTTACAAGTCTGTGAAGTCGAAGATCTCCCGTGATACTAGCATGCGACTCCTAAACAAAGTCTCAACATAATACCGATACACACCAATATCGCAATTAGCAATTTCACAAAATCTCAAGGAAGAGTTCACGTCCGTGACCACGGCCACGATTCTTCCTGCTTTCAGCCAACATTCTGAAGGGCACACACATGCGTAAATATAATCCAAATCGCACATTCTCAAAGTGACCAATTCCCAAGAATACCAAGCTATAAACGAAGCAATTAAGAAATATACAAAAAGAGTGAGAGGACTTACAAGTACCGGTCGCACTGTGATGATGGCAGAGTAGTGATACTATGGGCAAATGACGACTCAATCGACCCAAAAGACATGCTAAACATACTATGGACTTACAATTATTCAGGGAATATTACAGCGCCGTGAGCCCCGCCGTGGGACCCACAAGGCTAAACATACGCGGAACTATGAAACTTGACCGAGAAGGTCTACATACAATGGAATGAAGGACAATACAAATGGTATTAAAAACCATAGCCAATGAAACCATATACATCACCTACACAAATCAATACCTCGGCAACACAGGCCGGAACATCAAGGAAACTGAAAAATACAATACTCGAGTATTTAAAATCCATTCCAGTACAACAACACTGAATGGAGGAATCCAAAAAGATAACCGGAGACAAGACACAGTATCACACTTGCCCATCATCTTCATGCCGACCCGATACCCGCCTATCCGTTCTCCTGGAACCTGAAATACATAAAAAGTATTTCCCCCATAAAGGGGTTAGCCGTCGAATAGCTAGTGCAAGTATATCAAGTAAGAAACACAATACTCCTCGACAATAAAGTAAATGAAACCGTCAATTCATCAATTCAAGACTAATATTCCGGAATAACTAAATCTCATAGCATCGCATCAATACATATATGAATACCGTGGAACCGCACCAGAGGCTACGGAACCCTCAGAGGACCCGTTGGTCCGTCCCGGAGTGGTTAATTCATATTATCCATGGAATTGCACCAGAGGCTACGAAACCCTCAGAGGACCCGTCGTCCCGTCCCGGAGTGGATATAAATAAGCATGCCATTAATATTTCTTACTTTCAAAGTCGAGAACGCACATTCATAAATATATACTTGCCTTTGAGACATCGAGAAATCGAACGGAGGAAGGGTATGAGTTCGGTAGGTCCAAGAACGCGCTTCCGGCACCTAAACGATTCGCAAGGAATATGATAATTAATTATCCATACTCAAATTACACGAAGAGACTCCCGAAACTCGTCTACGATTCAAGAAAATACACGGGTGAACAACTAAAGGTTGGGAAATCGCCCAAACTCCCACAAGTTCGAAAACGGCACAATCCAACCCGTAAAATCGTAAGAAAAACACGCATACGACATAGATATATCATAATCTCAAGGTTCTCAAGCTTCAAATCGGATAAATCGGACGAATATACGAAAACCCCCAAATCCAACACAATATTCAAAGTGTTCTTGAATAATCTTTCAATAATCCGATGAATACTCAAACGTGTCCATAATCATACGTATATCACTTCATACACCATGATTTTAACATCCAAAATATCATTACCCAATACAAAATCGAAATCCAAGATGTTGAAGAAATTACCTCTTGAAGATCCAAGCTCTATGATCCGAGGAATACGCGATAGATCGATGATCAATCGAAAAGAGATGAAGAGAAATCACACAATCAAGTGATAGGTGAAGAACTTCTCTCTCTCAAGCCTTCTCTCTCGTGCCCAAGTGAAGAAATGGGGAAACAATGAGGTGATCCGCTCAAAAAACGCAGATATAGGGCTGACTGTCATTTGTGCCGCGGCCCAGGCCGAGTGTGCCGCGGCACAGTCCCAAAAATGGCTCCCAGTGGTCGACAGTGTGCCGCGGCCCGGCCAAGTGTGCCGCGGCAATGACTTGGCAGTGTGCCGCGGCCCTGCCGGCATGTGCCGCGGCACCAGGTACAGACGGGTCGGCCAACAATTGAACACGAGTGTGCCGCGGCCCAGACGGGTGTGCCGCGGCAGTGACTCGGCATTGTGCCTGCTCGGCCAGTGCCCGACATCGTTCGGCCAGAACTCGAAATCCGTCCGGCCAGTCCCGCAATCGTCTGGCCAGTCACGCAACCGTCCGGCCAGTGCCCGGCCACCAGGGCTCGACGACTCGATTTCCAAAAAACGTACGGAACGAACACGATGAAAAGTTCGCGGACAACATCAACGATCCAAAATGAAAGGGTAATGCAATAATTAATCATACGCGACCGAGAAAAGGGTCGAGACAACAAATACAGATACGGATACCCCTAACTTTGGGTAAATTACAAAATGGCCCAAAACGCCCGAAAATCGCGATACGTGATTGAATAACCAAACCGAAGTTCACAACACGTCTAACAAAGTTAAACGGACTTACGGGAAACTCGAAACAGGAGTTTAGAATGAGATTCGCAAGAATCGAACTCAAGTGCGGAAAAGTCGCTAAAAAGCATGGAACTCAACAAAACAACACCGAAACGAACTCGGATGTCGAAAAGTGTAGAATTAATCATTCTCAGGATGATGAAACGGTCCCAAGCGAGTCGTCAAAACGGACTTCCGCCAAAAAAAGAAAATTACCGGAAATCGAATTTGCGGATATTACATGATTACATTCTTTCTTTCAAAATCCCTATCAAATTGAGTTGATGACATGATGGCTTTTGATCGATTTTTGATGGTTATTTTTGATTATGAACAAGTTGAATATGTCGGTTGTCATGACGAATAATTCGTGTTGTTGTTTTTGGGGGTTTTATCGAGCTATTATCTTGTTTGTTCTTCAATTGAACTCATGTCTTTAAAGTGTTTGATGAAATGTCTGAATGAAAAATTTTCTTTGTTAGGTCAATATTTTGAATCTGTGTGCAATGTATTCGATCTGGAATTACATCCACACCACCCTCCTCGCCGGATGATGCCGGCACCAGTTCGTGAGCAGACTGGAGGGGAGTACTTGAGCTTTCACTTTTATTGCATATTATATTTTGTCCATTGAGGTCAATGTACGCCCTAAGTTTTTTTTTTTTTGGGGGGGGGGGGGGTCTATTTCTGTTGCTACATTTACTGTTGTACTTATTTCGTTGCACTCTTTGTTATTTTTAGTTATCTTTGTGTCGATAGCCTTGCTTGTCATGATTTTACTCTTTCGTGAATTTTTCGTGCTTCTATCTGTGTAATACTGATGTTACGACACTGTTTTTCTCTCTGAAGAAACGGTCAAGTTTTAGTCGAGTTGTAGTCAGTGATATCTGTTTCTGTTAAGTCTTCATTTAGGTCCGAAAATTTTTCGTGATTGTAGTGGTCTTAGCGGATAAGAGAGGATACATACGTGTTTTAAAATCACCGTCGATACGTTTGGTTACATTTTCTGGTTAGCTAGTCGTCCAGTAACATAAGTTGTGTTGGCACTTGCTTTGAGTTTTAGAGTCGGTCAGTTTTTCCCAGAAGTGGAGATATTTTTGTTCTATGATGGGAAGTCTAGTAACCGGGGGTATTCACGTGACCCGTTGTTTACTCTTGCGTAAAACGACGACCCTGATTAGACTAGTGATTTAGAAATTTCGCATGTGCCGAATACTGGAAGCCTAGTAACCGGGGGTATTCGCGTGACCTGCCGTTTACCCTCGCGTAAAACAGCGACCTTGATTCGGACATGCGGGAATAGCTATTCGAGTTGTTTCTCCGCTGTGGAAGGGAACTTAGTAACTAGAAGCATCCATGTGCCCCATGAGTGTCTTTTACGTCAAACGGTTTCCCAATACATGAGAATGGAAGTTACACCCTAGGATTATCCCGATGAAACATCCCGAGATCCGAACCTAGTGGTCAACTCAAATCAATTTCTTGAGCATATATATAAGGGAATACTGTCCGAGGGTTATTTTTGATGAAACTCGTGAAAATTTTGCCATTAGACTGTGGAACGGGACGAATTAGCTTGGTTATTTTAACCTTTCATATTGACGGTCGATTAAATTCACGTTTGTTAATCTTTGAGCTGGATTTTCTTCATGAACGAGTGATTAGGACTGAACTTGGTTACTTTGTAGAATCAGTGTTCTGAGTGTAGCTCGCTATTACGATACTCGTATTATTCAGAGAGAATTTCAGGATAGTATTGATTAGGTTGAGCACTGTGAGTTGCACGATTATTCACGACATTCTTTTGTTGAAATTAATTCTTTCTTTTTGCTTGAGGACAAGCAAAGGCTCAAGTTTGGGGGTATTTCTTAGGCGTATTTTTATACGCTTATTTATCATTATTTTGTATTATTTTGGCGAGTAAATTTGCATAAATGAGCTTTTAATACCTTATTCTTGTATGTTTGACAGGAGATTGGAGTCCGGAAGCTAAAACGAGGCAAAACGGGCGAAAACGGCGAATTTTGGCAATGGGCCGCGGCACAAGGCAAGTGAGCCGCGGCACACGCAGAGGGCCAGCAGGCACCAGAGTAGACTGTACTCTGAGCCGCGGCACAGCTTTGGTGAGCCGCGGCCCAGAAGAATCACACAGCGCCCAGGTTTTAATTTGCACGCTATGTGCCGCGGCACAGATTAAGTGAGCCGCGGCACACAGGGCGGTTTTGGCGTGCTCTGCGCGGATTTGGGCCATTTTGAAGCCAGTTCTCGACCTAATCACACGAACGCGATTTGGAGGCTTCTGGGAGCTATAAATAAGGGTTGAAGGCCATAATGAGAGGGGTTCTGAATTTTTGAGAGCTTGGGGAAGATCGATAAATCTTGGAGGAGGAAAGCAGAAGACATCAAGAGCAGAGGGCGGAAGCTAGAAGAACGGAGGAATCCGAGCTCTTCATCTGCATTTGATTTTCATGCTTTCATTCATTGTTTCTGTATTTTCATTATTTAGCATGTCAGGCTAAAACCCTTGTTCTAGGATTTTGATGAAACTTAAGTTTTGACGGATTTGCTTTAGATTATCTATATAATTCCCTTTTCTATTGAGTTTTCCCAATCGTGTTTAATGCTTTCAATTACCTGGCCAATAGTTGTATTGTTCTAATCATACAATTCGAATCGGAGGAGGAGAGTTGGTGAGGAACTATTGGTGAGAACCGTTTTATTCTGTGAGATAGGAATATACTCATAGAAACTACGTGGCCTTTTGGAGATTTTATGCTTTTTGCCTATTGACGAATTAATTCACCTAGGGATAGAGTGTGTTATTCGCCTTTAGAAAAATCTATTGACCTCGGGAGAGGCGGTAGAGTATATTAGCAATCTTTGCCTTCAATAAATTGGGGAAATCATTAACTTTAGATAATCGAGAGTAAATTCGGATAAACCGAGGTGGATTCAGAATCCTAGACTTATTCATCATTAGATTTTCCTTCGTGAAGCGATCGTTTATTCTGTTAGCTCTTTTATTAATTCTTTTAGTAGTTAATTGCAACCAAAAGTTCGATTGTTCAAATAAAACTAGAATACATAAAAATCGGTAGTTAGTGATTCAGTCCTCGTGGGAACGATACTCACTCATCACTTTATTACTTGTCAACGATAACGTGCACTTGCGTTAACGAAATACCGCAACATCACGATCCATAACAAATCAATTCTTACCATAACCCACTCCCCGTGTCCTTAAGTAATGAACAAATTCAAATGTAATCACCTGTACTGTATCCGAAACACTACCAAGATTTCCAAACATAAACATATCTCGAGTATAGAATAATCTGGTCAAGTTCGATTCTGCCGGCTGGGTCACACAATCGGAACCCAATACTGATAGGAACTGATATCACATGATACATCTGCAAATCAACTGTCCCTAAACAATGGCAAGTCCCGGATATCAGTACAAAGCATAAATGCTCACACAATCATTAATGATAACAATCAATGCATCACAACGGAAATATCAATGACATGATAGTTCCACACAAGATCGACAAAGGATCAACCACGAACGAGAATACCATGATGTGGTAACTCCAACAAGAGCGATAAGGAATCGACAACTGAGAATACTGACGACACGGTAAACTCCAATAGGGATAATAAGGGACCAACAACTGAGAATACCGTCGACACGGTAGACTCCAATAACATCAATCAAGGACCAATAACCAAGAATACCAACAGTGAGACAACTCTCAAACGGAATCAATAAGGATCAATAACGAACGAGATTACCAATGACAGGGTGAACTCCAAACGAGATTTATAAAGGATCGATATAAATGAGTTGACCATCGATATGGTAACTCCGAACAAGATTAGTAAAGGTTCAACTGCGACGAATACACGAGGGAATAAAATCGTCAACCATATAAAAATGATATATACGGGATTTCAAAGACAACCCGAATATCGAATAGATACAATTATACATGGACTGTGAACGACCAATCAATAAGACTCAAGATGGACGTCACGATACGCTTGATCCAGACATGTGTCCGTGTACAAGCCAACCACGGGTATTGATTAGGTACCCGTCTGGCCTCGTACCTAATCAGCCTCACGAAGTACGTCTCGTGTGCACGGTTCAATATGAGGTCGAAACCAACACATGCTACACGTGCCCGTCCCGAAAATACTACACATGAACGATCAGAACATATCTGACTCCAGATATGCCACGATACAACATGACAACAAATCTCGAAGAAACGCATATCCATCAAGGATCAGAAGACTTCCCAAAAGAGCAACTGTAACTCGATCATGAAAGACCGACACGACCAGAATGTCGTATTTCCCTCAGACAACCGTCCACATCATGCTCAACAATGCATATAATATTAACACGTAAACCCCAAGGCAACAGCCAAGGGTCACGGAAGCATCTCACAGGAATGCTCCGGAACATAGGTGCCATTTAGGTCTTATCCCCTAACACATTTCCATTCGGGTACCATACGGGCTTTATCCCCATCACATCAGCCCCACAGATTACATCTCAAAGAAAGAGCACGTCACAAAACGTAACACACAATGGTGCACATTCACCGCATGAAATATCAACACACACATGCAATAATGCAACATGATGGTTATCATAATCTAACAATATTAATTTACCTCAAGCTGGAGACGCTAACCTTGCCACGACCAACCGCCCTGAACGAATACACGGTTTATACGACCATCCAAAATGAAGTACAGTCCATAACTAATACCAAACCACCATCCCGAGTTCAACATCGACACGATAACTAACCTTGATATCCAACTTCTCATGCAATAGACCAAACTATAATTCACATTCCCATTTCCACTAGACATCCTTAAAATCATATACATTATGAATTATCTTAGTCCAAAAATACCATACATACCACCATTCCGATAATTCATATATTCCATAATACCATTGCTATATGAATCATAAATGAAATGAAGACGAAATCATTTATTAACATTATGAACTCAGCAAGCATAACTTGCCTTGATACCAATTCGACGAAGCCACTATCAATCCCGCCGTCTCCATCTACAAGCTCCGCAGCCCCGGCTCGTCCGCAGCACAACGGTTAACTTCAACGATCACTAAACGTAACCTAATGTAATAATCAATTAACGATACGTTCAATAACAATCAACAACCGAAATGACCAACTTATCAAACTCGATGGTTCAACGACATCTCGATCATACGAAACCAAACCGTATCAACTCTTAACAATACAAACACAAGCCGAAATTTGGTGTTCAATTGTCCTAACAATGTCTTCAACATATATACTTCTCATAACATCATGAATCTCAACAAACTACCAAGAACATCGAGAGTATTACGATTCCCTAATCATAACAACATAATCGAGTCATTTGATCATCAATTCATTATCTTCCCTTAACAAAATTCTCGTAAATACCAAGAATCTTCACAACAATATCAATTCAACCATCATTCATACGAAAACGTGTAGAATTTTCCAAGTTCTACACATTGAGGCATTTCATCGAACACTTTGAAGGCATAATCTAATTTAATCATTTTAACGAAGAAATACTCGAATTTGTTCCACAAAACTTCAAGAGTATTGAATGATTACGAGTATACAATCAAGTTCTATCAATAATGTGAATCAAAACGGGGCAAATCGGCCAAAACACCAAGAAACCTCAAGAACATCCAAAAACCAAAAGTTCGTGTGTTCTTACCTTCGATCCGGGTGGAGGATGATGTTAATCCATGATTCTAACTTTCAAAACATGTTGTTATAAGTTGATTCTACTCAAAACCTTCATCTTTTCTGAAGAAATTGCGGAAGGAACGAATAAAAACGAAGAAATGAGTAGATGACTCGGTCCAGGCCTTATATAGGCGGGACCTGCCGGCACCTTACGTACGTAACCGGCCGGGGCTTAACGTACGTAACCGGCCGTGTGTCACGGGCAAACTTCAGTCCGTCGAGTTATGTCATGCGCCCCTTAGCAACTCAGTCCTTTGGCCACTAAGGCAGGGTTTCCCAACCCTTGCCGGTTAAGTGCGGAATATTGAAGTGTTTTAGAGAGAGAAAGTTAGAGAGAGAAACTGCTCTTTAGAAAGGAACTTTTATTGCTCAAACTTGTATGATGTACAAATGAGGGGCTTGGAGCTCCTTTTATAGGTCTCCATCTACATCTTCTAGAATGTACAATAATCTACAAGTATCTAGAACATACAAGAGATTACAAGACAATCCACATCCTTCTAATCCTTTCTATGATCATTCCGGAGGGCTTCCGGAATGTTACAACATCTATCAAGTAAATACAAGAATTCTGGAGAAGAATCTCGACCCTTCTAGAAGCTTCCACAGCCAAAGCATGACAACTCTCCCCCACCTGAGTCTTGACGTCCCCGTCAAGGTTTTGCCTTGTATGCTTCAATTTTGGTTTTGAATTGCCACAAGTCTTGTTCCTTTTCCCACGAAGCTTCGCTGTCTGGTAAACCTCTCCAGCGTACTAAGTACTCCGTCCAGCGGGGTGTTCCCCATTTTCCAACCTGTCGATCCGCCAATATTTCTTCGATTTCCTTCTCAAAGGACACCGTGTGGGCATGCGGGGCTCGATCTGACTTATTTCGGGTTGGGTCTTCCTCATCCTTCTAATATGGTTTCAAAAGACTGACATGGAAGACCGGATGAATTTTGAAGTCATTAGGAAGATTGAGCCGATAGGACCGCGTTCCTACCTTCTTTACTACCTCAAAAGGTCCTTCATATCGCCGTGTCAAGCCTTTGTGTACTTGACGGATCGCCTTTACGTTCCTTCCGATCATTTGGACCAACACTTGGTCCCCTACTTGAAATTCCCTCGGACGGCGCTTGTCGTCCGCCCATTTCTTCATTCGTTTGGCAGCCTTAGTCAGATACGCCCTTGCTATGTCATGTTCCTCGTTCCAGCCTTTAGTAAGTTTGTATGCTGTCGGACTCGCACCTTCATATTTCCAAACTAGTTCCTGGGGTGTCATTGGTTGTTGCCCCATCACTAGCTCAAATGGACTTCGTTGGGTGGACTCGTTCCGCTGCAAGTTATAAGAAAATTGCGCAACATCAAGTAAACGAGCCCAGTCGGACTGGTTGGCACTTACAAAGTGTCGGAGATAAATCTCCAGCAAATGATTTACTCGTTCAGTTTGGCTATCAGTTTGGGGGTGAAAGATCGTCGAGAAGTGGAGGTTTGACCCCATCAACTTGAACAATTCCCTCCAAAACTTTCCTGTAAATCACGGGTCTCGGTCGCTTATGATACTCCGAGGAACTCCCCAGTACTTTACCACATGCTTCAAGAATAGTCGGGCAGCTTCCTCGGCCTTACAATCCTTTGTTGCCGGTATGAATGTCCCATACTTGGAGAACCGATCAACTATCACCATGATAGACCCGCATCCTTCTGACCTTGGTAGTGCCGATATGAAGTCCATCGTAAGACTGTCCCACGGACGTTCGGCAATAGGCATTGGCTCTAGCAGTCCCGCTGGTTTGCTTTGTTCGACCTTTTCTTGTTGGCAGACCAAGCAGGTCTTTACGTAGGCGTTCACGTCATCTTGCAAGTTAGGCCAGTAAAATGACTGCTCAACAAGCGCTTTAGTACGAAGAGCACCTGGGTGTCCCGCCCATTTCGAATCATGGCACTCTTTCAGCACTTCCCTTCTAAGGTTGTCCCATCGAGGCACATACAATCTATCTCCAACAGTAAAAAGTAAGCCATTCTCTTGCCAGAACTTCCTTGTCTTGCCCTCCTTTGACAGTTCCACCAGATTTTTGGCCAAGGGGTCTCGGGCAATTCCGTCTCTTATCTGGTCGGCAAGGTCACACTGCACTTGGGTGATAGATGCCAGTGAGGCCTTCCGACTTAGGGAATCCGCAACAACGTTTGTTTTTCCTGACTTATACTCCATAGTATAGTCGAATTCAGCCAAGAAGTCTTGCCACCTTGCTTGCTTCGGGGTGATCTTCTTTCTGATTTTGGAAATAGCTAGTCGCCACATTGTCCGTCTTGATCACGAAGTGACTCCCGAGCAAGTAATGTCTCCACGTACGAAGACAATGGATTATTGCCGTCATTTCCTTGTCATGGACCGGATACCGCCATTCCGTCTCGTTTAACTTTCGGGACTCGTATGCAATAGGATGCCCATCCTGCATTAAGACTCTTCCAATAGCATAGTCGGAGGCATCTGAGTGTAACTCAAAAGGCTTTTGTAGTCCGAAAGTTTCAGCACCGGGTCATTCATGACTGCCACCTTCAGATCCTCGAAGGATGCTTGTCACTCATCCGTCCAATCCCACGCAACCTTCTTCTTGAGTAAGTTAGTTAATGGCGTTGCCCTCGCCGAATATTCGTCAATGAAGCGCCGATAGTAGTTAACCAAGCCTAAGAACAACCGAAGCTCGGAGACGTTCTGAGGAGGCTCCCACTCGGCAATGGCCTGCACCTTCTTTGTGTCCATTAGGATCATTCCTTCCTTCACCTTGTGCCCCAAGAACATTACCTCCGTTTGGGCAAACGAGCATTTTTCCAGCTTTACGTATAATTCATTCTCCCTTAGGACTCGGAACACTTTCCGTAAATGTTCAGCATGTTCATTCAAGGACTCGCTGTATATTACTATGTCATCCAGATACACAACAACAAACTTGTCCAAGAATGGGTGAAATATCTTGTTCATGAGAGTGCAGAAAGTCGCAGGTGCATTTGTCAAGCCAAAGGGCATAACCAAAAACTCAAATGAACCATACCTCGTCACGCAGGTGGTCTTTGGCTCATCTCCTTCTGCGATACGTACTTGCCAATACCCCGACCGCAAGTCTAGTTTTGAGAACCACTTTGCCTTCCCCAATCGGTCGAATAGGTCAGCCACCAAAGGTATTGGGTATTTGTTCTTAATAGTAACCTTGTTAAGCGCCCGGTAGTCAATGCACATCCGCAAGCTACCGTCTTGTTTCTTCTGGAATAACACCGGGGCGCCATAAGGAGCTTTGGAAGGACGAATGTAGCCAGCATCAAGTAAATCCTTTAACTGTCTTCGAAGTTCTTCCAACTCGGGTGGAGCCATCCGGTACGGCCCCATTGCAGGAGGCTTCGCCCCCTGTTCCAGCTCAATCTCGTGATCTACCTCCTACCTCGGTGGTAACATTTTGGGCAACTCGGGAGGCATCACGTCCTTAAATTCGGCCAGCACTTCTTTAATTTCCATCGGGACTTCTTTGCCGACAATTGGGTCATCCGTCTTTAGGGCAGCAAGGTACGTCTCTTGCCCCTTTTTACACCCTTTTGACATTTGCATAGCCGACATCATACGGGACTCGATCTTTCCACGAAGTAATGGAATATCGAAGGTTACCTTGTTCGGCATTATGCTCAGAATTTGGGCATCTTGGATGGTTACCGTCTTCATCCTTTCCAGGAATTCCATGCCTAGCACCATCCGATAATCATCCATTCGGACCACTGTCAAGTCAAGCTTGCCTGCCAATCCGCCAGTTGGACCGGGACTTGCTTCGCCACGCCAATTATGGGTCTTGACGGTGTGTTCACTGTTTTCATCCATCCCATTTCCTTAGCGACTTTTATACCCAATCGGGTCGCTTCGTCCTCAGCTAAGAAGTTGTGAGTGGCTCCCGTGTCTACTAAGGCCTTTATGACTCCCTTATTTATTTTTGCCTCAACATACATGAGACCATTCCTAACCTTTTCCGCCTTGGGTACCATCACGGTTTCTTCCTTCACCCTCATTGCATTAAGGAGTTGCATCGACCCCATCTGCATTTCTTCGGCCCGTTCCTCCTGTTGGCTTTTTATGGCATTTAGTGCTTTCTTCTTCGGGCACTCCTGGACAAAGTGTGGACCCCCGCATAAGAAGCACTCTCTCTTCTTGACTTCATGGGTCTTTTCTTTCCCCTTGAAGGTTGGCTTGTATTTCGTCTTGTGAGGCCTGTATCCCCCACCTTTTTCCTTGCCTCCCTTCTTGTCCTTTCGCTGCGCGAAGTCCTTTCGGAACTCCACAATTTCCTCGGCCGCAGCAATTGCTTCCGATAGATCCTGGACCTTCTGCCTTCTTAGTTCAAGGGCTGCCCAGGACTGCAACCCGTCCAAGAAATAGAAAAATCGATCCTTGTCCGATATTTCGGGAAGTTCCAACATGAGTGAGGAGAACTCATTGACATAATCCTTCACACTCCCCGATTGCTTCAGGCCACGCAGCTTCTTCATGGCCAGACTCTCGGAATTCTCCGGATAGAACTTCTTTTTCAAGTCCGCCTTGAATTCTTCCCAAGTGTCTATCCGACATGTCCCTCGTGCAATGTCTTGATGGTGCCGTCTCCACCATAAGGCAGCGTCATCACTTAGGTACAAGATCGCCGATTTGATCATGTCCTCGTCATCCCTTATACGTACTGCATCCATATAGGTTTCGAGAGACCAAAAGAAATTATCAAGTTCTTTAGCATTACGCTTACCCGAGTACTTCGGAGGTTCTGGTGCCCGAATGCGAGGCGTCTCCCTTGCCATGGTGCCACCTGCCACAGCTACCTTGCACAATGCACAATCCTCCTCGGTCTTATCCATCCGTGCGGTCAACTCCTCCCGCAGTTTGGCGACTTCGCCAAGAAGCGTAGACTTTAACTCGTTGAGAGCAAGCAACACCTTGTCCTCGATTCCACTGGCATTTTCTTCTAAGACATCCATCCGTTCGATGGTTTCTCCAACATCCACCTTGATCTTGGTCATCCTTACTTCCATCGAGGATGCAAGATCCCTGGACTTGTCCCTACCACCTTTCTTCGTCTTGCGACCATCATCTCCAGCATTGTTCCCTTCGACCATGCTGCTGTTTCCGCTCATTCTCTCACTTTACAAACAAACCGGGCTCCGATACCACGTGTCACGGGCAAACTTCAGTCCGTCGAGTTATGTCGTACGCCCCTTAGCAACTCAGTCCTTCGGCCTCTAAGGCAGGCTTTCCCAACCCTTGCCGGTTAAGTGCGGAAGACTGAAGTGTTTTAGAGAGAGAAAGTTAGAGAGAGAAACTTCTCTTTAGAAAGGAACTTTTATTGCTCAAACTTGGATGATGTACAAATGAGGGGCTTGGAGCTCCTTTTATAGGTCTCCATCTACATCTTCTAGAATGTACAATAATCTACAAGTATCTAGAACATACAAGAGATTACAAGACAATCTACATCCTTCTAATCCTATCTATGATCATTCTGGAGGGCTTCCGGAATGTTACAACATCTATCAAGTAAATACAAGAATTCTGGAGAAGAATCTCGACCCTTCTAGAAGCTTACACAGCCAAAGCGTGACACATGGCCTACCTTACTGTCCAGTTTGTTCGGCACCATTACGTACGTAACCGGCAGCTGGCTTACGTACGTAACTAGCCCATACGGCCGTAACCGGTCACTGCCTTACGTACGTAATCGGCCAGTCCTAGACATCCCTGCGAGTCACTGCCGACCGTGATCGGCCATCCCTACGAGTCACTGCCAACCATGCTCGGCCACTACAGGTCCACTCGGCCACGACTCGGCCAGCCGCCCCATAATGTACGTAACACTTATTCCGTTGCGAACGTAATACGTACGTTGACTTGCTACAGTACAATGGTCGTGTTAAGTACGTAACACGTCCTGTATAACGTACGTAACACGTACGTTGACTCACCTGTCAACATCCTACGCCGAAAGTTGTCGACACAGGGTCCCACCTGCCGACCATGACTCGATCGCCTGATTCCCATGTTACGTACGTAATGTCTCGGCTATAACGTACGTAACTCTACCAATTTAACGTACGTAAGCTTCAACACATAACGTACATAATGGCTTCCATACTTAGCCATTTCCAGCAATTCCTGTCCAACATCTCGACATAACAAATGTGAACATACGACATACTGAACACATATACAAAATCCCAAAATATTCTCATACTGTACGTCTGATGCACGATATCCTCAATTACAACTATCGACCAAGTACGGAAATCATATAAATACTCATACGGTATATCCGACATCGAAAACACACCAAGCATGTAATATCCTAGAATCAAAATAACCTCGATAGACATACTGGCACGGCTGTCACGGTTTCCAAAATTTTCCACTCATATCGTGTCGGTCCCACTCTGTACAGTACATCCCAGATAAAATAATGCGAAAAATTCATAGTGAAATTCTAGGATCTTACAATGATCGGCAGCCGAGCGACGATCACAGTCTTCCAGCCCGATCGCCATCATCAAGCTACATCACCGAACCCGGAGGACTCGTTCGCCATCTACAGTTCACCATCTAACATGATGGACTAAGGCACAAGATCGCCTCCACCGCACATCATAAAGCCATGGCCCTGGTAGTCGATGGAACCGGCTGCTTCGTCCATGCAAGGTCCCTTTGGGCCAAGATCGCCCGCCCTTCGTTTAAATACGAGGCCGGCGTAGTCTGAGGGCCCTCCAAAACAAATCAGTGAACACGATCGCCCGCCCTCAAGGCTCATCATCTAACATGGTGAACCCGGACAATGCGACGCGTCACTACCCCCGTCTCAACGTACACCGTCGAGGTTCGCCATCTTCATGGCGGGCCGAGGTGGAAGCAGAGCTAACAAACCGCGGAAGTGGAGTTGATTAGTCCGATGACGCCCCGCGCAAGGACTCCTCTAGACCAAGACCGCACGCCCTTCGTTTAAATACAAGGTGAGGCGCAGCCTAACAGAGGACCCTCACAATAGAATGAGTTACGAGACACTCAATGTCTTCGCGCACAAGACACGGTCATGGAGTCGGTCCATCGAACTCCGCAACTGTGCACCATTCCTCAAACGACGAAACCATCAAGTTTCTAAGGGGCATCGACCAATGTTGTTTTTTGCAGGTACAAGACCGAAAGATAGCTAGCCAATCGACCAGATAGTCCAAGTCCGAAACCAAAGTCCGCTCAAAGGATCGCCCGTCCTCATCTTACACGATCGCCAGCAAGAACCACCTCGCCCCATGTCTTAAACATAGGAGCAAGTTGGGGGGCAATTGTTGTGTCGAGAATTATACTCTCCGACCGGCGATTGCCTCGGAGATCGGGCGACCTAGCCATTGCCGAGTAGCCGAGGCAGAACTGCCGACCAGAGATCGGGCGACCTAGTCTTAGCCCCGCAGACAAGGCAGAACTTCCGACCAGCGACCAGGCGACCTGGCCTTAGCCCGGCAGCCAATAGAGATCGACCGACCGGAGGTCCCAGGACAAGTCCCAGTGCCAAGCGATCGACATATAAGACAATCGTCTCTTGGTACTTGGCGATCAACTTCCGCTGGCCGACTAGCAGGCGATCATCTCTCTACACTCGCCGATTGGCTCTTGGTGACCGACGTATGCCGACCCTTGGTGACCGACCTTTGACGACCGCCTCACGCCACTCAAAGTCGATGGTCATCCAGTCGGCAAAGGCTGAAGCCTCAGGACAGAACCCACGTGCAGCGCCGAGACAAGATTCGCATTTCACGGATTGTTGACCACAGCCTGTCAGCATCTTCCCTCCAGCCGACAAGCCGCCGAAAGGTGTCAGTAGGACCGCATGTGACAGTGACTCCGGACGCATGCTGGCTCCTCATTTGACCGCACAGCTGGCTGCCAGCAGCTGCCTTGGACTTTAGGCAGACTGCCCATGTAACTTTAAGACGATCGCCCCAGTATTTTATTGGCCGGAAGGCGATCGCCCGCCAGGAATCAAGGCTCCACAGCCCCTATAAATAGAAGGCTCCCTGCACTTGGAAACCTCTCTGATTCACGCAACTTCTTGGCAAGCAATACACACAACTTGGCTTTCTCCTACTCTTGGCAACAGCTATCTCTCAGTTCATTCTTCTCTCAGCCTCGCTCACACAGAAGACGATCGGCCGAGAGCAAGAACACCAAGGCTTCGCTCAAGAGCTGGATTAATAGGATCTTTTTACACTCATTGTACTTAGATTCTCACATTAATACTTATATCTACGAATATTAGTATTAATAACATCTCACGAGATCATTCAATCCCGGGCCTAACAAACCCGGCAAATCTAGTGTTATTTACACCCCCTCGGAAGTGCTCCCGCAACCTTGTTTGTTGTCTGTCCATTCCAGCAGTATTTCATCTTTGGATAAATATTTCGGGCAACAACAATAACATCAATCAATCATCCGTTATTATCGTTTGATCCAGTGAATCAAGGTAATCTTCCTTAGAACCCTAATTTCGTGAATTTGGGGGTTTTTGCATTTTTGTCCGATTCGTTCTGTGTTGTTGATTAATTCATGATGGGTATGATTAATCTTGGTAGTATTCTTGTGTTTAACATCATTTAATCCATTGTTCTTCGTCGAATCGAAGTATATTTCTTGATTAAATTCGAATCGACTTTTGGGGGGATTTGTCCTCGATCTCGTTTTTCATCCGTTTTTGATGGATCGATTATGGTTAAATGATGTTGTTAAACATATTCTATGGATTGTATATCACTATTTCAACTTGGAATTCCATTTTCGGGTTTTGACGGAACGAATCGTGTTCTTGGCCGTTTTGGGGGAAACGCTTGAACTTTCGTCATTCGTTCTTTGAATTCAACGAATTTAAGTCGTGTTAGGGAATTCATTTCATTGTTGTTATTGTCCTTCATAGTTTATGAACGCGAGTTGGCGATCGGTGGAGTCGGCGGGTTCGTAGTCGGTTCGTGTCAACCTACTTTGGTCGATTCTTCGCGTTGTTCTTATTCGAGGCAAGTACCTTGCTCATACATTTCTTATTTTGTGGATATGATGATCGGTTATCATCTTGGTGTGTTTGTTTGGTTGTTTGAAATGAAGTTTCAAAAGATTTCGGGTTGGCCTTGTTAAAGGCTCTCTTTCAAAACGCGTGTGTGTTTTGTGAACGGTGTGTTTTGGGAATTGTTTATGATTTGATTATTTTGAACGTTGAAGGCTTTGATGATATCCCTGTTGTTTAAAAGTTATGGAATCGTGTATTCCGTGTTTAATCTTGTTTTTGTGTTTTGAAGAGTTTGATAATGTTGTCGGATAAGTGGCCATCTCTAGTAAGTATTCCTGATGAACTTACATTCTTAGCATATTAGTATTGCATGAGTAACGTGTGTGTGTGTATGCTCACTACGGGTTAGATCCGACGGGGTCTCGGTAGGGCTCCACGAAGATGTGGGACCGCGAGCTTGCTTTTAACCACTACGGGTTAGATCCGACGGGGTCTCGGTAGGGATCCACGAAGCTGTGGGTCTGCGGTTAATTGTGGTGCATTTTGCAAATGTGATTTGATATTGGCATTTCCGGAAATGAGTGCTTTGGAACTATGTTTTCATGACTGCATGCATCGACTAAGTGTGTAAGAGGTAAGTGTTCGTTTGGCTTACTTGGCTAGGATGGCACTAGAGTATTTTGTTGTTTGTGTTAAATCCTTTAATTGTGGATTTTGATGTTGGAAGACGAACCTTGTGGTCGTTCTTGCGTACTGTGAGTTGATGAGATTTGGGGCTAAAATCCCAATGGTTTTGTAAAAGTCATTTTACGGATTTGGGGCTAAAATCCCAACGGTTTGGTAAAGGTCATTTTTCGGAAAGTAAACTTTTGGGCGGTGACCCCTTTCGTCTTTTGGGTTTTGAAAAGTAGGATTTGATAATCCTAAATTATTTTCTATTAAAACTCCCGATGGTATTTCAAATCATTTTATAAATTGTTTCCCTTGATATTTTGATCTTGAAATTTTGGGAAGTCTTTACTCAAACTCTTGCCTCGGGAAGTGTTCATCCTGTTGTATTTGAATCTTTGAGGATTCCGGATTATTATCGTTCGTGGAATGTGAATTGTATGACTCGTATTTTTGCACTTGTACTTGCACTAAAAAAACAGTGGAGTTTTGCTAACCCCCGAGTATTCGGGGGGTGGATGTCTATTTTTGCATTCAGGTTTTGGAGCATAACACAAGGTCGGCACGAAGGATGATGAAAGATGATCGATACTAATCACATGAGGAACCGTACATTGTTTATTGGTTCAGTTGTACTTTATTTTCCGCTGCTAAATTTTTCCCGTTATACGGGTGTGGTTTTTTTTTGACCCCTGCGTGGGCATGAGTTGTATTTGAGTTGTATGTATTTATTGAAAGACCAAATCGGTCTACTAAGTCATTTTAGCCTTAAAGGCATGGTTGAGTTGTTATATGTTGTTACCAGCCTGGTAGATCCCTGAGGAAAGGTTCTACGGCGTGTAATATCCCTGAGCGGATTGGGGTTGTTACATAAAATACTGGGGCGATCGTCTTAAAGTCACATGGGCAGTCTGTCTAAAGTCCAAGGCAGCTGCTGGCAGCCAGCTGTGCGGTCCAATGAGGAGCCAGCACGCGTCCAGAGTCACTGTGACATGCGGTCCTACTGACACCTTTTGGCGGCTTGTCGGCTGGTGGGAAGATGTTGACAGGCTGTGGTCAACAATCCGTGAAATGCGAATCTTGTCTCGGCGCTGCACGTGGGTTCTGTCCTGAGGCTTCGGCCTTTGCCGACTGGATGACCATCGGCTTCGAGTGGCATGAGGCGGTCGGCACTAGTCGGTCACCAGAGTTCGGCATCGGCCAGTCACTAGGGGTCGGTCGACAAGTGCCGAGAGACAATCGCCTGCTAGTCGGCCAGCGGGAGTCGATCGCCAAGTACCAAGAGACGATCGTCTTATATGTCGATCGCTTGGCACTAGGACTTGTCCTGGGATCTCCGGTCGGTCGATCTATCTTGGCTGCCGGGCTAAGGTTAGGTCGCCTGGTCGCTGGTCGGCAGTTTTGCCTTGTCTGTGGGGCTAAGACTAGGTCACCCGATCTCTGGTCGGCAGTTCTGCCTCGGCTGCTTGGCAATGGCTAGGTCGCCCGATCTCTGAGGCGATCGCCGGTCGGAGAGTATAATTCTCGACACAACAATTTCCCCCAGCTTGCTCCTATGTTGAAGACATGGGGCGAGGTGGTTCTTGCTGGCGATCGTGTAGGATGAAGATGGGCGATCGTGTAGGACTTCGGTTTCGGACTTGGGCGATCTGGTTGATTGGCTAGCTATCTTTCGGTCTTGTACCTGCAAAAAACAACATGGGCCGATCCCTCGTAGAAACTTGATTGTTTTATCGCTGAGGAACCGTGCACAGTCGCGGAGTTCGATGGACCGACTCCATGACCGTGTCTTGTGCGCGAACGACATTGACTGTCTCGTGACTCATTTTATTGTGAGGGTCCTCTGTTAGGCTGCGCCTCGCCTCGTATTTAAACGAAGGGCGTGCGGTCTTGGTCTAGAGGAGTCCTTGCGCGGGGCGTCGTCGGATTAATCAACTCCACTTCCACGGTTTGTTAGCTCTGCTTCCACCTCGGCCTGCCATGAAGATGGCGAACCTCGACGGTGTACGTTGAGACGGGGGTAGTGACGCGTCGCATTGTCCGGGTTCACCATGTTAAATGATGAACCTTGAGGGCGGGCGATCATGTCCACTGATTAGTTTTGGAGGGCCCTCAGACTACGCCGGCCTCGTATTTAAACGAAGGGCGGGCGATCTAGGCCCAAAGGGACCTTGCATGGCCGAAGCAGCCGGTTCCATCGACTACCAGGACCATGGCTGTAAGTTGTGCGGTGGAGGCGATCTCGTGCCTTAGTCCATCATGTTAGATGGTGAACTGTAGGTGGCGATCGAGTCCTCCAGTTTTGATGATGTAGCTTGATGATGGCGATCGGGCTGGAAGACTGGTGATCGTCGTCCGGCTGCCGATCGCGTTATTCATAGGTTGATACCGGCGACCGGGCTGGAGATCGTCATTCGGGCGCCGATCGCACTGCTCATAGGCTAAGCAGAAACCTTTGCCTGGCCAGAAAGTCTGCGGCCTTAGCTCGGAAGATCGCATAGATCGATGGCTGGTCCTTCGTAAGATGCCTGAACATAGGCGAAAGACCATGGAATCCTCCTAGGACCACGTAGAGGGCGATCTCATCGCTTATGGGCTCGCCGTTGAGGATGATCTCGTCTACCCGGTCGATGTAGTCCGAGTCGGACTCTTCTTCCCCTTGTTGGATTCGCAACATGCGATGGGGACCTTCTGGCCGTGCGACCCTGGTGGCGAAGTACGTTGTGAAGTCGGTCGCCAGTTGGTTAAAGGAGCCGATAGACCGAGGCGGCAACGAGGTGTACCACCTGTGGGCGAGGTCGTCCAGCGTCAGAGGGAACATTCGGCACCTGGTCGCGTCTGATGCCCCACACCCGGTCATGTAGATGTTGAACTTGCTCAGGTGTGTTTCGGGGTCTGATATCCCCTCGTATAGAGGTGTTTGCGGAGGGGCGATCTTGTGCTGCACGGGGGCGAGCTCGATGTGGACAGCGAGCGGCTCACCCGGCTCGGCGATCTTCTTCTTGGCGCATGCCCCAGATTCTAGGAGCGCCTTCATGTCGTCGAGCTGGTGTTGCATCGCGGCCATCGCCGTGGCTCGATCGCCTGCGGATCGGCTTTGGGAGCGGGAGCCGAGGCGATCGTGTACTGATCTCCTGACTCCGCTGCTGCCGACCTCGGCTATTTGGCGAGAGGGATCCAGACGGCTGGGCTGCCTTCTAGGAGTCGGATAGTCCGAGCTCCTGGTGACGGACTCGAGCTCCGTCGTCTCGTGGCTGGGGCCGGACTGCCCCGGTCGCCAGGATGGGTCGTTGCCGAGGCGATCGAAAACAGAGGTGACCCAGCTGGCGAGCGCCTCTTCTTGCGGACGGGGGCCTCCTGGCGATCGCTCGGTCAGCAATGCCTTGAACTTTCGTTTGGTCTTCCGGCGGATGGTCGAGGGGGTGATAGCGGGAGGCGCGTCGAGAGCACTCCGTCGCTCCTGTAGGATGGCCATGGCCTCCTCGATCTGTTCCGCGGTTTGAAACTGATCGAGCGAGAGACTTGGGCCGCCCGCCAGGGGCGGGATCGAGCGTCTCGGACCGCGGCAGCTACCCTCCACCATTGGCTGTGGCTCGGACTGAGACGGAACGAGGTGTCTGGCGGGCTGGCCAGCGGCTCTCTTCGACGAGGAGGCAGAAGTCATGATTCTAAAAGCTTTCTCTGAAGAACAGTGAGTGTTTCTTCAGGTATATGCCCCGGAGAATAGTGAGTGTTCTTCGAGACGGTAGGAGTAAAAAATTGAGCGTTAGATGCCCTTCCTCTAGCGCCAATTGTTGTTGCCCAAAATATTTATCCGAAGATGAAATACTGCTGGAGTGGACGGACAACAAACAAGGTTGAGGGAGCACTTCCGAGAGGGTGTGAATAACACTAGATTTGCCGGGTTTGTTAGGCCCGGGCTTGAATGCTCTCGCGAGATGTTATTAATACAAATATTCGTGGATACAAGTATTAATGTGAGAATCTAAGTACAATGAGTGTAAAAAGATCCTGTTAATCCAGCTCTTGAGCGAAGCCTTGGTGTTCTTGCTCTCGGCCGATCGTCTTCTGTGTGAGAGAGGCTGAGAGAGAAGAAGGAACCGAAAGATAGTTGTTGCCAAGAGTAGGAGAAAGCCAAGTTGTGAGTATTGCTTGTTAAGAAGCAGCGTGAATCAGAGAGGATTCCAAGTGTAGGGAGCCTTCTATTTATAGGGGCTGTGGAGCCTTGATTCCTGGCGGGCGATCGCCTTCCGGCCAATAAAATACTGGAGCGATCATCTTAAAGTCACATGGGCAGTCTGTCTAAAGTCCAAGGCAGCTGCTGGCAGCCAGCTGTGCGGTCCAATGAGGAGCCAGCACGCGTCCAGAGTCACTGTCACATGCGGTCCTACTGACACCTTTCGGCGGCTTGTCGGCTGGTGGGAAGATGCTGACAGGCTGTGGTCAACGATCCGTGAAATGCGGATCTTGTCTCGGCGCTGCACGTAGGTTCTGTCCTGAGGCTTCGGCCTTTGCCGACTGGATGACATCGACTTCGAGTGGCATGAGGCGGTCGGCACTAGTCGGTCACCAGAGGTCGGCATCGGCCAGTCACCAGGGGTCGGTCGACAAGTGCCGAGAGATGATCGCCTGCTAGTCGGCCAGCGGGAGTCGATCGCCAAGTACCAAGAGACGATTGTCTTATATGTCGATCGCTTAGCACTGGGACTTGTCCTGGGATCTCCGGTCGGTCGATCTATCTTGGCTTCCGGGCTAAGGCTAGCTTGCCTGGTCGCTGGTCGGCAGTTCTGCCTTGTCTGCAGCGCTAAGACTACGTCGCCCGATCTCTGGTCGGTAGTTCTGCATTGGATGCTCGGCAATGGCTAGGTTGCCCAATCTCTGGTCGGCAGTTCTGCCTCGGCTGCTCGGCAATGGCTAGGTCGCCCGATCTCTGAGGCGATCGCCGGTCGGAGAGTATAATTCTCGACACAACAATTGCAATGTCATTCGCGCACAAGACATGGTCATGGAGTCAGTCCATCGAACTCCGCGACGAAACAATCAAGTTTCTACGAAGGATCGGCCAATGTTGTTTTTTGCAGGTACAAGGCCGAAAGATAGCTAGCCAATCGACCGGATCGACCAAGTCCGAAACCAAAGTCAGTTCAACGGGTCACCCATCCTCATCCTACACGATCGCCAGCAAGAACCACCTCGCCCCATGTCTTCAACATTAGAGCAAGGTGGGGGGCAATTGTTGTGTCGAGAATTATACTCTCCGACAGGCGATCGCCTCAGTGATCGGGCGACCTCGCCATAGACCAGCAGCCAGGCCGAGCTGCCGACCAGAGACCAGGTGACCTAGCCATAGCCGAGCAGCCAAGGTAGATCGGCCGACTGAAGGTCCCAGGACAAGTCCCGGTGCCGAGCGATCGACATCTAAGACGATCGTCTCTCGGTACTTGGCGATCGACTCCTGGTGGCCGACTAGCAGACGATCATCTCTCGGCACTTGCCGACCGACCCTTGGTGACCGCCCGATGCCGACCGCCTCATGCCGCTCGAAGCTGATGATCATCCAGTCGGCAAAGGCCGAACCTCAGGATAGACCCCACGTGCAGAGCCGAGACAAGATCCGCATTTCACGGATCGTTGACCACAGCCTGTCAGCATCTGCCCACCAGCCGACAGGCCTGCCAAAAGGTGTCCGTGGGACCGCCCGTGGCAGTGACTCCGGACGCGTGCTGGCTCCTTATTGGACCGCACACCTGGCTGCCAGCAGCAGCCTTGGACTTTAGGCAGACTGCCCATGTGACTTGAGAAAGGTCGCCCCATTATAATATTGGCCGAAAGGCGATCGCCCGCCAGGAGACCAGGCTCTTCAGCCCCTATAAATAGAAGGCTCCCTGCACTGGTCCAATCTCTCGGACTCTCTGCCATTATCTCTATTCACACACAATACAGAAGCAATACTCAGAGCTTGGCATTCCTACTCTTGGCAACAGCTATCTCTCTGTTCATTCTTCTCTCTCAGCCTCTCTCACACGGAAGACAATCGGCCGAGAAGCAAGAACACCAAAGCTTCGCTCAAGAGCTGGATTAACAGGATCTTTTTACCCTCATTGAACTTAGATTCTCACATTAATACTTGTATCCACAAATATTTGTATTAATAACATCTCGCGAGAGCATTCAAGCCCGGGCCTAACAAACCCGGCAAATCTTGTGTTATTTACACCCCCTCGGAAGTGCTCCCGCAACCTTGTTTGTTGTTCGTCCATTCCAGCAGTATTTCATCTTCGAATTAATATTTCGGGCAACAACACGATCGCAAGACCTCGCTCCGATACCACTGTTGGGATTCGGTGCCTAAAACGAAGGCCCAGCGGAAGCGGTAAAACGAAAATTAATTCGCTTCGAATCCCTACGAGGATCGATCGAGCTACGCATATACGAATATAAAATAAACAAAGGAAGATTCGAAATCATACCCTCGTAGTCCGTTGATTATATGGTGTTCTTCTCTTTAGCTATTCCCCAAGCTACGATCCAAAGTGCTCCAAGCCCTTGGATCATCCAACGCCGAAAATACCACGTCTCTACTTGCCACGCGCCGGAGAAACGAACGGGATGACTATCGCCTTGCTATCCTCTAAGGATACGGCTAGAGCTTGATGATGAAGCTTTTGATTATAACACTCTAAGTGTATAATTTATTTCTCTCAATTATTCCTCACAATATTTTCGAAGAAAATATAATGAAGATGAAAAATACTTTGAAGACCAAGAAAGCTCTTCCTGCTCTCTCTCTCCAAAACTCACGTATGATGCCTTGGTTGGTAAGTGAGAGTTAGTCTTCTTTTTATTCTTCAATCAATCACATGAAATAACCTTTACAATATAAAGGTAGATTCCATGTCCCCTAAGACAAAACACTAGTTGCTACCAACATGTGGTTCATGGACCGTTCATAGAAAACAAAAACTCCGTAATCTAATTACAAGTCTTCGTCTTGAATCTTCGTCTTCTCGAAACGGATCTTCCTCCGGTCTTCGTCATTATATATAAATTTTACTTTGAAAATTTCATCCTAGATACAAATATTTTTAGTAAAATAAATAGGCTCAAAACGGCCTTTACAACCCAATCGAATAAACCGAACAATTCAAAAAACTAAGTCCACGAACCACATCCCCATTCAAAAGCATTCATCCAATAAATACTATATAAATGGAAATCGTAGAGATACATTGATCCAATCAACAATACGAACCGATCCAATCGATTCATTCAAAACGAATTAATCCAATTAATTCAAACAACCATCAATTTTAACTTGTTCCGGACGATAAAATATTTCATTAAATTAATTACCCTAAGATTAAAATTACCATAATTAAATTTTATTCAAATTAAATCCAATTTAATTTGTGGGAAATTAATTATCGAACGAAATATAAAAAACGGAGTCGAAAAACACGGCCGGAGCACTGCCCAGCAAGCTGCCCAGCAGGCTGCCGATCAGGACCGGCAGGGACCGTGACCATTGCCAGGCAGCTGCCGAGAGGCTGCCGAGCATGTCCGGCAGGTACTGGCAGACCGCGGTCCAGAGTGCAGACCGCAAGGCAGCGCCCGGACAGCTCCAAGCTGCCGGGTCCGTTTCCGTTTTCGGCTCGTTTTTTCGCCCCGATTCCAAAAATAATATTTTTCCAATCTTTATATTACTCATTTAAATCAGTTTTTCAAAATAAAAATAGATTTATATTGTAACATAAAATCATGAAAAATTAATTTTTAGATGAACAATAGAAAATCAACGATTAATATGATTATGATTCCAAATCATACACCATTTAATCAAGCATTCCATATGCTAATATCGTATATACGATCGCAAGACCTACGCTCCGATACCACTATTGGGATTCGGTGCCTAAAACGAAGGCCCAGTGGAAGCGGTAAAACGAAAATTAATTCGATCCGAATCCCTACGAGGATCGATCGAGCTACGTATATACGAATATATGAACGAAAAACAAGAGTTATAAGAAACTCACCCTTGAAGTCTGTTGATTAAATGGTAACCTTCTCTTGAGCTATTCCCCAAGCTTTGATTGATCTCTACGAATCCAATCCGCTCCAAGCTCTTGAACGATCCAACGCCGAAAGCACCGCGTCTCTACTTGCCATGCGCCGGAGAAACGACCGGAATGACAACACCCGATTAAACTCTAAGGTTACGGCTAGAATCAAGTGATGAAGCTTTTTGATTATAGCACTCTAAGTGTATAATCTATCTCTCAATTTTATCTCTTGATATTTTTTTTCTAAGAAAACTCTCAAGAACACATAAAGATGAAGATGAAGATGAAGAAGTTTTTCTCTCTCTCTTGAAAGGCTTCTCTCACGTTTTGGATCAATTATGTGAGGTGAGAGATAGTCTTCTTTTTATTCTTCTCACTTTTGGACCAAATCACCTAATATCATATTTAATATGATATTGTCCCCTTGGTGGACATATATCTTCCACCTAACAAGGAGAAGACCAAGACCAAAGGAGGGGTTAGGTATGGGGCGGCCATATAGAAGGAGCCGGGATGAGTTCGGTTCGTGTAACGCCCCCAAAATGAACCGGGACGCCACAGTGCCGTAGATCCCATGAGGGACCCACAAGGCAGGTTTTTGAAAATATTTTCTAAAATGTTTTATTAAACTGGTAGTGTACGGAAGTAATTAAGAAAGTATTCGTACATCCCAAAGTACCAAAAGAAAATCGTGTCCGTACATACGGTTATTACACAACGTGGAATGTTCAAGTTGAATTAAGAAATTAACAGGCCTTCTTCCAACGCAGCTCATGCCTGACCGTAACCTTCGGGGGTGTCCTGCACAAATTCAACAAATTTACCTGGCACGACATGTCGTGCCAGTAGCCTAGGTCAGAAACAATCCAAACCAAACTCAAAGGTAAAATCTAACAATTTCAAGGAATAAAGTTATCACCAAATGTTCCATGATATTCCTTTTACCAGCACATAAACTCCCAAGGTCGCAACCAAGGGTCACGGAAGTATATACACAGGAATACTCCGGACGTGGGTACCATTCAGGTTTTATCCCGCAACACGGTCTTACAAGAAAACTCCCAAGGCCGCGGCCAAGGGTCACGGTAGTATCTACTCAGGAATACTCCGGACAAGATAATCGAAAGAACATCATTCCACAATAGTAACATTTACTATGTCTGAAATTATAAGACCTAAAGTCTGAGCAAGATTCACTTGCCTCAAATCCGACTAGATTTATTTCTTGACAAGGCAACGGCTTGAACGATTACGCTTGGAATTCCGACCTATTACATGTTTGTCGATTAACATCTTATGATAACAATGATGATCAACGACGTCCCTTCCTCTCCCGCCTGTTAGAACCCTATTTTAGTTGCTTATGATGTCGGAATCGAATTTCTCTGTTTTTAACCATAATGTGTGCCATTAAAGTCTTAGGTTCGGCAACATTCTTTATAAGTTATCCTTCCGCTAAACAATAGTGTTCTAACACAACATTCCTACGTTAATTATAACCAACAATCACCAAGATTTCATCATTGTCTTAATATGCAAGTCTAGAACGATTAATCCATCATCTTAACATGTTTCGGTATCTATTCGGCTAGAAATTGTGGGTAATTTCATCAAGGATTTATTAATGGTTTTATTCAACATGATAATACGGTTATACATGAAATCCTTCAAAGATGATTCCGAGAAGTTGGTGATTAGCAATATGATTATGAGTTCTACTATTATTCACTCCCATTTCTAGCTTTGATGGATATCGATTAACAATTACGATCGTTATATACCGGTCTGATTATTACTGAGGGTTCTAAGCTACCCAAGGCATTCGAGGTTTACTATAACTTACTAAACATTACTAAAATGAGTTCAAGGTTGGATAAACTTACCTTTACTGACAAAAGATGATGAAGAACGACGGTAGACGAAGGAGAACAAGAGGATAACACCTTCAAGACCTTCCCCAAAGCTTGATTAACATACTCTAATAGGATAGCACTTGAAGTGGGAGGTTAGAATTGGTTCAAGGATGGTGGAGAGCAGTGTATATGAAAGAAGAATGATTTTTGGGATGGAAGAAATGAAAGGCAAAGTGTTCTTTTATAAACTCAGATTTCCCTTACGTACGTTATGCCTGACGGTTTACGTACGTAAGCGACTTTACGTACGTTATGGAAAAATGTTAACGTACGTAAGGACCTCGCTGGACAATTTACACACATCGTTACGTGCGTAACGAAAGCGGGTTAACGTACGTAACACCTCGTTGACTTGCCTGTCGCAATCACGCCGAAAGTTGGTCGGCATGCGTACTACCTGACGAAGATTCCTGTCCGAAGACCGAAGACCGATGTTACATACGTAAGGGCCGATATTTAACATACGTAATGACCCAGATATAGCGTACGTAATGACTCGGAGTATAACGTACGTAAGGACCAGTTTTGTTTACTAAATTATTATAACATTAATTTCTTATGACACGACTCCCTCTCCATGTCGTCTGGAAATATCTCGGGGAACAAGACGTTGGCCACCGTCATATTCGCACCGATAATTACCTAACGACATCAAGGTATGTCATTGGAAGTTCGTCAATCATCACACCATCACAATACACGAATAACAGATGCGAACAACACAGTACAACCATATTATACAAAATATGTTTTATTGCAATGGAGTACATTTATTTATCAAATAGAAGAAATGGACGTGAGGGCCTGAAGTGAAAAAGCATGTAATACTGGTGGTATTACATACCACCCCCCTTAAAATAGTTTCGTCCCGAAACTAAGAAAATAACTCGGGATGATTCTCTTTCATGCTCGCCTCTGTCTCCTAAGTCGCTTCTTCCGTACCGTGGTGCGACCACCGAACTTTAACAAGGGGTATGTTCTTGTTCCTTAGTGTCTTTACGCGTCGATCCAAAATCGCTGTTGGAACTTCCTTATAGGTAGCATCATTGGAAATCTCTACTTCCTCGAAGTTGATCTTGTGGCTAGGATCGTACACGTACTTCCTCAGCTGGGATACGTGGAAGACATTATGCACTCCGTCTAACGATGGTGGTAATGCTATCCGATAAGCGAGTCTACCGACTCGGTCCAGTATTTCGAACGGGCCAATAAATCTTGGGCTTAGTTTGCCCTTCTGGCCGAAGCGTCGAATGCCTCGCATTGGCGATACTTTAACCCAAACATGATCCCCAACCATAAATTCCAACGGTCGCTGCCGGTCCGTAGCATAAGACTTTTGGCGACTCTGCGCTACCAACATGTGTTTTCGAACAATGGATGTCTTCTTAATAGATTCCTGGATTAGATCCAACTCGGTGGCGACGACATCGGATGCATCGTCCCAACATAGGGGAGACTTGCACCATCTACCATACAAGGCCTCAAAGGGGGCCATGCCTATGCTTGCATGCCAGCTGTTGTTGTACGAAAATTCCGCTAAGCAGAGGTGTTTAGCCCAGTCCTTTCCCCAATCGAGTACACATGCTCTCAACATATCTTCCAGGGTCTGTATAGTGCGTTCTGTTTGTCCATCCGTTTGAGGGTGATAGGCAGTGCTGAAATGTAGTTGAGTACCCATGGCCTGGTGGACAGCCTTCCAAAAGCGGGACACATATCTAGTGTCTCTATCCGAAATAATCCCCGAGGGAACGCCATGTAATCTCACGATTTCCCGAACAAAGATGGTGGCCATTGCATTACGATGGCCTCCTGAATTGGAATGAAGTGTGCCGACTTTGTCAGTCGGTCTACAATAACCCATATCGTGTCCTTTCCCCCGCCGTCACTGGTAACTTGGTGACGAAGTCCATTGACATGCTCTCCCATTTCCATTCCGGAATAGGTAAGGGCTGCATGATTCCAGCCGGTCTACGGTGTTCAATCTTCACCTGTTGACAAATCATACATCGAGCGACAAACCTTGCTACCTCTTGCTTCATATTCTTCCACCAGAAGCTCTTCCGCAGGTCTTTGTACATTTTTCTCGCCCCCGGGATGTATCGAATAGGGAGTAGAATGAGCTTCCTTGAATATAGTTTGCTTAAGCTCGTCATTGGGTGGAATGCAAATCCTGTTCCTGAATCTAACTAAGCCCCCTTGGATCCTGTAGTCTGGAATAACTCCCCCTTCGGCCTTTGCGCCGATCGCACGAAGTTCTGGATCCTCCATCTGTGCTAGGCGTATCTCATCCAGCAGAGACGAGCGAATATCAATCGAGCACAACTGTCCCTGGCGGTGTTGTAACCACACTTCAATGTCATTTCTCCTGAGATCTTGCTGCAATTCCAGCTGTACTGTCAAACCAGATAGTGTCACCTCCTGCGCAGTTTTCCGACTCAGTGCATCTGCTACGATGTTGGCTTTTCCAGGGTGATATAGAATCTATACATCGTAATCCTTGATTAACTCCAGCCAACGCCTCTGTCTCATATTTAACTCTTTCTACGTGAAAATATACTTTAAACTCTTGTGGTCCGTAAAGATCTTACAGGTAACCCCATACAGGTAATGTCTCCAAATCTTAAGAGCGTGGACCACTGCAGCTAGTTCCAACTCATGTGTCGGGTAGTTCACCTCATAAGGTTTAAGTTGTCGAGAGGCGTAAGCGATAACCCTGTCGTTTTGCATGAACACACATCCCAGCCCGTGCTTAGACGCATCGGTGCATATTATGAATCCCTCCGTACCCTGCGGTAATACCAATACTGGGGCAGTAGTAAGTTTTCTTTTTAGCTTGTCGAAACTCTCTGGACAATCTGTTGTCCAGACAAACTTGGCGTTCTTTCTAAGCATATTCGTTAATGGCTGAGCGACACAGGAGAAGGCCTCGACGAACCGTCGATAATATCCTGCCAACCCCAGGAAACTCCTCACCTCTTTGACGTTTCTAGGTGGTTCCCAACTCATAACTGTCTCGATCTTCTGGGGGTCTACTTTAACGCCTTCTGCTGAAATCACATGTCCCAAAAAGGTTACCTCTGGCATCCAGAACTCGCATTTAGAAAGTTTAGCATACAGTTGATGTTGCCTTAAAACGCTCAACACCTGTATCAAGTGTTCCTCATGCTCCCATCGGCTTCGGGAATAAATTAAAATGTCGTCGATAAAAACCACCACACACTTATCGAGAAACTCTGTCAGAACCCTGTTCATCAATTCCATAGAAACGGCTGGAGCATTAGTCAAGCCAAACGACACCACCATATACTCGTAGTGTCCATATCTCGATCGAAATGCGGTCTTAGGAATATCCTCCTCTCGAATTCTTAATTGGTGATATCCCGAACGTAAGTCGATCTTTGAAAACACAGTCGCTCCTTGCAGTTGGTCCAACAAATCATCAATCCTTGGAAGTGGGTAACGGTTCTTAATAGTGACCTTATTAAGTTCCCTGTAATCGATACACAGGCGCAGAGAGCGGTCCTTTTTCTTCACAAAAAGAACTGGCGCACCCCATGGCGAAGTACTTGGACGAATGAGCCCCTTCCTTAGCAATTCTTCGAGTTGTGACTTTAGTTCCTTCATTTCGGCTGGTGCCATACTGTATGGTGCCTTGGAGATAGGCGTCGTTCCTGGCTCAAGTTCAATTGAGAGATCGACCTCTCTTTGTGGTGGCAATCCAGGTAGTTCATCGGGGAATATGTCCGGACATTCGTTCACTACAGGAATGTTAGCAACCGACAGTTGTGACGTGCCCTCCTGAAGAACATAGCACCAGTAATACGTTCCTTGATCATCATGAGATGCTACTGCTGATAGGAGACTGAGGGACCCTTTAGTACTGAAGTGCTCTCAGCCTCTAATTGTGTGGGTGGAACCGTCATGAGTCGTAATAGAAACGGTCAGGTGATAGGTATCCAATACCGTCTTGTGCGTCGTCATCCAGTCCATACCCAAAATCACATCTTCGTTTTGGAGTGGAAAGACCATGAGATTGGCTGTCCAGCCCAGATTATTTATACGAATCGGACAGTTTCGAACTTCCAAGTTACCCTCCAACCTGCTACCCTCGGGTAGTTTAACAGTAAAGGACTCACAAGGTACACAAGGGAGATGCAAACGATTAACACATTCTACGGATATAAACGAGTGGGTTGCTCCAGTATCAAACAGTACATGAATAGGCTGAGATTTAATAAGGAGTGTACCTGAGACAGCAGGTGTAGTTTGGTCGTCAGTAGCCCTTAGTTCGAACACGCGGGATGGCAGTGTCCCCGAGGAGGGTGCAGTGCCTCCCCCACGACCACGTCCTCTTCCGGCACTGTGTAGAGGAGATTGGTGAGGTGGAGATCGGTAGTCGGACATGGCAGACGCTCTGGATGTCTGTACCGAGCCTTGCTGACTCTGAGGAGCTGGGTTTGGTGTAGGTTTGATCCGAGAGCAGTAGCGAGACATGTGCCCCCCCCCTTCCGCATGAAAAACACTTTGTCGATGCTTTACGACACTGACTCATGGTATGCCCTGCTATGCCACAATTGAAACAGCTACGGCGAGAAGGCCCGTCATATGTTCCTCTCTGTTGGGACGAAGCTGCTGATTTGGAGGGGAACCCAATTCCCAAGTTCACTCTGTTGGTGCTCCCGGACTGATTTGCTGTCTTCTGCTTCTTTTGGTTGTGCCCGGCATCCGAATTGACAACCGTACCGGCGTATGCTGTGACCACGTCCTCATATGCCCTCAAAGTGGTGCAGTGAAATCCCGCCGCGTAACGTTGAACATCCTCCGGCAACCGTTGAGCAAGGTGACAAATTTGCTGGTCTTCGGATGGAACCATCTGTGCGACATAGCTTAGCTCGGTCCTGTACGCTCGAATGATTTTTGGTACTGGCAAATTCTGAGGTCCTGCGCTGAAGAAACTCCGCGCTCTTGCAGTTTGAACTGATCGGGGACAGTACTCGTCTCTCAATAGTTTGGAAAACTCGGGCCATCCGACTATTCTGTCCTCTGGCTTATAGGTCCTCCACCATCGGGATGTGGTGTCACGGAGCTGGTTGATCCCGAGTGGTACTTTTCGGTTCCCTGGGCAGCCGATCACCTCGAAGGCAGTCTCCATCTCCGAGATCCAAACGTCCACGTGCTAATCCACTGACCCGTCTAATAATGGCGGTCCGGCCTTGACATTTCTCGGCCAATGGTCCTTCCCGGTGTTCTCTTCTATGTTAATGACTGGTACTTGTTCTGCCCGGTTGACCTGAGCGATTCCCATAGCAATGGCCTGGGCGAGAGTCTGAACGAAAGCTGGATCAAATCCCCCGTTGTTATAGTTTTCCGCCTCCTGTTCGTTCTGATTAACAGGCGGTGGTTGGTTTCCAGCTGGATTAGTTTCTCCGGTGTTTCTGTCTCCCTGCTGGTTCATGGCGGAACCTTGTGCATCATTTACGTTTCTTCTAGCTCCACGACGTGCCATTGATGATGTTCGTTCGATCTAATAGGTTAGTTTAATGCAAACATTCTCTGAGTTCTTACTGAATCCAAACATCATACTTGACCCTTAAGAATTTACGTGCATTTTACCTCGACATCCCTCGAGGAGTTACGGTCACCAGAAGTGTTGGATTTTTCGAAGGCAAAATGTTTCCAAAATATTTTGGTAAAACTTTCCACGTGAGTGTTGGGCTCTGATACCATTTTCTGTAACGCCCCCAAAATGAACCGGGATGCCACAGTGCCGTAGATCCCATGAGGGACCCACAAGGCAGGTTTTTGAAAATATTTTCTAAAATGTTTTATTAAACTGGTAGTGTACGGAAGTAATTAAGAAAGTATTCGTACATCCCAAAGTACCAAAAGAAAATCGTGTCCGTACATACGGTTATTACACAACGTGGAATGTTCAAGTTGAATTAAGAAATTAACAGGCCTTCTTCCAACGCAGCTCATGCCTGACCGTAACCTTCGGGGGTGTCCTGCACAAATTCAACAAATTTACCTGGCACGACATGTCGTGCCAGTAGCCTAGGTCAGAAACAATCCAAACCAAACTCAAAGGTAAAATCTAACAATTTCAAGGAATAAAGTTATCACCGAATGTTCCATGATATTCCTTTTACCAGCACATAAACTCCCAAGGTCGCAACCAAGGGTCACGGAAGTATATACACAGGAATACTCCGGACGTGGGTACCATTCAGGTTTTATCCCGCAACACGGTCTTACAAGAAAACTCCCAAGGCCGCGGCCAAGGGTCACAGTAGTATCTACTCAGGAATACTCCAGACAAGATAATCGAAAGAACATCATTCCACAATAGTAACATTTACTATGTCTGAAATTATAAGACCTAAAGTCTGAGCAAGATTCACTTGCCTCAAATCCGACGAGATTTATTTCTTGACAAGGCAACGGCTTGAACGATTACGCTTGGAAGTCCGACCTATTACATGTTTGTCGATTAACATCTTATGATAACAATGATGATCAACGACGTCCCTTCCCCTCCCGCCTGTTAGAACCCTATTTTAGTTGCTTATGATGTCGGAATCGAATTTCTCTGTTTTTAACCATAATGCGTGCCATTAAATTCTTAGGTTCGGCAACATTCTTTATAAGTTATCCTTCCGCTAAACAATAGTGTTCTGACACAACATTCCTACGTTAATTATAACCAACAATCACCAATATTTCATCGTTGTCTTAATATGCAAGTCTAGAACGATTAATCCATCATCTTAACATGTTTCGGTATCTATTCGGCTAGAAATTGTGGGTAAGTTCATCAAGGATTTATTAATGGTTTTATTCAACATGATAATACGGTTATACATGAAATCCTTCAAAGATGATTTCGAGAAGTTGGTGATTAGCAATATGATTATGAGTTCTACTATTATTCACTCCCATTTCTAGCTTTGATGGATATCGATTAACAATTACGATAGTTATATACCGGTCCGATTATTACTGAGGGTTCTAAGCTACCCAAGGCATTCGAGGTTTACTATAACTTACTAAACATTACTGAAATGAGTTCAAGGTTGGATAAACTTACCTTTACTGACAAAAGATGATGAAGAACGACGGTAGACGAAGGATAACAAGAGGATAACACCTTCAAGACCTTCCCCGAAGCTTGATTAACATACTCTAATAGGATAGCACTTGACGTGGGAGGTTAGAATTGGTTCAAGGATGGTGGAGAGCAGTGTATATGAAAGAAGAATGATTTTTGGGACGGAAGAAATGCAAGGCAAAGTGTTCTTTTATAAACTCAGATTTTCCTTACGTACGTTATGTCTGACGGTTTACGTACGTTATGGCAAAATATTAACGTACGTAAGGAACTCGCTGGACAATTTACACACATCGTTACGTGCGTAACAAAAGCGGGTTAACGTACGTAACACCTCGTTGACTTGCCTGTCGCAATCACGCCGAAAGTTGGTCGGCATGCGTACTACCTGACGAAGATTCCTGTCCGAAGACTGAAGACCGATGTTACGTACGTAAGGGCCGATATTTAACGTACGTAATGACCCAGATATAGCGTACGTAATGACTCGGAGAATAACGTACGTAAGGACCAGTTTTGTTTACTAAATTATTATCACATTAATTTCTTATGACACGACTCCCTCTCCATGTCGTCTGGAAATCTCTTGGGGAACAAGACGTTGGCCACCATCATATTCGCACCGGTAATTACCTAACGACATCAAGGTATGTCATTGGAATTTCGTCAATCATCACACCATCACAATACACGAATAACAGATGCGAACAACACAGTACAACCATATTATACAAAATATGTTTTATTGCAATGGAGTACATTTATTTATCAAATAGAAGAAATGGACGTGAGCGCCCGAAGTGAAAAAGCATGTAATACTGGTGGTATTACAGTTCGTTTCGGACTCCCGTGAGTCCAAACAGATAAACTCCGATTCCGTTCCGATGTATTTATATCAATTAATTAATCCAATTAATCAATGATATCAAATACAAAATAACATAATTAATTTCTCCAGGAAATAATTATATTCATGAATTAAATTAATCACCCGATAATTTATTTAATTCAGTAGGCCGTAAATTAATTTATCTAATAAATCAATTTAGACATCCAATGCCCCAAAGTCAATTAGACATCCATGTTGTTGCCCGAAATATTATTCGGAGATGAATATTGCTGGAACGGTCGAGCAACAGCAAATTGCGAGAGCACGTCCGTGGGGGTGTGAATAACACAAGACTTGCCGGGTTTGTTAGGCCCGGGCTTGAATGCTCTCGCGAGATGTTATTAATAAGAATACATTTGAGTATAAATATCAATGTAAGAATGCAATTACAATGAGTGTAAAAGATCCTAGTTATCTAGCTCTTGAGTGAAGCTCTGTGAATACATTTGAGTACAAATATCAATGTAAGAATGCAATTACAATGAGTGTAAAAGATCCTAGTTATCTAGCTCTTGAGCAAAGCTCTGTGTGTTCTTGTTCTCGTTTCTGCCGACCGTCTTAGGATTAAGAGGCTCCGAGAGTGAGAGATGAACAGATGTCTGAAGTGTATAGCGTTGCCAAGAGAGAAAGCCAAGTTATGAGCTGGGCTTCTGAACCGAGTGGAGAACGCTCTTTCCGCTGCTGGAGGCTTCCTATTTATAGGACTGGCCTTAGTTGGGCGATCGCCTTTCCTGTATTATAATAAGGTGGCGATCGTCTTGCAGCACGTGGGTTGGTTGTCTTAAAGTCCGCGACATGGGCTGACTTCCAGCTGTGCGGACCAATGAGAAGTCTGCACGTGTCCTGAGTCGCTGTCCCAGGCGGTCCCACTTTGCACCTTTCGGCGGGTCTGTCGGTAGGTGAGTAGATGCTGACAGGCTATGGTCAACGATCCATGTTCTACGGCGCCTTTTCCGGATCTGCATGTGGGTCTTTGTCCCGAGCTTCGGCCTTCGCCGACTAGACAGATGCTGGACTCACGTGGTACGAAGCGGTCGTCATTGGCCGGGCACCAGAGTCGGTCGCCAAGTGCCAAGAGACGATCGCCTTATATGTCGATCGCTCGGTACTTGGGTTTGATCTGGGGTCTCCGATCGGCCAGTCTGCCTTGTCTATTGGACTCTAACTCGGTCGCCTGTTGCCTGTGCCGATCGCCTGTTGAGGTGTATAATTCTTGACACAACAATTGCCCCCCAACTTGCTCCGATGTTGAATACATGGGGTGAGGTGGTTCTTACTGGCGATCGTTTGAGGATAAAGACCGGCGACCCGTTGCGCAGGCTTTGGTTTCGGACTTGGGCGATCTGATCGAATGGCAAGCTATCTTCGGTCTTGTACCTGCAATTTTCAAATTTGCCGATCCCTCGTAGAAACCTGATAGTTTCTTCATTGAGGAACCGTGCACAGTCGCGGAGTCCGATGGACCGACCTCCATGACCGTGTCTTGTGCACGAGCGACATTGTCTGTCTCGTGACTCATTTTATTGTGAGGGTCCTCCATTAGGCTGCGCCTCGCCTCGTATTTAAACAAAGGGCGTGCGGTCTTAGTCTGGAGGAGTCCTTGCGCGGGGCGTCGTCGGATTAATCGACTCCACGTCCGCGGCTTGTTAGCTCTTTTCTACCTCGGATCGCCATGTTAGATGGCAATCCTCGACGGTATACGTTGAGACGGGGGTAGGGACGCGTCACATTGTCTGGGTCCACCAAGTTAGATGATGAACCTTTGAGGGCGGGCGAGCGTGTCCACTGATTTGCTTGGAGGGCCCTCACACTACGCTGGCCTCGTATTTAAACGAAGGGCGGGCGATCGTGGCCCAAAGGGACCTTGCATGGCCGAAGCAGTCGGTTCCATCGACTACCAGGACCATGGCTGCACTCTTCTACCTCGGATCGTCATGTTAGATGCCGACCCTCGACGGTGTACGTTGTGCGGGGGGAGGCGATCTCGTGCCTTAGTCCATCATGTTAGATGATGAACTCTAGAGGGCGAGTGAGTCCGCCGTTTTTGGAGATGTTGCTCGATTCTGGCGATTGGGTTCAAAGACTGATGATCGTCGTTCGGTCGCCGATCGTGTTGCTCATAGGTTAACAAGTAACCTTTGCCTGGCCAGGAAGTCTGCGGCTTTGGCACGGAAGATCGCGTAGGTCGGGGGGTGGTCCTTCGTAAGATGCCTGAACATAGGCGAAAGACCATGGAATCCCCCTAGGACCGAGTATAGGGCGATCTCGTCGCTTACGGGCTCGCCGTTGAGGATGATCTCATCTACTCGGTCGATGTAGTCTGCGTCGGACTCTTCTTACCCTTGCCTGATCTGCATCATGCGATGGGGACCTTCCGGCCGAGCGACCTTGGCGGCGAAGTATGCTGAGAAGTCGTTTGCCAGTTGTTCGAAGGAACTGATGGATCGAGGTGGCAATGAGACGTACCACCTATGGGCCAGGTCGGCCAGAGTTAGCGGGAACATTTGGCATCTGGTCGCGTCTGATGCCCCACACCCGGTCATGTAGATCCGGAACTTGCTCAGGTGAGTCTCGGGGTCCGACCTCCCCTCATACAAAGGTGTTTGTGGAGGAGCGATCTTACGCTGCACGAGGGCGAGCTCGATGCGGACTGCGAGTGGCTCGTTTGGCCTGGCGATCTTGCTTTTGGCGCCTGCCCCAGTTTCTAGGAGCACCTTCATGTCGTCGAGTTGGCGTTGCATCGCGGCCATCGCTGTTGTAATATCCGTAAATTCGATTTCCGGTAATTTTCTTTTTTTGACGAGAGTCCATTTTGACGACTCGCCTGGGACAGTTTCGTCATTCTGAAAATGATTAATTCTACACTTTTTGGCATTCGAGTTCGTTTCGGTGTCGTTTTGTTGAGTTCCGTACTTTTTGGCGACTTTTCCGCACTTGAGTTCGATTCTTGCGAATCTCGTTCGAAACTGCTGTTTCGAGTTTCCCGTATGTCCGTTTAACTTTGTTATATGTGTTGTGAACCTCGGTTTGGTTATTCAATCACGTATCGTGATTTTCGGGCGTTTTGGGTCATTTTGTAATTTCCTAAAGTTATGGGTATCCGTACCTGTATTTGTTGTCTCCACCCTTTTCTTGGTCGCGTATGATTAATTATTGCATTATGTTTTCATTTCGGGTCGTTGACGTTGTCCGCGAGCTTTTCGTCGTGTTCGTTTCGTACGTTTTCAGAAATCGAGTCGTCGGGTCATGGCGGTTGAGCAGCTGGCCGGACAGGTGTTGCACTGTCGGAAGTGCTGGGCATGGCCGAGCAGGCACGTCAGGAACCGGTGTAGCGCACGCTACGACCGGGAGGCTGCGCGCGCTAGCTCGGCAGGTGTAGCGCACTCTGTCGAGCGGCCCAGCGTATGCTACCGGGTCTGGGCAGAGGGGTTCTGAGGTTCTGGACTCGTGTAGGATCGGCAGGTAGTGCACGCTACTGTCGGTCGTGGCGCACGCTAACCGGCAGGGGTAGCACACGATGTCGGCCGACTAGCGTACGTTACCTGGGCGAGCTGTTTAGTCCAGAGGTTATTGGACAGGTCGGCTAGCGCGCGCAGGCTTCCGGCCGTAGTGCACGCTAGCGGGGGTCGGGCGGACAGGTCACGGTCGGCAGGATTGGTCGGTGGTGCCGGGTCGTGCGGGCCCTGGCTGAGGGTGCTGGGCCGATACTGGCCGATAGCGCACGCTAGTCCGGGAAGGCTAGCGCACGCTAGTTCCGGCCCAGTATTTATATGACAGAGCAGCCACTTTTTTATTCGTTTTTCATTTCCTTTCTCTTCTGTCCGCGGCTGGGGATTCGAAGGAGACGAATCCATGTTGTTAGACAACGAATCCACGAATTTCTAGAGGTTATATCATTGATCAATCATCCTATAACATCCCTCGATCCAGCGAATCAAGGTTAGATCTTTAGAACCGTACTTTTGGGAAGATTTGGGGGTTTTCATGTTTTTGTCCGATTTGTTCCGTTTTCTTGATTAATTCATGATGAATATGATTAATCTTGTTGGTATTCTTAGTTTCCCTACGGATTCATGGTATATTTCGTAGTTTTTACGGAATCGAGAGGGTTTGGTTGTGGTCCGCCCTCGTCGTCGTTTTTATACGAATATACATGAATCGTAGGCGGGTTTTCCGGTGTATTCCAATTCCGTATTCATTTAGAAATGGTTGTGATTGTATTCTTCGAATCGTTAGGTTCGGTTTCGTTGGTTCCTAGCGTTCGTCGGTGACTTTCCTTTCCGTTCGTTGCGTCGTCAATTATTCAAGGCAAGTATTTTTTGGAAACCTTTATGCTTAACGTGAAATGGTATTGTATATTGTGTGTGATTGCTCACCTCGGGAGGGTCCGACGGGATCACGGAGGGAGTCCAAAGGGTTGAGTCCAGGATTCATGAGTTTGTTTAGCTAGCCAGCTCGGGAGGGTCCTTAGAGGCCTCTAGCGGGATCAATGGTATTACCCTGTTCCCAAGGCAAATTGTTTGACTGTTTCTTTCCGGAAAAGACATGTCTGATTTTGGTTTTTGAAATGTATTGGTGCATTGTACTATGAAATGTGTAAGCGAATGGTTTGCCTTGATTACTTGTACTAGCGTAATTGCTAACCCCTTTGGGGACCCGTTTTGGGGAAATTCTTGTTATGGATTTTAGGTTATGTTCAGCCAGACGAGCGGGCACTGGGATGGTACGAGGATGTCGGCCAAGGTTGTTGACTTGTGCAATTGAGTCTTATTATTTCTACTGTCTCTTTTGATATGGTTGTTTTCCAAATTGTAAACTTATAGATTGTACTCGCGAGTACTTGGGCTTTTTCTTTCGGATTGTGATTGGTCTTCGTTGAAGTTACTATATTTGTCGGTTGATGTTTATTATTCCGGTTGCACCGGACGTGTTGTTTTACGTTCTTGTTGTTAACAATTGTTTTCTTGCTAACCGAGACGGTTAGTCGAGGGGTGTTTTCTTGTTCTAGCCTGGTGGGTCCCATGTAGGGGTCCACGGCGCTGTAATACACCTCGAATATCTCGGGGGTGTTACAGAAAATGGTATCGGAGATCTAGGTTTATGGATACCTAGGCTTGTCGGTTATTTGGGTCTAGTTGTGTTTTGTTTTGCACATTGTCACACCGCTGCCGGCATCTCAGTACATCCAGTGCTCATAAGTTTTCCTTACTCGATTCTCTTTTTTTCTCATATTGTATTTCCACTTCTTGAACTGTGATTGTCTCTCTCATACTTATCGTCGAGTTGTTTTTCGATCCATCCGGTTCGTGTACTTTTGATTCTAGTATTGCGCAGTCCTTTATCTCTCTAGAGTATGTGCGCCGTTCTGGGCTTGACCGTTTGTCGTCTTGTGAGCCTCCCATCGCTAAACTTCCTAGCATTGGTGGAATCGTTGGTGATCGAAAGATCCGAGATTTGCTCCGTGGTATATTGTAAGAGGGCTTGACTCTCTAGTCTTTTGTTGTATGATGGAATCTGTGTTTGGTAATTGACATATACTAAATGTATGTTGAGCCGAACGTACTGATGGTTTGGACACCGAGGGCTGCAGTATGATGTGGAAGTTTTGAACATTGATATGTTCCGGAAAAGGTATCGATGGCAGAGTTTGTTGAGAAACTCACATAGATGGTTTCGACATGTGTTCGAATCGGTGTTCATTAGTTATGCTGTTAAACTTGAAGGGATAGTTTGACATATGCTTGGAATTAGTGTTTCCGAGTTGCGCTTGTTAAACTGGTGATTTTTGAATGCCGTATATGCGTGTTTTCGGGAATTGATGGTACTTGGCTAATTATTGTTATTTACAACCAATGTGTTTCTATTAATAATAATACATGCGGCGTGCATACTGTAACACCCCGAGATATTCGGAATAATTACAGCGCCGTAAACCCTTTAAGTAAGGATTTACAAGGCTAATTAAAAAGGAAAGTAAATATAAGACATCAACATTGCGAAAATTCAAGTTTATGAAAACGTACAACTGGTTCAACGGGTAATTAACACAACCATATCGAATTAATATCAAAAGGACACGCGTACTCGAGTACAGAAACCAAACCAAGACAACAAATCTCCAATAACAATAAACATCACTGAACCCCTTCGTCGTCACGTCGGTCCTGTGGCTGTTTCCCTGCTCCTCGGCTACCTGAACATCAAAACAAATGTCCACCCCCGAAGGGGTTAGCAAAATGATGCTAGTACAAGTATCATGTTAAACAATTCGAATATGCATTAACAATACATAACAAGATACACCACACGGACTTCCGCTACTGGAATCCGACAATGCGAATCTACAAGATTCCATTACACAACATGGGTATTCCAATGATCCAGCGCCCTCAGCATAGATCCCAAGATGATCCCGTCGGACCAACACGAGGTGGAAATAACCCGTCCCGATGATCCAGCGCCCTCGGCTTAGATCCCAAGATGATCCCGTCGGATCAACACGAGGTGGACATCCAATCCAGCGCCCTCAGCATAGATCGTTCAACGTATACAAACACAACTCATGCATACACATATGCCAAATCATTATGTTCATCAACATGAACATATAAACACTATATAACGAATATCATGACAAATCAACGAAGTAAATATCATGTTCAACAACATGCATAATCATACGCATACTCCAAAAATACCGATTTTAACATATCACGATACTTGCCTCGAAGATGGCAAGAACGATATACTTCAATGCTCTCGACGCACTCGAAGGCCGCCTCCTCCGATCAACGTAACAAGCTCGAACCTTAACAAAAGGAATGATATACAAATCATCTCAAGTCGAACAATGGCCTAACAATTCGGCCTACGGCCGAAAAGCTCAAACTAAACAAGCTGCCTGGATTGCTTAGCGCGCGCTACGTACTCTACGTAACGTGCGCTAAGCTGGACTGTTAGCGTACGCTATCGTATAAGACTAGCGTGCGCTAGCCACGGTCTGGCAGTCTGACTCGGCTGGTCTCATAACGCGCGCTACGTACGTTTCGGGCGTTAACTGACCCCGATAGCGCACGTTAACTCACATGTGTTAGCGTGCGCTAATATTGCATGGCAGAATACTGCAAGCCGAAACTGGGTTGAATGGTGAAGAACTCATGAATCCTATGGTGATATTACAAGTTATCCTCGGGCCTATCATGCTAATAAGGTTTGTGGAAGTCCTATGATCATGAGATACGAATATACGGATAGTTATCTCCATATCATAATTCCTCTACGATCTTCAAGAAATAATCTAAGTTCCATCATCTTACGTTCCAAAACACATGATTCCAACGTATACAACATATCAACTGGGTAATATCCGATTACTTGATCATAAATTGATTTAAACATGCTTAGGAGTCCTTATAATAAGATGGTTCAAAGGTTCATTCGATATATAGTACCGATACGTCAAAAGTATCCTTCTAACATGCGATGACCGATAAAAATGAAGTACTTGCTATCCAAACATGATTCAAACTTCCTCAGGAACCTTACTAATCATTGGTGAAAAATCACCTACCTCAAAGTAATGAAGAACACGGATGAAAATGAAGCAATCCAACACCAAAGGCTTGAACACCAATCTCCAATGATATAAGATCTTCAATCTCGAACTAAGTGGTTGATACGAAGTGTTTAGGACGAATGGAGTTATGTTTCAAGTGTAAGAGTTCGGGTTATGGGGGAAGAAAGGACTGAAATCACGAATAGGATGCTGCCCTATTTATAATAAATGGCTATTAGCGCGCGCTACACCCTGTTCGTAGCGTGCGCTAACGGCTCACAGTCTAAACTGTACTCGGCACTTAGCGTACGCTACGCATATACCTGTAGCGTGCGCTAAGGCGTTGACCCGGCTTTTCCCGAAAGCCGTCCAGGTACATCCGACACGATCCGACAGGGGTCCCCCGGCCAGATCTCACCTACCGCACGTCTCAATCAGTCTGACCACGCATAGCGTGCGCTAATTACACTCGGTAGCGTGCGCTATAAAACCATGTTAGCGTACGCTACCCTTAGCCTGTAGCGTGCGCTACATGCACAGAATTTCATCCTTTAAAATCTCATACACGAAATTATATGCTCGACGATATCGGATTAAGAAATACAGAGAATAGTACTCATACAAAAGTACAATCATTACAATATCACAAGTTCCAATTACATAACAGAAATCTCGGGTATTACATCCTTCCTCCCTAAAAAGAAGTTTCGTCCCGAAACTTAGGATGAAAACAACTCCGGATATTTAGCCTTCATACCGTCCTCCGTTTCCCAAGTGGCCTCTTCGACTCCATGTCGTGACCATTGTACTTTAACCAAATGTATCGGTTTATTCCTTAATTGTTTGATCCGGCTCTCAAGTATCTTGATTGGTCTCTCTTCGAAGGTGCCATCATTAGCTATCTCGATCTCGTCGAAATCAATAACGTGGCTGGGGTCCGGTACATACTTCCGCAGTTGGGATACGTGAAACACATTGTGAACATGACTTAGCGATGGCGGTAAGGCCAACCTGTACGCTAAATCCCCAACTCTCTCTAGGATCTCAAATGGTCCGATATATCTCGGACTAAGCTTACCTCTTCTCCCAAAACGGAAAATCCCTCGTGTAGGAGACACCTTCAATAGTACGTGGTCCCCAGCGTCGAACTCTAGAGGGCGACGACGTACATCTGCATAAGACTTCTGTCGACTTTGGGCAGTCAACAGTCTCTCTCGAATCACAGCTATCTTCTCTTGAGTCTGAATAATCAATTCCGGTTCCGTCCCGATCAAATCCGAAGAATCATCCCAACACAGGGGTGATCGGCATCTCCTCCCGTACAAAGCTTCAAATGGTGCCATTTTAATAGAAGCATGCCAACTATTATTGTAAGTGAATTCGATCAAGGGCAAGTGAACTTCCCAATCAGTTGACCAATCCAACGCACAAGCTCTAAGCATGTCTTCTACAGTTTGAATAGTCCTTTCGGACTGACCGTCCGTTTGGGGATGATAAGCTGTGCTGAAGTTGAGCTCAGTCCCTAAAGCTTTGTGAACTGCTTTCCAGAAGTGCGACACGAAACGACCATCTCGATCCGAAATAATGGTCTTCGGCGTCCCATGCAATCTGACTATCTCCGCAATAAATACTCGCGCCAATCTTTCGGGTCCCCAAGTATCTTTGATCCCTAGGAAATGAGCCGACTTGGTTAGTCGATCAACTATAACCCAAATCATGTTCATTCCCGTTCTAGTCCTTGGCATACTGGTGATGAAATCCATCGAGATATCCTCCCACTTCCACTCAGGGATCGGAAGTGGCTTTAACATCCCGGCAGTCGCCGATGCTCAATCTTGACCTGTGACAAGTCAAACACTTCGAAACGTACTCTGCTACGTCCTTCTTCATATTCCCCCACCAGAAGTTTTGTTTAAGATCCTTATACATCTTACTGCTGCCCGGGTGAATAGAATAGGGCGCGCTATGAGCTTCTTTCAGAATAGTCCGTCTCAAATCATCATCTTCGGGAACGCAAAGTCGACTCTGAAATCTCAGAACTCCATCATCTTGTATCACGAATCCCGGGGCTTTTCCTTTCTTTACTTCATCACATAATCGAAGGATCAGAGAATCGTCCAACTGCTTGGACTTGATCTTCTCGACTAGTGATGAAGTCAATTCCATCACATAAAGTCGCCCTTGGATTCTCGGTGCCCATACTTCAATCCCTTCGCGGATCGGTTCTCGTTGAATCTTTGGTGCAGGGCGTAAGTGCTTCCAACACTCGAAGAGAAAGGGTTTTCGGCTCAAGGCATCGGCTACTACATTTGCTTTCCCGGATGATAGAGAATCTCCAAGTCGTAATCCTTGATCAATTCCGACCACCTTCTCTGCCTCATGTTTAATTCTTTACATTGAAAATGTATTTGAGGCTCTTATGATCTGTAAAGATCGACAATGAGTGTCGTACAAATAATGTCTCCAAATTTTCAAGGCAAAGACCACAATTGCTAGCTCCGGATCATGAGTCGGATAATTAACTTAAATGCGGTTTCAATTGCCGAGAAGCATAAGCAATTACTTTATCCTTTTGCATCAACACACAACCCAAACCCCGATTTGAAGCGTCGCCGTATACCATAAATCCGTCGCCTTTCTCGGGCGCTAATATAGGTGTCTGTCGGGTCTCTTCTTAAGTTCACAAACCCGGCTGCACTTCTCATTCCACGCGAACTTTTGAGTTTTCTCAGAATAAATGAGTGAGCGGACGAGCAATTTTGGAAAATCCCTCTACAAAGCGGCGATAATATCCAGCTAGTCCTAAGAAGCTTCGGACTTCCTTCACGTTCTTAGGAGCTTCCCATCCCAAGATTGCTTCGACTTTCTTTGGGTCCACCTGAACTCCGTCGGATGATATCACGTGCCCAAGGAAGGTTACTTCCTTAAGCCAGAACTCGCATTTAGAAAATTTTGCATATAGCTGTTCCTTTCTCAAGATGCTCAAAACCACACGTAAATGTTCAGCATGCTCCTTTGCGTCCCTCGAATATATCAAGATGTCGTCAATGAAAACGACCACAAATTTATCCAAGTATTCCAAGAATACCCGATTCATCAATTGCATGAATACCGCAGGAGCATTGGTAAGTCCGAATGGCATCACTACAAATTCATAATGCCCGTACCGGGATCTGAAAGCAGATTTCGGTATATCCGATTCCATAATTCTCAACTGATGGTATCCTGATCGCAAGTCAATCTTCGAGAATACCCTTGCCCCTTGCAGTTGATCAAACAAGTCGTCGATCCGAGGTATAGGATACTTATTCTTGATCGTCATTTTGTTAAGCTCCCTGTAATCAATACACAGTCGGAGGGATCCGTCTTTCTTAGGACAAAGAGGACGGGCGCCCCCCACGGAGAAACGCTAGGTTGAATATATCCCTTCTGTAGCAATTCCTCCAGTTGCTTCTTGAGTTCATACATCTCGGTTGGCGCCATACGGTATGGTGCCCTGGAAATAGGGGTTGCTCCAGGCTCTCATTCGATGGTGAATTCCACTTCTCTTTGCGGAGGTAACCCTGGTAGCTCGTCAGGAAATACATCCGAGAACTCATTCACAATCGAGATAGACGAGAGCTCTATTCCTTCCTCTTTCCTCATGGCATAACACCAAAGTCCATGACATCCCCGCTTGATAATTTCACCGCTTTCATTGCCTTGATCAATTTCCCGAGCTTCCGGTCTCCATCCTCGGAATAAGTGTTCAGATCCGTCATCGCAATGATGGAAATGACTCTCTCGGTAATTCAAAGGCTCCATAACGGTTGAGCCAATCATCTCCGAGAATTAAATCGTCACCGCAGATGTCAACTACAATAAGATTCGATGGCCAATCTCTTCCTTCTATAGATCTGGGAAATCCCTAGCTTCAAGTGTTCCCACAATTTTCTCTCCGCTCGGTAATCCCACAACATAAGGTTCACAATTATACAAGCACGGGATGTTCAAACGATTAACACAGTTCAAAGAGATAAAAGACTGTGTGGCTCTAATCGAATAAAACACTAATCTGGTTGCAAAAGGATCTCGAATCGCACTGATGCAACGGCGGTGTTCTCGATCGTCGATCTCCTCATTTCGACAGCGCGGAGGAACGGACCCGGATCTGGATGTCTCTCTCTTCCCAACGTTCACTGCTGAAATCCACTCTGCTGCGTCTGGTTCACACTTGTTTCCTTCGGAATGGTGCCGGAGTGCGGGTACCAAAAGATCTAGTAGCGGCTCCACAGAAGGCCGCACGGTGCCCTTCTTGCCCACAGTCGTAACAAGTCACGAAGATGCGGGGCAATCACGTCGAACATGCCTGCTCGACCACAATTGTAACATTTCTTGGATGCGTCCGAAGCTGCTGATGCTGTCAGGAACTTCTTTCCGCCTCTGGAAGGATGTGGAGGTTTCTAGCCGAATAAAGGAAGACCGGCCCTTGCGGGCCCCACCACTCTTGTTTTCTCGCAAAGCCACGGTCACCTTCGCTTCTTTGCCTCTACCGATTTCTCTACCGTTGCCTCTTTCATGTCGTAGGCCGCTTTGTCTTGATACTCACGCAACGTAGTACACTCGAATCCGGACATGTCGTTGAATCTCCGGCTTCATCCGCATATCAAAATGAAAAATCTTTTTGCCTCCGCTTCGACCAAGTGTCGCACACAAGTCGGTGATGATTAAAAGTTTTAATTACATCATCACAGATGCCTCCGAACTCTGTGGTGAGAAAAACTCTCGGATCTTCGCCTCTCTAATCGGACGAGGACAATCTGTGCTTCCATCATTTGTTTGAATTCCGTCCAATCCGCATTATGATTCTCGTCGAATAGCCTCCCACCAATCAAAGGCCTCCCGGTCGGAAAATCTCGGGCAATAGAACCTTCCGGTCCCTGGGACGCTTAAGACCCGCGAATATCTTTTCCAACTCCTTGAGCGTGATCCCAAGTAAGTGTCTCGTGAGACCCGTCAAATTTTGGCGGGTGCAATTTAACCACCTCGGCAAGCCATCTGTCTCCCGGTTATCCTCGTGGTGCTGCTGTCCCATCATTGTCTGCATGCGATCAACGACACTGGCGAATCGTTTATCTGCGCCACCACCTGTTGAAGCACTCCTGGCATGTTAGGATTTGCGTCATCATTCGCTGATCCTTGCTGCCCTCCAGAATGGGAATCGGTTCGACTAGCCGATATTTCTGGGGTAGTTGCGGAATCCTCATGTCTCATGTTACCACGTCCGCGTCCACGACCGCGTCCGCGTCCACGTCCTCCTCTCAACATACTGTAAACGCAATTTCCCAATATACAGAACAAAATTTTGGAATAAAGTCCGTCAATACTCACAAAACAGTAATTAAGTAAAACGGTAGTACAAGAGATTAAGAGACTTACAACCACGGTCCACATGACGACTTCGGCTGAACAGTGATGTTACAAACAACCCGTAAATCAAATAACGTAAACAGACCCAAACAAAACCCAACTGCCAAGATATCCATAAATCTTAGCTCCGATACCATATTCTGTAACACCCCGAGATATTCGGAATAATTACAGCGCCGTAAACCCTTTAAGTAAGGATTTACAAGGCTAATTAAAAAGGAAAGTAAATATAAGACATCAACACTGCGAAAATTCAAGTTTATGAAAACGCATAACCGTTCAACGGGTAATTAACACAACCATATCGAATTAATATCAAAAGGACACGCGTGCTGAGTACATAAACCAAACCAAGACAACAAATCTCCAATAACAATAAACATCATCGAACCCCTTCGTCGTCACGTCGGTCCTATGGTGTTTCCCTGCTCCTCGGCTACGAACATCAAAACAAATGTCCACCCCGAAGGGGTTAGCAAAACGATGCTAGTACAAGTATCATGTTAAACAATTCGAATATGCATTAACAATACATAACAAGATACACCACACGGACTTCCGCTACTGGAATCCGACAATGCGAATCTACAAGATTCCATTACACAACATGGGTATTCCAATGATCCAGCGCCCTCAGCATAGATACCAAGATGATCCCGTCGGATCAACACGAGGTGGAAATAACCCGTCCAATGATCCGGCCTCACTTAGATCCCAAGATGATCCGTCGGATCAACACGAGGTGGACATCCGATCCAGCCTCAAGATAGATCGTTCAACGTATACAAACACAACTCATGCATACACATATGCCAAATCATTATGTTCATCAACATGAACATATAAACACTATATAACGAATATCATGACAAATCAACGAAGTAAATATCATGTTCAACAACATGCATAATCATACGCATACTCCAAAAATACCGATTTTAACATATCACGATACTTGCCTCGAAGATGGCAAGAACGATATACTTCAATGCTCGACGCACTCGAAGGCCGCCTCCTCCGATCAACGTAACAAGCTCGAACCTTAACAAAAGGAATGATATACAAATCATCTCAAGTCGAACAATGGCCTAACAATTCGGCCTACGGCAAAAGCTCAAACTAAACAAGTTGCTGGATTGCTTAGCGCGCATGCATTTCACGTAACGTGCGCTTAAGCCGACTGTAGCGACGCTATCGTATAAGACTAGCGTGCGCTAGCCACGGTCTGGCGATCGACTCGGCTGGTCTCATAACGCGCGCTACGTACGTTTCGGGCGTTAATCGACCCGATAGCGCACGTTAACTCACATGTGTTAGCGTGCGCTAATATTGCATGTGAGAATCGCAAGCCGAAATGGGTTGAATGGTGAAGAACTCATGAATCCTATGGTGATATTACAAGTTATCCTCGGGCCTATCATGCTAATAAGGTTTGTGGAAGTCCTATGATCATGAGATACGAATATACGGATAGTTATCTCCATATCATAATTCCTCTACGATCTTCAAGAAATAATCTAAGTTCCATCATCTAACGTTCCAAAACACATGATTCCAACGTATACAACGTATCAACTGGGTAATATCCGATTACTTGATCATAAATCGATTTAAACATGCTTAGGAGTCCTTATAATAAGATGGTTCAAAGGTTCATTCGATATATAGTACCGATACGTCAAAAGTATCCTTCTAACATGCGATGACCAATAAAAATGAAGTACTTGCTATCCAAACATGATTCAAACTTCCTCAGGAACCTTACTAATCATTGGTGAAAAATCACCTACCTCAAAGTAATGAAGAACACGGATGAAAATGAAGCAATCCAACACCAAAGGCTTGAACACCAATCTCCAATGATATAAGATCTTCAATCTCGAACTAAGTGGTTGATACGAAGTGTTTAGGACGAATGGAGTTATGTTTCAAGTGTAAGAGTTCGGGTTATGGGGGAAGAAAGGACTGAAATCACGAATAGGATGCTGCCCTATTTATAATAAATGGCTATTAGCGCGCGCTACACCCTGTTCGTAGCGTGCGCTAACGGCTCACAGTCTAAACTGTACTCGGCACTTAGCGTACGCTACGCATATACCTGTAGCGTGCGCTAAGGCGTTGACCCGGCTTTTCCCGAAAGCCGTCCAGGTACATCCGACACGATCCGACAGGGGTCCCTCGGCCAGATCTCACCTACCGCACGTCTCAATCAGTCTGACCACGCATAGCGTGCGCTAATTACACTCGGTAGCGTGCGCTATAAAACCATGTTAGCGTACGCTACCCTTAGCCTGTAGCGTGCGCTACATGCACAGAATTTCATCCTTTAAAATCTCATACACGAAATTATATGCTCGACGATATCGGATTAAGAAATACAGAGAATAGTACTCATACAAAAGTACAATCATTACAATATCACAAGTTCCAATTACATAACAGAAATCTCGGGTATTACACATACTTGAAAATTTCTTAGACTTGATCGTATTGTGGGTTTTTGAAAAGTGACATGAATTTGGGCGAGCTAGCCTTGTATTTCCAAATAAAACCTTGTGTCGGTATTTAAAAGTCGTGTATAAAAGTGTTTAGGACATTTTTTAAAATGCTACTGCTGTTAAACCCTTGTCGTGTTTGAAAGGGTCTTGAAAACGATTTTTAACTTATCGGTTTTATTTTCGAATAACTAGAGTATATGATTTTAAAAATCAGATTAGCTTGGGGAAACCTAGGCTGTCGAGTCAAGTTGTGTTTGTTGAGTTTTGTCTCGTCAGATTTTGTCTGACTTAGTCGCATCGCGATGCGTCGTTTGAGATCAGTGGTCGTGATTAGTATCGAGGGGCAATCGTCACTTACATGCGACCTATGGATGTTCCCGTGTGACACAAGTTATTTGTATGATTAGTTGTTAAATGATGGAATCCTTCTGTGAATTTTGATTTCACGATATGTGTTTATTCGACTCTCGTATTTGGTTTATACGAGGAGTGTCGTCACTGCTGATGTATTTTCGAACCGCATTTTATCCGCTGCGTGAGTTCTTTCAAAACGGCTTTTGGTATTTTGCAAACTGAGTTTTATTTCGTAAAACCGATTCCCTAAATCAAGTTTTGGCATTTTGGCCTTGAACATTTTATGACGGTTTGACTAATGAGTTTGTGAGTTTTGGAAAATATTACCGTCATTGGTCTTTTTGGCATTTTCGAAATGACGTAGGAAATTGTGCTTAGCCTGGTAAATCCTTGTGAGAAGGGTTTACGGCGTGTAATTTTCTGATATGTTCTGTTGCTGTCTCTGTGAGTCGTTAGCGCACACTACTCTTTGCGGCTAGCACGTGCGAGAGTGCGTTGGTAGCACGCTAAGGGGAGGATAGCGCACGCTACCTGGTAGTTCAGGGCAGTCCAGGAGCTACTGGACTGGGTCTGAAGTTCTCGTTAGCGCACGCTAACACTTGGGGTTAGCGCACGCTAACAGCGTATTTTTGGCCAGGAGTTTTGTTTGGTGTCGTGATAGCGCACGCTAATCTTAATGATTAACGCACGCTAATTGTGTCCAGTATAAATACTGGACACCAGTGTAGAAGTTGCATTTTTCTTCATTTCTTCTTTTTCCTCCATGAGTTTGAGACGTAGCGACTAGGGTTCGCATCTGGGCTGATTTTTCTTCCATCCAAAGGTGTTTTGGAGTATCCTAGATGATTTTAACATCATCTAATCCATTGTTCTTCGCCGAATCTAGGTATTTTTCTTGAATCCCTAGAGTTGACTTTTCGGAGTTTTGTTCTTGATGTCGTTTTCCATCCAGTTTTGATAAACCGATTGTTGTTTAATGATGTTGTTAAACATATCATAGGGATTGCATATCACTGTCTTGATTTTGAACGATTTGATGAGTGTGCTATGATGTGTTTAAGTGAATGTTGACACGTGTGAATTTTGGGCATTTTAGCCTATTGTACTTCTGAAAAACCTTGAGTATATTAGAAAATAAACCACGAGACGTACTTTTAAAATGAATTATTTTCTCACAGTGTTCTCAAGATGCCTACTAGCGCCACGCTATATTTCAAAATTATTCTACTTTGAGGATCAAAATATTTTGAGATATTTCTAATGATTTAGAAACGCATTTGCTTAGACACAAAGGTCGAATATTGCTGAAAAGTTTTAATTTAAAGAAAGGTGTCCTCATTTTTTTTTATCAAACGCAAGATGATTTTTTTTTCCAAGTCTCGATGACGATGTTTGTACTACTTTTTGATATATGATACTCAAGATCAACTGGTGCTTGCAAATTATTTTCAAAAGGTGGTTTTCGTTTTCAAAACCTATCGTTCCTAATTGCGGTCCGGGAATATATGTGTGATGTTCGTACTCTCGTTAGGGTGTTAACCCCCGAGCTGTGATTGAATTGGTGGTGTGAGCGTTGAGTCGTTCGCCACGCAGTTGTTGTGGTAGCCTCTGTGAGGGGTGTGATGTTGGTATTAGATGTTGTCGCCTCGTAGCGATTTATGCGTTATCGCATATATGCGAGCTGTTGGAGCTTGGGTTGGTATGATTGTGTGCATCGGTGATTGTTCCGCGTTGTGTCGGTTGCTTGTTGTATTGTTACCTTGGTTCCGTTGTTGTGAGTTTCGGGGGTGAGTTCAAAGGTAATACCCGTATTATTTTTGACTTCTACATTTTCTCTTTCCCAATTCTATCGACTCGCTTGTGTTCGTTGATACTCTCTGAACTTGTTCTGTATTTCGGTCTTTATCATTCGAACTAGCCATGATCTTGTTTTGGTTTGACCTGGTTATTGCTGTGACTTTTCCGAACTTGGTTCGATTCTTGTGAACCTTGTTCGAAAGTAACATCTTTTAGTTCCTACCAGCTCTTTTAACATCTTGAGTTGAAATGCGAACTTCGGAGTTGTTCGATCATTGTTTTCGATCGTTGTTGTCCAATCACTGTTTTTGGATCATTGTTGTTCGGTCATAGTTGATTCGATCGTAGTCACCTTTGCAGATTGCTGTACGCATGATTTCTATTTTTCGACTATTCGTGTTTCCTTGTAATAGGTACCCCGTGTTTTGCGACTGTTCGGGCATTTTGGGCCATTTTGTAATTTCCTAAAAGTTATGGGTATCCGTACCTGTATTTGTTGTCTCGACCCTTTTCTTGGTCGCGTATGATTAATTATTGCATTATGTTTTCATTTCAGGTCGTTGACGTTGTCCGCGAGCTTTTCGTCGTGTTCGTTCCGTACGTTTTCGAAAATCGAGTCGTCGGGTCATGGCGGCTGAGCAGCTGGCCGGACAGGTGGGGCACTGTCGGAAGTGCTGGGCACTGGCCGAGCAGGCACAGCAGGAACCGGCGTAGCGCACGCTACGGCCCGGAGGTTGTGCGCGCTAGCTTGGCAGGTGTAGCGCACGCTGTCGAGCGGCCGAGCGTACGCTATCGGGTCTGGGCAGAGGGGTTCTGAGGTTCTGGACTCGGGTAGGATCGGCAGGTAGCGCACGCTATTGTCAGTCGTGGCGCACGCTAACTAGCAGGGGTAGCGCACGCTGTCGGCCGATTAGCATACGTTACCTAGGCGAGCTGTTTAGTCCAGAGGTTACTGGACAGGTCGGCTAGCGTGCGCAGGCTTCCGGCCGTAGCGCACGCTAGCGGGGGTCGGGCGGACAGGTCACGGTCGGCAGGATTGGTCGTTGGTGCCGGGTCGTGCGGGCCCTGGCCGAGGGTGCTGGTGTAACACCCCCAGAATCAAACCGGGAATATTACACGCCGCAGACCCTCTCCGTGAGGATCCACCAGGCTAGACATCAAAACTACATAATAAATTACATACCGACATGATAAAATACAAAAACCGTAGACCAACTTGGTCTTTCGTCACTAACATACAAGCCAAAAATACACATTTCCATCTCGACTCATACCCGTACAAGGGTAAAATATACTCACAAACCAAAAGTACGACAGAAGAAAGACCATACACAAACTCGGACTGACTGTATTCAACACTGGCCTTCGTGTGATTAGTATCATTCGCCTTCCATCATCCTTCGCGCCGATCCTGTGTTTTGCTCACAAACCTGCATGTACCTGGATGCAAAAACAGACATCCACCCCCGAATACTCGGGGGTTAGCAAAACTCCACTGTTTTGCTAGTACAAGTATAAAGTGCAAATACGAGCCATACAAAACACATTCCGAGAATACAACAAAAGTCTTCCTGAGATATTTGATAATTAAAATAGTTCAAGTCTTGAATGTAGAAACCAAAACAAGAAAACACTTTGAAAACATTTTCAAATCTCGGGAGTTTTCGAAAACATTTTCGATAGTAAAGTTCTTAATTCTCCAAAAGCCACTTAGGGTCACCGTCATTTTCCAAAAATGTAAATCCGATTAACAAAACACGGGGTTCACAACCCGATTCACTCCAGTCACAAAACACAGGGTCCACGACCCAACCATTTCGATCATCAATACAGGGTCCGCGACCCGTTCATTCACTTCAATTCACTTTCAAAAATACATTACACATAACACATTATGTTTATGTCATTTTAGCCAAACACCAAGACTCGATATATAATGTCTCTCGACTCTGAGCAACAAGCATTGTGATACTCCGGACGTATCACAATTAATCAACAGTACAAACACTCTGGCAATTCTCGCGACCCGGTCCAGCCCTCCGGTCCCACCGTAAGGCCACCAAGTCCCTGTGTGCCCCGTCGAGCAATCCCCAGGTGAGAATGCCCACTCGAAGTAACTCTCGCGACCCGGTCCAGCCGCTAAGCCACCAGGTCCCCGTGTGACCCTGTCGAGTCAATCCCCGAGTGAGAGTACCCGAGAAAAACCTTACAACTCTCATCAATTCACATTTCCAAAACCGCAATCCTCAAGAGTCAATCACAATATATATAGTCGAGGTATTTTGCTAAAATGGCCATATTATCCAACACATACTCACGACCCAAAATTTATACTATCCACAAAGAAACACACCATCTAAACAGCACCAATCCACACAACCAATATCACACAAGTCCACACATTCACACACATCCATATGACTCCACACAAAATCTTAACAAAATGATTGAACTTTCACTTACCAACAACAAAATCACACATAAGGGCATCACTCGAAAATAATGTGATCCTATACTCGACATCAATACGCATAGTCAATTAAGCACATTAATTCCCGAACACAAGAATCCTCTTTAAATAAAACCTTGATTATAGTTATAACGATTCTTTAGAAAAATGGTTGTAAACAATTGTTTAACACGTATCGTCAATTTTCGATCATCATATTCACAAAATACGTAATGTATGGGCAAGATACTTGCCTCAGTAGTTGATACCGGACACTCCGACGAACGTGGATTAACCGGAAAACCTCGAATGCCCAAAACTCTCCGGCGAAAACGACGGTAGAACCACCAATCGGAAAACGGCGAACGGAAGGGTTTCGGCTCGAGTTCTTCGCAAGGAACCTGACCCTAACATAATACCGTCAAAATCAACGATCTTACGAGGAAGAATAATCGTAGAACGCCCAAAACCCCCCTCTAAGGATTTTCACCGGACACCTTCAAGGCACCGATTAGGAACTCAACAAAACGAAGAATATTTAACAATCGAACCATGGATCAACAAGGAAATTGGTATAAAACAACTTAATAATCATCAATCCCTCACTATTCTAAGATATAACGAATCAAACGGACGAAATCAACAAAATCCCCAATTTTTCCCAAAACTAGGATTTTAAGAAAACTAACCTTGATTCGCTGGATTGAAGGATGTTATGGAGTGATTAATCGATGATATGAGCTCCAAAACTTCGTGGATTAGTTGTATAATAACATGCCTTCGTCACCTCCAAGAACCCAGCCGCGGAAGAAAAAGGGAGAAAATGAAAAATGAGTGCAAACAGGACTGCTCAGTAATATTTATACTGGTGCAGTCTAGCGTGCGCTAGACTGTCGAGCTAGCGTGCGCTAGCGGGCGGTCATGGTCGAGAATGTTCGGCCGGGCCCGCCTACATGCGCTGAGCACGTGCGCTGTCGGCCCAGCCACATTCCAGAGACTTCCTGGCTCGGCCAGGTAGTGTGCGCAGCCTTCAGCCGAAGGCGCTACTGCCGGCCAGAAGGCGCAGATGTCCGACGATGGCGTGCGCTACCCGCCGATCCTCGATCCAGAACCTTTACGCCCTTATCGCCTCGTCCAGACTAGCGCGCGCAGCAACCGTCAGAAGGCGGCCGCCTCCGGCCGTAGGCGCTACCTCCGGCCATAGCGTGCGCTACGCGGTTCTCGCCGCACCGCCGGCCGGTGCTCGCACCGTCCGGCGATCGCAGCCGTCCGGCCACCGTCCCCAACCGTCCGGCCAGTGTCCGACCACCATGATTCGACGACTCGATTTTCCGAAATCGCACGGAACGAACACGACAAAATACTCGGGGACAACATCATCGGTCCGAAATGAAAACAACGGATAACAAATCATCACCTACAGTCTTAAACGCCAAAATCAGTTGTCGAGAAAATAATACCGGAACTCGACAACCGGGAAATATCCGGAAAAAATCCAAAATAACCGGAACGAAAATCGTGGGTATTACATTCTACCCCCCTAAAAATAAGTTTCGTCCCGAAACTTAAAACAAAAGCAAGGCGACTCTCGACAACACACCAGAACTTCATGCAGTATAAAGCCACTACGATCCGATTCAATACGCAAGAATGCTTACGAAAAGCAACGAGCATGAATCGTTGCGATTGATAAAACCAAGCAATACAAAAAATCAAGTCACGATTCCAACGCTGAAAGGTATGAAATTCCAGTAACTCACAGATTTGGAAGATCAAATATGAAGAAAAATTTCCCAACACTTATGGAAATCGCAAAATGGCCCAGATGTACAATAATCATGATTTTGAGGTCAAACGATAATGATTGGACAACGACGAACGAATAGCAATGATCGAACAACAACGATAACCTTTAAAGTTCATACCTCAAATCAAGACATCAATAACTTGTAGGAAGCACGAGGTGTTAGTTTCGAACACGGCTTACAAGAAATCGATCCGCACATGGAAAGATCACAACGATATGCACATCAATTTGTAATAGTATCAGAACTCGCTCGAATGACAAATGAGAGAAACAACACAAGGTCAGAAGCATTAACGAACACAATAGCCTCAATACGGTCGAACGAAACGGAAACGAGAAGAAGAAGAAAAAAAAATGCGGGCATTACATCATATCACCTTTAAAAGAGGTTTCGTCCCCGAAACCTAAACAACGAAACGAAGTGTTTGAATATCGACCTTCCCGGCCATATCCTCTTGGTCCCGCATCTAGTCTCCATAACCAACTGTACCGCGGTCACGGTCGCGTCCGCTATCCCTCGGCATACTAAGCGGATTCTCACTCAATACGATTGCACCACTTCGCAAAAATAAATATGCTAAACTACCAACTTAGCATGACATATCACATAAGGTAACCAATAACAATTCGCAAGGAAAATCCACGAGGTATCCCTTTAAAGAAAATCCTTTGAAAATCATTGGATTTGTATGTTATTCAAAATAAACTTTAAAAGTACTTTTGCTACCTCGGGTTATTTCATCAAAACTTGTAATCAACATACTCTAACCGCCTCATTTGAAATCATTTGCCAAAATAATAATTCCTTGTAACCGGCGTTATCAAAATCGTCATGCCTTTACTCATCACCATCACCGTTAACAATCAACAAGTTAACCATGCAAGATCATCAAACCATTCCTACATACTCTAACATTTCCAAATCCGAGTTTGAACTTTACATCGAGTGAGATTTTTCATCTTTCACTATATATTTTTGAAAAAGAAATCGTATTGGTTTTTGATAAAAAAATATTTTATGATGTGAAAGATTTTTGAAAATCATGTACTCGAATTATTCGAAAATACAATAGTACGTTAAAGTCATTTCTGAAAATTCTCCCAACACTACACAAGAATCAACGACGGTAACATTTTACAAAATGTTCAAGGTATTTTAAAACAACTCTTTCAATACCGTCGAGGTTTTATTTGAGAATCCTAGACCGGCTCACAATTTCAAACAATTTCCAAAGTTCATACAAATCCGCCGGCTTAATCGCAACGTCAAATTAGTTTCAAAAATTGATTTTCGCATCTTGCACAAACTTATGAAAGTTTTAGGAAAACATTTCGAACTCACACACACAGCAGACATAATTTATCAACTCACCGAACAAAATCAATTATCACTTAGCGCGAATGAAAGGTCACAACACACGTTCACACAAAACGATTGTCATCACTAGACAATGCACATAGAATACAGTCACAGACGACTGACTGCAGAAAGTTAGACCTAACGGCAAAAATGCGGTTCCACATCCTCTGTCCCAGCTAACTAACGCACGCTACAATAATTATTTAGCGTGCGCTATTCATGCTGTATTAGCGCGCGTTACAACAACTTTAGCGTGCGCTACTCATGCCACATTAGCGCGCGCTAGCCTTGTATTTAGCGTGCGCTAACAGCTCAAATTCAGCACGTGATTACGAACATATATACGACATTACTAAAATCGATGGTCACAAATAAACAACAACAACGTTCGAATCTCCAAGCCATCGATTTAACACTTCATGTGCAACCATCAAAAGACAATTGTTATTCAAAAACCGAAATCTCACCTCTTATTAAAGAGAGCTATCTCAATGTACACGAACCGAACGACTCAGCAATCATATCACAGTTTTAATCTAAAACTGGCTATACTGCCCGAACAACAAGAACATCATCACGTATTTGCCGACTAACAACCATAAAACTGATAAGTTGAAAACGAGAGTCACGTCTTGTCTACATTTTGGAGACTTCACTTGAGTTTAAAAATGGTTTTTTGAAAACTTATAATACAAGAAGAAAATAAAATATCGGTAGTTGGAATTCTCCAAAAATTTTGACCTTGAGGTCATCATACGAAAATCAAACAACATAGGCCACATAGTCACAAATCACCTTTAACTCCACATCATAACACAAAATCATACGGCTCGTATATCACAAGGCACAATATAGTAGGGAGACTTACATCCACAGGTCGCACGAAGATGATGGCTGCACCTCGATACTAATCACGGCCGACATCACAGAAGACGCGTCGCGACACGACTTAGACAAAAACAATCTGACAGGACAAGACACGACAATATCTGATCGACCCGGACCTAGGTTTCCGCAACCTAAGCTCTGATACCATAAATGTAACACCCCCAGAATCAAACCGGGAATATTACACGCCGCAGACCCTCTCCGTGAGGATCCACCAGGCTAGACATCAAAACTACATAATAAATTACATACCGACATGATAAAATACAAAACCGTAGACCAACTTGGTCTTTCGTCACTAACATACAAGCCAAAAATACACATTTCCATCTCGACTCATACCCGTACAAGGGTAAAATATACTCACAAACCAAAAGTACGATGTAAGAAAGACCATACACAAACTGACCGATTTGTATTCAACACCGGCCTTCGTGTGATTAGTATCATTCGCCTTCCATCATCCTTCGCGCGATCCCGTGTTTTGCTCCCAAACTGCATGTACCGGGATGCAAAACAGACATCCACCCCGAATACTCGGGGTTAGCAAAACTCCACTGTTTTGCTAGTACAAGTATAAAGTGCAAATACGAGCCATACAAAACACATTCCGAGAATACAACAAAAGTCTTCCGAGATATTTGATAATTAAAATAGTTCAAGTCTTGAATGTAGAAACCAAAACAAGAAAACACTTTGAAAACATTTTCAAATCTCGGAGTTTTCAAAACATTTTCGATAGTAAAGTTCTTAATTCTCTAAAAGCCACTTAGGGTCACCGCCCCAATATTCATTTTCCAAAAATGTAAATCCGATTAACAAAACACGGGTTCACAACCCGATTCACTCGAATACAAAACACAGGGTCCACGACCCAACCATTTCGATCATCAATACAGGTCCGCGACCCGTTCATTCACTTCAATTCACTTTCAAAAATACATTACACATAACACATTATGTTTATGCCATTTTAGCCAAACACCAAGACTCGATATATAATGTCTCTCGACTCGAGCAACAAGCATTGTGATACTCGGACGTATCACAATTAATCAACAAGATAAAACACTCTGGCAATTCTCGCAACCTTGGCCCAGCCCTCCGGTCCCGCCTCGTAAGGCCACCAAGTCCTGTGTGCCTGTCGAGAAATCCCTGTGAGAATGCCCACTCGAAGTAACTCGCGACCCGGTCCACCGCTAAGCCACCAGGTCCCCGTGTGACCCCGTCGAGTCAATCCCCGAGTGAGAGTACCCGAGAAAAACCTTACAACTCTCATCAATTCACATTTCCAAAACCGCAATCCTCAAGAGTCAATCACAATATATATAGTCGAGGTATTTTGCTAAAATGGCCATATTATCCAACACATACTCACGACCCAAAATTTATACTATCCACAAAGAAACACACCATCTAAACAGCACCAATCCACACAACCAATATCACACAAGTCCACACATTCACACACATCTGTATGACTCCACACAAAATCTTAACAAAATGATTGAACTTTCACTTACCAACAACAAAATCACACATAATGGCATCACTCGAAAGTAATGTGATCCTATACTCGACATAAATACGCATAGTCAATTAAGCACATTAATTCCCGAACACAAGAATCCTCTTTAAATAAAACCTTGATTATAGTTATAACGATTCTTTAGAAAAATGGTTGTAAACAATTGTTTAACACGTATCGTCAATTTTCGATCATCATATTCACAAAATACGTAATGTATGGGCAATATACTTGCCTCAGTAGTTAATACCGGACACTCCGACGAACGTGGATTAACCGGAAAACCTCGAATGCCCAAAACTCTCCGGCGGAAACGACGGTAGAACCACCAATCGGAAAACGCCGAACGGAAGGGTTTCGGCTCGAGTTCTTCGCAAGGAACCTGACCCTAACATAATACCGTCAAAATCAACGATCTTACGAGGAAGAATAATCGTAGAACGCCCAAAACCCCCCTCTAAGGATTTTCACCGGACACCTTCAAGGCACCGAATAGGAACTCAACAAAACGAAGAATCTTTAACAATCGAACCATGGATCAACAAGAAAATTGGTATAAAACAACTTAATAATCATCAATCCCTCACTATTCTAAGATATAACGAATCAAACGGACGAAATCAACAAAATCCCCAATTTTTCCCAAAACTAGGATTTTAAGAAAACTAACCTTGATTCGCTGGATTGAAGGATGTTATGGAGTGATTAATCGATGATATGAGCTCCAAAACTTCGTGGATTAGTTGTATAATAACATGCCTTCGTCACCTCCAAGAACCCAGCCGCGGAAGAGAAAGGGAGAAAATGAAAAATGAGTGCAAACAGGACTGCTCGGTAATATTTATCTCGGTGCGGTCTAGCGTGGCGCTAGATCGCCGAGCTAGCGTGCGCTAGCGGCGATCATGGTCGAGAATGTTCGGCCGGCCCGCCATCATGCGCCGAGCACGTGCGCTGTCGGCCCACCACATTCCAGAGACTTCTGGTTCGGCCGGTAGCGTGGCGCAGCTTCAGCCGAAGGCGTGCGCTACTGCCGGCCAGAAGCGTCTTGATGTCCGACAAGATGGCGTGCGCTACATGCCGATCCTCCCGGCCCGTAACCTTTCGCCCTTATCGCCTCGGCCGACTAGCGCGGCAGCCAACCGGTCGAAGGCAGGCGCCGCCTCCCGGCCGTGGCGTGCGCTACATCCGGCCATAGCGTGCGCTACGCGGCTTCTGCCGCACCCGGCCGGTGCTCGCACCCGTCCGGCCGCTCGCACTGCCCGGCCACTGCCCCGTCCCAACCGTCGGCGGTGTCCGACCACCATGATTCGACGACTCGATTTTCCGAAATTGCACGGAACGAACACGACAAAATACTCGGGGACAACATCATCGGTCCGAAATGAAAACAACGGATAACAAATCATCACCTACGGTCTTAAACGCCAAAATCAGTTGTCGAGAAAATAATACCGAAACTCGACAACCGGGAAATATCCGGAAAAAATCCAAAATAACCGGAACGAAAATCATGGGTATTACAGCTGGGCCGATACTAGCCGATAGCGCACGCTAGTCCGGGAAGGCTAGCGCACGCTAGTTCCGGCCCAGTATTTATATGACAGAGCAGCCACTTTTTCATTCGTTTTTCATTTCCTTTCTCCTCTGTCCGCGGCTGGGGATTCGGAGGAGATGAAGCCATGTTGTTAGACAACGAATCCACAAAGTTCTAGAAGTTATATCATTGATCAATCATCCTATAACATCCCTCGATCCAGCGAATCAAGGTTAGATCTCTAGAACCCTACTTTTGGGAAGATTTAGGGGTTTTCGTGTTTTTGTCCGATTCATTCTGTTTTGTTGATTAATTCATGATGAATATGATTAATATTGTTGGTATTCTTAGCTTCCCTATGGATTCATGGTATATTTCATAGTTTTTACGGAATCGAGAGGGTTTGGTTGTGGTCCGCCCTCGTTGTCATTTTTATACGAATATACATGAATCGTAGGCGGGTTTTCGGGTGTATTCCAATTCCATATTCGTTTAGAAATGGTTGTGATTGTATTTTTTGAATCGTTAGGTTCGGTTTCGTTGGTTCCTTGCATTCGTCGGTGACTTTCCTTTCCGTTCGTTGCATCGTCAATTATTCAAGGCAAGTATTTTTTGGAAACCTTTATGCTTAACGTGAAATGGTAATGTATATTGTGTGTGATTTCTCACCTCGGGAGGGTCCGACGGGATCACGGAGGGAGTCCAAAGGGTTGAGTCCTGGATTCATGAGTTTGTTTAGCTAGCCAGCTCGGGAGGGTCCTTAGAGGCCTCGAGCGGGATCAATGGTATTACCCTGTTCCCAAGGCGATGCATGTGCGTGATTTGTTTTATGATATGGCCAGGTCGGGAGGGTCCTTAGAGGCCTCGAGCGGGATCAATGGTATTACCCTGTTCCCAAGGCAAATTGTTTGACTGTTTGTTTCCGGAAAAGACATGTTTGGTTTTGGTTTTGGTTTTTGAAATGTATTGGTGCATTGTACTATGAAACGTGTAAGCGAATGGTTTGCCTTGATTACTTGTACTAGCGTAATTGCTAACCCCTTTGGGGACCCGTTTTGGGGAAATTCTTGTTATGGATTTCAGGTTATGTTCACCACATTTGAGCGGCTACGGGATGGTACGAGGATGTCGGCCAAGGTTGTTGACATGTGCAATTGAGTATTATTATTTCTACTGTCTCTTTTGATATGGTTGTTTTCCAAATTGTAAACTTATAGATTGTACTCGCGAGTACCTAGGCTTTTCCTTTCGGATTGTGATTGGTCTTCGTTGAAGTTACTATATTTGTCGGTTGATGTTTATTATGCCGGTTATACCGGATGTGTTGTTTTATGTTCTTGTTGTTAACAATTGTTTCCTTGCTAACCGAGACGGTTAGTCGAGGGGTGTTTTCTTGTTCTAGCCTGGTGGGCCCCATGTAGGGGTCCACGGCGTTGAAATACACCTCGAATATCTTGGGGGTGTTACAGCTGTAGCTTGGTCACTCGTGGTTTGGCTCTCGGAGCGGGTGCTGAGGCGATCGTGTACCGATCTCCTGATTCCGCTGTAGGCGATGAGGTCGTCGCTGCCGATCTTGGCTCTTTGGCGAGGAGCCAGATGGTTGGCCTGCCTTCTGGGAGTTGGGTATGCTGAACTCCTGGTGACGGATTCGGGCTCCGTCGTCTCGTGGCTGGGGCCGGATTGGCCCGGTCGCCATGATGGGTCGCTTCCTAGGCGGCTGAAGACGGAGGCGTCCCGCCTTGCGATCGCCTCTTCTTGCGAATCGGGGCCTCCTGGCGATCGCTCGGCCAGTAGCCCCTTGAACTTCCATTTGCTCACGCGGCGGATGGCCGAAGGGGTTATAGCGGGCGCGTCGAATGCTCTCCATCGCTCCCGTAGGATGGTCATGGCCACTTCGATCTGCTCCGCAGTTTGGAACTGATCGAGCGAGAGGTTTGGGCCGTCCCTCGGGGGCGGGATCGAGAGTCTCGGGTCGCCGCGGCTACCCTCCGCCATAGGCTGGGGCTCAGATTGAGAAGGAATGAGGCATCCGGCTGATCGGCCAGCGGCTTTCTTCGATGCTGAGGCAGAAGTCATGATTCTGAAAGCTTTCTTTGAAGAGCAGTGAGTGTCTCTTCAAGTATATGCCTCGGAGAACAGTGAGTGTTCTTCGAGATGGTGGGAATAAAAATGAAGGTTTAGATGCCCTTCCTCTAGCGCCAATTGTTGTTGCCCGAAATATTATCCGGAGATGAATATTGCTGGAATGGTCGAGCAACAGCAAATTGCGAGAGCACGTCTGTGGGGGTGTGAATAACACAAGATGGCCGGGTGTAATATCCGTAATTTCGATTTTCCGGTAATTTTCTTTTTTTCGGCGGAAGTCCGTTTTAATAACTCTCTCATAACCGTATCGTCATTCTGAGAATGATTAGTTCTGCACTTTTTGTCATCCGAGTTCTTTTCGGTATCGTTTTGTTGAGATCCCTGTTCTTTAGCGGCTTTTCCGCACTTGAGTTCGATTCTTGCGAATCTCGTCCGAAACTGTTGTTTCGAGTTTCTTGTAAGTTCATTTAATGTTATTATTCATGTTGTCAGCTTTGGCTTGGTATTTCGATCGTGTATCGTGTATTTCAGACGTTTTGGGCCATTTTCGTAATTTCCCAAAGTTTGGGGTAATTACTTTCCATTGTCGAATTTCGAGCCTTCGGGTGGTCGGAATCGTGTGTCCTCTTAGCGCTTGGATTCGTCTTTGCGAGTACTTTGTAACTGTATCTTCGATTCGTTGTGTTCGGTTTCGGTCGTCGCGTCAAAAGTGGCCACTACGAGCCGGCAACTGGCCGAGTTACGGCCGTAAGGTGCCGGTTACGGCCGTACATGCTCGGCAGGCATGGCCTGACGAATGCCAGTTACGGCCATAAGGGCCGAGAGTTACGGCCGTACGGGCACTGGGCATCTTCCGGACGAAGGCCGGTTACGGCCGTAATGTGTGCCAGTTACGGCCGTAAGTGTCCGACAGGTGCTAGGTAGATTTTTTGACGAATGCCGATTACGGCCATAAGGCCTGCCGAGTACGGCCGTAAGGGCCGAGTTACGGCCGTAAGGCACTGCCAGTTACGGCCGTAACCCTGCCGGCTATATATAGCCTGGGCTCGGCCAAACTTCACTTTTCACTCGTTTTTCTTCTATTTTCGGCGGCTGGCGACGGGAGGCTCGGGAAATCGAGTTCTTGGCCGATTCTAATCAATTCCAAGACATTTTGGAAGATTCTTGTTGATTATATCATCATCCAATCCGTGTTCTTCTTCGAATCAAGGTATATTTCTTGGTTTTCCTCCAAGGTGACTTTTTGGTGAATTTGTTCTTGATTTCGATTCTAGTCCGATTTTGATGAATCGGTTGATGTTAGTAAACATTATTAATCGTGTTCTATGGATTGTATATCCATATTTTCGATTTGTTCAACCCGATTGATGATTCTTAGGCTCTTGAGGAACTTTGAACATTTAGTGTTCGATTAAATGCCTCAAAGAGTTTCTTTCGGTCGTTATGTTGATTTCGATTGATATTGTGTTATTGAATGAATTGTATTTCATTCAAGGTTGTTCGAGTACTTGTGTTTATCGGAGGACGCCGTTCGTTGTTCGTAGAAGGGTTTCATCGCCTTCGGTTGAGGCAAGTTTTATACTTGTACTAGTCAATGAGATTAATGTTATCATATATGTGTATGAATGTGTTGTAACATTCCGAGACTTAGTCTCTTCATAAGTTCATTGATATTAGGGGATCGTTCGATACGATACTCTTCGGCAATTATGCCAGATGTTTATTATCATTCATTAATGGCCGGTAAGGCATTGAGATATTCGTTGTTAATGTTATTATCGATCACCGGTTCGCGGTATCGATGTATCGGTTGTTGTTCTTAATATTGATGTAGATCTAAGACGTTGTTGTAATCATTGTTATTAATGTTGGCGTACTGTCATTCATGTTGTATTGGCCGATTGAAGGCATTGTCGTATTCGTTCTCATCTTCGTCGTCGGTAGCCGATTAGAGGTGCCGAGGCATTCATTGTATCATTGTTATCGATTAGCCGTTCTAAGGCAATCGAGGTGCTCAATCATTCATTGTCTCATTGTTATCGATTATCCATTCTAAGGCAATCGAGGTGCTCAATCATTCATTGTCTCATTGTCATCGATTAGCCGTTCTAAGGCAATCGAGGTGCTCAATCATTCATTGTATCATTGTCATCGATTCTCCGTTCTAAGGAAATCGAGGTGCTCAATCATTCATTGTCTCATTGTCATCGATTAGCCGTTCTAAGGCAATCGAGGTGCTCAATCATTCATTGTATCATTGTTATCGATTAGTCGTTCTAAGGCAATCGAGGTGCTCAATCATTCATTATCTCATTGTCATCGATTAGCCGTTCTAAGGCAATCGAGGTGCTCAATCATTCATAGTCTCATTGTCATCGATTAGTCGTTCTAAGGCAATCGAGGTGCTCAATCATTCATTGTATCATTGTCATCGATTAGCCGTTCTAAGGCAATTGAGGTGCTCAATCATTCATTGTCTCATTATCATCGATTAGCCGTTCTAAGGTAATCGAGGTGCTGAATCATTCATTGTATCATTGTCATCGATTAGCCGTTCTAAGGCAATCGAGGTGCTCAGTCATTCATTGTATCATTGTCATCGATTAGCCGTTCTAAGAAAATCGAGGTACTCAATCATTCGTTGTATCATTGTTATCGATTGATCGTTATAAGGCAATCGAGATATTGAATCATCCGCTGCATCATTGTTATCGATTGGCCATTCGAAGGTGATCAAGATATTGAATTGGGACTGTCGAGTACGATGCCCATCCGTGAGTCATCATTATCGTGTTGGCCGATTCAAGGTAGCACACTATCATTCTCGTGAATTCGGTAATCTACTAATCGTTGTCGTTTGAGATTAAATATATTTTGGAGGCTAGTCTCGGCTAGTGCTTATGGGTAAGTTTGGGGCTTGAGCCTTCGCGGTTGGCTTCCCAACACCTACAACTCAGTAGGTCACGGTCGTGTTTATGATCTTATGGGTAAGCTTGGGGCTTGAACCTTCGCGTTAGCTTCCCAACACCTACAACTCAGTAGGTCACGGTCGTGTTTATGATCTTATGGGTAAGTTTGGGGTTTGAACCTTCGCGGTTGGCTTCCCAACACCTACAACTCAATAGGTCACGGTCGTGTTTATGATCTTATGGGTAATCTTGGGTCATGAACCTTCGCGGTTGGCTTCCCAACACCTACAACTTAGTAGGTCACGGTCGTGGTTATGATCTTATTAGCCCTCATTAACTACAGCTTTGGGCTGTTCCGGTTTCAGTGTTTATGTTGATTGACAGCTTCGGCTGAGAGACTTTCAGGTCTTTATGATGTCTTGATAATTTCATTGGAGACTTCGGGCATTGTGATTCATATTTAATTCAGTTCTGGTTTGGTTCATCCTCATGTAATTCATTGTGATTCATATTTAATTCAGTTCTGGTTTGGTTCATGTCGTGTAATTCATTGTAGTACTTTGTGATTATGATTCGCCGTTGGGCACTTATGTTCTATCCTGTCGAACATGTATTAATAATATGCCGTGGTCATAGTGTTTCACGAATGCTCGGTTCTTACATTGGTTTGTGAGCATCTCGTATTATTATTATCATTGTACCGCTTCATTCTGCCTTTGGATGCATATCATGTTATACATGTATTTGATGTTCATTATATGGATGACTGATCCCGTGGGGGCTGAACATGTTTTCATCTTTTAGGTGCTTGCGAGGACAGAGTTGAGACACAGGGGCATGATGATGGGGACGAGGCATTCGAGCGATACTAGTCCGAGTTGTTCATGTTTGTCAGTCAGTTGGAGTGTTCTCCAGTTTGTCATTCATTGTCTTTATGTATTACCCGAGCAGATGCTCGTGGATGTTGTTGTATTTTTATTTTTGGCCATGTAGTCCCATCGTTGTCGTTGAAATTCCTTATCGAAATATTGTGTCGGATATCATAGTAGGGACTGTGATCTCCCTTGTTGGTTAATTTTAATGTATTTTAGTCATGTTCGCCTGGTGGATCTCCTGGCGTGGGGTCCACGGCACTGTAATAACCCAATAGGATTTGGGGGTGTTACAGAAGATGGTATCGGAGCTTTTGGGTTGTGAGATACCCTGATATTGTAATATCCGCGATTTCGATTTCCAATAATTTTTTTCTGGTGTAATTGCATCTTAGCAACTCTATTGTGACCGTTTCCTCATTCCGAGAATGATTAATTCTACACTTTTTGTCATCCGAGTTCGTCTCGGTGTCGTTCTGTTGAATTCCGTGTTTTTAATATTATAGAGAATCAAGTTAGCTTTCCAATGGTTCAAACGGTGAGTCAATCGGAGTCTGGACGAAGGAGTTATGGTCGAAATAGCTAAGGCTGCACCATGTGTCTTTTTGTGCTGGAGCGGGCTGTACCGCGGGCCGCGGCACAAAGGCAGTGTACTGGGCAGTTTTTGGTCGTGGGCCGCGGCACACTCATCCTGTGCCGTGGCACACAGTACAGTTTTGCCTATTTCAGCAGGTTTCATGAGAATCAAGCTCATTTCATCACTTTCCTTCTTCCTCTCCTCCTTGGGCGATTTGTGAGCGATATTTTGGGCGATTTAGCATCATCAAACTCAGATAATTTCATATTCTTCAAGTTGTGGTGTGGATTAACAATATGTTTGTGGATTCTTCATCCTAATCAAGGTAATTTCTTGAAATCTCCTAAAATTTGATTTTTGGGAGTTTTGGCTTTGATTTCATTTTCCGTCTGAATTTGATGAATCGGTTGATGTTTGTAAATATTATTAATCATGTTCTATGGATTGTATATCCATATCTTCGATTCGTTCAAACCTATTGATGATTCTTAAGTTCTTGAGGAACTTTGAACATTTAGTGTTCGATTAAATATCTCAAAGAGTTTCCTTCGATCGTTGTGTTGTTTTCGATTGATATTGTGTTATTGAATGAATTGTATTTCATTAAAGGTGGTTCGATTACTTGTGTTTATCGGAGGACGCCGTTCATTGTTCGTGGAAGGAATTCATCGCCTTCGGTTGAGGCAAGTTTTATACTTCTACTAGTCAATGAGATTAATGTTATCATATATATGTATGAATGTGTTGTATCATTCCAAGACTTAGTCTCTTCATAAGTTCATTGATATTAGGGGATCGTTTGATACGAAACTCTCCGGCAATTATGCCAAATGTTTTGTTATCATTCATTAATGGCCGGTAAGGCATTGAGATATTCGTTGTTAATGTTATTATCGATCACCGGTTCGCGGTATCGATGTATCGGTTGTTGTTGTTAATATTGATGTCGATCTAGACGTTGTTGTAATCATTGTTATTAATGTTGGCGTCCTGTCATTCATGTTGTATAGGCCGATTGAAGGCATTGTAGTATTCGTTCTCATCTTCGTCGTAGGTAGCCGATTAAAGGTGCCGAGGCATTCATTGTAACATTGTTATCGATTAGCCGTTCTAAGGCAATCGAGGTGCTCAATCATTCATTGTCTCATTGTCATCGATTAGCCATTCTAAGGCAATCGAGGTGCTCAATCATTCATTGTCTCATTGTCATCGATTAGCCATTCTAAGGCAATCGAGGTGCTCAGTCATTCATTGTATCATTGTCATCTATTATCCGTTCTAAGGCAATCGAGGTGCTCAATCATTCGTTGTATCATTGTTATCGATTGACCTTTATAAGGCAATCAAGATATTGAATCATCCGCTGCATCATTGTTATCGGTTGGCCATTCTAAGGTGATCGAGGTATTGAATTAGGACTGTCTAATACGATGCCCACCCGTGAGTCATCATTATCGTGTTGGCCGATTCAAGGTAGCACACTATCATTCTCGTGAAATCGGTAATCTACGAATCGTTGTCGTTTATGATTAATTATATTTTGGAGGCTAGTCTCGGCTAGTGCTTATGGGTAAGTTTGGGGCTTGAACCTTCGCGGTTGGCTTCCCAACACCTACAACTCAGTAGGTCACGGTCATGTTTATGATCTTATGGGTAAGTTTGGGGCTTAAACCTTCGCGGTTGGCTTCCCAACACCTACAACTCAGTAGGTCACGGTCGTGTTTATGATCTTATGGGTAAGTTTGGGGCTTGAACCTTCGCGGTTGGCTTCCCAACACCTACAACTCAGTAGGTCACAGTCGTGTTTATGATCTTATGGGTAAGGTTGGGGCTTGAACCTTCGCGGTTGGCTTCCCAACACCTACAACTTAGTAGGTCACGGTCGTGGTTATGACCTTATTAGCCCTCATTAACTACAGGGTTGTTCCGGTTTCATATGATTGTGATATTTGTGACTTGGTGAGTGGCTTTCAGGCCTGTGTGATTGTCTTGGTAATTTCATTGGAGCCTTCGGGCATTGTGATTCATAATTAATTCAGTTCCGGTATGGTTCATCTTCATGTAATTCATTGTGATTCATATTTAATTCAGTTCTGGTTTGGTTCATGTCGTGTAATCCATTGTGGTACTCTATAATTATGATTCGCCGTTGGGCACTTATGTTCTAACCTATCGAACAGGTATTAATAGTATGCCGTGGGCATAATGTTTCATGAATGATCGGTTCTTACCTTGGTTTGTGAGCATCTTGTATTATTATTGTCGTTTCATTCTGCCTTTGGATGCATATCATGTTATACATGTATTTGATATTCATTATCTGGATGACTGACCCCATGGGGGCGGAACATGTTTTCATGTTTTAGGTGCTTGTGAGGAGAGAGTTGAGACACAGGGGCATGATGATGGCGACGAGGCATTTGAGCGATACTAGTCCGAGTTGTTCATGTTGGTCAGTCAATTGGAGTGTTCTTCAGTTTGTCAGTCATTGTCATTATGTACTACCCGAGCAGATGCTCGTGGATGTTGTTGTATTTTATTTTTGGCCATGTAGGCCCATCGTTGTCGTTGAAATTCCTCATCGGAATATTTTGTCGGATATCATGGTAGGGACTATGATTTTCCCTTGTTGTTTAATTTTAATGTATTTTAGTCATGTTCGCCTGGTGGATCTCCGGGTGTGGGGTCCACGACACTGTAATAACCCAATGGGATTTGGGGGTGTTACAGAAGATGGTATCAGAGATTTTGGGTTGTGAGATACCCTGATATGTGAGTTATGTGGCTCTACCGATGCGGTAGTAGTGGGACTATCAGGTTATGACAATCTTGACAGTCGGGTTTTGTGAGTCGTAATATTAGTACGACTGCACGAGTCATTCATTCATCGAGTCGTCGTCAGTTGGGACTAGTATCGTGAGACCTCGAAGCTTCGTATGACCTGTGTAAGGACTCGATTCTATTTATGTTCATACATTCATCATGTCATTAATTGTTCATGCTTTGTTGAAACCTATATGTGATATTAGTGTTATGATTGATTCATGACTAATTGTTTTGGAGCACGTGTGTTGGGAAAACAAAGACCCTGTATCGAAACAGCCGGGATATCCGATCCCTGTATCGAATGGTATTTGATAAAGAGGTTTTGACATATATGCCAATCCGAATACAGTAAAGGAAACTGTATCGAAGTTTTGAGGTATTATCCTGTATCAAAGACCTACCTCGAATCAGCATATAGTGAAGCCCTTCAGTACAGCAAGAAGTCTCATAAAAGACCTAGTATGGAAATTGTCTCGAAACTCATACAGTTACCTTCCATACAGCTCCAAATAGGACAAAGAAGGAATCTCCAGAAGTCAAGTCCCGTTGAATAAAGAAGTATTTAAATACTCAAGGATAAAGTATTTAAATACTGTCAATCAACAGATCTTCAAAATCCCGCTATATCCGGATCGTGCTATAATCCCGTTGGAACGGAATCTCATTCAAACGGATACATCTCAACGGATATATATTTCAGAGACTATATATATCTTATGAAGGCATTGAAGATCAGTTACCTGTTACCTAACATTCATGCTATCAAAAGTTATCATCAGAGCAAAACATATCTCCAAAGCTTATTGCAATTAAGATCTAAAGAGATATACAGTGCTCATCATCCTGAACAACACTTCATCAGTTGAAAGCTCTTAAAGTCAAAGTTGTTGTTCACCATCTGTTCTATACGTTGAACAAACTCAAGATCAGCCCTGTGTGGACTGAGCAATCTGTGCTTCTCCGGAACTGTGTGTGAAGGATTTGCATTGAAGAAGACGAAGCTTCAGAACTGTGTGTGAAGAAGCAAGTCAAAGCATTAGCTCAAAACCAATCTGTGTGAACGGTTGAAGCTAAGATCTTTATATCAATCTGTGTGAACGATATATTGATTGTGTGTTGTTATAATAACGTAGTTGTGTACGTAGTAATTATAATAAACTTTTTACTCCTGTGTGGAGGACCAGTGGACGTAGAGGGGTTTACCTCGAACCACTTTAATTACTGTGTTATTTACCTTCAGCTTTTACTGTTTTAATTACTGTGATTAATTAAGTATACACTATACATTTAGTTGCTGTATCCACAGCAACCTACTGTATCCAAGACTTCCGCTATGCACTCAGATTTAAAATCCGTACAGTTTGTTGTTTAAACTATTTCCCAAACTGTATCCAGTATACTTAGTGGCCAACAAGTGGTATGGGAGAGGTTGATTCTAAAAAGAATCAGTCGTATTTTTAAACGAATCAGATCCAAAATCACTTATTTTCAAAAACAGTTTCTTTCATTTCTATACTATCACATGGATACTTCTATGATCAACAAAGTACCTATGTTCTTTATTAACGAATTTGAGGATTGGAGAATTAGGATGGAGGCTCATCTTGCAGCAATGCACGAAGAGATGATTTTTGTGATACAGGATGGCCCTATCAAGATCATGAAGGTAAACCCGGCCGCAAGGATTGAAGGCCAAGCCCATGCTGAGATGCTCGAGAAGGATCGCGAGCAATGGACCACAGATGAAAGAAAGCGAGCAAACCTTGACAACATAGCTAAGAACGCGTTATTTGTCACTCTTGACAAAGGCACGTTCTCAAAGGTAAAAAGCTGCAAAACAGCCAAAGAAATCTGGGATAAACTCAAGTTGATTTGTGAGGGAACTGAGCTCTCAAAAGAAAACAAGATTTCAAAACCGACTCAACAATTTGAATCTTTCGAAATGAAACCAACTGAGGCACTTGAGGAACTTGACCTCAGATTCACTGGTATTGTTGGTGAACTTGAAGCGTTGGGCAAAATTTATACCCAAAAGGAGAAGAATTTAAAAAATTTTAGATCTCTCCCAGCCCGATGGGACATTAAGACCACAGCTATGCGTGTATCTTGCAATCTTAATGAAATATCTACTTTTGATCTCTTCTATGACCTCAAAGCTTTTGAGTATGACATTGACAGAAGAGAGAAAGCTAAAGAATCTCCTTCAAAGGTCACAGCTCTAGCCGCTGTATCGAGTCGTCGACACAGCATGCCCAGCTCGTCGAAGCCTAGTCACGAGAATGCTGACAGTGACGACGACATCCTGTCTCAAGATGAAATGGCGCTTCTCATGCACAAATTCAAAAAGTTCATCAAACAGTCTGGAAAGACTCCCTACAGGCCCAAACCTTTCCACAAGGTAAGTTCCGAAACAACATCTGGTGATGCTAACCTGTGCTATAATTGCAGAAAACCAGGGCATTATGCAAATAAATGTCCTCATCCCAAAGTTCAAAAGTTGCCTCAGGCCGAGCAATAAGAGAGAGATGAAAGAAGACGTGCTTGGAAAGACAAGCTCAAGGCACTGATTGGAGAATCAGAAGTCTCCCCCACACCATCCAAATCAGCAGAATGTCTTCAGGTGGTCACTGAAAGTGATTCATCTGACGATGAGCTCGATGATAAAGCATATATGTGCTTTATGGCCAAAGACATTCCAGAAGGTGAAGACAGCGACGATGAGGTAAGTTCAACCTCAGCTATTCCATCAAATGCATCTCATACCTTTGAAAACATGATGAATGAGTTTAAAAACATTCAAAAGGCCCATGAGACATTGAAAAATGAGAATATATAGCTCCAAATGTCTATCCTAGAGCTGAAAGATGAAAACGATTTGCTGAAAATAAATTACGAAAATATGTCTCTTGACTGTGAAACCAGCAAAGTCGATTTTGAAAAACTCATGGAGAGAAATCATCAACTTGCTCATGAACTAAATGAGGTTAAAACCCACAATGAGAGCAAGCAAATGATTTGGTTCTACTTCAATCCAAAATCACAACTCTCGAAAAACGAGAAATTGAACTTGAGACCATTCTGAAGTCGTTTGAGAAATCGTCCAAAAGAATGGAAGAAATTCTGAGCACTGGGCAACATGCTCATGATAAAAGTGGCTTAGGATACAGCTCATGTTTAAACAAAGGGAAAACTAGTACAGTGTTCGTTAAGAGTGTGGAACACATTTCAGAATCGGAAGATACTCCTAGTCCCGTGAAGGAACCTGCTGTACCAAGAAAACTGAAGGTTGCTATTCCGCCCCCGCAATCCTATTCCAGACAGCGGAATCATAAGCCGTTCCAACCTGTGAGGCGAACTCAACAACATGCTCCCAGAGCATATCAACAGCACCAACAGCCTTTCAGAAGGAAGGCTGTATCCAACCACCAAAGGCCCGCACGGCAGTACTATCAGTACAGCACGCCTAGGTATTGGATACAGGAGCCCCGTTATCCATCAAGACAGCAAATGCCGGTTCAGTATCAACAACAGTATTGGGAATCCAACTGGAGACCCAGAAGGCAAGATGTTAGGCCTAAGAAAATGGCTCCACCTCCTAGACGGCACTCGTACTGGAATAATAATAATAACCCTGAATTTTACATGCATAATAATTATCATGATTATAGCGACTACGGATATGCCCCCCGTAGATATTGCAACACTGCACCGAGTATGTCCTACAGTAAACCAATTGCTGCCAGGAAAACTTGGGTACCTAAAAGAACTAACATACATGGACCCAAAAATCAAAGGGGACCTAAATCTACCTAATTTCTTTGTTACAGGACATTCTAGAGGAGGATACCTGGTACTTTGATAGTGAATGCTCTCGACACATGACCGGAGATAGGAGCAAGCTATCTGATTTTGTAGAAGGTCACGGTCCAAAAGTTCGTTTCGGTGATAAGTCTAAAGGAAGAACAAGAGGGAAAGGAAACCTACTTGTCGGAAAATTCAAAGTCACCGATGTTGCACATGTTGAAGGCTTACAGTATAATCTACTTAGTATTAGCCAGTTCTGTGATAAACAGTTCTCGGTGAAATTCTATATAGATCGCTGTAGAGTCAAGAACATCCAAACCAAGGAAGTTGTGCTTACAGGAAGCAGATCAGGTAATATGTATATTGCTGACTGGAAGCCTATCAGCTCCTCAATTCCATGCTTTATTGCCAAAGGCACTGCAGATCTTAGCTGGTTATGGCACAAGAGGATGTCTCACGTCAACTTCAAGATGATCAACAAGCTCTCAAGACAGGGAATGGTTAGAGGTTTTCCAAATGTGTCATTTAAGAAGGACAGCGTCTGCGGACCGTGTCAGAAAGGCAAGCAAATCAAGTCAACCCTGAAGAGCAAATCCTACCTTTCAACCCAAAGAGTGTTGGAAATGCTACACATGGATCTCTACGGTCCTGTAGACCCAGTAAGTTTGGGAGGTAAGAAATACTGCATGGTTGTTGTTGATGATTATTCCAGGTATGCTTGGACGATCTTCCTTAGCAAGAAGAAGGAAACAACTTCAAAGTTTCCCGAGCTCCTGAGAAAGTTGCAAAATGAAAATGCATTGAGCATCGTATGCATTCGTTCCGACAGAGGTACAGAATTTACTAACCGCTTTATAGAGCAATACTGTTCGGAGAATGGAATACAGCACGAATACTCAGCTGCCCGTACACCTCAACAAAATGGCGTTGCCGAGCGAAAGAATAGGACGTTGAAAGAAGCAACAAGGACAATGATTGCCGCAAGCAAGCTGCCACAGCGTTTCTGGGGTGAAGCAACCAATACGGCATGCTATACTCAAAACCGCTGTATCGTCAACAAGCACCACAACAAAACAGCATATGAGGTAAAGCAATTGCCTACAGGTATATTTATCAACCAAGAAAAATACAGCAAGGAGCTTCTCAACAAATTTGGAATGAACACTTCCAAATCCTCGCCAACCCCCATGAGCACTTCCGCGCAAATTAGTGCTGATGAAGCCGGAAAGCCGTTTGACCAATCACTCTACAGGAAGCTCATTGGTTCGCTCCTGTACCTAACGGCTAGCAGTCCCGATATCCAGTTTGCTGTTGGAGTGTGTGCGAGATACCAAGTTGCACCTAAGGAATCACACTTCAATACAGCTAAACGAATCCTGAAGTATATCAAAGGAACAGTCGATGCAGGACTATGGTATCCTAAGGAAGGCGGATTCGATTTAGTTGGATACAACGACTCGGATCTCGGAGGCTGCAAGCTAGATAGGAAGAGTACAAGTGGAACTTGTCACTTTCTTGGACCTAGACTCGTTTCTTGGTTCAGTAAGAAGAAATTGGCTAATTCTCTTTCCACAGCTGAATCAGAGTACTATGCTGCTGGTAGCTGCTGTATGCAGATTCTTTGGATGCAGTAACAACTGTCAGACTATGGAATCGATGCCAGCGAGACTCCAATCATGTGTGATAGCACGAGTGCAATTGCAATAACGCATAATCCTGTCTTGCACTCGCGCACTAAACATATCAACATGAAGCATCATTTTATAAGGAATCACGTCGAGAACAAGGATGCTCGCCTGGAAAAAGTTCATACAGACGTTCAGCTAGCCGACATTTTCACCAAGCCTCTCGACACAGCAAGATTCAACATGCTCAGACAAGAATTGGGAATGCTACAGCCAGACTCCCTGTAAGTAATTTACTGTTTTTTTCTCAACAATTGAGAGGGAATGCTGTAAGACCCAAGAATACAGTATCCACCGTTAATTATCTGTACACTCAGAACCATCAATACAGCACTGTGGTGAACAAAGAACTATGAATCCTACAGCTGACGTGTGCAATAATTAAGGGGGAATACAGTAGGACCCATGAATACAGCATTAATCCAAATATTGCTGTATGGAATTTAAAACCTATAAGCACCTTTTTAAGGGGAACGTATCGGCGAAAGCTTGACACATGTTATAGGATTTTGATTCAGTATATTTATAATATAATATTATTTCCTTTCAAAATAATTTTTGTCCACGTGCCCTGTTTATGTTAAACGTCACGTACATTAAATGCCTTACACGACATCTGGACAAACTGAATCTCAAAAGCCACGATGCTTTAAATTGTTTATTATTTCAAAACCGCCGTTTTAGGCATTTAGGGTGTCACAAATGTCAGAAGTGGGACCCGCTCAATTTTTAAACTTTTTATTGGATTAGCGTACCAGTTACACTCAGTCCATCTTAACCGTTGATTTCAAAACCGTTTCCCATCCCTTAAAATCTGACCATTCGTACTCTGCAAAACCCTATTTCGCCACCTAACTATAAAAGGACTGAATCTGCCATTAGAGACTCTTTACGCTTTCTGCAAATTCAAGAGTTCTCAAGCAAAAACAGCCTACATACTTTTCAGCATTTTACTGCATATTTCGATTATTCTCCTGCACCTTTTTATTAAGAAATCATCCAAATGGCTGGACAATCTTCTTCTCCCGCTCTGAAGAAAACTGCTAACATCATTGATGGCCGGATCTTTTCAAAATCTGTTGTCATCGAACGTATTCTGTCAGAAACCAACGACGCAGAACCCGTGGAGTATATCATAACTCGTCTTCAACAACAAGGCCTCTATCACCTTGTAAGCAAAACTGCTGACAAGTACGACGCTCATCTGGTTGAGGAATTCTACCTCAACGCAGCCGTACGCTTTCTGTCATTGGCCCAAGGAGGTCACGTCGCCGACATCACTGCTACAATCCAGGGAGTTGAGATCTGCATTGACTACGATCTACTCTAGGACATCTACAGGCTACCCGCTGATGGCCTGACTATGGATCAACTTGAGACATTCGGGTCTCAAGAGCTGATCACTAAATTTTTTGGACTATTCACTGGCTCCAAAGTTGTTGACATAGTTCAGACTACATGTCACAAGAAAAACTTCTGTCTTCCTTATATGTATCTTCATGATTTTTGCTGCAGGATAATTGAGAATCGAACCGGTCGTTCGAAATGTGTACCAACTTGAGGTTCAGAATGATGGTGGCTATTCTGACCTGTGAAAAGGTCAATTGGTGCCAGATAATCCTGAAGCGCCTACAAGAGGAGGTGTGCAAACCTGCCACCCAGAAGAAATCTTTTGGTTTAATGTTAAACCATATCCTGACGAAATGCGGACTGACGCAATCCGCCGATGCGAAGAAGAATAGCTCAAGGATATACTTAGGAGGTGTCAAGCCTACTGCGTATAACCAGAGCACCTTGTCTTGCAACCACCTGAGAACCAGACATATGCTAATTTCTGATAATCCAAGAGATGAATCCTTGAAGATCCAAGAAGTGGAATCTTTAAAGAAGAGAAATAGATCTCACAGCAAGAAACGCACTGCTGGTGAGAAGCCCAAGAAGAGACTTAGGAGGCTTTCAAAAGTCAAATCTGCCAAGCCCTATGAAGAAGTCTCCCCCGTGGCTCAACCCACTGAAAAACAACCCCAGGACCCAACCCCTGTGGAAGAGGTGTCTCCTACTGTATCGACAGTAGATCCCAAGACTTTGGCAGCTACGACGGATAATGAGACATCTGCCAACGAACAAGACTTTAGCGAGTCGGGTGCCCATTTGGAGCCAAAAGCTACTTCTCCTCTGCGGGATCCCACACCCGTACAGGATCCATCTTCCTTCAGGGCACCATCCCCTGTAAGGAATCCCACTTCCATACAGGATCCCATACCTGTACAGGAATCCCTCACTGCAGCGTCTCCAGACGTTGTACGCAGTCCCTCCCCTGACTCAATTATTAATCAGACCCTTCTCTATGTCCAAATTGAACACGCCTACGAAAGATTTTTGCAATAGAAAGGCTACAGGCTAGCTCCGTACGAAACACTGTACAACTGGAGCGATTGGAGCCGAGAAGAAAGATTCATCTCAGAAGTGACGGACTCAACAGAAATTGAGGCTCTGATCCGATGGGACAATTCATTGTGCAAGGAACTAATTGAAAGCCATCTTCTGCACAAATCTGACGCTTGGAGGAAAGGAAAGAACAAGTCAGAGGACTTTCCCACTAATCCAAAAGACGACGAAGATCATGACTCAGACGACGACGACGATGCTTTTCAAGCTGGTCTGAGGATGAGTCGTGAAGAGGCTCAAGCTAGAGATGCCTCTCCACACAAAGGAGACGAAGGGCCTTCTACTCAAAGCAATCCCCCTTCGCCACAGCATGATGAAACTCCCGACGAAGAGGAATCAGTCCCTCCAGTCGAGGAAGTAGAAGAAATTTTGGAACAGGCACCTGAGCCTGCTGCGACCGAAGAAGTTGTACCTGAAAGACAACAGGAGGAATCAGTCCCTCCTGTATCCATGTCTACTGAAGAAACTTCGCAACAGGAAGCCACTCAACCCTCTGCCGCCGAACCAGAACAAGCTACTCCCGCCCCTGCAACCGTGGAATCCGAGGACGGTATCGAACCTGAGGATGTCCAACTCACTTCACGCCCATCCGTGAATGTAAGAAGATTGAACAGCTCTGGAGACTTTGCTCAACCAGATTCTCCGATTTCTGCCGCTAGGAAAGAGCGCCTGCGTGCACTTGGTCTTCAAACTGTATTCATTCAGGATGCAGTGAATGCTTTGTCTTCCGTTGAGAAAGCATTGAATTGGATGCATTCTTCTGCCCTGGAGGAGATGACCACTCTACAACATGAAGTATCTCGTGTTGCCGAAGCATTCGTGATTCTGCCCGAAGTTTTCAAACAAGCTTTGAAAATCATGGAAGCCAAGCAGGAGCAACTCCTGAAGGAAGAAGCAACCAAAACACGAATAGCTGAAGCCAAGACCGCATGTGCCATGATTGAAAACAGCTCTCAATTGCGCGCTCACGACAAATGTGTAACACCCCAAACTAGGCGGATATTACAGTGCCGTGGACCCCCGACTGGGACCCACCAGGCGAATGAAAATGAATGAATTACACAGGTAAATGTAGTACCGAACCACATTACAACATCAATTACTCCGACGAGGAGTTTTATACAACACACCCAGGATAAAATAGAATACATGTGTATTTTATATGACGATAAAATACACAACACTGAATGAAATGAACACTCAAACGGAATGTCTGCAGCGGAATAAATAAAGGAAACACAATTGGTGAATAAATGATGAGCAGTGGGGCCCCTACTAGTATCACTGGGACTCCTCGCCGTCACCGTGCTCTCCCGTGCCTTAGCCTTGCCATGACACAGCAGCATCCCAACGAATCGGTTACGGAACAACAATCCTCAAGGGTTGAAAATACAAAATCATTATATATATTAAATTATGAATTATTATGTCAACACATACGCAATCAAACATTCTATATGAATCGACTAATGCATGCGGCTCAAAGGAATGGCGCCACACTACGCGGGATGGAAATGTGTCCAGTGCACAAGCCACCAACGATCAAACACGCGTGGTCTTGTACCTGTCGGTCTCACGAGCAATCGACTCGTGTGCACGATCCAATGTGAGGCCACCAACCAACACACGACTATAATGTGCCCGACATGAAAATCCTACACATACCAACCGCACGCCAATATGACCGGAATGCCACAATACGACAAAAGTGACAATGAAAATGAATAATGACTCACCAAGATTGAATGATGGTGAAATGAATGATAGCTCAATGAAATGATCGGAACCGTCGTTCCTTATGGTGAGGTGATTAATTGACAATGACGAGTTTTGATACGATTAATACAATGATGAATGAGTTATGATTATGAATGAACAACGACAAAAGGAATGAATATCCTTTTAACCGAGTAAGAATTAACTTACTCAAAACCGAAGATGAATGTCCCTCCACGAACAACGTCCAAACCAAGATACACGACGATCTAACAAACTTAATTCAAAACAATTACCAACAATCCGATCAATCACTAATTAAACACGAATATAACGAACACAAGACGTCGAGACGATTAAACCAAGTACATAGGTGCATTATATCGAACAATTTGACTCCAACTTCTATTGATTACAACTAAACCTCAACAATACCAATCTCAAATCCCCAAGAAGTGCTTCAAATCAATAAAACATCTCAATACGATCAATAGTCCGTTAAGAATATCCAAAACGTGATTATAACAACTATTAATCGGAAATCCCCAAATCGACTCGATATTCAAAGTGTTCTTGAATAAATCCCTCAATAATCCAATGAATCCTTATACAAACTCATAATCATATACATATCCCTTCATAAAACATGATTATAACGTCCAAAACATCATATCTCAACACAAAATCGAAATCCAAGGTGTTGAAGAAATTACCTCTTGAAGATCTAACCACTTCGATCCGATGAACACGAGTTATAACGAGTACCCAAGCTTCCCAAAGGAATGAAGATGATGAAGATTACACACTCAAGTGATTGATGATGATAAAATCTCTCTCTCAACCCTCTCTCTCGGATGAAGAAGGAAAAAAATGAAAAAGTGAGGTGAAATGACCCGGCCAAGTCATTAAGTACTGCCGGAAGTTACGGCCGTAACTCGGCCCTCTTACGGCCGTAACTTTCCAAGTCAACGGCCTTACGGCCGTAACCGTCCAACTAAATGCGGCCGTAACTCGGCTTCGTCCGAAAGCTCGCCGACAGACTTACGGCCGTAATCGATCTGAGTTACAGGCGTAACCCGCCTTCGTCAAAAACATCCGTCGACACCCTTACGGCCGTAACCGCACACCTTACGGCCGTAACTCGGATGATACGGCCGTATCCGGCCAAATCTTACGGGCGTAAGCCCTCTTCGTCAGCGGCCGGGCACCACTGCCGCTACGGCCGTCGGCCAACTAAATGCGGCCGTGCACGCCTCGACTTACGGCCGTATGCCGCAACCCTTACGGCCGTAAGTCACCTGAGTCGACAACACCCAAAACTTACGAACACCACTTACGGCCGTATCTCACCTTCCTTACGGCCGTAACTCACCTTCGGCCAAAATGCCCGGCGGCTTCTTGGACCACTTACGGCCAGAATCGCCGGCCTTACGGCCGTACCCGTGACTTACGGCCGTATCCCGAACCTTACGGCCGTAACTCGATCTTGGCCAAGGTGAATCAATCCGATAATTCCGATTCCTCGCTACGGTGATGAATGATCCGACATATCATACGAATGTGAAAGTGAACAAGTCTAACACGATCCAAAGATGATACTCTCGATATCGACTACCAATCACGATGAAAATAATAACAATACTCCCGTCGATCGATGCGGAGATGACATGCCGATCGGTGGCGATATACGATTACAACATGCCAACGGTGAACACAAATGAATGAAACAAGATTGATGAGTGATTATTAACGAGTGAGAATCACCGAGTGACAATTACAGGTGATAATTCTTGAATGAAAATGAATGAATTACAACCGGGTATTACATACCCCCTTAAAAGAGTTTCGTCCCGAAACTAAGGGTCAAACAACTCGGGATAACTCTCCCGCATACTATCCTCGGTTTCCCAAGTAGCCTCTTCGACTCAGTGTCTAGACCAGACGAATTTTAACCAAAGGAATCGTCTTATTCCTCAACTATTTGATTCGCCGCTCTAGAACTCGAATAGGACGTTCCTCATATGAATGATCGTCGGCGATCTCGATTTCGTCGAACTGGAGTATGTGACTCGGGTCGGCAACATACTTCCGCAACTGGGAGACATGAAACACATTATGAATTCGGCTCAACGCCGGAGGTAAAGCCAATCGATAAGCTAACTCGCCTACTCGATCCAAAATCTCAAACGGTCCAATGAATCTCGGACTCAACTTCCCTCTCTTCCCAAAACGGAAGATACCACGACTCGGGGATACCTTGACCAACACGTGGTCACCAGACTCGAACTCTAATGGTCGACGACGGTTATCCGCATATGATTTACGCCGACTCTGAAATCAACAAACGACTCACGATCAAAGCTACCTTCTCACGGGCGGCTATAAGCATATCGGGCTCGGTGCCGATTGACTCGACAAGTCATCCCAACACAAAGGAGACCGACAACGGCGACCGTACAAGGCCTCGTAAGGTGCCATCTTAATGGAAGCATGCCGGCTATTATTATACGTGAACTCGATCAATGGTAGTTGGGCTTCCTAATCGTCTTTCCAATCGAGGACGCATGCCCTCAACATGTCCTCTAATGTCTGAATAGTCCTCTCGATTGTCCGTCAGATTGAGGATGAAAAGCGGTGCGAGATTGGTGAGTTCCCATAGCACGATGGTGATTTCCAAAAATGAGACACAAATCGTCCGTCACGATCGGAAGCGATACTCTTAGGAGTACCGTGAAGTCGACTATCTCTTTGATGAGCAGTTGAGCAAGTCTCTCGGGACCCCACGTCTCCTTGATCTCAAGGAAATGAGCTGATTTGGTTAAGCGGTCCACGATCACCGGATCGTGTTCATGCCTGACGACTCGTCGGCAAACTCGTGATGAAATCCATAGAAATGTCTTCCCACTTCCACTCGGGAATAGGAAGAGGTTTTGACATACCCGCCGTCGGCGATGTTCAATCTTAACTTGTTGACAGGTTAAGCATCTCAAAGCAGTGCGACTTCTCGCTTCATATTACTCCACGGTAGTGCATTTCAAGTCCTTGTACATCTTCTTTGGATCCGGATGAGCAGAATAAGGGTAGCATGAGCTTCTCTCAAAATCGAGTTTTCAACTCGTCATTCGCAGTACGCACAACCGATTCTTAAACCTCAAAAGTCCATCCTCGTGGACCACAAATCCAGGGCTTTCCACGAGCCACATCCTCTCGGATGCGCAACAATAATGGGTCCGAACCACGATTCTCTCGGATTACCTCTTGAGTGACGATGAAATCTCTAACATACAAAGTGTCCACTGAACTCGCTGAAGCGGACCTCGATCTCGGGTCTAAGGAATTCCTATTGAAGTTCCTTGAAGCTGTTAGGCGAGCAAGCATCTTGCTCTGAGCGGACTTGCGACTCAAGGCGTCGGCGACAACGTTCGCCTTGCCCGGTGGTAAAGGATCTCGATATCGTAATCTTTGATTAATTCTAACCACCGTCTCACGCATATTTAACTCCTACGAGTAAATATATACTTTAAACTCTTATGATCGGTGAATATCGACATGTAACGCCATAAAGATAATGACGCCAAATTTTCAAAGCGAACACCACGGTACGCTAGCTCCAGGTCGTGTGTCGGATAATTAACCTCGTAAGGTCTCAATTGCCGTGAAGCATAGGCAATAACCTTCCCATTCTGCATGAGTACACATCCGAGACCATGTCGGATGCATCACTATAAACCACAAATCCCTCCGTCCCTTGCGGTAAGGAAAGGACAGGAGCTGAAGTTAACCGGCTCTTGAGTTACTCAAAACTCTGCTGACACGCGTCGGACCACGTGTATTTCTTATCCTTCCGCAAGAGGTTCGTCATGGGTTGAGCGATCTTAGAAAATCCCTCCACAAATCGCCGATAATAACCCGCTAATCCGAGGAAACTTGGATTTCCTTAGCGTTCTTCGGAGGTAGCCAATCCCGAATAGCCTCCGTCTTCCGAGGGTCGACCGAACTCCGTCGACGAAATTACATGTCAGAAAAGTCACTTCGGACATCGAACTCGCACTTGGAAAAGTTTCCAAGCGGTTGCTCTCGTCTCAACACGTCGAGAACCAGATGAAGATGAACCTCGTGATCCTCTCGGCTACGAGAATAAATCAAAATATCGTCGATGAAGACAACAACAAACTGATCCAAAAAGTCGATGAAAACCCGATTCATCAATTCCATGAATACCGCAGTGCATTAGTTAGCCCGAACGGCATAACTACGAACTCATAATGACCATAGCGTGTTGAAACGCCGTCCTCGCGATATCCGACTCTCGAATCCATGGCTGGTGATATCCAGATCTTAAGTCGATCTTGGAAAATACTGAAGCTCACTGAAGTTGATCTAAAAGATCATCAATACGGGGTAAGGGATACTTATTCTTGATTGTCACTCTGTTCAACTCCCGATAATCGATACACAACCGAAATGAACCATCCTTCTTCTTGACAAACAACACGGGTGCTCCCACGGAGACGCACTCGGTCGGATATAACCTTTCTCGAACAACTCCTCAAGTTGGTTCTTTAATTCTGCATTTCGGTCGGGGCCATCGTGCGGTGCCTTCGATATCGGGGGCGTACGTGCTCCAACTCAATCGTGAATTCCACATCTCTCTGTGGAGGCAAACCAGGTAACTCGTGCGGAAAAACATCGGCATATTCCCTCACCACCGGAATATCCGTTAACATTCTTGATGACTTCTCGGTTTTGGCCATATAGCACCAATAACCGACACATCCACGATTGAGTAACCTTCGCTTTCATCAAATTAATGACCTTACCGGAGCAGTAGGATTACCTCCACAAACACACATTCGACTCCATCGTGCGAAATGATAGTGACCAAACGCTTTCGGACACTAATGATGGCATCGTGGCGGTCCATCAATCGATACCCAAGATGGCGTCGTCCCTCGGCAAATCTACTACGATTAGGTCCGTTGGCCATACACGACCATGGCCAGATCGGACAATTACGAATCTCACGACTTCCGATGATTCGTCTACCATCGAGGTAGGCGATGAGAAGGCTCACAACTAGTAGCACTACCCGGGCGTAGTCTACTCAAACATGACTCGGAAATGAATGAATGAGATGCACCGGTATCAAAAGGGTACACACGAGGTTGAGATAGAATATCGAGTGTACACGAGATCATCGGGCCTCGGGATCATCGGTCTTCTTCATCTCATAAATTCGGGGCTTGCCGGCCCCGAACCGGATGCTCCGTCGATAGCTCTTGGCTCGCCTTTAGCTCTGTCGTCTTGAGCACGCCGAGTGAGTGGCTTTGATTACGCACCTGAATGACACAGGGCTTGAGATGACGCCGGAGTGGGTTTAGAGTCCCTACGGCAAAAATGGGCCCTATGCCCGGCAATCCTGATTGTGGCACGTGATGATCGCCGGACACTTGGTGCTGAAATGACCTGTTCCTCACGGTTGAAACAGTGATGGCGAGGCCGCTCGCGGCCCGAGATTCCGCGGGTTTAGACGCCAGGAGGTCGCTCGAGAAAAGTAGAGCCCGCCGCGGTTTCTTGAAAGTGGCACGACTACCGTCGGTGATTACGGTTCTTGGACTTCTTGCTAGCAGACGAAGGTTCTTTGCTTAGCAATTTCCTTAGCCGTAAGCTCGTAAGTAAGAGCCTTCTCAATGAACTCGGCAGTGGCACAGTTATGATTAAGTGGCGAAGTCTCATACGGGGTTTGACCTCTTCTTGAAATACTTGATCTTGTCCGCTTAAGTGAATGATAGATGAGGCGAACGGAAGAAGTTCACGAAATTTTTCGGCGATGGCGAGAACGTCATCATCCGCCGAAAGGTCGGGAGTGAGTAATTCCGACAACTTGGCCTCCCGAGTGGGGCCGGATAGTACCTCTCCATCATGAGAGTCTTGAACGATCCCAAGTACATGTTCCGTCTGTGGGCCTCAACGATAACCACCATGAATGAGCGCTCTTACCGAGATAGTAAGCCGCAATCGAAACTTTATGCCCTTCGGGGCAATCCACCATAGCAAATAACTTCTCAAAATGCTCAAGCCGGTGAACAATATCCGCCGGCTCGGATGAGCCCTCAAAAGTAGGTGGTCATTTGGCGAGATATCGCTAATGATATTGCTTACACCCTCTCTTGCCTCCGAGGTGGCGGCGGAGGAGCTGCGATTTTGATTGACGGAGTTATGCATCGTCTCCATCAAGAGCCATCTGGGTCATTTGGGCCATCATGCCACTGCATAAATGCGAGTGGGTCAACCGGACACCCTCGGAGCCGTGTCCTGCACGACTCCGATAGTGAATGATCGCGTCGAGGTGAGTGAGTGGCGGCATCACCGCTCGATGAGTTAGCATTATTCTGGAATTTGCGTGTATACGCACGAGTTCTCGGGATTCGGCCCGCTCCACGGCCTCGTCCTCCACGTCCTCTGCCCGGCCCCTTCCATGTCAAGTGGAAAGTCATATGATGATTATATATCTCGCATGAGTATCACATTATGATTATATTATGAAATGATGAAAATGAGCATACGCGCTCAAATACAACGATTACATGAATGATTAGTTGACGTGACATGATTTACGATGAAATTCTTGAAATGATTATCTTGAACAATTTAACAAGATTGATGATATGATCTTCAAGATCAACAATGAGTAATGAAATGAATTGAGTGATTAATAAGTTAACATTATCGACTTGATCACAATTGAAATTGATGAATGAGGATTGTTAGCGATGAATTATGAATGAATGATTATTGTCGAAATTATACCATGGCATCGAAATCTTACGGTTCTTGGTGCGATTGGCTCGGCATTTGCACAGTCACACGTGACGCGAAAGTCCAATGATACTAGTCCGATGTGATGATTTCAAATGAGACATGACTTGGAGGGTAGTATTCAAAACCACGCTCCGATACCAACTCTGTAACACCCCAAACTAGGCGGATATTACGGTCTGTGGACCCCATTAGGACCCACGAGGCGAATGAAAATGAATGAATTACAGTAAATGTAGTACCGAACCACATTACAACATCAATTACTCCGACGAGGAGTTTTATACAACACACCTGGGATAAAATAGAATACATGTGTATTTTATATGACGATAAAATACACAACACCGAATGAAATGAACACTCAAACGGAATGTCTGCAGTGGAATAAATAAAGGAAACACAATTGGTGAATAAATGATGAGCAGTAGGGCCCCCTACTAGTATCACTGGGACTCCTCGCCGTCACCGTGCTCTCCCGTGCCTTAGCCTTGCCATGACACAGCAGCATCCCCAGCGGTCGATTCTACGAACAACAATCCTCAAGGGTTGAAAATACACAATCATGATATATCCGAAATTATGAATTATTCTGTCAAAACATACGCAATCAAACATGCTATATGAATCGACTAATCAGTACGGCTCAAAGGAATGGCGCCACACTACGCCCGGGATGGAAATGTGTCCGTGCACAAGCCACCAACGATCAAACACGCGTGGTCTTGTACCTAATCAGTCTCATGAGCAATCGACTCGTGTGCACAGTCCAATGTGAGGCCACCAACCAACACACGACTATAATGTGCCCGACATGAAAATCCTACACATACCAATAAGACGCCAAGATGACCCGGAATGCCACAATACGACAAAAGTGACAATGAAAATGAATAATGACTCACCAAGATTGAATGATGGTGAAATGAATGATAGCTCAATGAAATGATCGAACCGTCGTTCCTTATGGTGAGGTGATTAATTGACAATGACGAGTTTTGATACGATTAATACAATGATGAATGAGTTATGATTATGAATGAACAACGACAAAAGGAATGAATATCCTTTTAACCGAGTAAGAATTAACTTACTCAATACCGATGATGAATGTCCGTCCACGAACAACGTCTAACCAAGATACGGTCGCTCGAACAACCTTAATTCAATACAATTACCAACAATCCGATCAATAACGAATTAAACACGAATATAACGAACTCAAGACGTCGATACGATTAAACCAAGTTCATAGGGCATTATATCGAACACTTTGAGTCCAACTTCGATTGATTACAACTAAACCTCAACAATACCAATCTCAAATCCCCAAGAAGTGCTTCAAATCAATAAAACATCTCCAATACGATCAATAGTCCGTTAAGAATATACCAAAACGTGATTATAACAACTATTAATCGGAAATCCCCAAATCCAACTCGATATTCAAAGTGTTCTTGAATAAATCCCTCAATAATCCAATGAATCCTTATACAAACTCATAATCATATACATATCCCTTCATAAAACATGATTATAACGTCCAAAACATCATATCTCAACACAAAATCGAAATCCAAGGTGTTGAAGAAATTACCTCTTGAAGATCTAACCACTTCGATCCGATGAACACGAGTTATAACGAGTACCCAAGCTTCCCAAAGGAATGAAGATGATGAAGATTACACACTCAAGTGATTGATGATGATAAAATCTCTCTCTCAACCCTCTCTCTCGGATGAAGAAGGAAAAAATGAAAAAAGTGAGGTGAAATGACCCGGCCAAGTCATTAAGTACTGCCGGAAGTTACGGCCGTAACTCGGCCCTCTTACGGCCGTAACTTTCCAAGTCAACGGCCTTACGGCCGTAACCGGCCAACTCGTACGGCCGTAACTCGGCTTCGTCCGAAAGCCTGCCGACAGACTTACGGCCGTAACCGATCCTGAGTTACGGGCGTAACCCGCCTTCGTCAAAAACATCCGTCGACACCCTTACGGCCGTAACCGCACACCTTACGGCCGTAACTCGGATGATACGGCCGTATCCGGCCAAATCTTACGGGCGTAAGCCCTCTTCGTCGAAAACGGCCAGGCACCCTGCCTGCCGCGTACGGCCGTAACCGGCCAACTCGTACGGCCGTACCTGCCTCGACTTACGGCCGTATGCCGCAACCCTTACGGCCGTAAGTCACCCTTGGTCGACAACACCCAAAACTTACGAACACCACTTACGGCCGTATCTCACCTTCCTTACGGCCGTAACTCACCTTCGGCCAAAATGCCCGGGCAGCCTGCTGGACCACTTACGGCCGTAACCGGCCAGCCTTACGGCCGTACCCGCTGACTTACGGCCGTATCCCAGAACCTTACGGCCGTAACTCGATGCTGTCCAAGGTGAATCAATCCGATAATTCCGATTCCTCGCTACGACTGATGAATGATCCGACATATCATACGAATGTGAAAGTGAACAAGTCTAACACGATCCAAAGATGATACTCTCAGTATACGACTACCAATCACGATGAAAATAATAACAATACTCCCGTCGATCAGTAAACGGAGATGACATGCCGATCGGTAACTGATATACAATTACAACATGCCAACAGTGAACACAAATGAATGAAACAAGATTGATGAGTGATTATTAACGAGTGAGAATCACTGAGTGACAATTACAGACTGATAATTACTGAATGAAAATGAATGAATTACAACCGGGTATTACAAAATGTATCAAAGACATGTCGCAGACGCTTTCCTCCCTCGTAGAGAGAATGACTAATATCGAGACAAAACAGGATGCTGCACTGGAAATCCTAAAAGGTCTTGATGAAGCCAAAAATGGGGAAGAGGCAAGAGAAGCTGCTAGGAGAATCAGGATTCAGCAAGAAAGGGAATTTGAGGCTGCTCAGAACAGCATCACTGCCGAGTTGAACAAACTAGCACCTCCCTCCCAAAGTTTTAAGATTTCAGGCTCCCGACCTGAATTTCATGATCCGAATGTTCCGTGGCAAAGCCTAATTCAAACACCTTCTGAGATTCGTCTGCCGACCAACCGCCACCCTACTGCCGACGAAGTGAAGCATTGGAGGAAGAACGAACTGATGAGATACTTTGTCAAACTCATCAGGGAATCCGCCATCTTCAAGAACTATAAAACGTTAGCGGAGGCCGCAGACAAATTTACGAAGATGTTAGAAGACGGAAAACTCCCTCTCCAAATCGAGATGAAATCCAAACACAGAAGAGGATATCGGATCACCCATCCAGAAGACTGGATTCTTGCCTTTGACAGATCCTCTGAAGGAAGAGCTATATACCTGGATCGAGGCAATGATTCTCTTCAGAACTGGTGGCGTGGTACCGAGAATGACCCAGGGAAAAAGCCATGGAGGCATGCGGATTACAGATAGGAGCTGAAATCTCTGTATATTATTTCTTTTGTTTTTGTAATTTATCTTCGAAACAGCAGACCTTGTACTCAATTTATTTTGAAAACATCAATAAAAGTGTTTGTTTGTCTTGAAAGATTACAACTCGTAATCTACTGTGTTGATACATGATTACTTAATGTATTTGATAACTATCTCAAGTTTACAAACTTGATTGAAAATAAAGCTGTACGAACTAGTCTACGAACAGTTCAGAATTTCAGTTGTAAGCTTAGAATACATTGTAAGATTGTGCCTGCGCGCCAATCATAAGCTTAAGATTGTAAAAAAATTTTCGTTTACTGTATCGAACTCGCCTGCGAGCAGTTCACCATTTAGACTAAGATAGACCCTTTGACAAAAGACCGAGAAATCTGCCAGAAGACCACAAAGAAGATCTCTTCATGAAGAAGGTTTTGGCATCATCAAGAAGACTTGAAAAGTTAAGAAAATAAGTCTTGGCAAATTGTCAAAAAGGGGGAAATTGTTGGGAAAACAAAGACCCTGTATCGAAACAGCCGGGATATCTGATCCCTGTATCGAATGGTATTTGATAAAGAGGTTTTGACATATATGCCAATCCGAATACAGTAAAGGAAACTGTATCGAAGTTTTGAGGTATTATCCTGTATCGAAGACCTACCTCGAATCAGCATATAGTGAAGCCCTTCAGTACAGCAAGAAGTCTCATAAAAGACCTAGTATGGAAACTGTCTCGAAACTCATACAGTTACCTTTCATACAGCTCCAAACAAGACAAAGAAGGAATCTCCAGAAGTCAAGTCCCGTTGAATAAAGAAGTATTTAAATACTCAAGGATAAAGTATTTAAATACTATCAGTCAACAGATCTTCAAAATCACGCTATATCCGGATCGTGCTATAATCCCGTTGGAACGGAATCTCATTCAAACGGATACATCTCAACGGATATATATTTCAGAGACTATATATATCTTATGAAGGCATTGAAGATGAGTTACCTGTTACCTAACATTCAAGCTATCAAAAGTTATCATCAGAGCAAAACATATCTCCAAAGCTTACTGAAATTAAGATATAAAGAGATATACAGTGCTCATCATTCTGAACAACACTTCATCAGCTGAAAGCTCTTAAAGTCAAAGTTGTTGTTCACCATCTGTTCTATACGTTGAACAAACTCAAGATCAGCCCTGTGTGGACTGAGCAATCTGTGCTTCTCCGGAACTATGTGTGAAGGATTTGCATTGAAGAAGACGAAGCTTCAGAACTGTGTGTGAAGAAGCAAGTCAAAGCATTAGCTCAAAACCAATCTGTGTGAACGGTTGAAGCTAAGATCTTTATATCAATCTTTGTGAACGATATATTGATTGTGTGTTGTTATAATTACGTAGTTGTGTACGTAGTAATTATAATAAACTTTTTACTCCTGTGTGGAGGACCATTGGACGTAGAGGGGTTTACCTCGAACTACTTTAATTACTGTGTTATTTACCTTCAGCTTTTACTGTTTTAATTACTGTGATTAATTAAGTATACACTATACATTTAGTTGATGTATCCACAGCAACCTACTGTATCCAAGACTTCCACTACGCACTCAGAATTAAAATCCGTACAGTTTGTTGTTTAAACTATTTCCCAAACTGTATCCAGTATACTTAGTGGCCAACAACGTGTGACTTGTGTAAGCATTAAGGATCAACTCATTCATCAGTTAATAATCCTCAATCATCATTTTGATCTCATCACTCAGTTAATTCACTCATCACTCAGTTAATTCATTCATCACTCAGTCAATATCATTCATCACTCAGTTAATTCATTCATCACTCAGTTAATTCATTCATCACTCAGTCAATATCATTCATCACTCAGTAAATTCATTCATCACTCAGTTAATTCATTCATCACTCAGTTAATTCATTCATCACTCAGTTAATTCATTCATCACTCAATCAATATCATTCATCACTCAGTTAATTCGTTCATCACTCAGTCAATATCATTACTCAGATAATTCATTCATCACTCGGTTAATTCATTCATCACCGAGTCAATATCATTGCTCAGTTAATTCATTTATCACTCAGTCAATTCCTTCATCACTTAGTCAATCTCATTGTTCAGATTAATTCATTAATCACTCAGTCAATCTCATTGTTCAGTCAATTCATTCATCACTCAGTCTATCTCATTGCTCAGTTAATTCATTCATCACTCAGTCAATCTCATTGTTCAGTCAATTCATTCATCATTCAGTCAATCTCATTGCTCAGTCAATTCATTCATCACTCAGTTAATCTCATTGTTCAATTAATTCATTCATCACTCAGTCAATCTCATTGTTCAGTCAATTCATTCATCACTCAGTTAATCTCATTATTCAATTAATTCATTCATCACTCAGTCAATCTCATTATTCAGTCAATTCATTCATCACTCAGTTAATCTCATTGTTCAGTTAATTCATTCATCACTCAGTCAATCTCATTGTTCAGTCAATTAATTCATCACTCAGTCAATCTCATTGCTCAGTCAATTTATTCATCACTCAGTTAATCTCATCGCTCAGTTGATTCATTCATCACTCAGTCAATCTCATCGCTCAGTTAATTCATTATCACTCAGTCAATCTCATTGTTCAATTAATTCATTAATCATCTAGTCCATCTCATGGTTCAGTTGTTGATCTTGTGAATCAAATTTTCAACCTTGTGAACTTGTTCAAGGTAATCATTCCAGGAATTTCATCAGATAGTCTTGTCACCTCACTTGATCCTTCATGCGATCTTATCATATTCCGGCGTCATGTCGACGATCGTTTTATTGCATTATTAATGCATTCATTGTGTTAGAGCGTGTATGCTCATTGTTATCATTCCGTCTCGAAATCATAATGCAATCTTCATACGAGATCTGTAATTATCACATGACTTTCCTGCCTCGGTATGGAAAGAGTTTTCAGAGGGACATCGGACTCCGACGTCCAAGAGATCGTTTTCTAGTCATATTCGTGCTGGGAGAGCATCTTCATCTCAGACGACGAGTTCGACTGTTGTTTGCTTTAACTGTGATACAATAGGACATTCATCACAGGTTTTGAGCAAGTTAATTCTTGCTCGGTAAATGGATAATCATTCATTTCATCGTCGTTCAATCATTCGCGTAAGTCATTCATCATATATCAATCACGTTGAGACTTATAATTATCAAACTAATCATTCACTTCACGGGGAACAATGGTTCCAATCATTTCATTTGAGTTATCACTCATTGCGTTATTAGTTCACCTCGGTTGTCGGATTCCTAATCATTTATCATTCATCATAGTCACTCTCGTTTTTGGTAACCTTTCGGGGTCATATTAAGCGGTGAGTTCAGATTTGAGTCTTCGTTGAATCGTTGGGATCGAGGAGATAGATGATATGGAGGATATCGATGTTGGGTACATTTGAAATGTAGCCTTGTATTTCAGATGACTGTATAACTCAATCCGTAATAATGTATCGTGGTTGTGGATCATTTATTGTTGATCTATTTTATAATGATCGTATTTGAGAATCTTGAGATTTTGAGATCGTTTGATGCATTCCTTTTGGTGTTGTACCGATATTTCGTGATAATCTGGGTGATTGTTTATTGTGATTCGATACGTCAAGTCATGGGGACTTGGGCGTGCGATAGATATGGTTCCGAGGACTATATGTGCATTGCTGTTCTTCTTTGGAGGTGAATCAGTGTTTGTATGGGCATCCGATGCCGATGAGAAGCGAGCTTTCAGTTCTGGTGTATCTCATTGAGTTTTCCTGGCAGGATATTGCTTCTCCCAACTTGTTTTAAGTTTCGGGACGAAACTTCTTTTAAGGGGGGTAGTATGTAATATCCGCGATTTCGATTTCCAATAATTTTTTTTCTGGTGTAATTGGATCTTAGCAACTCTATTGTGACCGTTTCCTCATTCCGAGAATGATTAATTCTACACTTTTTGTCATCCGAGTTCGTCTCGGTGTCGTTCTGTTGAATTCCGTGTTCTTAAGCGACTTTTCCACGTATGAGTTCGACTTTGTAAAATCACCATTAATTCTTGGGAACTCCAAAATTTTTTAATATTTTCAATATTATATAGAATCAAGTTATCTTACCAATGGTTCAAACGGTGAGTCAATCGGAGTCTGGACGAAGGAGTTATGGTCGAAATAGCTAGGGCTGCACCATGTGCCTTTTTGTGCTGGAGCGGGCTGTACCGTGGGTCGCGGCCCAATCTCGCCGGGCCGCGGCACAAAGGCAGTGTACTGGGTAGTTTTTGGCCGTGGGCCGCGGCACACTCATCCTGTGCCGCGGCACACAGTACAATTTTGCCTATTTCAGCAGGTTTCATGAGAATCAAGCTCATTTCATCACTTTTCTTCTTCCTCTCCTCCTTGGGCGATTTGTGGGCGATATTTTGGGTGATTTAGCATCATCAAACTCAGATAATTTCATATTCTTCAAGTTGTGGTGTGGATTAACAACATGTTTGTGGATTCTTCATCCTAATCAAGGTAATTTCTTGAAATCTCCTAAAATTTGATTTTTAGGAGTTTTGGCTTTGATTTCATTTTCCGTCTGAATTTGATGAATCGGTTGATGTTTGTAAACATTATTAATCATGTTCTATGGATTGTATATCCATATCTTTGATTCTTTCAACACAATTGATGATTCTTAAGTTCTTGATGAACTTTGAACATTTAGTGTTCGATTAAATGTCTCAAAGAGTTTCCTTCGATCGTTGCGTTGTTTTCGATTGATATTGTGTTATTGAATGAATTGTATTTCATTCAAAGTGGTTCGAGTACTTGTGTTTATCGGAGGACGCCATTCGTTGTTCGTGGAAGGAATTCATCACCTTCGGTTGAGGAAAGTTTTATACTTGTACTAGTCAATGAGATTAATGTTATCATATATATGTATGAATGTGTTGTATCATTCCGAGACTTAGTCTCTTCATAAGTTCATTGATATTAGGGGATCGCTCGATACGATACTCTCCGGAAATTATGCCAAATGTTTGTTATCATTCATTAATGGCCGGTAAGGCATTGAGATATTCGTTGTTAATGTTATTATCGATCACCGGTTCGCGGTATTGATGTATCGGTTGTTGTTGTTAATATGGATGTCGATCTAAGACGTTGTTGTAATCATTGTTATTAATGTTGGCGTCCTGTCATTCATGTTGTATTGGCCGATTGAAGGCATTGTCGTTTTCATTCTCATCTTCGTCGTAGGTAGCCGATTAGAGGTGCCGAGGCATTCATTGTATCATTGTTATCGATTAGCCGTTCTAAGGCAATCGAGGTGTTCAATCATTCATTGTCTCATTGTTATCGGTTAGCCGTTCTAAGGCAATCGAGGTGCTCAATCATTCATTGTCTCATTGTCATCGATTAGCCATTCTAAGGCAATCGAGGTGCTCAATCATTCATTGTCTCATTGTCATCGATTAGCCGTTCTAAGGCAATCGAGGTGCTCAGTCATTCATTGTATCATTGTCATCGAGTAGCCGTTCTAAGAGAATCGAGGTGCTCAATCATTCGTTGTATCATTGTTATCGATTGACCGTTATAAGGCAATCGAGAAATTGAATCATCCGCTGCATCATTGTTATCGGTTGGCCATTCTAAGGTGATCGAGGTATTGAATTGGGACTGTCGAGTACGATAACCATCCGTGAGTCATCATTATCGTGTTGGCCGATTCAAGGTAGCACACTATCATTCTCGTGAATTCGGTAATCCATGAATCGTTGTCGTTTGTGATTAAATATATTTTAGAGGCTAGTCTCGGATAGTGCTTATGGGTAAGTTTGGGGCTTGAGCCTTCACGGTTGGCTTCCCAACACCTACAACTCAGTAGGTCACGGTCGTGTTTATGATCTTATGGGTAAGTTTGGGGCTTGAACCTTCGCGGTTGGCTTCCCAACACCTACAACTCAGTAGGTCACGGTCGTGTTTATGATCTTATGGGTAATTTTGGGGCTTGAACCTTCGCGGTTGGCTTCCCAACACCTACAACTCAGTAGGTCACGGTCGTGTTTATGATCTTATGGGTAAGCTTGGGGCTTGAACCTTCGCGGTTGGCTTCTCAACACCTACAGCTTAGTAGGTCACGGTCGTGGTTATGACCTTATTAGCCCTCATTAACTACAGGGTTGTTTCGGTTTCATGTGATTGTGATATCTGAAAGCTTCGGCTGAGTGGCTTTCAGGCCTGTGTGATTGTCTTGGTAATTTCATTGGAGCCTTCGGGCATTGTGATTCATAATTAATTCAGTTCCGGTTTGGTTCATCTTCATGTAATTCATTGTGATTCATATTTAATTCAGTTCTGGTTTGGTTCATGTCGTGTAATCCATTGTGGTACTCTATAATTATGATTCTCCATTGGGCACTTATGTTCTAACCTATCGAACAGGTATTAATAGTATGCCGTGGGCATAATGTTTCACGAATGCTCGGTTCTTACCTTGGTTTGTGAGCATCTCGTATTATGATTACCGTTTCATTCTGCCTTTGGATGCATATCATGTTATACATGTATTTGATATTCATTATCTAGATGACTGACCCCGTAGGGGCGGAACATGTTTTCATGTTTTAGGTGCTTGTGAGGAGAGATTTGAGACACAGGGTCATGATGAAGGCGACGAGGCATTCGAGCGATAATAGTCCGAGTTGTTCATGTTGGTCAGTCAGTTGGAGTGTTCTTCAGTCTGTCAGTCATCGTCATTATGTACTACCCGAGCAGATGCTCGTGGATGTTGTTGTATTTTATTTTTGGCCATGTAGGCCCATCGTTGTCGTTGAAATTCCTTATCGGAATATTGTGTCGGATATCATGGTAGGGACTATGATTTTCCATTGTTTAATTTTAATGTATTTTAGTCATGTTCGCCTGGTGGATCTCCGGGTGTGGGGTCCACGGCACTGTAATAACCCAATGGGATTTGGGGGTGTTACAGATATGTGAGTTATGTGGCTCTACCGATGCGGTAGTAGTGGGACTGCCAGGTTATGACAATCTGGACAGTCGGGTTTTGTGAGTCGTAATATTAGTACGACTGCACGAGTCATTCATTCATCGAGTCGTCGTCATTGAAGACTAGTATCGTGAGACCTCGATGTAACACCCTCAAGATATTCGAGGTATATTACAGTGCCATGAATCCCTATATGGGACCCACCAGGCTGAACAGCATCATACTCATCGACTCACAGAAACGACAAAATAACACCTCGTCATAAAGACGCAAAACAGAATAATCCACCCGGTTCAACCGGTCAATATAACATCATCATCCAACACAACATAATAGGCAACAATACAATCCGGACGAACAAGAACCCTTAAGTACTCGAGTACAACTCTTAGTTCAAAAACCACAAAAGATGAAAAGATAAAAAGACATTAAGACGTCACTTATGCACAATCATCACGCATGGCCATCATCCGTGTACTGGTCCAGCGTCCGCTCGTCCCGATGAACCTGACCTGAAATTCATAAAACGAATTTCCCCAAAACGGGTCCCCAAAGGGGTTAGCAATTACGCTAGTACAAGTAACCAAATGAACGACTTAAATCTTACACATATAGTAAATACATGCAATCAAGAAAACATTGTTCCAAAACACTCATTTCCGGAAATGCCATAATCAAATCACATTTGTAAAAATGCACCACAATTAACCGTGGATCCACCCCTCCGTGGACCCCTACCGAGACCCCGTCGGATCTAACCCGTAGTGGTTAAAAGCAAGCTCGCGGATCCACCCCTCCGTGGACCCCTACCGAGACCCCGTCGGATCTAACCCATAGTGAGCATACACACACACACACGTCTCATGCAATACTACTACGTTAAGATTGTAAGTTCATAAGGATACTTGCCTCGATTAATAGACGGTGACACGAACGGAACGGAAGAGTCAAGCGCGACCATGAGAAGCGAAAATGAACCTAACGATTCGAATAGCACAATCACAACCACTTCTAAACGATTATGGAAATGGAATACACCCGGAAACCCGCCTACGATTCATGTATATTCGTACAAAAATAACAACGAGGGCGGACCACAACCAAACCCTCTCGATTTCACAAAGCTATGGAAATATACCATGAATCCGTAGGAAAACTAATGATATCAACAAGATTAATCATAATCATCATGAATCCACCGACAAAACGGAACGAATCGGAAGAAAATCCCAAAACCCTCAAATTATCCAAAAGTAGGGTTCTAAGAGATTTACCGTGGATTAGGACGAAAGATTCGTGTTGATGTTGATATAATACTCCAAGAACTCAGGAAGGATGTTGGATGAGATGATTGGAGGAAGAAATCGCCAAGGAGATCGCCCCGGAATCGCCTTCGCCGCGGAGAGAGGAAGAAATGAGGATTTATGTTTATCTCGGTCAACTCCCTGGTTTATATAGCCAGGGAGTGTTAGCGCGCGCTAATCCTCAAGGTTAGCATGCGCTAGCGGGATGAAAATACAGACCAAACAATTTGCGTCCCAGTCCAGTAGCCAGATTTATGGCCGTTAGCGTGCGCTACTCGAAACGTACCGTGCGCTAATAACCTCTTGGTAGCGCGCGCTATCGACCAATAGCGTGCGCTACCTGGACATCAGCCGAGTCCAGTAGCCAACTGCCCAAAACTCACCTGACCCGTTAGCGTGCGCTACCATACAAGCGTAGCGTGCGCTAACTGGCACCTGACCGGGTTCAGTAGTAAACTGTCCAGTACTGAACACTCACGCTAGCGCACGTTACCTGGAAGTCTCAGCGTGCGCTAGACTATATAGCGTACGCTAATCCGCCAGTCCAGAGGGTTGGAAAACAACACTGCCACTCCCAGGGCTAACTCGTTAGCGCGCGCTACGAAGTAAACGTAGCGTGCGCTACTAAGGGATCTCTAGCGTGCGCTATACAGGAAATTTAGCGTGCGCTAGATACAGAATATAAACGGCCCAAAATACCGGAATATGAACGAAACGTTAAACAGAACATCTCAAGACGCATCGAAACATGGAATGGATCCACGGCAACCCCGAAACGGCGGTTCCACACAACAATTACGAGAATCAGATCAATAGATGACGGAAAAGTTACACTGAAGGATACACGAGGGTCGCTACAATCGAGAAATACACCGAAAATAACAATACAAGGGAAAGAAAAATGCGGATATTACATTCTGCCCCTCTAAAAATAAGTTTCGTCCCGAAACTTAAGAAACAAACAATTCGGGGTACCTAGCACGCATGCTATCCTCGGTTTCCCAAGTTGCCTCCTCGACACCGTGTCTCGACCACTGCACCTTTACCAAAGGTATGGTCTTATGCCTCAATCGTTTCTCACGATGCTCCAAAATCTTCAAAGGACGCTCTTCAAAAGTAACATCCTCGACGACATCAATCTCACCATAATCGATGACGTGACTAGGATCCGGGACATATTTCCTCAACTGGGAAACGTGAAAAACGCTATGAACATGACTCAAGGCTGGAGGTAACGCCAAACGGTATGCCAACTCAGCGACTCGCTCGAGAATCTCAAAGGGTCCAATAAATCTCGGACTCAATTTCCCCTTCTTCCCGAAACGAAAAACTCCCTTCGTCGGCGACACCTTTAGCAAAACGTGGTCTCCCACCTCGAATTCCAAAGGTCGGCGACAGACGTCGGCATACGACTTCTGTCGACTCTGGGCAGTCAACATCCGTTCTCGAATTACTTCTATCTTCCGCCTCGTCTCTAAAACGACGTCCGGCTCGGTTCCGTCTAAATCGGACGTCTCATTCCAACAAATTGGTGATCGACATCGCCGCCCATAAAGTGCCTCATACGGTGCCATCCGAATCGACGCGTGCCAACTGTTGTTGTACGTGAATTCGATCAATGGCAAATGTTCCTCCCAATCGCTACTCCAATCGAGGGCACAAGCACGCAATATATCCTCGAATGTCTGTATAGTGCGTTCCGATTGTCCATCTGACTGGGGATGAAAAGAGGTACTCAAATGCAAACGGGTACCCAACGCCTTATGCACCGCTTTGCGAGTGCGATACAAAACGGCCGTCACGATCCGAAACAATAGACTTCGGAGTACCGTGAAGCCTCACAATCTGCGCGATAAACACACGAGCTAACTTCTCCGGGCCCCAAGTGTCCTTGATGCCCAGAAAATGTGCCGACTTGGTCAGACGATCAACAATCACCCATACCATATTCATGCCCGACCTCGATCTCGGCAAACTCGTAACGAAATCCATCGATATATCTTCCCATTTCCATTCGGAGCGAAGTGATCGCAATAACCCGGTGGTCGATGCTCGATTTTGACCTGGCGACAAGTCAAACATCTCGCTACAAACCGTGCGACCTCCTCCTTCATATCATTCCACGGAAATTTCTTCTCAGGTCCTTGTACATCTTACTCGAACCAGGATGAACGGAATAAGGTGTAGCATGGGCCTCCCGTAAAATACTCTGCCTCAACTCTGAGTCGTTAGGCACACAAAGCCGACTCTGGAATCTCAAAATACCATCCTCGTGAATCACAAACCCAGGGGACTTTCCCTTAAGAACGTTCTCTCGGATTTGAGTAATCATCGGATCCTCATTGCTTGACTTAATTTCATCGATCAAAGGCAGCGAAATCTCTAAAGCACGAAGTTGCCCGACGGCTCCAGCAACAAAACTTCAACATCTAACTCGATCAAAGCCCGCCGAAGCTCGGTGAGGCGTAAGGATCTCAAGCGTTAAATACGCAACCGGTTTCGACTCAAGGCGTCGGCCACGACGTTCGCCTTGCCGGATGATAAAGGATCTCGAGGTCATAATCCTTAATCAACTCTAACCACCTCCTCTGCCTCATATTTAACTCTCGCCGAGTAAATATGTATTTGAACTTTATGATCGGTAAAAATCGACATGCGAGCCGAAAAGATAGTGACGCCAAATCTTTACCGCAAAAGCAGCCGCTAACTCCAAATCATGAGTAGGGTAGTTCAGCTCATACGGCCTCAACTGTCTCGACGCATAGGCAATGGTCTTGCCGTGCTGCATCAATATGCACCCAAGACCCTGACCCGAAGCATCGCTATAAACGGCAAAACCCTCGTTGCCACATGGCAACGCCAAAACCGGGGCTAAAGTCAAACGCTTCTTCAGTTCCTCAAAACTCAACTGCCTCTCGTCATTCCAGATGAACTTCTCGGACTTCTGGAGCAACTGCGTAAGTGGTCGAGCTAGTTACGAGAAACCCTCGACGAACCTACGATAGTAGCCAGCTAAACCCAAGAAACTACGGAGCTCCTTCACATTCTTGGGCGGTGCCCAATCCAACACTGCCTCAATCTTCTGCGGATCTACACGAACCCCTCGGCTGAAATCACGTGACCTAAAAACATCACTTCCTTCAGCCAGAACTCACATTTCAGGAACTTTGCATAGAGTTGCTCGGTCTTCAAAATGTCTAATACTACCCGCAAATGATGGGCATGCTCTTCCTCATTCCTCGAATAAATAAGAATATCGTCAATAAAGACGACGACGCACTTATCCAGATACTCGATAAAAACTTTGTTCATCAACTGCATGAACACCGTCGGTGCATTAGTTAACCCGAAAGGCATGACTACGAACTCATAATGTCCGTACCTCCTCCGAAAAGCTGTTTTCGGCACATCGGACTCTCTCACCCGGAGCTGATAGTACCCCGATTTCAAATCAATTTTCGAGAATACCGCAGCTCCCTGCAACTGATCGAACAAGTCATCAATTCTCGGCAAAGGATACTTGTTCTTGATGGTCACCTTGTTTAGTTCGCGATAGTCGATACACAAACGTAGCGAACCATCCTTCTTCCGCACAAACAGGACCGGTGCGCCCCAAGGCGAGGCGCTCGGTCGAACATACCCGGACTCAAGAAGCTCACTCAACTGCTTCTTCAACTCGGACATCTCTGAAGGTGCCATGCGATAGGGCGCCTTCGAAATAGGAGCCGCGCCCGGCTCTAACTCTATAGCAAACTCAACCTCACGATCCGGTGGCAATCCCGGTAACTCGTCAGGAAATACATCAGGAAACTCATTAACGACTGGAATCGACGAAAGCTCGACTCCACCATCCTCCGCCTTCAAGGCATAGCACCAATAACCATTACACCCCTTTCGCAGGAGACTCATCGCCTTCAAGGCATTAATGACGAATTTCTGATTTCCCCTCCTTCGCCCCGCGAAGGAGTGCTCGGTGCCATCCTCGGCTAACATTGTGATGATCCTCGTGCGGTAGTTCATGATTGTGCCATGCCGCTCGAGCCAATCATCCCCGAGAATCAAATCCTCACCCTCAATATCCACAACAATAAGATTAGAAGGCCAAGTCCTCTCACAAATAAGTACAGAACAGTCTCGAACCTCCTGATCACCAACGATCCTATCACCGCTAGGAAGCTTAACGATGAAGGGTTCACAAGGCATCAAACAGTCGAGACTCAAACGGCGCACACAATCCAAAGATATGAACGAATGCATAGCACCGGAATCGAAAAGCACACTGACAGGATGAGAAAGAATATAAACGGTACCTGTTGCCACGGTAGCCGCTGGGTCATCGGCTCTCCGCATCTCATAGACACGCGGGTGGGCTGATCCGACACTGGAAGCTCCCCCTTAGAGGGCTGACCCCAACCTCTCCCCCGACTAGCACTCGGCGGAGATTGAGGAGCAAACGATCCCTGATTCACACTTGGTTCCCTAGGCGCTGGGATGGAAGTCCGGGCACCCACAATTCTCTCCCTCTCGGCACAGAAAGCCGCCTTGTGGCCCGGTTGGCCACACTGATTACATATCAACAAAGGACTCGGGCAATTACGGCTGATGTGGCCTGGCTGGCCACAGTTAAAACACTTCACTTCCCGAGAAGGGGCACTGGCAGCCCTACGGGGAAATCCAGTAGATCGAGCTGGGCCACCACCGGCAGAAAAGTTAGCAGATTGGAATTTCTGCTGACCCCTACTTTTGTGGCCCGAAAAATCCCTGGCGGACTTCTGCTTCTTACTCTCGCGGGCTGCCTCACTCGCCGTCACAGACATATCGTAAGCAAGGGCCCTACTCTGGTAATCTTTCAAGGTAGTACATACGAGCCCCGACATATAGTCCCGAATCGACAACTTCATCCGTCTGGAGAAATGGAAAATTTTGTCGCTCTCCTCGACAACTTGGGTCTTCACATAACCCAACTCCTTGTTAAAATCAGCAATAGCTTGAGATACGGGGATATCCCGCGGTTGAGCATCATAAAAAGCATGTACCCGAGCACTCGGCCGTGGCGGGCAATATTCGATCTCCATCAACTCTTGAAACTCAGCCACGAAGCAAGATGATCTTTGGGCCCAACGGCCTCCCACCGGTCGTAGCGTCCCTGTGAGAAAGTATTGAGCAATAGGGACTTTACGGTCCTCGGGACGATTGGTAGCGGAAGACTTTAGATATCTCCTTGATCCACTCTTCCCGGCCCAATCGGGTCAAGCTCCCAAAAGCGAGGAGGATGCATCTTGATGACATCTTGGAGCCAGCAGTGCTCGCCCCGATTAACATGGGCACATTCGGGTTGAACCTCTTGAGCTATTGCCGCCATTTGGTTCACCATTTGTTGCATAACGGCCGCAATACCAAGGTCAGCGCTCTGAGAAGAAGCATGGCGTGGCGATCTCGATCGCCCGGCTCCGAAGATCGTGACGTGGCCGCCCCACCGGCTGCCCCACATCCCCGGCCGCGTCCACGACCACGACCGCGACCACGACCTCTTCCAGCATCCATACTGGAGTTAAATAAGTAGCAAAAGCCATACGAGGGTAAGTACGAGAAAAGAACAGTCACAAGTCGAGAATCAAAGGTACGATACAAGGAAATAATGAACAGAGGAAGGAAAACTTACGGACACTGGTAGTACCAGAATCATGGCAGCGTGACGATGATGTGCAAAACAAAACACCACAAGACCCAATAAACGGACAAGCCTAGGTATCCATAAACCTAGTGCTCTGATACCATTTTCTGTAACACCCTCAAGATATTCGAGGTATATTACAGTGCCGTGAATCCCTATATGGGACCCACCAGGCTGAACAACATCATACTCATCGACTCACAGAAACGACAAAATAACACCTCATCATAAAGATGCAAAACAGAATAATCCACCCGGTTCAACCGGTCAATATAACATCATCATCCAACATAACATAATAGGCAACAATACAATCCGGACGAACAAGAACCCTTAAGTACTCGAGTACAACTATTAGTTCAAAAACCACAAAAGATGAAAAGATAAAAAGACATTAAGACGTCACTTATGCACAATCATCACACATGGCCATCATCCGTGTACTGGTCCAGCGTCCGCTCGTCCCGATGAACCTGACCTGAAATTCATAAAACGAATTTCCCCAAAACGGGTCCCCAAAGGGGTTAGCAATTACGCTAGTACAAGTAACCAAATGAACGACTTACATCTTACACATATAGTAAATACATGCAATCAAGAAAACATTGTTCCAAAACACTCATTTCCGGAAATGCCATAATCAAATCACATTTGTAAAAATGCACCACAATTAACCGTGGATCCACCCCTCCGTGGACCCCTACCGAGACCCCGTCGGATCTAACCCGTAGTGGTTAAAAGCAAGCTCGCGGATCCACCCCTCCGTGGACCACTACCGAGACCCCGTCGGATCTAACCCATAGTGAGCATACACACACACACACAAGTCTCATGCAATACTACTACGTTAAGATTGTAAGTTCATAAGGATACTTGCCTCGATTAATAGATGGTGACACGAACGGAACGGAAGAGTCAAGCGCGACCGCGAGGAACCGACGAAAATGAACCTAACGATTCGAATAGCACAATCACAACCTGTCCACATCTCATGTGGAGTCTTAGTAACAAATTTGGAAGGACATCTATTCCAGATATGCGTAGCAGTAAGGAGCGCGTGACCCCGCATATAAATTGATAGATCAGTATAGTTAAGCATGGAGCGAACCATGTCCAACAAGGTTCGGTTCCTTCTTTCTGATACACCATTTAATTATGGAGTAGATGGAGGAGTGAATTGTGATACTATTCCTAGTTCTTTTAAGAACTCATCAAACTCGGTATCACCACCTTGGTCTGACCGAAGAGTCTTAACACGGTTACCTGTCTGATTTTCAATTAGGGCTTTAAATTCCTTGAATTTATCAAAAGCTTTAGACTTATGTTTCATTAAGTACAGGAACCCATACCTAGTATGGTCATTAGTGAATGTAATGAAATACTTAAAGCCATCTCGTGCCACTTCAAAAGGGCCACAGACATCAGTATGGATCAATCCAAGTTTTTCAGCAGCTCTTTCAAAAGTCCCTACGAAGGGTAACTTAGTCATTTTGCCTTGAAGGCAAGATTCACACGTTGGATAGCGATCTGATCCCGATGGACCCGTAAGTCCATATTTCTCCATTTTATGAACCTTGGTGTGACCAATATGACCAAGTCTAAGATGCCACTTAAGTGCTTGGTTTGTTCATCCCTACTATGCTTCCTAGTTATAGTGTTCACAGTTGTTTTAGTATTTAGATTCAAATGGTATAAACCATATAATAATATAGTAGTACCAACCAATTTATTTCTAAAATAAATTCGGCAGGACTCATCTCCAATAAAGAAGTGAAATCCTTTTCAATCCATAACCGGAATTGATACAATATTTTTATGCCCCTTGGGCAAAACAAGTACATCATCTAAAGTAAGAATAAAACCAGATTCTGAATTCAACATAAGGGATCTAATATCAGAAGCCTCGACACTATGTCCACTTCCGATAGTGACCATCACCTCCCCTGAATCCAACTTCATACTTCGTTCCAGATCCCGATTCATTATACAAATGTGAGAAATCGCACCGGAATCAAGTATCCAATAAGTAGAATAAACAGTTACAGAACAATTCGTTTCCAAAGCTAGTAGATCCGTACCTGAAGGTGCATTATAGTCAAGTTTTGCACAGTACCTCCTCCAGTGGCCTAGCTCACTGCAGTTGAGGCATACGTCCGTTTTCTTGACCCTCTTGCTCTTTTGAACTATTGGGGATTTGCCCTTATCTTTCTGTACTCCACCTTTTGGCTTGAACTATTTCTTGACTTTATTTTTATTATTCTTTGACCTTCAAGACCCTGAAGAAATTACAATAGCAGCCTCCTTCAGCCTAGTCTTCATCTGGGACTGTGCCGTGCTCAATTGGTTCATTAGCCCAGCTAAATTACATGCAATCTCATTGTAGTTAAAGTTCATGACAAATTGAGTAAAGGAGTCAGGAAGTGATTGAAGAATGAGGTCTGTCTGGAGAGAAACATGCATACTAAAATCAAGAGCCTCCAATCTCTCGATCATAGATATCATTTTGAGGACGTGGTACCCAACTTTGTCTCTTTCCTTCATTCGAGCACTAAACAACTGTTTCGATGTCTCATATCGAGCAGTTCGACTGTGCTCCCCATAAAGTTCAGTCAGATGTGCCAGAATCTCCCTTGAAGAGGTAATTTTCTCATGGACCCTCTAAAGCTCATTGTTCATAGAGGGCATCATAAAACCACGGACCCTGACATCATCTTTAACCCATTTCTCATGGGCATCAACTTCTTCCTGATTAGACTTGGTCCTTGCAGGAGCCAGTGGGATGTCCTCCTCCAAGACGTATCCCAGCATCTACGTACTGAGGACTATTCTCAGATTCCGGAGCCAGTCCACAAAGTTGGGTCTAGTTAGAGTGTTCTTTTCAAGTAGGATTGCGAGTGGGTTAATTGTCATATTGAGAGATGTTTATTAACTACAGAGAATAATTAAGATTCGTTGATTGTTTAAATATGACCCGAGTAAAGAATTTAAGGACTTTCTTTATTCATAACTCGGCTCCCACTATTTTATCGGCATTTGCACACTCCCATGTGAAATCCAGAAGTCACGATTGACTTTATAGTGGTGATCGAGTTCTTTACAAAGTTTAATAGAGTGTCATACTGTTTCTATTCTATCATTCTTTATAAAGTGGTGTCTAACACTAACTCATCTAATTGATGATTCAATCTTCTTTTACCCCTAGTTCACTTGCCCTCAACCCATTCGGTTTCTATGGCTCGCTGAACTATCTAAGTTTAAACCGTCTACTCCTATTAGTCTGACAATTGAATCTTACACCGAAACCCATACGATTTCTAGGGGTTTGATTTGTCACAACCAAAGGCATCTAATGCACTCTAGGAATTATCAATCTTCCCCAAAAATATTACACTGACATACTCGGAAAAATAATATTTCAGTTTATATTTCAATTTTCTATGAGTTTGATGGAGGGTAGGAAACCTCGTAACCTTTATAACTTAGTGTTTTTAAGTGGGAGTTTAACGTGATTATATGGTAGACTTTGCACATTAATCTGTTTATAAATGCAGTTTGTCGGTTTGTTTGTTTGTCATACAATATGGAAACATACACAACCTAAAACTAACAACATGCAGTTCATGGACCGTTCCTAAGTACCGAGTCTTCATCGACTCAATAAAAATACAAATAATCTAATTTCAAGTCTTGAATCTTCGTCTTCATGGCGGTTCGTCCTCGGTTCTTCATCATAGCTAATTTATTACATTTATAAAATCCACATCCTATACAAATTTACAAAAAAATAAATCGGCTCAAAACGGCCATTACAACCCCATCGAATAATGATTCAAAATACTAAGTCCATGAACTACATCACCATTCAAAAATAATACAACCATTACATTAAAATAAATGGCAATATTGATTAATCTAAATATTGATCTAATCAACAACAATTAATCCAACTATTAGAATTAATCCAATTAATTCACTTGACCGTTAATTTTAATTTCTTTTGGAAACAGTAAATATTTCATTAAATTAATTCCCTTAAAAAATAAAATTACCATAATTATATTTTAGTCATATTAAATTCAATTTAATTTGTGGGAAATTAATTTATCGAACCAGATATAAAAATGGAGTCGGAAAACACAAGGCCCGAGTCAAGCCCGCGGCACGGTAGGGGCTGCCCAGTCCTGATCGATTGGCGTTGCACAGTGCTCGGTCGCTGCCTGCCAGTGGCAGACAGCTTGCTGCCGGATCCGGTCACTTTTTCGGCTCGTCTTTTCGTCCCGAATCCAAAGTTAATATTTTTCTAATTTTTGTTTTACACATTTTAATCAGTTTTTCAAAAGAAAAATAGATTTATATTGTAACATAAAATCATGACAATAATTTTTTAGATAAACAATTAAACATTAACAATTAAAACAATTATGATTCTAAATCATAAAAAAAAAAAAACAAGCATTCCAAATGCTAATATCGAATATACAATCGCATAGACTTCGCTTCGATACCACTTTTGGGATTCGGTGATTAAAATTGAGATACGCAGCAGAAAATATGTATCACCCCCAGACCATATGGGAATATTACATGCCGTAGACCCTATCCACGAGGATCTACCAGGCTAAACAACACAGAAATACCGAAAACTTGACCGACCGAAGTCAAGCATTACAATAATACATACCATTAAGGTTAATTACAACACAACCACACGGACCGACGAGGTCACACGACTAATGCAAACGAGATGAAATATAGCTCTTTACAATAGATACCCATGCAGGGGAAAATATACTCAACAGCGGAAGTGTGACTATCACTCGGTCGATACAACATAACCCGACCAAACTCTCAACTCTTGATTAGTATCGTAGCTCGTCACTTCCTGTGCTGATCCTGCGACTGCACCACCGAACCAGTGTTAGATATATTTTTATGCGCTATCATTATTTTATACCCATTTTTAGTTTAAATCTGTGTAAATGAGATTTTAATGCATTATCTTTATATGTTCTGAAGGAATTCGAGTCCGGGAGCGTAAACGAAGAAAAACGGGCCAAAACGACAATTTTTGGTCAATGACCGCGGCCTATGATTGAATTTTTTTGATTACACAACTCGAATCGGGAGAGGAGAGTTAGTAGGAAAATTTGGTGAGAAACGTTTTATCTTGTGAGATAGGAATATACTCATAGGAATTACGTGGCCCGTCTGAAGATTTTATACTTTTTGCCTATCGTTGAATTAATTCACCTAGAAATAGAGTGATTTATTCACATTAGAAAATTCTACTAACCTCGGGAGAGGCATTAGAGTATCTTAGAAATCTTCACCTTCAATAAATTGGGAAATTGCTTAATTCATATAAATCAAGAGTAATTCGGATTAATCGAGGCGGATTCTCAATCCTAGATTATTCTCCTATTTGATCTTCTTTCTTCGAATAATCGATTTTATTAATTGTTTTTAGTTTATCACTTTATTAGTTTTCTTTAATATTCCTTGCACCACCAAATTCGATTGTTCAGATAAAATTAGAATACAAATAAATTGGTAATTAGTAAGTCGGTCCTCTACGGAACGATATCTTACTTATCACTTTATTACTTGCTTACGACAACGTGCACTTGCGTTCACCGAAATACGTAATAAGTTTTTAGCGCCGTTGCCGGGGACTGATTGTTTTACTAATATCAATTTCAGTAATCCTAATCTTAATTTGAACATTATTTTATTTTTGTGTAAATTTTATTTTTTTTATTTGTTTTCCTTTCAGGAGTTTCGTTTAGTGCATGAGAAAATTCGGTTACGAAGGTCTATTACCTTTGGATACTGAACTCGGGCGCACTTTGCGGAAAAACAAGAAGGGAAGGCGTGAGCTGGCAACAAAGGATACCATGGCCGACAAAACAGGAAATCACGGGGTTGACAACCCTATTCAGCAAGCTCAACCGGCATTGACACTCCGGGATTATGCATTGCCTCAAATCAATGCGAATTTTTTGGGGATTCGGCGTCCAACTATCCAAGCAAACAATTTAGAGATTAAGCCAGCTATAATCCATATGGTACAAGCAAGTCAATTCTGCGGACTAGCGAATGACGACCCTAATGCTCATATTGCATCCTTTCTCGAGATATGTGATACGTTCAAGAATAATGGAGTTTCTGATGACGCCATTCGTCTATGGCTTTTTCCATTTTCTTTGAGGGATAAAGCCAAGTTTTGGTTGAATTCACTTCCGCCGCGCTCTATCACGACTTGGGCGGAGTTAGCACAAGCCTTTTTGGCTAAGTTCTTTCCGCCGGCAAAGACAGCGAGACTTCGAATGAAATAACGACCTTCGGGCAATTTGAGATGGAGTCGCTTCATGAAGCTTGGGAGCGATACAAGGATTTACTAAGGAGATAACCAAACCATGGCCTACCGGATTGGCTACAAATTCAAACATTCTATAATGGACTGAGTGCTTCTACACGCACTCTTGTTGATGCAGCCGCTGGGGGAGCTTTAATGGGCAAGACGATGGCTGAAGCTCATTCTCTATTGGAAGATATGGCGGCAAATGCGTATCAGTGGCCTTCAGAGCGTCTGAATCCGAAACGAGTTATGGAAATTTCCAATAATGATCTAATATCTACACTATCGGCCCAAGTTGCTGCCTTGACTCAACAACTTCAAGTTTTATCCCGCGCTCCTTCTACCATTACCACGGAATCATGTAATTGGTGCAACGGGTCTCACCTAGTGCGGAATGCCAAGTTTGAAATCCTTTCGAGCAATCTCCGATGGAACAAGCTCAGTTTGTGGGGAACGGAAATCGGCAGAACAATCCGTATTCCAACACATATAATCCAGGGTGGCGAAATCACCCTAACTTTTTGTGGAAAAACAGACAAAATTTAAACCAACCTCAGTTTGCTCAACACCAACAGCAACCTCCTCCCGCTCCAAAAATCTCTCTAGAGGAGGCAATGGCGAAATTAGGAGCAAATACGAGTCAGTTCATGACCCGTACGGAAACAACCTTGCAAAACCATTCCGCCTCTATTCGCAATTTGGAAGTCCAATTGGGTCAAATAGAAAATGTGTTAACAGCCCGACCTGAGGGTACTTTGCCAAGTACAACTGAGACGAACCCCAGAGAGAGTATTAATGCCATTAGCTTGAGAAGTGGTAGGGAAGTATGTGAGCAGCCCGGGAGAAACAAAAAGAGAGGTGAAGATGAAGAGAAGAAAAATTCAGCATCAGAAGAATCACAATAAATTGTTTCCTGACAATCTGATGGCCTATGTGCCACCCGTCCGTTTCCGCAGCAATTGCAAAAGCAAAAATTGGACAAGCAATTCTCCAAGTTTCTTGACGTCTTCAAGAAACTACATATCAACATTCCATTTGCCGACGCCTTGGAACAAATGCCGAGCTATGTGAAGTTCATGAAGGAGATCTTATCTAACAAAAGGAAGCTCGAAGAGTATGAGACAGTGGCATTGACGGAAGAGTGCAGCGCCATCTTGCAGAAAAAGCTCCCGCCTAAATTGAAGGATCCAGGAAGCTTCAATATACCGTGCACTATTGAAAACCTGTCTTTTGATAGAGAGTTATGTGATCTCGGCGCCAGTATTAATCTTATGCCCCTTTCCATTTTTAAGAAGCTAGGTATCGGGGAGGCCAAGCCGACTAAAGTCTCTTTGCAACTAGGTGACAGATCCATCAAGTATCCGAGGGGAGTGATAGAAGACGTCCTGGTCAAGGTCGATAAATTCATCTTTCCTGCCGATTTTATTGTGCATGATATGGAGGAGGACCATGATATCCCAATTATCTTGGGAATACCATTTTTAGCAACCAGCCGAACTATCATTGATGTGGAGAAAGGGAAACTCACTTTACGGGTTCAAGATGAGCAAGTCACATTCCAAGTGTTTCGATCTCTCCCGTGTCCAAGCAATGACGAGAAGGGTTCTCAATTTGAAAGCTTAGATATCCTGGCGAAAGACACACACCGGGAAAGCTGTCATTCGAAATGTTCAGAATCTGTTGTAGTTGTTCCGACATCTGAGAAAAATGTAGAACGAGTCACATATCTTAGGCATTTGGACATGTCGTCTTCATCATCCGTTCACTCACCATCTAAAAATTCTCAGACCGTTATAAATTTGTCCATGGAAAAGAAAACTAAGCCGGAAGTGAAACGGTTGCCAAGTCATGTGAAATTTGGGTGTTTTGGAAAGTTACTATTACTCAAATCTTTTCGCAAAGAACATTGGATGTCCAAACCAAAAATCGAACTGTTAAAGACTAATGGTCAAAAATTTAAGTACATATTAACGGTTCGATGGACGGGGTGGAGCCCAAATGGTGTTTGCGAAAAGCAAATTGATCTTAAAAAGGTCCGGCTAAAGACTATAAACTTAGCGCTTCTCGGGAGGCAACCCGAATATTAGCTATAGATGTTAATTTTTCGTTGATTTCATTCATTCTAAGAGTCTAATTTTTCGTCATTTTTGCTTTGATATGCTTCTCTCTCACGTTCTATGTGTTTTTGCTTTAAAAATTTTTTGTACAGGAACATTCCAGGTCCGGGGCCGCGGCACATGCAGAGCGGGCCGCAGCACATAGGATCTAAAATACAGGCAAACGTTCTATACTCTGTGTCGCGGCACAAAGCCTCTGATCCGCGGCACGCTGACAATGAGCCGCGGCACGCCGAAGACCCAGAAATCAGCCCAGGAGCCTGTACTACGTGCCGCGGCACGCAAGCTCTGAGCTGCGGCACACTAACTCTACAAGTCGCGGCACCCGTACAATGAGCCGCGGCACACTGCCATACTCCCAGCGCCCAAAAGTAGCCTGTACTACGGGTTGCGGCTCACTTGATACGTGCCGCGGCCCCTGCTGAGAATTTTAAACGGCCAGGGCAGGCTTATAATCCATTCGTCCGAGACACCAGGTATTTTTCAAACTTTTTCTTCTTCGCGCGGCGCAAGGATATCATCCTCCAACTTCTTCTTCTCACCTTCTTCAATCCAACACAAGGTAATTCTATTCCCTTAAGTTTCAATGAAACATGGATTAATGATTGGGGTAATATTCTTTGATGAACTTGTGTTTATTTTCTAAATTTTTATCAAAATTTGTATCGGATATGCTGAGATTATTGATTGATTGATGGTGTTTCGTTATTTTGTCGTGAATCGCTGTGATTGTCGATTTACATTGTTGTTGGTGAGGATTGAATTGAGTAAGTTATTGTTTTTTTGTTCTTCAATTAAGCTAACGCATGCAAAGTGTTTGATAAAATGCACCAATGAAAATTTTTGAGCCAAACATCTCCAAATTGTCTGCAACAAATTCGATTATCGGATTAATTTGTGCCCCCAACCCTTACGTCAAGTTTGAGCTTAAATCTCTGCCTCATATCCCTCATACGGAAGTGCGAGTTCATTCGACGTTATATCCATTTGCCGCACATTATAAGTTGAGAGTGGTGTAGTGATTTTTAAAGTTGTCTAAGTTATCCCGTGTTTATTTTTCAAGGACTTCGTCATGGCTCGGAAAACGAAGTTGAGTACGAGGGCTAGGACACGATCATCCCCCATAAGAGGGGAGACGTCACAAAACCGAACAGATATGGAATCCCACCAATTCTCTGACCCTGACATCCATCGAATATTCAACGAGAGAATCCGTCCTCGTCCAATAATTCCGGAGCGGGGATTCACTCCCGCCCCCCAAGACGGCGAGCTATTGGCAATGATCAATGAAATGGGATGGACTCGATTCACTGCGCCACCCGAGCCGGCGGTGATTTATATTATCCAAGAGTTCTACGCCAGTGCTCTATTGCGACAAATCCAGGCGGGGCAGGTGATGGGATGACCGGATACACGGACTGAGGTGTTCGTCTGAGGCCAAACAGTGGACTTCTCGGTGGCCGCGATTCGGAGGCTGTACGAGCTACTGGAGGTGGACGAATCGGAGTACACACGGACTATGAGTAGCCTCATGAGGGAGGATTTGCTGGAGGCACTTGCTCAGCCGGGTTCCATCTGGGAAACGCGCGTCCCGGGCTCCACATCTTTCTATTTCAAGAGTTCCCGCCTCAGTCGGCTCGGGCGAGCCTGGCTTTATTTCATCTGTGCACGAGTCGACCCGACATCACATATCCGCTTGGTCTTGCTTCCTCGTGCCCAATTATTGTATGCTTTCACGACGGGACTCCGATTTGATGTGGACCCACGTCTATCCCGTTCTATATATCAGTGCATCCAGGGAGGGGCAAAGACGGGATTAAAACATCCCTCGCTGATTTGTGCCCTATGCCGCCAGTCGGGCGTGACTTGGTCCGACGACGAGCCGTCTATTGCACCCCAGGGTCCGATCGACCACCGTATTATCTCCCATTTCGACCAGTGGGGTGGCGCGATGGCACACGAGCGGGGGCGAGGATTTCTTATCGATGAGCCACACGAGCACTCTCCCGAGCCACTACTTCTGACGCATGAGCCGGCAGCAGATGCTGAGGATCGGACTGAGTCCACTCCACCGCCAGCGAGAGAGCACCTTCAGGCGATGTTTGACAGCCTGAGGGAGGAGATGCAGGCTGAGAGAGACAGTCTCCTTGCAGCTGTTCGAGAGGAGGTGCGCGAGCAGGCCTGCCGGGCCAATCGGCGTGCGGAGAGGCGCTTAGCGGCGAGGGATGCTTATCATCAGGACTATTTAGCTGCGTGGACGAGCCATATACTCCATCTGGACGGACCCTTCATTCCACCAGTCAGGCCATCTACACCACCCTCCTCGCCGGACGAGGCTGGCACCAGTTCCTGAGCTGATATTAGGGGAGTACTTGACCTTTCTCATATTGCATATTATTGTTTGTGTCCATTGAGGTCAATGTACGTCTTAAGTTTGAGGGGGGTTACTTTTAATTGTCATTTACTTATTCGTTGCTATTTTTTGTTGTTATTGACTCTAGCCTTGCTTGTCTTCTAAAATATTCTGGACTTGTGTAATACTGATGATATGATACTGATTTCTTTTTGAAGAAACGGTTGAGTTTTGGTTGAGTTTGCATTCTGCGATATTTGTTTCCCTTGAGTATTCATTTAGGTCTGATTTTTTGCGTCATTATAGAAATCCTAGCATATAAGAAATGAGACATACGTGTTTACGAAGCGCCGTCTATACGTTTGGTTACACTTTTCACGTAGCTAGTCGTCCAATGAGTCTTCTTGGCATTTAATTTGAGTTTAGGTATTGAGTCGGACAGCTTTTCCCAAAAATTCGTGAAATTATACATATTCTATGATGGGAAGTCTAGTAACCGGGGGTATTCACGTGACCCGTTGTTTACTCTCGCGTAAAACGACAACCCTAAATAGACTAATGGTTCAGAAAAATCGCATGATGATGAAAGGAAGCCAAGTAACCGGATGTATTCACGTGACCCGTCGTTTACATTCGCGTAAAACAGCAACTTTGAATCAGACATGCGGGAATAGCCATTCGAGTTTTTTCTGCGCTATAGAAGGAGACTTAGTAACTAGAAGCACTCATGAGCCCCATGAGTGTCTTTTACGTCAAACCGTTCCCCAATACATGAGAATGGATTTCCACCCTAGGGTCATTTCAAGAAACATACCGGGAGTCGGAACCTAGTGATTAACTCGAATCATTATAATAATTATATATAAGGGAATGCTGTCCGAGGAATGTTATTTACTATGAAACTCTTGCATTTTTGCCTCGAGACTGTGGGACTGGGCGAGTTGGCTTGTTTAATCTAACCAATCATATTGGCGGCCGGCTCAATTCACGCTTGTTAATCTTTGAGACTTGATTTTCTTCATGACTGATGGATCAGCACTAAAAATGATTGCTTTGTGGAATCATTGTCCGTGATGTGACCCACTAATACGATACTTGTAATTTTCTTTGAGATTTTCAGGGTAGTATTTATCAGGTAAACACTATGGATTTGCACGTTTACCCACGATACTTGTCATCTCATTTGAAATTAATTTTTGCTTGAGGACAAGCAAAGGCTTAAGTTTGGGGATATTTGTTAAATGTATTTTTATGCGCTTAATCATCATTATTTTATACCCATTTTTAGTTTAAATCTACGTAAATGAGCTTTTAATGCATTATCTTTATATGTTCTGAAGGAAATTCGAGTCCTGGAGTGTAAACGAAGAAAAACGGGCCAAAATGACAATTTTTGGTCAGGGACCGCGGCACACAGACACTGGGCCGCGGCACAGGAGGCGCCCAGAAGGACCCGGTACAAACTATACCGGGGGCCGCGGCACGCAAGCTCTGAACCGCGGCCCATAAGGAACATGAGCGCCCAGGCCTGGCGGGTGAGGACAGGGGCCGCGGCACACTAAAGCCGGCCCGCGGCCCGTCACGCAGGGTTCATATTCGCAGCTCGCGATTTCGGCGGTTTGGAAGTCCGTTTCTGACCTAATTTCTGGACGCGTTTTTGAGGCAGATGAAAAATTATAAATAGGCATTGAAGGTCATAAGATATGATCATCAAACAGAAGGAGAAAATACCGAGGAGCAGAGAGCAGAAGCCAGAGAACGACGCAATTCAAGTTCCTAAACTGTGTTTGATTTTTCTTATGCTTTCTTTAATTCTTTGTGTATTATTTTCTAGCATGTCGGGCTAGAACCCTTTTCTAGGATTGTGATGAAACCAAGATTTTGACGGATAAACTTTTGATTTTGCATTATTAATATATTTCCCTTTTCTATTGAGTTTTCCCCAATTGTTCTTAATGCATTCAATTATGTGGCCTATGATTGAATTGTTTTGATTACGCAACTCGAATCGGGAGAGGAGAATTAGTAGGAAAAAATGGTGAGAAATGTTTTATCTTGTGAGATAGGAATATACTCATAGGAATTACGTGGCCCGTCTGAAGATTTTGTACTTTTTGCCTATCGTTGAATTAATTCACTTAGGAATAGAGTGATTTATTCACCTTAGAAAATTCTACTGACCTCGGGAGAGGCAAGAGTATCTTAGAAATCTTCGCCTTCAATAAATTGGGAAATTGCTTAATTCATATAAATCAAGAGTAATTCGGATTAATAGAGGCGGATTCTCAATCCTAGATTATTCTACTATTTGATCTTCTTTCTACGAATAATCAATTTTATTAATTTTTTTAGTTTATCACTTTATTAGTTTTCTTTAATATTCCTTGCACCACCAAATTCGATCGTTCAGATAAAATTAGAATACAAATAAATTGGTAATTAGTAAGTCAGTCCTCGAGGGAACGATATCTTACTTATCACTTTATTACTTGCTTACGACAACGTGTACTTGCGTTCACCGAAATACGTAACAACCAGCATGTACCTGGCCGCAAAACAGACATCTACCCCCCGATTACTCGGGGGTTAGTAAAACTCCATTGTTTTACTAGTGCAAGTATAATAGTATACGAAATGTATCAAGCAGAAAGCAATCATCCAGAGTGAACAACTCCAGTACCACACTGGTAAATCACATAACACACAAGCCCGAGTGAACAACAAAACACATGGCTCTAATATTCGTCAAACAACAACTCGAATGACGTGATAAAAACACGACACGACACGACCCAACTGCCTAGGTTTTCTCAATCTAACCTCCAATACGATATTCTGTAACACTCCCAAAACCATCCAGGAATATTACAGCGTCGTGGGCCCCGAGATGGAACCCACAAGGCTAAAAGACATTTACAAACGCCCAAGAGGCTAACGACGGTACTATCTTTTAAAAACATTCGAAGACCTTATAAAATCAGTTTATCAAAAACCGTCATAACATCTCATTTGAAAGGACAAGGCCAAACAACCGAAACTCGATAGTTTAGAAAACGATTTCCAAAATAACTCAAGTTGCCAAAAATCAAAAGGGCATTAAAGAAATACTCATGCAGTGGAAAGGACAACAATTAAAAATACTCTAGCAGCGGAATACAACATATAATCAGAAGACTCGATTCACAACACAAGCCATAGCCAGTATCCTCCGAAAAGCTCATCTCTTCACGACCGCTACAATCTCGATATCCCAAGAACCTAAAAAGAAATCCCACGATGGGGTCAACCATAATATCCAACAATGATAACAATCACATCACGTCAATAATTAAATACCAATGAAAATACTAAGTAAGAATACGACCAATGTAATCTTACTGCCGTAACTTTACTTACTCGAATAATCCTCATCAAAATAACCATTATCATATTGTACATCTCGTAATCTTGATTAAACAATAAACTCAAACATAGCATTTGTATTGTCCCTTAAACAATACTCAAGATTACCAGAATATCATCACTAACTCATGATACGGAAAAATACCAGCTCTGACCAATTCAATCCATCGGATAACATCATCAAATCCCAACACGATAATCGATTGTCCATTAAAAGACAAATACCAAAGGAAATACGGAACATACCTCAAGATATGAAATGCCACGACGAAATCACGTCAGTCTAATCCAAGATCAGATCAACACAACATACGGACATGGTCCTAACAAAAGACCTACAAATGCATACTCATATCACAACGCCAATATGCTCACATCAATAACAACAATGTATACTTATGGAAATCCGATGATCCAGCGCACGCAGCATAGATCCCAAGATGATCATGATAGATCAACACGAGGTGGATAACTATTAGGCGTATTTTTATACGCTTATTTATCATTATCTTGTATTATTTTGGCGAGTAAATTTGCATAAATGAGCATTTAATGCCTTATTCTTGTATGTTTGACAGGAGATTGGAGTCCGGAAGCTAAAACGAGGCAAAACGGGCGAAAACGGCGAATTTTGGCCATGTGCCGCGGCACAGGGCAAGTGAGCCGCGGCACACGCAGAGGGCCAGCAGGCACCAGAGTAGACTGTACTCTGAGCCGCGGCCCAGAAGAAACACACAACGCCCAGGTTTTAATTTGCACGCTATGTGCCGCGGCACAGATTAAGTGAGCCGCGGCACACAGGGTGGTTTTGGCGTGCTCCGCGCGGATTTGGGCCGTTTTGAAGCCAGTTCTCGACCTAATCACACGGACGCGATTTGGAGGCTTCTGGGAGCTATAAATAAGGGTTGAAGGCCATAATGATGGAGGGCTGATTTTTTTGAGAGCTTGGGGGAAGATCGATAAATCTTGGAGGAAAAAAGCAGAAGACATCAAGAGCAGAGGGCAGAAGCTAGAAGAACGGAGAAATCCGAGCTCTTCATCTGCGTTTGATTTTTATGCTTTCATTCATTGTTTCTGTATTTTCATTATTTAGCATGTCAGGCTAAAACCCTTGTTCTAGGATTTTGATGAAACCTAAGTTTTGACGGATTTGCTTTAGATTATATATATAATTCCCTTTTCTATTGAGTTTTCCCAATCGTGTTTAATGCTTTCAATTATCTGGCCAATAGTAGTATTGTTCTAATCATACAATTCGAATCGAGAGAGGAGAGTTGGTGAGGAGCTATTGGTGAGAACCGTTTTATTCTGTGAGATATGAATATACTCATAGAAACTACGTGGCCTTTTGGAGATTTTATGCTTTCTGCCTATTGACGAATTAATTCACCTAGGGATAGAGTGTGTTATTCGCCTTTAGAAAAATCTATTGACCTCGGGAGAGGCGGTAGAGTATATTAGCAATCTTCGCCTTCAATAAATTAGGGAAATCATTAACTTCAGATAATCGAGAGTAAATTCGGATAAACCGAGGTGGATTCAGAATCCTAGACTTATTCATCATTAGATTTTACTTCGTCAAGCGATCGTTTATTGTGTTAGCTCTTTTATTAATTCTTTTAGTAGTTAATTGCAACCAAAAGTTCGGTTGTTCAAATAAAACTAGAATACATAAAAATCGGTAGTTAGTGATTCAGTCCTTGTGGGAACGATACTCACTCATCACTTTATTACTTGTCAACGATAACGTGCACTTGCGTTAACGAAACATCGCAACAAGTTTTTGGCGCCATTGCCGGGGACTGATTTTTTCTCTAATATCAATACCAAGTGACTCTAATTTTAATTTGAGGTTTTTTTTCTTTAGTCTCTATATTTTTATTTTCTTCATTATGTTTTCCTGTGAGTATCGTGGCCCTTGGCATTTCATAAATTTCGATGCTCTTAATAATTTGCCAAATAGAATTGGTCACCCCCTCCCCAAAACAAAAGACCATGCTTGAACAATGTGTAGACGTTCTCAAAAATCCTGATAGTACCCTTTTTGAGCTAGAATGTGCACGTCGTGGTCTTGAGATTCACTATGGTTGTATTCCAGCTCATATATTTAGTAGTGAAGTTGAAGGGGAGGTTGAGAAGAAAGACATGCTAAGTTTTAGGGTCGATTCCCCAGCACCCGATAATTACATAAAGTGTGATGAGCCTATAGAAGAAGTTACCATTGATGATGTTTCCCAAGAAATTTCATTAAATTGTCATCAAACTTCGACTAATAAGGTGAACACCTTTGTGCCAAAAATTTTATTAACGGTGCCGCGCATAATCTTTCCTAAATCCATAATGGAAGAGATTGACCCCATTACTTCTGATTTTGTTGAGGCTGATTCCTTGAGTTCTAATGAGGTTGTTCATGATAAGTCTTTATTATTTACCCATTCGAACTCTGCTTATTATTTCGTGCCTTACAATTATTATATTCTTCCACTATTTTTTGGTTGCCCACATAATTATTCTTACTCATTATTTTTGGCAACCGGGCATGAACCAAAGCCTCCCTTATGGAATAAGAGGCTTATAGATTGTAAGAAGGGGGCATTTGGCAATCTCCCTAGAAAGAAGCCACGTTAGAAGTTTTTGCCACGTCGTGCTCAAGATGTAAAATAGAGCGCTTGATGGGAGGCAACCCATCATTTTTACTCGCTTTCTAGTTAGTTGTTTTTATTTGATTTTTAGTTAATTATTTTTCCTTTGTTTTTCTTCGTTTGGATTCGTGTATTCTTGTGGTCCTTATTTCTCTAATATTTTTTCAACCCCAATGAGCATTATTCTTCATATTCTAGTCTTTCTTGACCTAATGTCTACAGTTATTTCATGACTAGAGACTAAGTTTGGGGGTCCCTCGTGATGTTGAGCATTAATTGAAGTATGGATTGACAGTCGATTCCACTCAGACATGTGCTGGCTTTCAGGAAGACGTTTGGAATAAGTTTCACTTTTCCTTGTCTCTTTTATTTTCACATGAGTTGTACTATTGATGATGTTAGGTGTAGTGGAATAAATTGAAGCATGCGATAACTTTCTTAATTTTTCTTTAGTATAAATTGCGATTGATTTATTGTCCTTGCACGCTGTTGATGGTTTTGTTCAAAAATGTGAATTTTTCGTGAATTTTTCGTGCTTCTTTTTGTGTAAAACGGATGTTACGATACTGATTTCTCGGGGAAGAAACGGTTGAGTTTTAGTTGAGTTGTAGTCAGTGATATCTGTTTCTGTTGAATATTCATCTAGGTCCAAAATTTTATCGTTTTTGTAGAAATTTTAGCAGATAAGAAAGGAGACATACGTGTTTTCAAATCACCGTTTATACGTTAGGTTAAACTTTTTGCGTGGCTAGTCGTCCAGTAATATGAGTCTTGTTGGCACTTGGATGGAGTTTAGAGTCGGACAGTTTTTCCAAAAAGTCGAGATATTATTTGTTCGATAATGGGAAGTCTAGTAATCGGGGGTATTCACGTGACCCGTTGTTTACTCTCGCGTAAAACGACGACCCTGAACAGATTAATGGAATAGAGATATCGCATGTGTCGATAATGGGAAGTCTAGTAACTGGGGGTATTCACGTGACCCGTTGTTTAATCTCGCGTAAAACAGCAACCTTGAATCGGACATGCGGAAATAGCTATTCGAGTTTTTTCTCCGCTGTAGAGGGGAACTTAGTAACTAGAAGCATCCATGTGCCCCATGAGTGTTTTTTACGTCAAACGGTTCCCCAACATATGAGAATGGACATCCACCCTAGGACTATCCCGATGAAACATTCCGAGATCCAAACCTAGTGGTTAACTCGAATCTATATTATTGATCATACATAAGGGAATGTTGTCCGAGGAGTAATGTCGATTATGAAACTCTTAAATTTTTGCCACTAGACTGTGGGACTGGGCGAATTGGCTTGTTTAATCTAACCCTTCATATTGACGGTCGGTTAAATTCACGATTGTTAATCTTTGAGCTTGATTTTCTTCATGAACGATTAATTAGGACTAAAATTGGTTACTTTGTGGAATCAGTGTCCTGGACGTGACTCACTATTACGATACTTGCATTATTCTTTGAGAGTTTCAGGATAGTATTGATTAGGTTGAGCACTATAAATTTGCACAATTATTCTCGATCATTCACGATACATTTTGTTTAAAATTGATTTTTGCTTGAGGACAAGCAAAGGCTCAAGTTTGGGGGTATTTGTTAGGCGTATTTTTATGCGCTTATTTATCATTATTTTATATCCATCTTGAGCCTAAATCAGCATAAATGAGCTTTTAATGCACTATTCTTATATGTTTTGCAGGAAATCAGAGTCCGGAAGCCGAAACGATGAAAAACGGGTGAAAACAGCAGTTTTTGGTCATGAGCCGCGGCACAAACCAAGTGAGCCGCGACACACGAAGACAACCAGTGAACGCTGTGCATACTGTACTGTGTGCCGCGGCACACACCAAGTGAGCAGCGGCACAGGAAGAAAAAATGCGCCCAGGCATCAGGCACTGAAGGATAGGGGCCGCGGCACAGATTAAGTGAGTCGCGGCCCACCGGGCGGTTTTGCTGAAAATTCCGCGTTTCTGGGCCGTTTTGGAGCCTGTTCTCGACCTAATCACACGGACGCATTTTGGAGGCTTAGGACTGATATAAATAAGCATGGTAGGGCTGAAGAACCTGGGAGGAATCAACTAGGAGGTGGATCGATAGCTAGGGCGAAGAACACAAGGAGGAGATTTGTGGGCGACGACAAGACCACGGATCCCTACGGTTTTTCTGCATCTTAGTTTCTAGATTTATTCGAGTAGGATTTTGATTGTAGACGATTTCATGATGGTTTGATTATTTATTATTATTTCGATTTACTCGTTATTCTATTGAATTGGATTCTTCTTACTGTTCTTAATGCTTTTTAATTGTCTGGCCAACAGTTAATTTGTTTGAATGTCTTTATGGATTCGGGAGATGAAATTTAGGCATAGTTCTTGTAAGACGAATCATAATTTTCGTGAGATAGGGATATACTCATGCGAATTGTGAAGCCTGTTATTGTGGGAATTCTTGAACTGTTTTAGCTAGTAATTATCTAATTCGAATAGGGATATATCGAGTTAATAATTCGTAGTATTTTCTATCAAACTTGGGAAAGGCTTTAGAATAATTTAGGAATTCCTGGCTTACAATCAATTGAATAAAAGTGAATTGAATCGAATAAATATCATTCCCGATTGTTTGAGGTAAAAATCATAATCCTACGCCCTTATTTGTATTATTATTATTATCAGTACTATTATTTATTTTCTGCAATTAGTTTAGATATAAACTCTATTTAATTGTTCTTCAAATAAAATTGTGAGTTGACTATATTTTGGTACTTAGTGAAATCAGTCCTCGAGGGAACGATACTTTACTTATCACTTTATTACTTGTTGACACCGTGCACTTGCGGCATATTGTGAGGGATTTCTTCACAACAATAACCCATAATATACATATGCACAACAATATATGGGTAATCCGATGATCCAACGTTCACTGCCTAGATCCCAAGATAATCTCGTCGGACCAACATGAGGTGGATAAACACGTCCAATGATCCAGCGCACGCTAGCATAGATCCCAAGATGATCCCGTCAGATCAACACGAGGTGGACATACGACAACAATGCACAAATGCATATTAACAACAATACACAAATGCATGACAACAACAGTACACAATGTATCACAATATGATCGACACAAAATGACAAAAATGATTAGAGCACTTGCCCCGAGTCCTCCGAGAGCAATCTCGATGTCTAAACCATCACCAACCATTATCCTCAATATTCGACGGTCCAAAATGTCACGGACGGTAGATAATTCATGTCTTCACCTATACCACAATGTATCCTCGATACCCAAGTATATCAATAACAAAAGTAAATCATATACATTATGATTTAAATTCCCAAAATCCGAAAACAACTTACAATCCCAAATCTCATGTGTTCACAATTATAATCATTGCTATACGAATTATAAACGAATGAAACAGAAGCCATTCATTAAATATTCTAGACTGAGCAAGTAATAACTTCCCTCGATACCGATACAACGATGAGGAATCCGTTACCAACTCCATCGCCTTAGTCTATGAACTCCTCAGCCCCGACCAAAGCAATCTACGAACATTCTCGAACACGACCGCAAAGCATGGTTCTATTCACCGATCAATGATCTCAACCTATTACAATAATCGATTAACACACATTCGATAATAATCAACAACCGATATAACCAATCAACAAACCTAACAGTTCTACAATATCTCGGTTAAACATAGTCTGAACAATCCAACTCAAACCAGCAGGAATTAATAACCACAACACGATATACTACACTGCCTGTCTACTGAGCGCACGTTAATCATATACCGTAGCGTGCTAAGTTATTTCCGTTAGCGTGCGTTAGCCAGTTCAGCTAGCGAGCGCTAATGTTATACAATTGCATGCCTTACAAGTATCGACTTAACACTTGTGATTACGGATATGAATGTAAAAGAAATCGTATTCCAAGATCAATCATCAATCAACATGACTTAACGAATATTCCATCTTCATATCTAAAAATACCGATAATTCAATATACACTCGTCTTGCTATGTTCTAATTATCAAAAGTTCTTCAAGAACATTAAGTGATTCAAAACCATGTTCATAGTCATAAAAACAACATAATCTGATATCCTTGAACATGTAAACAATCGTCCAGAAAGGAGGAGGAGGATTAACCAACTTATCTCAAGAAGACGAACAACACAATTCAAACCACAAGAATCACATCAATATCCATATATCAACAACAACATCATCATAATCCGGTAATCCATCTCATAATCATGCTTATCAAGTTGTTTATATGATAATCATCAACACAAGAACATCAATATTCAATCCAAGACGAAATCCAAATGTGAAGAGTAATTACCTCTTTGAAGGAATGGATTGAATCTCAAGGTTGAATCCGTTCTCAATCACTTCCAAGCTCCAAATTTTGTTATGGACGATTAAATCTACCATAATCTAGTGTTTGGAACCTCAGACATCTTTCTAAGAACTCTCTATCGGTTGCAAGGAAGGAATGGACGAAAATGAAGAATAATGGCCAACTGCACATATATATACTGTACATTATTAATGTGCACTAACATCTTCATTTAACATACGTTACATGCTTTAGTGTGCGCTAACTTACCTTGTTATCGTGCGCTATCGAGGTCCAGAGGCTACCGCCTTACTTCGTACAATGATTTACGTACGCAATGCCTATGCAATAGCATACGTAAATGCCCCTATTTAGCGTACGCAAGTGTTCGACCATAGCGTGCGCTACTCATAGTTGACTTGCTACAGTCTGCACCTACCCCGAAGATGCCCATGCCCCCATATGCCGAAAGCACCTGACAAAGCAAAGATTCCCTTTTGTCCGATCTACCATTAGCGTGCGTTAAGCATATGCTTAGCGTGCGCTAATCCTTCATAACAAACATCCGTTGACCTTATCGGAACATGCGCCGAAAGTAACCTGACAAAGCCAAGATTCCTTTGGACCGATCTGATTAGCGTGCGCTAACCATATGCATTAGTGTGCACTAGATGCAGATAATAATCAGCCTGGGCCTACCTGTCAGCTACCTTCCGAACCTTATCCCGAATGCCTTACATACATTAGGTGTCCTCTTAGCATATGTAATCCAAACCTCTTAGTGTGCGCTAAGTACTCATCGTAGCGTGCGCTAATGTGCCTGTACTTAGCCATTTTCAGCTATTCTTGTCCAACGTCTCGACATACAGAATACGAACATACGGCATACTGAATATATATACTTCTTCTAACAATATTCTCATACGATACACCCGACACACCATATCTTCAAATACAATTGTCAACCAAGTGCGGTAATTATACCAGTACAGATGTCTCAGTCTTTCAATTATTTTATCCATAGTGTGCAGATTCCACGATGTAAAAGATAACTCGGATAAAATAACATTAAACAATAGTAGTATAAATTCCGGATATTACACTTGATATCTGGTATTTTGGTTTGAATATTTCTGTGTGGATTGTTGTGATGATTGTTTTAACTCAATCCGTGTGGGTTGTTGAACCTACGGAGACACGTGGCATGGGATTACGGGGTCACGAGCATGTTTGTTATGATTGTTGTTTTGGCTCAATCCGTGTGGGTCGTTGAACCTAAGGAGACACGTGACAGGAGAGCACGGAGTCATTGGATGATTGAATGTTTTGGTTTTGTTTTGCATCACTGGGATACCTTTGTTTTAAGTTCGGGACGAAACTTATTTTTAGTGGGAGGTAATGTAATACCCGGGATTTTCGTTTCTGGTGGATTGAATTTTTTCTACTGTTTAGTGGATTGTTCGTTGTTTGTGTCTATTTGATCATGTGTCATGCATTGACACGTGTTGGTTGTGATTGAGATTGCAGTGTGTTTATCGTTCCGTTGGCAGGAACCGTTGTTGTGATGAGTTTTGGTGCGAGCCTATTGCCTGTTCAGCAGGAATAGCGCATGCTAAGTACTTGGAGTAGCGCAGGCTAATGGGGGTTCCGGGATTGAGGCAGAAGCTACTGCCCTGGACTGGGCAGTCAATAGCGCATGTTATGTAGAGCGTAGCGCACGCTATGGTGCGACAGTAGCGCATGCTATCGGAAGGGTTGCGCACGTTGCCTAGTAATTTGGGTTCAGTCCAGAAGGTACTGGACTGGTTTGGTGTTTGTCTAGCGCACGCTACGAGGTAGTGTAGCGCGCGTTAATGTCAGGAGTTAGCGCACGTTATTGGATACATAGCGCATGCTAACTGTTGGTCGGGTTCAGTCCAGAAGTCACTGGACTGAGATATTGGGCGATATATGTAACACCCCTAATCCGCTCAGGGATATTACACGCCGTAGACCCTCTCCTCGAGGATCTACCAGGCTGGTAACAACATTTAACATCTCGACAATGCCTTCAAGGCAAAAGGACTCAGTAGACCGATTTGGTCTTTCAATAAAATATACAACTCGATTACAAACACATACCCTCGCAGGGGTCAAAATACAATAAACTCCCGTACAACGGGGAAAAGGTACTGCAGCGGAAAAGAAAATACAACTAGACCAATACGACATCAACGGATCCTCGTGTGATTAGTATCGTTCATCTTTCATCATCCTTCGTGCCGACCCTATGCCATGCTCCAAAACCTGAATGCAAAAATAGACATCCACCCCCCGAATACTCGGGGTTAGCAAACTCCACTGTTTTGCTAGTGCAAGTATAAAATACGAAAACAAGCCATACATATCATACTCCACAAAAACAGATTAATCGCGAATATACTTCCCAAAAAAATTTACTTGATCAAACCATTCAAAACGCGAAAGGTAGGAAATAACCCAATGTCCATATTACAAAACATTTTACGATCTCGGGAGTTTTAGAAAAACATTTGGGATATAAGAATTCTAAAACCTTTCTAAAACATTTAGGGACACATGACCCAAAGGTCATTTTCCAAAATTCAAGTTCGGTAACAATGCGCAGGTCTACAACCCATTTCACAAAACACGGGGTCCGTGACCCAAATCACAAATCACATGTTCCTAAGGATTATTCGTGTCCCGTGCTAACAAGCCACGAACCTCGGATGCTCGAAGAACAAACCCGAGTGAATAACCCAATAGGAAAAACATATCAAATCACATGTCTCCACGACACGAATATCACAACCAAACCACAACCATAAGTTATCCGGCATCGCGCTAACAAGCCACGAACCTCGGAGTCCCCAAGACATACCCGATGATAACCCCACAAGTTATCCCGGCATCGGGCTAGCAAGCCCCGGACCTCGGAGTCCCCGCAAGACATACCCGTATTGGATAACCTTACGGTTTCGCCGACCCATACTAGCAAGTATGGATCCCGAGATTCAACAATCCTACCCGGAGGCACATCACATACATCAAGCACACAACAATAATCACTTATCAATCCAAACAACATTAAGCATCACAAACTCCTTTCAAGGAGTAACAACTAATATCACACACATTACGTTCTTACCGAACGAGTACATAATAACGATCGTAATCCCGACAAAGGATTACGGTCTATCAAACTCACTCGAATTGATCATATTATCTTTCAACATACAAAACCAACACACATATTCCGAGAATACATATTCACGAAGTATACGAATTATCGTTGAAAGACAACATTTATCGAGAACATACCAATCCCTTTTTACGTTCATTAAATATTGGATTTCGCATAAAATCAATTATCAATAATTATGCTGATGAAATATGAAATGTATGGGCAAGATACTTGCCTCAAAATCGATACGCAAGTATTCCGACGAACACGGCTCAACCGAAAAGCTTCAAACGCCCAAAGCTATCGAAGCGGAAGACGACGACGAGCGAAAGGGTTCAACACGGTTTCTTCACAAGAAACTCGACCCTAACAACAATATAATCAATAAATCATCGATCATACGAGGAAGGATAATCGTAGAACGCCCGAAAACCCCTCTAAGACATTCTAGGACACCTTCAAGGCGTCGGTCAAGAACTCGACTCAAACAACGAATCGATACGATCCAACCATGGAATAATAAAGGAAATGATATAATACATCTAAATAATCATCAATCCATCAAAATCCTAAGTTAAATCGGATTAAGCGGATTTAAATCGAACAAAATACCCAAAATCCCCAAAATTAGATTTCTAGAAAATCGACTGATTCGCTCGATCAAAGGATGTTATAGGACGGATGATTGATGATATGAACCTCCAAACTTCATGTATATGTTGTTAAACAACATGGCTACAAGATTGGAACACTCCAAGGCTGCGGAAGAAGATAAGAAGAAGGTGAAAAATGGCAAGAAAACGTCTGCGGGGCCTTTTATAGGGGTTGTGCTGCCGGACACGGCCGTGCCGATCGGCACGGTCGTGTTGCACCGGTGGCGGCGAGGACTCGACCGTGTCACCGCTTGACACGGTCGCGGCGCGTAGGGCCATCCGATAGCGACCCGTCCGACAGTGACTCGGCACGACTCGACCGTGTCCTGGGACACGGTCGGGCGTGTCGGCAGTCGTCCCAGGCTTATCCGGAAGAGTACGGCACGGGCCGTGTCGGACGACACGGCCGAGTTCGGCCGGCAGTGATCGGCCAATAACGAGCGGGTGAGCTAAAACGACCATAACTCTCTCGTACGGACTCCGATTGACTCACCGTTTGAACCATTGGAAAGCTAACTCGATGCTCTATAATATTGCAAAGATTTAGAATTTTTGGAGTTACCAAAAATTAATGGTGACTTTACAAAGTCGAACTCCCACGTGAAAAAGTCGATTAAGGACACGGAACTCAATAAAACGACACCGAAACGAACTCGGATGACAATAAGTGCAGAATTAATCATTCTCGAAATGACGAAAGGTCATGAGCGAGTCGTCAAAACGGACTTCCGCCGAAAAAAGAAAATTACCGAAATTCGAAATTGCGGATATTACATTCTACCCTCCTTAAAAGAAGTTTCGTCCCGAAACTTAAAACAAGTAGGGAGAAGCAATATCCCGCCAGGAAAACTCAATGAGATACGCAAGAAATGCGTAACTAATGCCAAGCGGCAAACGTTACATACAGCAAGCGGAATATACGGTGTGAAAACACGCTCCACGACGACCAACACAACGTCGCCGTTAGGGACATGATAAAATCAACAAGTGACAAACGTCATCAAGCGAGATAATACAATCAAGTCAATTATCCGAACAATCACAAAACACTAAGCACCGTGCATGGTTGAGAAAGCGAAAAATAAACACAAAACGATCCACTTCGAATAAAAGAACTTTATCTCAGAGATTGAAACAACCGGGTAAGGAAATAACATAACATACAACCGATAGACCACGCCCCTCGGGGACTCCTCGGAGTTGGTCCCGATTTGATGCTCAAATCCGTGCCTCGGAAGGCTCGGTGACCAACTCGCAAAACGAACTCGGTGTCCCTCAAGCCCGCACTTGTAACACGTTACTAGCGGAGAAGGGCAATGTGCACGGACATGCCACCGCCACATTGCGATTAAAACACCTCCTGGCTTTACCAGGAGTCAAAGCAGAAGACTTAGAACTCTCGGTCCCACGCAACGAGCGTGAGCTTCACGGTAGAAAGACTACGACGTTGCGAACTAGAAACACCAACTCTGCACTATCCACAAGGTCATTGGACTTCCTGCTTCTTCGACTCGGGCACGCTCCGACGATAACGAAGCTAATTCACGGGCCAATGCTCGATCTTGGTAGTCCTCAACGAAGTGCAAGTGAGTCCCGACATATACACGCGAATCTCGGCTTCATTCGTCTGTCAAAATGAAAGATCCTCTCTTCCTCGGTTCTCACCCGATCTCGCACATAACCGAGTTGTTTGCTATAGTCGATGATAGCTGTGACCTTTGAAACACCTTGTGGTTCTGCCGAATAAAATTCGTGAATCCTCTGCTCTCTAATCGGTTTCGGACAGAACTCGGCTTCCATGAATGCACGGAACTCGCCCACGTGACATCACGATCATGAGGCTTAACGGCCTCCCACCAATTAGCGGCATCTTTGTCAAGAAGGTACTGCGCAATAGGTACCTTCCGTTCTTCAGGACAATCGACACCTCAAATATCTTTCCCAACCGGAAAAGCCAACCCTCCTGCCTAACGCATCCGCAACACCGCGAATCGAGGGGGATTCATACGAATTACCTCCGAAGCCCGGTTTGCACCGGTGTTCGAGTCACATACGTAATGCGCTGAATCGCTGAGTCAATCGAGTCATCGTAGCTACTGCGTAAAATAGTAGCGACACCGTCTGGCATCATCACCGGCATGATCTCGACTACGCGTCGGATTGCCACGACTACGACCTCGGCCCCTCGGCATACCGAATAAGTAATTACTCAAGACAATAGAAAAATCATAACATATACCACATACAACAATTTCCATCGTAAAGCAACATGCATACTAAAATCATAGCAACGGTATCGTTCGGCAATCTCAACGGCCCGACGATAACCAAGACATAATCACAAAACATCATGGAACAATCACACATATACACGAACATACCAACCCAAGCTTCAACGGCTCACACTCGCGTGTCAACACGCAAATCACCACGAGGCGATAAACGGTAAATACCGGTTCACACCTCTCACAGAGGCTAGTACAACAAATGCGTGGCAACGCCTCGGCGTTCATGCCACCAATTCGATCACAATTGGGTTAACACCGTAACGAAAGTTCGAAAACCATACACGCATTTCGGTCCATAAGCAGAATGATAGGTTTTAAAACAAAAACCACTTTTGAAAACAGTTTGGAAACAACGGTTGATCTTGAGTATCATTTTACAAAAAGTAGTACAAACACCATTATCGAGACTTTGAAAATCATCTTGCGTTTGAACAAAAATGAGGACACCTTTCCTTTAGTGAAAAACTTTCAAAAATATTCGACCCTTGGGTCTAAGCAAGCTGCATTTGAAAATATCTCAAAAATAATTTTGGTCCTCAATAGGAAAATTTTTGAAATGTATTGCGGCATTAGAAAACACCTTGAAAACACCGCAAGAAAATAATTCGTTTTAAAAGTACGTCTCGAATTTTAATTTTCTAAGATACTCAAGGTTTTCAAAATAATTCAATGGGCTAGAATGCCCAAAAATTTTCAGTACTTACAAGGAACAATATAGCGCCGTGGGTCCCGTAGGAACCCACCGGGCTAAAAACCATTTACAAAAACGCCAAAAAGGCCGATGGCGGTAATATTTCAAAAACTCACGAAGCCATTTAGAAAATAATAAATACCGTCATAAGAATTTCGCCAAAACGATCAAGGCCGTAATGCCAAAAACTCGGTTAAGGAATTGGTTTTCAAAATAAAACTCGGTCGGTAAAATACCGAAAGTCATTGCAAAAGAACTCACGCAATGGATAAAAGAAATACGGTTCAACATACACAATCGAGCAACACTACTCCTCATATGAACGAAATATGAGAGTCAAATAATCACATATCACGAAATCAAAATCCATAAGAGGATTCCGTCAATTAACTCATAATAATAAAAATAGCTCGTGTCACACGAGGCACAACACAAAGAAGGAGACTTACATCCACAGGTCGCACGAAGATGATGATCGCCCACGATACTAATCACGACCAACAAACTCGGGCGACGCGTCGCGACACGACTTAGTCGACAAAATCCGGCGAGACAAAAACTCAATAGACACCACTAACCCGGCGGCTAGGTTTCCATAACCTAAGCTCCGATACCATTCTCAGAACACCCCTAATCCGCTCGGGGATATTACACGCCGTAGACCCTCTCCTCGAGGATCTACCAGTGTAACAACATTTAACATCTCGACAATGCCTTCAAGGCAAAGGACTCGATGAGCCGATTTGGTCTTTCAATAAAATATACAACTCGATTACAAACACATACCCTCGCGAGGTCAAAATCTGATAAACTCCCGTACAACGGGAAAGATCTTGCGGCGGAAAAGAAAATACAACTAGACCAATACGACATCAACGGATCCTCGTGTGATTAGTATCGTTCATCTTTCATCATCCTTCGTGCCGACCCTATGCCATGCTCCAAAACACGAATGCAAAAATAGACATCCACCCCGAATACTCGGGGGTTAGCAAAACTCCACTGTTTTGCTAGTGCAAGTATAAAATACGAAAACAAGCCATACATATCATACTCCACAAAAACAGATTAATCGCGAATATACTTCCCAAGAAAATTTACTTGATCAAACCATTCAAAACGCGAAAGGTAGGAAATAACCCAATGTCCATATTACAAAACATTTTACGATCTCGGGAGTTTTAGAAAAACATTTGGGATATAAGAATTCTAAAACCTTTCGAAAACATTTAGGGACACAGCCCAAAGGTCATTTTCCAAAATTCAAGTTCCGGTAACAATGCGCAGGGTCTACAACCCATTTCACAAAACACGGGGTCCGTGACCCAAATCACAAATCACATGTTCCTAAGGATTATTCGTGTCCCGTGCTAACAAGCCACGAACCTCAGATGCTCCCGAAGAACAAACCCGAGTGAATAACCCAATAGGAAAAACATATCAAATCACATGTCTCCACGACACGAATATCACAACCAAACCACAACCATAAGTTATCCCGGCATCGCGCTAACAAGCCACGAACCTCGGAGTCCCCGCAAGACATACCCGATGATAACCCCACAAGTTATCCGGCATCGGGCTAGCAAGCCCGGACCTCGGAGTCCCCGCAAGACATACCCGTATTGGATAACCTTACGGTTTCGCCCGACCCATACTAGCAAGTATGGATCCTGAGATTCAACAATCCTACCGGAGGCACATCACATACATCAAGCACACAACAATAATCACTTATCAATCCAAACAACATTAAGCATCACAAACTCCTTTCAAGGAGTAACAACTAATATCACACACATTACGTTCTTACCGAGCAGTACATAATAACGATCGTAATCCCGACAAAGGATTACGGTCTATCAAACTCACTCGAATTGATCATATTATCTTTCAACATACAAAACCAACACACATATTCCGAGAATACATATTCACGAAGTATACGAATTATCGTTGAAAGACAACATTTATCGAGAACATACCAATCCCTTTTACGTTCATTAAATATTGGATTTCGCATAAAATCAATTATCAATAATTATGCTGATGAAATATGAAATGTATGGGCAAGATACTTGCCTCAAAATCGATACGCAAGTATTCCGACGAACACGGCTCAGCGGAAAGCTTGAAACGCCCAAAGCTATCGAAGCGGAAGACGGCGGCGAGCGAAAGGGTTCAACACGGTTTCTTCACAAGAAACTCGACCCTAACAACAATATAATCAATAAATCATCGATCATACGAGGAAGGATAATCGTAGAACGCCCGAAAACCCCTCTAAGACATTCTCTAGGACACCTTCAAGGCGTCGGTCAAGAACTCGACTCAAACAACGAATCGATACGATCCAACCATGGAATAATAAAGGAAATGATATAATACATCTAAATAATCATCAATCCATCAAAATCCTAAGTTAAATCGGATTAAACGGACGAAATCGAACAAAATACCCAAAATCCCCAAAATTAGATTTCTAGAAAATCGGCTCGATTCGCTCGATCAAAGGATGTTATAGGACGGATGATTGATGATATGAACCTCCAAACTTCATGTATATGTTGTTAAACAACATGGCTACAAGATTGGAACACTCCAAGTGCGGAAGAAGATAAGAAGAAGGTGAAAAATGGCAAGAAAAGCGTCTGCGGGGCCTTTTATAGGGGTTGATGCTGCCGGACACGGCCGTGCCGATCGGCACGGTCGTGTTACCTGGTGGCCGAGCGAGGACTCGGCCGTGTCTGCTTGACCGGCGGTCGCGGCGCGTAGGGCCATCCGATAGCGACCGTCCAAGCGGTGACTTCGGCACGACTTCGGCCGTGTCTGGGACACGGTCGGGCGTGTCAGCGATCGTCCCGAGCTTATCCGGAAGAAATGCAGCCGCGGGCCGTGTCGGACGACACGGCCGAAGTTCGGCCGGCGATGATCGGCAATAACGGCGGGTGAGCTAAAGCGACCATAACTCTCTCGTATGGACTCCGATTGACTCACCGTTTGAACCATTGGAAAGCTAACTCGATGCTCTATAATATTGCAAAGATTTAGAATTTTTGGAGTTACCAAAAATTAATGGTGACTTTACAAAGTCGAACTCCCACGTGAAAAAGTCGATTAAGGACACGGAACTCAATAAAACGACACCGAAACGAACTCGGATGACAATAAGTGCAGAATTAATCATTCTCGAAATGACGAAAGGTCATGAGCGAGTCGTCAAAACGGACTTCCGCCGAAAAAAAAAGAAAATTACCGAAATTCGAAATTGCGGATATTACAATATATACCCCGATAGCGCATGCTAATCTAGACGATTAGCGCACGCTAATTTGTGTCCATTATAAATACTGGACACCAGTCTAGAATCTTCATTTTTTTCTTTTCTTCTTCTTTCTCCACGAGTTTGAGATGTGGCGACTAGGGTTCGCAATCTGGGCCAATTTTCTTCCATTCCAAGGTGCTTTGGAGGTCTCTAAGTGATTGTAACAACATCTAGTCTGTTGTTCTTCATCAGATCAAGGTAATTTCTTGATTTTTCTTCAAGTTGACTTTTTGGGAGATTTGTTCTTGATATCGATCCTAGTCTGATTTTGATGAATCGGTTGGTGCAATATGATGTTATCAATCATATTTTATAGATTGTACATCCATATTTCGAGTTCGTTTAACTCAATTGACGGTTTGAGTGTCCTTGGGAATTATTGAACATTTAATGTTCGATTAAATGCTTCAATGAGTTTCCTTCGCCGTTTTGAGGTGATTTCCATTGTTGTTGGTCTTGAACCTCGTTGTGGGTTCGATGGCGCCTACGGTGACTCGTGACAACAGATCATGGAGTCGGGACTGGATGTTGTGATTGTTTTGGTTTGGCATAGTCCGTGCGGGTTGATGAACCTACGGAGCCACATGACAAGGGATCACGAGTGTTGTGTTTGTTGTGTTGATACGTGACAAGAGTTCACGGTATTATGATATTTGTGTTTGGCATAGTCCGTGCGGGTGATGAACCTTCGGAGCCACGTGACAAGGGATCACGAGTGTTATGTTTGTTGTGTTTGACACGTGACATGAGTTCACGTTGTTAGGGTTATTGTACTTGGCATAGTCCGTGTGGGTTGATGAACCTATGGAGCCACGTGACAAGGAATCACGAGTGTTATGATTGTTATATGCGGTATATGTGACAAGAGTTCACAAACGTTTTGATTGACCATTGGGCATGTTTTTAATGTAGAGGCTTTTGACAAACCTAGGACGTGAGTTCCTAGAGGCTTTTGACAAACCTAGGACATGAGTTCCTAGAGGCTTTTGACAAACCTAGGACATGAGTTCCTAGAGGCTTTTGACAAATTTAGAACATGAGTTCCTAAAAGATTTGTGCTTTCTAAGATTCCGTAGATGGTATTTCATTTTACAAAGACTCAACTTGTGTTGGTTTCTAAATTCATAAAACTTCTAGGGAATATATGAATGGTTATTCATTGTGATTGGTAGAGTGTGGTTGTCTGATTTATGATTGATAATTGCTTGTCACATTTTGTATGGTTTGATACATGTACTAGTCAAATAGTGGAGTTTTACTAACCCCCGAGTAATCGGGGGGTGGATATTTATTTTGTGTCCAGGTTCATGCTAGAGCGTGGAGCAATTATAGGATCAGTGCGAAAGATGATGGACAGCGACACTAATCAAGGGATATGGAATGCAGTTGTATTTGTTGTGTTGTTGTATTATTTTTTTGTCTTCCGCTGAGTTGTATCGTTTTGTAATTTGGACCCCAGTATGGGGGATGAGTTGTAATAAATATTTACTGTTTGATTCTGTTGTGTGACCTTATCGGTCCGTGTCTTTATGCTGTTTGATCCCGGCCGGTCAAACATTTGGTCGTATGTTTGTGTTCAACCTGGTGGATCTCCGGTGTGGGGTCCACGACATGTAATATTCCCGATTGCATTCTGGCGGTGTTACAATCAACCCGCACGAGTTGGGACACAATTTCTAGTAATAATAATTATTATCTATAAACAATATTATTGCCCAAGATACGAAGCATATTGAGTCAATCATTATGACGCTCATATGTGGTAAATCAAAGTAATAAATATTATAAATACTCAATTAAATATTATATACTTAGAATTAAGAAATAGTAATTTTCCGAGATTTATGTTCTTCTTATAGTCAGTACAGAAGATACTATCTCACTGCGATCCAGTTCAACATATGCAAATATGCTAATGCATGATAATAGTCAAGACTAACTAATCTCAAGCATACATTACAACCTTTCATATAATTTGTCTAGTAATTATATAGGTTGTGAACTATTATATTATTTTATAAAGCACCGATAATGTGATCTTCCCTGTGACACCAACACACCAAATTATCTACAATATAAAATAATTAGATTTACTTGTGAACTATTATATAAAATATAAAATAACACCAACATACCAAATTATCTACAATATAAAATAATTATATAAAATAATTATATAGGTTGTGAACTATTATATTATTTTATAAAGCACCGATAATGTGATCTTCCCTGTGACACCAACACACCAAATTATCTACAATATGGAATGCAGTTGTATTTGTTGTGTTGTTGTATTATTTTTTTGTCTTCCGCTGAGTTGTATCGTTTTGTAATTTGGACCCCAGTATGAGGGATGAGTTGTAATAAATATTTACTGTTTGATTCTGTTGTGTGACCTTATCGGTCCGTGTCTTTATGCTGTTTGATCCCGGCCGGTCAAACATTTGGTCGTATGTTTGTGTTCAACCTGGTGGATCTCCGGTGTGGGGTCCACGACATGTAATATTCCCGATTGCATTCTGGCGGTGTTACAATCAACCCGCACGAGTTGGGACACAATTTCTAGTAATAATAATTATTATCTATAAACAATATTATTGCCCAAGATACGAAGCATATTGAGTCAATCATTATGACGCTCATATGTGGTAAATCAAAGTAATAAATATTATAAATACTCAATTAAATATTATATACTTAGAATTAAGAAATAGTAATTTTCCGAGATTTATGTTCTTCTTATAGTCAGTACAGAAGATACTATCTCACTGCGATCCAGTTCAACATATGCAAATATGCTAATGCATGATAATAGTCAAGACTAACTAATCTCAAGCATACATTACAACCTTTCATATAATTTGTCTAGTAATTATATAGGTTGTGAACTATTATATTATTTTATAAAGCACCGATAATGTGATCTTCCCTGTGACACCAACACACCAAATTATCTACAATATAAAATAATTAGATAATATATTTGCGTAACCATAACATGAATAAATATATAAAACATGTGATTAAATGTAATTAATATTCTCATAGGTAGTTACAGGGAACTAAGGTAACACAAGTATAAAGTATACTTTTCAGTATACAACCCTAACAGTATCCTTCCCGTTGGTGCATTAATCCTTGATGCTGAGCAATATTTTGTCTTCTTGATGGTCTAAGCAATCTACATGATTGTGTTGTACGTTGCTGATGTATGATCTAGGAGGTGGTACAACAACTTTCATATGCTATATTAAAAATACAAACACAAACTTGCCTTTGTCTTCTCATCGAGGGTAACCTTCTTCAGACTGGGTGCTCGTTGTAGGCTCAACCTGTTTTACAAAAACCATATTGGATTGGCTATATGATTCAGAGAACAAGTTGTATCCTAGGTCTCTTTTTCATTAACATGTTGGGCTTGGCTTATGATATCTTCTATCCTTTTTGAAGAGTTTTCAGATGAGTATGATTTTGAGTTATCCTTCTCGTTTCTCGAGATGCTTAGAATATTTTCTATCCTTTTTCGAAGTATTTTCAAACGATTTGAGGATGGTTATGAGTTCTTTTTATCGTTTCTCGGTATGCTCTATTTTGTTTCAAGATGAGCATAATCATTTGGCTTGTTCCAATCCTGATATTTTATCCCATTCATCTCGATGGTATGTTCTAAATTGCTTTCCATGAGTTTTTCACTTTCAACCTTGCTATTTTTGAATTCTAAAGATATATTTTCAAAGTTTTCTTTTAACAAGTTGTTCTAATCTCTAAACTCTACATTAGAAAGTGAGCTGTAGGTTCCCTCTCATCAAGCTCCCGTGGGCTTGTTGAATAGTTCTAAACTCATTCATCATTTTCAAAAGTGAATTACATGTTTATGCGATGGTTATCATTAGAGTAAAATGACGTTATCTCCTCATCACTGTCATCTTATTCTTCCTCATTTTCAATCATACAGAAGTATGCTTCTTCCTCACAATCAGATGTATCATTGTCTAATACAACTGGTAGGCAGGCTTTTGCACTATTTGTTGTTAGCGCTGCTCCAGATTTCCCGAAGAGTGCTTTCAGTTATATCACAGGTTATAATTGTTGTATGTGGTGATTTATTGCTCACGTTGTTGGACGTCTTGGGCTTGTAGGGCACTTTTCTAAATTTCTTCACGAACTTCCGGAATTTTTGCATCAGGAGGGCCATCTCGTCTTGGGATTGCTCCTCGTCATTCCTTGTAGTTTTGGATGTGTTGGGAGCATAGTTGTTCTTCTTGTCAGATACACCAGTTAGTGTTGTATCTGACATCTGACCATTCCTCCACCCCTTCCCTCTTGTAAATATCGTATTTGAATGCTTTAAAGTCAAACTTATGAAAATTATATTTTTGAAATTGCACTACTGGAAAAATTATGCTACCTCATAACATGGAACAACGAGAATAATAACTCAAAAGTACATTATTAAAAATATTGGAAATCAAAATAACATGATTCAACCAGAGCAGTAATTCCAGAGTAGGTTTATATAAATTATGAAACTAGAATTCTATGAAGAAAAACATCACCTTCAAAAGTCCATCAAAAATTAACAATAGGGGTCCATACAATTACCAACATGATCAAAAATTGAGAGATTAAATCAATTAGATTATTTGAATTCACAAATACATAAGAGGAAACGAAAAGAGAAACGAAGAGAAACCTGAATGCAGAAGACGATTGCATAAGAAAAACCTGAATGCAATAGAAGAGATTGCATAAAAGCGACTCATATAGACATTTCTATCTCTTTTGAAATTTCTAGGATCGCCATAAGAGAATGCTAGAATTTTGGTTTGTTATAATTTTCACTATCCATTAAAGTTTATGAATTTTATTGTTTAATCAAAATATCATATATGTTGAGTACTTATAAATTTGGTAGAATTACAAAAAAGTGAAAATTGAATAACATAAGATTTGAAAAAAAATCAACAGTCTATCAAAATCTATATTAACTACGTCAATATTTTAAAATTTTTATATAAAAATTTATATTTGTTCCGGGATATCCTTCCCTTATTGGTGTCTTACCTAATACTGGTTGCAGGGCGATACAAAGATGGAAGGTTCTAGACCCTTCTAGAGGTAGGATCCTATTAGATATCTTACCTTATCTAGGAATCCTATGTATGGAAGGACTCTCATTGTAATGCCTATATAAAGGCCCCTCTATCAGTATTATGAATACAATTGATTTGCTGTCTTTTATTTTCTTCTGAAATACGTTATCAGCACGTAGCTCGAAGAAAAAAAATCGGCCCAGCACCGCCGCTGCCCAGCACCACCGCAGCCGACCACCGCCGCTGCCCAGCACCACCACCGGACCTCCGCCACTACCGGCCGATCCAGTCCATCCACATCCGCGCCAAAGACCCGCTACTCAAGACCACCGCACTCGACCACCGCCATCGCTCACCGCCACGCCAAAGACCACCGCAGCCGACCACCACTGCCACGGCCACGCCAAGACCACCGGACCTCCGCCACTACTGGCCAATCCAGTCCATCCACATCCGCCGCCCAGCACCGCCGCTGCCCAGCACCACCATAGCCCACCACAGCCGCTGCTCACCGCCGCTGCCCAGCACCACCACACCCGATCTTCGTGCTGATATTAGTTTTTGTGGTGTCAAGAAGTCTGATCAAGACTTGATCGAGAAGACTCTTTACACATTTCCCGTGGGAGCAAGTGTGATTGCTCATCAGCTGCGCATTGCCTATGAGGAAGGGAGAATTAATAATTTTAGTGACCTTATCTCCCGCCTCGCGAAAAAAGAGAGGCACCATGAGATTATTCTCAACAGCAATGCGCGCTCAGCTGGTACGAAGCCGATTCTGGAAGTGAATCAGGCTACCCACAGGAAGGCACCACGACAAAATAGAAAAGGCAACGCTACTCCATTTCTGCAAGCGCCACGGGTGCATGACTCGAGCAAGCGAGGGAAAAGACGAGTTCGTCGTTCCAATGTGTGGAAGAGGCAAGGTGGCTTGGCCACGGGTCCTAGTGGAGCCCAACCACGTGGACTGCCTCCTTCCACCGGGATTGGAACCACTCCAAAGGAAGTCCGGAATTGCTATACTTGCGACTCAAAGAAGCATACTTACCGCAATTGCAAGGCGCCAAAGAACATCCAAGCCTAGTACAAGCACTATAAACAGTACTTGACTCAAGAGTCAAATTACATGGAGGAAGATAATGAGAATACAGAGGTGAACCATATTGAGATCCCTCCTCTCACCATTGCGGATAAAGACCAACATTGTTGGGTACCAAATCGGATAATTGCGCCGTTTTGTGCGGAAGCGTAAATAAATTGCGGAAAATAAATCACACAAGGATTTATAGAGGTTCGGCTATTAACGAAGCCTACATCCTCTCTCGATGTATCTTTTTCCTTAGGCTTAAGATCAAAACCTCTACGTCTCTCTTCTATCGGTCGAGGGATTACCATTACAAGCTCGTCTTCTATCGGTCCGAGTAAAACCGTTTTTCCTTTTCTATTGGATAAGGAATCAACCACTCTAGCTTTCTATCGGTACTAGATAAACCTCACTAAGATAGCGATTGTGATTCTAACAATGCCGGATCCTTGATCCTAATAACACCGAATCAAATCGTATCTTTTCTTTTTCTCGCTCGTGTATAATGTTGAATGTATAAACACTCACACTAACAATATAAGCTCAATATTACAACAACAATGTAAGAATATGATTCTCAGATGAATATCTCGTTTGCTTGAAGTTGTTGTACTCAAACAATACCATAGGGATGGTATTTATAGGCATTTTCCATAAACTAGCCGTTGCTGCCAGTTGACTAACTAGCGTGCGCTAGCCTTCCGTCTTAGCGTGCGCTATCGCACATTTTTGCTCTAGCGTGCGTAAAGGTTTTCATGTAGCGTGCGTTAATCACTTTATGTTTCAGTCCAGTAGCTACTGCCCTTGACAGTTAGCGTGCGCTACCACTTCCTTTGTAGCGTGCGCTAATCCAATATATCCGTTGCATGGATTGTCAAAGTATCCGTTTGATATGCTGACTTTGACCTGCTTTTCCCAACGGTCTGATTGACTTGATTCAAACAACTTAGCGTGCGCTAATCATACTTTGTAGCGTGCGCTAATGATGACTTCATTGCATACGTTATTCTGTGTTTGAATTCTTCCACAACGGTAACAAGACTCGATAGCGTGCGTTAATGATATCGTGTAGCGTACGCTATCTCATCAGCTAACTTCACTGCAGCTTTCTTCGAAACTTGGCTGGAATGCAGATTACTCCTTGTTAGTGTGCGCTAACGTTAGATGACTTGCGTGCGCTAAATCAGTCCAGTTTGCAACTTTTTGCGTCTTCGTCTGCTTCGCTGTTTTGCTTCGCCTCGATGTTGTTTTGTTGTTTAGAAACTTTAATCATCAAAACAAAAATTAAATAATGTGTGGAATAAATATTCCAACAATCTCCCCTTTTTGATGATTACAAAACAACCCTTGAATTGGATAATCTGTAAAAAAAAATATATGTATATTTAGACGAATCAAAGTTTTCGGCTTTGATCGTTTCGTAAGTTTCTCCAATCCTTTTCTTTTCGACATCTCCTTTATTTTTCAACTCCGTCGTTTTTCATTTTTCAATTTTTCAACTCCCCCTATTTGTATGCTTTTCTTTTTCTTTTCGACATCTCCTTTATTTTTCTCATTTTTATCTCAATTCATCTCCTTCTCATTTTTATCTCAATTCATCTCCTTATCTCCCCCTTTTTGTCTTCATCAAAAAGTATAAAAATACCAAATGAAATATAAATATGCATGATACCAATTTCTGCATTAATATGGGTATAAACTCCCCCTGAAAATATTACTTTCCCTCAAAAATATTCCTTTTCCCCCTTTATAAAATATCATTTGTCAAAATTTATTTTTGGGGATCCAACCTATCGTTGGTTTTTCATTTGAAACGTAGACGATATTTGAAATGTTTGTTCCTTTAGGAACCCAAATCTTTTTAATTTTTATCGTCCGTTTTGGGCTTTTGCAATTTGAAATGTGATGCCCTATTTTCAAACATTTTTCACATCGGGGTATTTTGAAATTAACGGATTCGTTTTTCGAACGTGGTTTGAATCCTAACCCCTCTTTATTTAGAGTATATTTTTGAACACATAACATTTGTTCAAATTTATCGTTGCCGCACGAGAATTTCTTTGTCAAAATTTTTAGTTCATCTTGAACTTTTAAAAGATCATTTTTTAAAATATTTTCATTTTCAAGGCATTTCGAATGATCAATTTCCTCCATTTTTCAAGTATTTTGGAATTTTCAACTTCCAAAGTTTTATATTTAGACTTGAGGGATTTAATTTCATTTAAAGCATTTTGATAGTCCGTATGTAATAACTCGAATGCTTCAAAAAGTTCGTCGTAAGAATTACTTACTTGGCTTTCGACGTCGCTATCGTCGAATGAACTCTAGGCCATGAGCGCGAGATTATTTTATTCAAGAAAATCTTCATCGGGATCTTCGTCGCTCCATGTTGCAATTAGAACCTCCTTTTGCTTTACTCGACAGTTCTTAGCAAAGTGGCCTGGTTTGCTACATAATCGACAGGTGTTGTCGAATTTCTTAGGTTCGCCCGCTTGAATGTCCTTCTTTCTCCGGTTTAATAAGTGTTGGAACTTATTAATATTTTTGGCATAATATGCCATTTCTTCGTCGCTTTCGTCCACCGGGGTTTCTTCTTTCTTCTTTGACATTTTAGCCTTGAAGGCTATCGACCTCTCCTTCGGTTTCGGTTTGGCATTCCGAGATTTTAGGACAATCTCGTAGTTGATAAGAGAACCAACGAGAGCACTAAAATCGAGAGTATTTAAATCTTTGGCTTCCATTATTGCCGTAACCGTACCGTCCCATTCTCGAGGTAGTGATCGGAGAATTTTCTTTACTTTCTCACTACTCGAAAGTGGTTTTCCGAAACATGCTAATCCATTGGTGATGACCGAGAATTGGTCGAGCATAATCGAGATGGATTCGTCGTCCTTCATTTGGAATAATTCATAATCGTGAAGGAGCATGTTTATCTTCGTATCCTTGACTTGAGATGTACCTTCGTGTGTTACCTCAAGCATTTTCCAGATTTCTTTGGCACTATCACACGATGATATCCGGTTGTGTTCTTCCGGATTTAAAGCACAATAGAGAAGTTGAGTTGCCTTACAATTGTAGTGGTCGTTTTTCCAATCGGAATCGTCATATTCTTCGAAGGTTTTGAGCATACCGTTGGAGTTTGTCGGAATTTTCAGACCAAGACAAATCACCTTCCAAAGCTCGATGTCATATGCTCGGATGAATATAGACATCTTCTTCTTCCACGTCATGAAGTTTGAGCCATCAAAAAATGGTGGTCGGTTGAGAGCAAGGCCTTCGACGGGAGCCATTTGAAACGCCATTGGCTCTTTTCTCCTCGGAGGTTAAGCCGCGTATAGGAGTACCGCTCCGATACCAATTGTTGGGTACCAAATCGGATAATTGCGCCGTTTTGTGCGGAAGCGTAAATAAATTGCGGAAAATAAATCACACAAGGATTTATAGAGGTTCGGCTATTAACGAAGCCTACGTCCTCTCTCGATGTATCTTTTTCCTTAGGCTTAAGATCAAAACCTCTACGCCTCTCTTCTATCGGTCGAGGGATTACCGTTACAAGCTTGTCTTCTATCGGTCCGAGTAAAACCGTTTTTCCTTTTCTATTGGATAAGGAATCAACCACTCTAGCTTTCTATCGGTACTAGATAAACCTCACTAAGATAGCGATTGTGATTCTAACAATGCCGGATCCTTGATCCTAATAACACCGAATCAAATCGTATATTTTCTTTTTCTCGCTCGTGTATAATGTTGAATGTATAAACACTCAAACTAACAATATAAGCTCAATATTACAACAACAATGTAAGAATATGATTCTCAGATGAATATCTCGCTTGCTTGAAGTTGTTGTACTCAAACAATACCATAGGGATGGTATTTATAGGCATTTTCCATAAACTAGCCGTTGCTGCTAGTTGACTAGCTAGCGTGCGCTAGCCTTCCGTCTTAGCGTGCGCTATCGCACATTTTTGCTCTAGCGTGCGTAAAGGTTTTCATGTAGCGTGCGTTAATCACTTTATGTTTCAGTCCAGTAGCTACTGCCCTTGACAGTTAGCGTGCGCTACCACTTCCTTTGTAGAGTGCGCTAATCCAATATATCCGTTGCATGGATTGTCAAAGTATCCGTTTGATATGCTGACTTTGACCTGCTTTTCCCAACGGTCTGATTGACTTGATTCAAACAACTTAGCGTGCGCTAATCATACTTTGTAGCGTGCGCTAATGATGACTTCATTGCATACGTTATTCTGTGTTTGAATTCTTCCACAACGGTAACAAGACTCGATAGCGTGCGTTAATGATATCGTGTAGCGTGCGCTATCTCATCAGCTGACTTCACTGCAGCTTTCTTCGAAACTTGGCTGGAATGCAGATTACTCCTCGTTAGCGTGCGCTAACGTGTGATGACTTGCGTGCGCTAAATCAGTCCAGTTTGCAACTTTTTGCGTCTTCGTCCGCTTCGCTGTTTTGCTTCGCCTCGATGTTGTTTTGTTGTTTAGCAACTTTAATCATTAAAACGTAAATTAAATAATGTGTGGAATAAATATTCCAACAAACATTTGGATGTTGCTGACTTTGACTAGATCCATATAGTTTGACTAGCTTTTACGCTTTGGTTATGTTTTGTCTTGTTTCTAGCTTTCTTTCGAGAACTACTTTGGGATTTTCTATGATTGTAATAAAGTTGTCCATGATGAATAAAATTCTTTTAAATGCTGTGATTGTGCAAAAACAAATTTTATTTTTCCCTTCAAAAGCATGTTTGGTTTATCACAAAGCAATTACTCAGTAAAGAATTGCTTGGTTAATTTGATACATTGGTGGATTTCATCAAAACTTTTTATCAAGACTAGGCGCATCCTCCTTGGTATTTGTTTATGCTTTGAAAGTTCAAACGAAATCAGTGATTTTTAAACATCCTCAGCTATACCGACATTCCTACTTTCTCTGCGAGTCTACCAAGTTGGAGTTACCGAAAGGATCATTAGCCGAGATATAAATCGAACACCCCAATGCGATTTGAAGTGTTTAAACGCTCCTGTAACCATATTGCCATGGTATTGTATCAACAATAATGCCTTTGAAAAAGGTTTCAACCTCGCTTTATCACTCAATAATAGGGAAATACCAAAATATCAACTTGAAACGAGCACTGAGATCTGAGTTTAATGATCCAGAAAGTGCACGACCTATAGACAGAATGATACGGAAGTCTAGTTTCCAGAACAACTAACCGTTCATCCATAGGCTTCTTAACGAATAAGTTATTGCTGTTTTAGTAATAAAGGTCAAGCTACGCAAAAATTATTTCCAGCAACAACAACAACAACAACAACATTACCCCAATGCCTCAACGGCTCCCGCAAAAAGCAGGGTAAGGGGGGATCAGATGTACGCAGCCTTACCCCTGTCTTAACACAGAGATGCTGTTTCCGGATGATCCAAAATGAAAATCGCATCGAGAATTGCATGGAACGACTAGTACTTCATGAGAAAAAGAAGTGCAGCCAGAAATTATTTCCAGCGATTGTGCTAATTTTGATCCTAACCAACTTGGTCGAATTTCCCCAAACTCGGAGTTAATGAGTTTTCGCTATGTCTTTCATCACAAGACTAATCGAGTTTCATGTATTATTGTAGATGTCTCGTGGCGAAATTGAGTGCCTTGTTGATAGTGGAACAATCCACACCATTCTTCGGAATAGGCAATTATTTAAGGATATTGTGCCATATATATCCTCAGTGACAACAATGATTGGTTCCTCCCAAGTAATTCAAGGGAGGGGATCTGCTCATATCTTGCTACCTAATGGTATGCGTATTAATATCACAAATGCTCTCTATGCCCCAAGAGAAAACCGAACCTTGCTAAGTTTTAGGGACATCCGTGCCAACGGTTATCACCCTGATACATACTGTGAGAATGGGATAGAATTTGTGTGTGTTACTCTGGCAGAATGCGGAATACGTCGTGTTCTCGAGAAACTTATGAGTCTAAGTAGTGGTTTATACCAGACTACAATAAGGGTTATTGAATCCTACGCTGTGAGTCACGAACTTTGTGATTCCGAAGCATACCAACTATGGCATGACCGACTCGGTCACCCTGGACGCGACATGATGATTCGCATTTTGAAAAACTCACACGGTCATCCGTTTTTCAAGTCCAGAAAATGATTGGAAGCACCACTCGATATCGACATTGATGTGAGTGAGTCTGATACCGTATCACAAGGATTAAAGATCGCACGCCCTGATAAGGTTGACAGTGCATCTCTCATAAATCCCGAAGCTTCCGTGGCAATTTCCAATGCCCATAAATCATTTTGTAAAGCCTGTTCACTATCAAAGTTGATACCTTCTCCGTCCTTTGCTAAAGACTCAACACAAAGAATTCAAGGGGACATTTGTGGACCTATTCAACCAGAGTGCGGACCATTCAGATACTTTATGGTTCTGGTTTATGCATCAACGCGATGGCCACACGTCGCTTTGCTTTCCACAAGAAATGCTGCATTTGCTAAACTCCTAGCACAAATCATCAAGTTACGGGCTAACCACCCCGACTTTCCAATCTCGTCATTAAGATTGGACAACGCTGGTGAGTTTACGTCAAAATCCTTTGACGACTATTGCATGTCGATTGGGATTGAAGTTGAACATCCCGTCCCCATATTCATCCGCAGAATGGCCTTGCTGAGGCTATGATTAAGCGGCTACATCTTATCGCCTGAGCATTGGTATTGCGCACCAACTTGCCGATTTCTGCTTAGGGTTATGCAATTTTGCATGCGGCTATACTTATTCGCTTTCGACCCACTGCCAATCAATCGTTTAGTGCGTACCAGTTGGTAACTGGATATGAGCCTGATATTTCACACTTACGCATTTTTGGTTGTGCAGTCTATGTGCCAATTACGCCTCCACAGCGTACTAAAATGGGTCCGCAAAGACTATTAGGTATATACGTTGGCTATGAATCGCCTAAAATTATGCGCTATTTGGAACCTTTGACAGGAGATCTATTTACTGCAAGATTTGCAGACTGTCACTTTGATGAGACAAACTTCCCGTCGTTAGGGGAGAGAGGAATCGTACGATTCCAGTTGAACGCCAGGAAATTGTCTGGTGTGCTCCTTCTTTGCCTCATCAAGATCCCCACACGGCTCAATCCGAGCTAGAAGTGCAACGTATTCTCAGTCTTCAGAAAGTTGCGGATTCGATGCCGGACAGCTTTATTGATACTACGAAAGTGACAAGATCTACCATTCCCGCTGCGAATGTTCCTGCAAGGTTAGAAGTCCCAGTTATAGGGCAAGGTTCAGCCGCCCAAAGGAATGATGCCCCCGGCATCGACCTTACTGGTGGGATGGCTGCTTCGGCTGCTCTTATCCCTGCTCGAAAGAGGGGGAGGCCAGTAGGTAGAAAGGATACCGAACTGTTGGTGTATTATCGGATATTTGCGCCATTTTATGCGGAAGCGAAAATAAATTGCGGAAAATAAATCACACAAGGATTTATAGAGGTTCGGCTATTAACGAAGCCTACGTCCTCTCTCGATGTATCTTTTTCCTTAGGCTTAAGATCAAAATCTCTACGCCTCTCTTCTATCGGTCGAGGGATTACCGTTACAAGCTCGTCTTCTATCGGTCCGAGTAAAACCGTTTTTTCTTTTCTATTGGATAAGGAATCAACCACTCTAGCTTTCTATCGGTACTAGATAAACCTCACTAAGATAGCGATTGTGATTCTAACAATGCAGGATCCTTGATTCTAATAACACCAAATCAAATCGTATCTTTTCTTTTTCTCGCTCGTGTATGATCTTGTGTATAACACTCAATCACTCTTAATTAAGCTCAAGAACAACAACTATAATGTTTACAATGATATAACACGTATGTATGCTTTGATCAATGTTGTTGTTTTTAATAATACCAACTCCTTGGTATTTATAGCCTTCTTCATCCTTACTAGCCGTTGCTGCCAGTTGACTAGTTAGCGTGCGCTAGCACTTCCTTCTTAGCGTGCGCTATCGCACATTTTTGCTTTAGCGTACGAAATGTCTTTCATGTAGCGTGCGTTAGTCATTTTATGTTTTAGTCCAGTGGCTACTGTCCTTGACAGTTAGCGTGCGCTACCACTTCCTTTGTAGCGTGCGCTAATCCAATATATCCGTTGCATGACTTGTCAAAGTGACCGTTTGATATGCTGACTTTGACCTGCTTTTCCCAACGTTCTGATTGACTTGATTCAAAGTGCTTAGCGTGCGCTATTCCTTCTTTGTAGCGTGCGCTAATGCTGACTTCATTGCATATGTCATTCTTTGTTTGAATTCCTTCACAACGGTAACAAGACTTCGATAGCGTGCGTTAATGATAACGTGTAGCGTGCACTATCCCATCAGCTGACTTCACTGCAGCTTACTTCGAAACTTGGCTGGAATGCAGATTACTCCTCGTTAGCGTGCGCTAACGTATGATGACTTGCGTGCGTTAATTCAGTCCAGATTGCAACTTTTTGCGTCTTCGTCTGCATCGTCATTTTTGCTTCGCCTCGATGTTGTTTTGTAGTTTAGCAACTTTAATCATCAAAACATAAATTAAATAATGTGTGAAATAAATATTCCAACAATCTCCCCATTTTTGATAATTACAAAACAACCCTTGAATTGAATAAAACCTGAAAGAAATAATATATGTATATTTCTACGAATCAAAGTTTTCGGCTTTGATCGTTTCGTTAGTTTCTCCAATGCTTATTTCTTTTCGACTTCTTCGTTTTTCATTTCAATTTTTCAACTCCCCCTATTTGAATGCTTTTCTTTTCTTTTCGACTTCTTCGATTTTTCCCAATTTTATCTCAATTCATGTTTTTCTCCCCCTTTTTGTCTTCATCAAAAAGTAAAAATATAGAGTATATCGAGATATAAATATGCATGATATAAATCAATATGCATTAATAAGCAAAAATACTCCCCCTGAAAGTATTATCTCCCCCTTTTTAAAATATCAATTGTTAAAATTTATTTTTGGGGATCCAACCTATAGTTGGTTTTTCTTTTGAAACGTAGACGATGTTTGGAGTAATTGCTCCTTTAGGAACCCAAATCTTTTTAATTTTTATCGTCCGTCTTGGGTTTTTGCAATTTGAATTGTGATACCCGATTTTCAAACATTTTTCACATTGGGGTATTTTGAAATTGACGGATTCGTTTTTCGAACGTGGTTTGAATCCTAACCCCTCTTTATTTAAAGTATATTTTTGAACACATAACATTTGTTCAAATTTATCGTTGCCGCACGAAAATTTCTTTGTCAAAATTTTTAGTTCATTTTGAACTTTTAAAAGATCATTTTTCAAAATATTTTCATTTTCAAGGCATTTCGAATGATCAATTTCGACCAATTTCCCTTTTTCAAGTATTTTGGAATTTTCAATTTCCAAAGTTTTATATTTAGACTTGAGGGATTTAATTTCATTTAAAGCATTTTGATAGTCCGTGTGTAATAACTCGAATGCTTCAAAAAGTTCGTCGTAAGAATTACTTACTTGGCTTTCGACGTCGCTATCGTCGAATGAACTCCGGGCCATGAGCGCGAGATTATTTTGTTCAAGAAAATCTTCATCGGGGTCTTCGTCGCTCCATGTTGCGATTAGAACCTCCTTTTGCTTTACTCGACAGTTGTTAGCAAAGTGGCCTGGTTTGCCACATAATCGACAAGTGTTGTCGAATTTCTTAGGTTCGCCCGCTTGAATGTCCTTCTTCCTCCGGTTTAATAAGTTTGGAACTTATTAATATTTTTGGCATAATATGTCATTTCTTCGTCACTTTCGTCCACCGGGGTTTCTTCTTTCTTCTTCGACATTTTAGCCTTGAAGGCTATCGACCTCTCCTTCAGTTTCGGTTTGGCATTCCGAGATTTTAGGACAATCTCGTAGTTGATAAGAGAACCAACGAGAGCACTAAAATCGAGAGTATTTAAATCTTTGGATTCCATTATTGCCGTAACCGTACCGTCCCATTCTCGAGGTAGTGATCGGAGAATTTTCTTTACTTTCTCACTACTCGAAAGTGGTTTTCCGAAACATGCTAATCCATTGGTGATGACCGAGAATCGGTCGAGCATAATCGAGATGGATTCGTCGTCCTTCATTTGGAATAATTCATAATCGTGAAGGAGCATGTTTATCTTCGTCTCTTTGACTTGAGACGTACGTTCGTGTGTTACCTCAAGCATTTTCCAGATTTCTTTGGCACTATCACACGATGATATCCGGTTGTGTTCTTCCGGATTTAAGGCACAATAAATAAGTTGAGTTGCCTTACAATTAAAATGGTCGTTTTTCCACTCGGAGTCGTCATATTCTTCAAAAGTTTTAAGCGTACCGTTGGAATTCGCTGGAATTTTTGGACCAAGACAAATCACCTTCCAAAGTTCGATGTCGTAAGCTCGAATGAATATCGACATCTTCTTCTTCCAAGTCATGAAGTTCGCGCCATCAAAAAATGGTGGTCGGTTGAGAGCAAGGCCTTCGGCTGGAGAGATTTGAAACGCCATTTTAGATCTTTTTCTCCTCGGATGTTAATCCGCGTATTGGAGTACCGCTCCGATACCAATTGTTGGTATATTATCGGATATTTGCGCCGTTTTATGCGGAAGCGAAAACAAATTGCGGAAAATAAATCACACAAGGATTTATAGAGGTTCGGCTATTAACGAAGCCTACGTCCTCTCTCGATGTATATTTTTCCTTAGGCTTAAGATCAAAACCTCTACGCCTCTCTTCTATCGGTCGAGGGATTACCGTTACAAGCTCGTCTTCTATCGGTCCGAGTAAAACTGTTTTTTCTTTTCTATTGGATAAGGAATCAACCACTCTAGCTTTCTATCGGTACTAGATAAACATCACTAAGATAGCGATTGTGATTCTAACAATGCCGGATCCTTGATCCTAATAACACCGAATCAAATCGTATCTTTTCTTTTTCTCGCTCGTGTATGATCTTGTGTATAACACTCAATCACTCTTAATTAAGCTCAAGAACAACAACTATAATGTTTACAATGATATAGCACGTATGTATGCTTTGCTCAATGTTGTTGTTTTGAATAATACCAACTCCTTGGTATTTATAGCCTTCTTCATCCTTACTAGTCGTTGCTGCCAGTTGACTAGTTAGCGTGCGCTAGCTCTTCCTTCTTAGCGTGCGCTATCGCACATTTTTGCTTTAGCGTACGAAATGTCTTTCATGTTGCGTGCGTTAGTCATTTTATGTTTTAGTCCAGTGGCTACTGTCCTTGACAGTTAGCGTGCGCTACCACTTCCTTTGTAGCGTGCGCTAATCCAATATATCCGTTGCATGACTTGTCAAAGTGACCGTTTGATATGCTGACTTTGACCTGCTTTTCCCAACGTTCTGATTGACTTGATTCAAACTGCTTAGCGTGCGCTATTCCTTCTTTGTAGCGTGCGCTAATGCTGACTTCATTGCGTACGTCATTCTTTGTTTGAATTCCTTCACAACGGTAACAAGACTTCGATAGCGTGCGTTAATGATAACGTGTAGCGTGCGCTATCCCATCAGCTGACTTCACTGCAGCTTACTTCGAAACTTGGCTGGAATGCAGATTACTCCTCGTTAGCGTGCGCTACGTATGATGACTTGCGTGCGTTAATTCAGTCCAGATTGCAACTTTTTGCGTCTTCGTCTGCATCGTCGTTTTTGCTTCGCCTCGATTTTGTTTTGTAGTTTAGTAACTTTAATCATCAAAACATAAATTAAATAATGTGTGGAATAAATATTCCAACACGTACCTCGAAAGAGAAGAGGAACGGAGGCACAAATTCCTCTCATTATCGACACAGTGACTCCGTCACACGAGATTATCTCTGACTACAGATATGTCCTCGAATCAACAATGGAACAATCGACGGACGCGTCAGAAACTTTGTTGATGTCAGAAAATAAAGAAATCTCGATGCAATGTACGAGTGAATACGTACTATTGGACGGGTCGTCCACACTAGTCGGTGATGCTTTTGCCTACTCCGTCGCTCAAGAAATTATTGAAGACGACGATGCTGAGCCGCGCTCGGTTGCTGAATGTCGACGAGCCGATTGGCTGAGATTGTTGATCGTATTGATCATTCTTTGGGTAAGATTAAGACTGTCATGGACAGTCAAATAGAGTTTTCACAATATTAGAGTTTGTTACTGTCTTAGACAATACTGGTTGTAGGGGGTACAAAGATGGAAGGTTCTAGACCATTATAGAGGTAGTAGGATCCTATTAGATGTCTTACCTTATCTAGGAATCCTATGTAGAGAATGACTCTCATTGTAATGTCTATATAAATGCCCCCTCTATCAGTGTTATGAATACAATTGCTTTGCTGTCTTTTACTTTCTCCTGAAACAATATTGAATAAGCCTAAATTTCTAAAATTTGTGAGAGTCCAATAACTTCCATTCAAGTCTAAATTAAATACCCGCCCCTTTAAATGGTATGGTAAAAGTATAAATGTATTCTAAAATTTTCCTTAAATCTATACTTCTATTAAAAGAGAGTTGGCGGCATGTGTCATTTCTTAAATTTTTTAAGTTTTTTTAAAATAATATAGTTTATATATAGAGATGTCTACTCAAAATTTCAGAAAAAATCTAGATATGTGTTGTGGGAGTTTTATTCCACAATTTACACTCATCTACCAATATTTTTTTTTCATTTTTCTAGTTTAAAATTCTAAATGTTTATAATTTTTTGTTATCAAGTTCATTCTTAATGAAAATATATCAAAATTAATTCTTATTTCACAATCTTCAATTAGACATCTATATTGAATATAATAAATTTGATAGATTTACAGTAATGATTGATTGTAAAAAAATTTATATTAAAAAAAAGTGAATATTAGTTTTCAGTCAAATATTAATACAAAATAAAAATAAATTAATTCACTTTTAAGAAATTAGATTTAAGATTCATATTATTTACATAAAAAATAAATTATGATATTTATTTAATTTTAATAATAAAAATAGTAAAACACACGCTGCAAACATACACACAATTAGGACTTAATCAATTACTTTCGCCCCTAAATTTTTTTCCTACTTCTTCTCCATTTACATTATATTTCATTATGCATTCAATAATTTTTTACTAAAATTCGTATCGAAAATCCTCATAAATAAATTGGGGGATAGATAGAATATATTAGGCAAAAAAAGCTTTTAGCTGGTGCATCGCCCACCGAATCTAACCTATTTTAAAGAAAAAGAAGCAGCGGCAGCAGCAGAAAGTTTCTCATACCCTTCGCCCCCAGGTAAGTTTTTATCTCTTGCTGATTTAAATTTGTATCGTACATGTGCGTTTGAATGTGTGCTTGCGTATTTTTTATGTATTTATGTCTAAGCATTTTTTTCATATTGGTATCGACTTTCGGGGGAATGCGAAGGACTCAGATAGTCAGATGGGGAGACCGAATTTTGCATGAATTTTTCTGGTTTTTTTGTTAGTATAAATAATATTATTCTTGAATTAATCCTATTCTTTTGTTAATTATCACGGTTGTTTGTATGAAACCATGAGTAATATTTCATCGATTGATGATTAAATATTCCCTGTCAGAATACGAAACATGATTTTGAAGATTGCGACACCGGTTTGGAAGGAAGTGTTTGAGGAATTAGGTAGAAATGGTATTATGAAAAAAAATAGTGCGGCACTGTTACGACTTACGACAAATGCATTGACAAATTCTGGAACTGAATAAGTAAATTGTTGTTGTATCCTTGAATTTTGGTCATTGGTATGTGAATAGTAGTCAGCAAATTGATAGGGTTGCAAAAGTGGGCTGTTTTAAATTAATCGATCATTGTTCTCCGTCCTATTTCGGTGGGTGTTTTCTCGCACAATACAACCATACATACAAGTCGATTCATTATGTGTTTCAGCAAGTCATGATACTTTTTTTTCGATATTCTTGCGGCATGCGCTCGAGAACTTGCAGCGACTGAGCGTTTATGTGTTTCAAAAGTAATTTTTGTTGACATGGCAATTCTCATATTATTGTTCCCGTGCTGTTGAACCGAATGACCAAACACTTGGGTTCACATCCATTTGTGTACATTAAATATGGAATATCACTCATAGTCTAACCAGACAATTTGCTTGCTTCTTTCTAATGCTTAGAGGCCTTGTAACTTGTCAGTTCAAAATATCAGACTATAAAGTCAAAAATTCTTTAATCTTGCATGAATTCATTATTTTCCCTTCAGATCCCTTTTTTTTGCAGTTAGTTATGTGGATGAAATCCAACTCTTCTTTTATGTTGGAAAAGGTAACCATGAATAAGGGATAGTTACAAAAACTGTCCCTAAGTTTTCGGGTATTGACACGGAAAAAAGAACATGGAAGTTATTTATTGTTCCTATATACGATATTTTATATCCTTGATTTATGTATGGTTAGAATTACGGATGGATGAAGCTTTTGTTTGGGCTTCAAGTCATTTACTTGAGCCTCAAGTTTTTAGGTCCTTAAAAAGTCAATTCTGAGTTAGGGTTAAGTATCTTTGAGTCATTATTGTGTGGTTGAGTAGCTTTGCTGTGCCCGGAATTTTCCTGTGGCCTCGTTTGAGGACTTTGTTTTATTTTTAGGGGGTGCTTGGTTGGGGGTATCGGGGGTAGGGAATGAGAAAGGTAATGAATAAACATGTCTGATTAGGAGTAAGGAATGCAATCATTGCTTAGTAATGAGTAATGGGGCATTACTCAGTAAATTGGGAGGAAAGGTAATGATTACCCACCACCACCACCAGCACTACCACCAGCCACCATCAGCAGCCACCACCACCACCACTACCACCAGCCACCACCAGCAACCACCACCACCACCACTAGCCGCCACCACCACCACCAGCCACCACCACCACCACCAGCCACCACCACCACCACGGTTAATGTATTTTTTCTTAAACCAAGCACTATCAAAGATAATGATAATCTCCATTCCATTCCTTTATATTCCATTGTATTCCCTTTACCTTTGCTATTCACATTACCCTCTTTGAACCAAGCGCACCCTTAATATTGTTCTTAAACGGTCTTCCATTGTTTCCAATGGAGCCAAAGACTCCTTATTCTTTGGTTCTGGATTATAATGGAATAAAACAAAATGACTCACTAAACTGGCTGCACTTCTTTTTCTCATGGAGTACTAGTCATTCCATGCAATTCTCGATGCAATTTTTATTTTGGATCATCCGGAAACAGTCTGTTTTAAGACAGGGGTAAGGCTGCGTACATCCGATCCCCCCTTACCCCGCTTTTTGCGGGAGCCGTTGAGGCATTGGGGTAATGTTGTTGTTGTTGTATTGTTCTTAAACGGCCTTAACTATATTTTAGTTTCAAAATTATAAAAGGCAAGATCAATTCTCAATGAGTTTTCTGTAGGGTAGTTTTTGTGATTATCCTAAAGATAATAAATTCAGATGTATGCTTGCGATGACTAATGACTTTGTGCAGGATAAAAACGGAAAGGGGGACGGGGTCTGTTATGGCAAAACATTCTGATAAATTTTCAGTAGATTTCGTGATGGGAGGGGCTGCAGCTATTGTGGCAAAAAGTACTGCAGCTCCAATTGAGAGAGTGAAGCTTTTGCTGCAGAATCAAGGAGAGTTAATGAAGAGAGGACAGCTTCAAAGACCTTATATGGGCGTAGGTGATTGCTTCCAGAGGGTCTTCAGAGAGGAGGGCCTTTTGTCCTTTTGGAGTGGTAACCAGGCCAATGTTATTAGATATTTTCCCACCCAGGTGTGATTTTACTTAATGTTCTTTGTCATTTAAGTTTGTGTGTCAATTGAATATGCAACTGCTGCTCTTTCCTCCAGTATCCTTGTATAGCTAACTGAAGTATGTTTTCTTTGGAAAAAGCCAGCTAAACTGAAGTATGTATCGGTGATGTATTTATTAGGTGAAATGAATCTGTTAAATACTTTTGTAGGTATTTATTCTGGTGTTTTACATTTTTCTAGTTAGTCGTTATTATTCTTATTCTTATTTTTATTATATTGGTATTGTTATTATTATTATTACTCTTAATATTTTATCCTAAGGGACCCTTTCGACCTTTGCATTGTTCAAAGTTCAAACTATCAATTTACCAAACATAAAGTGTTTCTGATTTATGCTCAGATTTTATAAGATTACCCCATTTTCACTTCTTTTTAAAAGCACTTCTCATTTTTTTTTTTGGCATGTTTAGTGATATGGAAGCAAAAGAGCTTTATAATATCTGCTTGTATTCTTCATATACTGGATATATGGAAAAGACAGACGATGATATACATGATTAGCAGATTGTTTCATTTTCGCCATTCTCGTCTCACATGTTTGAATGCTCATATTGTTTTATTTGGGTAAGCAGAACTTGAATATCATCCTCTCCTGAAATAGCTGTTAGTGTCTGATTTGCTTTGTACTTAATGTAGTACACTTTGTTCATGAAACCTTTGCTCATTCTTTGTTGCTATATCAAGAACCATCTTTAATTTTTTTAGTTCGGTTACTGTTCACTTCATAACATTGCTCCTTTTTTTTGTCATTATTTGAACCGCTTCTCATTCGTAATTGGTTTGAGTTTGGAAGTTCTTTGAATTTTATGATATATACCCGAGATATACATCTTTATAGTATATTGGAACCAGAACATTGATGAACTGTGTTTTTAGTTCGAGTTTTCTATGTTTTAGGAGCAAGACGGGGATCTTGGCTTAGGTCAGGCAGTAGGTCATTTCTATAGAACTTGACTCCTGTTATTTTTCTACAGTTGATAACAAAGACATCTGTAACACATTGCATTTCCTTCTCATCAAAATATGGAAATACTCTTGTGCCTCAATATGTAGTTAGAGTCCTGTTGGTCCTATCTTTAAATATCTATATAATATGTGGCAAACCCCCTGAACATTTATTGCTGCCCCCAACTAGGACTAGATACTTTTTCTAATAGAAAATATTGTACTCATAAGTGACGTGTAGAGGACAGAGAAAAGTTCAGTACATTATGGATGCTGAAGTTCGTATTTCATTTCTTTTCGTTCCCTTTTCCCCCCTTCTTCTACAGGCTTTTAACTTTGCATTCAAGGGTTACTTCAAAAGCCGGTTTGGATGCTCAAAAGAGAAAGATGGATATTTGAAGTGGTTTGCAGGAAATGTTGCTTCTGGAAGTGCTGCAGGAGCTACCACTTCTTTATTTCTGTATCATTTAGATTATGCACGGACTCGTTTGGGCACAAATGCTAGGGAGTGCCATGTCAGTGGGAAATGCCAATTTAACGGGCTAATAGATGTTTACCGTAAAACACTGTCCAGTGATGGAATGGCTGGTCTCTACCGGGGATTTGGGGTTTCAATTTTGGGAATTACTCTTTATCGAGGAATGTACTTTGGGATCTATGATACCATGAAACCTATTGTTTTGGTTGGACCATTTCAGGTGAGTAGATCTCAGTATAACTAGTATCATTATGTTGCCTGAAATTATTCTATGATGGTATGTATTTTAGTTTATTCACAAAAGGATGAAGAGACAATTCCATGTCGGACCATCTCGCAAAGTAAGTGTGAAAGATACAATGACAGTGTCATAAAATCAATACCTCTTAGAAAAAGGCGAATAATCTATAGGACTACATCGGATTGACTAATCATTAAGTTTATTGCGAGAGGGATGTTTGTCATGAACATAATAAACACATCTAAATACTCTGGGAATGATGTGGAAAAGGACACGAGTGGATAAATAACTTGGGTAAGGGTTGCAAAGTGCAAACCGATCGATTAACTCGAAACCAGCTCGAAACCCGCTCGGCAAAACTGACTCGAGAACCTCTTGAATAATTTCGAGTAATACCTGACTCGATTCGAAATTACTCGAAATTAAAAGAATAAAAAAACCATGTAAAAATGGTTCAGAAACCCGGCACCCACTTATATTGGATCCAAATTACCGATTCTAAACTCGCCTAATTAGTTTCGAGCCGAGTTTAGAGCTCGACTTGCTACCCCAAATTAATTCCGGTAATACCCGACTCGACTTGATATGAGTTGGATATTTTACTACTCGACTCGACCGGTTTCCAGCCCTAATCTCTTGGTCCTGGATTAGGGATCGAATACTTGTCAGACATCATGTGTTTATCTTGTCGCGGTATTCCACACAGAATTTTCAACTTCCACACTGGACTACAGTACGACCCATAACTCAGTTGAATGATCCCGCGCCCAACATCTCCGACACTAAACGCTTTATTTTGTCCTTTTGGGTATATGACTAGTGGTATGGCCGTACGGAAATGAGCAGAGCTCCCCGTTGGAGCTGTATATGATGGTCTGTCGGATGGACAAACGGTAGTCCACTCGGTGCCTGGAACACTTGATGAAAACCCTCCAATTCCCACCACCGTCCCTTTGCCTTTATTCTGGATCTTTTGCTTCGTTTTAGTCGTCACACCCGATTCAATTATGATGCCCACACCTCTTACGGACCCACAGTCCCCTTGTTTCGCCGTCCGCCACCTCCGCAGGCCACATGATACAACAATCCTCGATATTTGTATGTTTATGGAGACTTGCCTCGCAACAAGAGATCTCCACGGAGTGTTATCGGTTTACCCTCGTACAGAAAACCCATTGTCATATTAGACCAATTGGCTCGCACATCCCCTAACATTGCCAACCAAGACACTCCCACATGTCGATATCACCTAAGGGAAACACGAAACAATCAAAGCGATGGAAACATCGGTGATGCCGATTGGAACCGCTCGACCTTCTCACAATCCTTCGGGTCCGACCATCCTTGAGATGCACCGATGGCGTCGCTGACGTAGCAACCAATAGATTCAGTGTTCTCTCTAGACCTGGCAAATCGTTTGTGTCGTGTACTTTCGTGTACCAAAAGTACAAACCCATACACGACACGAAATGAATTCGTCTCGTGTCGTGTCGTGTCGTGTACCGCGCAAATTCGTGTTGTTTCGTGTCATGTTTTCGTGTCGTGTTTTCGTGTCAGGCACATAATATAAAATAAATTTTAAAATATTATAAAAATAATAATTTTATATTTTAATATTATTTTTATAGGTTTTAGTAGACGAAACGAAATGAATGGCGACGAAAACACAAATGTTTAAACAAAATTTATGAAAGTTCACATTATATTTTCGAATTTTAAAGCTTAGTACAAACAGAATTCATAACTTGTATGTTTTTATAAATTAAATATAAAATTTTAAATTATGTTGTAAAATATTATATATATATATAAAAATATTTATTTATTTATTTATTTCGTGTACCTCGTGTCGTGTCATGTACCCAAGCATTAAATCTCGATCATGTACTTCCGTGTTCGTGTATTTTCGTGTCGTGTACTCAAAATGCAAACACAAACACTAATTTTTCGTGTCGTTTTCGTGTCATGTGGTAAATTGCCGGGTCTAGTTCTCTCTGTGTCCTCCGAAATAAAGCAGTGAGTAACCCCACTATCCACCATCACACGGGTTGTTTCAATGAGAGAAGAGTATGTCTCATGTTTTTCAATCATGGTATAAATTTCCCCAAGAGGGGGGATTCCAACGCGTATAGCCTCAATACTCTGTCTGGAGTCCTACATAAGACACTACTGGACACGATGGATTCCATTGCGTATTCTGAATGACAGTAGAAAAATGGAGTCATATCCTCTATTGTGGACAAAGAGGGTGTACACAGTCAACCATGGTTATCATGAGGCCAAGTCGAGCCAAGTCGCTTGAGTACCTTGAAGAAGACTAGTTGACAAGTCGCCCGACTAGTCGTAACAAGTCGACAAGTCTTTCATATACATATATTTATTAGATGTAATATGTAATGTAACTAAACACACATCAATTTCATAGTTTAAATCAAAAGTAATAGAGATAATTCTGTTTTTATTTGAGTCGCTGGACGGAGAAGACGGAGGGAGAACATCCTGAGTCGCCGCCTGAGGTCTCGTATCGAGTGTTTATGGAAAAAGGATGGTATATGCACAAGTTTTATGTGTTTAAACCTTTTTTTTTTTTAAATTTCAGAACCGGGTTTTCTTGTCGGGTTCCGGACAAACCCATCAGCGTCCCAACCCATAAGTCGTTGATCGAATTTTTCTAGAATATCGACTTGTCGACTAGTCGATGACTAGTCTTCGACTAGTCGTCTTCGTGATAACCATGCAGTCAGCTCCTCCCAATGCCTCTTCATGTACCCAAAATATGCAGTACCAGTCATGGAACCCTAAAATATTACTTAGCTCCCTTTGCAACTCATAGATACGGCAAAATTGTTTGTGGTATTACATCTCTGACGGAGCAGCACACAAACGATCAACAGTCTCATGGATGGAAGGCAAAAATCTCATAAAGATCCAGTTCCATCGAGTTAAACAATCAAGTACAGTAACTCTTATATGTCATAGGGGGACAAGGAATCTATTTGCAAACAAGCCAATCAATTCTCTCATTGGCTCAGAAATGTACGCGAGAAGAGGTAAAGCTACTAAAAAGTCGCAATACCCTATAATGAGTATGTACTCTTGGTTGACGAAGATGAAGGTTCCTTATCCTTAGACAAGATGAAGGGTCATGGAAGCACTGAGAAAGAAAGAATGTCTGTCAGAAACGACAGCGGATCGAACTGGAAGTCGTCGGAAAACGACAAGAGATCTCCTGGAAGTTGCCGGAAAACAGTGATGGATTGTTGGAACCCTACCGGAAAACAGATGGGCGGCGAAGAGGGTGCCCAGAATTGGCCGAGGACCGGGAAGGTCGATGGTAATACTTACCAGAAAGGCCAAGATATCATAGGATGATGGCCGGATCGACCGGTGGTGTTGGGGGAAAGATGGTGGCCTGTGGTGGCTCGGATTAGGTTATTTTGGGTTGTTCTCAGTTATTCTAGAAAAATAACACTGATACCATGTAGATAATAGAGAGGGAATAAAACATTATTGATGATGATCTAAACTATTCCAAACCCCTACTTATAAAGACGGAGGTCAAAAGTAAGTAACCGTAGTTGGGCAAGATGTAGGTAAAGTAACCTAAGCCTACTCTATATGGTCACTGGGAACTGTGTTAGTGTGTTTATTTTGTTACAACATTTTTGTTTTGCCATGGTCTGATTACACTAGTCCAAGAAAAGCACTGAACATTAATTCCAATTTGCAGGACAGTTTTTTCGCTAGCTTTGTATTAGGTTGGAGTGTGACCACTGTTTCTGGGGTCGTTGCGTACCCATTTGACACTTTACGGCGAAGAATGATGCTTACCTCTGGACAACCAGTGAAGTATAGCAGCGCCATGCATGCGTTCCTTGAAATTATTCGAATTGAAGGTTTTGCGGCTTTGTTTAGAGGAGTCTCAGCTAACATGTTACTTGGTGTGGCTGGGGCTGGAGTACTTGCTGGATATGATCAACTGTACAGAATTGTATACACACCTCATTATAGTTTTAGCTAGCAGAAAGCTTTCAAATGAGTCCACATTTGAGTACTCTTGTAATATTTGTTTATCAATGTTGATGCTGATCGATAAGGTTTAATTGTTTTTAAAAGCTCATATAAAGACAAAGACCTTTGTACTCGTGTTAACAACAGAAAAGAAAAGGTGAAGACTGCTCACGAGAATATTGGGATGTATGTATTCCACAGAACTCAGTTATGGAAACAGGAATTTGTGCCAGACACGGAAGTTATTGTCTAGCAAAGTAAGTGGTTGTTGGATACAGCTTTCGGCTGAAAAACCAGTGGAACTTGGTTCTTGGTCTGATTGGAAATAGGCATTGGTGTGGTTGTATACATTTGATAAATTGGCTTGTTCATGCTCAAGTATATATGAATATGATTGATTAAATGGAGAAATAAGTATTTTATTATCTTTACAGTTATATTATGCAAATGAATATTCGCTCCGTTGTGTTATTATGGATTTTAACAATAGATTGCTGTAACAAGAGAAGGGGAGCCTTGGTGCACCGATTGAGGTGTTTCCATGTGAACTTGATGTTACAGTCCTGGAAGCAGCCTCTTGCATTTATGCAGGGTAAGGTTTGCCTACATTTCACTCTCGTGGTGGGGACATTTTCCCAGACTGTCGCCGTGCGGGGATGCTTTGTGCACCGGGCTCCCCTTGTTGTAGCAAGAATTTTGAATAGTAAACCTTCTGTTGTGTTGTAATTATACTGATAGCAAGAATTTTGAATAGCAAGAATTTGACTTGAGGGCTATGTTATTGTGAGAAAGACATATATTTTTTTTTTCTGTATCGTTTTTGGCAGTACAGGATTCTTCACTTGGGGAAGAGGATCCAATGTTGGTTAGAAAGCTTTTAGATATGAAAATGGCGCAAGTGTGCTGCTTGTACATGGTAACCTTATCATGTAACAATTATTTCGGTTTCTTAGAACAAGGTGTAACAAGCACGTGCTTAGAGCACTTGCACGGTCATCTCTTTGCTTTTTGCATTGTCTTAAAATTGATCTCCCTTACTTTTTGCAGTGTATAGGCTTGATAGGATGTGCACGAAGCTTGGCATAGGGTACAAGGTTTCATGGTTTTTGTTCACAAAAAATGCAGTATTATAGATCAATGGTATCGTCTTTGTCTTTTGTGTTTTATACAGTTGGTTTCCTTGTAAAGGTATTGCACATGGTAATACATGCTTTCTGTTTTTGTTTTGGCGAACACCTCATATGCTCGTGAAAGCTCAAATGGTTTAACGTAAATGATATTGCTAAGCCAGAAGTAAATGTTCTTGTGATCTTTTGTGGTGATCAATATCCTCCCTAGTTCTTGTTCATCCTTTGCATGGCAATTGTCATGCAATTAGCATTCTGGATACAGCAATCAACGACCTTGTTACGAGTTTTTTTTTTTTGCTTGTCCAAATCATCTGAAGGCGCTTTAAAACCAGCAGTGACACCATAAATCGCTTTGCTGCTTCCACAATAATTGCTCCTTTTTCTTTTTCTTCTCGGACTGCCATCTCAACATACACCTCTCCTGTGAAAGAATCATCAGTTAGTTATGCATTGTATAGTAAGTTTATTGCCAAAAAAATGCCCTCAAGGTTTTGTCTAACAAACAAAAAAATATATTTCAAATTGCAAATATCTCATAGTTTTTTGTTTTTTTGGATATTATGTGCTCAACCCGGGGGGTATTTTTCAAGAAAATACATACCTCCAGGGAGGCGTGTGTAATATCATGAGGCAGTAATTGAAAATTTGAAACATAGTTGGATTTTTTCATAAATTTGATATACCCAATTGCAGTGGTTGACTTTGTGATTATTCCTTGTTCATACAAATACTTGATTCACTAAACAGAATGATGAACCTTTATATGCTTGCTAGTTTGATTTAGATGATGTTTATTACTCTTGCGGTTTGTTGTAAATTTTAATTTTAGTTTCTGCTCACCTAGGGCCTTTCAGTTGACACATTTTTTGTGGAGCTTAGGGGATTGTATGCCCCTTGAAGGATTTCCCCGTTGGTTTTTCCATTTAGCATTTTGTAAAACAATCCCATTTTTTGTGGAGCTTAGGGGATTTACCTTGTTTGGCAACATGTAAAAGAATGATGACCACCGCGCCTACTCGAGAGCCCCTTTAGCGGCAGTACTGGTATCAACCACAACCATGACTATTCCCACTTTCAGAGTCGGGCGAGTAATTGAGGCTGAATTCATTGGTTTCATGTGAAAGCTCATAGCTTCTTCTGCTTTAATGAAACATGATGTTTTCTTGTATTGCTGAGAAGGTGCAGGGACTCGGACAAGAGAATGGACACGGACACAAATGCGTGTGGCAGTATGACTCATGCACCACCAGCCTGGCATTTCTATTGGAGATATTTTCTTTGCTTCCGTTTGTCTTTTTTCTCTTGTTTTCTAAGGTGCTCCTTTGTAAAGTGCCTACCATGAAACACCTATTCTTCGAATGTGCAGTCTCGCACAAGATTTGGATGGAATTCTTCAAATGGATCAGAATGTCATTAGTTCTTGATTCCAACCCTCTACTTAATTGCCATCACAGTTGTATTTTCTGAGGGAAGGAAGGTAAAATTGCTGCTTCTATATGGCTTTGTGTGGTATTGGTGATTGGAAAATTGAAATGCTAAGTTTTTTTGATATGGATGAGGTTAAGAATGGACTTTGGAGTTGGTTCTTTGTAAAGAGTGTGAGATGCATGATTTTTTTCCGTTTAATGATTGGCTATTGAACCCTAGATTAGTACTAGGATGTTGATGATGTATTCGTTCAATTGGTGTGTTTTGAGGGTATACCTTATACCCTAATTAAAGGGGATTCTCTGTTTTTCTGATTAAAAAGAAATAGTAAACTGGTTGTTGAAATAAATGTAAATGCTATCTTAGTTAAAATTGTTGGTTCTGTAAATTTCCAACAATGTAATTACAAATAAAGGTAATCTATTACAATTTTAGTAAATTAGAAAATTGAATAAAAAATACAATTTAGCAAAGGCGAGAAAAACTATTTTCGTAAGATAATTTTGTCCTGTATAAGAGCAGAAGGCTCAGGCAAGATGTCCTTGAGATACAACTGTTATGTTTCTGAGTTAGGTGTTCTCCAACTCAGAATTTCGACGAACGTTCCAGTGTTGGAAACTAGGCACGAAAAGTAAAAAGGAATTATGTTGCAATATGTGGTATGCTTGTATTTCGTTCTATGCTGTGGTACGAAATGAAATGCATAAGACTCCATTTTATAGGGTCTAAACACCATTCCATCAGGTGGGGAGTAATTGCAGATTAAAGTGCCATTAATTCTCTTTAATACTTCAGCTGAAAGGTTACCTCCATAAATAGTCTCATTTAATTCATCGAGACATCTTCACATGGCCTTTCCGGAATCGGTAAAGATGTGTATTGTAATACCCGTACTTTTTATTAACTGTTTGACCTTGTCGTTCTTCCTATTTTGTCGCTCTGTAAACTCTTTGTGATGTTGTCGATATTGTTATAGAGTCTCGTACCTTGTTTGGATCATGAACGTGTTATTTAGACCTTGCGGAAGTGTTCTGGGTCAGAGAAATAGCGCACGCTAGGCCTAGGCTAACGCACGCTAATTCTTCTTAAGTAGCGCACGCTAGCTTTGAGCCGTAGCGCGCGCTAAGGGACCAGCCAGGTCAGAACCTGTAACTCATCCTGCTCTCTGGACTAGCAATTAGCGCATGCTAGAAGTTAGCTAGCGCACGCTATTCATGGTCAGTAGCGCGCGCTAATACGTCCGTAGCGCACGCTAACGGGCTGGGTCGGCAGAGGCAGTGAAGTTGTCAGGTTGTCTGGACTATCAGTTAACGTACGCTAGGTTTCGGATAGCGCACGCTATAAGTGCTGCGTAGTGCACGCTAAGCTATCACGGTAGCGCACGCTAAGACTCGAGCAGGGCTGAGGACAGTAGGTTTAGGACTCAAATTTCTGGACACCATTTTCTAGGTAGCGCACGCTAATTTTCGGCTAGCGCACGCTAAATGAAGGCGGTTAGCGCACGCAACAATATACTTAACGCACGCTAACGGGGCCGACAGAAGCCACTGGACTACCCGATGACCCCGCTAGCGCACGATAATATTAGAGGCGTAGCGTGCGCTAGACTGGGCGAGTATATATTGGACAGTTGACTTCCATTTCGTCATTTTTCTCATTCTTCTCACTTTTCCGATCAGGAGCAGCGGGTTTCGGCGATTTGGAGAGTTAGGAGGCGATCCTTCTTCAGATATCAACATCCTTGGTTGGAGAACAAGGATTTCATAACATCTAATCCATTCCATCTTCCAAATCAAGGTAAAAATCCTTAGAACCCTAATTTTTGGGAATTTTGGGGTTTTTCTTAGATTCGTCCGATTTATCCGTTTTGAAATTGAGAATCTTGAGATGATGATGCATCTATCCTGTATACACGTTTTTCCTACGATTTTACAGATTGGTTTGTGCCGTGTTCGGACTTGTGAGGGTTTGGGTGATTTTCCAACCTCTAGTTGTTTACCCTTGTATTTTCGTGAATCGTAGACGGGTTTCGGGAGTTTCTTCTTGAATTATGAGTATGGATTTTTGATTATCATATCCCTTACGATTCGCTTAGGTTCCGGAAGTGCGTTCTTGGACCTACCGAACTACTCTTTTCCGTTCGATTTCTCGATGTCTCAAAGGCAAGTATATATTTATGATTGTACGTTCTCGACTTTGAAAGTAAGATATATGAATAGCATGTTTAATTATATCCACTCTGGGATGGGCCGACGGGTCCTCTGAGGGTTTCGTAGCCTCTGGTGCGATTCCATGGATCATATGAGTTAACCACTCTGGGATGGACCGACGAGTCCTCTGAGGGTTCCGTAGCCTTTGGTGCAGTTCCACGGTTGATCATGTATGTATTGATGTGATGCTATGAGATTTAGTTATTCCGGAATACTAGTCTTGAAATGATGAATTGACGGTTACTTCTACTTTATTGTCGAGGAGTATTGTATTTCATATTCGATATACTTGCACTAGCTATTCGACGGCCAACCCTTTTTATGGGGGAAATACTTTTTATGTATTTCAGGTTCCAGGGGAGCGGGCAGGCAGGTATCGGGTCGGCATGAAGATGATGGGCAAGCGTGAAACTGTGATCTTCGGTTGTATTCCGTGTCCCTCCATTCAGTGTTGTTGTACTGGAATGGATATTGAATACTCGAGTATTGGTTTTCGGTTTCCTTGATGTTCCGACCTGCGTTGCCGAAGTATTGCTTTGTGTTGTGATGTATTTGGATACATTGATTATGGTTTGAATACCCTTTGTATTATTCTTCATTTCATTGTGTTTAGACCCTCTCGATCAAAATTTATAGTTCCGCGTATGTTTAGCCTTGTGGTCCCATGGCGGGGATCACGGCATTGTAATATGCCCTGAATAACTTGGGGGTGTTACATGTATACTCCCGGCTTGAACGAACTCTTCGCAATATGGCACGTCACACACTTAGTAATTATGTCATTCACATCCCCCTGCATCTTTGGCCAATAAAAATGTTCCTTAAGTACCTCAAATGTCTTAGCCGAACCAAAGTGGCCAGCCAAGCCTCCCCCGTGAGCTTCCCGAACCAACAATTCCCGAACCGTGTGTTTGGGCAAGCAAAGACGATTTCCTTTGAAGAGGAAGCCTTCCTGTATCGTAAATTCTCCAAACGGACCAGATTTGCAAAGAGTGAAAGTCTCACCAAAATCCGCATCACCGCCATAATATTCTTTCACCGTCTCGAACCCAAGCAAACGAACATCAAGAGTAGAGAGCAAGGCATACCGCCTAGACAATGCATCCACTACGATGTTGCTCTTGCCATCCTTATACTTCGATGAAAAGTGAAATGATTGTAAGAATTCCACCCACTTAGCATGCCTCAGACTTAACTTGTGTTGCCCATTAATATACTTTAATGACTCATGGTCCGAATGTAGGATGAAATGCTTCAGCCGAAGATAGTGACTCCAATGATCTAGGGCCCTGACAATAGCATAGAACTCCTTTTCGTATGTACAATAATTGAGAGGAGCACCATTTAACTTTTCTGAAAAATAAGCAATAGGACGCTTTCCTTAAATGAGAACCGCTCCAATGCCAACTCCGCTAGCATCGCACTCTACTTCGAACGGTTGTGAAAAATAGGGTAATGCCAAGATTGGTGCTTCACATAACTTTGTTTTCAAATTTTCGAACGACTCCTGGGCAACCCTGCTCCAATTAAACGTACCTTTCTTCAAACATTCCGTTATTGGGCTTGTAATGGTGCTGAAATCTCGAATGAATCTTCGGTAGCATGAAGCAAGTCCGTCGAATGACCTAACTTCCGTCACTCTAGCGGGAATCGGCCATGACTTAATTGCTTCGATCTTGGTTTGATCAACCGACACTCCGTCCTTCGAAATGATATAGCCAAGAAAGACTATACTTTCGACTAAGAATGCGCACTTCTCCCTTTTTCCATACAGCCTTTGGTCCCTAAGGGTCTCGAAGACTTGCCTTAAGTGTCCGAAATGTTCTTGCAACGATCGGCTATAAATCAAAATGTCATCCAAGTATATAACTACAAATTTCCCCAAAAATGGCTTAAGTACCTCATTCATCAAACGCATGAAAGTACTCGGCGCATTTGTAAGCCCGAACGGCATAAAGGTCCATTCATACAGCCCGTGTTTAGTTTTAAAGGCCGTCTTCCACTCATCTCCTTCTCGCATCCGGATTTGGTGATAACCACTTCGTAAGTCAACCTTTGAAAAGATCACGGATCCGTGTAATTCGTCCAACATGTCATCAAGTCTCGGAATCGGGAATCGATACTTGATGGTTATGTTATTCATGGCTCGACTGTCAATACACATTCGCCAAGATCCGTCCTTCTTAGGAACAAGTAAAACCGGAACCGCACAAGGGCTTAGACTTTCTCGAACATACCCGCGGTTCATTAGTTCTTCGATTTGTTTTTGTAATTCCTTCGTCTCCTTGGGATTACATTTATAGGCAGCTTTGTTTGAGAGCGACACACCCGGTATGAGATCGATCTGATGTTCAATCCCACGAATAGGTGGCAAACCCGACGGCAATTCTTTGGGAAAAAGATCCGCAAATTCGTGCAATAAAGCATCCATCTTTTCGTCGTTCCGCACAACTATGTTATCGTTCCGTGTCTCCTTTAAAATCAACAAGTACACGCACTCACCATCATCAATAGCATGTTCCACCTCTTTCTCACTAGCAAACATAGTGAGTTTTGGTTTTTCCATTTGGCTAGAACTCATCGAACGAATGGCTTAAGGTGCCATTGGTTTAAGCATGATCTTCTTGCCTTTATCCTGTAATTCATATTCGTTACTTCTTCCTCGATGTAAAACATCTCTATCAAATAGCCATGGTCATCCCAAGAGTATATGGCATGCATCCATCGGGAGTACATCACATAATACGTCGTCACCATATGAACCCATAGTTAAACCGACCCGTACTTGTTTCGAGACTTTCACTTTACTCCCATCATCGAGCCAATGTAACGCATATGGTTTTGGATGAGTAGTAGTGATGAGTCCGAGCTTCGTCACCATCTCGCTTGAAGCTACATTAGTACTACTTCCCCCATCGATTATCAAACTACACCATTTGTCTTTGATTTGACACTTGGTGTGGAATATTTGGTCTCGTTGTTCCGTACCCCTCGAAACTATTTTGACTTGCAAAGTGCGAAGGACTAGACTCGTATCATAATCTGGAGCATCATAAGACTCGCACTCCTCTTCTTCTTCGGCGTCCATGTTAAACACGTCAGCGAGCCTTTCTCTTTCGTCCTCGACTAGCAATTCTTCCCGGACCTCAAGAGCCTCCCTTAGTGTCACCACCCGTTTGTTCGGACACGCATTTTGGTAATGACCGAATCCTTGACACTTGAAACATTGTACCTTCGCCAAACTCATTTCTGCGGGTATGTAGGGAGCCTTAGGAGCCGTAATAGGGGTAGGAGTTGGTACAATCGTTTTAGTAGAACCGATACTTGGGTTTCCAAATTTGGATGGAAACTCGGTTTTATACAACTTCATTTTGTTTTGAGCTTCCAACTTCACACATAGTCCACATAATGTATCGAAGTCTTCGTATGGGTATAATTCCACCGAGTTAGCTATGCTTCGGTTCAAGCCGCACAAGAAACGTGACATCTTCTGCTCCTTATTCTCCTCTATTTCTCCCATTAAGGTCGGATTCTCAAACTCGTCAATGTATTCACTGACACTCAACTTTCCTTGCATGAGGTCGGCAATCTTCCGGTACAAGGACAACCGGTGTGATGTTGGTACATATCTTTTACGAAGTTTTCTTTTTAATGAATCTCACGAATGGATCTTTTCTTTCCCCGCACGAGCTCTTCGTGTTTTAACTCATTCGTACCAAAGTGAAGCGCCTTTACCCAACTTGAGAATTGCATACTTGCACCGTTTCTTATCGTCGAGGTCTTTAAACTCGAACATGCGGTCAATTTTACGTTCCCATTACAAGTAAACTTCATGGTCTGTCCCGCCAATAAACTCCGAAAGCTCGTTAACCTTGAACTCTTCAACATGGCTTGAGGGTCGTTCATAGTCACCACGCCTAGGTTGCCAACGCTGGTCGCGTTGTTCTGGTATGTCACACAATGAGTCGCGAAGTCTTGCTAAGAAATCAGCATCGTTGAGATCCATAATGCCAAAGGTCAAGAACTTGGGCTCCGATGCCACTTATGATGAGAATTCTCTATCGGTACAGTGGAGGGTTGTTTTGACGAGCGGAAGTGAATAACACTTAGTCAAAAGGAATCGAACAGTACAGTTGGGAACTGACAGGAACTGATAGCAACAGTTCGATACAGCAGCAATAACAGCACGTGTCAAGACAGGAACTGGCCGAGTGGAAATGACTCGGAACAGGCAACTCCAAACAGCGGCACTTGAAAACAGCAGGTTTCGGTCGGATGCCAATGGAAACAGGAAGCAAGCTTCGGACAATCGAACAACAATTGATGTGAACTCCCGATCAAGTATAATCCTGTATCGAAAGCAAGCGGAATATCGAAACAGAAAAAGAAATAGTTGTTTTATCAAACTAGACCTATAATTCGATAAGGTGATTTCTTCTCAAGACCTATTGAGAATCGATCAGATTAAGAATTGAAAACGCGTCGAATAATAACCAAATTTTTGGAAGGAAACTCGTCCAACACACTAATACACAATGTATTTTTTTGATGATTTAATAATGTCTTCAATACAACTCAAATATGACTACTTATAGGTAAGAGTAGCCTGACAAGATTACTTAAACTATTACAAGATAAGACCACATGATCTTAAAATAAAGGAAAAGATAATAAAAAGACGCCACTTGCAAACAAAAGGAATAAAAGATGGATTTTGTCTCTAAGGTGATAGCCGTACTTCACATGCAGGCCGAGAATCCTGCCTCCTTTATTATAAAGAAAGGGATGAAATCTTTATTATTTTATCTTCACCACTTGGACCCCCAAATGATGCAAGTTGCCATGTTTAAGTTATTCCATGTTCGATCACCAAGGTTACTCCAGGTCTCGTATCCGTTTTCTCGCCTAAAGTATGTAGGAGTATGTTCAAGGTGTTTTACATCAATCCTCACTTCGTCTTGTTCGCTTGGACTAGTTGGTTTTGTATCAGTAACACTCATGTGTTAGCGTACGTAAGTACTTCTTACGAATGTTAACTTTGCCAGTATCGTACGTTATGTAAAATGCAGATTATAAAATACATGTCTTGTCTTTCATTTTTGCACGAACCAAACTCGAGTATCCTCCCAGGAAATCATTCCTCTGCCTTCCTAAGTTGATTTTACCCCCTTCCATCTTGTTTTGGAGCTTCGTAACTTGGATAGAAGCTTAGTGATTGGAGGATTGGAGAGTGTTCTTGAGGTCTTCAGAGTTGTTATTCATTTTCAAGGGACTGCTTGTCTAAATTGTGTTAATTCCTAATGATAATGATACTTGTGATGATTATTTCATATGATGTAAACTAATCAAGTATAACATATTGATTATGAAGATTATGGACAATCAGTGAAGAATATGATGTTATTATCTATTACTTCTTGAATTGATGAAATGATGAAAGATAACTTGGTTATTATTGTTGATTCTTTGGAAGATGTGATAAGAACCAGATGATTATAAGTTATAATTAAGCATGCTCTTAATGCTTAGACATTTCTAGATGATATAATCATATTTTGGAGACAATCCTTATGATTTTGATATACTCAAGATAAACTTGATGAATTGATGAAAGTATGATTGTCTAGAACATCACGATCGAATGTAGATATTATTCTTAAGAGGATTATGACAATATAAGATGACATTAACATACCGAGATGAATAATTGGAGTTGTTATTAATAAATTCTTATTCAATATAATAACAAGAATATTAAAGAACATCTGTATGGTAATTCGATCATAGAAATGATTTGAGGGTATTAAAGTTCATGAATTAGGACTTTAATGCTTATTGGGATAGTTGAACTATTCGGGTAAAATTACGGGTGTCGTTTCCTATGAATTCGATATCGATATTGCATGAATGTGTTGTTGAATGAGTTATATTTCATTCAAGGTTGCTTGTTCGAGTGAGTGTTGTTAGTCAGGGAAACCGTCCGTTCGTTCGAAGAAGGGCTATTTTTGTCTACGGAATTGAGGCAAGTTATCTTGCTTGGTTATAATGATGATTTAATTCTTGTGAACGTTATACGTTTCATGTATATGTAATGCTTTATGAATCTATGATTTATAATGTGGTATTGTTTTTTATCGTGTTACAGTTTCATTGTGGGATTGTATTCCCAAGTTCACCACTTTTGTATCGTTGGTCTCGTTGATCATTATTGTCATTTCAGTGAGTTTCTTGATTCTTGGTTGGATGTGTGATTTATTGAGTTTCGTTGTCATGTTGTATAGTGACATATCTGGAGTCATATCTGCGTGCCGATTGGTTATGTGTAGAATTTTTAGCCAGGCACATGTAGTCATGCGTTGATGTTTCCGTATTGGACTGTGTATACGAGATGTAGTTGGTTAGGCTAATTAGGTACATTGTCCCACGTATATCCTGGATTCCATATACGGGGTGGACATGTGCACAGACACATTTTTGGATCAGGATTACTGTGATGTCCGTCTTGAGCCATGTTGATTGGTCATTCATATTCCATGTATGATTGGGTATGTCCGACGGTTTGTGACTGGTTGTTCATACGCCCGAGGGGTATGTTCAATAGTCTGGTTGTTTCCTTGAGATCCACTATATGTGAATTGTATAATGTCTTGAGAATTATTATCATGTATATCTGACCCTATGGTTTGGGCGAAATACTTGTGTTGTATTTTAGGTCGAGGCAAGGCAAAGGCACGGGAAGAGCATGGTGACGGCGAAGGGTTTGAAGGATACTAGTTCGGGGGCCCGAAGTCGTTTGTTGTTCGGTTATGCTTAAAACCGTGTAGTACCACTTTTCCGTTTTATATGAACTCTTGGTTGTATTATTATTTTGAGTATGTTACATCTTCATATAGTTTATAATGGTATTGGATCCTGTGTATTGTAAGGCTATTAGCCGTACGATGTGTAAATTCCTGATCGGGGTAATGATTATTATCTTGTGGTCGGTGCCACAAATTATGATATGATTAATTTATGTTTTGGTATCGCCTGGTGAGTCCCAGTGTGGGGTCCATGGCATTGTAATAGCCGCAATATTTGGGGTGCTACAGAAGATGGTATCGGAGAGTCGTTTCTCTTTAATAGTCGTTGTAGATTGAACTAGTATCAAGAAACCTTCACGTCATGTGTGACCTGTGCAAGCGCCTGATCCTACGAGCCAAATATGGTATGTTACTTATGTGCCATGAATTAATTACTGGCAAGATGTTAATGGCGGAATTGATCTTTTGTTGATCTTGATATTTCGAGGGATCTGTGGCAGAATTGATCTTATTGATATTCCGAGTAAAATTTTGGATTAATTATGTGATTGAATTTGTTTTGACTTGGTATCGATATGATATTTTGTGTAGCACTCGTGGTGCAGATACTTCATGATGAACTATTTTCTTGAATATGTAGTTTCATTGTTGCTATTAACTTAGCGTAAATTTGTGATTGGCGGTAAAGGCGGTCATGAACTGTGCTTATGATTATTGTTTTATTCTTTCAGTATGGATAGAAATTTTAGAGGCCGTGGTAGAGGGGGTCGAGGCTGCGGAAAGGGCCGAATTCCGAGGCCACGAGCCAATACACGTTCGAACGTGGAGCAAAGCTCAACAAGTAGTGATTCGCCTACTGGGAACCAATCACACTACACCGAACGGCATGAGGGTGCGCACGTCGATCCTTACGTTATTATGTAGGGCATGATGACCCAGATGGGTCAAGTGATGGAAACTATGCAGAGAGCTGCTATTACTGGCCAACAGCAGGGACCTCAGCCACCGCCTCCGGTGCATGGCGGAACCGTGAGTCGGAATATTAGTGACATCTATCATCAACAACCTCCGACTTTTGAAGGTTCCTATGAGCCTGTTGATATTTTACACTAGATCGAGCACTTCGATAAGCTGTTCGAGATGGTTGAATGTCCGGAAGAGAATCAAGTCTCCGTGGTGGCTTAGTACCTTAGTAAGAGCGCCATACATGGTGGCTTTCGGTGAGACCAGCCGATGGCGTGTGCAATTGAGAGGAATTCAAGAACCTCATGTTGGACCGTTATTATCCAGCTCCACTCCATGAGGCCAAGCTATCAGAGTTGATGAACCCAGACCCGTCTGAGGATGATGATATGTTATCAATTGCCGAGAAATTCCAGGCGCTTCTTCTGTTCACCTCGTCGATTGTTCGAACGGAAGCTGATCAGATCAAGTATTTTCTTAAAAGGCTAAAACCCCGGATGAGAATGCAGTTACTTAATCACCACTGCACGACTCTACCGGAATTCATCAAGAGAGCTCTTGAGTACGAACTTACCGCGAGTGAGATTTCCAAGAAGCAGCCGCAATCCACTAATAAGATATCAAGGAACCAGACCCAGGCTGATAGTTATTGGGGAACGTTCAAGAAGCCCTATTCCGTACCAACTTTTTCTGAGCGGCCACCTGTGGCGTCAAAACCAACAGGTTCGTATTCCCGAGCATCCAGCTCGTCTATTATATGTTTTAACTATGGAGATCAGGGGCACATCAGCTCCAAGTGTCCGAAGCCGGTTGTGTCATGCCATATATGTGGGATTACTGGGCATCGTGCTTGTTTTTGCAGAGGTGGGATGGGACGTACTCCAGTAGCCTCTCATGCTCTAGTTCATACTTCAGTTCAGGACAGGGCACCTCCGTCTGCCTCCCACCAGACTACAGGGGCAAATAGAGGAATGGGCCGTGGAAGTCAAGCTGGTACATCTGGTATCGGAGCTGCAAAACCCAGAATCTATGAAATGAAGAAGGCCGACGATTCCGAAGCTAACATGATCACAGGTACACTTGAGATCCACTCTCAGACTGTATGTGTTCTTTTTTATACTGGTGCTTCGCACTCCTTTATATCTGCTTCTTGTTTGAGTCGTTTGCAATTAGATCATGTTATCGATTGTGAACCTTACGTGATTGGTCCACCCGATGGTAGAAGAATTGTTGGGAATCGCGAAGTTCAGAACTGTCCGATTCGTATGAACGACCGCGAATGGTTGTCAGACTTGATTGTGGTCGATTTACCTAAAGATGATGTAATCTTGGGTATCGATTGGATGGATCGCCATGATGCCATACTTAACGTCACTAGTACAAATCTGGGATTTCGTCACACATGCTGTTTTTTGAACGGCCATTTAGTCAGATATTTATGTGACTTACCAGAATAAAATAAACAACCACACTTGATTCGACTTGTGTGACCATTTCGGAATTTCATTGTCACACATTTGAATATTTATGTGACTAGAGGTAACTGGTATTTTTTTTTTTGATTATTTAGTCACTTATAATTTGGGACGTGTGACAGATACAAATAAGTTTGAAACATTAGTCACACTATCTATATATATATATGTGACAAATATATGTCACACAATTGAACAGTGTGACCAAAATCCATATATGGTCACATGAAGTAATTATGTATGTGGCTAAATCATATAGTCAAGTTTGTCACACATTATTTAAAAGTGACTACTATTTTTTGCTGAATATTTAGCCAAATATGAATTTGAAATGTGTGACAACTGAAAAGTAAGTTTGAAGCATTAGTCACAATATGCATTTAAAAGTGACAAATATATATCACACACTTGAACAGTGTGACCAAATGTCATATATGGTCACACTAAACCATAGACATACATGATTAAGTGTAACCAAAATTCGATACATATGGTCACGTAAGTTAATATGTGTGTCGATAAGAATCATCTCGAACGAACTCTAGTTACTCGACAAAAGCTCAAATCATTTACGCCTTACCCTTACCTATTTTACTTAAACAAAAAAAACCTATCTTTTCCCCAAAATTTCAATCTACGGCTCAAGATCCCGTCCCTTTTTCCCCCAAAATCAAAACTTTGATCATTATCAAAAACAGATAGTCAGATCTATCTTCTCTCTCTCTCCAACAATTCATCCCTTCTCCTTCTCTCTAGAACCGAATCACACCACCGCCACACTTCACCGCCTTATCTCGCCGTCGCTCCACCAACCATCGCTCCTCCACGCCATCACCATCATCAAGACAAGGGAGGCAAGGGCTGAGTTTGTTTGCTTCGAGATAACTACCACATCCACCACCATCATAGTTGAGACACCATCACCCTCATCGCACCTATCCTATGCTCATCATGGGTATGCTCAAACACATATTTAATTTACATTTTCTTAAATGTATAATCGAATATAAAATGATTTATATTGATTTTCGTGGATTAAAACTAGCCTAAAACATGTTTTTGATTATAAATTCGTCTGGTGGTAATTGTTTATGTTGTTTGATTTAATTATTTTGCAAATGGATCGGGTCAAGAAACCCGTATGGGTTTGGGTCGAGCCTGTTTGGTCCCGGTTTTGGATTGGATTTGCTTATTGTCTATGCATATAGCTCATTTGGTTCTTAATAAGCTGAGCTTATTTGAGTCAAATTTTGGTATTGTGATTGGTTTCGGTTTACAAGAGAATGATATAGAAGATGGTTCATATACAAGTCGCAGCATGAAATTATATTGGTTTTCTGTCTTGCTTTGTTCCTAGAATTTGATCACTTGCATATGGAGGTTCAGCAAAACAGTTTGACCTTGTTACATGATTACTAAATAATTATTTTAATTTTCTGGGGCAGGTATTGCTTCGAGATCCTTCAGATGATAATGTGATAACAGTTGTTGAGGAACTACGGAGGAGATTGCCTGTTATAAATGCAAATCAAGTCAGAATGATGTTGAAACTGGCAAAGAACATGGTATAGTATTGTATTTAAATTCTACCTTAGTTTCTGTTTGTGCAAAATTTCAGTTTCAGTTTTATATTTTTTTTTGTATTTCTTGGGTTTTGAAAGAAATAGCTTCTTTTCTGTTGCTCAAGCATCTTTATTTTCTGGCTGCTTAATAATGCATGCAGAGTCTCTATTTGAATTCCGAGCACTAGAGGTTTTCCAGAGGCGATTTGCAGCTTTCATGCCGCTCGTCCGATAGAACTAGAAACTGATGCTTACCCGACATTGGATGAGCTTACATCTAAGGTACTTATTTTTCTGGGAAACTATTAGGTGATAATATTCTTGTTTCCATATGCTCAATCATATGATTTTGTTGTTTTCATTATTGAAAGCCATATGAAGCATTCTGTGAAATGACCTGAGACTGCATATGACTTGATTGTTCGTGCATCATATGCTGCTTCGTATCTTATTGAATTTGTATTGATACTTTTGTATATCATGGCTGTTCTGATTGGTAGATTAGTAGCCGTAACTTGGATCGGGTTCGTAAAATGAAAAGTGCAATACAAGGCTGACTGCTCGTGTTCAAAAGGTATTTATGATGCTTGTTACACGCATTATATAGATACATTCATCTGTCCTCAAATTAAGAACCTTTTAGCTTCAATATAACATGTAAGTTTGTTTAGGGTGTCTACATGGTAGTTATACTTGCTAACCTGTTGTATAGGTCTCATAGTTGTGATATGTTCTCAAAAGCTTAGAAATATATACCAATACAAAGTGACTGTATCCTAATCAATACGCAATTTTGAAAAACAATTAATATAATAAAACTTTGATAAGTGAGAATTTATCATAAGAGTAGTCCTCAATTGCTTCTAGCTGGAATGAGAATGCATGTTTATAATTTTTACAATGGTATTCAACTCTTTTGTATGGTGTAGTTGCAAACATTTAAAGTTGTGAAAAGACTGATGCATAAACGTGTAGGTTTCATATTATCTGTGAATAACACACTTCCCATGAAATCGTTGCTGTTTTGTTATAATGGGTTAAGAAGAACTACAATAAGATGAGAAGTTATGTTCTAAATGTGAATGTACATGTTTGCTATTAGGTGTTTATTTGGTTAAGGCAAAAATATTGAGTATATAGATTGTCTAAAGAACTAAGCATGCAACTTCCGTTGTTAACAGGTTACTCAGCTATTTGCTGAATGGTACCAGATATATGAACTGCCTGGTGTGAACGATCAACTGTCTGCTCGTTTTGTTCTACAACTACAGCAAAATGGGTATTTGAAAGCATATGACACATCAGACCGCTTTTTCCATCGGCTCTTGGTAACTTTTGCTAATCTCTTAAATGCAAGCACATGCACATACACATACAAACCAAACACAGTCATCGATGGCAAGAAAAGATATTGTCTGTGCTTCTAACTTTTGTCTTTTCTAATTAAAACAGAGATGGAGAATATCCAGATGATGATATTAGTACAAAAGTTGCTACTTCCAGTGAAAGTTAGTACTTCAAGTACAAAGTTAAGTTAATAATGCTAGTGTATTAGTTACAACTGTTAGTTATAAGTTAGTACTGTTGGTTCATATAGTTAGTACTGCTTATATGATATGTATTAGTTGTTTATGGAAAAGATTACAGATACTTAGGAAAGTATTGTAAGCCGACTAGGACTACTTGGTGTATAAAAGGAGGTCCTAGGGTATAGAGTTATAACGCATTTTATATTTGGTTCAGTTATATACATTCCAATTTTATTGTATTTGAATTTGTTTTGATTTATATTTGAATTTGTTTTGATATATATTGATTTATTAAATGTGACTAAAAGATGTATATAGTCACACTTATTAACACTTTTGGTTACTGTTTGCTTAATTCATTGTGTGACTAAATATTACAAAATGCCACACAAAAAAATTCATGTGGCAATTGGATGATCAATAGTCACACAAAATACACATTTCTTCACTTTAAACAGCATATGGTCACACTTATTAACACTTTTGGCCACTTTATGCTTAATTGTATGTGAGTAAATACCCAAAACAAACATTCTTTGTGTGACTATATTACAAAAGGCCACACAAACATAATATTTATGTGGCCATTGGATGAACAATTGTCACACAAAATACACTTTTACTTCACTTTAAACACCATATGGTCAGACTTATTAACACTTTTGGACACTTTATGCTAAATTGTATGTGACTAAATATACAAAAAAAACATGCTTTGTTTGCTTGTACAGTGTTTACGGTCACACTTATTAACACTTTTGGTTACTGTTAGGAAAAACAAACACCCTGTATCGATTCAGACGGGATACCCGATCCCTGTATCGATTGTTATTTGTTATTGAGAAGGTTTTGACATATATGCCAAATACAGTAAAGGAAAACTGTATCGAGGATTCAAGGATTTATCATGTATCGAAGACCTGCCTCGAATCAGCATAAGTGAAGCTCGTCAGTACAGCAAGAAGACTTGTAAAAAGATCAAGTATGGAAACTGTCTCGACATCCTAAATATAGTCGCCTTCCATACAGTTCGCAAAAAGACAAGAAAGAACACAAGTCAAGTTCCGTTGAACAAAGAAGTATTTAAATACTCAAGGATAAAGTATTTAAATAGTGTCAGTCTTCAGATCTTCAGAATCCCGCGAAATCCGGATCATGTCTTATTCCCGTTGAAGGAAATCTTATTCAAACGGACATCTCAACGGATACTTTCTTCAGAGGCTATATATATATCCTTGAAGACATTGAAGATCACTTACCCCCAAGTAACATAACTCTCAAAGCTATCAAGTTATCATCTGAGCAAACATATCTCCAAAGCATACTGCTATTAAGAACGAAAGAGATATACAGTGCTCAAACATCAAGAACAGCTATCATCAGATCGTGATATTCAAAGCTGCTGTTCTTACCTGGTTACCTAACCTTTTACCTCTGTGTAAAAACCGAGCTCTGTGTGAACTCAACAAGTTATTCTGACCTGTGTGGGACAAATAAGGACGAAGCTTTGGAACTGTGTGTGAAGAAGCTAGTCAAGAAGGAAGCTTTAACCAATCTGCGTGAACGGTTGAAAGTGATATTCTTTGTATCAATCTGTGTGAACGATACAAGGATAGGTTTGTTTATAATTACGTAGTTGTGTACGCAGTAATTATATAATAAACTTTTTACTCCTGTGTGGAGGACCAGTGGACGTAGAGGGGTTTACCTCGAACCACTTAAATTACTGTGTCATTTACCTTCAGCTTTTACTGTTTGAAATTACTGTGATATATTAAGTATACACCAAATACTTTGTTGCTGTATCCACGGCAACTAACTGTATCCAAGACTTCCGCTACGTACTCAGATTTAAATTCCATACAGTTTGTTGTTTAAACTACTTTTCCAAACTGTATCCAGTATACTTAAGTGGCCAACAAGTGGTATCGGAGCGGTTGATTCTAAAAAGAATCAGTCGTATTTCTTTTAACCGAATCAGATTCAAATCACTTATTTTCAAAACAGTTTCTTTCATTCCTATATTATCAGTATGGATACTTCTATGATTAACAAAGTCCCTATGTTCTCTATTAACGAATTTGACGATCGAGAATTAGAATGGAAGCTCATCTTGCAAAGAATGCACGAAGAGATGATTTTTGTTATACAGATGGTCCAATCAAGATTATGAAGGTCACTCCGCCAAGGATTGAGGGCCAAGCCCATGCCGAAATGCTCGAGAAGGAACGCGAGCAATGGACAACCGATGAAAGGAAGCGAGCCAATCTCGACAACGTGGCTAAGAACGCGTTATTTGTCACTCTTGACAAAGGCACGTTCAAAGGTAAAGAGCTGCAAAACGACCAAAGAAATGCAGGATAAACTCAAGTTAATTTGTGAGGGAACCGAGCTCTCAAAAGAAAACAAAATTTCAAAACTTACTCAAGAATTGAATCTTTTGAAATGAAACCAACGGAAACACTTGAGGAACTTGACCTCAGATTTACTGGTATTGTTGGTGAACTTGAAGCGTTGGGCAAGATTTACACCCAAAAGGAGAAGAACTTAAAAATTTTCAGATCTCTCCCAGCCCGATGGGACATTAAGACCACAGCTATGCGTGTATCATGTAATCTTAATGAAATATCCACTTTTGATCTCTTCTCTGACCTTAAAGCATTTGAGTATGACATTGACAGAAGAGAGAAAGCTGAAGAATCTCCTTCAAAGGTCACAGCTCTCGCTGCTGTATCGAACCGTCGACACAGCATGCCTAGCTCGTCGAAGCCCGGTCACAAGAACACTGACAGTGACGATGACATCCTGTCACAAGATGAAATGGCGCTTCTAATGCATAAGTTCAAAAAGTTCATTAAACAGTCTGGAAAGACTCCCTACAGGCCCAAACCTGTCAACAAGGTAAGTACCGAAACCTCATCTGGCGATGCTAACCTGTGCTATAACTGCAGGAAACCAGGCCATTATGCAAACAAATGTCCTCATCCCAAAGTCCAAAGGTTGCCGGAGGCCGAGCAACAAGAGCGAGATGAAAGAAGACGTGCTTGGAAAGACAAGCTCAAGGCCCTGATTGGAGAATCAGAAGCCTCCCCCACACCATCCAAATCTGCAGAATGTCTTCAGGTGGTCACTGAGAGTGATTCATCTGACGAAGAGTTCGATGATAAAGCATACATGTGCTTTATGGCCAAAGATGTTCCAGAAGGTGAAGACAGCGACGATGAGGTAAGTTCAACCTCAGTTATTCCACCTAGTGCATCTCATACTTTCGAAAATATGATGAATGAATTCAAAAACATTCAAAAGGCCCATGAGACTCTAAAAACTGAGAATATACAGCTTCAATTAACAAATCTAGAGAAAGATGAAAATGACTTCTTGAAAATAAATTATGAAAATATGTCTCTTGATTGTGAAACCAAAGAAGGTCGATTTTGAAAAACTCATGGAGAACAATCATCAACTTGCTCATGAACTAAATACGATTAAAACCCATAATGAGAGCAAGACAAATGATTTGGTTCTACTACAAACCAAAATTACAACTCTCGAGAAGCGAGAAAATGAACTTGAGACCATTCTTAAGTCTTTTGAAAAATCGTCCAAAAGAATGGAAGAAATTCGAGCACCGGGCAACATGCTCATGATAAAAGTGGCTTAGGATACGGCTCATGTTCGAATAAAGGTAAAACTAGTCTTGTGTTCGTCAAGAGTGTGGAACACATTAGAATCGGAAGATACTCCCATCCCATAAAGGAACCTCTTTGCACCGAGAAAACCGAAGGCTGCAATTCCGCCTCAACTCTATTATTCGAGACAGTGGAACCAACAACCACTCGAGGCGTAATCTACACAAGATGCTCCACAAGCATATCATCAAAGCCGATAGTCATTCGTAAAGAAGGCAAGATTCAACCGCCAAAGGCCCGCACAACAAGACACTCGATACAGTGCACCTAGGTATTGGATACAGGAGCCCGTTATCCCTCAAGACACAGATGCCGTTCAAGATCGACAACAAAGGTGGGAATCCAACTGGAGACCCAGAAGACAAGCTGTTAGGCCTAGAAAAATGGCTCCACCTCCTAGACGGCACTCGTACTGGAATAATAATAATAACCCTTATTTTTACATGCATAATAATTATCATGATTATAACAACTACGGATATGCCCCCCATAGATACCGCAATACTGTACCGAGTACATCCTACAGTAAACCAATTGCTGTCAGGAAAATCTGGGTACCTAAAGGAACTAACATATATGGACCTAAAAATCAAAGGGGACCTAAATCTACCTAATTTCTTTGTTACAGGACATTCTAGAGGAGGATACCTGGTACTTCGATAGTGGATGCTCTCGTCACATGACCGGAGACAGGAGCAAGCTATCTGATTTCGTAGAAGGTCGCGGTCCAAAAGTTCGCTTCGGTGATAAGTCTAAAGGAAGAACAAGAGTGAAAGGAAACCTACTTGTCGGAAAATTCAAGGTCACCGATGTTGCATATGTTGAAGGCTTACAGTATAATCTACTTAGTATTAGCCAGTTCTGTGATAAACAGTTCTCGGTGAAGTTCTATATAGATCGCTGTAGAGTCAAGAACACCCAAACCAAGGAACTTGTGCTTACAGGAAGCAGATTAGGTAATATGTACATTGCTGACTGGAAGCCTATGGGCTCCTCAATTCCATGTTTTGTTGCCAAAGGCACTGCAGATCTTAGCTGGCTATGGCACAAGAGGATGTCTCACGTCAACTTCAAGACGATCAACAAGCTTTCAAGACAGGGTATGGTAAGAGGTTTGCCTGATGTGTCATTCAAGAAGGACAGCGTCTGCGGACCATGCCAGAAAGGCAAGCAAATCAAGTCAACCCTGAAGAGCAAATCCTACCTTTCAACCCAAAGAGTGTTGGAAATGCTACACATGGATCTCTACGGTCCTGTAGACCCAGTAAGTTTGGTAGGTAAGAAATATTGCATGGTTGTTGTTGATGATTATTCCAGGTATGCTTGGACGATCTTTCTTAGCAAGAAGAAGGAAACAACATCAAGGCTGCCCGAGCTCCTTAGAAAGTTGCAGAATGAAAAAGCATCGAGTATCGTGTGCATTCGTTCCGACAGAGGTACTGAATTTACTAACCGTTTCATAGAACAATACTGTTCGGAGAATGGAATACAGCACGAATACTCAGCTGCCCGAACACCTCAACAAAATGGTGTTGCCGAGCGAAAGAATAGGACGTTGAAAGATGCAACAAGGACAATGATTGCCGAAAGCAAATTGCCGCAGCGTTTCTGGGGTGAAGCAACCAATACAGCGTGCTACACTCAAAACCGCTGTATCGTCAACAAGCACCACAACAAAACAGCTTACGAGGTATGGAACAACAAAACCCCATTAGTTTCGTATTTTCACATTTTTGGATGTAGGTGTTACGTATTGAACAATGGGAAGGACCAACTTAGAACATTTGATGAAAAATCAGATGAAGGAATATTCGTAGGATACTCCTCCGTCAGCAAAGCTTTCAGAATCTTTAATAAAAGGAGGCTGACGATCGAGGAATCAGTTCATGTAGTGTTCGACGAACCACACCATGACCCTACAGGACTAGATAACATCACTCAGGACATTCACCATCTATCTATCTTGGATCCACCTACACCGATAGAACCTGTAGTTGATTTAGAAATCAACCCCGCAGCTGTAAGAATCGATGTGGATGAAGCTGACGCTGTACAAGCTGAAGCTGTACCCACAGAAACTTTCGATACAGTACGGGACCCTGAACTAGAACCCGACCGAAGATGGTTGAGAGATCACCCGCAAGAGCTGATCATTGGAAACATTAATGCAGGTGTTTCTACTCGTAGGAGAATATAGAGTACACAAGGAAATGTACTTTGTGCACAAGAAGAATCTAATGCTGAAGTCTCACAGTTTCCTGAATGGAAATCTCAATCCGAACTTAGGAGACTCAATATGTGCACTATCGCTGTATTTTTAGCCCAGTCCGAACCTGTTTCGACCATAGGCGCTCTTAACAACTCTCATTGGATAACATCTATGGAAGAAGAGCTTAACGGTTTCGAAAGAAACAATGTATGGTATCTTGTACCCAGACCGACACACCAATCGGTTATAGGAACCAAATGGGTATTTCGAAACAAAAAGGATGGAAATGGACTTATCATAAGAAACAAATCCAGACTAGTAGCACAAGGCTATTGTCAGGAAGAAGGAATCGACTATGATGAAACCTTCGCCCCTGTAGCGAGACTAGAAGCCATCAGGATATTTTTAGCCTTTGCCGCCCATAAGAGTTTTATCGTATACCAAATGGATGTCAAGAGTGCTTTCCTGAATGGAGAGCTTTCAGAAGAAGTTTATGTTGAACAACCACCAGGGTTTGCCAACACGGACGGTATCGATCTAGTTTACAGGCTAAGGAAAGCCCTGTACGGACTTAAACAAGCCCCTAGAGCCTGGTACGAAACCCTGTGCCAGTATCTAACCAACAACGGATTTGAGAAAGGTGCTGTCGATAAAACCTTGTTCAAGATACAGGAAGGTGATGACCTTCTAATGGTACAAATTTATGTTGATGATATTATTTTTGGTTCAACTAACCTTGCTTTATGTCAAAGGTTCTCACATCTCATGCAAAGCAAATTTGAAATGAGTATGATGGGGGAACTCAGTTATTTCCTAGGTTTGCAGATAAAGCAGATGCCTACAGGTATATTCATCAACCAGGAGAAATACAGCAAGGAGCTTCTCAACAAATTTGGAATGAACACTTCCAAATCTTCGCCAACCCCCATGAGCACTTCCGTGCAAATTAGTGCTGATGAAGCCGGAAAGCCGTTTGACCAATCACTCTACAGGAAGCTCATTGGTTCGCTCCTGTACCTAACGGCTAGCAGGCCCGATATCCAGTATACTGTTGGAGTGTGTGCGAGATACCAAGTTGCACCCAAGGAATCACACTTCAATACAGCTAAACGAATCCTGAAATACGTCAAAGGAACAGTCGACGCAGGACTGTGGTATCCTAAGGAAGGCGGATTCGATTTAGTTGGATACAGCGACTCGGATCTCGGAGGCTGCAAGCTAGATAAGAAGAGTACAAGCGGAACTTGTCACTTTCTCGGACCTAGACTCGTATCTTGGTTCAGTAAGAAGCAATTGGCTAACTCCCTTTCCACGGCTGAATCAGAGTAATATGCTGCTGGTAGCTGCTGTATGCAGATCCTTTGGATGCAAAGAACAATCGCCGATTATGGAATCGATGCTAGAGAGACTCCAATCATGTGTGATAGCACGAGTGCAATTGCAATCACGCACAATCCGGTTTTGCACTCGCGCACTAAGCATATCAACATGAAGCATCATTTCATCAGGAATCATGTCGAGAACAAGGATGTTCGCCTGGAAAAGGTCCATACAGACATCCAGCTGGCTGACATTTTCACCAAGCCTCTCGACACAGCAAGATTCAACATGCTAAGAACACTGGGAATCTGCAATGGACTCCTGTAAGTTAATTTACCGCTTTTACTCAACAATTGAGGGGGAACTGTAAGACCCGTGAATACGGTATTCAACATTAATTATCCGTACACTCGAAACATCAATACGATCGTAGCGAACGAAGGCATATGAATCCTACGGTGATGTGTGCAATAATTAAGGGGGAATCTTGTAGGACCCATGAATACAAAGATTAATCCAAATATTCCGTATGGAATTTAAAACCTATTAGTACCTTTTTAAGGGGGAACGTCAGACGACGGAGAACAAAGACATACTATAGGATTTCGATTCAAGATATAATATAATATTATTTCCTTTTAAAATAATTTTTGTCCACGTGCCTGTTTTATGTCAAACGTCATGTTCATTAAATGCCTTACACGACATCTGGACAATCGAATCTCAAAAGCCGCGATGTTTTTAAATTGTTTATTATTTTTAAACCACCGTTTTAGGCATTTAGGGTAATCAACCTATGTCGAAGTGGGACCCATTGTGTTTTAAAACCTTTTAATGGATTAGCGTATCAGTTACACTAAATCCATCCCGACCGTCGATTTCAAAACCGGTTCCCATCCCTTAAAATCGACCATTCGTACTCGCAAAACCCTATTTCGCCGCCCAAGTATAAAAGGATCAGATTCGCCATTAGAGACTCTTTACGCTTTCGCAACTACAAGAGATCTCAAGCAAACGACTACATATTTTCTCGCATATTCACCGAGAATTTCTCTTGCTTTTCTTCCACCTTCGTTTTAAGAAAACATCCATGGCTACTCAATCTTCATCCCCCGCTCAAGAAAACTTCCAAAGATCATTGATGGCCGGATCTTCTCTAAACCAGTCATCATCGAGCGTATCATCTCGGAAATCAACGACACTGAACCGATCGAGTATATTATTACTCGTCTTGAACAACAAGGACTTTATCGCTTTGGAAGCAAAATCGCCGACAAATACGACGCTCATCTAGTTGAGGAATTCTACCTCAACGCTGCCGTTCGTTTTCTCTCACTAGCCCAGGGAGAACATGTTGCTGACATCACCGCAACAGTCCAAGGAGTGCAAGTCTGCATCAATAGTGAGTTACTTCAGAAAATCTACAGGCTGCCCGCCGACGGCCTGACCATGGACCAGCTTGAGACATTTGGGTCTCAAGAGCTGATTACCAAGTTTTATGGACTATTTACCGGGTCCAAAGTGGTTGATATGGTGACAACCACGTGCCACAAGAAAAATTTTCTTCTTCATTTCGTTTATCTCCACGATTTCTGTTCCAGGATCATTGAAAATCGAACCGGTGCGTTCGAGATGTGCACGAATCTTAGGTTCAGAATGATGGTCGCTATCTTGACCTGTGAGAAGGTCAATTGGTGCCAAATCATTTTGAAACGACTCCAGGAAGAGGTGTGCAAACCGGCCACCCAAAAGAAATCATTTGGTTTAATGCTAAACTACATTCTGACGAGGTGCGGAGTCCAGCAATCCGCCGATGCCAAGAAAAACAGCTCACGGATATATTTAGGAGGTGTCAAACCCTCTGCCTATAACCAGAGCACAATGCATGCCAATCAGCCGAGAACAAGGCACATGCCTATTTCTGACTTCCCCAGAGACGAAACCGTGAAGGTCCCTGAATTGGAATCTTCAAAGAAGAAGCGCAAGCGTTCTCACAGCAAGAAGCACTCACGATGAGAAGTCGAAGAAGAGACTCAGGAGGCTCTCAAAAATCAAAGCCAAAACTCCGAGGATGTCTCGCCTGTGGCGCAACCCACTGATATAGCACCCTGTGGCCAAACCCCGCGGAAGAGGTGTCTCCTACCGTCGACAAGAGATCCCGAGCCCTTGGCGGCTACGACGGATTTAGAGACATCTGCCAACATTCAAGACGTTAGCACGTCACGCCCATTCGAGCCAAAAGCTACTTCTCCTCTACGGATCCCACACCCGCAGTGGATCCAATTTCCTTCGGGGCACCATCCTCGCAAGGAGTCCATCTTCCGTACAGATCCCAAACTGCACGAATCCTCAAACAGCGTCTGCACGTGATTCAAGTCCCTCCTGCACTCAATTATAAATCAAACACTTCTTTCAAGACAAATTGACAAAGCGCATTTAAAGATTTACGCAATGGAAAAGCTTTAGGCTAGCTCCGTACGACACTGCATAACCTGGAGCGAATGGAGCCACGAAGAGCGATTTGTCTCCGAAGTAACTGACTCAACTGAAATTGAGGCCCTGCTTCGATGGGACAATGCTTCTTGCAAAGATCTCATTGAAAGCCACCTGTTGCACAAATCCGACGCCAGAAGAAAAGGAAAGAAGAAGTCAGAGGACTCTCCCATCAATCCAAAAGACGACGACGACCATGACTCAGATGATGACGACGATGCTCTTCAAGCAGGTCTGAGAATGAGCCGTGAAGAGGCTGAAGCCCAAGCCACCTCTCTACCCAGAAAAGACGAAGGGCCACCTACCCAAGCTAATCCACCTTCGCCACAGCCGGAGAACATTCCCGACCAGGAGGAATCAGTCCCTCCAGTCGTGGAAGATCAAGAAATTTTGGAACAGGCACCCGAGCCTGTAGCGACCGAAGAAGCCAGTCCTACAACCCAACAGAGGATTCACCTCCTCCGCATCCACTTCGCCGAAGAACCTTCGCCACAGGACGCTTCTGAACCCACTGTCGCCATTCCACAAGAAGCTACTCCCGCCCCTGCAACCTTGGAATCCGAGGACGGTAACGAACCTGAGGATATCCAACTTACTTCACGTCCATCCGTGAACGTAAGGAGGTTAAACGGTCAAGACTTCGCCACTCGACTCTCCTATCTCGCCGCACGCAAAGAGCGCTGCAAGCTCTTGGCCTTGATCGTATTTATCCAAGATGCGATTAACGCTCTCTCTTCCGTAGAAAAGGCATCGAATGGATGCACACCTCTGCAGTTGAAGAAATGACAACTCTTCAACACGAAGTATCTCGAGTTGTCGAAGCATTCATCATCTTGCGAAGTGTTCAAGCAAGCCTTGAAGATTATGGAGGATAAACAAGCGCAATCGCTGAAGGAGGAAGCTTCAAAGACAAGAATTGCTGAAGCCAAGACAGCCTATGCAATGATAGAGAACGACTCTCATTTGCGTGCGCATGACAAATCCATTCAAGAGATGTCGAGACTCTTTCCTCCCTCGTTGAAAGAATAAACAAGATCGAGACCAAACAGACGCCGCTCTTGAAATCCTGCAAAGTCTTGATGAGGCCAAAAGGGGAAGAAGCTCGAGAAGCCGCAAGGAGAATAAGACCGCAACAGAAAGGGAATTTGAGGTCGCTCAGAGCAAGATTCGCCGAATTGAACAAGCTAGCACCTCAACCCCAAAGCTTTAGAATTTCAGGCTCCAGACCAGAATTCCAAGACCCAAATGTCCCTTGGCAAAATCTTGTTCAAAGACCTTCGGAAATACGTCTGCCAACCAACCGCAACCCAACTACCGAAGAAGTGAAGCAGTGGAGGAAGAATGAACTGATGAGATATTTTGTCAGACTCATCAGGGAATCCGCCATCTTCAAAAATTATAAAACATTGGCGGAAGCGGCAGATAAGTTTTCAAAGATGCTAGAAGAAGGTAAGCTCCCTCTCCAAATCAAAATGAAATCAAAACATAGAAGAGGAGATCGGGTCACCCATCCAGAGGATTGGATACTTGCCTTTGATCGTTCATATGAAGGAAGAGCAATTTACCAGGAACGAGGCAATGATTCACTTCAAAACTGGTGGCGCGGCACCGAGTATGAGCCAGGAAAGAGACCTTGGAGGCATGCGGATCAAAGATAAAGAGCTGAAATTTATGTATATTATTTTTGTTTTTGTAATTTCTATTCGACACAAACTTTGTACTCAATCTTTTTGAATATCAATAAAACAGTTTGTTTGTCTTGAAAGATTACAACTCGTAATCTACTGTGTTTATGTATGATTACTTAAATTGTTTGATAGGAATCTCAAGTTAGATAAACTTGATTGAAAAATAAGCTGCATTTAACTAGTCTTGAGCAGTTCATAGTTTCGATTGTAAACTTAGAATACATTGTAAGATTGTGCTGCGCGCCAATCATAGGCTTAAGTTGTAATAAATCTCAAATCAGATCGAACATGCTGCGAGCAGTTCATTATTGTAGACTAAGTCACTAAGTCGACCTATTGACAAGAGACCAAGAAATGCCGGAAGTCATCGAAGAAGAACGCTTCATGAAGAAGGTTTTGGCATCATCAAGAAGACTCGAAGAGTTTAAGTTAAAGTCTTGGCAAATTGTCAAAAAGGGGGAAATTGTTAGGAAAAACAAACACCTCAGTCGATTCGTAGGGATACCCGATCCTGTATCGATTGTTATTTGTTATTGAGAAGGTTTTGACATATATGCCAAATACAGTAAAGGAAAGCGTATCGAGGATTCAAGGATTTATCATGTATCGAAGACTGCCTCGAATCGGCATAAGTGAAGCTCACAAGACTGCAAGAAGACTTGTAAAAAGATCAAGTATGGAAACTGTCTCGACATCCTAAATACAGTCGCCTTCCATACAGTTCGCAAAAAGACAAGAAAGAACACAAGTCAAGTTCCGTTGAACAAAGAAGTTTTTAAATACTCAAGGATAAAGTATTTAAATACTGTCGATCTTGAATCTTGAATCCCGCGATATCCGGATCATGTCTTATTCCCGTTGAAGGAAATCTTATTCAAACGGACATCTCAACGGATACTTTCTTCAGAGGCTATATATATATCCTTGAAGACATTGAAGATCAGTTACCCCCAAGTAACATAACTCTCAAAGCTATCAAGTTATCATCTGAGCAAACATATCTCCAAAGCATACTGCTATTAAGAACGAAAGAGATATACAGTGCTCAAACATCAAGAACAGCTATCATCAGATCGTGATATTCAAAGTCACTGTTCTTACTGGTTACCTAACCTTTGACCTCTGTGTAAAAACCGAGCTCTGTGTGAACTCAACAAGTTATTCTGACCTGTGTGGGACGAATAAGGACGAAGCTTTGGAACTGTGTGTGAAGAAGCTAGTCAAGAAGTAAGCTTTAACCAATCTGTGTGAACGGTTGAAAGTGATATTCTTTGTATCAATCTGTGTGAACGATACAAGGATAGGTTTGTTTATAATTACGTAGTTGTGTACGCAGTAATTATATAATAAACTTTTTACTCTGTGTGGAGGACCAAAGGGACGTAGAGGGTTTACCTCGAACCACTTAAATTAATGTGTCATTTACCTTCAACTTTTCTTTTGAAATTATCGTGATATATTAAGTATACACCAAATACTTTGTTCTCGTATCCACGGCAACTAAGTATCCAAGACTTCCGCTACGTACTCGATTTAGATTCCATACGCTTTGTTGTTTAAACTACTTTTCCAAACCGTATCCAAGATACTTAAGTGGCCAACAACCGGTATCGGAGCGGTTGATTCTAAAAAGAATCACGTATTTCTTTTAACCGAATCGATTCAAATCACTTATTTTCAAAACAGCTTCTTTCATTCCTATATTATCGGTATGGATACTTCTATGATTAACAAAGTCCCTATGTTCTCTATTAACGAATTTGACGATCGGAGAATTAGAATGGAAGCTCGTCTTGCAAAGAATGCACGAAGAGATGATTTTTGTTATACAGATGGTCCGATCAAGATTATGAAGGTCAATCGGCCGCAAGGATTGAGGGCCAAGCCCATGCCGAAATGCTCGAGAAGGAACGCGAGCAATGGACAACCGATGAAAGGAAGCGAGCCAATCTCGACAACGTGGCTAAGAACGCGTTATTTGTCACTCTTGACAAAGGCACGTTCTCAAAGGTAAAGAGCTGCAAAACACCCAAAGAAATGCAGGATAAACTCAAGTTAATTTGTGAGGGAACCGAGCTCTCAAAAGAAAACAAAATTTCAAAACTTACTCAAGAATTCGAATCTTTTGAAATGAAACCAACGGAAACACTTGAGGAACTTGACCTCAGATTTACTGGTATTGTTGGTGAACTTGAAGCGTTGGGCAAGATTTACACCCAAAAGGAGAAGAACTTAAAAATTTTCAGATCTCTCCCAGCCCGATGGGACATTAAGACCACAGCTATGCGCGCATCATGTAATCTTAATGAAATATCCACTTTTGATCTCTTCTCTGACCTTAAAGCTTTTGAGTATGACATTGACAGAAGAGAGAAAGCTGAAGAATCTCCTTCAAAGGTCACAGCTCTCGCCATTGACGAACCGTCGACACAAAGATGCCTAGCTCGTCGAAGCCCGGTCACAAGAACACTGACAGTGACGATGACATCCTGTCACAAGATGAAATGGCGCTTCTAATGCATAAATTCAAAAAGTTCATTAAACAGTCTGGAAAGACTCCCTACAGGCCCAAACCTGTCAACAAGGTAAGTACCGAAACCTCATCTGGCGATGCTAACCAGGCCATTATGCAAACAAATGTCCTCATCCCAAAGTCCAAAGGTTGCCGGAGGCCGAGCAACAAGAGCGAGATGAAAGAAGACGTGCTTGGAAAGACAAGCTCAAGGCCCTGATTGGAGAATCAGAAGCCTCCCCTACACCATCCAAATCTGCAGAATGTCTTCAGGTGGTCACTGAGAGTGATTCATCTGACGAAGAGTTCGATGATAAAGCATACATGTGCTTTATGGCCAAAGATGTTCCAGAAGGTGAAGACAGCCACTTGTTGGCCACTTAAGTATACTGGATACAGTTTGGAAAAGTAGTTTAAACAACAAACTGTATGGAATCTAAATCTGAGTACGTAGCGGAAGTCTTGGATATAGTTAGTTGCCGTGGATACAACAACAAAGTATTTGGTGTATACTTAATATATCACAGTAATTTCAAACAGTAAAAGCTGAAGGTAAATGACACAGTAATTTAAGTGGTTCGAGGTAAACCCCTCTACGTCCACTGGTCCTCCACACAGGAGTAAAAAGTTTATTATATAATTACTGCGTACACAACTACGTAATTATAAACAAACCTATCCTTGTATCGTTCACACAGATTGATACAAAGAATATCACTTTCAACCGTTCACACAGATTGGTTAAAGCTTCCTTCTTGACTAGCTTCTTCACACACAGTTCCAAAGCTTCGTCCTTATTCGTCCCACACAGGTCAGAATAACTTGTTGAGTTCACACAGAGCTCGGTTTTTACACAGAGGTAAAAGGTTAGGTAACCAGGTAAGAACAGCAGCTTTGAATATCACGATCTGATGATAGCTGTTCTTGATGTTTGAGCACTGTATATCTCTTTCATTCTTAATAGCAGTATGCTTTGGAGATATGTTTGCTCAGATGATAACTTGATAGCTTTGAGAGTTATGTTACTTGGGGGTAACTGATCTTCAATGTCTTCAAGGATATATATATATAGCCTCTGAAGAAAGTATCCGTTGAGATGTCCGTTTGAATAAGATTTCCTTCAACGGGAATAAGACATGATCCGGATTTCAAGGATTCTCAAGATCTCGAAGATCGATGATTTAAATACTTTATCCTTGAGTATTTAAATACTTCTTTGTTCAACGGAACTTGACTTGTGTTCTTTCTTGTCCTTTTGCGAACTGTATGGAAGATGACTGTATTTAGGATGTCGAGACAGTTTCCATACTTGATCTATTTACAAGTCTTCATGCTGTACTGACGAGCTTTACTTATGCTGATTCGAGGCTGGTCTTCGATACATGATAAATCCTTGAATCCTCGATACAGTTTTCCTTTACTGTATTTGGCATATATGTCAAAACCTTCTCAATAACAAATAACAATCGATACAGGGATCGGGTATCCCGGCTGAATCGATACAGGGTGTTTGTTTTTCCTAACAGTTACTATTTTTTAATGGATACGGACACTAACTCAAAAATGTGACCATATACACCCTACGGTCACGCGACCTTTTGTCACACACATTCGAAAATGCATGTGTGACAATATGTATATCGTCACACTTTTTTGGTGTAGCTAAATCCACTTTTTGTTCTAGTGCGTCCGCAAGCGGATGGTGACCGTCACTTCTGATGATGGTTCTGAGTGCATTTTTCAGGGTGATAATCCCAGCCGTGCCGGGAGAATCATCAGCGCAATGAAAGCAGTGAAACTTCTTAATCAGGAATGTGTTGGTTATTGGTGCTACATGACCAAGACAGTGGATCGACCAACTAAATTGTCCGATATTCCGGTAGTCCGAGACTACCCAGATGTCTTTCCAGATGAGTTGCCGGGCTACCTCCACATCGTTAGGTAGGGTTTACCATTGAATTAGAGCCAGGTACATCCCCGCTTTCAAATGCACCGTACCGCATGGCTCCAATCGAGATGAAAAAGTTGAGGAGTAATCTCGAGGATTTGACCGAGAAAGGTTATATTCGACCTAGTGTGTCCCCTTGGGGAGCACCAGTGTTATTTGTGCGAAAGAAGGACGGATCCCTGTGTTTGTGTATTGACTACCATGAGTTGAACAGGGTAACAATCAAGAACAAATATCCGTTGCCTCGCGTTGATGATTTTTTGGATCAACTCCAAGGCGCCACTGTGTTTTCCAATATCGACTTAAGATTCGGTTATCATCAATTGAGGATTCGAGAGTCCGATATTTTGGAGACAGCTTTTCGTACTCGCTATGGGCATTATGAGTTTGTGGTGATGCCGTTTGGACTGACTAACTCACCGGTAGTTTTCATGGAATTTATGAATCGAGTTTTCATCGGCGACATTTTGATTTACTCCCATGACCGTGAAGAGCACGAGTACCATCTCCGCCAGGTTCTCGGTGCGCTGAGGCGAGAACAACTCTATGGGAAATTTTCCAAATGCGAGTTCTGGATGTCTGAGGTCATTATTCTTGGGGATGTGATATTGGTTGATGTGGTTAGTGTGGACCCACAGAAGACAGTGGCTATCCGAGATTGGCTACCTCCGAAGAATGTGAAGGAAGTTCGTAGTTTCCTTGGTTTAGTAGGTTATTACAGACGGTTTGTGGAAGGCTTTTCTAAGATTGCTCAACCACTGGTGTTTGCTTTGAAGATTTGGGGCCACTACTTGTATGGTGTCGCCTGTCAGATTTTTACTGATCACAATAGTCTGAAATATATTTTTACTCAGAAGGAGTTGAACATGATGTTGCTACCCAAAATATTATCCGGAGATAGATATTGCTGGAATGAATGGATAGCAAACAAAGTGCGAGAGCACTTCCATAGGGAAAGTAAATAACACAAGATTTGAGGGGTTGTTAGTCCCGGGCTTGAATGCTCTCGCGAGATATTATTAATACAAATACTTTGGAGTACAAATATTAATGTTAGAGTACTATTACAATGAGTGTAAAGACCCTAGTTATCTTAGCTATTGAGCGTGAAGATTGCCGGAAGAACCAGATATGATGCTTTGTGAGTTCTTGTAACAACGTTGACGAGCCGTGACGACCGAGAGAAATCGACGGTCTCTCACGGTGTGTATTAGCTGTATGTCTGAGCTCCTGGGCTTGTGAGTCTCGTTGAATCTGTACTGCAAGGAGTTCTCGCCTCTGCCGACCGTCTTCTGGTTGAGAGGTGCTGAGAGAGAAATCTAGAGATAGATTCAAGAGAGGAAGCCAAGAGCCTGAAAGAGTGTATGTATGCCTGAATGGATTTCGGTACTCAAGGGAGTTAATTTTCGAATTGATTGGAACGAATTGCGAACCTTCTTCCAGTTGCTGGAAGTTCTCTATTTATAGGACTGGGAGATGCTGGGCGATCGCCTCTACTGTATTATAATAAGCGGGCGATCGTCTTTAGCACATGGGCTGGTCTCCTTAAAGTCCGCAGGAGTTGCCGGGCACATGCCAGGCACCCAATGAGAAGCCCGCACGCGTCTCGAAGCCGCCACACGGGAAGTCCCAAGTTTTACCTTTCGGCGGGTCTGTCGGTAGGTGAGAAGGTGGTGACAGGCTGTGGTCAACGATCCATGTTCTGCGGCGCCTTTTGCGGATCTGCACATGGGCGCTGCTTTGAGATCCGGTCTTCGTAGACTTTGACGGACGAAGGTCTTGTTCGTGGCACAGGACGGTCGTCCTAGGTCGGGCACCAGAGTCGATCACTAGGTGCCGGAAGGCGATCGCCTTGGGAGTCGATTGCTAGATACTCGAAGGCGGGCCGCTACCTTTGTTCTGACTAGTTCGCCGTAGCTTGTTTGGTTGTGGACTCGGTCGCTCGGCCCTTATACCGATCGCCGTCGAGGCGTATAAATCGCCGCACAATAATTGCCCCCCAGCTCGCTCCGATGTTGGAAATGTGGGGTGAGGTGGTTCTACTGGCGATCGCTGAACTATGACGAGTGACTCAGCATTTTATGGAACTGGCGATCGTCTTTGAGCGGATTGGTTTTGAACTTTGGACGACCTGGTCGGTCGCTGAAATGAGCGGGAAATGGACGCGGACGCGGAAAAGTCTCTGGGGCACGTGTCGGATTCCTGTTGGGGGAGACTGACGGTTAGTTATGACTCTTCGTCTAGCGTGTCCTTGAAACGATGCGTCGCGGGTTTCAAGGGAGGCATTAATTTTGACGGTTGCACTTCAACCCCTGAGATTCTCCATAATTGCATGGAAGTCCCTGCCATCTCCTATAAAAAGGCGCTGGGTTGCAGTACTAAGACCCTTACGCGCTTTTATCGGAGAAGAAGAATTTCGCCGAAGAATTTTCTGAAGATTTGACTGCCGATCGTCGATTGATTCAATCCTTGGTAAGGAAACACTCCTTTTCTCCTCTTCTTTTCGAAAATGTCTGGAGCATCTTCATCGCGCGGAATGGGCACCACCTCCGCCGCTGGGGCTTCGACTGTCCGGGGAGGATCCTCCACAGAATTCCATTTGGAGACGGCCGCCGAGGTTATCCGGGCCGGTATTGACCTCGCGGAAGTCGAGGCGCTGTTCAATGAAGCCGACGTTGCCAAGGAGGCGGCGGTTGAGCAAAGAGGCTCGCAGATGGAGAGAGATTCGGAGGTGAGGGCCTACTGGGAGCAGCATAGTGCTTTTGGCCAGGCCTACTTGGCCTTTGCTGAAATCATGGAGAGGTTGGCCGGTCCGTCTGCTAAATTCGATTATCGGGAGTACTCGATCGCTCATCCTTATCAACCTGCTAAGCAGTCGCTGTTTCGGGCTGCGCAGCGATCTCCATGGTCCATCGGACAGATAAGAAGCTCGGCGACCAGGAATGACCTGGCCGTCTGGAAGACGAGGTACCATATTCCTTCAGATGTGTATCTTTTCGCGCCGACAGAGAATAAGCGAGCCGACCAACCTCCGGAGGGCATGGTCGCCGTGAACGAAGCAATCATGGAGGCTGGGCTGCGGTTCCCTCTGTCTTTTTCTGTCTCCCATTTGCTGGCGGCTTGGAACGTGGCGCCGCTCCAGTTGACGCCGAATGCCTGGCTCCAGATCATTTGTGCTCTCGCCTTGTTCGGCGGTCACTGACTGTACCGCCTTCCTTCGCCATTGGAGATGAACCACCTATTCAAGCTGACGGCTCAGAAAGGGTCGGTCGGAGGCTATCACATTCAAGGCCGATCCGGTCGGGTGATCCTTGGAGTCCCGAACAAGGTGAGGGGCGACCCGGTGAAGTGGTTCTGGGAGGAACCGCAAACGGCAGAGGTCGGGAGAACCTCCAGTTTCCGCCCCTGCCAGTGAGGTGCCGATCGCCGCGCCTCCGATCACCTCGGTCCCCCTGGTGGATGAGCTTACGCCCTCTGCAGCTTTCTTGCGTGAGATGGCGATCGCCGAGGCTGAGACCCCTCGCGGGAAACCATACTTTGGTCGCGACCCCGAGAGAGCCGAGAGGTAGACTTTGTTTGTTTGTTGAGTTTCGTCGCTTGCGTGGGAGATGTGCTAACTTTTTATTGTTTGGTGCAGGATCCACAGCACTAACCCAGCTTGTCCGCCGATGGTGTTGGATTTCCTCGCGAGCCGATCTCATCGCGCAGCCTGTGATGCCCCACTGCATGTCAACCGGGTCGTTTCTGCTTTGCCGAAGGCCTGGACGACGGATTTAGACGCGATCGCCGCGCCGATCCGGGAATGAAATGCGTGCCGCCGCCTCTCTCTCCAAAGCGGCGACGATGGCCGCCAGCCGTGTGGCAGGAATTCGAGGGGTGTCCTTCTACTACTCGTCTGCAGGCGGACCTCGAGGCCACTCGGAAAGAGAATGCCGAGTTTGCCGACAGGATTGTGGCAATGGAGAAGGACTCCTTGGACGCAGCTAAACGGGCGAGTCATGATCTTGAGCTGATGAGAGAGAATTACGAGCGAGCTCGGGCGACGGTCGACCAATTTCGGGACCAAATGACAGACACCCGTCGGTTGCACGCGGCCGCTGAGAAGGAGTCCGATCAACTGAAGGTTACTGTCGCTCGGCTGAATAGCGAGCTGGAGGCGTCGAGGGAGGAGACGGTCGCTAAGGAGGCCGAGCTTCAAGGTGCGCAACAGGCGATCGCGGAGCTGAAAGGGAAGCTGGAGGCGACCGAGACCGATCCCTTTCTCAACTTGGAGTTTGTCAGTGAGTTTGCCTATTACCTGGCGTTCGCTGACTTGATCCGTACTGCTAAGAAGGGAGGGCTGGAGGTCGGCCCTCTTGCCGAAAGATTCAAGGCATATGCATTGGAGCATCCTCTCCATCCTGCTTTCTCCGTGCTGATCTTGGATCTCACGGAAATCGGCATAGACCTGAGCTGGTACCCGACTCCGGCAAACCTTGTTCATCCGAACGCTCCGGAGGACGGGGAGGTGGCTCCGGAGGCTGGTGAAGTGTCGCGGGCCGATCCAGTGGTTGAAGGCGAAGGCCAGGCAGGGGCGTGAGGCTCTACGTCCGTATTTTGTTTTAGCTTTTGCCTTGTAATTTTGTAGCTTTCCTTATAGTACTTAGGCCTTCGGGCGACCGTGTGTGTACTCTGATACTTCAAGTAATAAAATGGATGTTTGTTTCTTCGATTTATTACTTGAATGATTGCTTTTCTGAGTCGTTGCATGACTTCGTACAGATGTGTGAGGAGAGATTGTTGCGTGTATAGCTCCAAGTGAATTGATAAACTCATATAGATAACTTTTACAATAAATTCGATCGCTGCACAAACATCCGACAAATGCCAATCTCCGTATGTAATTGAATAGGGACGACCGTCGTATGTATAGCTCTGCACTTCCCCCTTGTTTTTGTTCACTTAGAGAAAGTAAGGGGACGAAAATAAATCGTTGAGTGAGCGGTCTTGAATTTTGTCGAATCCTCGAGGAAGGCCGTCCATCTCGGTCTTGAGGAACCGTGCACGATCGCGGAGTTCGATGGACCGATCTCTATGACCGTGTCTTATGCACGAGAGACATTCCGTCTGGTGGCTAAGTTCTCGTGAATCACTTAATTGGGAGGGTCCTCCGTAGGCTGCGCCTCGCCTCGTATTTAAACGAAGGGCGTGCGGTCTTGGTCTGGAGGATTCCTTGCGCGAGGCGTCGTCGGATTAATCAACTCCACGTCCGCGGCATGTTAGCTCTTTTCTACCTCGGGCCGCCATTAAGATGGCGACCCTCGACGGTATACGTTGAGACGGGGGGAGGGACGCGTCGCATTGTCCGGGAAGGACCCACCACGTTAAGTGATGGACCTTTGAGGGCGGGCGAACGTGTCCACAGATTAGTTTTGGAGGGCCCTCAGACTACGCCGGCCTCGTATTTAAACGAAGGGCGGGCGATCGTGGCCCAAAGGGACCTTGCATGGGCATAAAGAACGGTTCCATCGTCCTCCACGACCATGGCGACACTCTTCTACCTCGGACCATCAAGTCGGATGATGATCCTCGACGGTATACGTTGTGTAAGGGGAGGAGATCGCCTGCCTAGGTTCTTCATGTAGATGACGAACTTTAGAGGGCGAGAGAGTAATCCTTTGATTTGTTTTGGAGAGTCCTTTGGCTACGCCCGCCTCGTATTTAATCGAAGGACGAGCGATCGGAGCCCAAAGGAACCTTGCATGGATGGATCGTCGGTTTAATCGATTTTCGCGACCATGGCGGCACTCTTCTACCTCGAACCATCATGTCAGATGACGATCCTCGACGGTATACGTTATGCTAGAGTAGGCGATCGCTGCCTAGGTCCATCATGTCGATGACGAACTTTAGAGGGCGAGCGAGTCATCCTATTTTTTGAAGCGTTTGCTCAGGCAGTAGCCTTTGGTTTGATGAGGCAGGAAATCGGGGAGAGACTTCCGAAGTTCCCTTCTCTTGATTGAAGCATGTAGATACGGTCGTCGAGGTTGATCGAGGGGTCGGCTCATATGAGCTTTCCGGCCTGTTCGCGTTCGACTTGGGCGACCGTGTTGGGAGATTGGTGGGGCCCCGGCTAAGCCAATAAGCTGTCCAACTTTCCCTCCTCGAACAATCTCCAGAGTTGTCTGAGGAGGTCGCGGCATTGGTTGGTGTTGTGGCCGGGACTCTTGTGGTAGGCACAATATTGATTGTGGTCCAGATGACCATGGTCCCTTATTGCCTTTGGCTTGTTTAGCGGTTCGCACCCCTTGATGGCGTAAAAAATGTGGGCGGGAGTTCGGTTTAACTTGTGGAGGAGATGGGTTTCCACATACTGGAATGCCTTGTGGTCGCCGGGTGGTTTGGCGACCGTCTTTTTGGTTTTGGCGATCGCCGTCTTTCGGACAGAAGGTGGCGTTTCCTCGCCTAGGCGGAGGGTGAGTAGCCTTTGCCTGGCTAGAAAGTCGGTAGCCTTAGCGCTGAAGATCGCGTAGGTTGGTGGAATGTCCTTCGTGAGATGTCTAAACATGGGTGAATGACCGTAGAATCCCCCCAGGACCGAGTAGAGAGCGAGCTCGTCACTGATGGGCTCGCCGGTGAGGAGAATTTCATCCACCCGGTCGATGTAATCTGCATCGAATTCGTCTTCCCCCTGCCTGATTTTCATCATGCGGTGGGGGCCTTCTGGTCTGGTGACCTTGACGGCGAAGTATCACGTGAAGTCATTCGCCAGTTTCTCAAAGAAGATGATCGATCGCGGTGGTAGCGAGATGTACCACCTGTGCGCGAGCTCGCCTAATGTTAACGGGAAGATTCGGCACTTAGTCGCGTCTGATGCCCCACACCCGGTCATGTAGATACGGAACTTACTTAGGTGGGTCTCGGGGTCCGATCTCCCTTCATATAGATGTGTCTTGGGAGGAGCGATCCTTGGTTGCACCGGGGCAAGCTCGATGTGGACCGCGAGTGGCTCAGTCGGTCCGATGATCTTTCTACTGGTTCTTGCCCCAGTATCTAAAAGTGCTTTCATCTCGTCGAGCTGGCGTTGCATAGCGGCCATCGCCGTGGCCTGGATGCTCGCGGCTAGGCGCTCGGAGCGGGAGCCGAGGCGATCAAGTACTGACCCCCTGGCGTTCGGAGCGGGAGTCAGACGGCTGACCTGTATTCGGCTGGGAGTTGGGCAGGCCGAACTCCTGGTGACGGACTCGGATTCCGTCGTCTCGTGGTTAGGGCCATAGTGGCCAGGTCGCCATGATGGGTCGCTTCCCAAGCGACTAAATACGGAACTGTTCGGCCTTGCGAGAGCCTTTTCTCGCAAATCGGGGCTTTCTGACGATCGCTCGCCCAGTAACCCTTTGAATTTTCGTTTGCCCACGCGGCGGATGGCCGAGGGAGTTATAGCGGGCGTCGCGCGTGCTCTCCGTAGCTCCTTTAGGATGGCCATAGCCTCCTCGATCTGTTCCGCGGTTTGGAACTGGTCGAGTGAGAGGCTGGGGCCACTCCTCAGGTTCGGGATCGAGAGTCTAGTGTTGCCGCGGCTTCCCTCTGCCATCGGCTGGGGCTCGGATCGAGCCGGGATATGATGTCCGGCGGTTCGGAGAGTGGCTCTCTTCGATGTAGTGGCGGATGTCATTATTCTGAAGGCTTTCTTTGAAGAGCAGTGAGTGTCACTTCAAGTATATGCCCCGAGAACAGTGAGTATTCTTCGGGACGGTAGGAATAAAAATGAAGGTTAAGATCCCCTTCCTCTAGCGCCAATGGTTGCTACCCAAAATATTATCCGGAGATAGATATTGCTGGAATGAATGGATAGTAAACAAAGTGCGGCACTTCCGTAGATAAAGTAAATAACACAAGATTTGCCGGGGTTGTTAGTCCTGGGCTTGAATGATCTCGCGAGATATTATTAATACAAATACTTTGGAGTACAAATATTAATGTTAGAGTACTATTAGAATGAGTGTAAAGACCCTAGTTATCTTAGCTATTGAGCGTGAAGATTGCCGGAAGAACCAGATATGATGCTATGTGAGTTCTTGTAACAACGTTGACGAGCTGTGACGACCGAGAGAAATCGACGGTCTCTCACGGTGTGTATTAGCTGTATGTCTGAGCTCCTGGGCTTGTGAGTCTCGTTGAATCTGTACTGCAAGGAGTTATTGCCTCTGCCGACCGTCTTCTGGATGAGAGGTGCTGAGAGAGAAATCCAGAGGTAGATTCAAGAGAGGAAGCCAAGAGCCTGAAAGAGTTTATGTATGCCTGAATGGATTTCAGAACTCAAGGGAGTTAATTTTCGAACTGATTGGAACGAATTGCGAACCTTCTTCCAGTTGCTGGAAGTTCTCTATTTATAGGACTGGGAGATGCTGGGCGATCGCCTCTGCTGTATTATATAAGCGGGCGATCGTCTTTATCTCATGGGATGGTCTCCTTAAAGTCCGCAGGAGTTCTTGTGCCACCGGTGTGCGGCAATGAGAAGCTCGCACGCGTCGAGTCAGCCATCGGCGGTCCCACCTTGTACCATTCGGCGGGTCTGTCGGTAGGTGAGAAGGTGGTGACAGGCTGTGGTCAACAATCCATGTTCTGCGGCGCCTTTCGCGGATCTGCACATGGGCGCTGCTTTGAGATCCGGTCTTCGTAGACTTTGACGGACGAAGGTCTTGTTCGTGGCACAGGACGGTCGTCCTAGGTCGGGCACCAGGACGGCCTTGGGAGTCGATCGCTAGATACTCGAAGGCGGGCCGCTACCTTTGTTCTGACTAGTTCTCCGTAGCTTGTTTGGTTGTGGACTCAGTCGCTCAGCCCTTATACCGATCGCCGTCGAGGCGTATAAATCGCCGCACAACACATGAGACAGAGGAGGTGGCTAGCACTGATTAAATATTATGGCATTGAGATCCTTTACCGTCCGAGGAAGGCAAATGTGGTTGCATATGCCTTGAGTCGCAATACAGTGCAGGAGAAATGCTTGCCCGCTTGACAACTCAAAGAGAATTACAGTTAGAACTTACGGCTGGAGATTGAGGTCTGGTTACAGCGTGTTCAGGGACAACTTTGCACACTTGAGATTTCGTCGTTCCTTGACGATATAATCAGATCGAAGCAGGTGACAGACCCCCTCTTATCTCGGATTCGGAATGTAGTAACTCAAGGGAAATCCCCTGGATTTGTGATCTACAAGGATGTACTGATACGTTTGAATAATCGAGTATGTGTTCCGGAAGATGAAGAGTTGAGAAACTATATTAAGAGAGAGGCTCATGCTATCCCATACTCCATTCACCCGAGGTCTAGCAAGATGTATAAAGATTTGAAGCAACGTTGTAGCCGATGCATTGAGCCGTAAACCTGTTTCTCTTCGAGTGTTGGAAGCACTTACGTCCCAAACCAGCATTCAACGAGAACTGATCCGCGAAGGGATTGAAGTATGGGCACCAGGAATTCAAGGGCAACTATATGTGATGGAACTGACTTCGTCACTAGTCGAGGAAATCAAATCTAAGCAGTTGAACGAGATCTAGCAAGGTGTGTATTAGCTGTATGTCTGAGCTCCTGGGCTTGTGAGTCTCGTTGAATCTGTACTGCAAGGAGTTATTGCCTCTGCCGACCGTCTTCTGGATGAGAGGTGCTGAGAGAAATCCAGAGGTAGATTCAAGAGAGGAAGCCAAGAGCCTGAAAGAGTGTATGTATGCCTGAATGGATTTCGGAACTCAAGGGAGTTAATTTTCGAACTGATTGGAACGAATTGCGAACCTTCTTCCAGTTGCTGGAAGTTCTCTATTTATAGGACTGGGAGATGCTGGGCGATCGCCTCTGCTGTATTATATAAGCGGGCGATCGTCTTTATCTCATGGGATGGTCTCCTTAAAGTCCGCAGGAGTTTCTGGCAGCCAGCTGTGCGGTCCAATGAGAAGCGTGCACGCGTCTGAGTCGCTGTCACTGGCGGTCCCACCTTGTACCATTCGGCGGGTCTGTCGGTAGGTGAGAAGGTGGTGACAGGCTGTGGTCAACAATCCATGTTTTGCGGCGCCTTTCGCGGATCTGCACATGGGCGCTGCTTTGAGATCTGGTCTTCGTAGACTTTGACGGACGAAGGTCTTGTTCGTGGCACAGGACGGTCGTCCTAGGTCGGGCACCAGGACGGCCTTGGGAGTCGATCGCTAGATACTCGAAGGCGGGCCGCTACCTTTGTTCTGACTAGTTTGCCGTAGCTTGTTTGGTTGTGGACTCGGTCGCTCGGCCCTTATACCGATCGCCGTCGAGGCGTATAAATCGCCGCACAATAATTGCCCCCCAGCTCGCTCCGATGTTGGAAACGTGGGGTGAGGTGGTTCTACTGGCGATCGCTGAACTATGACGAGTGACTCAGCATTTTATGGAACTGGCGATCGTCTTTGAGCGGATTGGTTTTGAACTTTGGACGACCTGGTCGGTCGCTGAAATGAGCGGGAAATGGACGCGGACGCGGAAAAGTCTCTGGTGCACGTGTTGGATTCCTGTTGGGGGAGACCGACGGTTAGTTATGACTCTTCGTCTAGCATGTCCTTGAAACGATGCGTCGCGGGTTTCAAGGGAGGCATTAATTTCGACAGTTGCACTTCAACCCCTGAGATTCTCCATAATTGCATGAAAGTCCCTGCCATCTCCTATAAAAAGGCGCTGGGTTGCAGTACTAAGACCCTTACACGCTTTTATCGGAGAAGAAGAATTTCGCCGAAGAATTTTCTGAAGATTTGACTGCCGATCGTCGATTGATTCAATCCTTGGTAAGGAAACACTCCTTTTCTCCTCTTCTTTTCGAAAATGTCTGGAGCATCTTCATCGCGCGGAATGGGCACCACCTCCGCCGCCGGGGCTTCGACTGTCCGGGGAGGATCCTCCACAAAATTCCATTTGGAGACGTCCGCCGAGGTTATCCGGGCCGGTATTGACCCCGCGGAAGTCGAGGCGCTGTTCAATGAAGCCGACGTTGCCAAGGAGGCGGCGGTTGAGCAAAGACGCTCGCAGATGGAGAGAGATTCGGCGGTGAGGGCCTACTGGGAGAAGCATAGTGCTTTTGGCCAGGCCTACTTGGCCTTTGCTGAAATCATGGAGAGGTTGGCCGGTCCGTCTCCTAAATTCGATTATCGGGAGTACTCGATCGCTCATCCTTATCAACCTGCTAAGCGGTCGCTGTTTCGGGCTGCGCAGCGATCTCCATGGTCCATCGGACAGATAAGAAGCTCGGCGACCAGGAAGGACCTGGCCGTCTGGAAGACGAGGTACCATATTCCTTCAGATGTGTATCTTTTCGCGCCGGCAGAGAATAAGCGAGCCGACCAACCTCCGGAGGGCATGGTCACCGTGAACGAAGCAATCATGGAGGCTGGGCTGCGGTTCCCTCTGTCTTTTTCTGTCTCCCATTTTCTGGCGGCTTGGAACGTGGCGCCGCTCCAGTTGACGCCGAATGCCTGGCTCCAGATCATTTGTGCTCTCGCCTTGTTCGACGGTCACTGACTGTACCGCCTTCCTTCGCCGTTGGAGATGAACCACCTATTCAAGCTGACGGCTCAGAAAGGGTCGGTCGGAGGCTATCACATTCAAGGCCGATCTGGTCGGGTGATCCTTGGAGTCCTGAACAAGGTGAGGGGCGACCCGGTGAAGTGGTTCTGGGAGGAACCGCAAACGGCAGAGGTCGGGAGAACCTCCAGTTTCCGCCCCTGCCAGTGAGGTGCCGATCGCCGCGCCTCCGATCACCTCGGTCCCCCTGGTGGATGAGCTTACGCCCTCTGCGGCTTTCTTGCGTGAGATGGCGATCGCCGAGGCTGAGACCCCTCGCGGGAAACCATACTTTGGTCGCGACCCCGAGAGAGCCGAGAGGTAGACTTTGTTTGTTTGTTGAGTTTCGTCGCTTGCGTGGGAGATGTGCTAACTTTTTATTGTTTGGTGCAGGATCCACAGCACTAACCCAGCTTGTCCGCCGATGGTGTTGGATTTCCTCGCGAGCCGATCTCCTCGCGCAGCCTGTGATGCCCCACTGCATGTCAACCGGGTCGTTTCTGCTTTGCCGAAGGCCTGGACGACGGATTTAGACGCGATCGCTCGCCAGCGATCTGGGAATGAAATGCAGGCTGCTTTCGCTCTCTCTCTCCAGGCGGCGACGATGGCTGCCCAGGCTGTGCAGGAATTCGAGGGGTGTCCTTCTACTACTCGTCTGCAGGCGGACCTCGAGGCCGCTCGGAAAGAGAATGCCGAGTTTGCCGACAGGATTGTGGCAATGGAGAAGGACTCCTTGGACGCAGCTAAACGGGCGAGTCATGATCTTGAGCTGATGAGAGAGAATTACGAGCGAGATCGGGCGACGGTCGACCAATTTCGGGACCAGATGACAGACGCCCGTCGGTTGCACGCGGCCGCTGAGAAGGAGTACGATCAACTGAAGGTTACTGTCGCTCGGCTGAATAGCGAGTTGGAGGCGTCGAGGGAGGAGACGGTCGCTAAGGAGGCCGAGCTTCAAGGTGCGCAACAGGCGATCGCGGAGCTGAAAGGGAAGCTGGAGGCGACCGAGACCGATCCCTTTCTCAACTTGGAGTTTGTCAGTGAGTTTGCCTATTACCTGGCGTTCGCTGACTTGATCCGTACTGCTAAGAAGGGAGGGCTGGAGGTCGGCCCTCTTGCCGAAAGATTCAAGGCATATGCGTTGGAGCATCCTCTCCATCCTGCTTTCTCCGTGCTGATCTTGGATCTCACGGAAATCGGCATAGACCTGAGCTGGTACCCGACTCCGGCAAACCTTGTTCATCCGAACGCTCCGGAGGACGGGGAGGTGGCTCCGGAGGCTGGTGAAGTGTCGCGGGCCGATCCAGTGGTTGAAGGCGAAGGCCAGGCAGGGGCCTGAGGCTCTACGTCCTTATTTCGTTTTAGCTTTTGCCTTGTAATTTTGTAGCTTTCCTTATAGTACTTAGGCCTTCGGGCGACCGTGTGTGTACTCTGATACTTCAAGTAATGAAATGAATGTTTGTTTCTTCGATTTATTACTTGAATGATTGCTTTTCTGAGTCTTTGCATGACTTCGTACAGATGTGTGAGGAGAGATTGTTGCGTGTATAGCTCCAAGTGAATTGATAAACTCATATAGATAACTTTTACAACAAATTCGATCGCTGCACAAACATCCGACAAATTCCAATCTCCGTATGTAATTGAATAGGGACGACCGTCGTATGTATAGCTCCGCACTTCCCCCTTGTTTTTGTTCACTTAGAGAAAGTAAGGGGACGAAAATAAATCGTTGAGTGAGCGGTCTTGAATTTTGTCGAATCCTCGAGGAAGGCCGTCCATCTCGGTCTTGAGGAACCGTGCACGATCGCGGAGTTCGATGGACCAATCTCCACGACCGTGTCTTATGCGCGAGAGACATTCCGTCTGGTGGCTAAGTTCTCGCGAATCACTTAATTGGGAGGGTCCTCCGTAGGCTGCGCCTCGCCTCGTATTTAAACGAAGGGCGTGCGGTCTTGGTCTGGAGGATTCCTTGCGCGAGGCGTCGTCGGATTAATCAACTCCACGTCCGCGGCATGTTAGCTCTTTTCTACCTCGGGCCGCCATTAAGATGGCGACCCTCGACGGTATACGTTGAGACGGGGGGAGGGACGCGTCGCATTGTCCGGGAAGGACCCACCACGTTAAGTGATGGACCTTTGAGGGCGGGCGAACGTGTCCACAGATTAGTTTTGGAGGGCCCTCAGACTACGCCGGCCTCGTATTTAAACGAAGGGCGGGCGATCGTGGCCCAAAGGGACCTTGCATGGGCATAAATAACGGTTCCATCGTCCTCCACGACCATGACGACACTCTTCTACCTCGGACCATCAAGTCGGATGATGATCCCCGACGGTATACGTTGTGTAAGGGGAGGAGATCGCCTGCCTAGGTTCTTCATGTAGATGACGAACTTTAGAGGGCGAGAGAGTAATCCTTTGATTTGTTTTGGAGAGTCCTTTGGCTACGCCCGCCTCGTATTTAATCGAAGGACGAGCGATCGGAGCCCAAAGGAACCTTGCATGGATGGATCGTCGGTTTAATCGATCTTCGCGACCATGGCGGCACTCTTCTACCTCGAACCATCATGTCAGATGACGATCCTCGACGGTATACGTTATGCTAGAGTAGGCAATCGCTGCCTAGGTCCATCATGTCGATGACGAACTTTAGAGGGCGAGCGAGTCATCCTATTTTTTGAAGCGTTTGCTCAGGCAGTAGCCTTTGGTTTGATGAGGCGAGAAATCGGGGAGAGACTTCCAAAGTTCCCTTCTCTTGATTGAAGCATGTAGATACGGTCGTCGAGGTTGATCGAGGGGTCGGCTCATATGAGCTTTCCGGCCTGTTCGCGTTCGACTTGGGCGACCGTGTTGGGAGATTGGTGGGGCCCCGGCTAAGCCAATAAGCTGTCCAACTTGCCCTCCTCGAACAATCTCCAGAGTTGTCTGAGGAGGTCGCGGCATTGGTTGGTGTTGTGGCCGGGACTCTTGTGGTAGGCACAATATTGATTGTGGTCCAAATGACCATGGTCCCTTATTGCCTTTGGCTTGTTTAGCGGTTCGCGCCCCTTGATGGCGTAAAAAATGTGGGCCGGAGTTCGGTTTAACTTGTGGAGGAGATGGGTTTCCACATACTTGAATGCCTTGTGGTCGCCGGGTGGTTTGGCGACCGTCTTTTTGGTTTTGGCGATCGCCGTCTTTCGGACAGGAGGTGGCGTTTCCTCGCCTAGGCGGAGGGTGAGTAGCCTTTGCCTGGCTAGAAAGTCGGTAGCCTTAGCGCTGAAGATCGCGTAGGTTGGTGGAATGTCCTTCGTGAGATGTCTAAACATGGGTGAATGACCGTAGAATCCCCCCAGGACCGAGTAGAGAGCGAGCTCGTCACTGATGGGCTCGCCGGTGAGGAGAATTTCATCCACCCGGTCGATGTAATCTGCGTCGAATTCGACTTCCCCCTGCCTGATTTTCATCATGCGGTGGGGGCCTTCTGGTCTGGTGACCTTGGCGGCGAAGTATGACGTGAAGTCATTCGCCAGTTTTTCAAAGAAGATGATCGATCGCGGTGGTAGCGAGATGTACCACCTGTGCGCCAGCTCGCCTAATGTTAACGGGAAGATTCGGCACTTAGTCGCGTCTGATGCCCCACACCCGGTCATGTAGATACGGAACTTACTTAGGTGGGTCTCGGGGTCCGATCTCCCTTCATATAGAGGTGTCTTGGGAGGAGCGATCCTTGGTTGCACCGGGGCAAGCTCGATGTGGACCGCGAGTGGCTCAGTCGGTCCGATGATCTTTCTACTGGTTCTTGCCCCAGTATCCAAGAGTGCTTTCATCTCGTCGAGCTGGCGTTGCATAGCGGCCATCGCCGTGGCCTGGATGCTCGCGGCTAGGCGCTCGGAGCGGGAGCCGAGGCGATCAAGTACTGACCCCCTGGCGTTCGGAGCGGGAGTCGGGGCAGGCGACCAGATTCGGCTGGGAGTTGGGCAGGCCGAACTCCTGGTGACGGACTCGGATTCCGTCGTCTCGTGGTTAGGGCCATAGTGGCCAGGTCGCCATGATGGGTCGCTTCCCAAGCGACTAAATACGGAACTGTTCGGCCTTGCGAGAGCCTTTTCTCGCAAATCGGGGCTTTCTGACGATCGCTCGCCCAGTAACCCTTTGAATTTTCGTTTGCCCACGCGGCGGATGGCCGAGGGAGTTATAGCGGGCGTCGCGCGTGCTCTCCGTAGCTCCTTTAGGATGGCCATAGCCTCCTCGATCTGTTCCGCGGTTTGGAACTGGTCGAGTGAGAGGTCAGCCACTCCTCAAAGTGGATCGAGAGTCTAGTGTTGCCGCGGCTTCCCTCTGCCATCGGCTGGGGCTCGGATCGAGCCGGGATATGATGTCCGGTGGTTCGGAGAGTGGCTCTCTTCGATGTAGTGGCGGATGTCATTATTCTGAAGGCTTTCTTTGAAGAGCAGTGAGTGTCACTTCAAGTATATGCCCCGAGAACAGTGAGTATTCTTCGGGATGGTAGGAATAAAAATGAAGGTTAAGATCCCCTTCCTCTAGCGCCAATTGTTGCTACCCAAAATATTATCCGGAGATAGATATTGCTGGAATGAATGGATAGTAAACAAAGTGCGGCACTTCCGTAGATAAAGTAAATAACACAAAATTTGCCGGGGTTGTTAGTCCCGGGCTTGAATGATCTCGCGAGATATTATTAATACAAATACTTTGGAGTAAAAATATTAATGTTAGAGTACTATTAGAATGAGTGTAAAGACCCTAGTTATCTTAGATATTGAGCGTGAAGATTGCCGGAAGAACCAGATATGATGCTATGTGAGTTCTTGTAACAACGTTGACGAGCTGTGACGACTGAGAGAAATCGACGGTCTCTCACGGTGTGTATTAGCTGTATGTCTGAGCTCCTGGGCTTGTGAGTCTCGTTGAATCTGTACTGCAAGGAGTTATTGCCTCTGCCGACCGTCTTCTGGATGAGAGGTGCTGAGAGAGAAATCCAGAGGTAGATTCAAGAGAGGAAGCCAAGAGCCTGAAAGAGTGTATGTATGCCTGAATGGATTTCGGAACTCAAGGGAGTTAATTTTCGAACTGATTGGAACGAATTGCGAACCTTCTTCTAGTTGCTGGAAGTTCTATATTTATAGGACTGGGAGATGCTGGGCGATCGCCTCTGCTGTATTATATAAGCGGGCGATCGTCTTTATCTCATGGGATGGTCTCCTTAAAGTCCGCAGGAGTTGCTGCAGCCAGCTGTGCGGTCCAATGAGAAGCCTGCACGCGTCTGAGTCGCTGTCACTGGCGGTCCCACCTTGTACCATTCGGCGGGTCTATCGGTAGGTGAGAAGGTGGTGACAGGCTGTGGTCAACAATCCATGTTCTGCGGCGCCTTTCGCGGATCTGCACATGGGCGCTGCTTTGAGATCCGGTCTTCGTAGACTTTGACGGACGAAGGTCTTGTTCGTGGCACAGGACGGTCGTCCTAGGTCGGGCACCAGGACGGCCTTGGGAGTCGATCGTTAGATACTCGAAGGCGGGCCGCTACCTTTGTTCTGACTAGTTCTCCGTAGCTTGTTTGGTTGTGGACTCAGTCGCTCAGCCCTTATACCGATCGCCGTCGAGGCGTATAAATCGCCGCACAACACATGAGACAGAGGAGGTGGCTAGCACTGATTAAATATTATGGCATTGAGATCCTTTACCGTCCGAGGAAGGCAAATGTGGTTGCATATGCCTTGAGTCGCAATACAGTGCAGGAGAAATGCTTGCCCGCTTGACAACTCAAAGAGAATTACAGTTAGAACTTACGGCTGGAGATTGAGGTCTGGTTACAGCGTGTTCAGGGACAACTTTGCACACTTGAGATTTCGTCGTTCCTTGACGATATAATCAGATCGAAGCAGGTGACAGACCCCCTCTTATCTCGGATTCGGAATGAAGTAACTCAAGGGAAATCCCCTGGATTTGTGATCTACGAGGATGTACTGATACGTTTGAATAATCGAGTATGTGTTCCGGAAGATGAAGAGTTGAGAAACTATATTAAGAGAGAGGCTCATGCTATCCCATACTCCATTCACCCGAGGTCTAGCAAGATGTATAAAGATTTGAAGCAATGTTATTGGTGGAGTAATATAAAACGAGAAGTTGCGTTTCGAGATGTTTGACCTTTAAACAGGTTAATATTGAGCATCAGCGACCAGCAGGTATGCTGAAACCACTCCCGATCCCCAAATGGAAATGGGAGGACATATCGATGGACTTCATCAGTAACTTGCCTACGAGTCGCAGATGTATGAATACGATTTGGGTGATTATGGATCGTCTGAACAAATCAGCCCACTTCTTGGAGATTAAAGACACGTGGGGTCCTGAGAGGTCAGCCCAGCTGTTCATTAAAGAGATCTTAAGGTTACATGGTACTCCCAGAAGTATTGTATCAGATCGTGATGGACGGTTCATATCATATTTCTGGAAATAGTTCATCATGCGATGGGTACGCAGTTGAACTACAGTACAACATTTCATCCTCAGACCGATGGCCACTCTAAGGGGACTATCCAAACTCTAGAGGATATGTTGAGGGCGTGTTCTCTCGATTGGAAGGACGATTGGGAAGCCCAACTACCTTTGGTGGAGTCCACCTACAATAATAGTTGGCATGCTTCGATTAAGATAGCCCCTTATGAGGCATTGTACGGCCGTTGTTGTAGGTCCCCTTTATGTTGGGACGACTTGTCTGAATCTCTGGGTACAGAACCTGACATGTTGTTAGCATCTCGTGAGAAGATCGCTCTGATTAGGAGTCATTTGTTAACGGCTCAAAGCCGGCAAAAGTCTTATGCAGACAACCGTCGCCGACCACTTGAGTTCGAGGTTGGTGACCATGTGCTAGTGAAAGTGTCTCCTAGTCGAAGTGTTTTTCATTTTGGGAAGAGAGGCAAGCTAAGTCTGAGGTATATTAGACCGTTCGAGATTTTGGAATGTGTAGGCGATCTGGCCTATCGTCTGGCATTGCCACCGGCTTTAAGTTAGATTCACAACGTGTTTTGTGTTTCCCAGTTGAGGAAGTATGTTGATGATCCGAGCCATATACTTCAGTTCGAAGAGATTGAGATAGCTGATGATAATTCGTACGAGGAACATCTCATGCAGATACTCGATAGGAGGATCAAACGGTTGAGGAACAAGACGATTCCCCTACTGATGATTCAGTGGTCACAACACATGATCGAGGAGACTACGTGGGAAATCGAGGTTAGCATGCGGGAGAGATACCCAGAGTTGTTCACCCTTTAGTTTCGAGGATGAAACTCTCTTTAAGGGGGGAGTATGTAATATCCAACTGTAATTTTTCATCTTTACTATTGAATTACTCGGATGATTCGGGTATCTTCGTATCATGTTTGCATTTAGTGTAATGATTATAATTTTGGATATACTTGAATTGAATTAATTATAATTGTCATTCGCACTATGTTTGATTGTTAGATGTTGTATGGAGAATTACATTTTTACTATGTCCTTGGTATTTAACGCATGCTACTATTGTAGCGTAGCGTACGTTAAGTGTTTTCTTTTACGTACATAAAATGTCATGGGTTATGTATGTAATAAAGGCAATCAGATCGCATCTCGACTTTCAACGTGTAGGGCCATGCATGACCAGGATTTTTGGCTTGATCAGGACAGCCAAGTCAATGGGAATTACGTACGTAATGGTTATGTTTTAGCGTACGTAATGCAGGTGAACTTACATTCTTCCTTTTTGGCAACGTACGTAAGGGTGTGTAGGTGTTGAGGCAGTAGCTTCTGGAGGATCGTTACGTACGTAACACTCATGTGTTAGCATACGTAAGTGTTTCTAACGTATGTTAACCTTGCCGGTAGTGTACGTTATGTAAAATGCATATTATAAAAGACATGTATTGTCTTTCATTTTTGCACAAACCAAACTCGAGTATCCTCCCTAGAAATCGTTCCTATGCCTTCCTATGTCAAATTTACACCCTTCCATATTATTTTGGAGCTTCGTAACTTGGATTGAAGCTTAGTGATTGGAGGATTGGAGAGTGTTCTTGAAGTCTTTGGAGTTGTTCTTCATTTTCAAGAGGTTGGTTGTCTGACTTGTGTTAATTTCGTAATGGTAATGATACTAGTGATGATTATTTCATATGATGTTAAACTAATCAAGTATAACATGTTGATTATGAAGATTATGGATAACTAGTGAAGAACATGATGTTATTATCTATTACTTCTTGAATTGATGAAATGATGAAAGATAACTTGGTTATTATTATTGATTCTTAGGAAGATGTGATAAGAACCTGATGATTATAAGTTATAATTAAACATGCTCTGAATGCTTAGACATTTCTAGATGATATAACCATATTTTGGGAAGGTTAAGCTAATTCAATGAAAGAGGATAATGAGTTAGGAGATAACCCTTATGATTTGATATACTCAAGATAAACTTGATGAATTGATGAAAGTATGATTGTCTAAAACATCATGATCGAATGTAGATATTATTTTAAAGAGGATTATGACTATATAAGATGACATTAACAGAACGAGATGAATAATTGGAGTTGTTCTTGATAAATTCTTATTCCATGTAACAATAAGAATATTAAAGGGCATCTTAAGTATGATAATTCGATCATAGAAATGATTTGAGGATATTAAAGTTCATGAATTAGGACTTTAATGCCTATTGGGATAGTTGAACTATTCGGGTAAAATCACGGGTGTCGTTTCCTACGACTTCGATATCGATATTGTGTGCATGTGTTGTTGAATGAGTTACATTTCATCCAAGATTGCTTGTTTGAGTGAGTGTTGTTAGTCGGGGAAACCGTCCGTTCGTTCATTCGAAGAAGGACTATTACAATTGTTGAAATATCCTCAAGAAAGTTGAAATAAAAAGAAACCATTCTGTAAATAGTAAACTGTTGTTTGATCCATTGGAAACCGACCGTTCGTTCGTTCTTCCCTATTTTCCTGATTAAAAAGAATAGTAAACTGGTTGTTGAAATAAATGTAAATGTTATCTTAATTAAAATTGTGGTTCTGTAAATTTACAACAATGTAATTACAATAAAAACTACAAATAAAGGCAATCTCTTATAATTTTAGTAAATTAGAAAACTGAACAAAAAATACAATTTAGCAAAGGCGAGAAAAACTATTTTCGTAAGATAATTTTGCCCCTGTATAAGAGCAGAAGACTCAGGCAAGATGTCCCCGAGATACAACTGTTATGTTTCTGAGTTAGGTGTTCTCCAACTCAGAATTTCGGCAAGCGTTTAAATGTTGAAAACTAGGCACGAAAAGCAAAAAGGAAATATGATGCAATATATGGTATGCTTGTATTTCGTTCTATGTTGTGGTATGAAATGAAATGCATAAGACTCCCTTTTATAGGGTATAAACACCATTCCATCAGGTGGGGAGTAATTGTAGACTAAAGTGCCATTAATTCTCTTTAATACTTCAGCTGAAAGGTTACCTCCATAAATAGTCTCATTTAATTCGGACGTTATATTGTGGAGTGTGAAGAGTCATATTCCAGAAGCTGGGTTCTCAATCTCGCTCATTTCAGCCGGGTCCAAATATCAGCTGGATTTTCAACTTGGTTGATTGCAGCTGGGTTTCCAAACCTGACTGATTGCAGATGAGTTTCCATCCTCCAAACTTCAGCTGGGTTTCCAACCTTGAAAAGTGATCTGGGTTTCACCTCCAAAAGCCAGCTTGGTTTCAACCTCCAAAAATCAGCTGGATTTTCAACCACCAACAGTCAGCTGAATTTCAACCTCCAAAAGTCAGCTTGGTTTCAACCTCCAAAAATCAGCTGGGTTTTCAACCTCCAAAAATCAACTGGGATTTAAACCTGGATGATGACATTGGACTTGGCTGCAAAAAATTCATATATTTATAGCCCAAGCTCCCAAGGCCCAAGTCGCCCAAGTCTAGCCCAAAGTCCAATTGCCAAGAATCAAGAACCAAGAACCAAGACCAAACCCAAACACACACCCACGCCCGTGCCCTAGCCCGAGCCGAGCCGAGTCGGACGACGGGCAGCGATGGCGCGCTTGTGGTCTTTGCATCATTGGACCACTAGTTTATACTACTAGCTTGTTGAACCACCCATGCACCTTCTTACTAATAAGCTAGTCAAGAAGGCTTAAATTTTCTAATGTGGGATGACCTTTCATACCCACTTTAACTCTTCACAATTTCAATTAAATAGCTAACTTTAATCATTTATTTCTCATTCATCGGAAATCAGTTTTGAGAAAAAATCTGACGTTTATCTTCCCGAAATGCAGATTCGCAATTTAATATTTAATTCCCAAGAATTAAATATTTATCATCATTAAATTGGTTTAAATTGAGTCAACACTCTTTTTCTAAAACCAATTTCCGACAATTCCCACATGAGTGGAAATAAATGCATGGCTGAATGCAGACTCACATGCCCAGTTTCTGTAGAACACTACTGCATGGGGAAAGGTAGTTTGTGGCTTTGAACCTTCCTTAGTAAAATATCGTCGGATATACTAGTGGCTTAGTGTACACGGTGCCTTGAACTAATCTCTTTGGTGTATACCGAGTCAACAACACATACACAAAAATGTCTCAACACCTTTCGTTCTCATAGTTGTGTCTATTTTGGCCATGGAAAATATCTTAGTTTCCTAAGTGTTTATTCAAGGCGTCCCGTCCTCACACTTAGGTGGGTGTTCTCTTCTTATAGAGTACCATGCAATACTTCTCCTTTTTAAGGACAAGGAACCATTAAAAGTAAAGAGACTTAACCTCACCACAACAGGACTCAACACTTATTCTGCTCTATATGGATGGATTTATTATAATCGCTATTCAATAGAACTTTTATAACTTTGTTTTCCCATTGAACCAAGTTTCTGGGATCTCCGGTCTTCAAGGTTGGGTTAACACTATGATCGTTCTTTCAAGATGTGGATTTTAATCCCATTCCATCTAGCAGTTTATGAAATTGATCTCTATTCATACCTTTTGTGAGTGGATCCGCCAAATTAACATTTGACCTAACATAGTCAATAGGTATAACTCTATTTTTGATCAATTGTCGCATGGTATGTCTCCGACGAATATTTCGAGACTTAACATTATACGTAAGGCTCTGTGCTCTTCTAATTCCAGCTTGGCTATCACAATGGCTCATGACACTGGGAACAAGCTTCTTCCAGCATGGAATATCCTCAAGAAAGTTACGAATATATTCACCTTCTTCTCCAGCTTTATTTAGAGCTATAAATTCCGATTCCATGGTGGATTAGGCGATACAAGTTTGCTTGCTTGATTTCCAAGATACAGCTCCATCCCCAATAGTAAATACATAGCCACTCTTCTAGAGTAAGAGTCTTTCGTGTCTGAAATCCAATTAACATCAGTATATACTTCCAATACTGCAGGATAATTACTATAAAATAGCCCATAACTCAGGGTGTACTTTAAGTATCTTAAAACCATAGTCAGTGAATTCCGGTGCTCTTTACAAGGATTATTCGTGAACCTGCTCAACTTGTTTATATCAAATACCAAGTCTCTCCGTGTACAATTCGTAATGTACATCAGGCTTCCGATTACTCTTGAGTATTCGACTTTAGCCACTGGATCATCTTTATTCTTACTTAAGTGAATACTGGTATCAAAAAGCGTTTTTACAGGTGGGCTGTCAAAAGCGTTGAACTTCTTGAGCACTTTCTCAACATAATGAGATTGTGATAAGAAGATACCTTGTGATGTTCTACTAATTTTAATTCCAAAAATTAGATCAGCTAAACCCAAATCCTTCATGACGAAGTTTCGACTTAACATTATTTTTGTATTTACATTTACTTCATTGCTACTACCCATGATCAACATATCGTCTACATATAGACAAACTATTACAAATGATTCAGGTGTGCATTTAATATATACACATTTGTCACATTCATTGATCTTGAATCCATTTGCCAACATAGTTGTTCTGCAGCTTGCTCTAGAAGGAAAAGCACTTGTAAAACTTCATATGCTATTGTTTAGGAGCTTGTTTTAGCCCATACAATGACTTCAAAAGTTTACACACTTTTATTTCCTGATCAAGCGCAATGAAACCTTTAGGTTATGAAATAAGGCTTGTGCCTTTTCCATAACTCATACGGAGTTTTATCTTTCTCTTTGTGTGGCAGTTTATTCAGAATGTGGTTACCTGTAAGATCTCCCCCCACATGTTCTGCGGTAATCCTAAACTTATTAATAAAGCATTCATCATTTTTTTCAAGGTGCGATTTTTCCGTTCAGCAACTCTATTTGACTGAGGAGCATAAGAAGCAGTTGTTTGATGAATTATGCCCGAATTAGCGCATAGATGTTCAAACGGTGCTACATACTCACCGCCTCGGTCACTTTGGACTGCTTTTATTTTACAATTCAGTTGCTTTTATTCACCACCTCGATTTCTTCATCTTTGCTTCTCAAAAGAAACACATAGCAAAAGTGATGAAATAGTTTTTATTTCCTCAAGTTTGCACAAATTTTAAGTCACACACATCAATGTGAATTAATTCTAGAGGAGTAGTATTTCTTTCCACCGAATAAAAAGAAAATTTAGCCATTTTTGCTTCAACACATACTTTACATTTCTTATTAAGTTCAACATGAGTTTTGGAATCAATTCTAGATTAATTAGTCTTTTAATCGATTTTAGGCCAACATATCCCAATCTAGAATGCCGTAAGTCTGAACACTCGAGCAAGTAAACAGAGAAGGATTATTATTATTATTATTATTATTTTTATTTTTGCATTCACGGGTTACATGCATCACATTCATTTTGAATAATCCCCTATCAAGATAACCTCGTCTAAGGAACATTCCAAACTTGCTCATAATAAATTTATCAGACTAAAAAAGTAGTCTAAACCCATGACTAACTAGTAGAGAGCCTGAAACTAAATTCTTTTGGACGTCTGGGACATGCAGCACATGCTTAAGCAGTAGCTCCTTTCCAGAGGTCAACTTTAAGACCACGTTCCCCATACCTGCAATCACAAAAGAAGCAGAGTTTGCCATATGCAATTTTCTACCATCAGTAACATTGTAGGAAGCGAACATGTCCTTTTCAGAACAAACAGGACAAGTGGCCCCAGTATCAAAGTATCAGGTGTGGTGATTATCCACCATATTGGTTTCAATCACCATAGCCGAGACCTCCTCGTTCAACTCCTCAACCATAGCTGACAGCTCCAGATCTGGCATGTCAACATTGCCATGTTCAACCACATTGGCAACTCACTTGCCTTTATTTCGCTGACCAGTTGAACTTATTGGCAAGCGACAATCCTTTGCCTTATGGTTTGGCTTACCATAGTTGTGGAAATTTCCAATAAACTTCTTTGCCTTAAACAGATTTTTCCCTTTATCCTGAAAATGGGTCAGTTTTTTCTTTTTGCTAGAGGACCCATGTTCAAGAAAATTTTCTTTGGCCTTCATAGGGCCCCTCTTGAACTTAAAATCAGACTTTCGATTGTCTTCCTCAATTCTGAGTCGAACATCCAAGTCCTCTAAGCTCATTTCCTTTCATTTGTGTTTCAAGTAATTTTTGAAGTCTTTCTAACTAGGAGGCAAATTCTCAGTTACCGTTCCCACAACAAATGGTTTAGGAAGAATTATTCCTTAGGAATTGATTTCATGCACAATAAAGTGGAATTATTGGACTTGTTCAATAACAATTTTGAAGTCCGTCATTTTAAAGTCCAGGCAGCATCTGATCACAAACTTTTTTGCTCCAGCATCCTCTATTTTGTACTTTTTCTCCAAAGAATTCCAGAGCTCTTTGGAAGTCTTGATTTGACTGTACACGTTGTACAGAGAATCAATCAGCCCATTCAATATCGTATTACGGCACATAAAGTCACTGTTACACCATTTATCGTAAGCAAAATTCTTCATACGATCAGTTTCCGTCTCACTGACCACATCAGGATCATCCTTGAGGTAAACAGCAAGCCCAACCCCAAGATAGTGAGATAAAACAGCATCTTTGTTGCCATCTCTTGAAATCGACACCCGAGAACCTTTAAGGTTTCTCGACGTGTACTGCAATAGCAGGGACAACAGCTTTGGCAGCGGAAACATCATCATCGGTCGCCATTGGAAATTACATAAAATACGAAAATTGTCTTACGATTGTTGGTTCTGTGAATTTCCAACAATGTGATTATAATAAAAATTACAAAAAAGGCAATCCATTACAATTCTAGTAAATTAAAAAACTGAACTGAAAATACAATTTAGCAGAGGCGAAAAAAACTCTTTCCATAAGATAATTTTGCCCCCGAATAAGAGCATACGGCTCAGGCAAGATGTCCCCAAGCTACAACTACTACGTTTCTGAGTTAGGTGCTCTACAAAATTCAGAACTATGTCGAATGTTCAATTGTTGGAAACTAGGCATGAAAAGTAAGAAGGAAATATACTGCAATATGTGGTATGCTTGTATTTCATTCTATGTTGTGGTATGAAATAAAATGAATAAGACCCCCTTTTATAGGGTCCGAAAACCACTCCATCAGGTGGGGAGTAATTGCAGATTAAAGTGGCATTAATTCTCTTTTATCCTTCAGCTGAAAGGTTACATCCACAAATTGTCTCATTTAATTTGGACGTTACATTATGGAGTGTGAAGAGTCATATTCCAGAAGATAGGTTCTCAATCTGTCTCATTTCAGTCGGGTCCAAGTATCAGATGGGTTTTCAACTTAGTTGACTGTAGTTGGGTTTCCAAACCTGGCTGATTGCAGTTGGGTTTCCAAAAAAATTAATATAGTTACAGCCCAAGCTCCCAAGGCCTAAGTCGCACAAGTATAGCCCAAAGTCCAATTGCCAAGAACCAAGACCAAGACCAAGACCCAGCCCGAGCCAAGCCGGCGGGCAGGCGGCGGCGGCGTGCATGTGGTCTTTGCATAGTTGGCCCACTAGTATATATTACTAGCTTGTTGAACTACCCATGCACCTTCTTAGTAATAACCTAGTCAAGAAGGCTTTAATTTTCCAATGTGAGATGACCTTTCATGCCCACTTTAACTCTTCACTATTTCAATTAAATGATCTTACCTTGTTTGGATGATACCCTTACTTTTATAGCAATATGAGATGGTTCTGATGATGTACCTTGATACATTGTGTGAAGTAGTGTGTTTAAAGAGGCTCAATGGTATTCATAATATTCAAAGGACATTCTATTCGAAGGATTTTACCGATTTCTATCAAGACGTTGGTGTTTTACAGGATTTATACCCGTCTTTCTATTCATACTAGCCTACTAACCTAGCATTTATGAACTCTTAGTATTTAAAGTATCGGGTTTTAGTTCCATTTGAGACACCACAACAAAAGACTCTTAGATTTTACAACAATCGGATTGTATAAGAGAACTTATCAAAGCCTTGTAATAATCAGGTTTTGTTTTATTTATAACCACTTAGATATAGGTTGAATTTGCACCATCTTTTTAGAAAACATCCCAACACACTTAAGACCAAATATATGAACACTCATGTCCCTGAACCAAACGGATTCCATATAATATACAAATGTTCCCAAAAGATGGCATAATTGAATACTTTATTGTCCTAGTGAGTTCAAAGCCTTGTAGATCCATTATAACCCATTTATTAAGCCATGTACTAATTTATTAACATATTTATAACATGTTTAAGGAACAAAAAAAGCTGTACTAACCTCAGAACAACAAAGATCATAACAAGAACGACAAGATAACCAAGAACATTCACCTTTATATTCAAAAAATTGAGGTATTGTTGTTTTGATGATTTCTCCTTGAGGTTTTGGTGGATTTTCAAAGGGTAAAACCTCTTTATTCCTAGAGTATTTGTGTGTGGCGGGTCGATTTCATCACTTATCTAAGAGACAAAGGCAGTTATAAATGGGAAATTCTAAAACTAGACCTTATTAATCTTTGAAAATTCTATGATGTAGACCAATTTGGGCATATAAGCTCCAGTTCTTCAACAATTTAAACCAGTTCCTAACTTATTAGAATGACATTTATGATGGACCGCGGTCCAAGGTTTTTGTATAGGCTTAAAATGTATTTCAACTATTTAAAGTCGGTCATTGACACGGATAAAGATGGAAATGCTAGAAGATGAGTTTGTTGTCAATTTCTAAAGCCTCATAAACATATCACTATAGATAAAAATGAAGGAACTCCTTTGGTATTATGGTATGATTTAGACATAAGACAAGTTCAATTATTCCTAACTGCGATTAGGATGAATATGGAATTGACATATCAAATTACTTAACAAATATTATCGGATACGGCCGCAGACTGCGTCTTATAGGGCATTGCAAATGATCAGATATATTTGACATTTATTGTTGGTTTAAATAGGATTATGCACTTGAAACATCAATATAGATTGACTGGGCATACACACCGATCAAAACCCTGAGATACATTAGTTAACCTTCAATAGATAGTCAGGTGACGCCATTAGTATTTCTATATTTTCCACGTGTATTTTGTGTAATATTTTACCATATATTTTGCATTCACATAATGGTAATATATATCACATCAAGATTTTTAATTTTGAAGTTGATACCAAGGTGAAGTCTTTGAATTAAGTTTAATTTTTGGAATCATTGAAGGCGCTGAAAGAACAATAAGATCATATGAATAATGGAATGGCGAAGTAAATGAAACTGGCACATATTTAGCAAATAATGCATGAATCATAATTATCACATGAATAGTGTAAGGCTCGAATATCACAATAAGTCTGTGTATTATAGTGATTTGTACATATCCCATGATTTTGGTCACTTTTTCGGCATTATTCCTAAAAATTCTATCATTTTTTTAGAAATCGTGGCACTAGTATGCTGAATTACAAGCACAAAACCCGACTAAGCCTGACCCTGTCCGTTATAGCCCGGGTTTTAGCAGGCCTGGTTATTCTCTAAAACTGGACCGCTTATAAGAGATTCGGTCTGGGCCCGAGCCTAGTCAAATATTACGCATTTTGCGCCCGAGCCCATGCCCTACATAGAATATTAAATTTAATAAATCATATTGATTGGCAGTCCTTTTTTTGTAGTCGCCTACTGGTTGTCGGCAGACCTCTAGCGACAACCAAATTCTTTTTATTTTTCTGGCGATCGACATGTTGGCTTGCTTTCCGGCAGGAGCACCGCCGGTAGACCTTCAATGGCAACCAGTTTTTTTTCTTCTTTTTTCAGCCACCAACCGACCTCTTCTCAGGTGGAACTCTGGTGAATGGGAAGTTTTTTCTTTTTCCGTTTTTTTTGCAGTCGCTTGCCGACAGACTTCCTTAATTTCCATTGTTTCCAATGGAACCAAAGACTCCTTATTCTTTGGTTCTTGATTATAATGGAATAAAATAAAATGACTCACTAAACTGGCTGCACTTCTTTTTCTCATGAAGTACTAGTCATTCCATGCAATTCTCGATGCAATTTTCATTTTGGATCATCCGTAAACAGCCTCTCTGTATTAAGACAGGGGTAAGGCTGCGTACATCCGATCCCCCCTTACCCCGCTTTTTGCGGGAGCCATTGAGGCATTGGGGTAATATTGTTGTTGTTGTTGCCGACAAACTTCCTTGAATGGGTAGGGTTTTTTTTCGGTTGCCTGCCAACCTGTTCTCCTACGGCGAACCTCCTATGATATTTTAAGTTTTTCTTTCGTGGCCATTTCCTGGACTGTTGTCCGACGGATTCCCTAACGACAGCATGCCGGACCTCTAACGACAAGGCATTTTTTGCGGGCCCTCCGTCGGCCATCGGCAGACTGTCTTTAACCAGTATTGTTTTGTCTTTGTCAGCCAACAAAGTTTTTCTAGTAAAGTAATTTGATAATTAACAATTTCAATCCAATTATGGCCCCTCCATTATGGCACGGATTATCACCAGTAAAAAAATGAATGAGATAACCTTGACCGAAACCTAATACTTTGGGAAGGATTTGGGTAAAGTTTGAGGAATCCAAATGCTTTACCTAGACCGAAACCTAGGATAGATATCCCTACTTGGCTGCTGTTCTACTTGAGTAAATGTGAGCTACTCTACTTGTGAAATTTATGTATGACATCTCGTTTCACTACAATATAAAACGTACGCATATGAGATACTCAATTGCTTGTTCTTTATAATGCAACAATAAGACTAATATAGTCTAATACATTCATCTGACATCACCATAAAAACCTAATTATTTTCCTAACGATGATCTTTGATGGGTCGAGCCAAACAATGGTTGACCACATTGGCAATAGGAACCATTACTACTTGGAATTTGATGGCAGGAAAATTCCTTCTGATGATTTTTCACCACGACGACTCTCAGGTTGCGGAAGGAGATTGTTGACGTCTGATTTGGTCAACGTCACGTGTACTGATCTGGACGAATGGATCGAAGCAACGTAGAAAATAATAAACAAGATGAAAAGGATTGGATCACTAAATTTTATTAATGACCGTGTGGTATAGAGCCGAGCCGAATATTTAGCGCGGACCTATATTTTTTGCTTGCTAATTACAAGTCTTATTTTCTCTCTTTTTCTCTCTCTATCTATCTCTATCTCTCTGTATTTCTCCCAATTTCCAAAAGTCCTTTTAATGTTTGTACACATTTTCTATATATAGATAATCTTATCTAGTTAGAAGATGACAGCTGGAGGGTGTTTTGGGAAACATGCCCAAAACACTTGTCAGAGTGTAATCATGCCATAGACACGTGGAGGCTTCACAGGCTTGCTTTGGGAAGGGATGTGACAGTAAGCATTAACTGTCCTGTATGCTTGTCCCACATGCTTCGGGCGATGCTTATCCGTCGGGGTCGGACCTCGGGTCCCCCCGTCGCTCTGGTCGGCCTTGGTATAATCCCGAGCTAGAGCGGATTTATCGTTGCTCTGCTTGGTCCTTCCGGTCTAGATATCGGGTCGGTCTTGATGTCTCTGACCGGTCCGGTTCTCGTCAATGATCGGGAGGTAATCGATTTCGTATTCGGCCCGGCTTGCTGTTTAGGTCGGACGGTTCAGCTGACGAATGCTTACGTGGATGCCAAGACATATTGACCTTCAACAAGGGCCCCCGAGCGGGGCTGGAGTCGTTTTGTGGTAAGGCCGATCCGGCTTGTGGGAGGACAAGATCTTTCGAAGGGACGTCTCTTCGGGAGTCGCGTCGATTCAATTTCTAGGCTCTAGGTGTCATGATGAGGGAGACACATGGCCGGATTTGATTTGATAGTGCGTTCACGCGTCTTGGGTTTTTGCGACGGTTCAGTATGAATCGTCGCGTCACGCGCTGGGCATTTAATGTCTCTTTTCTCTTATAAATATAGGGCTTCTCCTTCTTCATTTCTTCTTCCGCCATTTTGCTTTTGTTGCAGAGAAGAGAGAGAAAAATTTCGGTGTCCTTTTCCTGATTTTAGAGAGAATTTTCCGGTAAGCCTTTTCCTTTTTTCTATTTTATGATGTCGGAGCTGAGGGATGAGACAGCGGCGGGGTTGAATGTGTCTCCGGACCGCACGGGGGTTGCGGATCTGTCTATGGGCGACATTCCCGTCGACTGGAGCAACGAGGAGGACGGCGGCGAGGTCGCGAGGTCGCCGTATTCTGGAGACGCGGAGGTGGTGGCACCGTTGACGGCGGTCGGAGGGACCCAGGCGGAAGAAAGGGTTGAGCCGGTGGTGGCCTGGATTCGCCCTCGACCGTCCCCTTTCGTGGAGGCGGAGTGGGACTCGGCCTCGATTCGCAGCACCGTTACGGAAGAGCAATTAGTGGCTTGGAGGCTGCGGTTTAAGATCCCGGCTAGGGTGTGGATGTTCATTCCGAATCCCGAGGAGAGGCATCACACTCCGCCCGTCGGTTGTACGGCGGTGTACTACCGCTCTCTGCTGGCAGGGCTGAGGTTTCCGCTCCCGTTAGGTTTTTCCCGGTGGCTAAGGCAGTGGGGCCTTCCTGTTGCCCAAATTCATCCGAATCCCTGGGCTCGGGTGGTGGGTGTTTTCATCCTTTTCAACCAGCACGGCTGGCCCGAGCCCAGCTTTGAGGAGTTCAACAGTCTCATCCTATGGAGGTCGGTCGGCAGAACAGAGATAACATCTTTTATTCAATCTGACAATAAATAAATCTTTATACGAGAGATTCAAATGAGCTACTGAGCAATTGCAACCAAAACCACTTAAGAATAGAATTTGCATGCAAGTCATTAATCAATGCATATAATAATTTAGACTGGGAAAGGTTATTTTTGTTGAAAATTGGTTTTATAAAAATGAGTTTTGGCTCAATTTAAACCACTTTAATGATGATAAAATACTTAATTTTTGGGAATAAATATTAAATTATAAATATACGCTTCGAGAAGATAAACGTGTAATACCCGGATAATTGTTATGTATTTTCATTTGTATTTGAACCTTGTGGTATTTGATTATGTCATATTGATAATCGAAGTATGATTTTTCCGTATTCGTATTCCGATATTCATGATCATATCGTGTGGAGTTTGTCAATTCATACATGCTTCTGCATGACACTAACATACGTTAACAGTTGTACATAGCGTACACTAGGAACTACAGGTAATGTACGTTACGGTTGAAACATAGCGTACGTAATAGGCAGTCAAGGCAGATAAGGTGTGGTCAGCGTGTGGGGGCCAGATGAGGATATTGTCGGATCCCCCGCGTGAACCTGGACAATTTTTTGTTAAAGCAAGTTAAGAGGGGTAGAATAGCGTTGTAACACCCAGAGGTATTCGGAATAATTACAGCACCGTAAACCCTTTATATAAGAATTTACAAGGCTAAATTAAAAAAAAACAATCAATACAAATAATACCAGCGTGTAATTTAATAACTGATTTAATCATCCAAAATAACCCATTAATACAAAGTTCTCAAATCACCATAAAGAACACGCGTACTCGAGTACTTATTACAAAAACAGAATATCAAAATAATTCAGACAGTTAACATCACTGTGCCCCTTCGTCATCATGCCGACACTGTGGTTGCTTCCCTGCTCCTCGGCTACCTAAACATTAAACAAATGTCCACCCCCGCATGAGTTAGCAAAACGATGCTAGTACAAGTACCAATAATTATACGAAATCAGATATACAACAACAATGTATAACAAAACACAAAGCACGGACTTCCTCTACCGGAATACAACGATGTGAATCCACATGATTCCATCAACACAACACAGGATAATCCAATGATCCAGCGCCCTCAACATAGATCCCAAGATGATCCCGTCGGACCAACACGAGGTGGAAAACCCGTCCAATGATCCAGCGCCCCCAGCATAGATCCCAATATGATCATGTCGGACCAACACGAGGTGGACAACTGATCCAGCGCCCTTAGCATAGATCACACGATCCCATCATATCAACACAACATATACAATACAACTATGCATACACATATGCAATTAATATGTTAATCAACATGAACAACCTATGAATCATAACATGAACGACATTATGACAAATCAACTTGGACGACCTCATGTTCGACAACATGAATGACAATATACATGATCAAAATCATCAACATTAAACCAAAATCAACTTAAGATACTTGCCTCAGAAATGACGACAAGGATTGATACTTCCAGTAACCTTCAACCCGCTCGAAGAACTCACTCAATTCACATAATCTGAACCTTAATTATACAATAACACCAATATAACTAACGGTTCCTGACAATCGTTTCTAAATATTATATGAACATGAAAAGGAATAATCTATCCGATCATGATAAACGCACTAATATGCCCCAAGTCATATCGGTCGAATCATCGCTACGCTACTTATCCGAACAATAATCTCATAATGTTCCAACCAAGACTAAACACATCTTCGATTGAATTCTACAATTATACCTCATGATAGTTCGTCTTACAAGGATTCTAACCATACCCATGAACAATCCAACACAACATGATTTCGGAATTAACTTTAAGAACATCATAATCATCATAAAGAGGTCATAATCTTCGAAAATCATGTCCTTACAATAGGCACTATCAAGGTTCGACTATTACCAACGAAAGCCCTAATTTCATACAATTCAATTCTCCTAAACATGTTTTTCGATTCATGAAGTTCATAACAATCTCAATAACCTCAGTAATCTACTCATGAACATTCCTACGAACATAAATTCCAGACGGTTAGAGTATCACATACCTTACTACAGAAGGAAATGACAAAATCACTTGATGAAAACCCAACTCCGGAAGCTTGAGTACCAATACAAGATGCTTCCCTACTTCAACAACTAAGTAGAGATGATAAAATGAGGTTTATGTGGTGGGAGAAGCTTTCTGGTCTTGCAGAAATCGGACAAGGGGTGAAAGAAAACGAGGTAAAATGAAGTGGGGTGCTGTCCCACTTATAATGTTCTGAACTTTACATACGTTAACAGCAAGGCCTTACATACATTATCGCCTTAGCGTACACTATTTGCCATCCTTAGCGTACGTTAACGTCCGGTAGTAGCTCACTGCCTCGTTTCTAGATTCTCTTACGTACGTTAACAAATACCTTTATGTACGTAATCTCATCAACATAGCGCACGTTATCGGCCATGTATAGCGTACATTAAGTCTTGTTGACTTGCTTTATCAAAAAGCCATCCAGGTTCACGCGGGGAATCTCTGACTGATCGTGACCCCAACTGGCCCACGTGCCGACCAGGCTATCTGTCATTGACTACCTTACATATGTTAAGCTTCACTCATAGCGTACGCTATCTATAGTGTTGGAACATTTTGTTCCATACATAAATTAAAAGTGTTTTGATGATTAAAGGCGCTAAACAAAACAAAACAATGAAGAGGCGAAGCCAAGAATCGAAGAAAACGAAGCTGGAAAATAGTGTTCTGCACAAGACTAACGTACGTAACTCAGCATGATTAACGTACGTAAATGAAGCAGCCTAATGTATGTAATGGAAGTAAGATAACGTACGTAATGCAGTTCAAACAAGTGAACGTTGGAGGAGTCAAAGTCAGAAAAGCATGCAACGGATATATGACGTCAGCAGTGACGTAATGTTAACGTACGTAATGAAGGAAATGATAACGTACGTAACCCAAAATGATGAAACTCCCTGGACTGAAACTGGACTAGGCTAACGTACGTAACCTAGGGTGGTTAACCTACGTAACGAGGCTTACGTACGTAATGGAGAGCATATAACGTACGTAATGAGCAGTCTGGCAGCTAATGGCTAGTTTGAGGATGAAGCCTATAAATACCATGCTTATGGTATTGATCAAGAACAACAACTTCAAGCAAACGAGATATTCATCTGAGAATCATATTCTTACATTGTTATTGTAATATTGAGCTTATATTGTTAGTTTGACTGTTTATATATTCAACATTATACACAAGCGAGAAAAAGAAAAGATACGATTTGATTCGGTGTTATTAGGATCAAGGATCCGGCATTGTTAGAATCACAATCGCTATCTTAGTGAGGTTTATCTAGTACCGATAGAAAGCTAGAGTGGTTGATTCCTTATCCAATAGAAAAGGAAAAACGGTTTTACTCGGACCGATAGAAGACGAGCTTGTAACGGTAATCCCTCGACCGATAGAAGAGAGGCGTAGAGGTTTTGATCTTAAGCCTAAGGAAAAAGATACATCGAGAGAGGACGTAGGCTTCGTTAATAGCCGAACCTCTATAAATCCTCGTGTCCTTTATTTTCCGCACTTTTTATTTACGCTTCCGCAAACGGCGCAAATATCTGATCCCATACCCAACAATTGGTATCAGAGCGGTACTCCAATACGCGGCTTAACATCAAAGGAGAAAAAGATCCAATGGCGTTTCAATTTGCTCCAGTCGAAGGCCTTGCTCTCAACCGACCACCATTCTTTGATGGCTCAAATTATTTGACGTGGAAGAAGAAGATGTCGATATTCATCCGAGGATACGACATCAAGATTTGGAAGATTATTTGCCTTGGCCCGAAAGTTCCAATCAAATCCAACGGTACGCTCAAATCTTTCGAAGAATACGACGATACCGATTGGAAAAATGACCATCTAAATTGTAAGGCTACTCAACTCTTATTTTGTGCCTTAAATCCGGAATAGGTCAATCGAATCTCATCGTGTGAGAGTGCGAAAGAAATATGGAAAATTCTAGAAATCACACACGAAGGGACGACTCAAGTCAAGGAGACGAAAATCAATATGCTTCTCCATGACTACGAGTTATTCATGATGAAAGGTGACGAGTCCATCACCAATATGCTCGACCGATTCTCATTATCACAAATGGACTTGCGTCATTCGGAAAACCATTATCTAGTAGTGAAAAAGTTAAGAAAATTTTACGATCACTACCTAGCGAATGGGACGGCACCGTGACCGCAATTATGGAATCCAAAGATCTCAACACGCTCGATTTTAGTGCCCTTGTTGGTTCACTAATCAATTATGAGATTGTATTAAAATCACGAAGTGTCAAGCCGAAGCCGAAGGAACGATCGTTAGCCATGAAGGCTAAGATATCGAGGAAGAAAGAAGAAATCCCGGTGGAGGAAAGCGACGAAGAAGCGGCATATTATGCCAAGAATATTAATAAATTCCAAACCTTATTAAACCAGAGGAAGAAGGATATCTCGAGCGAAACGAAGAAGTTCGACAACTCTTGTCGACAATGTGGAAAACTAGGCCACTTCGCTAAGCATTGCCGTGCCAAACCCAAGAAGGAGGTTCTCGTGGCTACTTGGAGCGATGAAGATGAAGACGATGATTTCATCAATCAAAATAATCTCGCTCTCATGGCCCGGAGTTCGTTCGACGACAGCGACGTCGAAAGCCAAGTAAGTACATCCTCCCGTGATGAACTTTTTGATGCATTTGAATTATTGCATACGGATTTTCAAAATGCTTTATCCGAAATAAAATCCCTTAAGTCTAAAATTAAATCTTTGGAAATTGAAAATTCCAAAATTATTGAAAAGGAAAAATTTGTTGAAATCGATCATTCAAAGTGTATTAAAAATGAAAATATTTTGAAGAATGATCTCGCTATAATCCAAACCGAGCTTAAATCTTTAACAAAGAAATTCTCGTGCGGAAACGAGAAATTTGAACAAATGCTTGGTGTTCAAAAGTTTAGTTTGAATAAATAGGGGTTAGGATTCAAAACTCGCTCGAAAATTGAATCCGTTAATTTTAAGATACCCCATTGCGAAAAGTGTTTAAAAATCGGGCATCATATATCAAGTTGCAAAAGCCCGAGACGGACGATAAAAATTAAGAAAATTTGGGTTCCTAAAGGAACAATCGTTTCAAATATCGTCTACGTTTCTAAACAAAAACCAACTATAGGTTGGGTCCGCAAAAATTGATTTTTGATACTTTACTCAGGGGGAGTATTTTTTAGGGCAGATATTATTCTCACGGGGAGTTTTTACCCTTTATGCAATTATTCATAAATTGTATCATGCATATATTATATTTTGGTATTATTTTCAATTGATATTTTATCCACTTTTTGATGAAAACAAAAAGGGGGAGAGAATGGAGAGGGAGAAAAAAATAAAAAAGAAGTCGAAAATGGGATTAACCCTAAAAGGGGGAGAAAATCGAAAAATGAAAAGGAGAAGTCGAAAATGACAGAAAAAGAAAAATGCGAAGACGTCGAAAAGACGATGAAAATTTGAAAATGATAAAAGAAAAGGAGAAAAGAAAAGAAAGAGTCCAAAAAGAAATGGCAGAAGAAACTAACGAAACGGACAAAGTCGAAAACTTTGGTCTATACACATATACATATATTTGTATTTTTGCAGGTAAATCCCATCGACGAAGTTTTGTTTTGTAATCATCAAAAAGGGGGAGATTGTTGGAACATTTTGTTCCATACATAAATTAAAAGTGTTTTGATGATTAAAGGCGCTAAACAAAACAAAACAATGAAGAGGCGAAGCCAAGAATCGAAGAAAACGAAGCTGGAAAATAGTGTTCTGCACAAGCCTAACGTACGTAACTCAGCATGATTAACGTACGTAAATGAAGCAGCCTAACGTACGTAATGGAAGTAAGATAACGTACGTAATGCAGTTCAAACAAGTGAACGTTGGAGGAGTCAAAGTCAGAAAAGCATGCAACGGATATATGACGTCAGCAGTGACGTAATGTTAACGTACGTAATGAAGGAAATGATAACGTACGTAACCCAAAATGACGAAACTCCCTGGACTGAAACTGGACTAGGCTAACGTACGTAACCTGGGGTGGTTAACGTACATAACGAGGCTTACGTACGTAATGGAGAGCATATAACGTACGTAATGAGCAGTCTGGCAGCTAACGGCTAGTTTGAGGATGAAGCCTATAAATACCATGCTTATGGTATTGATCAAGAACAACAACTTCAAGCAAACGAGATATTCATCTGAGAATCATATTCTTACATTGTTGTTGTAATATTGAGCTTATATTGTTAGTTTGAGTGTTTATACATTCAACATTATACACGAGCGAGAAAAAGAAAAGATACGATTTGATTCGGTGTTATTAGGATCAAGGATCCGGCATTGTTAGAATCACAATCGCTATCTTAGTGAGGTTTATCTAGTACCGATAGAAAGCTAGAGTGGTTGATTCCTTATCCAATAGAAAAGGAAAAACGGTTTTACTCGGACCGATAGAAGACGAGCTTGTAACGGTAATCCCTCGACCGATAGAAGAGAGGCGTAGAGGTTTTGATCTTAAGCCTAAGGAAAAAGATACATCGAGAGAGGACGTAGGCTTCGTTAATAGCCGAACCTCTATAAATCCTCGTGTCCTTTATTTTCCGCACTTTTTATTTACGCTTCCGCAAACGGCGCAAATATTCGATCACGTACCCAACATATAGGTCTTAAAGTACGTTACGCTCAACATATAGCGTACGTTATGACGTAGCTGCATGCATGAATCGAAAATTCAAAAACGCATGAATACAAATATGGAAATCACACTTTGATCATTAATACACAAAATCAAATGCTACAAGTTTCGAATACAGGTAAAATACAGAATAATTATCTGGGTATTACATACTCTCCCTCTAAAAAGAAGTTTCATCCCGAAACTTAAGACGAAAACAATTCTGGGTATCTCGACTTCATACTATCCTCAGTCTCCCAAATTGCTTCTTCGACTACATGTCGAGACCACTGAACTTTAACCGAGGAGATTGGTTTATTCCTCAATTGCTTGACTCGACTCTCCGGTATCTTGATTGGCTTCTCTTCGAACGTGCCATCATTAGCCACCTCGATCTCGCCAAAATTGATGACATGACTGGGATCCGGTACATATTTCCGTAATTGGGATACGTGGAACACATTGTGAACATGACTCAGTGATGGCGGTAAGGCTAAACTGTACGCCAAATCCCCAACTCTTTCAAGAATCTCAAATGGTACGATATATCTTGGACTCAGTTTTCCTTTCCTCCCAAAACGAAAAATTCCCCGAGTAGGAGAAACCTTTAAAAGCACGTGGTCCCCAATTCCAAACTCTAACGGGTGAGAGCGCACGTCTGCATAAGACTTCTTTCGACTCTGGGCAGTCAACAGCCTTTCACGAATCAAAGATACCTTCTCTTGAGTCTGTACTATCAAATCCGGTTCCATCCCGATTGTAACACCCCCAAGATATTCAGGGTATATTACAGCGCCGTGGGGCCCTACCTGGGACCCACCAAGCTAAATAATAAATACCACTCGTATAACCATCACAGTTAGCGAGAAAACACACATCACCGAACGAAATTAAATAAAATGCTCGGCATAATCGGCGAAACAACATCACTTGACAATCATAAATAACATTTAACGATACAAACCATAATCCGAGTAAAAATACCTAAGTACTCGCGAGTACTATTTATATTCACAAGTTGGAAAACAACCATATCGAAATGGAAAACAGAAATAAAGAGACTCATTTGCACACGTCAACAACCCTGGCCAGCATCCTCGTACTGTCCCAATGCCCGCTCGTCCGGCTGAACATAACCTGAAATTCATAATAAGAATTTCCCCAAAATGGGTCCCCAAAGGGGTTAGCAATTACGCTAGTACAAGTAATCAAGGCAAACCATTCGCTTACACATTTCATAGTACATGCATCAGATTATTTCAAAAACCAAAACTAGACATGTCTTTTCCCAGAAAACAAATAGTCAATAATCAATTTGCTTAGGACCGGGGCTAAATCGCTAGTCGCATCCGAGGCCTCTATGGACCCTCTCGGACTGGCCATAGTCAAAACCCAAAGTCACGCACATGCATCGCCTAGGACCGGGGCTAAACCACTGGTCCCATCCGAGGCCTCTATGGACCCTCTCGGACTAGCTAGACAACAAGCTCGTGATTCCGGGGCTAAACCACTGGATTCCTCCGAGGCCCTGTCAGACCCTCCCGGAGTGAGCAAAGTACACAAATATCATACATCACCATTTCATGTTAAGCATAAAGGTCTCACAAGAATACTTGCCTTGAGTAATTGACGACGACACGAACGGAAAGGAAATCAACCACGATTGCTAGGAACCAATAAACCCGAACCTAAAGTTTCGAAGAACACAATCACAACCATTTCTAAACGAGTACGGAAATGGAATACACCCGAAAACCCACCTACGATTCATGTAAGTTCGTACAAAAACAAAGACGAGGACGGATCACAACCGAACCTTCTCGATTTCACAAATACCACGAAACATACCATGAACTTGTAGGGAAAACAAGAATACCACCAAGATTAATCATATACATCATGGATTAATCAACAATACGGAACGAATCGGACAAAAACTCAAAAGCCCACAAATTCCCCAAAATAGGGTTCTAGGAGATTACCTTGTATTAAGGATGAAGAACACAAGTAGATGTTGTTAATCTACATCAAGAACTCAAGGAAAATGATATCTGAAGTGATTGGAAGAAGAAATCGCCTCAAAATCGCCTTGGAATCGCTCAGCTGCGGGGAAGGAGAAGAAAATGAATAAAGTGGCGAATCTGGGTCAACTCTCTAGTATACATAACTAAAGGGCTTAGCGTGCGCTAATGATTAACGGTTAGTGCGCGCTTCCTAGTCAAGACTAGTTGAGAACCTACGGTTCTGGCCCATTAGCGTGCTACCCGAAAATAGCATGCGCTAACACCTCCTCAATAGCGCGCGCTATCGGGCCATAGTGTGCGCTACCTGAATACCAGACCGAGTTCAGAAACATTCAGCCCAGTCTGGACTACCAAATTAGCGCGCACTACCGAATACCCAGCATGCGCTAAGTCTAAATCATAGCGTGCGCTAATATAAAATTTAGCGTGCGCTAAGCTGCTCGTCCAGAGAGCAGAGAGCAGAAACAACCTACTGCCACTGATGTGCTCGAGTCGTTAGCGCATGCTACAAAACGAGCGTAGTGTTTGCTACTCAACAACACTAGAGTGCGCTATACAACATAAATAGCGCACGCTAGCGAGTGCAGATAGTAGCACAGACAACACCCCAAAGATGGAAGACGACAAATTCCACCTCGGATGAAAACAACGCACATCCGACACCAAACAACGGACGGAAGAAGACACACGAATAACAAGATCGATCCAGAACCAAAGCGCTAAAAGAAAACACGATTCCTACTACCCAAAGGTTCGAAAATCGACAACGTTAGTAATCGCCCCAAAACTTAGGGAAATTACAAAACGGCCCAAAACATCCGAAATACATGATACATGATCGAAACAACAAACGAAAGCTCACAACATGCATAATAACATGAGGTGGATTTGCGGCAACCCCGAGACGGCGGTTCCGAAGAACGATTACGAGAATCGAACGACATAGCGATGGAAATAACATTAAACACGGAATTGAGTACAACAAGTCCGAAACGATCTCGGATGAAAAAAAGTCCAGTATTAAATATTCTCAAAACATCAATACGGTTACAAGCGAGTTGCTAAAAACTAAAAATACACCAAAAATAAAAATACCGGAGAAAGGAAAAATGCGGATATTACATTCTACCCCTCTAAAAATAAGTTTCGTCCCAAAACTTAAGAAACAAACAACTCGGGGTACCTATCACGCATACAATCCTCGGTTTCCCAAGTTGCCTCCTCGACACCATGCCTGGACCACTACACCTTGACCAAAGGAATGGTCTTATGCCTCAGTCGCTTCTCACGGTGTTCCCAAATCTTCAAGGGACGCTCCTCGAAGGTAATATCCTCGGTGATATCGATCTCACCATAGTCGATGATGTGACTAGGATTCGGACCACATTTCCTCAGCTGGGAAACATGGAAAATGCTATGAACGTGACTCAAGGCCGGAGGCAACGCCAAATGGTATGTCAACTCGCCGACTCTCTCGAGAATCTCAAAGGGCCCAATAAATCTCGGACTCAACTTTCCCTTCTTCCCGAAGCGGAAAACTCCCCTAGTCGGTGACACCTTTATAAAAACGTGGTCTACCACCTTGAATTCCAAAGGTCGACGACGGACATCAACATAGGATTTCTGTCGACTTTGAGCAGTCAACATCCTCTCCCGAATTAATTGCACCTTTCACCTCGCCTCCAAAGCGATGTCCGGTTCGGTCCCGACCAAATCGGATGCCTCGTTCCAGCAAATCGGCGATCGACATCGCCGTATATAAAGCGCCTTATACAGTGCCACCTCGATCGATGCGTGCCAACTATTATTGTACGTGACTCGATCAACGAAAAATTCTCCTCCCAATCACTGCTCCAATCGAGAGCACAAGAACGCAACATATCCTCAAATGTATGGATAGTGCGTTCCGACTGTTCATCTGACTGAGGATGAAAAGAAGTGCTCAGACGCAAACGAGTACCCAACGCCTTATGTACCCCCTGCCAAAAGTGCGATACTAAATGGCCACCCCGATCCGAAACAATAGACTTTGGAGTGCCGTGAAGCCTCACAATCTGCGCAATAAACACACGAGCCAACCTCTCCGAACTCCAAGTATCCTTGATGCCCAGAAAATGTGCCGACTTGGTCAGACGATCTGCAATCACCCAAACCATATTCATACCAGACTTCGATCTCGGCAAGCTCGTGACGAAGTCCATCGAAATATCTTCCCATTTCCATTCCGGAACGGGAAGCGACTGTAATAACACGGCCGGTCGCTGATGCTCGATTTTGCCCTGCTGACAAGTCAAACATCTCGCTGCAAACCGAGCGACCTTCTCCTTCTTGTCGTTCCACCAAAAGTTCCTCCTTAGGTCCTTGTACATCTTACTCGAACCAGGATGAACTGAGTATGGCGTAGCATGGGCCTCACGCAAAATACTCTGCTTCAATTCCAAGTCGTTCGGTACACAAAGACGACTCTGGAATCTCAACACACCATCCTTGTGAATCACAAACCCAGGAGACTTCCCCTTAAGAACATTCTCTCAGATTTGAGTAATCATTGGATCCTCCAACTGCTTCAGTTTAATTTTATCGATCAACGACGATGAAATCTCCAAAGTGCAAAGTTGCCCGACAGCTCCTGGCAACAAAATCTCAACACTCAACTCAATCAAATCCCGCTGAAGCTCCGATTGAGACGTAAGGATCTCAAGCGTCCGCAACGCAACCAGTTGCTGACTCAAAGCATCGGCCAAGACGTTCGCCATGCCTGGATGATAAAGGATTTCGAGGTCATAATTGTTGGGATAACAATCCCTATATCGAAAGATCTTGATAAGAATGTTTGAACAATGTGCCAATCTAGCATACAGCAAGCTGCTGTATCGATAGACCGATCGAAGTTGCTGATCCTGTATCGAAGACTTATCATCATGCCATCATACAACAACAAGAGTCTAAAAGAGCCAAGTATGGAAGCTGTTCCTTCATACAGCAAGCATTCCATACAACAATTTCTCCTTGATAGCCTACAGCACAAATGGATACAACATTCAAGATGTGAAGTATTGAGACCTTTAATACACATCGAAACAGGACTTATGACCGTTTGAAAAGGAATCTTTGGTATTCGCTAAAGTCAAGTCCCGTTTGATAAATAAGTATTTAAATACTGAAAGGATAAAATATTTAAATACTGAAGCCGACAGAGATCTTCAAACCACGCAAAATCCGAATCTTGGTCTATACACGTCAACTATCTAGTTGTCATGGAATCTTGCTCAACGTATCTATTTCCAACGGATCCATTTAGAAGCTATATATACCTCCAGAGTTTGAATATCATACAAACACATACAAAGATATACAGAGCAATAAGGACCAGAAGTAACAAACACCTACGATAACAAAGTGCTTACACGAATATTCTGAGCAAACATATTTCTCCAAGTATACTGCATATTCTGAGAGAAGAAATATCCAAAGTGATCAACCTTGAACAACAAATCATCAGCTAAAGATCAAGAAAGACAAGCTGTTGTTGAAACCATAGTTCTATCATTGAACAAACCCTTCAGCCCTGTGTGGACTAAGAAAGCATTGCTTTTCCCGAACTGTGTGTGACGGACTTGCATTGAAGAGACAAAGCTTCAGAACTGTGTGTGAAGAAGTTAGTCAAGTGAAAGCCTAAACCAATCTGTGTGAACGGTTTAAAGCTTCGATCATTGTATCAATCTGTGTGAAAGATACATTGATAGGTTTGATTATAAATACGTAGTTGTGTACGTAGTATTTATAATAAACATTTTAACTCCGGTGTGGAGGACCAGTGGACGTAGAGGGGTTTACCTCGAACCACTTTAATTACTATGTCATTTACCTTCTGCATTTACTGTTTTAACAACTGTGATTAATTTCAAGTATACACTTCATATCTAGTTGCTGCATTTACAGCAACTTACTTTAACAAGACTTCCGCTACACACTCAGACTTGAAAATTATACAGCATGTTGTTTAAAACACTTTCCAAGCTGTATTCTGTATACTTAATGGCCAACAAGTGGTATCAGAGCGGTTGATTCTAAAAAGAATCAGCCGTATTTTTAAGCGAATCAGATCCAAATCACTTATTCTTTAAAACAGTCTTTTTCTTCCCTATATTATCAAATGGATACATCAATGATCAATAAAGTCCCCTTGTTTTGTATTAACGAGTTTGACGATTGGAGAATGAGGATAGAGGCTCATATTGCAACTATGCACAAAGAGATGATTTTTGTCATACATGATGGCCCCATAAAGATCATGAAGATAAATCCGTCCCCAAGGATTGAAGGCCACGCTCATGCAGAGATGCTTGAGAAAGAGCGTGAACAATGGACTTCTGATGATAGAAAGCGCGCCAACCTCGACAATGTTGCAAAGAACGCGCTATTTGTCACTCTTGACAAAGGCACGTTCTCTAAGGTAAAGAGCTTTAAATTAGCCAAGGATATCTGTGATAAACTCAAGTTAATTTGTAAGGGAACTGAGCTCTCAAAAGAAAACAAAATTTCAAAATTAACTCAGCAATTTGAAACTTTTGAAATGAAACCAACTGAAACACTTGAGGAACTTGACCTCAGATTCACTGGCATTGTTGGTGAACTTGAAGCATTAGGCAAGATTTATACCCAAAGGGAGAAGAACCTAAAAATCAGATCTCTCCCTGCCCGATGGGACATTAAGACCACAGCTATGCTTGTGTCATGCAATCTTAGTGAAATATCTACTTTTGATCTCTTTTATGACCTCAAAGCTTTTGAGTACGATATAGACAGGAGTGAGAAAGTTGAAGAATCTCCAGCCAGGACTACATCATTAGCCGCTGTATCCAACCGAAGACACAGCATGACGAGCTCATCAAAACCCATTCACAAGAATGCTGACAGCGACGACGACATCCTGTCACAAGACGAAATGGTGCTCCTCATGCATAAGTTCAAGAAGTTTATCAAGCAGTCGGGAAAGACTCCATACAGGCCCAAGCATGTTCACAAAGTAAGTACCGAAACTTTCTCTGGTGATGCTAACCTGTGTTATAATTGAAGGAAACCAGGACATTATGCAAACAAATGTCCTCATCCTAACGTTCAAAGGTTGCCGGAAGCCGAGCAACAAGAAAAAGTTGAATGAAGACGTGCTTGGAAAAACAAGCTCAAGGCCCTGATTGGTGAATCCGAAGCCTCCCCCGCATCATCAAAATCCGAAGAATGTCTTCAGGTAGTCAATGAAACTGATTCATCTGATGATGATTTCGAAGATAAAGCCTATATGTGCTTTATGGCCAAAGATATTCTGGAAGATGAAGATAGCGATGATGAGGTAAGCTCAACCTCAACTATTCCTACCAGTGCATCTCATACTTTTGAAAACATGATGAATGAGTTTAAGAACATTCAAAAGGCCCATGAAACTTTGAAAAATGAAAATATACAGCTCCAAATTTCTAACATAGATCTGAAAGAAGAAAACGACTTGCTGAAAGTAAACTATGAAAATATATCTGTTGATTGTGAAAAAAGCAAAGTCGATCATGAAAAACTCATGGAGAGCAATCAACAACTTGCTCATGAACTAAGTGAGGCTAAAATTCATAGTGAAAGCAAGACAAATGATTTTGTTCTACTTCAAGCCAAAGTAAAAACTCTCGAAAAACGAGAAGGAGAACTTGAGACCATTCTGAAATCTTTCGAGAAATTATCCAAAAGAATGGAAGAAATTCTAAGCACTCGGCAACATGCTCATGATAAAAGTGGCTTAGGATACAACTCATTTTCGAATAAAGGGAAAACTTGTACTGTGTTCGTCAGGGGTGTCGAGTCCTGTGAAGGAACCCATTGCACCACGAACAGCAAAAGTTGCCATTCCGCCACCACAGTCATATTCCAGACAGCAGAATCAACAGCCATTCAGACGTGTAAGGCGTACTCAATAGCATGCTCCCCGGGCATATCAACAGCGCCAACAGCCGTTCATAAAGAAGGTTGTATCCAAATATCAAAGGCCTCCACGGCAGTACTTTCATTACAGCACGCCTAGGTATTGGATACAGGAGCCTCGCTATTCCTCGCGAAAGCAAGTTTCCGCACAGTATCAACAACAACTTTGGGAAATCCAACTGGAGACCCAGAAGGCAAGATGTAAGGCCGAAGAAAATGGCTCCACCTATAAGATGGCATTCGTACTGGATTAATAATAATAACCATGAATTTTACATGCATAATAATTATCATAGTTATAGCGACTACGTACATACCCCACGTAGACATCGAAACTACGGACCTAAACCATCCTACAGTAAACCTATTGCTATCAGGAAAATCTGGGTACCTAAAGGCACTAACATCCATGGACCCAACAAACAAAGGGGACCTAAATCTACCTAATTTATTTGCATACAGGACATCTTAGAGAAGGACATCTGGTACTTCGGCAGCGGATGTTCTTGGCACATGACAGGAGATAAAAGCAAGCTGTCAGATTACGTAGAAGGTCGTGGTCCAAAGAGTGCGCTTCAGTGATAAATCTAAAGGAAGAACAAGAGGGAAGGGAACCCTACTTGTAGGAAAATTCAAAGTCACCGATGTAGCTTATGTTGAAGGCTTACAGTACAATCTATTAGCCATTTCTGTGACAAACAGTTCTCGGTGAAGTTATATATAGATCACTGTAGAGTCAAGAACATCCTGACCAAAGAAGTTGTGCTCACAGGAAGCAGATCAGGTAATATGTATATTGCTGACTGGATGCCTACGAGCTCCACAATTCCTTGTTTTGTTGCCAAAGGCACTGCAGATCTAAGGTGGCTATGGCACAAGAGGATGTTACATGTCAACTTCAAGACTATCAACAAGCTTTCTAGACAGGGAATGGTTAGAGGATTGCCAAAGTTTCATTCCAAAAAGACAGCGTATGTGGGCCCTGTCAGAAAGGCAAGTAAATCAAGACCACCCTCAAGAGCAAATCCTACCTTTCCACTCACAGAGTTTTAGAAATACTACATATGGATATCTATGGTCCTGTAGACCTGGTAAGTTTGGGAGGTAAGAAATACTGTCTCGTTATTGTTGATGATTATTCCAGGTATGCTTGGACAATCTTCCTAAGAAAGAAGAAGGAAACAGCATCAAAACTGCCCGAGCACCTGAGAAAGCTTCAGAATGAAAAAGGGTTGAGTATCGTGTCCATTCATTCCGACAGAGGTACATAACTCACTAACCGCTTTATAGAGCAATACTGTTTGGAAAATAGAATACAACACGAATACTCAGCGGCCCGTACACCTCAACAAAATGGTGTTGCTGAGCGAAAGAATAGGACGCTGAAAGAAGCAACAAGGACATTGATCGCCGCTAGCAAATTGCCACAACATTTCTGGGGCGAAGCCACCAATACAGCGTGCTATACTCAAGACCGATGTATCATCAACAAGCATCACAGCAAAACAGCATACGAGGTATGGAACAACAAAACTCCGTTAGTTTTGTACTTTCACATATTTGGATGCAGGTGTTACGTTTTGAACAACGGGAAGGATCAACTTAGAACCTTCGATGAGAAATCGGATGAAGGGATATTTGTAGGATATTCCTCTATTAGCAAAGCTTACAGGATCTTTAATAAAAGGAAGCTAACAATTGAGGAATCAGTTCATGTAGTGTTCGATGAACCTCACCATGATACTACAGGAGTAGAAGACCTTACTCAGAACATCCAACAACTTTCCATCATAGATCCACCAACTCCTATAGAGCCTGTCGTTGACTTAGAAATCAACCCCGCTGCTGTAAGAACTGAAGTATATGAAGACGATGCTGTACAAGCTGAAGCCGAAACTACAGCAACTCAAGATACAGTACGGGACCCCGAATTAGAACTCGACGAAAGATGGTTGAGAGATCACCCACAGGAGTTGATCATAGGAAATATTGATGCTAGAGTATCTACCCGTATGAGAATATAAAGTACACAAGGAAATGTACTATATGTGCAAGATGAACCCGAGTCTGAGATATCTCCGTTTCTTGAATGGAAATCCCAATCCAAGCTTAAAAGATTCAACATGTGCACAATTACTGTATTCTTAGCCCAATCCAAACATGTTTCTACCAAAGAAGCTCTAGACAACTCTCATTGGATTACTTCTATGGAAGAAGAGCTTAACGATTTCGAAAGGAATAACGTATGGTATCTTGTACCCAGACCTACGCATCAATCCATAATTGGAACCAAATGGGTATTTAGAAACAAGAAGGATAGAAATGGAATTATTAGAAACAAATCCCGACTAATCGCCCAAGGCTATAGACATGAAGAAGGCATAGACTATAATGAGACATTTGCCCCTGTAGCCAGACTAGAAGATATTAGGATATTTTTAGCCTTTGCCGCCCATAAGAGCTTCATTGTATATCAAATGGATGTCAAGAGTGCATTCCTGAATGGAGACCTTGCCGAAGAAGTATATGTTGAACAACCACCAGGGTTTGTCAATCCAGTAGGCGGAGACCTTGTATACAGGCTAAGGAAAGCACTATATGGACTTAAGCAAGCCCCTAGAGCATGGTATGAGACTCTGTCCCAGTATCTAACCGATAATGGATTCGAGAAAGGCGCTGTGGACAAAACCTTATTCAAAATACAGGAAGGTGATGACCTCCTGATGGTTCAAATATATGTAGATGATATAATATTTGGTTCAACTAACCTTGCTTTGTGTCAAAGGTTCTCTCATCTCATACAGAGTAAATTTGAAATGAGTATGATGTGAGAACTTAGTTATTTCCCACAGGGATTTTCATCAACCAGGAAAAATACAGCAAGGAGCTTCTCAACAAGTTTGGAATGAATACTTCCAAATCATCGTCAACCCCCATGAGCACCTCCGTGAAAATTAGTGCTGATGAAGATGGAAATCCGATTGATCAATCACTCTACAGGAAGCTTATTGGCTCACTCCTGTACCTAACGGCTAGCAAGCCTGATATCCAGTTTGATGTAGGAGTGTGTGCGCGATATCAAGTAGCACCGAAAGAATCACACTTCGCAACAGCCAAACGAATCCTGAAATACGTCAAAGGAACAGTCGATGTAGGACTGTGGTATCCTAAAGAAGGCGGATTCGATTTAGTTGGCTTCAGCGACTCGGATCTCGGAGGCTGCAAGCTAGATAGGAAGAGTACAAGCGGAACTTGTCACTTTCTTGGACCTAGACTTGTGTCTTGGTTTAGCAAGAAACAATTGGCAAACTCGCTTTCAACAGCTGAATCAGAATACTATGCTGCTGGTAGTTGATGTATGTAGATCCTTTGGATGCAACAACAGCTGTCAGACTCTGGAATTGAAGCCAAAGAAATGCCGATTATGTGCGATAGCACGAGTGCAATCACTATCACGCACAACCCTGTATTGCACTCGCGCACCAAGCATATTCACATGAAGCATCACTTCATCAGAAATCATGTTGAGAACAAGGATGTTCGGCTGGAAAAAGTTCATACAGATATCCAGTTAGCCGACATATTTACCAAACCTCTCGATACAGCAAGATTCTCCATGCTTCGACATGAATTGGGATTGCTACAGCCTGACTCCCTGTAAGTTTTTAATGCTTTTACTGAGCAATTGAGGGGGAATGCTGTAAGACCCAAGAATACAGTATCCATTGTTAGTTATCTTTGCACTCAGTCTATCAAAACAGCACTGTAGGAGCAAAGAGACATGAATTATCCTACAGCTAACGTGTGCAATAATTAAGGGGGAATACAGTACGACCCAAGAATACAGCATTAATCCGAAAGTTGCTGTATGAAATTGAAACCCGTATGTACCTTTTAAGGGTGAACGCTGTATTTTCGCGGATACAACACATACTATGGGAAATCAATTATCATGTTATTTATTTCAGAACAATTTTTGTGTCCACGTGCCCTGTTATAATTATAAAGTCTTTTGCATTAAATACTTTACGCGACATCTGCACATTGGTATCTTTAAAGCCGCGAAGTTTCAAATTATTTTATAAATTTTACACCGCTGTTTCGGGAAATAAGGGTAATTTGATAAGTCAGAAGTGGGACCCGCTCTTATTTTAAATTATATGGATAAGTTGTACCGGTTACACTCAATCCATCTTGGTCGTCTATTTTAAACAACGGTTCCCATCCCTTAAATCTGACCGTTCATTATCTGTAAACCCTTCACCGCCGCCCACTATAAAAGGACTGTAAATTCCATTTTAGACTCTTTATGCTTTTTGCATATTGAACGAGTCCTTGAGCATACAGCCTACAAGTATTTTTGTTTTTACTGCATTTCTCTTTGAATCCTCTTTACTTTTCTTTGAGAATCGTCAATGGCATCTTCTCAGACCTCCTCTATCTCTCTCAAGAAGTCCTCCAACATCATCGATGGACGGATCTTTTCTAGATCTGTTGTGCTTGAACGTGTTCGTTCCGAAGGTGATGACGTCGAATCAATGGAGTACGTTATTATGAGGATACGTCAGCAAGGCCTTTATCGCCTTGGAAGTCACACCACTGAACGTTTTGATGCTCACCTAGTTGAGTAATTCTACCTCAATGCTGCTGTCCGTTTCTTCTCGCTTGCTCAGGGAGGAAATGTTGCTGACATCACTGCTGTCATTCGCGGAGTCGAGATCCGTGTTGACCAAGAGCTATTTCAGAATCTCTACAGGCTTCCTGCTGATGGCCTGACAATGGAAGATCTTGAGACCTTTGGGTCCCAAGAACTCCTGAACGAATACTATGGATTGTTCATCGGTTCAGCATCGGTTGAAACGGTCCACACCTCTTGCCACAAGAAACTCTTTTGTTTACCTTTTGTTTATTTACACGATTTTTGTTGCCGTGTAATTGAGAATAGAACAGGTGCGTTCGAGATGTGCACCAATTTAAGATTCAGGATGATGGTTGCAATCATGACCTGTGAAAAGGTCAACTGGTGTCAAATAATTCTCAAAAGATTGCAGGAAGAAGTCTCTAAGCCTGCCTCGTAGAAGAAGTCTTTTGGTTTGCTTCTGAATTACATTCTGACGAAATGCGGTGTTTCGCAAACCGAAGATGCAAGAAGATCAATTCTCGGATATACATGGGAAGCATCAGACCCTCCATTTTCAACAAAGGACACCTGATTGCGAACAGACCTTTCGTCCGAAAATTGCCCCTTTCTGCTGATCCAAGGGTTGTGTCTTCGAAGCTCCAGAGCGAGGAGACTTCAAAGAAAAGGAAGAGATCTCACAGCAAAACGCCCATTGCTGGTGAGAATCCGAAAAGGAAGCTAAGGAGGCTCACAAAAGTTAAAGCTACAGCAATATCTGAGGATGCTCCTTCAACGACCCAACCCACTGTATCGAGCCCCCAGGGCGCAACCCCTGTTGAAGAGATGACTGCTACTGTCGCGACAGTAGATCCCGAGCATTTGGCGGCTACGACGGATATTCAGACATCTGCCAACTTACAAGACTCTGGCGAGTCGGCTGCCCCTTTGGAGCCAATAGCCACATCTCCTATTTGGGATTCCACCCCCGTTCAGGATCCTTCTCCTATCAGGGTACCAACCCCTGCTCAGTATCCAGCTCCGACACAAGAACCCATGCCTGTCGAGGAACCCGTGCATACAACGGACCCAAGCACTGTACGCACCCCCTCCCCAGACTCCATAATAAACAAGACTTTGCTTTCTGTGCAAATTGAACAAGCATATGAACACTTTGTCCAGTGGAAAGCCTATAGGCTAGCTCTGTACAACACTATGTACTACTGGAGCAATTGGTGCGAAGAAGAACGGTTTTTCTTGGAAGTGACGAACTCTCAAGATGTTGAAGTCCTGATCCAATGGGACAACCTGTGCTGCAAAGAATTGATCACGAGCCACCTGATGGACAAGGCAGATGCCCGCAAGAAAGGAAAAGCAACTCCATTGGCTCTGATCCCCACAGTTCCAAATCTGATCATGACTCAGACGACGACGACGCCCTCTAGGCAGGTCTGAGAATGTGTCGTGAGGATACCCAGCCAGATCAAGGGACCTCTAGCCAAAATTATGTTCCAAACAGCGAGGATTCAGTCCCTCCTATCGCAGAGGAACAACCCCCGAAGGAACAGGCACCCGCGCCTGTCGACCAGACCAGCGCCATCTCGCACGAGGAATCAGTCCCTCTACAGGAGCAGGCGGACGCTGAGAGACAACAGGAGGATTCAGTCCCTCCTGTACCTATGTCTTCAGAACCTAATTTAGAACAGGAGAATACAGCAACCCTTTTTGCCGATCCCGCATCTGATGCTCCCGCAACTTCAACTGTTTTGGAATCCGACGACGGTATAATACCTGAGGAGGTCCAACTCAATTCACGTCCCAATGTGAACTTGAGACAGTTGAATGGAGTTGAAGATTTTGCCAAGCCAGACTCTCCAAGAACCGCCGAGAAGAAAGAGCAATTACATGCTCTTGGCCGCCAAACTGTTTTCTTGCAGGATGCCGTAAACGCCCTGCATGCTGTTGAAAAAGAAATTAATTGGCTACATCAGTCAGCCGTTGAAGAAATGACCATTATGAGGCACGAAGTCTCGCAAGTGGAAGAAGCCTTCTGTATTTTTCCGACCATCTTTAAGCAGGCCCTTAGCCAATTACAACAGCGTTAGGAGCAGATCCTGAAGGAAGAGCAATCGAAACTCCATGTTTTGGAGGCCAAGACAGCATCAGCTCTCATTGAATCTAGTTCCTAGCTGCGAGCCCACGACAAGAAAATTCAAGATATGTCGCAGGTGCTCATCTCCCTAGTGAACAAAATGACTAGTTTTTAGACAAAACAGGATGCTGCTCTGAAGATCCTTGAACGTCTTGATGAAAAGGTGTCCTACCTTGATGACGCCAAAAAGGGGGAAGAAGCGAGGGAAGCTGCTAGGAGATCAAGGCTTGAGCAAGAGAAGCAAATGGTAGCTGCTTTTGAAGACAGCATCACTGCTGACATTGCCCGTCTATCATATCCTACTCCCAATGTCAGGATACAGGAAGATCTCCCAGAATTCCAGGACCCTAAGTTTCCTTGGAAGAACCTCGTTCGAAAGCCGCAAGCTATGAACCTCCCGGCCAACCGACAGCCTACTGCAGAAGAGATCAACAACTGGAGAAAGAATGAACTGCTAAGATACTTTGTTGTTCTTATCAGGGAATCTCAGGTATTTAATAGTTGTAGAACGATGCATGAAGCCGCAGAGGTATTTATGAAAAGGTTGGACGAAGGAACGCTCCCGCTACAGCAAAAAATGAAGTCCAAGCACAAGCAAGGCGATTTGGTTACCCATCCAGAGGATTAGATCCTAGTTTTCGATAAGTCCTACGAAGGTCAAGCTATATACCTTAATCGAAACAAGGACGCGCATCAGAACTGGTGGAAGGGTACCAATAATGACCCTAGGAGGCCTTGGATGCATTCAGACTATAGGAGCTAAATTCTCTTTTGTATTCTTATTCGCTGTAAAAACACTGTAATCTTTGCTCAATTTCAATAAAATGTTTTTCTCTTGAAAAGATCACCACTCGTAATCTACTGTGTGTTTGTATGATTACGTAATTCAATCCATTTGCTGAATTATACAAGTATGAAAACTTGTTAAAATATTAAGCTGTACGAACTTGTCTGCGAACAGTTCATAGATTCAGTTGTATGTATCTAGATAACAATGTAATATTGTGCCTGCGCGCCAATCATAAGTTTAAAGATGTAATACTCTTTTGATAAAAGCTGAACTTGCCTGCGAGGAGTAGTGTTAGGCTAATTGCTGAAGGCCAGAACATTCGAACAGAAAACCAAGAAGTCTGCCCTCCTTCAAGATGTTAAGTGTCAAAGTTATGGCATCATCAAGGATGTTTGGATAACATCAAAAGGTTTTTAAAGGAAGACTTGGAAAATTATCAAAAAGGGGGGAATTGTTGGGATAACAATCCCTGTATCGAAAGATCTTGATAAGAATGTTTTGACAATGTGCCAATCCAGCATACATCAAGCTGTTGTATCGATAGACCGATCGAAGTTGATAATCCTGTATCGAAGACTTATCATCATGCCATCATACAGCAACAAGAGTCTAAAAGCGCCAAGTATGGAAGCTGTCCCTTCATACAGCAAGCATTCCATACAAAAATTTCTCCTTGATAGCCTACATCACAAATGGATACAGCATTCAAGCTGTGAAGTATTGAGACCTTCAATACACATCGAAACAGGACTTAAGACCGTTTGAAAAGGAATCTTTGGTATTCGCTAAAGTCAAGTCCTGTTTGATAAATAAGTATTTAAATACTGAAAGGATAAAGTATTTAAATACTGAAGCCGAAGGAGATCTTCAATGCAAAATCCGGATCTTGGTCTATACAAGTCAACTATCAAGTTGTCACGGAATCTTGCTCAACGGATCTATTTCCAACTGATCCATTCAGAAGCTATATATATCTCCAGAGTTTGAAGATCATATAGACACATACAGAGATATACAGAGCAACAACAAACAGAAGTAACAAACACCTACGATAACAAAGTGCTTACACGAATATTCCGAGCAAACATATTTCTTCAAGTATAATGCATATTCTGAGAGAAGAAATATCCAAAGTGCTCAACCTTGAACAACACATCATCAGCTAAAGATCAAGAAAGACAAGCTGTTGTTCAAACCATCGTTCTATCATTGAACAAACCCATCAGCCCTGTGTGGACTGAGAAAGCATTGCTTTTCCCGAACCGTGTGTGACGGACTTGCATTGAAGAGACAAAGATTCGGAACTGTGCGTGAAGAAGTTAGTCAAGTGAAAGCCTAAATCAATCTGTGTGAACGGCTGAAAGCTTCGATCATTGTATCAATCTGTGTGAAAGATACATTGATAGGTTTGATTATAAATACGTAGTTGTGTACGTAGTATTTATAATAAACATTTTAACTCCTATGTGGAGGACCACTGGACATAGAGGGGTTTACCTCGAACCACTTTAATTACTGTGTCATTTACCTTCTGCATTTACTGTTTTAATATCTGTGATTAATTTCAAGTATACACTTCATATCTAGTTGCTGCATTATAGCAACTTACTTTAACAAGACTTCCGCTAGGCACTCAGACTTGAAAATTGTACAGCCTGTTGTTTAAAACTCTTTCCAAGCTGCATTCTGTATACTTAGTGGCCAACAATAATCCTTAATCAACTCCAACCACCTCCTCTGCCTCATATTCAACTCCCGCTAAGTACATATGTACTTAAGACTTTTATGATCGGTAAAAATCTGGCATGCAGAGCCAAAAAGATAGTGACGCCAAATCTTGAGCGCAAAAACAACTGCCGCTAGCTCCAAATCGTGAGTAGGGTAGTTGAGCTCATATGGCCTCAACTGTATCGACGCATACGCGATAGTCTTGTTGTGCTGCATCAACACACACCCAAGACCCTGACCAGAAGCATCGTTGTAAACAGCAAAACCCTCGTTGCCATATGACAACGCTAAAATCGGGGCTGAAGTCAAACGCCTCTTCAACTCCTGAAAACTCGACTGTCTTTTGTCATTCCAGACGAACTTCTCAGATTTGTGAAGCAACTGTGTAAGTGGCCGAGCCAGTTTCGATAACCCCTCGACGAACCTACGATAGTAGCCAGCCAAACCCAATAAACTGCGGACATCCTTCACATTCTTAGGCGGTGCCCAATCCAATAATGCCTCAACCTTCTGTGGATCCATACAGACCCCCTCGGCTGAAATCACGTGACACAGAAAAATCACTTCCTTCAGCCAGAACTCACATTTCATGAACTTTGCATAGAGTCGCTCGGTCCTCAAAATGTCTAACACCACACGCAGGTGATGCGCATGATCCCCCTCGTTCTTCGAATAAATAAGAATATCGTCAATGAAGACGACGACACACTTATCCAAAGACTCGATGAAGACCTTGTTCATCAACTGCATGAACACTGTCGGTGCATTAGTTAACCCGAAGGGCATAACCACAAACTCATAATGTCCGTATCTCGTCCGAAAAGCTATTTTTGGAACATCGGACTCCTTCACTCGAAGCTGATAGTACCCCAATTTCAAGTCTATCTTCGAGAATACCGCATCTACCTGCAACTGGTCGAACAAGTCATCAATCCTTGGCAAGGGATACTTGTTCTTGATGGTCACCTTGTTTAGCTCGCGGTAGTCGATACATAAACACAGTGAACCATCCTTCTTCCGCACAAACAGAACTGGTGCGCCCCAAGACAAATATACCATGAATCAAGAAGCTCACTCAACTGCTTCTTCAACTCAACCATCTCTGAAGGTGCCATGCGATACGGCGCCTTCGAAATCGGAGCGGGTCTCGGCTCTAACTCGATGGCAAACTCAACCTCACAGTCCGATGGCAACCCCGGTAACTCGTTAGGAAAGACATCTGGGAACTCACTAACGACTGAAATCGATGACAACTCGACTCCACCATCCTCCATCTTCAAGGCGTAGCACCCATAACCAGTACACCCCTTCCGCATGAGTCTCATCACCTTCAAGGCGTTAATTATGAACATCTGGTTTCCCCTCTGTCGTCCCGCGAAAGAATTATCGGTGCCGTTCTCGGCTAACATGGTGATGATTCTCGTGCGGTAGTTCATGATTGCACCATGCCTCTCGATCCAATCATCCCCGAGAATCAAATCCTCACCCTCAATACTCACAACAATAAGATTAGAGAGCCAAGCCCTCTCACAAATAAACACAAACAGTCTCGGACCTCTTGATCACAAACGATTCTATCACGGCTAAGAATTTTAACGATGAAAGGCTCACAAGGCGACAAACAGTCAAGACTTAAATGGCGTACACACTCCAGATAGATGAATGAACGCGTATCACCTGAATCAAAAAGCATACTGACAGGATGAGACTGAATATGAACGGTACCTGTGGCCACAGTGGTTGCTGGATCATCAGCCCTCCTCATCTCATAAACTCACGGATGAGCGGAGCCGACACTGGAAGCTCCCCCTCTAGCGGGCTGACCTCTACCTCTCCCTCGGCCGATACTCTGCGGAGGCTGAGGAGCAAACGACCCTTGGTTCACACTCGGTTCCCCAGGCACTGGAAAAGAAGCCTGGGCACCGAGAGTCTTCCCCACACAATCACAAAAGAAAGCCTTGTGGCCCGGCTGGCCACAAGCATGACAAGCCAACTGCGGACAAGGACACTCCAGGTTCCTATAGCCTAGCTGGCCACAGTTATAGCATCTGATCTCATGAGTGGAGGCACTGTAATGTCGAGATAATTATTGTGTATTTTACCTGTATTCGAACTTGTAACAATCGACTTTGTGGTTTTATTAATCGAAGATTGGTTTCCCGTATTCGAACCCGTACAATTTTGTATTTACAAACATTCTTGCATGCATGCTTCTGCACGTCATAACGTGCGCTAGGTAACAAGCATAATGTACGCTACGATTGGAAGATAACGTACGTTATAGTCGAAGCTTAACGTATGTAAGCTTCAGTCAATTCGAGATCAGACAAGGGTCAGCGTGTGGGGGGTGGTGAAGATTCGTTGATACGCTCCGAGTGAACCTGGATGGCTTTCTAGCTAAGCAAGTCAATAGGGCTTAACATATGTTAGGGTGAATTGTTAACGTACGCTAAGTTCATGGTGTTACGTACATAAACTACTCTAACAATGTACGTAAACAAGGCCAGAATCGATACAGTGAGCTATAGCCAGACGTTAACGTACGCTAAGACTTGATAATAGCGTACGCTAAGGCTTTTACATACGTAATGGATTGTAGATAACATACATAATGGTTAGAGTTATATTTATAGCCCTCAACCTCCATTTCATTTCCTCCTCACTCCTTGGCCGATTTTTGCAATTTGAGAACTCCCTAACACCATATAACTCTCATATCATCATCTTAGCTCGATTTTGAAGATCATAGACCCTTGTGGATTGGTGTTGAAGCTTCCGGTGTTGAGTTTCATCAAGTCTTTCATTGTTCTTCACCGTCTTGAGGTATGCGATCCTTCACCAATTTGATTACGTGTTCTTGGTGATGATTTGAACCAGTTTTTGAAGATTATCAAGTCAGTCATAATCTTGAGAGGTCGAACACCATGTTTTAGAAGAATAATTCTGATTATGCTTCGATTTTCCTTCGTTGTTAAGATTAGTAAGTGAACCTTGTTGAGATAAGACTCTAGAATGTAGTGTCCTGAGATTCTGAGCATGATTCGATGAGTTTACTGAGATTATCAAGTTCTTAGATTCATTTTTATCGAACAACGCATGTAAGGAACTTAACAGATTGAACTTAGAGTTATTCCTTGATGAAGAAGACGATAATCATGTTGAACCTAATCAATGAGTTTCAGGGTATTCGCTGAGATGTTTCAGAAACCTTGTTGCATTGGATTAATGATAAGATCCTTGTAAGACAAACTATCATGAGATATAGTTGTAGAATCCTATAGAAAGACGTACTTAATCTTGAATAGAATACTATGGTATTGTCGCTCGGACGAGTAGCGTAGTGTTGATTCAACCGAAATGGTTTGGGACAGATTAGTTCACTTGTCATGATAGGGTATAACAAGCCTTTTGATGATTCGTTTGATGATTAGAACGATTATCTGGAACCGTTATTTATACTGGTATTATTGTTCGATGAAGGTTTGGACTTTGGGGAATCGATCGAGTGAGAGTCCTTCGAGCGGGTTGAAGCCTATTCGTAGTAGCAATCCTTATCGCCCGTATTTTGAATATTGGTCTAATATTGATGATTTTGATCATGCATATTGTTATTCATGTTGTTGAACATGAGATCATTCAGTTGAACTGTCATGATATTCGTTATTGATTTAATTGTATGTTCATGTTGATGGACATATTGATTTTTGCATATGTGTATTCATAGTTGTGTTGTATATGTTGTGTTGATTCGAAGGGATCGTGTGATGTATGCTGAGGACACTGGATCAGATGTCCACCTCGTGTTGGTCCGACGGGATCATCTTGGGATCTATGCTGAAGGCACTGGATCATTGGATGGGTTTTTCCACCTCGTGTTGGTCCGACGGGATCATCTTGGGATCTATGCTGAGGGCGCTGGATCATCGGGTTACCCCATGTTGTGTTGATGGAATCATGTGGATTCGCATTGTTGTATTCCGGTAGCGGAAGTCCGTGTTTTGTATTTTGCTATGCATCGTTGATGCATATCTGATTTTGTATATTATGATACTTGTACTAGCATCATTTTGCTAACCCCTTCGGGGGTGGGCATTTGTTTTGATGTTCAGGTACCCGAGGAGCGGGGAAGCAACCACAGTACCGACATGATGACGAAGGGGCTCAGTGATGTTATTTGTCGTGTTATTTTATTATTCTGGTTTGATTTACAGTACTCGAGTATGTGTATCCTGTTGATGATTTGAGACATTGGTAATAATTGAATTGATTTGAGTTGTTTGAACCAGTTATCGAATTACTAAATTTCTAGTGGTACTTTTGTATTATTCAGTATTTCTTTAATTTAGCCTTGTAAATTCTTATATAAAGAGTTTACGGCGCTGTAATTATTCCGAATATCTCAGGTGTTACAGAATATGGTATTAGAGCTAAGATTCATGATTATCTTGGCAGTCGGGTTTAGTTGAGTCTGTTGACGTCGTTCGATTTATTGGTCGTTTATAACATCACTGCTCAGCCAGCGTTGTCATGTGTACCGTGGTTGTAAGTTTCCTAATCTCATATACTACCATTTTATTTATTTTGTGTTTCATGGATATTGACGGATTTTCCTTATAGAAGATTTTGCCCTGGATATTGAGTAATTGTGTTTTCAGTATTTTGAGAGGAGATTGTGGACGCGGACGCGGTCATATATGCGGACGTGGCAATGCGAGATAGGAAGATTCATCACCTACCCCGGATTTCTCGGCTAATCGAACTGATTCCGATTCTAATGAACAACAGGAATCGGTAAATGATAACCGAACGCTAAATATGGAGGAAGACACAAATCCTAACATGCAGGGAGTGCTTCAACAGGTGGTCGCTCGGATGACCCAATTTGCTCAGGTGGTTGACTGCATGCAGACGACAATGGTCCAACAGCGTAACGAGGACAATCAGGGAGACAAGTGGCTTACGGAAGTGGTCAAGTTACACCCACCAAAATTCGACGGTTCTGCACAGATGCCTACTTGGGATCACTAGCTGAAGGAATTAGAGAGGATATTTGCGGGAATTAACTGTCCCGATGACCGAAAGGTTCCGATCGCTCAATATTTTCTGACTGGGGAGGCTTTCGACTGGTGGGAGGCCATTCGACCCGAGGATCATCATGCTGACTGGACAGAATTCAAGTTAATGATGGAAGCTCAATATTGCCCTCGTCCAGTTGGAGAGGCTAGAGTCCGAGAGTTTTTCTCACCGCAGAATTTGGAGGCATCTGTGACAGACATAATCAATAGTTCTAATCACCAGCTGACCTGTGTGCGACATTTGTTCAGGACCGAGGTGGAAAAGATTTTTTATTTCGACATGCGGATGAAGCCGGAGATTCAGCAATATATGTCCGGATTTGAATGTACTACTCTACGGCAGTATCAAGACAAAGTACTGGCCTACGAGATGAAAGAGGCAGCAGTGGAGAAATTTGCAGAAGCAAAGAAGCAGAAAGTGTCTGGCAACTTCACTGAGAACAAGAGTAGTGGGCCCCGCAAGGGCCAGTCTTCATTTCATTCATCCAGGAAACCTCCGTATCCTTCTCGAGGTGGAAAGAAGTTCCGAACAGCATCAACGGTTTCAGACGCATCGAAGAAGTGTTATAACTGTGGTCGAGCAGGGCATGTTCGGCGTGATTGCTCCGCTCCTTCTGTGACCTATTTTGAATGTGGGCAGGAAGGGCATCATGCGACTTTTTGCGGAAATGTGACTAGATCAATTGGTACTCGCACTCCAGCACAAGTTCCAAAAGAGACAAGTGTGAACCTGACACGGCAAAGTGGTTTTCAGCAGCAGAATGTCGGGAAAAGAGAGGCGTCCAGTGCTGGGTCCGTTCCTCCGCGCCTTTACGAGATGAGGAAATCAGATGATCAGAACACTACTGTTGCATCAGGTACGATTCATATTCTTTTGCAACAAGTTAGTGTCTTATTCGATTCAGGAGCTACGCATTCTTTCATATCTTTGAACTATGTTAATCGTTTGAAAATCTCGTGTTTACATGATTGTGAACCTTATGTTGTGGGTTTGCTGAGTGGAGAGAGAATTGTGGGAACTCTAGAAGCTAGAAATTTTCCTGTGTCTATAGGAGGAAGAAATTGGCCGTCAAATCTTATTGTGGTCGACATCCGTGGTGACGATTTAATTCTTGGATACGTTTGGGCTCGACCGCTATGGGGATATTTTTGAATTACCAGAAGAGAGTTATCTCGATTATTGTTGATGACGGATCTGAACACTTGTTTGAAGATGGAGACCAGGAAGCTCAGGGAAAGTGATCAAAGCCATGAAAGGAGTTAAATTGCTAAAGCAGGGTTGTCATGAATTTTGGTGTTATGCCATGAATAATGAAGAAGGAGTAGAGCTCTCATCCTTTCTAGTTGTGAATGAATTCTCAGATGTATTCCCTGACGAACTACCTGGGTTACCTCCGCGGAGAGATGTAGAGTTTAATATCGAATTAGAGCCTGGAGCCACACCTATTTCCAGAGCAGCATACTGCATGGCGCCAACCGAGATGTATGAATTAAAGAAACAGCTTGAGGAATTATTGCAGAAGGGTTACATTCAACCTAGCGTTTCTCCTTGGGGAGCACCCGTTCTCTTTGTCCGGAAGAAAGATGGATCCCACTGATTGTGTATTGATTACAGGGAGCTAAACAAGGTGACGATCAAGAATAAATACCCATTGCCTCGGATCGACGATTTATTTGATCAACTGCAGGGGACAATAGTATTCTTGAAAATCGACTTGAGATCGGGATACCATCAGTTGAGGATTAAGGAATCTGATATACCGAAATCTGCTTTCAGATCCCGATACGGACACTATGAATTTTTGATGATGCTATTTGCACTTACCAATGCTCCTGCAGTGTTTATGCAATTGTTGAATCGGGTATTCTTAGAATACTTGGATAAATTCGTGGTCGTTTTCATTAATGACATCTTGTTTTATTCGAAGGATCCAAAAGAGCATGCGGAGCATTTGCGTATCGTTTTGAATACTTTGAAGAGTGAACGGCTTTACGCAAAACTTTCTAAATGCGTGTTCTGGCTTAAGGAAGTAATATTCCTTGGGCATGTGATATCAACTTATGGAGTTCAAGTAGACCCGAAGAAAGTTGAGGCAATCTTGGAGTGGTAATCTCCTAAGAACGTGAAAGAAGTCCGAAGTTTCTTAGGACTTGCTGGATATTATCGTCGTTTTGTGGAAGGATTTTTCAAAATTGCCCGTCCGCTTACTCAGCTGTTGCAAAAGACTCAGAAATTCGCGTGGGATGAGAAATGTCAGGCTAGCTTTGATGAACTTAAGATAAGACTGACAACGGCGCCTATACAAGCACTACCATATGGGATCGATGGATTTATGGTATACAGCGATGCTTCAAATCAGGGTCTGGGTTGCATGTTGATGCAGAAGAATAGGGTGATTGCATATGCCTCTCGACAATTGAAACCGTATGAGGTTAACTACCCGACTCATGATTTAGAGTTAGCAGCTGTCGTCTTTGTCCTGAAGATTTGGCGACATTATTTTTACGGAACTCATTGTCAGATCTTCACAGATCATAAGAGCCTCAAGTATATTCTTAGTAAGAAGGAATTAAACATGAGACAGAGAAGGTGGCTGGAATCGATCAAAGATTACGACTTGGAAATTCTATATCATCCAGGCAAAGCGAATGTGGTAGCTGATGCACTGAGCCGCAAACCTGTTTCTCTTCGAGTGTTGGAAGCGCTTACGTCCCCATCCAGCATTCAACGAGAACTGATTCACGAAGGAATTGAAGTATGGTTGCAAGCAGTCCAAGGGCATCTGTGTATGATGGAATTAACCTCGTCGTTAATCGAAGAAATCAAATCTAAGCAGTTGGATGATTCTCTGTTTTTTCGGTTACGTGATGAAGTGAACAAAGGAAAGGCTCCAGGATTCGTGATACATGATAATGGAGTTATGAGATTCCACAGTCAACTTTGCGTCCCCGATGATGATGTTTTGAAGCAGACGATCATGAATGAAACTCACAGCACGCCCTATTCTATTCATCCGGGCACTCGTATAATGTATAAGGATTTAAAGCAGAATTTCTGGTGGGGAAATATGAAGAAGGACGTAGCGCAATACGTCTCGAATTGTTTAACTTGTCAACAGGTTAAGATTGAACATCAACGACCTGCAGGAATGTTGAAACCACTTCCGATCCCTGAATGGAAGTGAGAGGATATATCGATGGACTTTATCACCAATATGCCAAGGACCAGAACAGTGATGAATATGATTTGGGTGATAGTGGATCGTCTAACCAAGTCGGCTCATTTTCTGGGTATTAAAGATACTTGGGGCCGGAGAAGTGAGCACGAGTGTTTATTGTGGAGCTGTTACGATTGCATGGTACGCCGAAGACCATTATTTCGGATCGAGATGGTCTCTTTGTGTTGCACTTTTGGAAGGCAGTTCATAAGGCCTTGGGAACCGAGCTGAACTTTAGCACAAGTTATCATCCTCAGATAGACGGACAGTCCGAAAGGACTATACAGACAGTAGAGGATATGCTAAGAGCTTGTGCCTTAGATTGGTCAACCGATTGGGAGGTTCATTTGCCGTTGATTAAATTCACCTACAACAATAGTTGGCATGCTTCCATTAAGATGGAACCGTTTGAAGCGTTGTACGGGAGAAGATGCCGATCGCTCTTGTGCTGGGATGATTCTTCTGACTTGATCGGGACCGAACCAGAGTTGAAAGTTCAGAGTCAAGAGAAGGTAGTGCTAATTCGTGAAAGGTTGTTGACTGCCTTGAGTCGACAGAAGTCTTATGCAGACATGCGCCGTCACTCGTTGGAGTTCGAGATTGGGGACCACGTGCTATTGAAGGTTTCTCCTACTTGGGGGATTTTACGTTTTGGGAAGATAGGGAAGCTAAGTCCGAGATATATCGGACCATTCGAGACCCTTTAAAGAGTTGGGGAGTTGGCGTACATGTTGGCCTTACCGCTATCGCTGAGTCACATTTATAATGTATTCCACGTATACCAACTACGGAAATACGAACCGGATCCCAGTCATATCATCGATTTCGGCGAGATTGAAGTGGCTAATGATGGCACGTTCGAAGAAAAGCCAATCAAGATACTCAAGAGTCGAGTCAAACAATTGAGGAATAAACCGATCCCTTTGGTTAACGTTCAATGGTCTCGACATGGAGTCGAAGAAGCAACTTGGGAGACTGAAGATAGTATGAAGTCGAGATACCCGGAACTATTTTCGTTTTAAGTTTCGGGCTGAAACTTCTTTTTAGAGGGGTAGTATGTAATGCCCAGAAAATTATTGTGTATTTTACCGGTATTCGAACTTGTAACATTCGACGTTGTGGTGTTATTAATCGAAGATTGGTTTCTCGTATTCTTACCCCTATGTTTTTGTATTTCCAAACATTCTTGCATGCATGCTTCTGCACGTCATGACGTGCGCTAGGTGAAAAGCATAACGTACGCTATGATTGGAAGATAACGTACGTTATAGTAGAATATTAACGTACGTAAGCTTCAGTCAATTCGAGATCAGACAAGGGTTGGCGTGTGGGGGCCGGTGAAGACTCGTTGATACTCTCCGAGTGAACCTGGACGGCTTTCCAGCTAAGCAAGTCAACAGGGCTTAACCAACGTTAGGGTGAATTGTTAACGTACGCTAAGTGCATGGTGTTACGTACATAAACTACTATGACAACGTACATAAACGAAGCCAGAATCGAGACACTGAGCTATAGCCAGACATTAACATACGTTAAGACTTGATAATAGCATACACTAAGGCTTTGACATACGTAATGGATTATAGATAACATACGTAGTGGTTAGAGTTCTATTTATATCCCTCAACCTCCATTTCATTTCCTCCTCACTCCTTGGCCAATTTTTGCAATCTGAGAACTCCCCAGCCCCATATAACCCTCATATCATCATCTTAGCTCGATTTTGAAGATCATAGACCCTTGTGGATTGGTGTTCAAGCTTCCGGTGTTGAGTTTCATCAAGTCTTTCATTGTTCTTCACCATATTGAGGTATGAGATCCTTCACCAATTTGATTACGTGTTCTTGGTGATGATTTGAACCTGCTTTTGAAGATTATCAAGTCAGTCATTATCTTGAGAGGTCGAACACCATGTTTTAGAAGAATAATTCCGATTATGCTTCGATTTTCCTTCGTTGTTAAGATTAGTAAGTGAACCTTGTTGAGATAAGACTCTAGAATGTAGTGTCCTGAGATTCTGAGCATGATTCTTTGAGTTTACTGAGATTATCAAGTTCTTACATTCATTTTGATCGAACAACGCGTGTAAGGAACTTAACAGATTGAACTTAGAGTTATTCCTTGATCAAGAAGACGATAATCATGTTGAACCTAATCAATGAGTTTTAGGGTATTCTTTGAGATGTTTCAGAAACCTTGTTACATTGGATTAATGATAAGATCCTTGTAAGACAAACTATCATGTGATATAGTTGTAGAATCCGATAGAAAGACGTACTTAATCTTGAATGGAATACTATGCGATTGTCGTTCGGACGAGTAGCATAGTGTTGATTCAAACAAAATGGTTTGGGGTAGATTACTTCGCTTGTCATGATAAGGTATAACATGCCTTTTGATGATTCGTTTGATGATTAGAATGATTATCCAGAACCGTTAGTTATACCGGTATTATTGTTCGATGAAGGTTTAGAGTTTGGGGAATCGATCGAGTGACAGTCCTTCGAGCGGGTTGAAGCCTATTCGTAGTAGCAATCCTTATCGCCATTTCTGAGGCAAGTATCGTATTTTGAATTTTGGTCTAATATTGATGATTTTGATCATGCATATTGTTATTCATGTTGTTGAACATGAGATCATTCCAGTTGAACTGTCATGATATTCGTTATTGATTTAATTGTATGTTTATGTTGATGGACATAATCATTTTTGCATATGTGTATGCATAGTTGTGTTGTATATGTTGTGTTGATCCGAAGGGATCGTGTGATCTATGCTGAGGGCGCTGGATCAGATGTCTACCTCATGTTGGTCCGACGGGATCATCTTGGGATCTATGCTGAGGGCGCTAGATCATTGGGCGGGGTTTTCCATTCCGTGTTGGTCCGATGGGATCATCTTGGTATCTATGCTGAGGGCGCTGGATCATTGGATTACCCATGTTGTGTTGATGGAATCATGTGGATTCGCATCATTGGATTCCGGTAGCAGAGGTCCGTGTTTTGTATTTTGCTATGCATCCTTGTTGCATATCTGATTTTGTATATTATGATACTTGTACTAGCATCGTTTTGCTAACCCCTTCGGGGGTGGACATTTGTTTTGATGTTCAGGTAGCCAAGGAGCGGGGAAGCAACCACAATACCGACATGATGACGAAGGGGCTTCATGATGTTATTTGTCGTGTTGTTTTATTATTCTTGTTTGATTTATAGTACTCGAGTACGTGTGTCCTGTTGATGATTTGAGACGTTTGTAATAATTGAATTGATTTGAGTTTTTTGAACCAGTTACCGAATTACTAAATTTCTAGTGGTACTTTTGTATTATTCATTATTTCTTTAATTTAGCCTTGTAAATTCTTATATAAAGAGTTTACGGGGCTGTAATTATTCCGAATATCCCGGGGCGTTACAGGCACTGGCAGCACCTTGAAAGCCCCCAAAGAAACGAGCCGAACCGCCCACAGGAATATTTGCAGACTGAGATTTCTGCTGAACTCCACCCTTGTGACCCGAAAATTTACCGATAGACTTTTGCTTCTTACTTTCTCGAGCCGCCTCACTGGCCGTCAAGGACATATCATAAGCAAGAGCTCTACTATGATAGTCCTTTAGGGTGGTGTAGGCAAGTCCAGTCATGTAATCGCGAATCTTCAGTTTCATCCGCCTGGAAAAGTGGCAAATCTTGTCATCTTCCTCCTTAACCTGGGCCTTCACATAGCCCAATTCCCGATTGAAATCCGGAATGGCCTGAGAAACCAGAATATCTCGAGGCTGAGCATCATAAAAATCATAGACTCGGGCCTGACGAACCGGCCACGGACAGTATTCAGCTTCCATAAGGTCTCTGAACTCGGCCCATGAAGCAACGCGATCCCGAGGCTCGATGACCTCCCACCAATCAGCAGCCTCCCCAGTGAGAAAATACTGGGCGATAGGACCTTACGATCCTCAGGGCAGTGGTGGCAACAAAGATCTAAGACATCTCCTCGATCCACCTCTCTCATTCAATTGGGTCATAACCCCTCGAAAACTAAGAAGAATGCATCTTGGTGACATCCTAAAGCCAATGATCTGTTCCGGCCTGAGCAGCATGAGCCAGAGCCGGGTTCTGAACCGCCTGGGCTATTACAGCCATTTAGTTCACAATTTGTTGCATCATAGCTGCAACACTAATGTCGGCGCCATTTCCGGTTGTATCGTCTTGAGTGGCAGTATGGCCCTGACTACCATCATTACTGACGGCTCCCGAAGAGTGTGATGTGGCCGCCCCACTGGCTTCCCCACGTCCCCGACCTCTTTCAGCATCCATACTGGAGATAAGGAGTAGCAACATCAATTTGATGATAAGTATGAGAGGAAAAACACTTATAGTTCAAGAATCGGAAGTACGATACAAGGAAACAAGGAATCGAGTAAGGAAAAATTACGAGCACTGGAAGTACAAAGATGATGGCAGTGGGGTGACGATGTGCAAAACAAAACACAACTAGACCCAATTAACCAACAAGCCTAGGTATCCATAAACCTAGTTCTCTGATACCATTTTTTGTAACACCCCTAAGATATTCAGGGTATATTACAGCGCCGTGGGCCCCTACTTGGGACCCACAAGGCTAAATAATAAATACCACTCATCTAACCATCACAATTAGCCAGAAAACACACATCACCGAATGACAATTAAATAAAACACCCGGCATAACCAGCGAAACAACATCACTTGACAATCATAAATAACATTTAACGATACAAACCATAATCCGAGTAAAAATGCCTAAGTACTCGCGAGTACTATCTATAAGTTCACAAGTTGGAAAACAACCCTATCGAAATGGACAAGGGAAATAAAGAGACTCATGTGCACATGTCAACAACCCTGGCCAGCATCCTCGTACTGTCCCAATGCCCGCTCGTCCGGCTGAACATAACCTGAAATTCATAACAAGAATTTCCCCAAAACGGGTCCCCAAAGGGGTTAGCAATTACACTAGTACAAGCAATCAAGGCAAACCATTCGCTTAAACATTTCATAGTACATGCATCAGATTATTTCAAAAACCAAAATTATACATGTCTTTTCCCGGAAAACAAACAGTTAATAATCAATTTGCCTAGGACCGGGGCTAAACCACTGGTCCCATCCGAGGCCTCTATGGACCCTCCCAGACTAACCATAGTCAAAACTCAAAATCACGCACATGCATCAACTAGGACCGGGGCTAAACCACTGGCCCCATCCGAGGCCTCTATGGACCCTCCCAGACTGGCTAGCCAACAAGCTCGTGAATCCGGGGCTAAACTACTGGATTCTTCCGAGGCCCCGTCGGACCCGCCCGGAGTGAGCAAAGCACACAGATATCATACATCACCATTTCATGTTAAGCATAAAGGTTTCACAAGAATACTTGCCTTGAGTAATTAACGACGACACGAACGGAAAGGAAATCAACCACGATCGCTAGGAACCGATAAACCCGAACCTAACGATTCGAAGAACACAATCACAACCATTTCTAAACGAGTACGAAAATGGAATATACCCAGAAACCAACCTACGATTCATGTAAGTTCGTACAAAAACAATGACGAGGATGGGTCACAACCGAACCCTCTTGATTTCACAAATACCATGAAACTTAACATGAACTCGTAGGTAAAACAAGAATACCACCAAGATTAATCATATACATCATGGATTAATCAACAATACGGAACGAATCGGACAAAAACTCAAAACCCCCCAAATTTCCCAAAATAGGATTCTAGGAGATTACATTGGATTAAGGACGAAGAACATAAGTAGATGTTGTTAATCGACACTAAGAACTCAAGGAAAATGATATCTGAAGTTATTGGAAGAAGAAATCGCCTCAAAATCGCCTTGGAATCGCTCGGTCGCAGGGAAGGAGAAGAAAATGAGTAAAGTGGCGAATCTGGGTCAACTCTATGGTATATATATAACCAGAGGGCCTAGCGTGCGCTAACGATTAACGGTTTGCGTGCACTACCCAGTCAGGACTAGTCCAGAACCTAGTGCGCTACCCGAAAATAGTGTGCGCTAACAGCCCCTCGATAGCGCGAGCTATCGGGTCATAGCGTGCGCTGCTTGAACACCAGACTGAGTCCAGAAACATTCTTCCCAGTCTGGACTACCAAATTAGCGTGCGCTACCGGACACCTAGCATGTGCTAAGTCTAAATCATAGCGTGCTAATAAACAATTTAATGTGCGCTAAGCTGCTCGTCTAGAGAGCAGAGAGCAGAAACAACCTACTGCCATTGCTGTGCTCGAGTCATTAGTGCACACTACAAAACGAGCGTAGCGTGCGCTACTCCAAGACACTAGCGTGCGCTATACAATAGAAATAGCACGCGCTAGAGAGTGCAGACAGTAGCACAGACAGCACCCCAAAGATAGAAGACGGCGAATTCCACGTCGGATGAAAACAACGCACATCCGACACCAAACAACAGACCGAAGAAGACACACGAACGACAAGATCAATCCAGAACCAAAGCGCTAAAAGAAAACATGATTCCGACTACCCAAAGATTCAGAAAATGACAATGCTAGTAATCGCCCCAAAACTTTGGGAAATTACTAAACAGCCCAAAACTTCCGAAATACACGATATATGATAGAAACAACACACAAAGCTCACAACATGCATAATAACATGAGGTGGATCTGCGGCAACCCCAAGACAGCAGTTCCGAACAACGATTACGAGAATCGGACGAAATGGCGATGGAAATTACATTAAACACGGAATTGAGTAGAACAGGTCCGAAACGATCTCGGATGACAAATAGTCTAGTATTAAATATTCTCAAAACATCAATACGGTTACAAGCGAGTTGCGAAAAACAAAAAATACACCAAAAATGAAAATACCGAAGAAAGGAAAAATATGGATATTACACCGATCTAGTCAGACGAATCATCCCAACACAGGGGTGATCTGCATCTTCTACTGTATAACGGCAGACGAACTTCCCAATCAGTTGACCAATCTAAGGCACAAGCTCTCAACATATCTTCTACTGTCTGAATATTCATTTTGGACTGTCCGTTAGTCTGAGGATGATAAGCTGTGCTAAAGTTCAGCTCGGTTCCCAAGGCTTTATGAACCGCCTTCCAAATGTGTGACACAAAACGACCATCTGGATTTGAAATAATGGTATTCAGCGTACCATGCACTCGGACTATCTCCGCAATAAACACTCGTGCTAACTTCTCTGGTCCCCAAGTATCCTTAATGCCCAGAAAATGAGACGACTTGGTTAGACGATCAAATATCACCCAAATCATATTTATCCCCATTCTGGTCCTTGGAATATTGGTGATAAAGTCCATCGATATATCTTCCCACTTCTTTTCAGGAATCGGCAGTGGCTTCAACATTCCGGCAGGTCGCTGATGTTCAATCTTAACCTGTTGACAAGTTAAACACTTCGAGACGTATTCTGCTACGTCCTTCTTCATGTTTCCCCACCAGAAATTCTACTTCACATGCTTATACATCTTACTGGTGCCCGGGTGAATAGAATAGAGTGCACTGTGCGCTTCCTTCATGATTGTCTGTTTCAAAACCTCATCATTGGGGATGCAAAGTCGACTCTGGAATCTTAAGACTCCATCATCATATATTACGAATCCTGGGGCCTTTCCCTTGTCCACTTCATCACGTAACCGAATCATCATAGGGTCATCCAATTGCTTAGATTTGATTTCTTCGATTAACGACGAAGTTAATTCCATCACACATAATTGCCCTTGAACGCCTTGTAACCATACTTCAATTCCTTCACGAATCAACTCTCGCTGAATGCTGGACTAAGGCGTAAGCGTTTCCAACATTCGAATAGAAACAAGTTTGCGGCTTAGTGTATCAGCTACCTCGTTCGCTTTGCCTGGATGATAAAGAATTTCCAAGTCATAATCTTTGATCAATTCTAGCCATCTCCTCTGTCTCATGTTTAATTCCTTCTGATTGAAAATATATTTGAGACTCTTATGATCTGTCAAGATCTGACAATGAGTTCCATACAAATAATGTCGCCAGATTTTCAGAGCAAAGACAATGGCTTCTAACTCTAAATCATGTGTCGGGTAGTTAACCTCATATAGTTTCAACTCTCGAGAAGCATAGGCAATCACCCTAGCCTTCTACATCAACACGCAACCCAGGCCCTGATTTGAAGCATCGCTGTAGAATACGAACCCTTCAGTCTCCTCTTGAGTTCATCAAAACTAAACTAAACTGAGTAAGCGGATGAGCGATTTTGGAAAATCCTTCCACAAAACAACCATAATACCCAACAAGTCCTAAGAAACTTCGGACTTCCTTCACGTTCTTAGGAGATTCCCACTCCAAGATTGCCTCATCTTTCTTCGGGTCTACTTGGACTCCGTCGGATAATATCACGTGCCCAAGGAACGTTACTTCCTTAATCCAGAACTCACATTTGGAAAGTTTTGCATAAAGCTGTTCATTTCTCAAAATCTTCAAAACAATATGCAAATGTTCTGCAAGCTCTTCTGGATTATAAGAATACTCGATTCATCAATTGAATAAACACATCCGGAGCATTAGTGATACCAAATGGCATTACTATAAACTCATAGTGCCCATACCGAGATCTGAACGCGGACTTCGGTAGATCAGATTCCTTAATCCTCAACTAATAATATCCTAATCTTAAATCGATCTTTGAGAATACCATCGCTCCCTGCAATTGATCAAACAAATCATCAATCCAAGGCAATGGGTATTTATTCTTGATCGTCACCTTGTTAAGCTCCGTGTAATCTATACACAATCGGAGTGATCCGTCTTTCTTTTGAACAAAAAGAACGGGAGCACACCAAGGGGAAACACTAGGTTGAATGTAACCCATCTGCAACAATTCTTCAAGCTGTTTGTTTAACTCATACATCTCTGTTGGCGCCATACGGTATGGTGCTCTGGAAATAGGTGCAGCTCCCGATTCCAATTCAATATTAAACTCTACAGATCTACGCGGAGGTAATCCAGGTAGTTCGTCAGGGAATACATCTGAGAATTCGTTCACAAATGCAATAGATGAGAGTTTTACTTCTTCTTCCTTCTTTATGGCATAACACAAAACCCGGTACAACCATGTCTCAACAATTTAATCGCTTTCATGGCTTTGATCACTTTTCCTGATCTTCCTGGTCTCCATCCTTCGAATAAATGTTCAGATCCATCATCAGCAATAATCGAGATAACTTTCTTCCGATAATTCAAAATATCCCCATAACGATTGAGCGAATCGTCTCCAATAATTAAATCGTAACCATGGATATCGACCACAATAAGATTTGATGGACAATTCCTCCCTACTGTCGATACAGGAAAATTTCTAGCTTCTAGATTGCCCATAATTCTCTCTCCACTCGGCAGACACACAACATAAGGTTCACAATCATGTAAACATGATATTTTCAAACGATTAATACAGTACAGTGATATGAAAGAATGTGTAGCTCCTGAATCGAATAAAACACTAACTAGTTGCCAAAGAATCTGAATTGTACCTGATGCCACAGCATTGTTCTGATCATCTGACCTCCTCATCTCATAAAGGCACGGAGGAACGGACCCCACACTGGATGCTTCTCTTTTTCGAAGATTCTGATGTTGTAGACCACTTTGCTGTGTCAGGTTCACACTCATCTCTTTCAGAACTTGCGCTGAAGTACGAGCTCCAAACGATCTAGTCACATTCCCGCAAAAAGTCGCACGATGCCCTTCTTGCCCACTGTTGCGATATTTCGTTAACGCAAGTGCACGTTATCGTTTACAAGTAATAAAGTGATGAGTGAGTATCGTTCCCACGAGGACTGAATTACTAAGTACCGATTTTTATGTATTCTAATTTTATTTGAACAATCGAAGTTTGAGTTGCATTTAATAACTAAATAAAACCAATAAAAGAGCTAACAGTAAAAACGATCGCTTGAAGAAAGAAAATCAAATGATGAATAAGTCTAGGATTCTGAATCCACCTTGGTTTATCCGAATTTACTCTCGATTATCTGAAGTTAATGATTTCCCCAATTTATTGAAGCCGAAGATTGCTAAAATACTCTACCGCCTCTCCCGAGGTCAATAGATTTTTCTAAAGGCGAATAACGCACTCTATCCCTAGGTGCATTAATTCGACAATAGGCAAAAAGCACAAAATCTCCAAAAGGCCACGTAGTTCCTATGAGTATATTCCTATCTCACAAGATAAAACGTTTCTACCAATAGTTCCTTACCAACTCTCCTCTCCCGATTCGAGTAAGGTAATTAAAACAATCCAATTATTGGCCATACAATTGAAAGCATTAAAATCGATTGGGAAAACTCAACAAAAAGGGAATTATATAGATAATCTAAAGCAAATCCGTCAAAACGTAGGTTTCATCAAAATACTAGAACAGGGTTTTAGCCTGACATGCTAAAACATAAAAATACAGAAATAATGAATGAAAGCATGAAAATCAAACGCATATGAAGAGCTCGGATTCCTCCGTTCTTCTGGCTTCTGCCCTCTCTTCAGCGATCCTCCTTAATTTCCGTCTCCAAGATTCCCCAGATCAAAAGATGATTCATTATGGCCTTAAACCCTTATTTATAGCTCCCAACAGCCTCCAAATCGCGTCCGTGTGATTAGGTCGAGAACTGGCTTCAAAACGGCCCAAACCCGCGCGGAGCACACCAAAGCCGCCCTGTGTGCCGCGGCTCACTTAATCTGTGCCGCGGCACATAGCGTGCAGATTAAAACCTGGGCGCTGTGTGTTTCTTCTGGGCCGCGGCTCACTATATGTGTGCCGCAGCTCAGAGTACAGTCTACTCTGATGCCTGCTGGTCCTCTGCGTGTGCCGCGGCCCACGGCCAAAATTCCCCATTTTCGCCCGTTCTGCCTCGTTTTAGCTTCCGGACTCCAATCTCCTGTCAAACATACAAGAATAAGGCATTAAAAGCTCATTTATGCAAATTTACTCGCCAAAATAATACAAAATAATGATAAATAAGCGTATAAAAATACGCCTAACAAATACCCCCAAACTTGAGCCTTTGCTTGTCCTCAAGCAAAAATAAACAATTTCAACAAAAGAACATCGTGAATAATGGTGCAACTCGTAGTGCTGAACCTAATCAATACTACACTGAAAATCTCAAAGAATAGTACAAGTATCGTAATAGTGAGTCACATCCAAGACACTGATTCCACAAAGTAACCAACTTCAGTCCTAATCAATCGTTCATGAAGAAAATCTAGCTCAAAGATTAACAAGTGTGAATTTAATCGACCGTCAATATAAAAGGTTAAAATAAACAAGCTAACTCGCCCAATTCCATAGTCTAGTGGCAAAAATTTCAAGAGTTTCATAAAAATAACCCTCGGACAGTATTCCCTTATATATGCATAATAAGATGATTTGAGTTGACCACTAGGTTCGGAACTCGGGATGTTTCATCGGGACAATCCTAGGGTGGAATTCCATTCTCATGTGTTGGGGAACCGTTTGACGTAAAAGACACTCATGGGGCACATGGATACTTCTAGTTACTAAGTTCCCGTCCACAGCGGAGAAACAACTCGAATAGCTATTTTCGCATGTCCGATTCAAGGTCGCTGTTTTACGCGAGAGTAAACGGCGGGTCACGCGAATACCCCCGGTTACTAGGCTCCCCATCATCGGCACAAGCGAAATCTCTAAACCACTGGTCTAATCAGGGTCGTCGTTTTACGCGAGAGTAAACAATGGGTCACATGAATACCTCAGGTTACTAGACTTCCCATCATAGAACAAAATATATCTCGACTTTTGGGAAAAAAAACTGACCGACTCTAAACTCAATCTAAGTGCCAACACGACTTATGTTACTGGACGACTAGCTACGCAAAAAATGTAACCAAACGTATCGAAGACGATTTTAAAACATGTATGTCTCCTCTCTTATCTGCTAAGATCTCGACAAAAACGAAAAAATTTCGGACCTAAATGAAGACTTAACAGAAACAGATATCATTGACTACAACTCGACTAAAACTCAACCATTTCTTCAGAGAGAAATCAGTATTGTAACATCAGTTTCACACAAATAGAAGCATGAAAAATTCATGAATAAGAGTCAATTCATGACAAGCAAGGCTAGCAACAAAAATATAACTAACAATAATGAAAAGTGCAAACGAAATAAGTACAGCAATGATAATAGCAACAAAAAGTAACCCCCCCAAACTTAGGACGTACATTGACCTCAATGGACAAAGTACAATATGCAATAATAGAAGAAGGTCAAGTACTCCCCTATAGTCAGCTCACGAACTGGCGCCAGCGTCGTCCGGCAAGGAGCACGTCTCTCGACTATATCATGCGGAACGTGAATGAGTGAGCTTTCAACAACAAAGAAGGAATTAAGGATGATCTCTCAAGTTTAAACATAATGTAAGGGTTGGGAGATAATATAATCTGATAAAACGATTCGTTGCATATAGTTTTAAAATGCTTGCCTTAACAATTTTCATTGCTGCAATTTATCAAACACTTGGTATGCACAAGTCAAAATGAAGAACAAGAAGTTTAATGGCTAACTCCAAATCCGAAAAATAATAACACAGATAATAGCCATGAAAAACGACAACTAACATCACCAATTCGTTTATAATCACCAATCCCATCACAATCAAATACCATATTCACCATATTCCAACTCCATTTTTGAGAAAACATTGAAGAACAACTAACAACATATAACTTCAACTCACTTTTCAAATCATGTATCAATTATGGTTAAGAGATCGAGATTTACCTGACTTGGAATGAAGAATGCAAGAAGAAGGAGCAGAACAAAGATGTCGGCCGAGTGCTTGTGTGCAAGACGGAAGGGGAGAAGTTTACCTGAGGTCCCGTCCGATCGAGTATAAGAAGAATACCTGGGCTATTCACATTCTGAACGGGGGCCGCGACACAACTTAAGTGAGCCGCGGCCCAGAGTACAGTCGGCCTAGGAATTTTTTGTGATGTCGCCGGGTGCCGCGGCTCAGCTTACGGGTGCCGCGGCTCAGAAGGTTAGTGTGCCGCGGCTCAGCACATATGTGCCGCGGCACAGAGTACAGCCTCCTGGGCAGATTTTTGGCAATTGGCGTGCCGCGGCTCAGCAGCAACGTGCCGCGGCTCATAGGTCAGGTGTGCCACGGCTCAGCCAGATCGTGCCGCGGAACATAGTACAGTCTGGTTTGGCTTTTTCTTGCCACTGGTGTGTGCCGCGGCTCACTATTCTTGTGTCGTGGCCCATCATTGATTTCTTCTCTGGGATGATTCCTGCACAGAATTTTTAAAAGAAAACATCAGGAACGAGAGAGAAAAGCAAATCAAAGCAAAAATGACGCAAAATAAAGACTCAAAATTGCAAGAAAACACTAAAAATAAATTCTACAACTAATACTCGGGTTGCCTCCCGAGAAGCGCTAAGTTTATAGTCTTCAGCCGGACTTGTCTAGCATTCATCCGGCGGTGGATAAGACGACACTCGTCTTCTGCGCGTCTATTGGATTTCCCAAGTAGGCTTTCAACCGCTGTCCATTAACTTTGAATTTACGCTCATCTTTTTGTACTTCTACTGCACCGTGTTGGAACACTTGAACTACGGTGAACGGTCCCGACCATTGTGAATGCAATTTCCCGGGGAATAACTTTAAGCGCGAATTAAATAACAACACTACTTGACTCGGGACAAACTCTCTCTGTGTGATGTGCTTATCATGCCACTTCTTTGTCCGCTCCTTATAAAGTTTCGCATTTTCGTATGCGTCGTGGCGAATTTCTTCCAACTCGTTCAGCTGCAACGACCGCTTTTCACCAGCAGATTTCAGATCAAAGTTTAATTTCTTTATCGCCCAGTAAGCACGATGTTCCATCTCTACGGGTAAATGGCAGCTTTTCTCATAAACCAATCTGTAAGGCGACATCCCGATAGGTGTTTTATACGCAGTGCGGTATGCCCAAAGTGCATCATCGAGTTTGAAAGACCAATCTTTTCGAGACGAGCTGACCGTTTTTTCTAAGATCTACTTCAGCTCTCAATTTGATATCTCGACTTGACCGCTCGTCTGAGGATGGTAGGCTGTAGCAACACGATGAGTGACTCCATATTTGCTCAAGACCGCATCAAGGAATTTGTTGTCGAAGTGTGAACCACCATCATTGATAATAGCACGTGGAGTCCCAAAACGCGTGAAAATATATTTTTTTATAAATTTGATTACGACATTGGACCCATTCGTTGGTAGCGCCACCGCTTCGACCCACTTTGAGACGTAGTCCACGGCTACCAAAATATAGAGATTCTTATTGGATAGAGGAAATGGACCCATGAAGTCGATCCCCCATACGTCGAACAATTCAACCTCAAGTATGGTGTTCAGCGGCATTTCGTGTCGTCTTGAGATGTTTCCCGTTCGTTGACACCGATCACACGTGGATACAAAGGAGTGAGCATCCTTGAATAATGACGGCCAATAGAACCCTGATTGTAAGACCTTTGCCGCTGTTCTATTTCCACTAAAATGTCCACCGTAGGGTGATGTATGACAATGGTTCAGCACACTGTGGATTTCCTCATCTGGAATACATCTGCGAATGATTTGATCGGGGCATCTTTTGAATAGAAAAGGATCATCCCACAAATAATACTTAGAGTCTGAGATTAGCTTTTTCTTTTGATGGCGTGAGAGGTTGTTTGGAATTGTTTTGCTTGCCAAGTAGTTCACTAGATCAGCATACCAAGGCGCGTGTTGCGAACCCAACTTGTAAAGCTGCTCGTCGGGAAAGGTTTCCATGATTTGCGGATGACTATCTCCTCGCTCGATGGGACTCTCTAACCGTGAAAGGTGATCGACTATAACATTCTCAGACCCCTTTTTATCCCGAATTTCCAAGTTGAATTCTTGAAGGAGAAGCACCCACCTAATCAACCTAGGTTTAGCATCCTTCTTTTCCATAAGGTATTTTATTGCTGAATGGTCGGTCCACACTATCACTTTCGTCCCTAGTAGATACGCCCGGAATTTATCAAATGTAAAGATTACCGCCAACAATTCTTTTTCCATTGTGGCATAATTTCTTTGGGCGTCGTCGAGTGTTCGGCTCGCATAATACACGATGTGAAACACTTTCCCTCGTCTTTGTCCCAAAACAGCCCCAATGGCAAAATCACTCGCGTCACACATTAATTCGAACGGAAGGTGCCAGTCTGGAGCGACTATCACCGGTGCCGTGCTTAGAGCTTTCTTCAATAAATCGAAACTTTCTTTACACGACTCGTCAAAATTAAACGGGACATCCTTCATGAGTAGATTGCACAATGGGTTCGTGATCTTCGAAAAATCCTTAATAAATCGGCGATATAAACCGGCATGTCCCAAAAAGCTTCTAATCCCTTTAACCGAAGTAGGCGGAGGCATCTTCTCGATTGTTTCAATTTTCACCCGGTCGACTTCAATTTCATGTGAGGATATTCGATGGCCAAGTACTATGCCCTCCTGAACCATAAAGTGACACTTCTCCCAGTTCAAGACCAAATTTGTCTCTTCACATCTTTTTAGGACTTTCTGCAAATTTTGCAAACAAATGTCAAACAAATCACCGAAAACAGAAAAATCATCTATAAAAATCTCAATGCAATGCTCTACCATGTCAGAAAAAATAGCCATCATACACCGTTGAAAAGTAGCCGGCGCATTACATAATCGAAAAGGCATGCGCCTATAAGCGAAAATGCCGTAAGGACATGTAAACGTCGTTTTCTCTTGGTCTTCTGGGGCTATATAAATCTGATTATACCCCGAATAACCATCGAGAAAGCAATAGAAATTGTGTCCGGCTAATCTATCTAACATTTGGTCAATAAAAGGTAAGGGAAAATGGTCTTTTCTAGTGGCCTTATTTAATTTCCTATAATCTATGCACATGCGCCACCCCGTAACAATCCTAGTGGGAATTAATTCATTATTATCGTTTTGAATAACCGTTATCCCACCCTTCTTTGACACAACTTGGACCGGACTTACCCACTTGCTATCAGAAATTGGAAAGATCATACCTGCATCGAGGAGTTTTAAAACCTCGACTTTTACCACCTCCTTCATGTTTGGATTTGAACGGCGTTGATGCTCCACGGATGGTTTGTAGTCTTCCTCCCTTAAAATCTTGTGCATGCAAATGGACGGGCTGATCCCCTTAATATCCACAATAGACCATCCAAGAGCAGATTTCTATTCCCTCAGAACTCTCAATAATTTTACCTCTTGATCCCTCGCTAAAGTGGCTGAAAGAATAACTGGTAAGGAATCGTCGGGTCCCAAAAATGCATATTTTAAATGAGACGGCAGCTTCTTGAGTTCCAACTTTGGAGGTTTCTCAATTGATAGGATGGTTCGAGTTGGTGAACTTCCGAGCTCCTCACATGGTTGACGAATGAAAATTGGCGGGGAAGCATCCATGTGTCGTACGTAGGCTGCATGTTCTGCATTTAGTTCGGAAGCAGCCCCAATCAAAACGGACTCCAACGGATCGGGTGGATAATTCTCTCGAAAGGCTCTACTTACACACGAGTCAATGACGTCAACTTGGAAACAATTTTCAGCATCACTCGGATATTTTAAGGATCGAAAGATATTGAACGTTACTTGCTCCTCTTGAACTCGTAGAGTAAGCTTCCCTTTTTCCACATCGATCAGAGTTCAACCGGTTGCCAAAAATGGTCTTCCCAAGATAATTGGGATGTCGTGGTCCTCCTCCATGTCAAGCACGATGAAGTCGGCTGGAAAGATGAACTTATCGACTTTGACTAAAACGTCCTCTATCACCCCCCTCGGATATTTGATGGATCTCTCGGCCAATTGTAAGGAGACCGTCGTCGGCTTGGCTTCCCCAATATCCAGCTTTTTAAAAATAGAAAGGGGCATAAGGTTTATGCTGGCTCCGAGATCGCATAGGGCTCTTTCAAAAGATGAATTTCCAATGATGCAAGGGATGGTAAAACTTCCTGGATCTCTCAATTTAGGTGGGAGCTTCTTTTGTAAAATAGCGCTGCACTCCTCCGTCAGTGCGACCGTCTCATACTCCTCGAGCTTTCTTTTGTTTGACAAGACTTCTTTCATGAATTTTACATAACTCAGCATTTGTTCCAACGCGTCGGCAAATGGGATCTTAATGTGCAGTTTTTTGAATACGTCGAGGAACTTTGAAAATTGCTTGTCTAGTTTTTGCTTTTGGAAACACTGAGGGAATGGAAATTGAGGAGTGGGGTGAGTAGTCGATACTTCCTTTAGCTTGGGCGCCTCGTCCTTTTCTTTCTCACTTTGCTCGATCTTGTCCTTGTTATTGATAGGCTGCTCTTTCAACTCCTTACCACTTCGTAATTCGATTGCCTGCACGTTTTCTTTGGAGTTCATTTCGGTTGTGCTGGGCAATGCGACTTGAGACCGGGAGGACAATAGATTAGCAATCTGCCCCATTTTTTTTTCTTAGTTTCGGATGGAGGTAGAATGATTTTGGAGGGTAGTCTCGGTGCGGGTCATGAATTGGCTCGTGTTAGCCGCCAATTGAGCAAGAGCATCTTCCAAGGATACCTTTGGTGATTGAGGGGGCTGATGTGTGGGCTGCGCAAATTGAGCTTGTGGAGGTTTTAAAACTTGCCCATTCCTCCACGAAAATTTTTGGTGATTTCGCCACCCTTGATTATAGGTGCTGGGGTAAGGATTATTTTGTCGATTCCCGTTTCCTACGAACTGAGCTTGTTCAATTGGGGGCTGCTCGAAAGGGTTTCCAACATGACATTCCGCGCTACGGTGAGATCCGTTACACCAATTACAAGATTCAATGGTAACGGGGGAAGGAGCATGCGAAAAGGCTTGAAGTTGTTGCATCAAATCGGCGAATTGAGCTGAAAGTGTAGAAATCGGATCATTATTCGAGATTGCCATGACTCGCTTCGGATTTACTCGTTCGGCTGGCCATTGATATGCATTTGCGGCCATAGCTTCCAACAAATAATGTGCTTCAGCCATTGTTTTTCCCATCAAGGCTCCTCCAGCGGCTGCATCCACGAGAGTGCGTGTAGAGGCACTCAATCCATTATAGAACGTCTGAATTTGGAGCCAATCCGGTAAGACGTGATGTGGGCATCTCCTCAGTAAATCCTTGTATCGCTCCCATGCCTCGTGAAGCGACTCCATATCAAATTAACCAAACGTAGTGATCTCATTCCGTAACCTCGCTGTTTTTGATGGTGGGAAGAATTTAGCAAGGAAGGCTTGCGCTAATTCTGCCCATGTTGTGATCGATCCCTGCGGTAGAGAATTCAACCAAAATTTTGCTTTATCCCTCAAAGAGAAAGGGAAAAGCCTTAGCGGATGGCATCATCGGTGACACCATTGTTTTTGAACGTATCACAAATCTCGAGAAAAGACGCGATGTGTGCGTTGGGGTCATCATTCGGCAATCCACAGAACTGGGTCGATTGTACCATCTGAATAATTGCAGGCTTGATTTCGAAGTTGTTCGCCTGGATGGTGGGACGCCGAATCCCCGAAAAGTTCGTGTTGATTTGCGGCATAACATAATCTCGAAGTGCTAGTGCCGGTTGAGCATGCACCATGGGGTTTTCCGCTTCGTGATTTCCGGTATTATCGGCCATAGTGACTTTCGTCGGTAGCTCTCGTTTCTCCTTTTTGTTTCTCCGAAGAGTGCGCTCGAGTTCGGTATCCAAAGGTAGTAGGCCTTCGTTACCGAATTTTCTCATGCACTAACCGAACAATCCTGAAAGGAAAAACAACAAATAAATAAAATAACACAAAAACAATAAAAAAAAAGTTCAAACTAAGACTAGAAATACTGAAATCGATATTAGAAAAAAATCAATCCCCGACAACGGTGCCAAAAACTTGTTGCGATATTTCGTTAACGCAAGTGCACGTTATCGTTTACAAGTAATAAAGTGATGAGTGAGTATCGTTCCCACGAGGACTGAATTACTAAGTACCGATTTTTATGTATTCTAATTTTATTTGAACAATCGAAGTTTGAGTTGCAATTAATAACTAAATAAAACTTATAAAAGAGCTAACAGTAAAAACAATCGCTTGAAGAAAGAAAATCAAATGATGAATAAGTGTAGGATTCTGAATCCACCTTGGTTTATCCGGATTTACTCTCGATTATCTGAAGTTAATGATTTCCCCAATTTAGTGAAGGCGAAAATTGCTAAAATACTCTACCGCCTCTCCCGAGGTCAATAGATTTTTCTAAAGGCGAATAACGCACTCTATCCCTAGGTGCATTAATTCGACAATAGGCAAAAAGCACAAAATCTCCAAAAGGCCACGTAGTTCCTATAAGTATATTCCTATCTCACAAGATAAAACGGTTCTCACCAATAGTTCCTTACCAACTCTCCTCTCCCGATTCGAGTAAGGTAATTAAAACAATCCAATTATTGGCCAGACAATTGAAAGCATTAAAATCGATTGGGAAAACTCGACAAAAAGGGAATTATATAGGTAATCTAAAGCAAATCCGTCAAAACGTAGGTTTCATCAAAATCCTAGAACAAGGTTTTAGCCTGACATGCTAAAACATAAAAATACAGAAATAATGAATGAAAGCATGAAAATCAAACGCATATGAAGAGCTCGGATTCCTCCGTTCTTTTGGCTTCTGCCCTCTCTTCAGCGATCCTCCTTAATATCCGTCTCCAAGATTCCCCAGATCAAAAGATGATTAATTATGGCCTTAAACCCTTATTTATAGCTCCCAACAGCCTCTAAATCGCGTCCGTGTGATTAGGTCGAGAACTGTCTTCAAAACAGCCCAAACCCGCGCGGAGCACACCAAAGCCGCCCTGTGTGCCGCGGCTCACTTAATCTGGGCCGCGGCACATAGCGTGCAGATTAAAACCTGGGCGCTGTGTGTTTCTTCTGGGCCGCGGCTCACTATATCTGTGCCGCGGCTCAGAGTGCAGTCTACTCTGGTGCCTGCTGGTCCTCTGCGTGTGCCGCGGCCCACTTGCCTTGTGCCACGGCCCACGGCCAAAATTCGCCGTTTTCGCCCGTTTTGCCTCGTTTTAGCTTCCAGACTCCAATCTCCTGTCAAACATACAAGAATAAGGTATTAAAAGGTCATTTATGCAAATTTACTCACCAAAATAATACAAAATAATGATAAATAAGCATATAAAAATACGCCTAACAGCCACATTCAAAACAGGTCATAGAAGGAGCGGAGCAATCACGCCGAACATGCCCTGGTTGTCCACAGTTAAAACACTTCTTCGTTGCATCTGTAACCGTCTATGCCGTTCTGAACTTCTTTTCGGCTCGGGAGGGATACGGAGGCCTCTTGGATGAATGGAATGAGGACTGGCCCTTGCGGGGCCCACTACCCTTGCTCTCGTTGAAGTTGCCAGACACTCTCTGCTTCTTCGATTTTGCAAATTTCTCCTCTTATGTCTCTTTCATCTCGTAAGCCAGGGCTTTATCCTGATACTGTCGGAGAGTAGTACATTCGAATCCCAACATATATTGTTGGATCTCCGGCTTCATCCTCATGTCGAAGTGAAAAATCTTTTCTGCCTCGGTTCTAACCAGATGTCGCATAAAGGTCAGCTGGTGATTAAAAGTCTTAATCATATCTGTCACAGATGCCTCCAGATTTTGTGGTGAGAAAAACTCTAAGACTCTAGCCTCTCTAACTGGACGAGGACAATATTGTGCTTCCATCATTAATTTGAATTCTGTCAGGTCACATTATGATCCTCAGGTCGAATTGCTTCCCACCAGTCGAAAGCTTCCCCAGTCAGAAAATACTAAAAGATCGGAACTTTTCGGTCATTGGGACAATTAATTCCCGCAAATACCTTTTCCAGTTCTTTCAATGGGTGTAATTTGGCCACCTCTGAAAGCCATTTGTCTCCTCGATTTTCTTTGTTATACATCCAGCATCATCATGTGAACTGTGGTCATAAGTTTCCTAATCTGAGATACTATCATTTTAATTATTGCGCGTTTTGTGAATATTGGCGAATTTTAGGAGATTTTGCTGTGGGTATTGGGTATTTGTGTTTACAGTATGTTGAGAGGAGGTCGTGGACGCGGACATGGATGTGGAAGCGGACGTGGTAATGCGAGACGGGAAGATTCATCGCCTGTCCTAGATTCGTTGGCTAATCAAGCTGATTCCAGTTCTGGCGGACAACAGGAATCAGTTAATAATGACCGAGCACGAGCTGTGGAGGCAGATGCAAATTCTAACATGCCTGAAGTGCTTCAGCAAGTGGTCACTCAAATGACCCAATTTGCTCAGGTGGTTGACCGCATGCAAATGACGATGGGCCAACAGCGACAGTGATGTTTTGCGCGACCGACAATTAAACGACATAAACACACCCAACTAAACCCAACTGCCAAGATATCCATAAATCTTAGCTCCGATACCATATTCTGTAACACCCCGAGATATCCGGAATAATTACAGCGCCGTAAACCCTTTATATAAGAATTTACAAGGCTAAATTAAAAGAAAACTAATCAATACAAATAATACCACCAATAGTGTGTAATTTAATAACCGATTTAATCATCCAAAACAACCCATTAATACAAAGTTCTCAAATCACCATAAGGAACACGCGTACTCGAGTACTTATTACAAAAACAGAATACCAAAATAATTCAGACAGTTAACATCACTGTGCCCCTTGGTCATTATGCCGACACTGTGGTTGCTTCCCCGCTCCTCGACTACCTGAACATTAAACAAATGTCCACCCCGCCGGAGTTAGCAAAATGATGCTAGTACAAGTACCAATAATTATACGAAATCAGATATACAACGATAATGTATAACAAAACATAAAGCACGGACTTCCTCTACCGGAATCCAACGATGCAAATCCACATGATTCCATCAACACAACACAGGGTAATCCAATGATCCAGTACCCTCAGCATAGATCCCAAGACGATCCCGTCGGACCAACACGAGGTGGAAAACCCGTCCAATGATCCAGTGCCCTCAGCATAGATCCCAAGATGATCCAGTTGGACCAACACGAGGTGGACAACTGATTCAGTGCCCTCATCATAGATCACATGATCCCATCGGATCAACACAACATATAAAATACAACTATGCATACATATATGCAATCAATATGTTCATCAACCTATGAATCATAACATGAACGACATTATGACAAATCAACTTGGACGACCTCATGTTCGACAACATGAATGACAATATGCATGATCAAAATCGACAACATTAAACCCAAATGAACTTAAGGTACTTGCCTCAGAAGTGACGACAAGGATTGATACTTCCAATAACCTTCAACCCGCTCGCAGAACTCTCACTCGATCAATTCACAAAATCGGAATCGTTTCTAAATATTTATGGACATGAAAAGGCATAATCTATCCGATCATGATAAACACACCAATTTGCCCCAAGCCATATCGGTCGAATCATAGCTACATTACTCATCCAAACAATAATCTCATAATGTTCCAACCAAGACTAAACACATCTTCGATTGAATTCTACAATTATACCTCATGATAGTTCGTCTTACAAGGATTCTAACCATACCCATGAACAATCCAACGCAACATTTTTTCGAAATTAACTTGAAGAACATCATAATCATCATAAACCAGGTCATAATCTTCGAAAATCGCGTCCTTACAATAGGCATTATCAAGGTTCGACTATTACCAACAAAAGCCCTAAGTTCATACAATTCAATTCTCCTAAACATGTTGTTAGATTCATGAAGTTCAAAACAAGCTCAATAAACTCAGTAATCTACTCATGAACATTCCTACGAACATGAATTCCAGACGGTTATAGTATCACATACCTTACTACGGAAGGAAATGACGAAATCACTTGATGAAAACCCAACTCCGGAAGCTTGAGTACCAATCCAAGATGCCTCCCAACTTCAGCAACTAATTAGAGATGATAAATTGAGGTTTATGTGGTGGGAGAAGCTTTCTGGTCTTGCAGAAATCGGACAAGGGGTGAAAGACAACGAGGTGAAATGAAGTGGGGTGTTGTCCCATTTATAATGTTCAGAACTTTACGTACGTTAACAGCAAGGCCTTACGTACGTTATCGCCTTAGCGTATGCTATTTGCCATCCTTAGCGTACGTTAATGTTCGATAGTAGCTCACTGCCTCATTTCTAGCTTCTCGTACCTACGTTAACAAATACCTTTACGTACGTAATCTCATCAACATAGCGCACGTTATCGGCCATGTATAGCACACGTTAAGTCTCATTTACTTGCTTTATCGAAAAGCCGTCCAGGTTCACGCAAGGAATCTCTGACTGATCGTGACCCCAACTGGCCCACGTGCCGACCAGGCTATCTGTCATTGACTACCTTACGTACGCTAAGCTTCGCTCATAGCGTACGCTATCTATAGGTCTTAACGTACGTTATGCTCATAGTATAACATATGTTATGACATTGATGCATGCATGAATCGAAAATTCAAAAACGCAGGAATACGAATACGGAAATCACACTTCAATCATTACTACAAGTTTCGAATATAGATAAAATACACAATAATTATCCGGGTATTACAAGCGTACGCTATGTTGATCAGATTAAATACGTAAAAGTGGTTATCGTACATTATGGAGGACATAAAACGGGACAGTGAGCTACTTTCCGGCGATAGCATACACACGTATTTGTTGCTAGCGTACGTTGGACCCTTAACAGATGTAATGTCTTTTGGATAACGTACGTAAGGTTTAAAACTCTATTTATAGACATCAATCTCTTTTCATTCCTCACTTTACCCTTCGTCCATTATCTGACTTTACGACTTGGAGAGTTACCCCCACTGTTAGGAGTATGCCCTCGAATGCCACTCAGAGGATGTTAAGTGAGGGCATTGTACTTGTTATTATGAAAATCATCAATATAAGGCAATGTATGCTTCTTTATTTACTGGTAGTTACTGGCATTCCTAACTCGTAAATATACATGTAGAAACTAGTCCGTGTATTTGAGAGCAAAACGTTCCACTCCTTATTGGATAAGGGGGTCGGCACTGGAAAGGTTTATAGCTCAAATACTTAATCGTTCGCAAGTCAATGAAACTTGACTGGGCGTTAAGTTTATGTGAAGACTTGTATGACATGTTCTTTGACATGGGGAGTGCCTGTCGAACACTAATGGTTAGTGGGAGCACACGTTATAGGTATGCTAGTTAGATTAGTATACTCGAACCGACTCACCCTCGATTCGTCACACGGATTTCACTCCGGGACAGTCAATGATGGAATCGAAAGGTTGTGATAGGTATTCGTGAACCTTCGACTTGAGGATTTAGTAGGGATGTGCTTGTGACGTCAAGATTTTCATTAGAGTAGTTCGACCCTATAAACCGGAAGGCGGGGGTCAACCTCGACGTGCATCTTGATGAGCAAGTAGCAGGTCCTACTGAATACCAAGATAGAATTCTTTCTCCTGTTAGTGAACGGGTTATATGTCCTATGCGTTTATTGGTAGATGAGATCATAAGTCTTTGGCCAAAGCATTGGAGCTAGATGTATTAGATACACGAGAGCTCGATGATCTCGATTTGCATTAACGCATGCATAGCGTCAAGTACAGATGGGGTTTGACTGACCGTGACCCTATAACTTGATCGGGACATTTGAAAGAAGGGTTTATACGTATACTGGTATTCACGACAGAATGGTTCTTGAATGATCCCAATCATTCGCTCGCCGTGGCAGCAGTAGGCCACTGTGCTAGCTAGGTGGTGCTACTACTCTTTGGTTCCTCCCATTGCTGACTGAGACGGACCTACCGAGTCACACATTAGGATTGACGACGGAATGAATCGAGCTTAATCTCTCATTATAAATATTAGATATTGGATATCTAAATTATTGGACATTGGATGTCTAATTGATTTTGGGACATTGGATGTCTAAATTAATTTATTGGATAAATTAATTTACGGCCTAATGAATTAAATAAATTATTGGGTGATTAATTTAATTCATAAATATAATTATTTCTTGGAGAAATTAATTATGTTATTATGTATTTAATGTGATTAATTGATTGGATTAATTAATCGATACAAATACATCGGAACGGAATAGGAGTTTATCTGTTTGGACTCACGGAGTCCGAAACGGACCGAACTCATCCCGATTCTTCTAGATGGCTGCCTCATTTCACCAACCTTATTCTTGGTCTTTGTCTCCAATTTTATAATTGGAGACCAAATACTTATGAAGGGAACATTATCTCTTGTGAATAAAGTTGGTGATTTGGTCATTGTTTGAACTTGATTTTTGAAGATAAAAGTGAAGAAAAACTCTCACTTCCCACTTAATATTCCAGCCGTGAGGTTATAGAAGAGAGAGAGAAAAAATCATTTTTCAAGTCTTCATCATCTTCTTGATTTTTGTTCTTTAGTTTTCTTGGAGAAAATTCAAGATACATTGAGAGAGATATATTATACACTTAGAGTGTAATAATAATAATCATAAAAGCTTCATCTCTTGATTCTAGCCGTAACCTTAGAGGTTAATCGAGTGTTGTTGTTCCGATCGTTTTTCCGGCGCGTGGCAAGTAGAGACGCGGTGCTTTTGGCGTTGGATCGTTCAAGGGCTTGGAGCGGATTGAACTCGTAGAGATCAAACTAAAGCTTGGGGAATAGCTCAAGAGAAGGTTACCATTTAATCAACGGACTTCGAGGGTTAGTTTCTTATGACTCTTGCTTTTCGTTTATATATTCGTATATACGTAGCTCGATCGATCCTCGTAGGGATTCGGATCGAATTAATTTTCGTTTTACCGCTTCTGCTGGGCCTTCCTTTTAGGCAACGAATCCCAACAGTGGTATCAGAGCGTAGGTCTTGCAATCGTATATACGATATATTGCATTTGGAATGCTTGATTAAATGATTAGTGATTTGGAATCACAACCGTCTAATTCGTTGTTTTAATTGTTCGTCGAAAATTTAATTTTCCCATGTTTTTTATGTTACTATATAAATCGGTTTTATTTATTAAAATTGAATTATATGGGTAATATTAAATTAGAAAAATCTAATTTTTTAAATCGGGACGAAAAAGAGTCGGAAAATCGCCGCCTGGGATCGCCTGCCGGGCTGCCGCCAAGGCCGGGACTGCCGGCAGCTTGTTTCGCACCGGCGATCAGCCTCGGCTAAGGACCGGCCGTGATGCCGGACCACGGCTAGCCCCTGCGATTTTATTTCGATTCCGTTTTGTGTTTATGTTTCGTTATAATAATTTCCGGAAATTAAATTGGATTTAATTTGACTAAATAAAATACTTGGTGTTTTATTTTGAGGAAATTTATTATTGTGAAATATTTATCATCCGGTTTATACGAACGAATTAAAACTACCATGTTTGTGAATTAATTGGATTAATTCTAATAGATGGTTATTTTTATATTAGTTGGATCAATATATTTAATGTGTAGTCCATTTATTTAGTATTTATTGGATGAATGCTTTTGAATGGGGATGTGGTTCATGGACTTAGTTTTGAATCGTTCAGTTTTATTCGATTGGGTTGTAAAGGCCGTTTTGAGCCTATTTATTTTACTAGAATTATTTGTATCTAGGATGCAATTTTTCAATGTAAAATTTATATGTAATGACGAAGACCGGAGGAAGATCCATTTCGAGAAGACGAAGATTCAAAACGAAGACTTGTAATTAGATTACGAAGTTTTTGTTTTCTAGGAACGGTCCATGAACCACATGTTGGTAGCAACTAGGTTGTGAATGGTTGTTTCATATTGTATGAATGCCACAAACGCGCTTAAATGATTAATGTGCAAAGTGTAACATTAATCGGGATAATTCTCCCACAACAAATTATTAAGTTTATAAGGTTTCAAGGTTTTCCTTCCCTCCATCGAGCTTTCGGGAAATTGAAATCCAAACCGGATGTGCTATGCTTCCGAGTTATCGGGGTAGTCGTTCGGGGAGGACGGATAAATTACTGGGAGCGCATTGGATGCCTTCGGTTGGAGCAAATTTTATCCCTAGAAACCTGATAGGTTGCCGGATAATATTCAATTGTGAAACTAATTTGCGTCGATGGTATAAACTTAACTTGTTCACGAACCATAGAAACCGTATAGGTTGAGGGGAGTGAACAAGGGGAAAAAGAAGATCGAATCATCCATTAGATGGGTTGGTGTTGGACACCACTTTATGAAAATTAATAGACTAGAAACCTGTTCGGTTGCCCTCTATTAAGATTTATAAAGAACTCGATCACCACTATGAAGTAGAGCGACGATACTTCCGGATTTCACATGGGAGTGTGTTGTTCCGATAAAAATAGTGGGAGCTGGGTAACAAGGATAGAAAAGACCTTAATTCTATACTCAGAACATAATTGAATGAGTTAATAATTAATCTATCGTACTTAATGCAGACTTAAATCTCAATATGACAATGAATCCACTCGCAATTTTACTCGAAAAGAACACCTTAATGGGACCTAACTTTGTGGATTGGCACCGCAATCTGATGATTGTCCTCAGTATAGAGGCACTGGGATACGTCTTGGAGACGGACATTCCGGCGCCTCCTGTGCGGACCCGAGCCAATCAGGAAGAGATTGAAAACCTCGAAAAGTGGGTTAAGGATGACGTGAAAGTCCGTGCTTATATGATGGCTTCCATGTCTAATGAGCTTCAGAGAGCTCATGAGAAAATGACTTCTGCTAGGCAGATTCTATCTCACTTAACCGAGCTTTATGGTGAGCACAGCAGAACTGCTAGATATGAGATATCCAAGCAATCGCTCGTGCAAGGATGAAGGAAGGTGAGAAGGTTGGGGAACACGTCCTCAAAATGATATCCATGATCGAGAGATTGGAGGCTATTGATTTTAAAATGGATACTTCTCTCCAAACCGACCTTATCCTACAATCTCTCCCTGATTCCTTTTCACAGTTTGTTATGAACTTCAACTGCAATGAGATTGCATGTAATTTAGCTGGGCTAATGAAAAAACTTGTGACCGCTCGCCTCGGATGAAGACTCATGGATGAAGGAGTCTGCTCTTGTGATTTCTTCAGGACCTCGGAGGTCTAAGAACAAGAAGAAAAAGACCAAGAAGCAAACTGGACTACAAGTTAAGGACCTTAAGAGTAAGGGCAAGGCCCCGATGGTTCCGAAGAACAAGAAGAAGAAGGATACTTGTCTCAAGTGCGGTGAGCTGGGCCACTGGGCTAGAGACTGTCCGATTCTTCATGGCACTTCAGGTACAGAACTTTTAGTTTTGGAAACAAATTGTTCTGCTACTGTATTTTCTACTTCCTGGATACTGGATTCTGGTGCTAGTTCTCATATTTGTACCATGAATCAGGATCTGGAACAAAGTAGGAAGTTTGGAGCTGGAGAAGTTATGATCACAGTCGGAAGCGGGCATAGTGTCGAGGCGACCGACATAGGATCACTTCTTTTGGGTTTAGAATCCGGCTTTGTTTTGACTTTAGAAGATGTACTTGTTTTGCCCAAGGGGCACAAAAACATTGTATCCATTCCGGTCATGGACCGAAAAGGCTTTTCATTTTTCATTGGTGATGGTTCCTGCAAAATTAATTTTAGAAATAAACTAGTGGGTACTGCTACATTGTTGAATGGATTGTATCATCTAAATCTCAGCAACAAAGTAGTTGTGAATACTATGACTAGAAAATGTGGTAGGGATGAAACCAATCAAGTTTTGAAATGGCATCTTAGACTTGGTCATATTGGTCAGACCAAGGTTTAGAAGATGGAAAAAGATGTACTTATGGGTCCATTGGGATCGGATCCCTTTCCTAATTGTGAATCTTGCCTTAAAGGCAAAATGACTAAGTCCCCCTTCACAGGGACTTTTGAAAGAGCCGCTGATAAACTGGGATTAATCCATACCGACGTATGTGGTGCTTTAGAAGCAGCACGTGACGGATATCAATATTTCATTACGTTTACAGATGATCATACTAGGTATGGTTATGTATACTTAATGAAACATAAATCCGAGGCCTTTGAGAAATTCCAGGAATTCAAGGCCCTAGCCGAGAAACAAACTGGTAATCATATCAAAGCACTTCGGTCGGACCGAGATGGTGAGTATATGAGTACGGAGTTTGATGAGTTCCTTAAGGAACATGGAATAGTTTCACAACTAAGACCTCCAGGTACTCCTCAGTTAAATGGTGTGTCAGAAAGAAGGAACCGGACCTTGTTAAACATGGTTCGTTCCATGCTGGGCTATACTGACTTACCAATTTACCTGTGGGGGTATGCACTCCTGACTGCCGCTTATATCTTAAACAGATGTCCTTCCAAATCCGTTCCTAAAACTCCACATGAGATGTGGGAGGGCAGGAAACCAAGTATTAATCACATTAGGATTTGGGTATGTCCCGCTTATGTCAAGAAGACTAAGGTGGAGAAGTTGGAATCTAGGTTTACGAAGGGACGTTTCATTGGATTCCCGTCTGGGACGATGGGATATCTATTCTACATGCCCGAAGATCGAATGATCATTGTTGCTTTGCAAGCACACTTCCTGGAAGATGAGTTCATTCAGGAAGGCGGAGCAGGTAGAAGTATTTCTTTAGAAGAATACAATGAAACTCCTCGGGGGACACCTGTGCAAGAAACTGGAACCGAACTTTCTGAAACACAAGTACAACCACCTCGTAGCTCCAGTAGGGTGTCTCATTTACCTGAGAGGTATGGGCTTGTGCACTTGGAGGAGCTGGGTCTCCATGAGGTTCCAAGTGATAGCCAAGAGACCGACCCGACGACCTATGACCAAGCGATGGTGGATGTAGACTCCGCGAAATGGCGTGAAGCTATGGAAGCTGAGGTAGACTCGATGCATGTCAATCAGGTCTGGACTCTAGTAGACCGCCCCAAGGGCATAGTGCATATTGGGAACAAGCGGATCTACAAGAGAAAGACTGATGGTGATGGCAAGGTTGACGCCTATAAGGCCAGGCTTGTGGCAAAGGGTTATACCCAAAAGGAAGGGATCGATTACCACGATACCTTCTCGCCCGTAGCCATGATCAAGTCAATTCGCATGATGCTTGCTATAGCTGCCTACCACGATTATGAGATATGGCAAATGGACGTAAAGACGGCTTTCCTTAATGGATTCCTCGAGGAGGAAATCTATATGGAGCAGCCTAAAGGCTTTGTGTCCGAAGTCGATATTCAGAAAGTGTGCAAGCTTCAGCGTTCCATTTATGGACCGAAGCAAGCGTCGCGTAGTTGGAACCTTCGTTTTGACGAGGCGATCAAAGAGTTTGACTTCGTGCAAAATGAAGAGGAACCTTGTGTATACAAGAGGGTTAGTGGGAGCAAGATCGCATTCTTAGTACTATATGTGGATGATATTCTACTAATAAGAAATGATGTGGGAATGCTCAGTTCTGTAAAAGCTTGGCTTTCGAGTAATTGCTCCATGAAAGACTTGGGAGAAGCAACCTATGTTCTTGGAATTCGACTCTACCAGGATAGAGCGAAGAGAACAATAGGCCTTTCCCAAGCCCTCTATATAGATAAGATCTTAAAGCGATTTAAGATGGATGATTCTAAAAGAGGGTTCCTACCGATGCAACATGGAATAAAACTCTCCTTGAAGATGTGTCCTCAAAGTGAGGAACTACGAAAGGAAATGAGTAATATACCATATGCTTCGGCCGTGGGTAGCCTTATGTATGCTATGTTGTGTACAAGACCTGACATCGCGCATGCTGTAAGCGTGGTGAGTAGGTTTCGTGCAAACCTGTAGGGAACATTGATCGTCGTAAAGAAAATTCTCTAGTACTTAAGTAGGACTAGAGATATGGTTACGATGTATGGCGGTGGAGAATTGGATGTGGTGGGATTCACCGATTCGGACTTCCAAGGATCAAGGACGACTCGATGTCTACTGCTACATATTTACTCTTAATGGAGGAGCAGATCTTGGCGTAGCGCCAAGCAAAGCGCGATCGCCGATTCCACTGTCGGCCGAGTATCAAGCGGCCTCGGAGGCCTCCAAGGAAGGGTTCGGATTAAGAAGTTTCGGGAGAACTTCAAGTGATACCATGTGCCGAGCCGCCTGTCTACTGCATCGCAACAACGACGGAGCTGTAGCGCAGGCCAAGGACCCGAGGTTTCACAACAGCACCAAACATATTGAGAGGAAGTATCATCTCGTAAGAGAATTTGTTCGCAAGGGATACATTGTGCTGCACAGAGTAGACTCGGCCGACAACGTCGCCGATCCACTGACCAAGCCACTTTCTCAGACTAGCTTGGAGCGTCATCTGGAGAACATGGGTATTAGATACCATAGTGTGTGGCATTGAGTGCAAGTGGGAGATTGTTAGGAGTATGCCCTCGAATGCCACTCAGAGGATGTTAAGTGAGGGCATTGTACTTGTTATTATGAAAATCATCAATATTAGGCAATGGAAGTTTCTTTATTTACTGGTAGTTACTGGCATTCCTAACTCGTAAATATACATGTAGAAACTAGTCCGTGTATTTGAGAGCAAAACGTTCCACTCCTTATTGGATAAGGGGGTCGGCACTGGAAAGGTTTATAGCTCAAATACTTAATCGTTCGCAAGTCAATGAAACTTGACTGGGCGTTAAGTTTATGTGAAGACTTGTATGACGTGTTCTTTGACATGGAGAGTGCCTGTCGAACACTAATGGTTAGTGGGAGCACACGTTATAGGTATGCTAATTAGATTAGTATACTCGAACCGACTAACCCTCGATTCGTCACACGGATTTCACTCCGGGACAGGCAATGATGGAATCGAAAGGTTGTGATAGGTATTCGTGAACCTTCGACTTGAGGATTTAGTAGGGATGTGCTTGTGACGTCAAGATTTTCATTAGAGTAGTTCGACCCTATAAATCGGAAGGCGGGGGTCAACCTCGATGTGCATCTTGATGGGCAAGTAGCAGGTCCTACTGAATACCAATATAGAATTCTTTCTCCTGTTAGTGAACGGGTTATATGTCCTATGCAGTTATTGGCAGATGAGATCATAAGTCTTTGTCCAAAGCATTGGAGCTAGCTGTATTAGATACACGAGAGCTCGATGATCTCGATTTGCATTAACGCATGCATAGCGTCAAGTACAGATGGGGTTTGACTGACCGTGACCCTATAACTTGATCGAGACATTTGAAAGAAGGGTTTATACGTATACTGGTATTCACGACAGAATGGTTCTTGAATGATCCCAATCATTCATTCTCAGTCAGGGTACAGTGTAGGCCACCAGGCTGGCTAGGTGGTGCTACTACTCTTTGATTCCTCCCATTGCTGACTGAGATGGACCTACCGAGTCGCGCATTAGGATTGACGACGGAATGAATCGAGCTAAATCTCTCATTATAAATAATAGATATTGGATATCTAATTTATTGGACATTGGATGTCTAATTGATTTTGGGACATTGGATGTCTAAATTAATTTATTGGAAAAATTAATTTACGGCCTAATGAATTAAATAAATTACTGGGTGATTAATTTAATTCATAAATATAATTATTTCTTGTAGAAATTAATTATGTTATTATGTATTTAATGTGATTAATTGATTGGATTAATTAATCGATACAAATACATCGGAACGGAATAGGAGTTTATCTGTTTGGACTCACGGAGTCCGAAACGGACCGAACTCATCCTGGTTCTTCTAGATGGCTGCCTCATTTCACCAACCTTATTCTTGGTCTTTGTCTCCAATTTTATAATTGGAGACCAAAGACTTATGAAGGGAACATTATCTCTTGTGAATAAAGTTGGTGATTTGGTCATTGTTTGAACTTGATTTTTGAAGAATAAAAGTGAAGAAAAACTCTCACTTCCCACTTGATATTCCAGCAGTGAGGTTATAGAAGAGAGAGAGAAAAAATCATTTTTCAAGTCTTCATCATCTTCTTCATTTTTGTTCTTGAGTTTTCTTGGAGAAAATTCAAGATACATTGAGAGATATATATTATACACTTAGAGTGTAATAATAATAATCATAAAAGCTTCATCACTTGATTCTAGCCGTAACCTTAGAGGTTAATCGAGTGTTGTTGTTCCGATCGTTTTTCCGGCGCGTGGCAAGTAGAGACGCGGTGCTTTCGGCGTTGGATCGTTCAAGGGCTTGGAGCGGATTGAACTCGTAGAGATCAAACTAAAGCTTGGGGAATAGCTCAAGAGAAGGTTACCATTTAATCAACGGACTTCTAGGGTTAGTTTCTTACGACTCTTGATTTTCGTTTATATATTCGTATATACGTAGCTCGATCGATCCTCGTAGGGATTCGGATCGAATTAATTTTCGTTTTACCGCTTCCGCTGGGCCTTCATTTTAGGCAACGAATCCCAACACCCACGACATTAACCCCTCATATCGGCCTCTGAATGCGATTGTTGAAGACGAGGAGCATTAGGGATTAGTGTTCAAGCATCCGACGTTGACTTTCATCAAGTGTTTCGTCGTTTCCTTCTGTAGTAAGGTATGTGATGCTTTAACCACCTGAAATTCATATCCTTAGTGTCGATTATGAACATGCTACTGAGATTATGGAGTTTGTTATGAACACTATTTAATCAAACAACAAGTTTAGGAAGATTGGATTGGATGAATGTCTACTTTTCATTGGTAATAGTTGAACCTTGATTATGCCTATCATAAGGATGTGATTTTCGAAGATTTTAACCTACCTTGATGATGATGTCTTGATGATTATATGATGAACGAATCGATTATGTTATCACCTAGACTAGTGAATTCGAGATGATGAACGTAGGGATCGTTCTTCGAGTATAATCTAGGGTTTGTAAAGATTGTTTGGATTGATAATCTTCATATGAATGGTTAGAACGGTATGATCATGTTGTAACAATTACAGTGAACGTAGAACTTGTATTAGATGAATTTACTTGCGGAAGAATGAGAATCATAAGTGGGATTAACTTAGAATTTGGTTGAACATACTTTCATGATTATGAATTCGTTTAGATAACCGACGCATGCATTGGAAATAGTTGGATGGATTTGTAAGTGAATTGTAACAATTTAAATATGCTGGAAACCCTTAGACATCAACGTGTTATCCCCGTTATGACCTTTCATTTTTCATGTAGTATGGCATTCGTTGGACATAGTGTTCTTTGAGTAGTTAACCGGAAATTGGCCAAACAATGATTATTATACGCGGTCACTATTGGAAGGTTTAGAATGTTCGTGTGATAGTATTGTTATGTAAGTTGAGTTGTCGTTATTTCCTTTTGTGTAAGGTTTGGGGTTTACGAACGGTTGATCGAAGTAGCGGCTTTTGAGTTTGTTGAAGTCGTTAAAGTATTTATTTCTTGCCATCTTTCAAAGGCAAGTACTTTAGTTATGCTTATGTATTGATGTTATACATATTGTCGTGCATATGTGTCGTTGTCGTATGTCCACCTCGTGTTGGTCCGACGGGATCATCTTGGGATCTATGTTAGCATGCGCTGGATCATTGGACAGGTTTTTCCACCTCTTGTTGGTCCGACAGGATCATCTTGGGATCTATGCAGTGAACGTTGGATCATCGGAATTACCCTGTGTATGTTGTAATGTCTTGTTGTGGTTATCATGTTGTGTACAGTATTGTGAGTCTTCTCATAGTAGAGACTCGTTGTTATTGTTGTCGTTGATGATGTTGTCTTTATTCTTCGTGAGATGTTGAATAATCTGTTGTTGTATAATTATCGTACTTGTACTAGCATCGTTGTGCTAACCCTTTCGGGGGTGGACATTTGTTTTATGTTCAGGATAGAGGAGGAAGGGGAAACAACCACTAGAGCTGCATGATGACGAGGGTGCAGAGTGATGTTACGGCCAGGATGGTTTGTCAGTTGTGTTTTGTTTTAATAAAGTACTCGAGTACGCTGTTGTTTTGTTTGTCTTTTGAGGTTTTCTCTCGGGTGTTGTCTGATTTGTACTTTTCAGACTTGTGATGTAATAATAAATTTTACGATTGGTATTTAACAAATATTGTTTTTAAATTCTTAGCCTAGTAAATCCTTATATCAATGATTTATGGTGCTGTAATAATCTTGAATACCTCGGGGTGTCACAGAATATGGTATTTGAGCTAAGACTATGGATATCTTGGCCGTTAGGTCAAAATAGCGTTCATATGTGTCTTTTGAGGTAACCGGCCGCAAATAATATCACTGTACTGCCTACATATTTGTATGAGCAGTGGTTGTAAGTTTCCTAAACTCTATTGTCCTTTACATATTGTACCCTTTTTATAATTAAACGTTAGGACGATATTGTTCCATGTATATTGAGTATTTATGCTTACAATATGTTGAGAGGAGGACGTGGACGTGGTCGTAGACGCGGATGTAGAAATGTTGAGAGGGATGCTTGACCCTCTGTTCCTGATTCGCTATCAAATCAGGCTAACTCCGGTTTTGGTAAAGAATAAGAGTCCGTCAACAATGAACGAGAGCAAACCATGGAAGCAAATGCCGAACCTGTTGATCCCGACATCCTTCGTCAAGTGGTCAACCAAATGTCCCAATTTGCTCAATTTGTGGATAGAATACAAGTGGAGGTAGGATTGCAGCCGGGAGAGAGACAGTAAGGCATCCCACACTTGGGAAATCGAGGAGATAGATGGCTACAGGAGGTGGCAAAGATGCACCCGTCGAAGTTCGATGATTTTTCTGAGACGCCGACATGGGATCACTGGCTGAGAGAGCTGGAAAAATTATTTATAGGGATTAACTACCCGGACGACCGGAGAGCCCCCATTGCCCAGTATTTACTGACGGGAGAAGCGTCCGAGTGGTGGGAAGCCATCTGACCTATTGATCATGATACAGATTGGGGGGAGTTCAAACTGATGATGGAAGCCCAATACTGCCCGCATCCGGTGAGGGAAGCTAAGGTTCAAGAGTTCTTCTCCACACAACCGTCAGACGTATCTGTGGCCCAAACGATTAAGACATTTAATCAACAGGTGGCATTTGTTCGACACTTGGTCAGAACCAACACAGAAATGATGATTCACTTTTATATGAGAATGAAGCCGGAGATACAGAGGTACATGTCAGGTTTTGAATGCACCACTCTCCGCCAGTATCAAGACAAAGCTCTAGCGTATGAAATGAAAGAAGCAGCTATGAAAAAATTCTCTCAGTCCAAGAAACAGAAAGTCTCTAGTGGTTTTGCAGAACACAAGAGTAGTGGCCGCCACAAAGACCAGTCATCCTTTCATTCATTCAAGAGGCCTCCTCATCCATCCAAAGGTGGAAACAACTCCAGATCAGTATCAGCAATGGCAGATGCATCCAGGAAATATTTTAGCTGTAGTCGGACAGGACATTATCGACGTGATTCCTCACTTCACTCCGTGATGATATGTTATGATTGTGGACGATAAGGACATCGTGCGGTGTTTTGTGAAGAGGCTGCAAAATCTTTTGGAGCTCGTACTTCGCAGCCAGTTCAGAAAAAGGCGAGTGCCCCTCAGACGCAACAAAGTGTTCAGCCGCCCCAGAAGTTCGGCCGAGGTAGAGGCAGAGAGCAGTACGACCGAAAAGAAGCATCGAGTGCTGGGTCTACTCCTCCACGCCTTTATGAGATGAGAAGGTCAAGCGATTAGAATGCATCTATCGCATGAGGTACCGCTCAGATACTTTCGCAACCAGTTAGTGTTTTGTTCGATATAGGAGCTACACATTCGTTTATATCATTGTCTTGTGTCAATCATTTGAACATTTATTGTTTTCATGAATGTGATTCTTATATTGTGGGTTTACCGAGTGGGGAAAGAATCATGGGGAATTTAGAAACTAGAGATTTTCCTATTAGAGTGGCCCTCAAATCTGATTTTAGTAGAGATACAAGGAGACGATCTGATTCTCAGAGACGATTGGCTTAGCCATTATGGAGCTATTATGAACTACCGGAAAAGGAATATCTCGATGATAGCCGAAGATGGTTTCGAGTTATTATTCGAAGGATGGAGACCAGGAAGCTCAGGGAAAGTGATCAAAGCTATGAAAGTCGTCAAACTACTAAAGCAAGGTTTTACCAGGTACTGATGTTATGCGATGAAGAAAGAAGAATGAAGACTAGAGCTTTCATCTATTCCTGTTGCGAGCGAATTTCCAGACGTGTTCCCTGATGAGTTACCTGGACTACCTCCACAACAAGATGTAGAGTTTACTATCGAGATAGAGCCGGGAACTACACCAATTTTTAAGGCACCGTATCGAATGGCACCTACCGAGATGTATGAACTGAAAAGGCAACTGGAAGAATTGCTGGACAGAGGCTATATTCAGCCAAGTTCTTCGCCTTGGGGAGCACCAGTTCTATTTGTTCGAAAGAAAGATGGATCACTTCGATTGTGCATCGACTACCGAGAGCTAAACAGGATGACAATCAAGAATAAGTACCTGTTGCCACAGATTGATGATTTTTTTGACCATTTGCAAGGAGCGAAAATGTTTTCAAAGATCGCTTTGAGATTGGGATACCATCAGTTGAGGATTAAAGAATTCTCTGTCCCGAAGTCAGCATTCAAAACTCGTTACGGGCATTATGAGTTTGTAGTGATGCTGTTTGGTCTCACTAATGCACCTGCTGTATTTATACAGTTAATGAATAGAGTATTCATAGAGGACTTGGACAAATTCGTAGTTGTGTTTATCGATGATATCTTGGTCTACTCTAAGAGTCCGGAAGAGCATGTGCATTCGGGGAAAGGTTTTCCAAAATTACCCGTCCACTTACTCGATTACTACAGAAAACCCAAAAGTTTGAATGGAACGAGATGTGTCAGGCCAATTTTGATGAACTGAAGAAGAGATTAACGACGGTTCCAATTCTAACACTACCACAAGGAACTGAAGGATTCATAGTTTACAGTGACACTTCAAATCAAGGTATCGGTTGAGTACTGATGCATAATGAGAAGGTGATCGCCTATGCTTCATGGCAGTTAAAGCCATATGAATTTATTTATCCAACGGATGATTTTGAGTTGGTAGTTGTTGTTTTCGCCTTGAAGATATGGTGACACTATTTGTACGGGACCCACTGTCAGATCTTCACAGATCATAAGAGTCTTAAATACATCTTCAGCCAGAAGGAATTAAACATGCGACAGAGGAGATAGCTGGAATTGTCTAAAGACTATGATTTGGAAATTCTTTATCATCCCGGAAAAGCGAACGTAGTGGCTGATGCACTGAGCCGCAAACCCATTTCTATTTGAATGCTGGAGACGCTCATGTCCCAGTCCAGCATGTAGCAAGAATTGATTCGTGAAGGAATTGAAGTATGGTTACAAGGCATTCAAGGACAATTATGTGTGATGGAATGAACTTCATCGTTGATCGAAGATATAAAATATAAGCAATTAGATGATCTTCTGATGATTCGGTTACATGATGAAGTGGGCAAGGGAAAGGCCCCAGGATTTTTGATTCGTGAGGATGGAGTTTTGAGATTCCAAAGCCGATTTTGTGTCCTCGATATTGATGTTTTGAAGCAGACAATCATGAAGGAAGCTCACAGTACGCCCTATTCTATTCACCCAGGCACTAGTAAGATGTATAAGGATCTGAAGCAGAATTTTTGGTGGGGAAACATGAAGAAAGATGTGGCGGAATACGTCTCGAAGTGTTTAACCTATCAGCAGGTTAAGATCGAACATCAGCGACCCGCCGGAATGTTAAAGCCACTTCGGATTCGTTAATGGAAGTGGGAAGATATATCAATGGACTTTATCACCAATATGCCAAAGAGACCAGGATGGGAGTGAATATGATTTGGGTAATAGTTGATCGCCTAACTAAATCGGCTCATATTCTGGGCATTAAGAATACTTGGGGACCAGAGAGGTTGGCACGAGTGTTTATTACGGAGATAGTCCGATTGCATGGTACACCGAAGACCATTATTTTAGATCGAGATGGTCGCTACGTGTCCCATTTTCGGAAAGTGGTTCATCAAGACTTGGTAACCGAGAGGACTATTCAGACAGTAGAAGACATGTTGAGGGCTTGTGCCTTAGATTGGTCTACTGATTTCGAAATTCATCTGCCATTGATTGAGTTCACCTACAATAATAGTTGGCATGCTTCCATTAAGATGGAACCTTTTGAAGCATTGTATGGGTGAACATGTAGATCACCCTTATGCTGGGATGATTCATCTGACTTAATTGGGACAGAACCAGAATTGACAATACAGACTCAAGAAAAGGTAGCTTTAATCCGTGAAAGGTTGTTGACTGCCAAGAGTCGACAGAAGTCTTAGGCAGACGTGCGTCGTCGCCCGTTAGAATTTGAAATTGGGGTTCATGTCCTTCTTAAAGTTTCTCCTACTCGAGGAATTTTACGTTTTGGAAGGAAAGGAAAGCTGAGTCCAAGACATATTGGACCATTCGAGATTCTTGAAAGAGTTGGGGAATTGCCGTACAGGTTGGCCTTACCTCCATCGCTGAGTCACATTCATAATGTATTTCATGTGTCCTAATTATGGAAGTATGTACTGGATCCCAGTCATGTCATCAATTTTGGTGAGATCGAAGTAGCTAATGATGGCACGTTCGAAGAGAAGCCAATCAAGATACTCGAGAGTCGAATCAATCAAATGAGAAATAAACCAATCTCTTTTATTAAAGTTCAGTGGTCACGACATGGAGTCGAAGAAGCAACTTGGGAGACGAAAGACAGTATGAAGGTTAGATACCCAAAATTATTTCTCTCTTAAGTTTCGGGACGAAACTTCTTTTTAGGGGGAAGTATGTAATACCCGGATAATTGTTATGTATTTTCATCTGTATTTGAACCTTGCGGTATTTGATTATGTCGTATTGATAATCGAAGTGTGATTTTTCTGTATTCGTATTCCGATAATCATGATCATATCATGTGGAGTTTGTCAATTCACACATGCTTCTGCATGACACTGACGTACGTTAAGAGTTGTACATAGCGTACGCTAGGAACTACAGGTAACGTACGTTACGGTTGAAACATAGCGTACGTAATAGGCGGTCAAGGCAGATAAGGTGTGGTCAGCGTGTGAGGGCCAGATGAGGATATTATCGGATCCCCAGCATGAACCTGGAGAACTTTTTGTTAAAGCAAGTCAACGAAGCATAGCATACGTTAAGAGGGGTAGAATAACGTACGCTATGTTGATCATATTACGTACGTAAAAGTGGTTAGCGTATGTTATGGAGGACAGAAAATGAGACAGTGAGCTACTGCCTGGCGATAGCATACGTAGGGATTTGTTGCTCGCATACGTTAGACCCTTAACGTATGTAATGTCTTTTGGATAACGTACGTAAGGTTTAAAACTCTATTTATAGACATCAACCTCTTTTCATTTCTCACTTTACCCTTCGTCCATTATCCAACTTCTACGACTTGGAGAGTTACCCCCACGACATTAACCACTCATACCGGCATCTGAATGCGATTATTGAAGACGAGGAGCATTGGGGATTAGTGTTCAAGCATCCGACGTTGAGTTTCATCAAGTGTTTTGTTGTTTCCTTCCATAGTAAGGTATGTGATGCTTTAACCACCTGAAATTCATATCAATAGTGTTGATTATGAACATGCTACTGAGATTATAGAGTTTCTTATGAACACTATTGAATCAAACAACAAGTTTAGGAATATTGGATTGGATGAGCATATACTTTTCATTGGTAATAGTTGAACCTTGATTATGCCTATCATAAGGATGTGATTTTTGAAGATTTTAACCTGCCTTGATGATGATTTCGTGATGATTATATGATGAAGGAATCGATTATGTTATAACCTAGACTAGCTGAATTCGAGATGATGAATGCAGGGATCATTCTTCGAGTATAATCCAGGGTTTGTAAAGATTGTTTAGATTGATAATCTTCATATGAATGGTTAGACGATATGATCATGTTGTAACAATCGTGGTGAATGTAGAACTTGGATTAGATGAATTTACTTGTGGAAGAATGAGAATCATAAGTGGGATTGACTTAAAATTCGGTTGAACATACTTTCATGATTATGAATTCGTTTAGATAACCGACACATGCTTTAGAAATAGTTGGACAGATTTGTAAGTGAATTGTAACGATTTGAATATGCTAGAAACCCGTAGACATCACTGTGTTATCCCCGTTATGACCTTTCATTTCGCATGTAGTATGGCATTCGTTCGACATAGTGTTCTTTGAGTAGTTAACCGGAAATTGTCCAAACAATGATTATTATACGCGGTCACTATTGGAAGGTTTAGAATGTTCGTGTGATAGTATTGTTATGTAAGTTGAGTTGTCGTTATTTACTTTTGTGTAAGGTTTGGGGTTTACGAACGGTTGATCGAAGTAGGGCCCTTTGAGTTTGTTGAAGTCGTTAAAGTATTTATTTCTTGCCATCTTTCAAAGGCAAGTACTTTAGTTATGCTTATGTATTGATGTTATACATATTGTCGTGCATATGTGTCGTTGTCGTATGTCCACCTCGTGTTGGTCCGACGGGATCATCTTGGGATCTATGTTAGCATGCGCTGGATCATTGGACAGGTTTTTCCACCTCTTGTTGGTCCGACAGGATCGTCTTGGGATCTATGCAGTTAACGTTGGATCATCGGAATTACCATGTGTATGTTGTAATGTCATGTTATGGTTATCATGTTGTGTACAGTATTGTGAGTCTTCTCATAGTACCGACTCGTTGTTATTGTTGTCGTTGATGATGTTGTCTTTGTTCTTCGTGAGATGTTCAATAATCTGTTGTTGTATAATTATCGTACTTGTACTAGCATCATTGTGCTAACCCTTTAGGGGGTGGACATTTGTTTTATGTTCACGATACAGGAGGAAGGGGAAACAACCACTAGAGCTGCTTGATGACGAGGGTGCAGAGTGATGTTACGGCCAGGATGGTTTGTCAGTTGTGTTTTGGTTTTGTTTGTGTTTTGAGGTTTACTTTCGGGTGCTCGATGATTTGTACATTTCAGACTTGTGATGTAATAATAAATATTACGGTTGGTATTTAAAAAATGTTGTTTTTAAATTCTTAGCCTAGTAAATCCTTACATCAAGGATTTACGCCGCTGTAATAATCCTAAATATCTCTGGGTGCTACAAAACGTAGGATTTTACTTTTCTCAAAATCGATTTCTGGTGAGTGAGAAATAAATGAATAAAGTTTTTGAAACAAAAACATCAAAATTATATGATAGTGAAATTCAATCACAACAAACAATTCACATTAAGACTGGATTTCCCATAGTAAGATGAATAAGATGTGTGAATTACTACATACCTTGATTGGATTTTGACGGAGAAAAGTAAGAAAGATGTTTGATATAACCTGGGTTGGAGGCTTCCTAGTCGCGCGAGAGGGAGAGAAGGTTTGGATGAACAATAAATTGCTCCCAACGATTCTTTTTCTTTTTAAAAATAGTGTGTAGCGCGGTCCAGAAGTAGGTATGCCATAACACAGAATTACGGTCGAGATATAAACAAACATGGTGTGCCGCGGCATAAACTCGCGTGTGCCGCAGCCCAGAGTCACGAAGCGGTATTGTTCTATCAGTGCGTGCCACATACCAAATCATTGTGTGTGTCGTGGACCAAAGTGACGAGGCGGTAATGTTCTTTTTCTTATAACAATGTCTGGTGCGGTGCGGCACACTTATATACTGCGGTCCAAAAGCACGAAGTGATGAGTACTTTTCTCAACGGTCTTTATATATGAGAATATTTAATTCATTTGTCACATGTTTTGCATATTTATTCACGCTATGGTTATGAAAATGTTGTATAAATTACTTTATATTGTAGATAAGGTGGTATGTTGTGTCACACAGAAGATCACATTATCGGTTCCTTATATAGTAATAATTAGTTCACAACCTATATAACACTAGACCGTTATGTGAGAGGTTGTAATATATAGTTGAGATTGGTTGGTCGTGACCATTAGCATATATTAGCGTATTCGGTATAAGTTGAACACGATCGAGGTGAGATAGATTCTTCTGTACTGACTATAAGAAGAACGTACACCTCGGACAATTATTATTTCTTAATTCTAGTGATTAATATTTAATTATATATATTTAATATTTATTGCATTGATTTATCATAGGTGAGAGCCAAAATGATTGACTCAATATGCTCGATATTTTGGGCAATATTATTATTTATATAGTAATTAATATTATAGCTAGAAATTTTGTCCCGCCCAGTCGGGTTGATCATGTCCCTTGAGGCACTCGAAAGGATTATTATACTAAACCCTGCAGGTGGAATTAATTTTCCGATATAATAATAAAGCTCGAGTGGTATACTCATGTGTAACACATTAATTAATTAAAAGCTGTCAGAGGCTTAAATTAATTAATGGACATGGAATATCTTAAACACGGGAAATAATTAATTCAAAAGGGAGCCCAATTTCGTAATTTGGGATTTTGGTAGGAAGTATATCAACCTTTTAGTGGACTAAGTTGATATTAATAGAGTCATCATATTAGGAAGAGTCCTAATATTGGAAAGATGATCTCTATTGGGAGTCCTTACCTTATCCTTCTTAAGGTTCCTAGAGTAGTCCAAAACATCTATAAATAGGACACATGGGGGGCCGATTTTTCACTATTATTTGGCACAAAAATTTCGATTTTCTTCTCTAATTTGTGTTTAATTGTGGATCTTGACTTGTGTCTTGGATTCCACATTTTAGCTAACACAATATTTTTTTTAAATACACAAATATTCAAGAAAAATAGAGAGAAAATTAGTAAGGTAATTTTTGGAAGAAAAAGTGGCTCGGACGACCCATATCACAGTCCAAGCAGTCCGGTAGATTATTGCTCACACGACATCCAGACATAGGCGGGATATACTCTAGAAGATCTTGAGGTAGAAACACAAGAAGATCGAAGAGGAGTACGTGGAGTAGCTCGATCGATCCAAAAGGGAATTTTCTACCACTTCGCTTCAAATGTATGAAATACCAATTCTACTGCGTAAATACATATATTTAAATTGTTAATTAATCTGTTTAATTAATTAATTGACAAGCCTAAATAGATCCACAATTTTGTTGGTTAGTTTATAAAACTGAATCTATTAACTCATCAATCTCGCTTCCGCTGCGTTTTATATTTCAACAATTGGTATCGGAGCCGGTCTTTAGGTTCTGTAATTTGTGATTAATTTGCTAGCAATTTAAATATTCATATAGTATGATGTTTGGAATATTTTTGCCATAAATTGTCTTGTAGGTGAATATGGTCCAATTATTATGGCTATGTAATTTTTTTATTTATTTACGCGTTTTGGTAATTTGGCCCAGTTTTGAGGCATGTATTAAGATTTTCCCGTGAGAAAATCCACAGGTAGAATAGCACTTTGTTTTTTTCTTGTAAAATTTGATGTAAATTCGATTTATTTTAATTCTTGTAAAATTGTAATTGAATTGGAATACACAAAGTACCGAAGGAAAAGAAGTCTAGCGTGAAAAGGAGTCCTGATCGGACGAACTGACCGAGACCAGAATGCTGCCGATCGGGACTCGGCCAATGCAGGCGGTCTCGGCCGAATCTGGCCTGCCGCGCGTCGGGCAGGGGCAGGGTGCCTGGCCGCGGGTCGGGTCGGGCATCGGGTCGGGATTTTGTCCGAGCAGGTTCGTTCGGTGTATGGTCCTATTCGTTTATCCGTCGTTCGTTGCATCCGTTGGAGCACAATAATTTTATTTTGGAAATTTCTTGTGCAATTAATTTTGCATGGAAGAAATTTTCTAAATTTGGAAATTTTTGTGCCCCAACCGGGAGGAGTTGACAAGATGCTTGAAGCAGTGGGAGAAAAAGAGCCGAGGATTTTCTCGTTATTCAAAACGAGGAATAAAAGACATGATAATTGGATTTAATTATCCAATTTTTTTAATTATGTTGGTTTTTACTGTTTTGATGAATTGCATGTATGGATGTATGCGTGATATGTTTCTTGCATGTTAGGATAAGAAAATTAATAACCTTATTTTTTAAAAACAACTAAATGATTTTAATAATTTATTTTTCAAAATCAAATTGGCCTCCATAATTGGTTTAAATTGTGAAATAATTAGCATGCGCGTTGACATTAAAGTCTTCCTCCACATCGGATGTGCTGATTATTAGCTCACTAGTTTTAAACTTCAATTAGATAATAAAAAGGTGAATATTATTTTTATGATAGGACCTCTCCATCTGTAGGACTATTATCATTAAATAATATTCTAAGGTTTGTTAAATTATGGTGTTCACTTAGGTGTATTAATTAATAAACTCCCAATCGGAGTCTATGTTAATTTAATACATGGTCAAGAGGAACCAACTATTAATTTTACTTGTCAAAACGCATCTTGACTAGATAGTAAAATTAAAGAGGTTAAAATCTACTTGAAAAATGTATATGTACACATCCACACTAACGTGGCTTGCAAGTGCGTTTTTTTTTGAGGTGTTGGTTGACTGCATATATATTGTGTTTTAAGGTTTTTCAATATATTTTGCTTCGAATTATGTGATGAATGGTGTTTTAGTTTTATTCTCAGATGTCTTTCAATCCACTAGCTATTATTCTCAAAGAAAATAAACTTGATGGCACTAACTTTGCCGACTGGAAAAGAAATCTTGACATTATCCTGACTGCCGAGTGGCATAAATTTGTTTTAACTGAGGAAAGCCCTCTGGAACCAGAACCGGATGCCACTCCTGAAGAGTTGGCTGAATTCTGAAAATGGAAAAAGTATGATGAGATGGCTCGCTGTTACATTTTGGCTTCACTGACAAATGTATTGCAACATCAGCATCAGACGATGGCCTCAGTTGCGGAAATGATGAAAAATCTCACCGAGATATTTGGTCATCAGAACCGGGCGGCTAGGCAAAATGCAATGCGGGTGTTGATGACAACCCAATTATCTGAAGGGACTCTAGTAAAGGATCATGTTCTGAAAATGATGTCTCATTTCAATGAACTGAGCATACTAGGGGCCACTATCGATGCCGAGTCGCAGGTCGATATTATCTTGGGCAGCTTGCCAAGAAGCTTTGAGCAGTTCCGCCTTAACTACAATATGAACCGTAGGACTTACACTTTGGCGGAACTTCTAACAGAGCTTCAATCTGCCGAAGGTCTCTTCAAACAAGGTTATCATCAAATTCTTGCGGCAACCGGTGCTAGTTCTTCAAAACCCAAATGGGGAAAGAGGAAAAAGCAGGTTGGCCAGAAGCAAGTGGCAACCTTCAAAGCTAAGGGCAAGGCTCCTCAGTCCAAGGCTCCTCAGTCTGAGGCAAACAAAAAGCCGAAGGGCAAATGCTATAAATACAGTCTGAAGGGGCATTTCAAGAGTGACTGCCCTAAGAAAGCTACGTCTCATGCACTAGTAGTCAAAACATGTTTGGCTGTCTGTTCTATCACTTCGTGGATAGTAGATTCGGGCTCCACTGGTCATGTTTGTTATGACTCGCAGGGGTTCCAAGTAACCAAAGTACTTAGTGCGGATGAGATTACTATTAGCTATGTAACACCCCAAACTAGGCGGATATTACAGTGCCGTGGACCCCCGACTGGGACCCACCAGGCGAATGAAAATGAATGAATTACACAGGGTAAATGTAGTACCGAACCACATTACAACCTTAATTACTCCGATGAGGAGTTTCATACAACACACCCAAGATATTATGGAATACATCTATATTTTATATGGAGATAAAATATACAACACTGAGTAAAATGAGTATTCAAACGGAATGTCTGCAGCGGAATAAATGAAGGAATGTAAATGACTGAAAAGACTGGCCCCCCCTACTAGTATCACTGGGATTCCTCGCCGTCACCGTGCTCTCCCCGTGCTTTAGCCTTGCCATGACCTGAAAAACAATATTCCCCAACGGGGTCAGTTACACAGAATAACAATCCTCAAGGGTTGAAAATACACAATCATGATATATCTGAAGTTATGAAATATCCTGTCGAAACATACGCAATCAAACATGCTATATGAATCAACTAATGGTATGGCTCAAAGGAATGGCGCCACACTATGTCCGGGATGGAAATGTGTCCGTGTACAAGCCACCAACGAGTATCGATCGAATACACGTGTGGTCTTGTACCTAATCAGTCTCACGAAGCCATCAACTCGTGTGCACAGTGCAATGTGAGGCCACCAACCAACACACGACTTAAATGTGCCCGACATGAAAATCCTACACATACCAACCGGCACGCCAGTGCGAACCGGAATGCCACTATATAACAAAAGTGACATCAAAATCAATAATGACTCACCGAGATGAAATGACAGTGAGATGAATGATAGCTCAATGAAATAATTGGAACCGTCGTTCCTCATGAATGAAGTAATGAAGTGACAATTACAAGTTTCAATACGGTTAGTACTTTATGAATGAATTATGATTATGAATGAACAACAACGAAAGGAATGAATATCCTTTTAACTGAGTAAGAATTAACTTACACAACACCGATGAAGAATGTACATCCACGAACAACGTCCTAAATGAAATGTCGGTCGTTCGAACAACCTTGAATAACACAATTACCAATAATCCGATCATTACGCAAATCAAATACGATCATAACCGACTCAAACGTCGATACAACAATATTCAAACTCGAATATATCGAAACCAACTCCAAGATGAGTATTTCAAACCATCAAAACACTTTCAATGATATCAATAATCCTATAGGAATCCACAATTCAAGATTACAACAACGTCAATCGGAAATCCCCAAATCAACCGAAGTCAACCCCAAGGGTTCTTGATATAAATCCCCAAAATAGCCATTAAATCCGTAGGAATATATTTATCCAAGATAGATAATCCATATCTAACATATTCCAACAACAATCCAAGCTTACACGAAGAAAATCGGAAGGAAAACCCAAAAATCCGAGATTCTAGATCCAAGAGATTAATACCTTTGATTTGATGTGATGAAGATGATGAAATGATGATTAATCCAAATGATGAGCTTGAAGATGATGATTGGTGATTACACCTCGAAGAATACTCTCCAAATCGCCCGAAATCGCCCAAAACCGCCGAAGGAGTGATGTGAGATGAAGAAATGACGAAATGGACTGCACTGTCCTATTTATAGTCACTCCAGTTTAGCGTGCGCTAGCTCTTGTGCGTACCGTGCGCTAACGGGTATTTTGGGTAGTCCAGTACCCACTGTCCGGAAACGGTAGCGCGCGCTACGTACCTTTTTGTAGCATGCGCTACGGCTATGCACTTAGCATGCGCTAACCCCAAAATGTTAGCGTGCGCTAACGAATTATCTGATGTCCAGTACTGGAGTCCAGAACCTTCTGTCCTATGATCTGATCTCGGTAGCGTCCGCTACAACCAACGATTAGCATGCGCTACTGCAACGTTTGCGTACGCTAAAAACCACTCCTAGCGTGCGCTATGAATAAATTCAATTCAGTCCAGTAGCCACTGGCTCAACCTTATCCGACCTTAGCGCGCGCTACACCGACTGCATAGCGTGCGCTACTCTGGATCACTAGCGCGCGCTACTTACCATTCTTAGCGTGCGCTACCTACAATCCCAACTGCAGTCCAGTGCCTTCTGGACTGCCTGCTCAACTACGCTAGCGTGCGCTAGTGTTGAGAGGTGGCGTGCGCTACCAGTACTCGATTAGCGCATGCTAAAAAGAGAACGTAGCGTGCGCTAATCCTCAGACACAGCACACTATGAAATGACAACGATGGTAAACACCACACGATTCTCCAACTAGATTGATGATGAATGATGATACAATTACTCTGAACGATGAATACAATGATTGAATATGAGTGACAATTGATCATAAATGAGTGAAAAATACTGAGTGACAATTACTGAATGATAAATACTGAATGATAATGACTGAATTACAACCGGGTATTACATACACCCCCTTAAAAGAGTTTCGTCCCCGAAACTAAGGGTCAAACAACTCGGGATAACTCTCCCGCATACTATCCTCGGTTTCCCAAGTAGCCTCTTCGACTCCGTGTCTAGACCACTGAATTTTAACCAAAGGAATCGTCTTATTCCTCAACTGTTTGATTCGCCGCTCTAAAACTTGTATAGGACGCTCCTCATATGAATGATCATCGGAGATCTCGATTTCATCGAACTGAAGTATGTGACTCGGGTCGGCAACATACTTCCGCAACTGAGAGACGTGAAACACATTATGAATTCGGCTCAATGCCGTAGGTAAAGCCAATCGATAAGCTAACTCACCTACTCGATCCAAAATTTCAAACGGTCCAATGAATCTCGGACTCAACTTTCCCCTCTTCCCAAAACGGAAGATACCACGACTCGGGGATACCTTGACCAAAACATGGTCACCCGTCTCGAACTCTAACGGTCGACGACGATTATCTGCATATGATTTCTGTCGACTCTGAGCGGTCAACAAACGACTCCTGATCAAAGCTACCTTCTCACGGGCGGCTATAAGCATATCGGGATCGGTGCCGATTGATTCTGATAAGTCATCCCAACACAACGGAGATCGACAACGACGACCGTACAAGGCCTCGTAAGGTGCCATCTTAATCGAAGAATGCCAATTATTATTGTACGTGAACTCGATCAACGGTAGTTGGGCTTCCCAATCATCTTTCCAATCGAGGACACATGCCCTAAACATGTCCTCCAAAGTCTGAATAGTCTTCTCTGATTGTCCGTCGGACTGAGGATGAAAAGCTGTACTGAGATTAAGCTGAGTTCCCATAGCACGATGAACTGATTTCCAAAAATGAGACAAGAATCGCCCGTCATGATCGGAAACGATACTTTTAGGAGTACCGTGCAATCTCACTATCTCTTTGATAAATAACTGGGCAAGTCTCTCAGGACCCCACATATCCTTAATCTCAAGGAAATGAGCTGATTTAGTTAGGCGATCCACAATTACCCAGATTGTGTTCATACTACGACGACTCGTCGGCAAACTCGTGATGAAGTCCATAGAAATATCCTCCCACTTCCACTCTGGAATAGGGAGAGGTTTCAGCATACCCGCCGGTCGCTGATGTTCTATCTTGACTTGTTGACAAGTTAAACATCTCGAAACAAATTCCGCGTCTTCTCGCTTCATATTACTCCACCAGTAATTTTGTTTCAAGTGTTTATACATCTTGCTAGACCCCGGGTGAACGGAATAAGGGGTAGCATGAGCTTCTTTCAAAATCGAGTTTTTCAACTCGTCATTCGCCGGTACGCACAACCGATTCTTAAATCGCAGAAGTCCATCCTCGTGAACCACAAATCCGGGGGCTTTCCCCTGAGTCACATCCTCTCGAATGCGTAACAAAAATGGGTCCACACCCTGATTTTCCCTGATCGCCTCCTCAAGTGGCGATGAAATCTCCAACGTACAAAGCTGCCCTTGTACTCGTTGTAACCAGACCTCGATCTCGGGTCTCAGAAATTCCTGCTGAAGTTCCTTCTGAACTATTAATCGAGCAAGCATCTGCTCCTGAACGGACTTACGACTCAAGGCTTCGGCGATAACGTTCGCCTTGCCCGGGTGGTAAAGGATCTCGATATCATAATCTTTGATTAGTTCCAACCACCGTCTCTGTCGCATATTTAACTCCTTCTGAGTAAATATATACTTTAAACTCTTATGATCGGTGAATATCTGACAGGTAACGCCATAAAGATAATGACGCCAAATCTTCAATACGAACACCACGGCTGCTAGCTCCAGGTCGTGGGTCGGATAATTAACCTCGTAAGGTCTCAGTTGCCTTGAAGCATAAGCAATAACTTTCCCGTTCTGCATGAGTACACATCAGAGACCCTGTCCGGACGCATCACTATAAACCACAAATCCCTCCGTCCCTTGCGGTAAAGAAAGGATAGGTGCTGAAGTTAACCGGCTCTTGCGTTCCTCAAAACTCTGTTGACACGCGTCGGACCACGTGTACTTCTTATCCTTTCGTAAAAGGTTCGTCATGGGTTGAGCGATTTTAGAAAATCCTTCCACAAATCGCCGATAATAACCCGCCAATCCGAGGAAACTTCGGATTTCCTTAACATTCTTCCGAGGTAGCCAATCTCGAATAGACTCCGTCTTCTGAGGATCAACACGAACTCCGTCTGATGAAATTATGTGTCCGAGAAACGTCACTTCGGACATCCAGAACTCACATTTGGAAAACTTCCCATAAAGTTGTTCTCATCTCAACACGTCGAGCACTTGATGAAGGTGAAACTCGTGTTCCTCCCGGTCACGAGAATAAATCAAAATGTCATCAATGAAGACAACCACGAACTCATCCAGATAGTCGATGAAAACCCGATTCATTAACTCCATGAATACCGCAGGTGCATTAGTCAACCCAAATGGCATAACCACAAACTCATAATGACCATAGCGTGTTCGAAACGCCGTTCTCGCGATATCCGACTCTCGAATCCACAACTGATGATATCTAGATCTTAAGTCGATCTTGGAAAATACTGAAGCTCCCTGAAGTTTATCCAAAAGATCATTGATACGGGGTAGAGGATATTTATTCTTGATCGTCACCCGGTTCAATTCCCGGTAATCAATACACAAGCGGAATGAACCATCCTTCTTCTTGACAAATAACACTGGTGCTCCCCACGGGGACGCACTCGGTCGAATATAACCCTTATCGAACAACTCCTCGAGTTGGTTCTTTAATTCCTACATTTCGGTTGGGGCCATCCGGTACGGTGCCTTCGATATCGGGGACGTATCGGGCTACAACTCAATCGTGAATTCCACATCCCTCTATGGAGGCAAACCAGGTAACTCGTCTGGAAAAACATCGGCATATTCCCTCACTACCGGAATATTCGTCAGCATTACTGATGATTTCTCATTTTTGGTCATATAGCACCAATAACCAACACACCCCTGACTGAGTAATGTCACTGCTTTCAGCAAATTAATGACTTTACCAGAACAGCTGGGATTACCTCCCTGAAAAACACATTCAACCCCATCGTCTGAAATGATAGTGACCATATGCTTACGGACATTAATGATGGCATCATGACGATCCATCCAGTCAATACCCAGAATGACGTCATCTCTTGATAAATCTACCACGATTAGGTCTGCTAGCCATACACGGCCATGAAGCTGAATCGGACAATTCTGAATCTCACGATTTCCGATAATTCTTCTACCATCAGGTAGACCAATGACATAAGGCTCACAACTAGTAGCACTACCCAGACGTAGTCTACTCAAACATGACTCGGAAATGAATGAATGCGATGCACTAGTATCAAAAAGGGTACACACAGGTTGAGATAGAATATCGAGTGTACCTGATATCATCCAGGCCTCTGGATCGTCGGTCTTCTTCATCTCATAAATTCGGGGCTTGCCGGCCCCCGAACCGGACGCTCCCGTCTGATAACTCTTGGCTCCGCCTTTTTTAGCTCCTGTCGTCTTGAACGACGCTGACTGAGTGGCCTGATTATGTACCGCTGAATGTCCTGGGGCCTGAGATGACGCCGTAGTGGGTGTAGAGTCCCTACGGCAAAAACGGGCCCTATGCCCAGCAATCCCATAGTTGTGGCACGTGACAGTCTGCTTCGGACACTTGGTGCTGAAATGACCCTGTTCTTCACAGTTGAAACAGGTGATGGCCGAACTGGCCGCTCGTGACTGAGATTCCGTGGGTCTAGGCGCCATAGGAGGTCGCTCAGAAAAATTAGAGCCTGCACGTGGTTTCTTGAAAGTGGCCTGACTGTCATCAGACTGATTACGGTTCTTAGACTTCTTGCCGGCTGATGAGGGTTGTTGCTTAGCAACTTCCTTAGCAATAATCTCATAAGTAAGAGGTTTCTCAATGAACTCGGCCAGAGTGGTACAATTATGATTAAGCAACTGTAGCCGCATACGAGGTTTCAGCCTCTTGCTGAAATACTTGATCTTGTCTGCCTCAGAGTGAATGATAGATGAGGCGAACGGAAGAAGTTCCTGAAATTTTTCGACGATGGCAAGAACATCGTCGTCCGCTGAGAGGTCGGGAGTGAGTAATTCCGACAATTTAGCCTCCCTGAGTAGGGCTGGATAATACCTCTCCATCATGAGGGTTTTGAACTGATCCCAAGTACATGATTCGTCGGTGGGCTTCAACGATAACCACCATGAATGAGCGCTCTTACCAAGATAGTAGGCCGCAACTGAAACTTTATGCCCTTCAGGGCAATCCACCATAGCAAATAACTTCTCGAAATGCTCAAGCCAATGAACAATATCCGCCGGCTCAGATGAGCCGTCGATGGTAGGTGGTCGCTGGAGAGAGATATCGCCAATGATACTGCTTACACCCCTCTCTTGCCTCTGAGATGGCGGTGGAGTAGCCTGTTGATTTTGAGTAGTGGAGTTATGCATTGTCTCCATTAGTTGTGCCATCTGAGTCATTTGGGCCATCATGCCCTGTATAAAAGCGAGTGGGTCAACCCGAACACCCTCTGACTGAGCTGTATCCCGGGTACGGCTCCCTGATAGTGAATGATTACGTCCAGGTGAATAAGTGGCAGCATCACTGCTCGATGAGTTAGCATTATTTCTAGCATTGGCGTGTGTATTCACACGATCTCTCGGGTTCCGGCCTGCACCACGGCCTCTTCCCCCGCGTCCTCTGCCAGCCCTTTCCATATTGAAGTGGAAAGTCGTATGATGATTATATATCTCGCATGAGTATCACATTATGATTATATTATGAAATGATGAAAATGAGCATACGCGCTTAAATACAACGATTACATGAATGATCAACTGAAATGACGTGATTGTCTGATGAAATCCTTGATATGATTATCTTGAAAATTTAACAAGATTAATGATATGATCCTCAAGATCAATAACTGAACAATGAAATGAAATGAGTGAGTAACGAAGTAACATGATCGACTTGATCACAATTGAAAATGATGAATGAGGATTGTTAACTGATGAATTATGAATGAATGATTATTGCCAGAAATTATACCATGGCGTTAGAAATCTTACAATTCTGGGTCTGATTGGCTCGGCATTTGCACAGGTCACACGTGACGCGAAAGTCCAATGATACTAGTCCGATGACGATGATTTCAAATGAGACATGACTCGGAAGGTAGTATTCAAAACCACGCTCCGATACCAACTCTGTAACACCCCAAACTAGGCGGATATTACAGTGCCGTGGACCCCCGACTGGGACCCACCAGGCGAATGAAAATGAATGAATTACACAGGGTAAATGTAGTACCGAACCACATTACAACCTTAATTACTCCGATGAGGAGTTTCATACAACACACCCAAGATATTATGGAATACATGTATATTTTATATGGAGATAAAATATACAACACTGAGTAAAAAGAGTATTCAAACGGAATGTCTGCAGCGGAATAAATGAAGGAAATGTAAATGACTGAAAAGACTGGGCCCCCCTACTAGTATCACTGGGACTCCTCGCCGTCACAGTGCTCTCCCCGTGCTTTAGCCTTGCCATGACCTGAAAAACAATATTCCCCAACGGGGTCAGTTACACAAAACAACAATTCTCAAGGGTTGAAAATACACAATCATGATATATCTGAAGTTATGAAATATCCTGTCGAAACATACGCAATCAAACATGCTATATGAATCAACTAACGGTATGGCTAAAAGGAATGGCGCCACACTACGTCCGGGATGGAAATGTGTCCGTGTACAAGCCACCAACGAGTATCGATCGAATACACGTGTGGTCTTGTACCTAATCAGTCTCACGAAGCCATCAACTCGTGTGCACAGTCCAATGTGAGGCCACCAACCAACACACGACTTAAATGTGCCCGACATGAAAATCCTACACATACCAACCGGCACGCCAGTGCGACCCGGAATGCCACTATATAACAAAAGTGACATCAAAATCAATAATGACTCACCGAGATGAAATGACAGTGAGATGAATGATAGCTCAATGAAATAATTGGAATCGTCGTTCCTCGTGAATGAAGTAATGAAGTGACAATTACAAGTTTCAATACGGTTAGTACTTTATGAATGAATTATGATTATGAATGAACAACAACGAAAGGAATGAATATCCTTTTAACTGAGTAAGAATTAACTTACACAACATCGATGAAGAATGTACGTCCACGAACAACGTCCTAAATGAAATGTCGGTCGTTCGAACAACCTTGAATAACACAATTACCAATAATCCGATCATTACGCAAATCAAATACGATCATACCCGACTCAAACATCGATACAACAATATTCAAACTCGAATATATCGAAACCAACTCCAAGATGAGTGTTTCAAACCATCAAAACACTTTCAATGATATCAATAATCCTATAGGAATCCACAATTCAAGATTACAACAACGTCAATCGGAAATCCCCAAATCAACCGAAGTCAACCCCAAGGGTTCTTGATATAAATCCCCAAAATAGCCATTAAATCCGTAGGAATATATTTATCCAAGATAGATAATCCATATCTAACATATTCCAACAACAATCCATGCTTACACGAAGAAAATCGGAAGGAAAACCCAAAAATCCGAGATTCTAGATCCAAGAGATTAATACCTTTGATTTGATGTGATGAAGATGATGAAATGATGATTAATACGAATGATGAGCTTGAAGATGATGATTGGTGATTACACCTCGAAGAATACTCTCCAAATCGCCCGAAATCGCTCAAAATCGCCGAAGGAGTGAAGTGAGATGAATAAATGACGAAATGGACTGCACTGTCCTATTTATAGTCACTCCAGTTTAGCGTGCGCTAGCTCTTGTGCGTAGCGTGCGCTAACGGGTATTTTGGGTAGTCCAGTACCCACTGTCCGGAAACGGTAGCGCGCGCTACGTACCTTTTTGTAGCGTGCGCTACGGCTATGCACTTAGCGTGCGCTAACCCCAAAATGTTAGCGTGCGCTAATGAATTATCTGATGTCCAGTACTAGAGTCCAGAACCTTCTGTCCTCTGATCTGATCTCGGTAGCATGCGCTACAACCAACGATTAGCGTGCGCTACTACAACATTTGCGTACGCTAAAAACCACTCCTAGTGTGCGCTATGAATAAATTCAATTCAGTCCAGTAGCCACTGGACTCAACCTGATCCGACCTTAGCGCGCGCTACACCGACTGCATAGCGTGCGCTACTCCGGCTCACTAGTGCGCGCTACTTACCATTCGTAGCATGCTCTACCTACAATCCCAACTGCAGTCCAGTGCCTTCTGGACTGCCTGCTCAACTACACTAGCGTGCGCTAGTGTTGAGAGGTGGCGTGCGCTACCAGTACTCGATTAGCGCACGCTAAAAAGAGAACGTAGCGTGCGCTACTCCTCAGACACAGCACACTATGAAATGACAACGATGGTAAACACCGCACGATTCTCCAACTAGATTGATGATGAATGACGATACAATTACTCTGAACGATGAATACAATGATTGAATATGAGTGACAATTGATCATAAATGAGTGAACAATACTGAGTGACAATTACTGAATGATAAATACTGAATGATAATGACTGAATTACAACCGGGTATTACAAGCTGGGGCGACTATTCCAGGCGGAAGGTTATTGCAGTGGGAGTCGTGCAGTTAAAAGTTAATGATAGGATTCTAGTCCTAAATAATGTATTATTAGTACCTGATTTTAAAATGGATTTAATTTTAGTTTCTAAATTGTGTTGTGCTATATATTCAGTTTCTTTTGGAGATAATGCAGTTATTAAAAGAAATGGTGAATATGTTTGCACGAGTACTTATAATGAAGGACTTTATGTCATTAATGCTGCACCAACTCCCTTGGATAATTATAAATCGCTTAATTCTTTGACTAATCCTAATAAAAGAAAACAACCTTCAAGTATAAATCAAACATATTTATGGCATTTACGACTAGGTCATATTAACCTTAGAAGGATTTAAAGATTTGTGAGTGATGGCCCATTTGATTCACTCTAAGTTGAGTCATTTCCAATTTGCGAATCCTATCTGGAAGAAAATGACTAAAAGGGCTTTCCAAAGCAAAGGAAATCGTGCACAAAATGTATTGGAACTTGTATACACCGATGTATGTGGTCCAATGAGCATCTAGGCTAAGGGTGGTTTCGAATACTTCATCACATTTATAGATGATTATTCGAGATATGGATACATCTATTTGATGTGACATAAGTCTGAATCTTTTGATAAGTTCAAAGAATTCAAGGCTGAAACGGAGAAGCGTCATGGACAGTGTATCAAGTCACTATGATCTGATCGTGGTGGCGAATATCTTAGTGGAGAGTTTTTGGATTTCTTGGCAATGAGGGGATTACTTCCCAGCTCACTGTGCCTGGTACACAACAACAAAATGGTGTTGCTGAACGAAGGAATCGTACTTTATTAGAGATGGTTAGGTCAGTGATGGGGTATTCTGATTTTCCTATTTCATTTTGGGGATACGCCTTGGAAACAGCGACGTACATTTTAAACTTGGTGCCTTCAAAATCAGTTCCAAAAACACCCACAGAACTGTGGAATGGGCGCACACCCAGTCTGGGACATGTTCGGATTTGGGGTTCACCAGCACACGTGCTGAATAAGGAAGTTGATAAGTTGGCATCTCGTACAAAAGTACGAGTGTTTGTAGGATATCTGAAGGGAACGAAGGGTGTCTTATTCTACAGTCCTAAAGATCAGAAGGTCATTGTTAACACCAATGCCAGGTTCTTAGAGGAGGACTATGTAATAAGCCATAAGCCTATGAGTGAGGTCACTCTAGAGGAACTTAGGGGCGAGATTTCGACAATACCAATTGTTCAAACACCTAGTGTTCCACGTATCGACACTATTGTGGATACGCAAACTAAGGACACGCCTCGTCGTAGTGGGAGGGTTGTTCATAAACCTGATCATTTCATTGGTGTGGGAGCATCTTTGGACCACTTCCCGGACCAGGATGAAACGGATCCATGTACGTACAAGCAGGCAGTTCAAGACAAGGATGCTGAGTCCTGGCAAACAGCAATGGAATCCGAAATGGGATCTATGGATTCTTGTAAAGTGTGGGAGCTAGTAGAGTCACCTAATGGGGTAAAACCCATTGGAAGTAAGTGCGTCTACAAGCATAAGAGAGGATCAAAAGGGAAGGTTGAAACCTTCAAAGCAAGGCTTGTTGTGAAAGGTTACACTCAGAAGGAGGGCATCAACTATGATGAGACCTTTTCGTCTGTAGCCATGCTGAGATCGATCCGGATTCTCTTAGCTATAGCTGTGCATTTGGATATGGAGATTTGGCAGATGGATGTCAAGACTGTGTTCTTCAACGGGAGTCTTGATAAGGAAATCTATATGCGCCAACCTGAGGGATTCATTGCTGAAGGAGATGAGCACTTAGTGTGCAAGCTTAAGAGAGCCATTTATGGTCTCAAGCAAGCATCAAGGTCTTGGAACACGCGATTTGATGAGGTCATTCAGTCGTATGGTTTTGAACAATATCCTAGTGAAGTTTGTGTATATAAAAGTGCGATGGAAACGTGCTAGTGTTTATTGTACTGTACGTAGAGGATATACTTCTAATTGGAAACAACGTAAAGGTATTATCAGACGTAAGGGTATGGCTGTCTGAGAAATTCGATATGAAGGATTTAGGAGAAGCTAAGCACATACTTGGTATTAGGATCTTTCGAGATCGAAAGAAAAGGATGTTGTGCTTATCTCAGGCATCCTATATCGATACGGTGCTAAAGCGGTTTAGTATGGAGAATTCTGAGAAAGGTTTCTTACCTTAGAGACATGGAATTCAGCTATATAAGGTTATGTGTCCTAGGACACAGAAGGAGATATATGACATGAAGCTGGTCCCTTATGCTTCGGTAGTGGGAAGCCTCATGTATGCTATGATTTGCACTAGGCCTGATATTTGTCATGCTGTAGGCATGGTGGCGAGATATCAGTCGAATCCAGGATCGGGACATTGGATTGCTGTCAAGCATATACTCAAGTACCTGAGAAGGATTACGGTGTTGGAATATACATTCCACATATTCATAAATAGTGTTTTGATGATTAAGTTGCTAAACAAAGCAAAACAACATCGAGGCGAAGCAAAACATCGAAGAAGACGAAGAGGCAAAAAGCTGATCAAAATACAAAGCTAGCGTACGCTAGACATATAAGTTAGTGCACGCTAACGGGAGTCAGTTGCAGATCAGACGAGTTCGAAGTAACCTGAAGTGAAGTCATTTGATAAGGATAACACACGCTACACATTATAATATAACGCACGCTATCGAACTAATATTACCGTTGTGAAGAGAATTCAAACGCAGAATGATGTATGCAGTGAAGTCAGCTTAGCGCACGCAACAAGTGATATTTAGCGCACGCTAAATATCAAGTTTGAATCAAGTCAATCAATCCGTTGGGAAGAATCTGATGCAAGTCAAAAAGTATAAACGGATACATGACGCATGCAATTATGCAAGTCTAGCGCACGCTACAAGGAAGTATTAGCGCACGCTAATAGTCAGAGACAGTAGCCACTGGACTGAAACTGAAAAACGTTAACGTACATAACATGCAGTACATAACGTACGTTAAGGCAAATATACGCGATAGCGCACGCTAAGGAAGTCAGCCTAGCGCATGCTAATATCAACTCGTAGTAACGGCTAGTTTGTGGAAGAAGGCTATAAATACCAAATGAGTTGGTATCAATCCACACAACAACATTGATCAATTCATATACACTTGAGATATCATTGTAAACATTATAGTTGTTGTTCTTGAGCTTAAATTAGAGTGATTGAGTGTTATACACAAAATCATACACGAGTGAGAAAAAGAAAAGATACGATTGGATTCGGTGTTATTAGGATCAAGGATCTGGCATTGTTAGAATCGCAATCGCTATCTTAGTGAGGTTTATCTAGTACCAATACAAAGCTAGAGTGGTTGATTCCTTGTCCAATAGAAAAGGAAAACGGTTTTACTCGGACCGATATAAAACGAGCCTGTAACGGTAATCCCTCGACCAATAGAAGAGAGGTGTAGAGGTTTTGATCTTTAGCCTATTGAAAAAGATACATCGAGAGAAGACGTAGGCACATTTGGTCGAACCTCTATAAATCCACGTGTCATTTATTTTCCGCACCTTATATTTACGCTTCCGCACACACGGCGCATATTCCGATATTACTACAAAAATTGGTATCGGAGCGGTTCCTCCAATACACGGCTTAACATCCGAGGAGTCGATCCAAATGGCGTTTCAACTTGTTCCAGTCGAAGGCCTTGCTCTCAACCGACCACCATTTTTGATGGCTCAAAATTCATGACATGGAAGAAAAAGATGTCAATATTCATCTGAGCATATGACATCGAGCTTTGGAAGGTGATTTGTCTTGGTCCGAAAATTCCAACAAATTTCAACGGTACGCTTAAAACTTTCGAAGAATATGACGATTCCGATTGGAAAAATGGCCACTACAATGGTAAGGCAACTCAACTTCTTTATTGTGCCTTAAATCTAGAAGAACACAATCGGATTTCATCGTGTGATAGTGCCAAAGAAATTTGGAAAATGCTTGAGGTAACACACGAAGGTACGTCTCAAGTCAAGGAGACGAAAATAAATATGCTCCTTCACGAGTACGAGTTATTCCAAATGAAGGACGATCAATCCATCACGGTAATGCTTGACCGCTTTTCGGTTATCACAAATGGATTAGCATGTTTCGGGAAACCACTTTCGAGTAGTGAGAAAGTAAACAAAATTCTCCGATCACTACCTCGGGAATGGGACGGTACGGTTACGGCCATAATGGAATCAAAGGATTTAAATACTCTTGATTTTAGTGCTCTCGTTGGTTCTCTTATCAACCGCGAGATAGTTCTAAAATCTTGGAATGCCAAACCAAAACCGAAGGAGAGATCGATAGCCATGAAGGCTAAGATGTCTAGAAAGGAAGAAATCCCGGTGGACGAAAGTGATGAAGAATCGGCATATTATGCCAAGAATATTAATAAGTTCCAACACTTATTAAACCGGAGGAAGCAGGACATCCAAAAGGGCGAATCTAAGAAATTCGACAACACTCGTCGATTATGTGGTAAACAAGGCCACTTTGCTAAGAATTGTCGGGTAAAACCCAAAGAGATTTTAATTGCAACATGGAGCGACGAAGATCCTGATGAAGATTTCATGAATAAAAATAATCTCGCACTCATGGCCCGGAGTTCATTCGACGATAGCGATGTCGAAAGCCAAGTAAGTAATTCTTACGACAAACCTTTTGAATCATTCGAGTTATTACATACCGATTATCAAAATGCTTTAAATGAGATTAAATCCCTTAAATCCAAATATAAATCTTTGAAAAATGAAAATTCCAAAATTCTTGAGAAGGGAAAATTTGTTGAGATCGATCATTCTAAATATCTTGAAAATGAAAATATTTTAAAGAATGGTCTTGTTAAAGTTCAAACCGAGCTCAATAATTTAACGAAGAAATTTTCTATTGGAAACGAGAAATTGGAAAATATGCTATCGGTTCAAAAATACACGTTAAATAAAGAGGGGTTAGGATTCAAACCGCGTTCTAAAAATGAATCCGTAAATTTCAAAATACCCCGATGTGAATGTTTGAAAGTTGGGCACTATATTTCAAACTGTAAGAGCCCAAGACGAACGATCAAAGTTAAGAAATTTGTGTTCCTAAAGGAACAACTGTTTCAAATATCGTCTACGTCTCGAAAGAAAAACCGACTTTCGGTTGGATCCCTAAAAATTAATTTTTGATATTTTACAAAGGGTGAGATAATATTTTCAGGTGGAGATATTTCCTATTATTGCATATTTTTTTATATTCGAATTGGTATCCTTTATATTTTTTTACACTTTTTGCTGAATACAAAAAGGGAGAGAAGAAGTTGAATCGGATAATAGCGTCATGAAAGATATGACGAGAAAACTAAAAGTAAAAAAGAGGAGAAAATAATAAAAATCGAAGAAATCGAAAAGGAGAAGAAAGCATACAAAAAGGGGGAGAAACGAAGGAGTTGAAAAATGAAAAACGAAGAAACAAAGGAGTTGAAAAATGAAAATCGAAGAAGTCGAAAATGACAAAAGAAAAGAAAATGGGTGAAACTAACGAAACGATCAAAGTCGAAAACTTTGAAACGTACATATATATAATTTTATTTTGAAGGTTTCATCCAATTCAAGAGTTGTTTTGTAATCATCAAAAAGGAGGAGATTGTTGGAATATTTATATCACATATTCATAAATAGTGTTTTGATGATTAAGTTTCTAAACAAAGCAAAACAACATCGAGGCGAAGCAAAACATCGAAGCAGACGAAGTGGCAAAAAGCTGATCAAAATACAAAGCTAGCGCACGCTAGACATATAAGTTAGTGCACGCTAACGGGAGTCAGCTGCAGATCATACGAGTTCGAAGTAACCTGAAGTGAAGTCATTTGATAAGGATAGCACACGCTACACACTATAATATAACGCACGCTATCGAACTAATATTACCGTTGTGAAGAGAATTCAAACGCAGAATGATGTATGCAGTGAAGTCAGCTTAGCGCACGCAACAAGTGATATTTAGCGCACGCTAAATATCAAGTTTGAATCAAGTCAATCAATCCGTTGGGGAGAATCTGATGCAAGTCAAAAAGTATAAACGGATACATGACGCATGCAATGATGCAAGACTAGCGCACGCTACAAGGAAGTATTAGCGCACGCTAATAGTCAGAGACAGTAGCCACTGGACTGAAACTGAAAAACGTTAACGTACGTAACATGCAGTACATAACGTTCATTAAGGCAAATATACGCGATAGCGCACGCCAAGGAAGTCAGCCTAGCGCACACTGATATCAACTGGCAGTAACGACTAGTTTGTGGAAGAAGGCTATAAATACCAAATGAGTTGGTATCAATCCACACAACAACATTGAGCAATTCATATACACTTGAGATATCAATGTAAACATTATAGTTGTTGTTCTTGAGCTTAAATTAGAGTGATTGAGTGTTATAACCAAAATCATACACGAGTGAGAAAAAGAAAAGATACGATTGGATTCGGTGTTATTAGGATCAAGGATCCGGCATTGTTAGAAACGAAATCGCTATCTTAGTGAGATTTATCTAGTACCAATAGAAAGCTAGAGTGGTTGATTCCTTGTCCAATAGAAAAGGAAAATGGTTTTACTCAGACCGATAGAAGACGAGCTTGTAACGGTAATCCCTCGACCGATAGAAGAGAGGTGCAGAGGTTTTGATCTTTAGCCTATTGAAAAGATATATCAAGAGAGGACGTAGGCACGTTTGGCTGAACCTCTATAAATCTGTGTGTCATTTATTTTCCGCACCTTATATTTACGCTTCCGCACACACGGCGCATATTCCGATCTTGCTCCAACATAGGGAGCATATGCTTGTATATCAATCAGATACACTTTGTCCTTTGGGTTACACTGAATCATTTTTCAGTGCGCACAAAGAAAAGTCGAAATCAACTTCCGGATATGTTTTCAGTTTGGGAGGTGGAGCCATCAGTTGGAGGAGTGTGAAGCAGAAATGCATAGTGGACTCTACCATGGAAGCCGAGTATGCAACAGCCTCAGAGGCAGCTAAAGAGGCGGTATGGCTCAAGTACTTCCTAAAGGATTTAGGTGTGATTCCTAATTTGCCTAGGAGTATTACACTTTATTGTGATAATACTGGTACTGTTGCAAATTCAAAGGAACCACGGGCCCACAAAGCAAGCAAACATATCAAGCGCAAATATCATATCATTCGAGATTTTGTGAAGAGAGGGAATATTATTGTCTCCAAGATAGCATCTGAAGACAACCTAGCTGATCCTTTCACGAAAGGGTTGCCCTCAAAGTCATTTGAAGGGCATGTGGAAGGAATGGGGTTGAGATGTATGTCATCATTGCTTTGAGTATAAGTGGGAGATAGATAGACACGGTTTATATAGTATACTTCAAAAACAGGCTTTGAGTATAAGTGGGAGATTGTTAGGGTTGTATACATCAAAGCATACTTTATGCTTGTATTACCTAATTTCCCGGTCTTTATATATGATAATATTTAATTCATTTGTCACATGTTTTGCATATTTATTCATGCTATGGTTATGCAAATGTTGTCTAAATTACTTTATATTGTAGATAATATGGTGTGTCGTGTCACACAGAAGATCACATTATCGGTTCCTTATAGGGTAATAATTAGTTCACAACCTATATAACACTAGACTGTTATGTGAGAGGTTGTAATATATACTTGAGATTGATTGGTCTTGACCATTAGCATATATTAGCGTATTCGGTATACGTTGAACAGGATCGAGGTGAGATAGATTCTTATTTACTGACTATAAGAAGAACGTAAATCTCGGATAATTATTATTTCTTAATTCTAGTGACTAATATTTAATTATATATATTTAATATTTATTGCTTTGATTTATCATGGGTGAGAGCCAAAATGATTGACTCAATATGCTCGATATTTTGGACAATATTATTATTTATATAATAATTAATATTATAGTTAGAAATCGTGTCCCGACCAGTTGGGTTGATCCCTCGAGGCCCTCGAAAGGATTATTATATTAAACCCTGCAGCTGGAATTAATTTTCCGAAGCTCGAGTGGTATACTCGTGTATAACACCTTAATCAATTAAAAACTGTTAGTAGCTTAAATTAATAAATGGACATGGAATATCTTAAACATGGGAAATAATTAATTCAAAACGGAGCCCAGTTTTGTAATTTGGGATTTTGGTAGGAAGTGCAATATCAACCTTTTAGTGGACTAAGTTGATATTAATAGAGTCATCATATTAGGAAGAGTCATAATATTGGAAAGATGATCTCTATCGGGAGTCCTTACCTTATCCTCCTTAAGGTCCCTAGAGTAGCCCAAAACACCTATAAATAGGATACATGGCGCAATTTTTTCACTATTCTTTGGCACAAAAATTTCGATTTTCTTCTCTGATTTGTGTTTAATTGTGGATCTTGACTTGTGTCTTGGATTCTACAATTTAGCAAACACAATATTTTTCTAAATACACAAATATTCAATAAAAATAGAGAGAAAATTAGTAAGGTAATTTTTGGAAGAAAAAGTGGCTCGGCCGACCCATATCACAGTCCAAGCAGTCCGGTAGATTGTTGCCCACACGACATCCGGACATAGGTGGGATATACTCTAGAAGATCTTGAGGTAGAAACATAAGAAGATCGAAGAGGAGTACGTGAAGTAGCTCAATCGATCCAAAAGGGAATTTTCTACCACTTCGCTTCAAAGGTATGAATTACCAATTCTATTACGTAAATACATATATTTAAATTGTTAATTAATTTGTTTAATTAATTAATTGAAAAGCCTAAATAGATCTGCAATTTGGTTGGTTAGTTTATAAAACCGAATCTATTAATTCATCAATCTCGCTTCCGCTGCATTTTATATTCCAACACTGTCAGCCTGGGTCTGGTTCCTAGATCTCTTGTTGGAGGACTGTGGTTGCTTCTTGGAAATCTCCTTCGCAGTAAGTTCGTATTCCAGAGCTTTCTCGATGAACTCCGGTAGGATCGTACAGTGGTGATTCAATAGCTGTATTCTCATTCGGGGTTTAAGCCTCTTGAGAAAATATTTGATCTTATCGGCCTCTGTTCGGACAATCGACGAGGCAAAAGGAAGAAGTGCCTAAAATTTGTCGGCAACAGATAGTACATCATCGTCTTCAGATGGGTCTGGGTTCAGCAATTCTGACAGCTTAGCCTCACGGAGTGGACCTGGGTAGTAACGGTCTAACATGAGGTTTTTAAATTCCTCCCAAGTATATACACCATTAGCTGGCCTCATCGAAAGCCACTAGGTGTGGGCGCCCTCGCTAAGATAGTAAGCTGCTATGGAGACGCGATTCTCTTCTGGGCAGTACACCATCTCGAATAATTTCTCAAAGTGTTCAATCCAATGTACAATACCAGCAGGCTCAGAGGAGCTTTCAAAAGTCGGGGGTCACTGGCGAGAGATGTCGCTGATGATCCGACTCACGGGTCCGCCGTGCACAGGAGGTGGTGGATGAGGTCCCTGTTGCTGGCCAGTAGTAGCTCTTTGTATAGCTTCCATCAATTGACCCATCTGGGTCATATGGTCCATCATGCCCTGCATAACAACGTAAGGACCGACACGCGCATTCTCGTATTCAGTGTGGTGCGATTGGTCCCTAGGAGGCAAATCACTGCCTGCGGAACTCTGCTCCCTATTCGAAAGTGTGTTGGATTGTGGTCTCGGGATTCGGACCCTTTCGCAGCCCGTCCCCCTCTACCAAGGCCTCTTAGATTTCTTTCCATACTGAAAGAATAAAACAATAACCATAAGCACAGTTCATGACCATCTTTATGACCAGTCAAAATTCATGCTAAGTTAATAGCAACAAAGGAACTACATATTCAAGAAAATAGTTCATAATAAATTATCGGCACTACAAGTACCGCACAGAATATCATATCGACATCGAGTCGAACAATTTCAATCACATAATCAATCCAGAATTTTCCTCTAAATATCAATTAGATAAATCCTGCCACAGATCCTCGAAACATCAAGATCAATAAAGAGATCCATTCCGATATTAATATCATGCCACTAATTAAATCATGGCTCATAAAGTACATACCGTATTTAGCTCGTAGGGTCAGGCGCTTGCACAGGTCCCACGTGATACGAAGGTCTCTTGATACTAGTTCATTTCACAATGACTCTTAAAGAGAAATGACTCTCCGATACCATCTTCTGTAACACCCCAAAAGGAGGCTATTACAGTGTCGTGGACCCCACACTGGGACCCACTGGGGGATACCAAAATATAAATTAAATAAATATTTCCTTGTGATACCGAACCACAAAATAGTCATAACTCTGATTAGGAGTTTATAAATAGTATGGCCAATGGCCTTAACATACACAGGATCCAAATACAAGTATAAACCATGTGGAGATGGAATATACTTCAAATAACAATACAATCGGTCAATAATTTAAATGAAGCGGAAAATAACATTACATAGTTTTCAAGCATAACCGGACAACAAAAGATTTGGGGGCCCCGAACTAGTATCCTTCAAACCCTTCGCCGTCACCATGCTCTTCCCGTGCTTCCCTTTGCCTAGACCTAAAATACAACACAAGTATTTCGCCAAACCACAAGGTTAGATGTACATGATAATAATTATCAAGACATTATACAATTCACATATACTAGATCTAAAGGAAACATCCCGACTATTGAACATACCCCTCGGGCGTATGAACAATCAGTCACAAACCTTCCAACATATCCAATCATACATGGACTATGAACGACCAAACAACATGTCTCAAGATGGACATCACAGTACGCTCGATCCGGAAATGTGTTTGTCCATATGTCCACCCCAAATACGGAATCCAGAATATACGTGTGATAATGTACCTAATTGGCCTCACGAACTACGTCTTATGTGCACAGTCCAATACGGAAACATCTACGTATGACTATATATGTGTCTGGCTAAAAATCCTACACAATAACCAATTGGCACATAGATATGATTCCAGATATGTCACGATACAACATGACAACGAATTCAATAAATCATATATCCGATTAAGGATCAAGAAACTCATCGAAGTGACAATAAGGATTAACGAGATCAACGATTCAAAGGTGATGAACTTGAGAATGTAATCCCACGATGAAAAATGGAAACATCATCAAGAACAATACCAAATTATGAATCACAGATTCATAAGTGTTTCATATACACGAAACGTATAACCATCACAGGAATTCAATCATCATTATAACCAACCAAGATAACTTGCCTCAATTCCGTAGGTGAAAGATAGTCCTTCTCCAAATGATCAAACGGGCGGTATCATCAATTAAATACTCACTCGAACAAGCAACCTTGAATGAAACGTAATTCATTCAATAATACATTCACATAATATTGATATCAATTCGTAAGAAAACGACGCCCGAACCAACCCGAATAATTCATTCTATTCCAATGAACATTCTACCGATTATTGATGAATTTCAATACATATGGTTTGTCTTCCACAAATCGGATTACTATACTAAAATGACCTTTTAATACTCTTGTTATCACTATAAATAAGTTTATGCATTAAACACCTTCAATTCACCATTAACAATCGGATTAACCAAATTCTTACGGTTCTTCAATATCTACTTATATACAAAGACCATCATAAATGAATTCATTACATTATCAACCATAATTAGCATTACCTTCTTATGAACATTATCCACTTTATTATGATGATCTATACTTCCTTGAGTTATCAACACATTCGATTAATTAAAAGTTATAGTTGTATTCATCCATATTCTTATCATCTCTCAAGACTTTGCTAAGCCGAATCAACAAAGGTGTTACATTATTTAAGATTTTGAATCAAAAGAAACATCATTCCTAATCTCTAACATTCATCAAGTTCTTCCCAAGGTAGGAAATATACTTAACATGGTGTTTTAACACTTCTATGATATCAATTCCATTGATTAAACTTAACTACGATGAAGCTAAATGATTATCATTGTTCCACTGATGTTAATACATTCAGCAAGATGAGTATGAATTATATAAACATGATTGTTGGGATAAGTAATGTTGTTTTGAAAATTGCCAAACAACAAAGCTTGATACAGCAAGCCCTGTATCGAAAGCCAGTTGAAGTTGCAATCCTGTATCGAAGAACTTCTCATAGCGCCAGCATACAGCAAGTTCTCGCGCCACCAAGATACAGCAACAAAGTCTAAGTAAGCACCAAGTATGGAAGCTGTCTCGAAACCTCAATACAGTTATCTTCCATACAGCACCGGACTACTCCAATATACCTACAGCACAAATGGATACAAAGAATACATCGAAACAGATCAAGACCGTTTGGAAAGGAATCTTTAGTATTCACTAAAGTCAAATACCGTTTGATAAAGAAGTATTTAAATACTGAAAGGATAAAGCATTTAAATACTGAAGCTGTCAGAGATCTTCAAATCCCGCAATATCCGGATCCTGGTCTATTCAAGTCAACTATCGAATCTTGCCCAACGGATCTATATCAACGGATATATCCAAAGAATGCTATATATATCCCCAGAGTTTGAAGTAGAAGCAATCAAGTAGAAGCAATCAAGTAGAAGCAATCAAGTAGAAGCAATCAAGTAGAAGCAATCAAGTAGAAGCAATCAAGTAGAAGCAATCAAGAGAAGCAATCAATATACGATTTCAATCACCAAGTGAAGAAGCTATTATTATATACATCAGGGCAAAACATATCTCCAGAAACTTTCTGCAATTCAGATCAAGAGAGATATACAGTGCTCAATATCAAGGACAGCCATCATCAGCTCAAGAACTTCATATTCAAAGCTGCTGTTCTTACCCGGTTACCTACCTTTTACCCCTGTGTAAAAACCGAGCTCTGTGTGAACTCAACAAGTTATTCTGACCTGTGTGGGACGAATAAGAGGACGAAGCTTTGGAACTGTGTGTGAAGAAGCTAGTCAAGAAGGAAGCTTTAACCAACTGTGTGAACGGTTGAAAGCGACATTCTTTGTATCAATCTGTGTGAACGATACAAGGATACGTTTGATTAAAGATACATATTAGTGTACGCAGTATTTATAACAAACGTTTTACTCCTGTGTGGAGGACCAGTGGACGTAGAGGGGTTTACCTCGAACCACTTAAATACTGTGTTATTTACCTTTCGCCGTTACTGTTTTCACAACTGTGATTTATTCAAGTATACACTGCAAAACCCTGTACGCACCAAGCTAACAGGAGATTAAACCGAGTTGCTGTATCAACGGCAACTTACTGTATTAAAGACTTTCGCTACGCACTCCAAATTAGAAAACCATACAGCCTGTTGCTTAAACATTTCCCAGGCTGTATCGAGTATAATATTATTGAAAGGGGACCAACAATTGGTATCGGAGCTGGTGATTCTAAAAAGAATTAGTCGCATTTTTAACTGAATCAGATCCTTAAAAATACTTATTTTCGAAAACAGTCTTTGTAATTCCCATCTTCTAATATGGATACCTTTATGTCTAATAAGATGTCTATGTTTCACATTAACGAGTTTGATGACTGGAGAAACAGGATGAAGAACAAACTCAAAGCCTTCATTGGAGAATCAAAAGCTCCGCCCGCATCAACAAAGACCGAAGAATATCTTCAGGTGGTCACTGATAGTGACTCGTCAGATGATGAGCTAGAAGATAGAGCCTATGTGTGATCTATGGCCGAAGTTAAAGAAGAAAATGAAGACGGCGATGATGATGAGGTAAGCTCCACCTCAACTACTCCTATAAATGCATCTCATACCTTTGAAAATATGCTGAATGAATTTAATAACATTCAAACGGCCCATGAGATATTGAAAAGAGAAAACACCCAGCTTGAAATTTCCAACTTAGAGCTGAAGGAAGAAAACGACTTGCTGAAGGATAATTACGAAAATATGTCAGTTGATTGCGAAAACAGCAAAGTCAATTTAGAAAAACTCATGGAGAGCAATCATCAACTTGCTCACGATCTAAATGAGACCAAGTCTCATCTTGAAAGCAAGACAAATGATTTGGCTCTACTGGAAGCCAAAGTAAAATCTCTCGAGAAACGTGAAGGAGAATTAGAGACAATCTTGAAATCTTTCGAGAAATCCTCTAAAAGAATGGAAGAGATCCTAAGCACTGGGCAACATGCTCATGATAAACGTGGCTTAGGGTACAACTCGTTCTCCAACAAAGAAAAATCTAGTACGGTATTCGTCAGGAGTGAGGAATCCATTCCTGTATCGAAGGAAGTTCAGAGTCCTATGAAGGAACCCGTTGCACCGCGAACTGCAAAAGCTGCCATTCCACCCCCGCAACTCTACTATTCGAGACAGCGGAACCAACAGCCACTCAGAAGGCGTACTCAACAGCATGCTCCACAAGCATATCATAAACGCCAACAGTCATTCAGGAGGAAGGTTGTATCCAACCAACAAAGGCCCGTACAGCAGTACTCCCAGCACAGCATGCCTAGACATTGGATACAAGAGCCCCGTTATCCCTCGAGACAGCAAGTGCCCGTTCAGTATCAGCAAAAGAATTGGGAATCCAACTGGAAACCCAGGAGGCAATATGCAAGATCCATGAAAATGGCTCCACCTCCAAGACGACAATCGTACTGGAATAATAACAATAATTCTCGATTTTTCATGCATTATAATTATCATGATTACAACGACTACGTGCCTGCCCCACGTAGATATCGATACAATGGACCAAAAGTAGCCTACAACAAACAAATTGTTGCCCGGCAAATTTGGGTACCGAAAGGCACTATCACACCAGGACCCAAATTTACTTGATACCTATGCGTCGACATGAATCGAAAACGCTACAGCCAGAAATCCCTGTAAGTTTTCTATACTTTTACTCATTAAGTGAGGGGGAATGCTGTAAGACCCAAGAATACAGTATCCAACGTTAATTATCTGTACACTCAGAACCGTCAATACAGCACTGTAGTGAACAAAGAACTATGAATCCTACAGCTGACGTGTGCAATAATTAAGAGGGAATACAGTAGGACCCATGAATACAGCATTAATCCGAACATTAATTGAATCCTGTATATACCTTTTGAGGGGGAACGCTATATTATCCGAGGATACAGTTTGTTTTAAAACAAATTTTATCTTATTATTACTTTTAGAACTCGTCTGCGAACAGTTCATAGGCTAAGTTGTACTTAACTAGATCAAATGTAAGATTGTGCCTGTGCGCCAATCATAAGTTTAAGATGTAATACACTTCCCTATTAGATGCTATCATTCTAGAACTTGCCTGCGAGCAGTTCACATTTTTTTTAGATTTAGTGCTGAAAACCAGATCATTTGACAGAAGATCAAGAAGCCTGCTCAAGAAACTATCAAAGAGAAGGAAACTGTTGGGAAGATTAAATATTTCCTGTATCGAAGTCTTCTCATTGTACCATCAAGTGGTTATCGAAAAAGAAGGGGAAATTGTTTTTAGAAGCTTTGGCATGGTCAAGGAATTTTGGAAAGAAGGTTTGGAAATTATAAAAAAGGGGGAAATTGTTGGGATAAGTAATGTTGTTTTGAAAATTGCCAAACAACAAAGCTTGATACAGCAAGCCCTGTATCGAAAGCCAGTTGAAGTTGCAATCCTGTATCGAAGACCTTCTCATAACGCCAGCATACAGCAAGTTCTCGCGCCACCAAGATACAGCAACAAAGTCTAAGTAAGCACCAAGTATGGAAGCTGTCTCGAAACCTCAATACAGTTATCTTCCATACAGCACCGGACTACTCCAATATACCTACAGCACAAATGGATACAGCAGTCACATCGAAACAGGACTGAAGACCGTTTGGAAAGGAATCTTTAGTATTCACTAAAGTCAAATACCGTTTGATAAAGAAGTATTTAAATACTGAAAGGATAAAGCATTTAAATCTTGAAGTCTGTGAGATCTTCAAATCCCGCAATATCCGGATCCTGGTCTATTCAAGTCAACTATCGAATCTTGCCCAACGGATCTATATCAACGGATATATCCAAAGAATGCTATATATATCCCCAGAGTTTGAAGTAGAAGCAATCAAGTAGAAGCAATCAAGTAGAAGCAATCAAGTAGAAGCAATCAAGTAGAAGCAATCAAGTAGAAGCAATCAAGTAGAAGCAATCAAGAGAAGCAATCAATATACGATTTCAATCACCAAGTGAAGAAGCTATTATTATATACATCGGGGCAAAACATATCTCCAGAAACTTTCTGCAATTCAGATCAAGAGAGATATACAGTGCTCAATATCAAGGACAGCCATCATCAGCTCAAGAACTTCATATTCAAAGCTGCTGTTCTTACGCGGTTACCTACCTTTTACCCCTGTGTAAAAACCGAGCTCTGTGTGAACTCAACAAGTTATTCTGACCTGTGTGGGACGAATAAGAGGACGAAGCTTTGGAACTGTGTGTGAAGAAGCTAGTCAAGAAGGAAGCTTTAACCAATCTGTGTGAACGGTTGAAAGCGACATTCTTTGTATCAATCTGTGTGAACGATACAAGGATAGGTTTGATTATAGATACATAGTTGTGTACGCAGTATTTATAACAAACGTTTTACTCCTGTGTGGAGGACCAGTGGACGTAGAGGGGTTTACCTCGAACCACTTAAATACTGTGTTATTTACCTTTCGCCGTTACTGTTTTCACAACTGTGATTTATTCAAGTATACACTGCAAAACCCTGTACGCACCAAGCTAACAGGAGATTAAACCGAGTTGCTGTATCAACGGCAACTTACTGTATTAAAGACTTCCGCTACGCACTCCAAATTAGAAAACCATACAGCCTGTTGCTTAAACATTTCCCAGGCTGTATCGAGTATAATATTATTGAAAGGGGACCAACAATGATCATTATCATTAAAACATCAAGAACATCTTCATTCCAAACCTTTAATTGCCATATTCATCAATAAGTGTTAAAAGGCTTAACCATAACATGTTTTACTTGATTAATTCAACACTAGGTGTAGTATACCACATCTCTATCATCATAACTACGAAAATATAGAGTAGAATCGCACAACATACCTCTAGAAACGAAGAACAATCACCAAAACTACAAGAACACACTCCAAGATTCAAGAACACCCTCTAAACTTCCAATCAACAAGCTCCAATCCAAGATGCAAGGCTCAAATACAAGTTGGAAGAGGGTATAATCGGTCTAGGGAGGCAAGGGGACGATAGTTGGAGAGAAAAATCAAAGTTGGAATGTGCAAATTAAAGACACAAGCTGTCTTTTTATAAATTACACAATCTATTACGTACGTTATATCATGAAGCTAACATACGTTAATCTCTTTACGTACGCTGCACATAAGTTATTACGTACGTAAAGCCAATGAATTAGCATACATCAAGTTATATCCTTAGCATACGTTAAACACATAAAACCTAGCCCAAAAATGTAACATTCTACACAACGTCAAGAAATCAACCACAATGCGAATGACAGTTATAATCAAGTCTATTCTGATATGTCTAGACATCAATAAACATTAACTAAATGTAACATGATTACAACAATACTCAAATTATCCGAATAATGCAACAGTATATAAGAAATTACTATCGAATATTACATAAATGGTGTTTCAGAAACAAGGTCCAATATGGTTTGATCTATGCTTAACTATACCGATTCTCTTACTTATCTATAGGGACACGCACTACTTAATGCATCAACATCTTGGACAGATGTTTTTCTAAGTCTGTTTCTACAACACCACATGATATGTGAAGAGGTAGGAAACCAAGTTATAATCGCAATGCGATTTGAGGATATACCCCGTCTATGTCAAGAAGACAAATGTGGAGAAATTAAGAAATTGGTCTGTTAAGGGACGTTTCATAGGATATCCATCTGATTCGGTGGGCTATCTATTTTACATGCCCGGAGATCATAAGATCGTTGTTGATTTACAAGCACACTTCATGGAAAACGAGTTCATTCAGGAAGGTGGATCAGTTAGAAATAATTATTTGGAAGAAAATAGAGAAACTTCCAAGGAGATACCTATGCAAGAAGAAATGGACCATCTGAAATACAACCACTACCACCGTGTAGGTCAAATAGGATTTCTCAACTACCTGATAGGGATGGATACATATATATGGAGGAACTCTCCACCAAACAAATGATAGCCAAGAGAATGATCATACTTCGTACAAACAAGTGACAGTGGATGAGGAATATGCAAAGTGGCATGAGGCCGTAGAAGCTGGGATAGACTCAATACATACCAAATGTAACACCCCCGTGATTTACGAAGATATTAGAGCACCGTAGATCCTTTTTGGAGAACCTACCAGGCTTAGACCAACATAGAACTCATTAAAATTAAAAAACCACAACATTCACTTTCTTAAAAACAAACCAACTTCAAACACGACGTATATTACAAAACCAAACAACATATCATCCTGTAGGATTACAACTGATACGATAGCTCATATCTGATACAAAAACATCATTAACAATCAACAACGACACGATATACGTCACATGACAGTACCCACGTGAGTACAAAACCAAAATACCACACTGACCACGACAAGACGACCACAGACTCAACATAATACTTGATATCAATGCTGCCCACCAAGCTCGTGTCCGCCCTGCGCTGGCCCACCCACTGGACCTGTACATGAATACACAACAAGTATATCCACCCCGAAGGGGTCAGCAAGAAGCTGGTGCAAGTACAACGATTCTATAATATGTACAACAAGTGAATAAACAACAGAAATCACAGTGTCATCACATATATTCCGGAATACAATACAACAATCATCATCATAAAATAACCTCCCGTGATGTACTGGCCCTGTACCTGACACGAGATACACACCCCAGGGAGTCCTTGTCAGGCCTTCTTTGGTTGTACTGTAATATCCGCAATTTCGATTTTCCGGTAACTTTCTTTTTTTGGCGGAAGTCCATCTTAGCGACTCCGTTGTAACCGTTTCGTCTTCCGAGAATATTTAATTCTGCACTTTTTGTCATCCGAGTTCGTTTCGGTATCATTTTGTTGAGTTCCGTATTCTTAAACGGCTTTTCCGCACTTGAGTTCGATTCTTACGAATCTCGTCTGAAACTGTTGTTTCGAGATTCTCGTAAGTTCATTTAATGTTATTATTCATGTTGCGACCGCATGACCGGGCAGCTTCGTGGGATGAGTTCCAAGAATTGATGGAGGCCGAATATTGTGCGTGGCCAGTAAAAGGGGGAAGGATTAGAGCCTTCTTCGAAGCAAAGCCCCAGGATGTTCCCATCCCACAGGCGATCAAGGACTACAATCAACAGCTACATTACGTGAGGAATCAAGTCCGAGATGAGCAAGATAAGATCCACCACTTCAACATGCGGATGAAGCCTAGGGTTCATACGAACAGGGTCGAGTCCTACTCGCCCAGAAATGCCGGAACACCTATCCGTCCCACCCGACCGTGCTCCAGGACACGGTCGAGTCCTGCCGACCAACCTTGACGCGCCGCGGCCGTGTCAAGCGACACGGCCCGTGTCCCTGCCGGCTAGGGGTGTTCATAACCGGGTACCCGATTTTTTGGGTACCCGGTTATGCGGGTATTGAAATATTCGGCCCGTGACCCGACCCGAAAAGTCGGGTACCCGAAAAAGCGGGTACCCTATTTTTCGGTCCGGGTCATAGGGTACCCGGCCCAAAATTTAATACCACTAATTTTAAATTTTTATAAATAATTTGTAATTTTAATATAAATTTATTTTAAAATTTATTATATAAATTAATTCCCTGAGTAATAAATACATTATAAATATTTTCCATGCAATAAGTAAATCTCAAAACTGACTAAATTTTTTTATATATATCATTTTTTTTATTATATAATTATGCTTAATTCAATATTCAATTATATATATGAAAGAATATATTATTTTTTATTTAAAAATTTTATCTTCTTGTAAATTTCCAAACTAGTGAGAATAAATTCCATTACTGAAAATATAATTAACATGAATTCTCATATCAAATAAAATTCATATTATTTGAAAGATAAAGTTTCATATAATTACAAATTAAATAATTAAATTTATAAAAAAAAATAACTATTAAAAATAATCGGGTTTTCGGGTACCCGAATTTATGCAACAAGTCGGCCCATGACCCGGCCCGATTATATGACTTTTTTCCGGGTCGGGTACCCGGCCAAAAAAAAAGTTAAATTTTTTAAAAATACCCGGAATATTTGTTTCGGGTCATCGGGTAATTGGGCCGGGTAGTTCGGGTCGGGTATTTTTGAACACCCCTACTGCCGGCAGCCCACCATTTTTTATACACTTTTGAATTGTTTGTCTTTTCTTTTTCCTTTTTACTTATTTTAGGGATTATGTTTCCCCCATTATGTGATTTATGTTCCCTTGAATATTTTATTTTGATTTGTTTTGATTATTCAAAGATTTTGTAATCTTTGAATTGTTTTTTTTAATTGTTATAGGAAGACTTAGTTTTTCCTATAAATAGGCTTGATATTTCTTGTAATAATTATATAATGAATTGAATGTTGTTGTGAAAGAATACACTTTGTATTTCTATCCTTGGTAAATGATTTTTACCGAAACTTGATTTTTATTCGACGTGTTTTCGAGTATTAATCCGATCGATTCTCAATAGGTCTTGAGGAGAAATCATCTTATCGAATTATAGGTCTAATTCGATAAACCCTTGTTCTTGTTCGAATTTTCATTGTCATTTCCGATATTACTTCCATAAAAATACACTCAAAATACCCTACTCGTAAAAAGCCTTCCGCTATCATACACTTACATATACTCCGACCGATACGTATTCACTTTTCCGGGCGAATTCGTATCATAAGTGGTATCGGAAAAGTGAATACGTATCGGTCGGAGTATATGTAAGTGTATGATAGCGGAAGGCTTTTTACGAGTAGGGTGTTTTGAGTGTATTTTTATGGAAGTAATATCAGAAATGACAATGAAAATTCGAACAAGAACAAGGGTTTGTAGGTCACAAGTCGTCCAGGTACAAGTCTAGAGGGGGGGGGGGTGAATAGACTTGTAGAAACTCTTAAACTCTTTTTCACGAAGAGTGAGTTTCTTCAGCTGATAGGTAGACAAATGACTTGGAGTCGTTTGCTCTTTAGTACGTGCGGAAGTCAGCTGATGACGAATATAGAACAACTAATGAAACACTTAACAATGAATGCAGCAGTTAAAGTATGATGCAGTAAAACAATAAATAACGTAGGCGATTATAGTGGTCTCAGAGGTGGAGTAATCCTCTACTAATCCACTTTTCTCCAAACCAGTTGGAGATGAATTCACTATAATTTTCAACCAGTGATAAAGATTACAGTGATTCAAACCACACTACAACAGCTTCCAACCAGTGGAAATCCGTGCCGTTGTACACACTTGACTGTCTTGCACCTCTATCCTCGATTCTCGGATGCCTTTACAGTCTCTTACTTCAACTAGTGAAGTACCCCGTACTCAGGATTATAGACAAGAGTTTTTGTCTTCTCCAACTGAGAGCTTCTTTAAGAATGAACTTTTAGAACCGCTCTTTTCATGATGCTATTTGTTTGCTTTAGATTGCTTGATTGTTTTGATCGCTTGAAAGTATGTTCGCACCGGGAGTTGCCCAGTTTCAAATCTTCGGATATATATAGGTCATGATCTCTGAGCTTTTTCCTTGTAGCCGTTGCAAATCTTTTGAACAAATTCGTCCGTTGGAGGGAGACTTCTTTGTTTAATCTTTCTGAACGTTTGCAAGGCTGGATTCCCATTATTTTATTTTATCTTCCGACCGTTGTGAGGACTTCTGCATGTGAGCGCCGAATATGTTGAATCTAAAACGATTAAAGTCTTCAAGGTGGGTCTGGATGATTTATTTAAATCATATCTCTAGCGGGAATCACTCCAATTTGTCTCTTCAAGTTGCATGTGACTTTCCGTAATACTTGACTTTTCAACTTATGCTGACGTAGACTTGGAGTACTTGGCTGCCTTCGACTAGGCTGATGAGCAGTTGACTTCTCTGCAGTCTTGGACCTCTCTGATGTTCACTGTTCATGACTTGCCTGGTCAGGTGACTTGCCTGGTCAGGTGACTTGCCTGAGGTACCTTGGCTGCAGTCTGGTCAAACCTCTCTGATAAATTTTGTTGACCAGATCTACTCAGACTTGACTCGGCTGATCCTCTCTGATGGACTTAGCTGTATTTTAGTACTTAGCTGATTTTCAGCCTAACTAATTTTTTTGGCCTACAGAAGATACTCATTTGGTTCTTCTTTACATTTTGCCAAGTTTTATACTTAACATATTTTGGCCTATGGAAGATACTCATTTGGTTCTTCCTTACATTTTGCCAAGTTTATACTTAACATATTTTGGCCTATGGAAGATACTCATTTGGTTCTTCCTTACATTTTGCCAAGTTATAAACATTTGATTTTATATTAATGACATCATCAAAATCTAACAAGTATTCCTAACAAATTCCCCCTATTTTGATGATGGCAAAACTTTAAACAGGTAATCAAATGATCAAGTCTGCACTTAAGTGCAAGACACAAACTGAAATCAGTCTAACATTGAGATAACTGGAAATTGTCATTCAACAGACTGTTTCTGACTTTGATTAAGATTGAAATTTTACACGAAAGTTTTTACGTGTACAGAAATAATAATGAGAAAAAAAAAACTACAAATACAGAATAAGGTTATCTGCCTCTTCCTCTGCCTCTGCGAATGGGCTACTTGGAAGGTGTGAAGGGTTTGGCTCCAATTGGTCTTATCTTGACTGGAGCAAGACCATATTTCCTCTTCACAACAAGTGCTGCGAAGTCTTGTTCTTCTTGGGGTGTGAATCTATTCTCAAGGCATAATCGCTTGATTTCTCTTTGAAGTGCAAGTTCGTCAAGTTCATTGTTCAGACGGGTCGGCGCTTCCTCTGCTCTGAATGGGGGAATCATAGGATAAACGTTTTGATCCTTAGCATGCTTCTTCAGAATGACCCAGAGCTTCGGATGGACTTCCTCCATGAAATTGATGAAGATTTGCTGTGGGGAGAGTTTATCATCCTGGAGTAATTCCCAGATGTAGTAGTCTCTGATAAATCTCTTTCTTGCAGATCCCCATATCTCAAGAGCTTCATATGGAATAAAGTCCTCAACATACCACAGCTCCTTTCCTTCCCATTTTAGAGTCGGCCCAAAACCTCCTCTAGTCCTCCTTCTGGATCCGCAGCTCCCTTCCTCTTCAGACTTGAGGGTCCTTCAATTTGAAGGATATCTTGCCTCTTCTTCATCCTTATCTCTCCTTGATTACTTGCTTCCCCCTGAACTTTCTCTTCCCCCTTTTTGCCAGCATCAACAAGGGTAGTTAATTGCTTTTCCATTCTGCTCATCCAATCAGACATGCCGAATGGCATTCTGTTGTTGGAAGGGGGAGGAGGCTGGGGAACTCCTCTCTGTAGCAATGTGTCGATCTTCGCATTGATTGATTGAAGGTCAGGAGTGACCTGAGACGCCAGCAACTCTCCAATTGTGTCCTTGACTATTTACCTGATCAGCTCAGTCATGGCAGGAGATATCTGAGCTGATGGAGAGTGCTCTCCTGAGCCTTCTGCAAAAGAGCCACTAGACTGCATGCTTCATGCGCATTTGGTAGGTCGAGGAGTCTTCTCTGGGGTCCCTGACCTGGAGTCTTCAGCTAGCTCCGCGTCTAGGCTGGTGTACCAGGCAGGTACCACAGTCCTGTCTGCAGCTTCTTGAATTGGCTCTGGCTCTGGCTCTGGCTCCTCTTCTTCTCTCTCTTCCTCTTTCTCCTGATCCTCCTCCTTCTCCTCTTCTTCCTTTTCTTCAATATTTTCTTCCTCCTCATCCTTTTCTTTTCCATTCTCTTTTTCAGCTCCTGCATTTCCTCCATCATCGTCATCATCATTGTCATCATTGTCATCAACCTTGTCCTCTTTTTCTCCTTCAATATCATCCTCTTTTTCATCATCATCCTCTTTTTCTTCTTCTTTTTCTACCTCTTCTCCTTCTTCTTATTCTTCTTCATCAGCCAACTCTTCTGTTTTCTCAATTTCTTCTGACTGTTTTTCAACTAGAGTGTTTTCTTCTGTTTTTCTTTCTTCCTGCTTTTCTTCTACTCCTTCAACAACCAAATCAACAACGTCATTATTTCCTTCTCCATCTACCTCCTCAATTCTAATCTCTTTTTCAACTTCCTCCTCCTCCTCTTCTCCAAAAGAACCATCAAAAATGCTAAGCATTATGGAATGGATAAATTGGTCCATGTTTGTTTTAAAATGGGACATGAACCAATCATCCTGGAGGATTAATACTAAGTTTGATTCTTTTCAAAAGTGAATCAGTACCTCCTCGGTGGCTTGGGGATATTCCCAACCACTAGTTGCAATGTAGGTTTGAAGGTTTGAAAATGTCAGAGTTTTGAGAAACTTCCACTCTTCAAAAATATGTACAAAGGAGTGTTTTAATGCTTGTGGCTTAACAAGCTGGAGTTGTTCAATTGAAAGGTTGAAAGTATTGTTTTCTAGTAGGTTAAAGGTATAGTCAGCTTCAGGGATAGAAATTATGAGACCTGCTTCTTCTTCTTCGGAAATGTAGGCTGGGGGGTGAGAACAGGTACAATTCGAGTCTCGAGGGTGCCTGGGGCAGGCAGGTCTTCCAGATGAATTGGTGACCTGGCTGAGGGGCTGGCAAGGTGTTCAGGCTGCTCTTCTTCACTGAACTGCAGTTTCCTTGGCCTCTTGGGAGAGGGTTCTGGTGATGACTGCAGAATAGAGGGTCCGTCAGGGGCTGGTCCCCTTCTCTTAAATCTGACTGCAATGGGAGTGTCGTCGGACTCGGTGTCAGACTCGACTGCAGTTGCGATATCAGCTGCAGGTCTGTCCGACTCGCCTGATGAATAGTATCTTGGATATGTCCTTGTGTTCGGCAGCTCCTTCAACATCTGAGCTGCTCTCCCAGTGCCTCCGAATTTCCTCACCTTCTCGTGGTCCATATGACCAAGTCTTTTGTTGGGGTGAAAGGGGTCAGTGTTTCCCTTTGCCACACCAGTTTTCTCCAGCAACCAACTTAGCTGCGTTCCAAACGCCAGCTTTGTCTTAAACCTCTTCTCATCGTCAAGCCACTCGACCTTGTTGACCTCTCGCACGAGTTGCCTGAAAATGTAATCAGCCCAGTCAACTTCTTCTTCCTAAATCAGTGCTCCCAGCACCATAAACTTTGATGAGGACAGTTGATCATAACTGCCGGCCATCCCCATTATTATTTTGTTGGTGATGTCCAACGCAAAATGGTAAATCCTCTTGAGTTCACTCCTCTTGGCAGTGAATTTCAGTTTTTCCGGGTTATTTTCCACCTTAATCTTTTTCCAGGTTTCGGCGGCGAATTGCTTGAGAGCTTCGACTGCTAGTCCACGGTACTTCATTCCGAAGACAGTACGGATCGTATCTCGAGATATGCTGACTGGTATTCCGCCAACTGTGCTATGAATTCCGTCGTGAATCAAATAAGCTTCGCGATAGAACTCGATGACATCTTCTTTGAACAGATGTTGTGGGTTGGTGTCTAGAAATGGGTGTTGGGATTCGGTTCCTAAAAACGAAGGCCCAGCGGAAGCGGTAAAACGAAAATTAATTCGATCCGAATCCCTACGAGGATCGATCGAGCTACGTATATACGAATATATAAACGAAAAGCAAGAGTCGTAAGAAACTAACCCTCGAAGTCCGTTGATTAAATGGTAACCTTCTCTTGAGCTATTCCCCAAGCTCTTGAACGATCCAACGCCGAAAGCACCGCGTCTCTACTTGCCACGCGCCGGAGAAACGAACGGAATGACAACACCTTGCTATCCTCCGAGGATACGGCTAGAGCTAGGTGATGAAGCTATATATGTAAAGATTACTACACTCTAAGTGTTTTAATCTTACTCTCTCTTTATGTCTTGATATTTTTCTCTAAGAAAAACAAGAACAAGGTTGAAGAAGAAGATGACTAAAGAGAAAACAATTTTCTCTCTCTCTCTCAAACTCAATGATACGTAAATGCCAAGAAGTGTTGTAAGGATGAGAGATCAAAGTCTTCTATATATTCTTATTCAACCCACATGAAAACAAATACATATATCATGATTTGATTCCCCATATAATGTATATGATACTTGTCCCCTCAATCACATGAGATTCCAAAACCATGATGGGGACAAGTCAATACACACACATGGTAATAAGTGGGGGGTTGGCCCATGCTAGAAAACGGTCGAGTTCGGTTCGTTTCGGACTCCCGTGAGTCCAAACAGATAAACTCCTATTCCGTTCCGATGTATTTATGTCGTTTAATTAATCCAATTAATTAAACATATCAAATACAAAATAACATAATTAATTTCTCCAAGAAATAATTATATTCATGAATTAAATTAATCACCCAGTAATTTATTTAATTCATTAGGCCGTAAATCAATTTATCCAAAAAATCGATTTAATCATCCAATGTTCCAAAATTAGATATCCAATATCTAATATTCATAATGAGAGAATTAGCTCGATTCATTCCGTTGTCAATCCTAATGCGCGACTCGGTAGGTCCGTCTCAGTCAGCAATGGGAGGAACCAAAGAGTAGTAGCACCACCTAGCCAGCCTGGTGGCCTACACTGTACCCCGACTGAGAATGAATGATTGGGATCATTCAAGAACCATTCTGTCGTGAATACCAGTATACGTATAAACCCTTCTTTCAAATGTCCCGATCAAGTTATAGGGTCACGGTCAGTCAAACCATATCTGTACTTGACGCTATGCATGCGTTAATGCAAATCGAGATCATCGAGCTGTCGTGTATCTAATACAACTAGCTCCAATGCTTTGGCCAAAGACTTATGATCTCATCTGCCAATAACCGCATAGGACATATAACCCGCTCACTAACGGGAGAAAGAATTCTATCTTGGTATTCAGTAGGACTGCTACTTGCTGTCAAGATGCACGTCGAGGTTGACCCCGGTTTACAGGGTCGAACTACTCTAATGAAAATCTTGACGTCACAAGCACATCCCTACTAAATCCTCAAGTCGAAGGTTCACGAATACCTATCACAACCTTTCGATTCCGTCATTGATTGTCCCGGAGTGAAATCCATGTGACGAATCGAGGGTGAGTCGGTTCGAGTATACTAATCCAATTAGCATACCTATAACGTGTGCTCCCACTAACCATTAGTGTTCGACAGGCACTCTCCATGTCAAAGAACACGTCATACAAGTCTTCACATAAACTTAACGCCTACCAAGTTTCATCGACTTGCGAACGATTAAGTATTTGAGCTATAACCTTTCCAGTGCCGACCCCCTTATCCAATAAGGAGTGGAACGTTTTGCTCTCAAATACATGGACTAGTTTCTATATGTTTATTTACGAGTTAGGAATGCCAGTAACTACCAGTAAATAAAGAAACATTCATTTGCCTTATATAAATGGTTTACATAATTACAAGTACAATGCCCTCACTCAACAACCTCGAGTGGCATTCGAGGGCATACTCCTAACAATCTCCCACTTGCACTCAATGCCACACACTATGGTATCTAATACCCATGTTCTCCGGATGACGGTCCAAGCTAGTCCGAGATAGTGGCTTGGTCGGTGGATCGGCGATGTTGTCGGCCGAGTCTACTCTATGCGGACAATGTATCCCTTGCGAACAAATTCTCTTACGAGATGATACTTCCTCTCAATATGTTTGGTCTTTGTTGTGAAGCCTCGGCTCCTTGGCACGTGCTCTGACTCGTCGTTGTCGCGATGCAGTAGACAGCGGCTCGGACATGGTATCATTTGAAGTTCTCCTAGAAACTTCTTAATCCGAACCCTTCCTTGGAAGCCTCCGAGGTGCTTGATACTCGGCTGACAGTGGAATCGGCGGTCGCGCTTTGCTTGGCACTACGCCAAGATCGCTCCTCCATTAAGAGTAAATATGTAGCAGTGGACATCGAGTCGCCCTTCGTCCTTGGAAGTCCGAATCGGTGAATCCCACCACATCCAAATCTCCAACGCCATACATAAGAACCATATCTCTCGTTCTTCTCAAGTACTTGAGAACGTTCTTTCTGAAGATCCAATGTTCCCTACAGGTTTGCACGAAACCTACTCACCACGCTTACGGCATGCGCAATGTCAGTCTTGTACACAACATAGCATACATAAGGCTACCCACGGCCGAAGCATATGGTATATTACTCATTTCCTTGCATTGTTCCTCACTTTGAGGACACATCTTCAAGGTGAGTTTTATTCCATGTTGCATCGGTAGGAACCCTCTTTTAGAATCATCCATCTTAAATCGCTTTAAGATCTTATCTATATAGAGGGCTTGGGAAAGGCCTATTGTTCTCTTCGCTCTATCCCGGTAGAGTCGAATACCAAGAATATAGGTTGCTTCTCCCAAGTCTTTCATGGAGAAATTACTCGAAAGCCAAGCTTTCACAGAACTCAGCATTCCCACATCATTTCCTATTAGTAGAATGTCATCTACATATAGTACTAAGAATGCGGTCTTGCTCCCACTAACTTTCTTATATACACAAGGTTCCTCTTCATTTTGCACGAAGTCAAACTCTTTGACCGCCTCGTCAAAACGAAGGTTCCAACTACGCGACGCTTGCTTGATCCATAAATGGAGCAATGAAGCTTGCACACTTTACGAATATCGACTTGGACACAAAGCCTTTAGGTTTGCTCCATATAGATTTCCTCCTCGAGGAATCCATTAAGGAAAGCCGTCTTTACGTCCATTTGCCATATCTCATAATCGTGGTAGGCAGCTATAGCAAGCATCATGCGAATAGACTTGATCATGGCTACGGGCGAGAAGGTATCGTGGTAATCGATCCCTTCCTTCTGGGTATAACCCTTTGCCACAAGTCTGGCCTTATAGGCGTCAACCTTGCCATCACCATCAGTTTTTCTCTTGTAGATCCACTTATTCCCAATGGGCACTATGCCCTTGGGGCGGTCTACTAGAGTCCAGACCTGATTTACATGCATCGAGTCTATCTCAGCTTCCATAGCTTCACGCCATTTCGCAGAGTCTACATCCACCATCGCTTGGTCATAGGTCGTCGGGTCGGTCTCTTGGCTATCACTTGGAACCTCATGGAGACCCAGCTCCTCCAAGTGCACAAGCCCATACCTCTCAGGTAAATGAGACACCCTACTAGACCTACGAGGTGGTTGTACTTGTGTTTGAAAGTTCGGTTCAGGTTTCTTGCACGGTGTCTCTCGAGGTGTTTCATTGTATTCTTCTAAAGAAATACTTCTACCTGCTCCGCCTTCCTGAATGAACTCATCTTCCAGGAAGTGTGCTTGTAAAGCAACAACGATCCTTCGATCTTCGGGCATGTAGAATAGATATCCCATCGTCCCAGATGGGAATCCAATGAAACGTCCCTTCGCAGACCTAGCTTCCAACTTTTCCACCTTAGTCTTCTTGACATAAGCGGGACATCCCCAAATCCTAATATGATTAAGACTTGGTTTCCTTCCTTCCCACATCTCATGTGGAGTTTTAGGAACGGATTTAGAAGGACATCTGTTCAAGATATACGCGGCAGTCAGAAGTGCATACCCCCACAGGTAAATCGGCAAGTCAGTATAGCCCAGCATGGAACGGACCATGTTCAACAGGGTCCGGTTCCTTCTTTCTGACACACCATTTAACTGAGGAGTACCTGGAGGTGTTAGTTGTGAAACTATTCCATGTTCCTTAATAAACTCATCAAACTCCGTACTCATATACTCGCCACCTCGGTCCGACCGAAGTGCTTTGATATGATTACCAGTTTGTTTCTCGACTAGGGCCTTGAATTCTTTGGAATTTCTCAAAGGCCTCGGATTTATGTTTCATTAAGTATACATAACCATACCTAGTATGATCATCGTAAACGTAATGAAATATTGATATCCGTCACGTCTTGCTTCCAAAGCACCACATACGTCGGTATGGATTAATCCCGATTTATCGGCTCTTTCAAAAGTCCTGTGAAGGGGACTTAGTCATTTTGCCTTTAAGGCAAGATTCACAAGTAGGAAAGAGATCCGATCCCAATGGACCCATAAGTCCATCCTTTTCCATCTTGTAAACCTTGGTCTGACCAACATGACCAAGTCTAAGATGCCATTTCAAAACTTGATTGGTTTCATCCCTACCACGTTTTCTAGTCATAGTATTCACAACTACTTTGTTGCTGAGATTTAGATGATACAATCCATTCAACAATGTAGCAGTACCCACTAGTTTATTTCTAAAATAAATTTTGCAGGAACCATCACCAATGAAAAATGAAAAGCCTTTTCGGTCCATGACCGGAATGGATACAATGTTTTTGTGCCCCTTGGGCAAAACAAGTACATCTTCTAAAGTCAAAACAAAGCCGGATTCTGAACCCAAAAGAAGTGATCCTATGTCGGTTGCCTCGACACTATGCCCGCTACCGACTGTGATCATGACTTCTCCAGCTCCAAGCTTCCTACTTTGTTCCAGATCTTGATTCACGGTACAAATATAAGAACTAGCACCAGAATCCAGTATCCAGGAAGTAGAAAATACAGTAGCAAAACAATTTGTTTCCAAAACTAAAAGTTCTGTACCTGAAGTGCCATGAAGAATCGGACAGTCTCTAGCCCAGTGGCCCAGCTCACCGCACTTGAGACAAGCATCCTTCTTCTTCTTGTTCTTTGGAACCATCGGGGCCTTGCCCTTTCCCTTAAGGTCCTTAGCTTGTGTTCCAGTCCGCTTCTTGGTCTTTTTCTTCTTATTCTTAGACTTCCGAAGTCCAGAAGAAATTACAAGTGCAGACTCCTTCATCCGTGGGGTCTTCATCTGAGACTGAGCGGTCACCAGTTTGTTCATTAGCCCAGCTAAATTACATGCAATCTCATTGCAGTTGAAGTTCATAACAAACTGTGAGAAGGAATCGGGGAGAGCGTAGGATAAGGTCGGTTTGGAGAGAAGTATCCATTTTAAAATCAAGAGCCTCCAATCTCTCGATCATGGATATCATTTTGAGGACGTGTTCCCCAACTTTCTCACCTTCCTTCATCCTTGCACCGAGCAGTTGCTTGGATATCTCATATCTAGCGATTCTGCTTTGTGCTCACCATAAAGCTCGGTTAAGTGAGATAGAATGCCTAGCGAAGTCATTTTCTCATGAGCTCTCGAAGCTCATTAGACATGGAAGCCATCATATAAGCACGGACTTTCACGTCATCCTTAACCCACTTTTTGTGGTTTTCAATCTCTTCTGATTGGCTCGGGTCCGCACGGAGGCGCGCCGGAATGTCCGTCTCCAAGACGTATCCCAATGCCTCTATACTTAGGACAATCATCGGATTGTGGAGCCAATCCACAAAGTTAGGTCCCATTAAGGTGTTCTTTTCGAGTAGAATTGCGAGTGGATTCATTGTCATATTGAGTTAAATGCATTAAGTATAACAGATTAATTAGTGACTTGTTATATTATGTTCGAGTATAGAATTAAGGTCTTTTCTATTCTTGTTACCCGGCTCCCACTATTTTTATCGGAATAACACACTCCCATGTGAAATCAGGAAGTATCGTCGCTCTACTTCATAGTGGTGATCGAGTTCTTTATAAATCTTAATAGAGGGCAACGACGAGTTTCTAGTCTATTAATTTTCATAAAGTGGTGTCCAACACCAACCCATCTAATGGATGATTCGATCTTCTTTTTCCCCTTGTTCACTCCCCTCAACCTATACGGTTTCTATGGTTCGTGAACAAGTTAAGTTTATACCATCGACGCAAATCAGTTTCACAATTGAATCTTATCCGGCAACCTATCAGGTTTCTAGGGATAAAATTTGCTCCAACCGAAAGGCATCCAATGCGCTCCCGGTAATTTATCCGTCCTCCCCGAACGACTACCCCGATAACTCGGAAGCATACCACATCCGGTTTGGATTTCAATTTCCCGAAAACTCGATGGAGGGAAGGAAAACCTTGAAACCTTATAAACTTAATAATTTATTGTGGGAGAATTTTCGCGATTTACGTTGCACTTTGCACATTAATCATATTAGCGCATTTGTGGCATTCATACAATATGAAACAACCATTCACAACCTAGTTGCTACCAGCATGTGGTTCATGGACCGTTCCTAGAAAACAAAAACTTCGTAAACTAATTACAAGTCTTCGTCTTGAATCTTCGTCTTCTCGAAATGGATCTTCCTCCGGTCTTCGTCATTACATATAAATTTTACATTGAAAATTGCATCCTAGATACAAACATTTCTAGTAAAATAAATAGGCTCAAAACGGCCTTTACAACCCAATCGAATAAAACGAACGATTCAAATCTAAGTCCACGAACCACATCCCCATTCAAAAAGCATTCATCCAATAAATACTATATAAATGGAAAGCGTAGAGATACATTGATCCAATCAACAATTCGAACCGATCCAATCGATTCACACAATCGGTAATATGATAACGTTCAAAATAATTCGGTCGACCATAAATATTCCAATTAATCAAATTTCCCTTATAAAATGAAACACCATAAATCATTTTAATCATATTAAATCCAATTTAACATGCGGGGGATTAATTTTCAAGAATACACGAAAAAATCGAGCCGGGCGAAATTGGCTGCCATGGCGAGTCGCTGCCCGGCATGCCAGCAGACATGCTCGGCATGGCCGATCACGATCGGCGGTGGCCGGGCACGGCCGTGTCTCTGACACGGTCGGGTGCTGGCGGTTGTAATACCGGTTGTAACTTCGGTAATTATCATTCAAGAATTATCACTCGGTACTTATCATTCAAATTGATGCTCGGTAATCTCATTCATCATTGATCATTTGTCACTCATATTCGGTCATGGTATTTATCATTCGGAGTAATTGTATCGTGTATCAATCGTCATTCATCACTAATCGATTGGAGTTTCGTGCCATGTTTATCATCATTGTCATTTTCGTTGCAGTGTGCGTGAGGAGTAGCGCACGCTACATACTCCTTTTAGCGTACGCTAATTGGGTATAGGTAGCGCACGCTACCGCTCGGCTTTAGCGCACGCTAAGGCTACCTTGGGCTGCGATCCGGAAGGTCTTGGATGCGGTGAGAATATTTGTAGCGCACGCTACGAGTGGTAAGTAGCGCGCTAACGGGTTGTAGTAGCGCACGCTATATGTGTGGAGTAAGCGCGCGCTAGGGGCGGATCGAGGTTGAGTCCGGTGGCTCTTGGATCGCCGGTTAATTCATAGCGACGCTATGCATTGTTGTTAGCGTCGCAACCGATATATTAGCGCACGCTAAACAATGGTTGTAGCGCACGCTATCGGGTCGAATCGAGAGGTCGACAGGTTTTACGGACTCGATCTTGGGCGTCAAATATTTCGCTAGCGCACGCTAACAATGGATATTAGCGCACGCTAGTAGTATGGCCATAGCGCGCGCTACAAATAGGTACGTAGCGCGCGCTACCGTGTTCGGACGAAGTCTTGGACTACCCAAATTACACGTTAGCGCACGCTATGCACAAGGGCTAGCGCACGCTAACACTGGGAGTATAAATTGGACAGTTTAGTCAGAGTTCGTCATTTTTCATCTCATTTCATTCCTTCGGTAGTTTTGGGCGATTTCGAGCGATTCGGAGAGGATTCTTCTAGGTGTAATCATCAATCATCATCTTCAAGCTCATCTTTCGGATTGATCATCATTTCATCATCTTCATCACATCGAATCAAAGGTATTAATCTCTTGGATCTAGAATTTCGGATTTTTGGGGTTTTCCTTCCGATTTCTTCGTGTAAGCTTGGATTATCAGTGGAATATGTTAGTTATGGATTATCTAACTTGTGTAAACATATTCCTACGGATTTAATGGTTATTTTCGGAATTATCTCAAGAACCCTTGGGGTTGACTTGATTAATTGGGGATTTTCCGATTGATGTTGTTGTAATCATAAGTTATGGATTCCTAATGGATTATTGATATCCTTGAAAGTGTTTTGATGGTTTGAAATACTCATCTTGGAGTTGGTTTCGATTCATTCGAGCTCGGATATCGTTGTGTCGATGTTTGAGTCGATTATGATCGTTTTGATTTGCGTAATGATCAGATTATTGGTAATTGTGTTATTCAAGGTTGTTCGAGCGACCGATATTTCATTTAGGACGTTGTTCGTGGACGGACATTCATCATCGGTATTGTGTAAGTTAATTCTTACTCGGTTAAAAGGATATTCATTCCTTTTGTCGTTGTTCATTCATAATCATAACTCATTCATCATTGTATTAATCGTATCAAAACTCGTCATTGTCAATTAATCACCTCAGTCATAAGGAACGACGGTTCCGATCATTTCATTGAGCTATCATTCATTTCACCATCATTCAATCTTGGTGAGTCATTATTCATTTTCATTGTCACTTTTGTCATATTGTGGCATTCAGGGTCATCTTGGCGTGCGGTTAGTATGTGTAGGATTTTCATGTCGGGCACATTATAGTCGTGTGTTGGTTGGTGGCCTCACATTGGGTGTGCACACGAGTCGATTGCTCGTGAGGCCGATTAGGTACAAGACCACGCGTGTTTGATCGTTGGTGGCTTGTGCACGGACACATTTCCATCCGGACGTAGTGTGGCGCCATTCCTTTGAGCCGTCTTGATTAGTCGATTCATATAGCATGTTTGATTGCGTATGTTTCGACAAGAATAATTCATAATTTCGGATATATCATGATTGTGTATTTTCAACCCTTGAGGATTGTTGTTACGTATGGCGGCCGTTGGGGATATTGTTTTTCGGTCATGGCAAGGCTAAAGCACGGGAGAGCACGGTGACGGCGAGTCCCAGTGATACTAGTAGGGGCCCGATGCATTCGATCATTTATTCAGTCATTTATGTTTCCTTTATTTTATTCCGCTGCAGACATTCCGTTTGAATGCTCATTTCATTTAGTGTTGTGTATTTTATCGTCACATAAAATACACATGTATTCTATTTTATCCTGGGTGTGTTGTATAAAACTCCTCGTCGGAGTAATTGATGTTGTAATGTGGTTCGGTACTACATTTACCTGTGTAATTCATTCATTTTCATTCGCCTGGTGGGTCCCAGTCGGGGGTCCACGGCACTGTAATATCCGCCTAGTTTGGGGTGTTACAGAGTTGGTATCGGAGCGTGGTTTTGAATACTACCCTCCAAGTCATGTCTCATTTGAAATCATCGTCATCGGACTAGTATCATTGGACTTTCACGTCACGTGTGACCTATGCAAATGCCGAGCCAATCAGACCAAGAACTGTAAGATTTCTGATGCCATGGTATAATTTCTGGCATTAATCATTCATTCATAATTCATCAGTTAATAATCCTCATTCATCAATTTCAATTGTGATCAAGTCGATAATGTTAACTCATTAATCACTCAATTCATTTCATTACTCAGTTGTTGATCTTGAAGATCATATCATCGATTTTGTTAAATTGTTCAAGATAATCATTTCAGTAACTTCATCAGATAATCATGTCACGTCAATCAATCATTCATGTAATCGCTGTATTTGAGCGCGTATGCTCATTTTCATCATTTCATAATATAATCATAATGTGATACTCATGCGAGATGTATAACCATCATATGACTTTCCACTTGATATGGAAAGGGTGAGAGGCGTGGAGGACGAGGCCGTGGAGCGGGCCGAATCCAGGAACTCGTGCGAATACCGTGCAAATGCCGGAATAATGCTAACTCATCGGCGGCAACAGCGCCACTCACTCACACAGACGCGATCATTCAGCGTCGGGAGTCGTGCAGGACACGGCTCGGTCGAGAGGGTGTTCGGGTCGACCCACTCGCATTTATGTAGGGCATGATGGCCCAAATGACCCGGATGGCTCGATTGATGGAGACGATGCATAACTCCGTCAATCAAAATCGGAGGCTCCTCCACCGCCACCTCAGAGGCAAGAGAGGGGTGTAAGCAATATCATTAGCGATATATCTCGCCAGCGACCACCTACTTTTGAGGGCTCATCTGAGCCGGCGGATATTGTTCACTGGCTTGAGCATTTTGAGAAGTTATTTGCTATGGTGGATTGCCCTGAAGGGCATAAAGTTTCAGTTGCGACTTACTATCTCGGTAAGAGCGCTCATTCTTGGTGGTTATCGTTGAAGCCCACAGACGGAACATGTACTTGGGATCAGTTCAAGACTCTCATGATGGAGAGGTACTATCCGGCCCCACTCAGGGAGGCCAAGTTGTTGGAATTACTCACTCCCGACCTTTCGGCGGATGATGACGTCCTCGCCATCGCCGAAAAATTTCAGGAACTTCTTAGTTCGCCTCATCTATCATTCACTCGAAGCGGACAAGATCAAGTATTTGACAAGAGGTGAAACCCGTATGAGACTTGATTGCTTAATCATAAGCTGTACCACTCGGCGAGTTCATCGAAAGCTCTCACTTACGAGCTTACGGCTAAGGAAATTGCTAGGCGGCAACCTTCGTGCGCTAGCAAGAAGTCCAGAACCGTGTCGGTCGGCGGGAGTCGGTGCCACTTTCAAGAAACCACGTGCGGGCTCTACTTTTACGAGCGACCTCCCCGCGTCTAAACCCGCGGAATCTCGATCGCGGCGGCGATTCGGCCATCACTTGTTTCAAGCGTGAGGAACGGTCATTTCGGCACCAAGTGTCAAAGCTTGATCTGTCACATGCCACAAGCTGGGATTGCTGGGCATAGGGCCCGTTTTTGCCGTAGGGACTCTAAACCCACTCCGGCGTCATCTCAAGCCCGGAGTCATTCGGGGGTGCGAGAATCGAGGCCACTAAGTCGGCGTCGTTCAAGGCAGCGGGAGCTAAAGGCGGATCCAAGAGCTATCGAGGCAGGAGCGTCCGGTTCGGCCGGCAAGCCCGAATTTATGAGATGAAGAAGACCGATGATCCGAGGCCGGATGATCTCGGGTACACTCGATATTCTATCTCAACCTGTGTGTACCCTTTTTGATCTTGGTGCATCGCATTCATTCATTTCCGAGTCATGTTTGAGTAGACTACGTGCAGGTAGTGCTACTAGTTGTGAGCCTTATGTCATTGGCCTACCTGATGGTAGACGAATTGTCGGAAGTCGTGAGATTCAGAATTGTCCGATTCAGTTTCATGGTCGTATATGGCCAGCGGACCTAATCCTAGTAGATTTGCCGAGGGACGACGTCATCTTGGGTATTGATTGGATGGATCGTCACGATGCCATCATTAGTGTCCGAAAGCGTTTGGTCACTATCATTTCAGACGATGGAGTCGAATGTGTGTTTCAGGGAGGTAATCATTACATTGCAGTAAAGTCATTAATTTGATGAAAGCAGTGAGATTACTCAATCAGGGATGTGTCGGTTATTGGTGTTATATGGCCAAAACCGAGAAATCATCAGTAATATTGACGGATATCCCGGTGGTGAGGGAATATGCCGATGTTTTTCCAGACGAGTTACCTGGCTTGCCTCCACAGAGGGATGTGGAATTCACGATTGAGTTGGAGCACAGTGCGTCCCCGATATCGAAGGCACCGTACCGGATGGCCCCGACCGAACTGCAGGTATTAATGAACCAACTTGAAGAGTTGTTCGAGAAGGGGTATATTCGACCGAGTGCGTCGCCGTGGGGCGCACCGGTGTTATTTGTCGCGAAGATGGATGGTTCATTCCGCTTATGTATTGATTATCGGGAGTTGAGCAGGGTGACGATCAAGAATAAGTATCCCTTACCCGTATTGATGATCTCTTAGATCAACTTGGGAGCTTCAGTATTTTCCAAGATCGACTTAAGATCTGGATATCATCAGTTGCGGATTCGAGAGTCGGATATCGCGAGGACGGCGTTTCGAACACGCTATGGTCATTATGAGTTTGTGGTTATGCCGTTCGGTTTGACTAATGCACCTGTGGTATTCATGGAGTTAATGAATCGGGTCTTCATCGACTTTTTGGATCGGTTTGTTGTTGTCTTCATTGATGACATTTTGATTTATTCTCGTGACCGGGAGGAACACGAGTCTCACCTTCATCTAGTTCTCGACGTGTTGAGGTGAGAACAACGTTATGGGAAGTTTTCCAAATGTGAGTTTTGGATGTCCGAAGTGACGTTTCTCGGACACGTAATTTCATCAGACGGAGTTCGCGTCGATCCTCAGAAGACGGAGGCTATTCGAGATTGGCTACCTCCGAAGAACGTTAAGGAAATCCGAAGTTTCCTCGGATTAGCGGGTTATTATCGGCGGTTTGTGGAAGGATTTTCTAGAATCGCTCAACCCTTAACGAACCTTTTGCGAAAGGATAAGAAATACATGTGGTCCGACGCATGTCAACGGAGTTTTGAGGAACTCAAGAGCCGGTTAATGTCAGCACCTGTACTTTCCTTGCCGCAGGGGACGGAAGGATTTGTGGTTTATAGTGATGCGTCCGGACAGGGTCTCGGATGTGTGCTCATGCAGAACGGGAAGGTCATTGCCTATGCCTCACGGCAATTGAGACCTTACGAGGTTAATTATCCGACACACGACCTGGAGCTAGCAGCCGTGGTGTTCGCTTTGAAGATTTGGCGTCATTACCTTTATGGCGTCACCTGTCAGATATTCACCGATCATAAGAGCTTAAAGTATATATTTACTCAGAAGGAGTTAAATATGCGCCAGAGACGGTGGTTGGAATTAATCAAAGATTATGATATCGAGATCCTTTACCACCCGGGCAAGGCGAATGTTGTCGCCGACGCCTTGAGTCGTAAGTCCGTTCAGGAGCAGATGCTTGCCGTTTAACGATTCGAAGGAGCTTGGCGGGAATTCCTTAGACCCGAGATCGAGGTCTGGCTTCAGCGAGTTCAGGGGCAGCTTTGCATGTTAGAGATTTCATCGTCACTCGAGGAGGAAATCCGAGAGAATCAGGGTTCGGACCCAGCATTGTTGCGCATCCGAGAGGATGTGACTCGGGGAAAGCCCTCGGATTTGTGGTCCACGAGGATGGACTTTTGAGGTTTAAGAATCGGTTGTGCGTGCCGTGACGACGAGTTGAAAAACTCTATTTTGAGAGAAGCTCATGCTACCCCTTATTCTGTTCATCCGGGGTCTAGCAAGATGTACAAGGACTTGAAACAAAATTACTGGTGGAGTAATATGAAGCGAGAAGTCGCAGAATTTGTTTCGAGATGCTTAACCTGTCAACAAGTTAAGATTGAACATCGGCCGTGGGTATCTTGAAACCTCTTCCTATTCCCGAGTGGAAGTGGGAAGACATTTCTATGGATTTCATCACGAGTTTTCCGACGAGTCATCGTGGCATGAACACGATGCGGGTGATCGTGGACCGCTTAACCAAATCAGCTCATTTCCTTGAGATCAAGGATACGTGGGGTCCCGAGAGACTTGCTCAACTGTTCATCAAAGAGATAGTCAGACTCCACGGTACTCCTAAAAGTATCGTTTCCGATCGTGACGGACGGTTTGTGTCGCATTTTGGAAATCGATTCATCGTGATATGGGAACTCAGCTTAACCTCAGTACCGCTTTTCATCCTCAGTCTGACGGACAATCAGAGAGGACCATTCAGACAATTGAGGACATGTTGAGGGCATGCGTCCTCGATTGGAAAGACGATTGGGAAGCCCAACTACCATTGATCGAGTTCACGTATAATAATAGTTGGCATGCTTCGATCAAGATGGCACCTTACGAGGCCTTGTATGGTCGTCGTTGTCGATCTCCGTTGTGTTGGGACGACTTATCAGAATCAATCGGCACCGAGCCCGATATGCTTATAGCCGCCCGTGAGAAGGTAGCTTTGATCAGGAGTCGTTTGTTGACCGCTCAGAGTCGACAGAAATCATATGCAGATAACCGTGCCGACCATTAGAGTTCGAGGCTGGTGACCATGTGTTGGTCAAGGTATCCCCGAGTCGTGGTATCTTCCGTTTTGGGAAGAGGGGAAAGTTGAGTCCGAGATTCATTGGACCGTTTGAGATTTTGGATCGAGTAGGCGAGTTAGCTTATCGATTGGCTTTACCTCCGGCGTTGAGCCGAATTCATAGTGTGTTTCACGTCTCTCAGCTGCGGAAGTATGTTGCCGACCCGAGTCACATACTTCAGTTCGACGAAATCGAGATCGCCGATGATCATTCATATGAGGAACATCCTATACGAGTTTTAGAGCGGCGAATCAAACAGTTGAGGAATAAGACGATTCCTTTGGTTAAAATCCAGTGGTCTAGACACGGAGTCGAAGAGGCTACTTGGGAAACCGAGGATAGTATGCGAGAGAGTTATCCCGAGTTGTTTGACCCTTAGTTTCGGGGACGAAACTCTTTTAAGGGGGGGTGTATGTAATACCGGTTGTAACTCGCAATTATCATTCAAGAATTATCACTCAAGACTTATCATTCAAGAATTGATGCTCGAATCTCATTCATCATTGATCATTTGTCACTCATATTCGGTCATGGTATTTATCATTCGAGTAATTGTATCGTGTATCAATCGTCATTCATCACTAATCGATTGGAGTTTCGTGCCATGTTTATCATCATTGTCATTTTCGTTGCGGTATGCGTGAGGAGTAGCGTACGCTACATACTCCTTTTAGCGTACGCTAATTGGGTATAGGTAGCGCACGCTACCGCTCGCCTTTAGCGCACGCTAAGGCTACCTTGGGCCGATCCGGAAGGTACTGGGTGCGGTGAGAATATTTGTAGCGCACGCTACGAGTGGTAAGTAGCGCGCTAACGGGTTGTAGTAGCGCACGCTATATGTGTGAGTAGCGCGCGCTAGGGACGGATCGGGTTGAGTCCGGTGGCTACCGGATCGCACCGGTTAATTCATAGCGTACGCTATGCATTGTTGTTAGCGACGCAACCGATATATTAGCACACGCTAAACAATGGTTGTAGCGCACGCTATCGGGTCGGTCGAGGTCGAGACAGTTTTACGGACTCCGATCGGGCGTCAAATATTTCGCTAGCGCACGCTAACAATGGATATTAGCGCACGCTAGTAGTATGGCCGTAGCGCACGCTACAAATAGGTACGTAGCGCGCTACCGTGTTCGGACGAAGTCTTGGACTACCCAAATTACACGTTAGCGCACGCTATGCACAAGGGCTAGCGCACGCTAACCTGGACTGAGTATAAATTGGACAGTTTAGTCAGAGTTCGTCATTTTTCATCTCATTTCATTCCTTCGGTAGTTTTGGGCGATTTCGAGCGATTCGGAGAGGATTCTTCGAGGTGTAATCATCAATCATCATCTTCAAGCTCATCTTTCGGATTGATCATCATTTCATCATCTTCATCACATCGAATCAAAGGTATTAATCTCTTGGATCTAGAATTTCGGATTTTTGGGGTTTTCCTTCCGATTTCTTCGTGTAAGCTTGGATTATCAGTGGAATATGTTAGTTATGGATTATCTAACTTGTGTAAACATATTCCTACGGATTTAATGGTTATTTTCGGAATTATCTCAAGAACCCTTGGGGTTGACTTCGGTTAATTGGGGATTTTCCGATTGATGTTGTTGTAATCATGAGTTATGGATTCCTAATGGATTATTGATATCCTTGAAAGTGTTTTGATGGTTTGAAATACTCATCTTGGAGTTGGTTTCGATTCATTCGAGCTCGGATATCGTTGTGTCGATGTTTGAGTCGATTATGATCGTTTTGATTTGCGTAATGATCGGATTATTGGTAATTGTGTTATTCAAGGTTGTTCGAGCGACCGATATTTCATTTAGGACGTTGTTCGTGGACGGACATTCATCATCGGTATTGTGTAAGTTAATTCTTACTCGGTTAAAAGGATATTCATTCCTTTTGTCGTTGTTCATTCATAATCATAACTCATTCATCATTGTATTAATCGTATCAAAACTCGTCATTGTCAATTAATCACCTCGATCATAAGGAGCAGCGGTTCCGATCATTTCATTGAGCTATCATTCATTTCACCATCATTCAATCTTGGTGAGTCATTATTCATTTTCATTGTCACTTTTGTCATATTGTGGCATTAGGGTCATCTTGGCGTGCCGGTTGGTATGTGTAGGATTTTCATGTCGGGCACATTATAGTCGTGTGTTGGTTGGTGGCCTCACATTGGACTGTGCACACGAGTCGATTGCTCGTGAGACTGATTAGGTACAAGACCACGCGTGTTTGATCGTTGGTGGCTTGTGCACGGACACATTTCCATCCCGGACGTAGTGTGGCGCCATTCCTTTGAGCCGTACTGATTAGTCGATTCATATAGCATGTTTGATTGCGTATGTTTCGACAAGAATAATTCATAATTTCAGATATATCATGATTGTGTATTTTCAACCCTTGAGGATTGTTGTTACGTAAATCGGCCCGTTGGGGGATATTGTTTTTCAGGTCATGGCAAGGCTAACGCACGGGGAGAGCACGGTGACGGCGAGGAGTCCCAGTGATACTAGTAGGGGGCCCCAGTCTGTTCAGTCATTTATGTTTCCTTTATTTTATTCCGCTGCAGACATTCCGTTTGAATTCTCATTTCATTTAGTGTTGTGTATTTTATCGTCACATAAAATACACATGTATTCTATTTTATCCTGGGTGTGTTGTATAAAACTCCTCGTCGGAGTAATTGATGTTGTAATGTGGTTCGGTACTACATTTACCTATGTAATTCATTCATTTTCATTCGCCTGGTGGGTCCCAGTCGGGGGTCCACGGCACTGTAATATCCGCCTAGTTTGGGGTGTTACAGCAGTGGCCTGGGGACTGCCTGACATGGCCCGTGTCACCAGACACGGCCGAGTCACCCTGGCAGCAACCTGCCCTTTGTCCGAAAAATCGTCCGACGACGATTCGGAGCTCGATTTTCGACCGGATATCCAATATCAATATTTTTCAACATTCATATCTTCAATATAAATCATATTTCCAAGAAATTAAGATTATATTTAGACATAAACTTACGAAAAATATAACTACAACGAACGTAAAAATATATATACCACGATTATGACTAAAATGATTCCAAATCATTCATCATCTAATCAAGCATTCCAAACGCTAATATCGTATATACGATCGCAAGACCTACGCTCCGATACCACTGTTGGGATTCGGTGCCTAAAAACGAAGGCCCAGCGGAAGCGGTAAAACGAAAATTAATTCGATCCGAATCCCTACGAGGATCGATCGAGCTACGTATATACGAATATATAAACGAAAAACAAGAGTCGTAAGAAACTAACTCTCGAAGTCCGTTGATTAAATGGTAACCTTCTCTTGAGCTATTCCCCAAGCTCTTGAACGATCCAACGCCGAAAGCACCGCGTCTCTACTTGCCACGCGCCGGAGAAACGAACGGAATGACAACACCTTGCTATCCTCCGAGGATACGGCTAGAGCTAGGTGATGAAGCTATATATGTAAAGATTACTACACTCTAAGTGTTTTAATCTTACTCTCTCTTTATGTCTTGATATTTTTCTCTAAGAAAAACAAGAACAAGGTTGAAGAAGAAGATGACTAAAGAGAAAACAATTTTCTCTCTCTCTCAAACTCAATGATACGTAAATGCCAAGAAGTGTTGTAAGGATGAGAGATCAAAGTCTTCTATATATTCTTATTCAACCCACATGAAAACAAATACATATATCATGATTTGATTCCCCATATAATGTATATGATACTTGTCCCCTCAATCACATGAGATTCCAAAACCATGATGGGGACAAGTCAATACACACACATGGTAATAAGTGGGGGGTTGGCCCATGCTAGAAAACGGTCGAGCTCGGTTCGTTTCGGACTCCCGTGAGTCCAAACAGATAAACTCCTATTCCGTTCCGATGTATTTATGTCGTTTAATTAATCCAATTAATTAATCATATCAAATACAAAATAACATAATTAATTTCTCCAAGAAATAATTATATTCATGAATTAAATTAATCACCCAGTAATTTATTTAATTCATTAGGCCGTAAATCAATTTATCCAATAAATCGATTTAAACATCCAATGTTCCAAAATTAGATATCCAATATCTAATATTCATAATGAGAGAATTAGCTCGATTCATTCCGTTGTCAATCCTAATGCGCGACTCGGTAGGTCCGTCTCAGTCAGCAATGGGAGGAACCAAAGAGTAGTAGCACCACCTAGCCAGCCTGGTGGCCTACACTGTACCCCGACTGAGAACGAATGATTGGGATCATTCAAGAACCATTCATCGTGAATACCGATACGTATAAACCCTTCTTTCAAATGTCCCGATCAAGTTATAGGGTCACGGTCGGTCAAACCATATCTGTACTTGATGCTATGCATGCGTTAATGCAAATCGAGATCATCGGTATCGTGTATCTAATACAACTAGCTCCAATGCTTTGGCCAAAGACTTATGATCTCATCCGCCAATAACCGCATAGGACATATAACCCGCTCACTAACGGGAGAAAGAATTCTATCTTGGTATTCGGTAGGACTGCTACTTACTGTCAAGATGCACGTCGAGTTGACCCCCGCCTTAGGTTTACAGGTCGAACTACTCTAATGAAAATCTTGACGTCACAAGCACATCCCTACTAAATCCTCAAGTCGAAGGTTCACGAATACCTATCACAACCTTTCGATTCCGTCATTGGTGTCCGGAGTGAAATCCATGTGACGAATCGAGGGTGAGTCGGTTCGAGTATACTAATCCAATTAGCATACCTATAACGTGTGCTCCCACTAACCATTAGTGTTCGACAGGCACTCTCCATGTCAAAGAACACGTCATACAAGTCTTCACATAAACTTAACGCCCAGTCAAGTTTCATCGACTTGCGAACGATTAAGTATTTGAGCTATAACCTTTCCAGTGCCGACCCCCTTATCCAATAAGGAGTGGAACGTTTTGCTCTCAAATACATGGACTAGTTTCTATATGTTTATTTACGAGTTAGGAATGCCAGTAACTACCGGTAAATAAAGAAACATTCATTTGCCTTATATAAATGGTTTACATAATTACAAGTACAATGCCCTCACTCAACAACCTCTGAGTGGCATTCGAGGGCATACTCCTAACAATGGGTAGATCCCATTAAGCTTCATTGTGCGAATCAGATTAAGCATGTCGAGGTCCTCCAGATTGGCTTCTACTAAGCCTTCAAAGTCGACAACCAGCGAGAAAATGATCTGGTCTTTCACCGCCTTCAAATTAACTCCTTCGAAAGATGCCATTTCTGAAAATAGAAGATTTTAGTGTATTTGGTATTCAAGAAATTTTGCTCTGAAAAATCGAGGGTTTCTGTGAGCGTAAAAAGTAAAGTGAAAGGTCTTCTTTCCTTATAAAGAAGATGAAAAGACGTATGAGTTATTTATTATATATTTGAGACGGTGGTACGCCTTTTGATTTTCTTTTGAATTTCAAATTTGAATCGGTGGCCCATCTTAAAATTTGACGGTTGATTCTGATTGGCCACCGTGGAAGTCGTTTTATTAAGCGACTGATGCGTGTATTAACATTGCCACTTGGCTTAGAAAAATATATATTTAAATGCCATTTGTGAACCAAAATTAATATAATAATATTATAAATATGACAGATAATGATTAAATATTTAGAGGTCAGTTTAGAAAACTTAGCTGGTCTGATTTGTTGACTGTTGACCACTCTGCATCAGGTGAGTTGACTTCTCACCTGGTATTCTGATCAGCTAGGTTGCTTTGTCTTTCCTCCGTCTTCTTGCCTACAACACCTGGGTCCGTCCTTCTTTTGAAATGCTTCAGCTTGCTTCAGTACTAGATTCACAATCTAGTAATCCAAGATCTCTGCTCAGCTCCAAAAATCTTTCTTCTGGCAGGGGTTTGGTAAAGATGTCAGCTATCTGATAGTCGGTGCTGACTCTTTCAACTCTAACTATTTTGTTAAGCACATGGTCTCTAATGAAGTGGTGCTTAACATCAATGTGCTTCGTCCTTGAATGCAAAATCGGATTGTTGGTTATTGCAATAGCACTATTATTGTCACACCAGATCGGAACTTCATTTGCAATGATATTATAATCCCTTAACTGTTGTCTGATCCATAGAATCTGTGCACAACAGCTACCTGCAGCTAGGTATTCTGACTCTGTGGTGGAGATAGAGTTAGAAACCTGCTTCTTGCTAAATCAGGATATCAGTCTGGTTCCTAAGAATTGACACGTTCCACTAGTGCTCTTCCTGTTGATTTTACATCCTGCGAAATCCGCATCTGAATATCCTGACAGCTCGAAGTTATCATCCTTGGGATACCATAGTCCAACATTTATTGTAGACTTAAGGTACTTTATTATCCACTTGGCTGCATCTAGGTGTGATTGCTTCGGTTTGGACTGGAATCTTGCACAAACTCCAACGGCATATGATATGTCTGGCCTGCTTGCAGTGAGGTACAGAAGAGATCCAATGAGTCCTCTGTAGTGAGTTGAGTCCACTGATATGCCTGCCTCATCTGCATCCAGGTGAGTACTTGTGCTCATAGGAATTCTTGCTGGTTTGGCTGATTCCATTCCATATCTCTTGATAAGATCTCTGGTATACTTTGCTTGGTTGATGAAAATTCCTTTTTCCATCTGCTTAACTTGTAGTCCAAGGAAGAAGTTAAGCTTTCCCATCATACTCATCTCAAATTCTCCTTGCATGAGGTTGGAGAATTTCTCGCATAGCTGTGGATTGGTTGAACCGAAAATGATGTCATCCACATATATCTGGACTATTAATATGTGGCCTTCGTGTTCTACTCTGAATAGGGTCTTGTCCACCTTTCCTTTGCAAAATCCATTTTTCTCAAGAAACACAGACAGTGTTTCGTACCACGCTCTTGGTGCTTGCTTAAGTCCATAAAGAGCCTTCAACAGCTTATAGACTTTGTCTCCTTTGACAAAACCTGGGGGTTGCTCTACATAGACTTCTTCTTCTAAGATTCCGTTCAGAAAAGCACTCTTTACATCCATCTGATATACTTCAAAGTCCTTAAATGCAGCATATGCGAGGAATAGTCTGATGGCCTCTAATCTTGCAACAGGTGCATAGGTTTCATCAAAATCTATTCTCTCACACTGTGCATAACCTTTTGCTACAAGTCTGGCTTTATTCCTAACAACAGCTCCGTCTTCATCACTCTTATTTTTGTACACCCATTTGGTGCCAATAACTTTCTTGTGATCAGTGCATGCATTAGTTCCCAAACTTTGTTTCTTTCCATCTGCTCCAATTCCTCTTGCATGGCATTAATCCATGAATAATCTTCCAAGGCTTGTTACGTGGTTTTAGGTTCAATTTGCGACATAAAACATGAGAACATCGCCATTCTATTTGGTAGGGTTATTGTCTCGTCTTAACTCCATCATTCAACTTTCCGATAATTTCCGGATTGGATGATCCTTGAGCCATTTGGGGATATCGTCTTCTTACGGGTTTGTTTCCGATGGATTGCCTTGGTGGATTTACGCATCGGTGGGTTGCAGTGCGCAATCTGGATCAGGTACCGTCTTGTCATCTACAGGTTGGTTACGATCTGCAGATGAGTCTTTATCGGCTACGGTGGATCTTCATCGGCAAATGGATCAGATAGGTTTGATGATTCTTCAGCAGCTGCAGTTGGGTCATTAGGCTGGTCTGCAGGTGAGTCCACCATTCCAGTGTCATGTATAATGACTTCTTCAAGGGTTGCTGACTTGAGCTTGTTCTCAATTAGCTCAACTTGTTTCCTGTACTCAACGGTAGATTCATCAAAAACAACATGGGGTGTTTCCTCCACAACTAAGGTTCTTTTATTAAAAACTCTATATGCCTTGCTTCTTTGTGAGTATCCCATAAAGAGACCGTCATCAGTTTTAGCATCAAAAGCATTTAGTTGGGTTTTACCATTGTTGTGGATGAAACACTTACAACCAAAAACATGAAAGTAAGCAACAGTAGGAGTTCTATTATTCCAAACCTCATAGGGAGTTTTGCCATGTCTCCCTACTATCATACTCTGTTGCAGGTGTGACACTGTGTTGGCGGCTTACGCCCCGAGAACCTCTTGGCAGTCCGCTTCGGCAATCATGGACCTTCTTTGCTTCCTTCGAGGTTCTGTTCCTTTTTCAAGAACACCATTCTGTGGGCGTCACGGGCTGCGAGAGCTCATCTTTGGATCCCATTACGATCGCTATGTCGGTTATCGCCTTGTTGAGGAATTATCCTCCTCTATCTGATCTGATCTTGATTATGGATAGAGATTTCTCATTCTGGATCCTTCTCAGCAGCTCAGGTAGCTTGGTCAAGGTTTCACTTTTCTTATATAGGAAGATGATCCAAGTGTACCTTGAATAATCATCTACTATAACAAGTGCATGCTTTCGGCCGCTCAGAGTCCTTGGCTTGATAGGACCAAATAGATCCATGCGGAGTAGATCTAAGATCCTTGTTGTGAGCGTTGTAGGCTGAACTGGTTTGAACGATGCTCTGATCTGCTTTCCTTTCTGACATGCATCGCAAAGTGCTTCCTTCTTGAATGTTTCATTTGGAAGTCCTCTGACCAGCTTCTGAGAACTGATTTCATTGATGGCTTTGAAGTTCAGGTGACATAGTCTTTTATGCCACAGCCATCCATTCTCAGCTACAGCCTTGGATAGGAAACAGGAGTTGGGTGTTCCTGTGTTCCAATCAATCATGTAGACATCTCTTCTTCTGAAACCTTGGAGCTTCACTTCTCCAGACAGGATATCTATCACCATGCATTTCAAAATAGTGAAGACTACTAGATTCTTCTCGTCGCAGAACTGGCTTATGCTCAGGAGATTGTACTTGAGCCCTTTGACATAATGAACTTTGGATATCACAATATTTCCTCGGTGCAGCTCTCCAAAGCCTTTTGTCTGTCCTCTAGAGCTATCTCCAAAGGTTACATCGGGACCTCTTTCTTTGATGTATTTGGACAGCATCTTCTTGTTCCCGGTCATGTGTCTCGAGCATCCAGAATTTACAAACCATTCTTCACCTCCAAAATTTGAGCTTGTGGAGATGTGTTTGTAGTCCTTCCACCTTTTCTGCAATCAGACAAGCAGAGATTTAGGTACCCAAATCTGTGTGGGTCCTTTGGGGTTAGCTGGTTTCCTGGAGAATTGATTTCTCCTTGGATTATAGAAATTGTTATTATTATTATAACCCTCATAAGGTGTGTGAGTTTGAGGTCTAAATCTTCTGTTAGGATTGTATACCAGATATTCCTCAAAATGTTGATAGTGTGGGCCATTTCTAAATCTAGGCTGAGACCATTTATTAAATCTTTGTGGTCTCCACACTTGTTCATTTTGGTAATTAGGATAACCTTGAGGTTTCCATCTGCCCCTCCCATTATGAAATCTGTTTTTAGGGAGTTGTTGGCAATAGTGGGCATGTTATGCAGAATTGCTTTGTTTACTGCTGGGCCTTTGCCTAGTCACCTATCTAGGTGGTATGCAGTATAACCGATTGCGGCTGAGACATTTGTCTTAGCATTTGCACGGTTTTAAATATCGGTTTATATGTAGGCTCAACAGTCGAGACAATTGTTTCTCCCTTGATAAATTTTCTTTTAGAACTAGAGGAGTGTGAGGATCATATCAAGGCACGATTTGGAATATAGTGGCCTTTTGTTGGTACACAATTCTTCGGGGTTGAAGACGCCTTCGAGGAGGTTATTTCTGCGCTGAGTTTTATTTACCTGTGTCAGCTTAGTAAACTCGTTTTTGGCATGAGCAAGTGCAGCTGATTTTTCTTTAAGTAAAATGGTTAGTCTGTTTATCTCAGCTGTGTTAATGTCAGCCTGGTTTTTAAAATCAGCTGCAGTTATCTCAACCTTATTCAAATCTAGGCTGAGTTTTTTGAAATCATTTTTCAGCTGCCTATTCTCATCTTGCAGCTGGGTCTTCTCTGCTGATATAGTTTGGTGTGCAGATTTGAGTGTTTCGAAATCTTTAAATAACTGATTTACCGATTCATGTAAATCCATATCTTGTGACATGGCTGAGCTATTATTTGAACCGGTGGGTTTAGAAGTTACCTCTTCATCAGCTAGGTTTACCATCAGGCAATCATACTCTTCATCATCATCAGAAAAGACTCCGCTGCTTGATTCGACATGCTACTGGTCTTCTCCGATGAGGGCCTTTCTTCTATCTTCTTTTCTGCCCACCTCCTTCTTGGTTTCATCCTTCTTGAGCTCAGGACAGTCCATTTGGATGTGTCCTATTTTGTGGCAGTTGTAGCATTCTACTTTCCAGCTTCCAGCCTTCTGGTTCCTTCTTGGATTCTCCTTATAATTTTTCTTGTATTTGGAGTAGTTCTTTCTAGAATTGCTGAACCTTTGCATTATAAATGCCATTTCTTCCTCAAAATCTAGTGGATTTGGAGGTTTCACATCAGATAGGCTCTTGGCAGGGGACTCGGCTGCAAATGTGATTCCCTTCTCTGCAGGCTCAGTTGAGGATGAACTTGGAAGCTCGAACTCATAAGCCTTCAGATCAGAGAACAGCTCTTGAATTTTTATCTTATTCAGGTACTTGGACTCTCTCATGGCCACGGCCTTCATGCTCCATTCGGGGTTGAGAGATCTGAGAACCTTTAGTGCCATTTCCCTGTTGCCATAGGTTTTGCCCAGGGAGTTGATCTCATTAATAATCTCAGTGAACCTTGTGTCCACTTGATCTATGGATTCACCATTCTTCATTTTAAAGTTGTCAAATTTCTAGATAGCAATTGACAGCTTGTTTTCCTTGATCAGCTCCGTTCCTTCACACATTAGAGCTAATGTGTCCCAGATTTATTTGGCATTCTTGCGGTTTTTGATCTTGACCATGGTGGATTTGTCAAGAGTTTGATATAACACATCTCTGGCCCGGTTATCAAGATTGGCCAGCTTTCTTTCTTCGGGGGTCAGCTCCGTCCTCTTCTTGGGAATCTTCTCTGGCTTCCCAGCTGCGATCTCCTCTGCTGTGTTGTCCTTCTCAAAGATGAAAGGACCGTCCTCGATGATGCACCACATGTCGTCATGAATCGAAGATAAGTGTGCCTGCATCCTTATCTTCCACAGATCATACTCGTCAACTGAAAACACAGGGAGTCTAGAGTGCATGTGTTCCATTATAACGTGAGAGTAAAGATATATCTTAGATATAGATCTGGTTCGTGAAACAAATGAACCAACCTCTCTGATACCACTTGTAGGTCACAAGTCGTCCAGGTACAAGTCTAGAGGGGGGGTGAATAGACTTGTAGAAACTCTTAAACTCTTTTTCACGAAGAGTGAGTTTCTTCAGCTGATAGGTAGACAAATGACTTGGAGTCGTTTGCTCTTTAGTACGTGCGGAAGTCAGCTGATGATGAATATAGAATAACTAATGAAACACTTAACAATGAATGCAGCAGTTAAAGTATGATGTAGTAAAACAGTAAATAACGTAGGCGATTATAGTGGTCTCAGAGGTGGGGTAATCCTCTACTAATCCACTTTTCTCCAAACCAGTTGGAGATGAATTCACTATAATTTTCAACCAGTGATAAAGATAACAGTGATTCAAACCACACTACAACAGCTTCCAACCAGTGGAAATCCGTGCCGTTGTACACACTTGACTGCCTTGCACCTCTTGATCCTCGATCCTCGGATGCCTTTACAGTCTATTACTTCAACCAGTGAAGTACCCCGTACTCAGGATTATAGACAAGAGTTTTTGTCTTCTCCAACTGAGAGCTTCTTTAAGAATGAACTTTTAGAACCGCTCTTTTCACGATGCTATTTGTTTGCTTTAGATTGCTTGATTGTTTTGATCGCTTGAAAGTATGTTCGCACCGGGAGTTGCCCAGTTTCAAATCTTCGGATATATATAGGTCATGATCTCTGAGCTTCTTCCTTGTAGCCGTTGCAAATCTTTTGAATAAATTCGTCCGTTGGAGGGAGACTTCTTTGTTTAATCTTTCTGAACGTTTGCAAGGCTGGATTCCCATTATTTTATTTTATCTTCCGACCGTTGTGAGGACTTCTGCATGTGAGCGCCGAATCTTTTGAATATAAAACGATTAAAGTCTTCAAGGTGGGTCTGGATGATTTATTTAAATCATATCTCTAGCAAGAATCACTCCAATTTGTCTCTTCACGTTGCATGTGACTTTCTGTAATACTTGACTTTTTAACTTATGCTGACGTGGACTTGGAGTACTTGGTTGCCTTCGACTAAGCTGATGAGCAGTTGACTTCTCTGCAGTCTTGGACCTCTCTGATGTTCACTGTTCATGACTTGCCTGGTCAGGTGACTTGCCTGGTCAGGTGACTTGCCTGAGGTACCTTGGCTGCAGTCTGGTCAAACCTCTCTGATAAATTTTGTTGACCAGATCTACTCAGACTTGACTCGGCTGATCCTCTCTGATGGACTTAGCTATATTTTAGTACTTAGCTGATTTTCAGCCTAACTAATTTTTTTGGCCTACAGAAGATACTCATTTGGTTCTTCTTTACATTTTGCCAAGTTTTATACTTAACATATTTTGGCCTATGGAAGATACTCATTTGGTTCTTCCTTACATTTTGCCAAGTTTTATACTTAACATATTTTGGCCTATGGAAGATACTCATTTGGTTCTTCCTTACATTTTGCCAAGTTATAAACATTTGATTTTATATTAATGACATCATCAAAATCTAACAAGTATTCCTAACAAATTCCCCCTATTTTGATGATGGCAAAACTTTAAACAGGTAATCAAATGATCAAGTCTGCACTTAAGTGCAAGACACAAACTGAAATCAGTCTAACATTGAGACAACTGGAAATTGTCATTCAACAGACTGTTTCTGACTTTGATTAAGATTGAAATTTTACACGAAAGTTTTTACGGGTACAGAAATAATAATGAGAAAAAAAAACTACAAATACAGAATAAGGTTATCTGCCTCTTCCTCTGCCTCTGCGAATGGGCTGCTTGGCAGGTCTGAAGGGTTGGCTCCAATTGGTCTTATCTTGACTGGAGCAAGACCATATTTCCTCTTCACAACAAGTGCTGCGAAGTCTTGTTCTTCTTGGGATGTGAATCTATTCTCAAGGCATAATCGCTTGATTTCTCTTTGAAGTGCAAGTTCATCAAGTTCATTGTTCAGACGGGTCGGCGCTTCCTCTGCTCTGAATGGGGGAATCATAGGATAAGCATTTTGATCCTTAGCATGCTTCTTCAGAATGACCCAGAGCTTCGGATGGACTTCCTCCATGAAATTGATGAAGATTTGCTGTGGGGAGAGTTTATCATCCTGGAGTAATTCCCAGATGTAGTAGTCTCTGATAAATCTCTTTCTTGCAGATCCCCACATCTCAAGAGCTTCATATGGAATAAAGTCCTCAACAGACCATAGCTCCTTTCCTTCCCATTCTAGAGTCGGCCCAAAACCTCCTCTAGTCCTCCTTCTGGATCCGCAACTCCCTTCCTCTTCAGACTTGAGGGTCCTTCAATTTGAAGGATATCTTGCCTCTTCTTCGTCCTTATCTCTCCTTGATTACTTGCTTCCCCCTGAACTTTCTCTTCCCCCTTTTTGCCAGCATCAACAAGGGTAGTTAATTGCTGCTCCATTCTGCTCATCCAATCAGACATGCCGAATGGCATTCTGTTGTTGGAAGGGGGAGGAGGCTGGGGAACTCCTCTCTGTAGCAATGTGTCGATCTTCGCATTGATTGATTGAAGGTCAGGAGTGACCTGAGACGCCAGCAGCTCTCCAATTGTGTCCTTGACTATTTACCTGATCAGCTCAGTCATGACAGGAGATATCTGAGCTGATGGAGAGTGCTCTCCTGAGCCTTCTGCAAAAGAGCCACTAGACTGCAGGCTTCTGTCTGCAGCTGGTAGGTCAGAGGGAGTCTTCTCTGGGGTCCCTGACCTGGAGTCTTTAGCTAGCTCCGCGTCTAGGCTGGTGTACCGGGCAGGTACCATAGTCCTGTCTGCAGCTTCTTGAATTGGCTCTGGCTCTGGCTCTGGCTCCTCTTCTTCTCTCTCTTCCTCTTTCTCCTGATCCTCCTCCTTCTCCTCTTCTTCCTTTTCTTCAATATTTTCTTCCTCCTCATCCTTTTCTTTTTCATTCTCTTTTTCAGCTCCTGCATTTCCTCCATCATCGTCATCATCATTGTCATCATTGTCATCAACCTTGTCCTCTTTTTCTCCTTCATCATCATCCTCTTTTTCATCATCATCCTCTTTTTCTTCTTCTTTTTCTACCTCTTCTCCTTCTTCTTATTCTTCTTCATCAGCCAACTCTTCTGTTTTCTCAATTTCTTCTGACTGTTTTTCGACTAGAGTGTTTTCTTCTGTTTTTCTTTCTTCCTGCTTTTCTTCTACTCCTTCAACAACCAAATCAACAACGTCATTATTTCCTTCTTCATCTACCTCCTCAATTCTAATCTCTTTTTCAACTTCCTCCTCCTCCTCTTCTCCAAAAGAACCATCAAAAATGCTAAGCATTATGGAATGGATAAATTGGTCCATGTTTGTTTTAAAATGGGACATGAACCAATCATCCTGGAGGATTAATACTAAGTTTGATTCTTTGCAAAAGTGAATCAGTACCTCCTCGGTGGCTTGGGGATATTCCCAACCACTAGTTGCAATGTAGGTTTGAAGGTTTGAAAATGTCAGAGTTTTGAGAAACTTCCACTCTTCAAAAATATGTACAAAGGAGTGTTTTAATGCTTATGGCTTAACAAGCTGGAGTTGTTCAATTGAAAGGTTGAAAGTATTGTTTTCTAGCAGGTTAAAGGTATAGTCAGCTTCAGGGATAGAAATTATGAGACCTGCTTCTTCTTCTTCGGAAATGTAGGCTGGGGGGTGAGAACAGGTACAATCCGAGTCTCGAGGGTGCCTGGGGCAGGCAGGTCTTCCAGATGAATTGGTGCCTTGGCTGAGGGGCTGGCAAGGTGTTCAGGCTGCTCTTCTTCACTGAACTGCAGTTTCCTTGGCCTCTTGGGAGAGGGTTCTGGTGATGACTGCAGAATAGAGGGTCCGTCAGGGGCTGATCCCCTTCTCTTAAATCTGACTGCAATGGGAGTGTCGTCGGACTCGGTGTCGGACTCGACTGCAGTTGCGATATCAGCTGCAGGTCTGTCCGACTCACCTGATGAATAGTATCTTGGATATGTCCTTGTGTCCGGCAGCTCCTTCAACATCTGAGCTGCTCTCCCAGTGCCTCCGAATTTCCTCACCTTCTCGTGGTCCATATGACCAAGTATTTTGTTGGGGGTGAAAGGGGTCAGTGTTTCCCTTTGCCACACCAGTTTTCTCCAACAACCAACTTAGCTGCGTTCCAAACGCCAGCTTTGTCTTAAACCTCTTCTCATCGTCAAGCCACTCGACCTTGTTGACCTCTCGCACGAGTTGCCTGAAAATGTAATCAGCCCAGTCAACTTCTTCTTCCTGAATCAGTGCTCCCAGCACCATAAACTTTGATGAGGACAGTTGATCATAACTGCTGGCCATCCCCATTATTATTTTGTTGGTGATGTCCAACGTAAAACGGTAAATCCTCTTGAGTTCACTCCTCTTGGCAGTGAATTTTAGTTTTTCCGGGTTATTTTCCACCTTAATCTTTTTCCAGGTTTCGGCGGCAGATTGCTTGAGAGCTTCGACTGCTAGTCCACGGTACTTCATTCCGAAGACAGTACAGATCGTATCTCGAGATATGCTGACTGGTATTCCGCCAACTGTGCTATGAATTCCGTCGTGAATCAAATAAGCTTCGCGATAGAACTCGATGACATCTTCTTTGAACAGATGTTGTGGGTTGGTGTCTAGAAATGGGTAGATCCCATTAAGCTTCATTGCGCGAATCAGATTAAGCATGTCGAGGTCCTCCAGATTGGCTTCTAATAAGCCTTCAAAGTCGACAACCAGCGAGAAAATGATCTGGTCTTTCACCGCCTTCAAATTAACTCCTTCGAAAGATGCCATTTCTGAAAATAGAAGATTTTAGTGTATTTGGTATTCAAGAAATTTTGCTCTGAAAAATCTAGGGTTTCTGTGAGCGTAAAAAGTAAAGTGAAAGGTCTTCTTTCCTTATAAAGAAGATGAAAAGACGTATGAATTATTTATTATATATTTGAGACGGTGGTACGCCTTTTGATTTTCTTTTGAATTTCAAATTTGAATCGGTGGCCCATCTTAAAATTTGACTGTTGATTACGATTGCCACCGCGAAGTCGCTTTTATTAAGCGATCGACGCTGTATTAACATTGCCACTTGGCTTAGAAAAATATATATTTAAATGCCATTTGTGAACCAAAATTAATATAATAATATTATAAATATGACAGATAATGATTAAATATTTAGAGGTCAGTTTAGAAAACTTAGCTGGTCTGATTTGTTGACTGTTGACCGCTCTGCATCAGGTGAGTTGACTTCTCGCCTGGTATTCTGATCAGCTAGGTTGCTTTGTCTTTCCTCCGTCTTCTTGCCTACAACACCTGGGTCCGTCCTTCTTTTGAAATGCTTCAGCTTGCTTCAGTACTAGATTCCCAATCTAGTAATCCAAGATCTCTGCTCAGCTCCAAAAATCTTTCTTCTGGCAGGGGTTTGGTTAAGATGTCAGCTATCTGATAGTCGGTGCTGACTCTTTCAACTCTAACTATTTTGTTAAGCACATGGTCTCTAATGAAGTGGTGCTTAACATCAATGTGCTTCGTCCTTGAATGCAAAATCGGATTGTTGGTTATTGCAATAGCACTATTATTGTCACACCAGATCGGAACTTCATTTGCAATGATATTATAATCCCTTAACTGTTGTTTGATCCATAGAATCTGTGCACAACAGCTACCTGCAGCTAGGTATTCTGACTCTGTGGTGGAGATAGAGTTAGAAACCTGCTTCTTGCTAAACCAGGATATCAGTCTGGTTCCTAAGAATTGACACGTTCCACTAGTGCTCTTCCTGTTGATTTTACATCCTGCGAAATCCGCATCTGAATATCCTGACAGCTCGAAGTTATCATCCTTGGGATACCATAGTCCAACATTTATTGTAGACTTAAGGTACTTTATTATCCGCTTGGCTGCATCTAGGTGTGATTGCTTCGGTTTGGACTGGAATCTTGCACAAACTCCAACGGCATATGATATGTCTGGCCTGCTTGCAGTGAGGTACAGAAGAGATCCAATGAGTCCTCTGTAGTGAGTTGAGTCCACTGATATGCCTGCCTCATCTGCATCCAGGTGAGTACTTGTGCTCATAGGAATTCTTGCTGGTTTGGCTGATTCCATTCCATATCTCTTGATAAGATCTCTGGTATACTTTGCTTGGTTGATGAAAATTCCTTTTTCCATCTGCTTAACTTGTAGTCCAAGGAATAAGTTAAGCTTTCCCATCATACTCATCTCAAATTCTCCTTGCATGAGGTTGGAGAATTTCTCGCATAGCTCTGGATTGGTTGAACCGAAAATGATGTCATCCACATATATCTGGACTATTAATATGTGGCCTTCGTGTTCTACTCTGAATAGGGTCTTGTCCACCTTTCCTTTGCAAAATCCATTTTTCTCAAGAAACACAGACAGTGTTTCGTACCACACTCTTGGTGCTTGCTTAAGTCCATAAAGAGCCTTCAACAGCTTATAGACTTTGTCTCCTTTGACAAAACCTGGGGGTTGCTCTACATAGACTTCTTCTTCTAGGATTCCGTTCAGAAAAGCACTTTTTACATCCATCTGATATACTTCAAAGTCCTTAAATGCAGCATATGCGAGGAATAGTCTGATGGCCTCTAATCTTGCAACATGTGCATAGGTTTCATCAAAATCTATTCTCTCACACTGTGCATAACCTTTTGCTACAAGTCTGGCTTTATTCCTAACAACAGCTCCGTCTTCATCACTCTTATTTTTGTACACCCATTTGGTGCCAATAACTTTCTTGTGATCAGGTCTGTCTGTTAGTTCCCAAACTTTGTTTCTTTCCATCTGCTCCAATTCCTCTTGCATGGCATTAATCCATGAATAATCTTCCAAGGCTTGTTCTGTGGTTTTAGGTTCAATTTGCGACATAAAACATGAGAACATCGCCATTCCTGCTGGTAGGGTTGACTGTCTCGTCTTAACTCCATCAGTCAACTTTCCGATAATTTGCTGGATTGGATGATCCTTGAGCCATTTGGGGATATCGTCTTCTTCTGGGTTTGTTTCCCCTGATGGATTGCCTTGGTGGATTTCTGCATCAGCTGGGTTCTGGTCTGCAACTGGATCAGGTACCGTCTTGTCATCTACAGGTTGGTTCTGATCTGCAGATGAGTCTTTATCGGCTACGGCTGGATCTTCATCAGCGGCAACTGGATCAGATAGGTTTGATGATTCTTCAGCAGCTGCAGTTGGGTCATCAGGCTGGTCTGCAGGTGAGTCCACCATTCCAGTGTCATGTATAATGACTTCTTCAAGGGTTGCTGACTTGATCTTGTTCTCAATTAGCTCAACTTGTTTCCTGTACTCAACGGTAGATTCATCAAAAACAACATGGGGTGTTTCCTCCACAACTAAGGTTCTTTTATTAAAAACTCTATATGCCTTGCTTCTTTGTGAGTATCCCATAAAGAGACCGTCATCAGTTTTAGCATCAAAAGCATTTAGTTGGGTTTTACCATTGTTGTGGATGAAACACTTACAACCAAAAACATGAAAGTAAGCAACAGTAGGAGTTCTATTATTCCAAACCTCATAGGGAGTTTTGCCATGTCTCCCTACTATCATACTCTGCTGCGGGTGTGACACTGTGTTGACGGCTCTTCGCCCGTAACCTCTTGGGAAGGTCCGCTTCAAGAATCATGGACCTTCTTTGCTTCCTTCAGTGGTTCTGTTCCTTCTTTCAAGAATACACCATTCTCACTGGGCGTCCTGGCTGCAGAGAGCTCATGCTGGATCCCATTCTGATCGCTGTAATCAGTTATCGCCTTGTTGAGGAATTCTCCTCCTCTATCTGATCTGATCTTGATTATGGATAGAGATTTCTCATTCTGGATCCTTCTCAGCGGCTCAGGTAGCTTGGTCAAGGTTTCACTTTTCTTATATAGGAAGATGATCCAAGTGTACCTTGAATAATCATCTACTATAACAAGTGCATGCTTTCGGCCGCTCAGAGTCCTTGGCTTGATAGGACCAAATAGATCCATGTGGAGTAGATCTAAGATCCTTGTTGTGAGCGTTGTAGGCTGAACTGGTTTGAACGATGCTCTGATCTGCTTTCCTTTCTGACATGCATCGCAAAGTGCTTCCTTCTTGAATGTTTCATTTGGAAGTCCTCTGACCAGCTTCTGAGAACTGATTTTATTGATGGCTTTGATGTTCAGGTGACATAGTCTTTTATGCCACATCCATCCATTCTCAGCTACAACCTTGGATAGGAAACAGGAGTTGGGTGTTCCTGTGTTCCAATCAATCATGTAGACATCTCTTCTTCTGAAACCTTGGAGCTTCACTTCTCCAGACAGGATATCTATCACCATGCATTTCAAAATAGTGAAGACTACTAGATTCTTCTCGTCGCAGAACTGGCTTATGCTCAGGAGATTGTACTTGAGCCCTTTGACATAATGAACTTTGGATATCACAATATTTCCTCGGTGCAGCTCTCCAAAGCCTTTTGTCTGTCCTCTAGAGCTATCTCCAAAGGTTACATCAGGACCTCTTTCTTTGATGTATTTGGACAGAATCTTCTTGTTCCCGGTCATGTGTCTCGAGCATCCAGAATCTACAAACCATTCTTCACCTCCAAAATTTGAGCTTGTGGAGATGTGTTTGTAGTCCTTCCACCTTTTCTGCAATCAGACAAGCAGAGATTTAGGTACCCAAATCTGTGTGGGTCCTTTGGGGTTAGCTGGTTTCCTGGAGAATTGATTTCTCCTTGGATTATAGAAATTGTTATTATTATTATAACCCTCACAAGGTGTGTGAGTTTGAGGTCTAAATCTTCTGTTAGGATTGTATACCAGATATTCCTCAAAATATTGATAGTGTGGGCCATTTCTAAATCTAGGCTGAGACCATTTATTAAATCTTTGTGGTCTCCACACTTGTTCATTTTGGTAATTAGGATAACCTTGAGGTTTCCATCTGCCCCTCCCATTATGAAATCTGTTTTTAGGGAGTTGTTGGTAATAGTGGGCATGTTGTCTGGGCTGCTGTTTCTGCCTGGGCCACTGCCTAGTCACCTGTCTAGGTGGCTGTCTGGTATAACCTGACTGCAGCCTAGACATTTGTCTTGGCTGTTGCCTGGTTTTAAATATCGGTTTATATGTAGGCTCAACAGTCGAGACAATTGTTTCTCCCTTGATAAATTTTCTTTTAGAACTAGAGGGAGTGTGAGGATCATATCCAAGGCCTGATTTGGAATATAGTGGCCTTTTGTTGGTACACAATTCTTCCAGGGTTGAAGACGCCTTCAGGGAGGTTATTTCCTGCGCCTGAGTTTTATTTACCTGTGTCAGCTTAGTAAACTCGTTTTTGGCATGAGCAAGTGCAGCTGATTTTTCTTTAAGTAAAATGGTTAGTCTGTTTATCTCAGCTGTGTTAATGTCAGCCTGGTTTTTAAAATCAGCTGCAGTTATCGCAACCTTATTCAAATCTAGGCTGAGTTTTTTGAAATCATTTTTCAGCTGCCTATTCTCATCTTGCAGATGGGTCTTCTCTGCTGATACAGTTTGGTGTGCAGATTTGAGTGTTTCGAAATCTTTAAATAACTGATTTACCGATTCATGTAAATCCATATCTTGTGACATGGCTGAGCTATTATTTGAACCGGTGGGTTTAGAAGTTACCTCTTCATCAGCTAGGTTTGCCATCAGGCAATCATACTCTTCATCATCATCAGAAAAGAATCCGCTGCTTGATTCGACATGCTCCTGGTCTTCTCCGATGAGGGCCTTTCTTCTATCTTCTTTTCTGCCCACCTCCTTCTTGGTTTCATCCTTGTTGAGCTCAGGACAGTCCATTTGGATGTGTCCTGTTTTGTGGCAGTTGTAGCATTCTACTTTCCAGCTTCCAGCCTTCTGGTTCCTTCTTGGATTCTCCTTATAATTTTTCTTGTATTTGGAGTAGTTCTTTCTAAAATTGCTGAACTTTTGCATTATAAATGCCATTTCTTCCTCAAAATCTAGTGGATTTGGAGGTTTCACATCAGATAGGCTCTTGGCAGGGGACTCGGCTGCAAATGTGATTCCCTTCTCTGCAGGCTCAGTTGAGGATGAACTTGGAAGCTCGAACTCATAAGCCTTCAGATCAGAGAACAGCTCTTGAATTTTTATCTTATTCAGGTCCTTGGACTCTCTCATGGCCACGGCCTTCATGCTCCATTCGGGGTTGAGAGATCTGAGAACCTTTAGTGTCATTTCCCTGTTGCCATAGGTTTTGCCCAGGGAGTTGATCTCATTAATAATCTCAGTGAACCTTGTGTCCACTTGATCTATGGATTCACCATTCTTCATTTTAAAGTTGTCAAATTTCTGGATAGCAATTGACAGCTTGTTTTCCTTGATCAGCTCCGTTCCTTCACACATTAGAGCTAATGTGTCCCAGATTTCTTTGGCATTCTTGCAGTTTTTGATCTTGACCATGGTGGATTTGTCAAGAGTTTGATATAACACATCTCTGGCCCGGTTATCAAGACTGACCAGCTTTCTTTCTTCGGGGGTCAGCTCCGTCCTCTTCTTGGGAATCTTCTCTGGCTTCCCAGCTGCGATCTCCTCTGCTGTGTTGTCTTTCTCAAAGATGAAAGGACCGTCCTCGATGATGCACCACATGTCGTCATGAATCGAAGATAAGTGTGCCTGCATCCTTATCTTCCACAGATCATACTCGTCAACTGAAAACACAGGGAGTCTAGAGTGCATGTGTTCCATTATAACGTGAGAGTAAAGATATATCTTAGATATAGATCTGGTTCGTGAAACAAATGAACCAACCTCTCTGATACCACTTGTAGGTCACAAGTCGTCCAGGTACAAGTCTAGAGGGGGGGGTGAATAGACTTGTAGAAACTCTTAAACTTTTTTTCACGAAGAGTGAGTTTCTTCAGCTAATAGGTAGACAAATGACTTGGAGTCGTTTGCTCTTTAGTACATGCGGAAGTCAGCTGATGACGAATATAGAACAACTAATGAAACACTTAACAATGAATGCAGCAGCTAAAGTATGATGTAGTAAAACAGTAAATAACGTAGGCGATTATAGTGGTCTCAGAGGTGGGGTAATCCTCTACTAATCCACTTTTGTCCAAACCAGTTGGAGATGAATTCACTATAATTTTCAACCAGTGATAAAGATTACAGTGATTCAAACCACACTACAACAGCTTCCAACCAGTGGAAATCCGTGCCGTTGTACACACTTGACTGTCTTGCACCTCTTGATCCTCGATCCACGGATGCCTTTACAGTCTATTACTTCAACCAGTGAAGTACCCCGTACTCAGGATTATAGACAAGAGTTTTTGTCTTCTCCAACTGAGAGCTTCTTTAAGAATGAACTTTTAGAACCGCTCTTTTCACGATGCTATTTGTTGGCTTTAGATTGCTTGATTGTTTTGATCGCTTGAAAGTATGTTCGCACCGGGAGTTGCCCAGTTTCAAATCTTCGGATATATATAGGTCATGATCTCTGAGCTTTTTCCTTGTAGTCGTTGCAAATCTTTTGAACAAATTCGTCCGTTGGAGGGAGACTTCTTTGTTTAATCTTTCTGAACGTTTGCAAGGCTGGATTCCCATTATTTTATTTTATCTTCCGACCGTTTTGAGGACTTCTGCATGTGAGCGCCGAATCTTTTGAATATAAAACGATTAAAGTCTTCAAGGTGGGTCTGGATGATTTATTTAAATCATATCTCTAGCGGGAATCACTCCAATTTGTCTCTTCACGTTGCATGTGACTTTCCGTAATACTTGACTTTTCAACTTATGCTGACGTGGACTTGTAGTACTTGGCTGCCTTCGACTAGGCTGATGAGCAGTTGACTTCTCTGCAGTCTTGGACCTCTTTGATGTTCACTGTTCATGACTTGCCTGGTCAGGTGACTTGCCTGAGGTACCTTGGCTGCAGTCTGGTCAAACCTCTCTAATAAATTTTGTTGACCAGATCTACTCAGACTTGACTCGGCTGATCCTCTCTGATGGACTTAGCTGTATTTTAGTACTTAGCTGATTTTCAGCCTAACTAATTTTTTTGGCCTACAGAAGATACTCATTTGGTTCTTCTTTACATTTTGCCAAGTTTTATACTTAACATATTTTGGCCTATGGAAGATACTCATTTGGTTCTTCCTTACATTTTGCCAAGTTTTATACTTAACATATTTTGGCCTATGGAAGATACTCATTTGGTTCTTCCTTACATTTTGCCAAGTTATAAACATTTGATTTTATATTAATGACATCATCAAAATCTAACAAGTATTCCTAACAGGGTTTATCGAATTAGACCTATAATTCGATAAGATGATTTCTCCTCAAGACCTATTGTGAATCGATGGGATTAATACTCGAAAACGCGTCGTGTAAAAATCAAGTTTCGGTAAAAATCATTTACCAAGGATAGAAATACAAAGTGTATTCTTTCACAACAACATTCAATTCATTATATAATTATTACAAGAAATATCAAGCCTATTTATAGGAAAAACTAAGTCTTCCTATAACAATTAAAAAAAACAATTCAAAGATTATAAAATTTTTGAATAATCAAAACAAATCAAAATAAAATATTCAAGGGAACATAAATCACATAATGGGGGAAACATAATCCCTAAAATAAGTAAAGAGGAAAAAAGAAAGACAAACAATTCAAAAGTGTATAAAAAATGGTGGGCTGCCGGCAGGGACACGGGCCGTGTCGCTTGACACGGCCGCGGCGCGTCAAGGTTGGTCGGCAGGACTCGACCGTGTCCTGGAGCACGGTCGGGTGGGACGGACAGGTGTTCCGGCATTTCTGGGCGAGTAGGACTCGACCGTGTTCGTATGACATGGTCGGGCTGGACGGCAGGTGTGTCGGCATTTTCCGGAAGAGTAGGGCACGTTCGTGGCTCGGGAGACGGTCGGGCTGGTCGGCAGTTCGTTCGGCCAATTCCGGAGGGGTGTGACACGGTCGTGTTCTGGGACACGGTCGGGTATGGCCGACAGTGACTTTGGCATTTCCGGACGAGTATGCACGGCCGCGGTCGACGACACGGCCGAAGTTCGGCAGTGTGCGCTCGCCCTTTTCGGCATAGCATGACACGGGTCGTGTCATATGACACGGCCGAGACCAGGCACCTTGGTCCTTCTCGTTTTGTGTCCGTTTTCTCGTCTAAAAATGTTGTCGTACATGCATGGTGCGTTGTAAGACCGTTTACGTCGATCCTTGCTACGTCTTCTTCATTTTGACTAGTCAATTTCGTTTCACTTAACTTGTAGGATGAGCTAGTAATAGTATATAATTGATGATTCAACTGTGTAACATGATTAACAACCCATATGTTGATTCTATTCTGCAATGGTGGGCCTCAATATTTTAGTAAATCACACTAAAGCTAACTTGATTAAAGAAAAATCTTATCTTGCCATTATATCATATTTATGATTAAGTTTAATAGAATACTAATAAAAATATAATATGAGGTAAAAATATAGTATAACATGATTAACAACCCATATGTTGATTTTATTCTGCAATGGTGGGCCTCAATATTTTAGTAAATCACACTAAAGCTAACTTGATTAAAGAAAAATCTTATCTTGCCATTATATTAGATTTATGATTAAGTTTAATAGAATACTAATAAAAATATAATATGAGGTAAAAATATTGTATGGGTGCTGGTAACATGTATCTGAAAATATATTAACAGACTGGCAGTATATTTCAATAGTAGTACGATTTCATCAGAAAATATGAATTAAAACGTGTATAAAATATGCAACAAAAACCAGTGCACTTATGCATCTGCAATGGGACGCAATATGTATACCATAGTATATACTCAAATGCATGTATTTTATACTTTGAGCATGATGAATAGGTACTAGTCAAAATCAAGTGAAGTACATTATAATTCGGCCAAACATATTCTAAAGTACCTAAAAAGCACAAAAGAAAATTTTGACACGTGGAGGACAAGATGAGTTGGTTGTACTATTTGATTTATAGTGTGTTATGTCAAGATTTATTCGTCACGACAGGCGATCGACTATAGAGCAGAGCGACCAAGTCAAACACCAGTCAAACTATAGCTAGCTCGCCTAATCGAAGATATCAGACCACCATCAGATACCTAGCGATCGACTCCTACGGCGATCGCCCATTAGCATCTGGCGATCGACTCTAGTGTCCGGCTAAGGACAGTCGGCCTACGCCCCGAACAGAGATGATCGCCCGCCAAAGTCATCAAAGACTGGATCTCAGAACAGCACCCACGTGCAGATCCAGATAAGGCACCGCAGCACATGGGCCGTTGACCACAGCCTGTCAGCATCTTTCCACCAACCGACAGGCGCGCCGAAAGTTGTCAGTGGGACCGCCCGCGACAGCGACTCAGACGCGTGCAGGCTTCTCATTGGACCGTGACACGCTTTTTGTGTAACTATCGCAAGTGCACGATATCGTATCAAGTAGTAAAGTGGACTTTTTGAGTCCGGTTTATCGATCCCACAAGGAAGTTATGTTATAATTTGAATTATACACTATTAGTCTATTTTTATAGATACTTAAGATTAGTGAAACACACAATTAAAAAGTTTGGTTTAATAATTGCAAAGAAATTGCAATAATAGTTCTAATATTATAAGGAAATAAAAAGATAGCAATATTAATAGATTGATTATCGATAAAATGAAATAGTTGGGATTACAAACTTAGTTCGTCATTAGTTATAAAAGATGTATTAGAGATCATAAGATGAATTTACTTATTATGTTTTGTAGATTCGATTTTCCTTAAAAAGACGGTTTCTCTTCGAACTATAAACGCCCTTACATATTGAATCAATCCACTATATTTCTATGTTGATTGGCTTCAATACATAGCATTAGGATTTGTGAAAATAACTCAATGAATCATCTAAGGACTAGGGGTATATTTCTATCCCCTAGAACAACTTAGAGTGAAGATCATTTGATCTAATCAAACATATTTTCTTTCGAAACATATGAAGACCATAAATATCTTCATTAATTGGCCAAATAAATAAAGATTGTTAAAACAATGAAAATCACACACAATAATAAGTAATTCATAATATATCTTTATACAAACATAAATAACATGACTAACCTTGTTTATAATCCCAACTTAAGAAACTTAGCCCATAAAGGGTTTATTACACATATTACAAGCTTTGGTGGTCATTCTTAGTTGAATCAAGAGAAAGAATTGATCCTAACTCCTTAGTAGATAAAGGAGATAGAAGCAATAAACTCTCGAACAACATATACTACACCACACTTACAAAGATCACTCAAGAACACAAGTGTGTTCTTCACACAAAAGAAAAGTTTACAAGAAAATGGAAAATTATATGATGAATGGTGAATGATGAAGGATCTAAGGGTCTATTTATACACCTAAAGTCATCTAATAGCTCCAAAACTACAGATTATTACATTATATCGGATCAATGCCACCCATCCCCTCAATAATACACAAAAAGTATAAAAATTAGACAAATCATAGCACTGTCAAGAGTTACCGTAACATTCGGGAGTTACTACGTAACTAGGTGACTTACGGCCGTAACCCCGAATGTTACGGCCGTAACGTGGCTTCGTAAATTTGCTCATTTGAAGCTTTGATAGTTACGTTTTAGCCCGAATTCCTCGACTTTGCGTTTTTGCCCCCGATCTTCTTCGGATGATAACTTTTGATATATAACTCGATTTTGAATCCTAAAGACCGCCGAATTCGTCTCGAAAAGCCCTACAACATGAATATATCAAAATTCAATAAAGAGAATATTTATTAAACATGTTGTTTCTTGAGTAATTCAGTTATTTAATCCGATCATCATCCAATAAAAATAAAATTATTAAAACTAATAAATTAAAAGCAAAAACGAGTAGACTAGCTCAATTATGGGTGAATTTTATCGATATTAACCATGGATAAGTGTACAAAAATGACACTTATCACACCCCCAAACTTGAATTCTTGCTAGTACCGTGCAAGACTCTTTATTATTCACACTCCAAAAATAAAAATAAAAAAATAAGAAAATTAATACACACATAAATTAAAATATAAACAGAGAAAAGGAGATCAAAATGCCATTAATAAACAACAACTTGACTTTATACAAGAGATAGAAATGAATCAAGATTCAAAATAAATCTACTAATATTTTTGAAGTTAAAACACGGTTTTTATTTTGTAATTCCAAAATGTAAGGTTTTCCCCAAAAGGTTGATTATTTCTTTCGCACTCGTGATACACACGACTCCCTTTAATGGTTGCTCTCGATCACTCGTTTATTTTTCGACTCAATATGAAGAAGAATTTCATTGGCGTCATCAAATATTGTGATTTTTACAAAATTGAGTGTATTGAAATTCAGCTGCTAATTAATTCAAATCTGCTCATAAACTACATCCCTTTTAGTGATAGCTTTCACACCGTTATTTGCTAACGTGTAGCTCTTTTCACTAACACAATTTCTATCTCATTTTTTTTTCGTAAAAAGGTGATAGCTTTCACACCGTTATTTGCTAACGTGTAGCTCTTTTCACCAATTTTTCCTGAGACGGCAGCTACGCACCAACAATGGTTAGTCCTTTATTTTTCGCAAAATTTAAGACTTCCAAAATTAGGCATTTATTCCGCTCAACACTTCTCCTTTTCGTCATTTATTTTTTTAGGTGATAGCTTTCACACCGTTATTTGCTAACGTGTAGCTCTTTTCACCAATGACTCCTTTTTTTTTAGGGAATAGAATTTTTGCAGAAAATCATTTTTTAGTTAAGCATGAAAAATCAAAAACTCCACAAATTAAGTAAATTTCAGTTTTATTTTTCATTAACCAATTGATTCTTCTTTTCTCAAGGTAACGAATGACTCGATTTTATATGATAATTACAAGGCTTGGAAAGAGAGATTAAGGCTCAAAAAAATTTTTTGGAATATACAATTTTTTTACCGGTTAAAACGATTTTAGAAGTTTGTATATAGCTAATTTATGGTGTTATGGCCAGATCTAAAAATCTCAAAAATCAAAATACTATAGATATATATATATAAATATATATATATATATATATATATAAACACACCAAAAAAAATTAAGGCAAATAACCAAATCAATCAAAACACACCAAAATTATTAAACAAACCACACCAAAATTACAACACACCAAAATACTAAAACAAACCACCCCCAAACTTGAAAATAAAACTGTCCTCAGTTTAAAAATAAAATAAAAATCAATGCCGAAAAGCAGAATACTCCCTGTTAAGAAAGTTGATGTCTGAGCCTAACGCCTTTTAGAATCTGCAAGAGAATAAATATACGAGGCACACACAAAAGAAAATAAAATATACTCGTAAGTATAACATAATTTTTTAGATGCGCATCAAGAAAGTCCGAAGAGTCGCCTTACGCTGCCATCAAAGTTTTTATAAAAGCAAAACACGAAATAAACATTATAGTAATAAAAATACATAAATCGTGAATAGATGCGCGTCAAGAGATCAAAAAGAAACTCCTTAAGCTGCCATCATTTAGCACGATTATTACACACGACAAAAAGTAAAAATACAAGGGGTCCGACATGGGTTATCAAAGGGAGAGGAATGAATCTACTTTTCGCTTTTCTCACGGTAAAATCTTCTACCTGCATAATTTTAGCTAGAGTCGGATCCGGTTGAGGAACAAATTCATTGAGTTTTTCGATTAGTTCTTACGGTGTTGTTGCAACGACTATGATTCGCTTTGCACGCGGAAATAAATCCCTTTTCAGCAGAGTAGTCGATGAAAGACAAGAAACCATCAAAGAAACCATTGACATTAAGCACTCCTATTGGTTTTGATGAACATTTAGCCGGGCTCGTAACCACATGAAAAAGTTCCTCAAGTGTGCCAAAACCACCGGGAAGGGCGATAAAGGCGCTGTAATTATTTATCATGTGAGTTATGCGATCTTGCATATTCACGATCTAAACTCATCTATAATAGTTGACCGGTGATTTTACTTTCACCAGAGGTTTTGGGATTACTCCCAACACTCTTACTCCTTCCATATAGGCGTATGCACTCGCCCCATTAATCCTAGACTTCCTCCTCCGTAAACTACATGAATGCATTTTTCTCCTAAGGTACGACCCAAGTTGTGGGTCGCTTGAAGCATGCCTCTTTTCCAACTAGATCCACCAAAAATGCAGACTGTAAAATTTTTTTGTTGAAGATGATGACTCCATTTTTGAAAAGAAAAAAAAATTTTTTTTTTTAGAGAGAAAGAGAAAAGTGCAAGTTTGAGGGATGAATGAAAGAAACCAAGAGAAAGTTTATTTATAGAAGAAAAAGAAGGTAAAAATTGTTTAACAAGTTTGTGATTGCGTTTGATTGTGCTTCAACTACTCAATAGAATAATGAAAGCTTTAATCGCGTATCACATTTTTATTCGTAAAATCTCACCACACGACAAAAATAAAAGATACTTACGCGTATGTACGTAGTTGTGATTGTGGCTCACATCTTCCTCTCGATTTTACGTTGAAACGGCCTAAACGCCTTCTATGAGTGGGGAGAAGCTTCCCATCCAATTTTCTTACAAATTGGCAAACAGGGTCTTTTAACGCCGATTCCCAAGACGTTGTTCATATTCTCGGTTTGAATTTATTCCACAAACATTGAATTCCGTAATACACAAGTCCACTAGGATGCGTGTCAAGAGAAATTTCGATATTATCTAAATTCTCCTTATTCGACCATCATTAATGAACCGAATTTTATCTTCTCTGTTTGTAGATGGAATTCCTAAAGATCGACATTTTGCATTACAGTTCCATCTAGCACATTTATAGCAAACGGCTAGAATCTTTGCTCGCTGCTTTCTTTGCATATGAACTTTTCCAAGCCCTGGTAAAAATCTAGTTGGTGTTTCGTGAATTCACCTTCTATTCTTACTTTGGCTTCGATAATGAATCTTATGTCAAAAGGTATGCTTTTATTCGTAAGCAACCTCATCCTTTCAAGCCTTGTCTTGTAAATTTTTAAAATTGCATTTTTGCTTAGAAAGGGAAATCTTTTTCAATTTTAAACAATGTTTCATCCATGATAAAAACAAAAAATAAAAAGACAATGAAAATAAAATAAAAAATATATATACAAATATCGCTTGTTGTGGGAAATCGAAAAATCCGACTTTAATAGTCACGGAGTACCGTTATCCGCCACTTGACCGGACAAACACAAGTTAGTACTAAGTTACAACGTCGAGAAATTTGTACCTACACAAATAGTTTATAATGTAAGAGTTCAAATATAACTTATACTTTCCCGGCAACGGCGCCAAAAACTTGACACGCTTTTTGTGTAACTATCGCAAGTGCACGATATCGTATCAAGTAGTAAAGTGGACTTTTTGAGTCCGGTTTATCGATCCCACAAGGAAGTTATGTTATAATTTGAATTATACACTATTAGTCTATTTTTATAGATACTTAAGATTAGTGAAACACACAATTTAAAAGTTTGGTTTAATAATTGCAAAGAAATTGCAATAATAGTTCTAATATTATAAGGAAATAAAAAGATAGCAATATTAATAGATTGATTATCGATAAAATGAAATAGTTGGGATTACAAACTTAGTTCGTCATTAGTTATAAAAGATGTATTAGAGATCATAAGATGAATTTACTTATTATGTTGTGTAGATTCGATTTTCCTTAAAAAGACGGTTTCTCTTTCGAACTATAAAACGCCCCTTACATATTGAATCAATCCACTATATTTCTATGTTGATTGGCTTCAATACATAGCATTAGGATTTGTGAAAATAACTCAATGAATCATCTAAGGACTAGGGGTATATTTCTATCCCCTAGAACAACTTAGAGTGAAGATCATTTGATCTAATCAAACATATTTTCTTTCGAAACATATGAAGACCATAAATATCTTCATTAATTGGCCAAATAAATAAAGATTGTTAAAACAATGAAAATCACACACAATAATAAGTAATTCATAATATATCTTTATACAAACATAAATAACATGACTAACCTTGTTTATAATCCCAACTTAAGAAACTTAGCCCATAAAGGGTTTATTACACATATTACAAGCTTTGGTGGTCATTCTTAGTTGAATCAAGAGAAAGAATTGATCCTAACTCCCTTAGTAGATAAAGGAGATAGAAGCAATAAACTCTCTGAACAACATATACTACACCACACTTACAAAGATCACTCAAGAACACAAGTGTGTTCTTCACACAAAAAGAAAAGTTTACAAGAAAATGGAAAATTATATGATGAATGGTGAATGATGAAGGATCTAAGGGGTCTATTTATACACCTAAAGTCATCTAATAGCTCCAAAACTACATCATTATTACATTATATCGGATCAATGCCAGCCATCCCCTCAATAATACACAAAAAGTATAAAAAATTAGACAAATCATAGCAATTGTCAAGAGTTACCGTAACATTCAGGAGTTACGGCCGTAACTAGGGTGACTTACGGCCGTAACCCCTGAATGTTACGGCCGTAACGTGGCTTCGTAAATTTGCTCATTTGAAGCTTTGATAGTTACGTTTTTAGCCCAGAATTCCTCAGACTTTGCGTTTTTGCCCCTGATCTTCTTCGGATGATAACTTTTGATATATAACTCTGATTTTGAATCCGAAAGACTGCCGAATTCGTCTCGAAAAGCCCTACAACATGAATATATCAAAATTCAATAAAGAGAATATTTATTAAACATGTTGTTTCTTGAGTAATTCAGTTATTTAATCCGATCATCATCCAATAAAAATAAAATTATTAAAACTAATAAATTAAAAGCAAAAACGAGTAGACTAGCTCAATTATGGGTGAATTTTATCGATACCAACCATGGATAAGTGTACAAAAATGACACTTATCAGACCGCGCGGTTGACTGCCAGCAACTCCTGCGTACTTTAAGGAGACAAGCCCATGTAACATAAAGAGGATCGCCCGATTATTATAATACGGCAAAGGCGATCGCCCAGGATACCCAAGTCCTATAAATAGAGAACCTCCTCCTACGGGAAAAAGGTTCCAAAAATTGGTTGAGAACTGATTTATCCAGGTTCCGAATTGTTCCCAATTCATTCACCTACATTCTGAATTCATTCGCGGAAATACAGTAGAACATACATACCATCAAGCTCCCTGCTGTCTCGCCGGAATCCATCTCAGGACTTCTCTCTCCGAATCCCTCATCCAGAAGACGATTAGCAGAGGCCGGAAGTCTCCACAAGATAGGTTCCAAGAGATTCATAAGCCCAGGAGCTCAACCATCCAGCTAATACTCACCGTGAGAGACTGTCGATCTCTCACCGCCGCGACTGTTCATCTCCTTTGTTACAAGAACTCACAGAGCATCACATCTGGTTCTTCCGGCAATCTACACGCTCACTAGCTAAGATAACAAGAATCTTTACACTCATTGTAATTGTATTCTTACATTAGTACTTGTATCCCCAAATATTAGTATTAATAATATCTCGCGAGAGCATTCAAGCCCGGGACTAACAACCCCGGCAAATCTTGTGTTATTTATCTTTCTCACGGAAGTGCTCTTGCATTTGTTTGCTATCCATCCATTCCAGCAATATCTATCTCCGGATAATATTTTGGGTAGCAACAATTGGCGCTAGAGGAAGGGGATCTAACCCTCAAATTTTTATTCCTACCATCCCAAAGAACACTCACTGTTCTCGGGGCATATACTTGAAGTGACACTCACTGCGCTTCAAAGAAAACCTTCAGAATCATGACATCCGCCGGTACATCTAAGAAAGCCACTCTCCGAACCGCCGGACACCATATCCCGGCTCAGTCCAAACCCCAGCCGACGGCAGGGGGAAGCCGCAGCAACGCGAGACTCTCGATCCCGCACCCGAGAAATGGCCCCAACCTCTCACTCGATCAGTTCCAAACCGAGGAACAGATTGAGGAGGCTATGGCCATCCTAGAGGAGCGACGGAGAGCATGCGCGTCGCCTGCAATAACTCCCTCGATCGCCCGCCGCATGGGAAAACGGAAATTTAACGGGCTACTGAGCGAGCGATCGTCAGAAAGCCCCAATTCACGAGAAAGGGCTCTCGCACGACCGGACGGATCCATATTCAATCGCTTGGGGCGCGACCCATCCTGGCGACCGGGGCATTCAGTTTCCAACCACGAGAAGACGGAATCCGAATCCGTCACCAGGAGTTCGGCTTACCCACCTCACAGCCAAACGCAGTCGCCATTCGACTCCGTCCCCGATCGCTGGGATCGACTCAATCGCCTCGGCACCCGCTCCGAGCGCCGAGCCGCGAGCAGCCAGGCCATGGCGATGGCCGCTATACAACGCCAGCTCGACGAGATGAAAGCAGTCTTGGACACTGGGGCAAGCGCCAGCAAAAAGATCATCGGGCCGACCGAGCCACTCGCGGTCCACATCGAGCTTGCCCCCATACAACCAACGATCGCCCCTCCCAAAACACCTCTGTATGAGGGGAGATCGGACCCCGAAACCCACCTGAGTAAATTCCGAATCTACATGACTGGGTGTGGGGCATCTGATGCAACCAAGTGCCGGATCTTCCCGTTAACATTGGGCGAGCTGGCCCATAGGTGGTACGCCTCACTACCACCACGATCGATCACCTCCTTTAAGAAACTGGCGAATGACTTCACGTCATACTTCGCCAACAAGGTCGTCAGACCAGAAGGCCCCCACCGCGTGATGAAAATCAGGCAGGAGAAAGATAAAACCGACGCAGATTACATCGACCGAGTAGACGAAATCATCCTCACCGGCGAACCCGTCAGTGACGAGCTCGCTCTCTATTCGGTCATGGGGGGATTCTATGGTCATTCACTCATGTTTAGACATCTCACCAAGGATATTCCCCCAACCTACGCGATCTTCCGCGCTAAGGCTGCCAACTTTCTGGCCAGGCAAAGGCTACTCACCCTCCACCTAGGTGAGGAAACGCCACCTCCTGTCCAGAAGATAGCGATCGCCAAAGTAAAGAAGGCGATCGCCAAGCCACCCGGAGATCTCAAGGCCTTTGAGGACATGGAAGTCCATCTCCTCCATACGTTCAACTGAACTTCGGCACATATTTTTTATGCCATCAAGGGGCACGAAAAGCTCAAAAAGCCAAAGGCGATAAGGGACCACGGTCACCTGGACAACAATCAATATTGTGCCTACCATAAGAGTCTCGGCCACAGCACCAACCAATGCCGCGACCTCCTCAAACAGCTCTGGAGATTGTTCGAGGAGGGCAAGTTGGACAGCTTCTTGGCTTAGCTGAAGCCCCTACCAATCTCTATACACGATCGTCCGAGTCGAACACAAAACAGGCTGGAAAGCTCATACGAGCCGACCCCTGGACCAATCTCGGCGACCGTCTCTACATGCTTTAATCAAGAGAAGGGACCCCGGAAGTCTCCCCGATCTCCATTCTTATTTAGGAAACTGGAGGACTCGATCGCCATCTACGGTTCACCATCTAACATGATAGACTAAGGCACGAGATCGCCTCCCCCGCACAACATACACCGTTGAAGGTCGGCATTTACATGACGATCCAAGGTGGAAGAGTGCAGCCATGGTCCTGGTGGTCGATGGAACCGACTGCTTGGGCCATGCAAGGTCCCTTTGGGCCAAGATCGCCCGCCCTTCGTTTAAATACTAGGCCGGCGTAGTCTAAGGGCCTTCCAAAATTAATCAGTGGACACGATCGCTCGCCCTCAACGGTTCATCATTTAACATGGTGAACCCGGACAATGCGATGTGCCATAACCCCCGTCTCAACGTACACCGTCGAGGTTCGCCATCTTCATGGTGGGCCGAGGTGGAAGCAGAGCTAAGCAAGCCGCGGGCGTGGAGTTGAATCATCCGACGCTTCCCCGCGTAAGGACTCCTCTAGACCGAGACCGCACGCCCTTCGTTTAAATATGAGGCGAGGCGCAGCCTAACAGAGAACCCTCATAATAAAGTGAGTCACGAGACACTCAATGTCTTCGCGCATCAATACATGATCAGGGAGTCGGTCCATCGAACTCCGCGATCGTGCACGGTTCCTCAATACGGACGATCGTCCTCGAGGATTCGACAAAGTTAAAGACCGCTCACTCAGCGAATTATTTTCATCCCCTTACTTCCACTAAGCGAATAAAAACAAGGGGGAAGAGTGCGGACTACCTATAGGACGATCGTCCCTATTCAACCACATACGGAGGTCGTCAATTTTCAGATGTTGTGCAGTGATCGAATTTGTTGTAAAAGTTATCTTTACGAGTTTATCAATTCATTTGAAACTACCCTCGCAACGATCTCTCCTCACACATTTGTACAAAGTCAAACAAAGACTCAAAAATAACAATCATTCAAGTGATAAGTCAGAAATTCAAACGTTCATTTCATTACTTGAAAAGATCAGAGTACATGGTCGCCCGAAGGACAAAATACTACCAAAGAAAGCTGCAAATTACAAGGAAATAAGCTAAAATATCAAAATTGAAGTGCCTCAGGCCCCTGCCTGGCCTTCGCCATCAGCATCCGGTGCGGTCCCCTCATCTTCCGGAGCGTCGGGATGAGCAAGATTGGCCGGAGTCGGATACCAGCTCAAATCCACGCCGATGTCCGCAAGATCCAAGATCGGCAAGGAGAAAGCTGGATGGAGAGGATGCTCCAATGCATACGCCTTGAAGTTCTCAGCAAGAGGCCCGACCTCCAAACCTCCCTTCTTAGCCGCTCGGATCGAGTCGGCGAACGCCAAATAATAGGCTAACTCGCTGACAAACTCCAAGTATTGAAAGGGATCAGCCTTGGTAGCCTCTACCTCTCCTTTCAGCTCCGCCATCGCCTGTTGCGACCCCTGGAGCTCGGCCTCCCTCGCAGCAACCTTCTCCTTCGACTCCGCCAGCTCGCTAGTCAACCGAGCGATCGTCACCTTCTGGCGATCGGCCTCCTCCTCAGCAACCTTCTGCGCCCGGACGGCATTCAGCATCTGGTCCCGAAATCGGTCAACCGCCAGACGAGACAACTCGGTTTCCTTCTTCGCCAGCTCAAGTTCGTGGCTCGCCCGCTTGGCTGCCTCCAAAGAGTCCTTCTCCATCGCCACGATCTTATCGGCAAACTCGGCGTTCTCTTTCCGAGCCGCCTCGAGATCCGCCTGCAGGCGAATAGTGGAAGGTCGCCCCTCAAACTCTGGCGGCACAGGATACCATGGTCGCCGTCTGGAGAGAAAGGGCGCGAGAACAGCCTGCATCGTACTCCCCGATTGCTGACGAGCGATCGCATCCAGATCGGTCGTCCAGGCCTTCGACAAAGCAGCAGCGGCCTTGCTGACGTATTGAGGGATGTCACAAGACTGGCGAGGAGATCGGCTGGCTAAGAAATCCAGCACCATCGGCGGGCAGGATGGATCTGTGCGACGGATCCTACATCAAAACAACAAAGTTAGCACAACTCCCACGCAATTGCAAGTTTGAGCTCAAAACTGCAATCTACCTCTCAGCCCTCTCGGGGTCGCGACCGAAATACGATTTCCCTCGAGGAGTCTCAGCGTCAGCAATCGCCATCTCCCGCAGGAAAGCTGCAGAGGGCGGCTCATTCTCCGGGGGAATAACGGTGATCGGAGGCGCGACGATCGTCACCTCATTGGCGGGAGCAGGAACCGGGTTTCTTCCGGCCTCGGCCTCTTGCGATTCATCCGAAGCCCCTCCTCACGGACTTCCTCCTCAGCCACGATCGGCTCCACATGAGGTTCCACCCCCGGAACAATTGGCAACGCAACAGGTGGGGCCCGAGACGACTTCTTGTGGCGGAGACGGCCTAGAATTCCAGGATTCGACATGGCGATCTCCGGCGGGGGCTCCAAAAAGAGAGGAAAGCGAACCTCTACAGTTAAGACGATCGATCCAGTTAGATACTTTCCTCAAGTAAGGCGATCGCCTGGAAAGTGAAGGTCGCAGAAACTCATACCTGGTACCGAGAGATATCTCGGGAAACAGAACAGCCAAGCCGACAACCAACGACTCTCCTTATTGATCCGATTAGCGTCAAGGTCGTCGTCCGACAAGCTCCGTATCCGCTCCCAGACGACCAGGAAGTCAAAAGGCAGCTCCTCGACTGCCGGAATGTGAAAACCTGCAAAACCGAAATCAAATTAGATCAATCCAAATCGCATCCGAACGAAGGGAGAGTCTAAACCCTTACTGGGATTCCTCTCCCGAAACTCAGTAGGGATCTCCAGCTCGCCCGAAGGATTGTCGCTCGCGGAAGCCCTCCACTTACCGGCGACCTAGAACCACTTCATCGGATCGCCCCGCGCCTTATTTGGGACTCCATGGATCACCCGAACATTTCGGCCCTGAATATGGTAATGGCCGACCGACCCTTTATGAGCCGTCAGCTTGAACAAATGGTTCATCTCCAACGGCGATGGGAGGCGGTACAGGTGATGACCGCCGAAAAGAGTGAGAGTGCAGATGATTTGGAGCCAGGCGTTCGGCGTCAGCTGAAGTGGCGCCACGTTCCAAGCGGCCAGCAGGTGGGAGACAGCAAAAGATAGGGGGAAGCGCAGCCCGGCCTCCATAATCGCCTCATTCACGGCGACCATACCGATAGGAGGCTGATCGGCTCGCTCATTCTCCGCCGGCGCGAACATGTCCACATCTGAAGGAACATGGAACCTCGTCCTCCAGACAGCCAGATCTTTCCTGGTCGTCGAACTCCGGATTTGGCCAAGCGACCACCCAGATCGCTGCGCATCCCGGTACAGTGACCGTTTGGGAAGCTGATAAGGGTAGGAGACCGAGTATTCCCGGAAATCGAATCTCGGAGTCGGACCGGCCAACTTCTCCATAATCTCAGCGAAGGCCTTATAGGCCCGGCCAAAAGCGCTATGCTGCTCCCAGTAGGCCCTAATCGCCAGATCTCTCTCTATCTGCGATCGTCTATCTTCAGCAGCCGCCTCCTTAGTGACGTCGACTTCATTAAATAAAGCCTCGATTTCAGCAGGGTCGATTCCGGCCCGAATAGCCTCAGCGGCTGATCGCTAGAAATTCGCGTAGTATGGTTTTCAAATCCGATCAATTTTAAAATTTGTAAAACCTCGAAGTATTTCCAAGGTGTCGAACCCAAGGGAATTGATATGTCGAAAATAAAGGAAGTAACTCTACTCAAAATTTGACTGCTATTTAGGAATCCGAAAATTTGGTTTGTTTCTAATAATCTAACTTTAAAAATCGAAAAATAAAAATTAAATAAAAGATGAATTATCTAAATCAAGCAAATAAAGCAAATTAGCAAGATAAAATCGCAAGTTGAAGCCTAATTGATCCTAGGGTAGTATCATCTAATTGAGTTCACACAATCCATTCACTTGATTCCTTTTCCCCAAATTTTAATTCAATCCTAGAAATAATCACTCAGCCGATCTAGAATTCCGATCAAGGCAACCTAGAAAGATAGTTAATTTAAACCCTTTTCCCGCCGGGCTCAAAGAATTTAAATCACTTAAAAAGCGTCAACTTATTTATCTATGATTTATCTTACTCCACTTAGGTCTTAAGAACAAATCATATTGTGCATCAAGTATTTCCACTAATTAATTAATCCTTCCGGGCAAAATTAATTAGCTAACATGCATCGATTAAGGGCCCTTTAATCTCGCATGAGATTTAACACATCTTGAACACAAGCCTAGGATGAAAGGTAAAAAGGTAATCAAAGGGACATCATGTGAACATCAATTAAAATTACTAACCCTAGAATCAATCAATGGATTTAGCCAGACATAATTGAAATTAAACAAGAAATAGATGGAGAATGCATATTATTAATATGAAAAGAGAGATTACAACCCTTCCGGATGAACTCTGAGTCTTCAATCTCCGAAAAAGTAGAAAAACAATAATAATTGCTGCCTTCCCAAAAAGTTCTCGTCTCCAAGGAATAAATCTTGCCAAAAAAATGTAAAAGTGTGCTAAAAATGATAAAGGATGATAAAAGATGATAAAAAAGTCATAAAGATGATAAAGATCATCAAACTAGGTCTAGAAGGAGGTCTATATATCCTATGGGAGTTAAATTCCCGATTGGAACTAATCTAGGAAACAAAATCTATCCAAAAGAGTCACAATCCGTCAAACTTCGAGAACTCAGCGAGACCTATCGGACGCACCTATCGGCCGATAAATTTGGCCGATAGTTGGTTCGTCGGTCGACTTCACTCGATAGGGCTTGGACACCTGTCGGATGCACCTATCGGCCGATAGGCTGGCCCGATAGGTGGTCTGACTTTTGCAAAAATCCGTTTCTTCCGTCCGTTTGACTTGACTCTCGGTCCTTTGTCTCGTTTTGGGTCCTTTTGGCTCTAAAAACCTGCAAACACACTAAAACCAACCCAAACGCGTAATACGGCTCGACTAATCATAAATAAGCCAAATACGAGCACATTAATCACGAAACGAGATAAAAACCTAGTATAAAATCCTAGAAAAATGTGGTAAAATTACCATTTATCAAACCCCCCCAAACATGAGCATTGTTCGTCCCGAACAACAAAAAGAAAAGAAAAAGAATGTCGTGAATCATCGTGCAACTCATAGTGTTCAACCTAATCAATACTATCCTGTAATTCTCTCTAAATAATCCGAGTGTCGTAAAAGCGAGCTGCACTCAGAATAATGATTCCGCAGAGTAGTCAAGTTCAGTCCTAATCATTCGTTCATGAAGAAAATCCAGCTCAAAGATTAACAAAACGTGAGTCAAATCGACCGTCAATATGAAAGGCTAAAATAAACAAGCTAGTTTGTCCCGTTACACAGTCTAGTGGCACAATTTTCACGAGTTTCATAACAAATAAACCTCGGACAGTATTCTCTTATATATATGTTCAAGAATTTGATTCGAGTTGACCACTAGGTTAGGATCTCGGGATGTTTCATCGGGGTAATCCTAGGGTGGAACTTCCATTCTCATGTATTAGGAAACTGTTTGACGTAAAAGGCACTCATGGGGCACAAGGATGCTTCTAGTTACTAAGTTCCCGTCTACAGCGGAGAAATAACTCGAATATATAATTTCCGCATGTCCGAATCAAGGTCGCCGTTTTGCGCGAGAGTAAACAACGGGTCACGCGAATACCCCCGGTTACTAGGCTCCCTATCATTGGCACATGTGAAATGTCTAAATCACTAGTCTAATCAGGGTCGTCGTTTTACGCGAGGGTAAACAACGGGTCACGCGAATGCCCCCGGTTACTAGACTTCCCTTCATAGAAAAACATTATCTCGACTTTTGGGAAAAACAGACCGACTCTAAACTCAATCTAAGTGCCAACACGACTAAAGAAACAGTACGACTCACTATCCGGAAGATGTAACCAAACGTATTGATGGTGATTTTAAAACAAATATGTATCGTCTCTTATCTGCCAAGACCTCTACAATCACGAAAAATTTTGGACCTAAATGAATACTATGCCAAACAGAAATAACTGACTACAACTCGACTAAAACTCGACCGTTTCTTCAGAGAGAAAAACAGTGTCGTAACATCGGTATCACACAAATAGAAGCACGAAAAATTCACGAATAAAGAAAAACTAAGACAAGCAAGGCTATCTAAAAAAAAAAATTTACGCAAAGTAGACCAAAATCTAAAAAAAAAAACTATTAACCCAAGCAAGGCATCAAAGCAAACAACGAAAAGCAAATAAAAGCAAACACGAAAGCAAAAAACTACTACGACCTAAAAAAAATAGAAACTAGCAAACACACCAAACGAAAATGAACATCAAAATCTAAAAACTAAGCAACAAAAGCCAAAACCACGCAACACCAATATGAGAAGCACAAATAAAAACAACGGGCACCAACACAAGCAAATAGTGATACAAGGCATACAAGGTACTCACACGTGCCGAAATTAACAAAGCCGCACTTCTCACCCCCCCAAACTTATTTCGCATCCCAAAGGAGGAATAAGTTTGAAAAGAGAAAGGAGTGGCTTTGTTAGCTGAGTACTGATCACTGCGGCGGAAAATGGCGGGTTTGTCGGCCGAGAGCGCCCTATCCTTCTCTGGGGTTGCCTTAGACTTTCCGGCCTTATACGGCTTCGACTTCTTGCTTTGATTGCCAGCCATGGCAAAGTTCCTACAAAACAACCATCCAATCAATATCGATAAGCAACTCATAATGCAAACATTCAACGAGTGTCGACATAATCCAATAATCCCACAATATCAACTAAGAGCCCTATAATGTCCAATAAACATCAAAATCATAGACCCGATGACTATATACTACGATCAACAAATCACACAACCTCCCCAAACTTCGACTCCCCATTTCATATTCAAAGGATTAAAATCACAACCCACAATAACAAAACTACACACTACGATCATATTAGGACAAATTCTCTCCAATCAAATCTAATTCATTCAAAATTCGAATCATCATCAACAATTCAACTCATATCAATCCCAATTAACAATTCAATTCAACAAATTTACCCAATTTCAACAAATTCGAAATTAGGGTTCTTCCAATTTGGGGGTTTTTTTCAAAATTCGTTCAATTTCATCAATTAATCCCCCAATTCGAAGTACCCATGAACAATCAAGCATAGATAACATGTTTCCATCAAGATTCTATCAATAATCGGGCATAAAATTCACAGAACATCAAAGTCTAACAAAAGCCCCCAAAAAGTGGATTCCCAATTCGAAATTCAACAAAACTCCAAAAAGAATCCGTCAAAGTGCTTCAAAACATGTATAGCATTGAAAAACAAGAGGATTAAGTGTCGAAACTAAGTACCTTGATCGAATTTGTAAGGAAGAACAAATGCGAAAATCGCCCCTTATGTTCTATTCGCCCGATATGTGTGTGTGTGTGAGAAAAACGGGTGGTTAAGGTGTTTAAAAGGGGTTATTACTCAACCGGGTCGGAGCGGATACTGGACCGGGTATGTCCTATCGGGCTGGCCTATCGGCCGATAGGCACTCCAGAAACTTACGTACCTGATTATCGGGCAGGACCTATCGGTCGATAGGGTCTGCCTATCGATCACTGCTTGTAACATTTACTTTTTTCAATTTTCCTCAGCCTATCGGCCGGGCCTATCGGCCGATAGGCACGCCCGATAGGCTCGCCTGTCTCAAAAAATTTTTTCAACTTTTTTTATTTCGCAAACTTGGTCCCGTTTTCGCTTGGATATGGCGATTAAAGACCTGCAAGTATCCAAAACTCGGCGTGCATGGATTAGAACTAAACAAAACTAACAAAGCTACTACGAAACTAGAAACTACAAAAATCACGCAAACAAACAATCGAAAACAAACGAATAAAACGAACTAATATACATACGTTGGGTTACCTCCCAACAAGTGCTACGTTTAACGTCTTTAGCTAGACGATACCTCATTCATTCCGGGTCTTCAGCGACAACTCCCCCTTGAACGGGTTTGTTGACATCAAGATAGCATACGTCCCTCTCATTAGATCGAAACTCGTTCGCCTCCAACATTCGAACATACTTTGGCAAATCCTCGTAAATTTCTTCAACATCGGAATGTGAGTAAATGGATTGTGAAATGCAATGCTCCAACAAGTCGGTCGGGGGCGGCATAATAGACTCAATTTCATAACATTCCTCGGGCACATCCTCGGGCTTCTTCATCGCGTCATAGATGGAAATTTTCAGATTTTGATCATTAACCCGGAAGGTAAGATCACCCTCTTGGACGTCGATAAGTGCTCTCCCCGTCGCTAGAAACGGTCTCCCAAAGATCAATGGTTGATTCTCGTCCTCGGGCATATCAAGAACTACGAAATCGGTCGGGAAGACTAAGTGTTGAACTCTAACGAACACATTCTCCACAACTCCCCTCGGATAAGAGATCGATCGGTCCGCCATGAGTAGAGAAATGGTAGTCGGCTTCATCTCCCCAATCTTCAACCTCTTAAAGATGGATAGAGGCATAAGATTGATGCTTGCCCCGAGATCACACAACACATTACGGAACGTTTGGTCTCCAATCATGCATGTCAAAGTAAAACGTCCCGGATCCTTCTGCTTGAGCGGGAGCTTGTTTTGAATGATAGCGCTACACTCCTCTGTCAAATTTATTGTTTCAAACTTCGCCAACTTCCTCTTGCTTGCCACAACGTCTTTCAAGAATTTAACGTACCCCGACATGTCTCTCAAAGCTTCTAGAAGTGGAATGTTGATATTCACCTTTTGAAACATGTCGATAAACCGTTGAAGCTTTTCATCATATCTCGACTTGGCCAATCGCTGTGGAAATGGAGCTTTTACCTCAAAATCCTTCACATTCGAACCTAAAGGAGCCTTTCGACCGATAGGGGGGTCGATAGGCTCAATTTCTGGAATTCTGTTTGGGTATCGGGTGGGCCTATCGGCCGATAGTCTTGGCAGAGAGGCCTGCTGCGTTTCATCTTCCTTCTCATTCTTGGCTCCCGTTTCTAGTACATCCTCGTTTCCAGATTCCTCAACTTCAGCCCCATGATTACTGTACCTTGTCCCACTCCGAAGCTCGATTGCGTTGCATTGTTGCGTCTTCGGGTTGGTCTCGGTACTGCTCGGAAAATGGCCCGGCTTATGAATTCCGGCTTGGGCATTCGCCATTTGACCCATTTGGGTCTCCACCATCGACATCTGCTTTGTCAAGGCTATCACTGAGTTTCCAATCGATGTCACACTATGCTCGAGAGCCCCGAACCTCTTGTCTGCTTTATAAATAAAATCTTTTTGACTTGCCTCTAACCGTTCCAACATCTCTTCCATCGGTGTCTTAGCAATCGGCTCTTGAATAACCCCGTTTTTCACGTTAAATCCCGGTGGTGGCTGAAGAGCATTGTTTGGGTTGACATAGGAGAAATTAGGGTGGTTTCGATTGTTCGGATAATAGTTCCCCCTATTTCCCCCTTGCCAGAAGTTTCCTACTTGCACGTAATTTACATCCTCCTCAATTGCAATAGGCTCGTTTAGCTCTTCAAAAACTGCATTGACTCCCAAAGTCTTCTTTCTTAGCATCTCAAGCTCTTTTTGTTGTCTTTCAAATTTCGCCTTTAAATCACCGTAGGCGTCCTCATCACCGGATGGGACCTTTCTTCTCGTCATCTTCCTATCGGTCACCTCCTCGTAATCATTGTTGACCGCTAGCTCGATGAGATTCTTGGCCTCTTCATAATCGTTAGCAAGAAATCCCCCTTTCGAGGAATAGTCCAACTCTCTTCTAGCCTTCCTCGTCAAACCCCGATAAAACCGAATGTAGATTTCCTCCTTGTCAATTCCATGCTGTGGGCATTTGCGAAGTAGCTTCTTAAATCGGATCCATGCCTCGTATAAGTATTCATCCTCATATTGCTCGAATTGCAAGATATCGTTGATTTGTTTTTGCACCTTCGAGGTAGGATAGAAGCTGCTAAGAACAACCGAGTCATCTCTCTCCAAGTACCAATTTCCTTCCGATCTAGACTCTTGTACCAATCTAGCGCATCGTCTTCTAAGGAGAACCGGGATAGGCGGAGCTTAATGACATCCGGAGGCACTCCGTTTTGCTTGATGGTGGCACATATGTCCAAAAACGACTCAAGATGAGCGTTTGGATCTTCATTAACTCCTCCTCCGTATGTTTGAGACTTCACCGTAGCGATGAGGGACGGCTTAATCTCGAAGTTGTTGGCATCAATCTTCCCCCAACCTCCTTATTGATAATCGTCCAGCTTCGGTCGAAAGCGGGCATTCAAAGGGATCTTCTCGGGACGAGCGAGTTCTCGTGGTGGGTCCACAATGCCGGCCATGGTATCAACGATAGGTATAGAAATAGTCTCGGTTCTCGCTTCTTGCTTCTTCCTCCTCAAAGACTTCTCGATTTCCGGATCCAAAGGAAATAAGTCCTTTCCTTGGGATCTTGTGATCATGCACCGCCTACAAGGAAGAGAAAACAAGATGTGAGGAAACGAGATCGAATATTAATAATAATAGTATGCAACCTAAAGTAACAATCTCTTCTTTTTCGAATTATCCCTTTAAGTTTTCTATCAATTCCCCAGCAACGGCGCCAAAAATTGATCGCTAGCTATTCGCGTAGTATGGTTTTCAAATCTGATCAATTTTAAAATTTGTAAAACCTCGAAGTATTTCCAAGGTGTCGAACCCAAGGGAATTGATATGTCGAAAATAAAGGAAGTAACTCTACTCAAAATTTGACTGCTATTTAGGAATCCGAAAATTTGGTTTGTTTCTAATAATCTAACTTTAAAAATCGAAAAATAAAAATTAAATAAAAGATGAATTATCTAAATCAAGCAAATAAAGCAAATTAGCAAGATAAAATCGCAAGTTGAAGCCTAATTGATCCTAGGGTAGTATCATCTAATTGAGTTCACACAATCCATTCACTTGATTCCTTTTCCCCAAATTTTAATTCAATCCTAGAAATAATCACTCAGCCGATCTAGAATTCCGATCAAGGCAACCTAGAAAGATAGTTAATTTAAACCCTTTTCCAGCCGTGCTCTAAGAATTTAAATCACTTAAAAAGCGTCAACTTATTTATCTATGATTTATCTTACTCCACTTAGGTCTTAAGAACAAATCATATTGTGCATCAAGTATTTCCACTAATTAATTAATCCTTCCGGGCAAAATTAATTAGCTAACATGCATCAATTAAGGGCCCTTTAATCTCGCATGAGATTTAACACATCTTGAACACAAGCCTAGGATGAAGGGTAAAAAGGTAATCAAAGGGACATCATGTGCACATCAATTAAAATTACTAACCCTAGAATCAATCAATGGATTTAGCCAGACATAATTGAAATTAAATAAGAAATAGATGGAGAATGCATATTATTAATATGAAAAGAGAGATTACAACCCTTCCGGATGAACTCTGAGTCTTCAATCTCTGAAAAAGTAGAAAAACAATAATAATTGCTGCCTTCCCAAAAAGTTCTCGTCTCCAAGGAATAAATCTTGCCAAAAAAATGTAAAAGTGTGCTAAAAATGATAAAGGATGATAAAAGATGATAAAAAAAGTCATAAAGATGATAAAAATCATCAAACTAGGTCTAGAAGGAGGTCTATATATCCTATGGGAGTTAAATTCCCGATTGGAACTAATCTAGGAAACAAAATCTATCCAAAAGAGTCACAATCCGTCAAAATTCGAGAACCCGCGGAGCAGCCTATCGGACGCACCTATCGGCCGATAGGCTGGCCCGATAGTTGGTTCGTCGGTCGACTTCACTCGATAGGGCTTGGACACCTGTCGGATGCACCTATCGGCCGATAGGCTGGCCCGATAGGTGGTCTGACTTTTGCAAAAATCCGTTTCTTCCGTCTGTTTGACTCGACTCTCGGTCCTTTGTCTCGTTTTGGGTTCTTTAGGCTCTAAAAACCTGCAAACACACTAAAACCAACCCAAACGCGTAATACGGCTCGACTAATCATAAATAAGCCAAATACGAGCACATTAATCACGAAACGAGATAAAAACCTAGTATAAAATCCTAGAAAAATGTGGTAAAATTACCACTTATCACGGCCGTCTCCAGGTGGATGTCGGAAGAAGGTCCTCCCCGGACAGTCGATGTCCCGGCGGCAGAACTGGTACCCACTCCATGTGATGATGACGTTCCGGCCATTCTCAACGAAAGAAAGGAGAAAAGGATTTTTCTTACCCGAAGGAGAAATCGAACGACGATCGGCACTAAGATCTTCAGAAAAATCTTCAGCAAGTCCTTCTTTCTCCAGTTAGTGCGCGTGAGGACGAAGACTGCAACATTGCGCCCTTTTATAGGAGTTGGCAGGGACTCATTTGCAAAAAGGGAAAATCTCAGGGGTCGGACCCCAAACGTCGCGTTAATTGACGCCCTCGAGACCCGCGCACGCGTCTTTTCAAGGACGCGTTAGTTGAGGAGTCATTAATGACCGTTGATATCCTCCAATAGAAGCCCGACACGTGCACGAGGACTTTTCCACGCCCGTTGCTATTTCCCGCGCAGTTTAGCGGGCAATCAGGTCGCCCAAGCTCAGAATCTATCAGATCAAAGACGATCGCCAGTTCAGTTATACACATAAGTCGCTCGTCAAAAGTTCAGCAATCGCCAAGAGAACCACCTCACCCCACGTTTCCAACATAGGAGCGAGCTGGGGGGCAATTGTTGTGTCAAGATTTATTCGTCACGACAGGCGATCGACTATAGAGCCGAGCGACCAAGTCAAACACCAGTCAAACTATGGCTAGCTCGCCTAATCGAAGATATCAGACCACCATCAGATACCTAGCGATCGACTCCTACGGCGATCGCCCATTAGCATCTGGCGATCGACTCTAATGTCCGGCTAATGACAGTCGGCCTACACCCCGAACAGAGATGATCGCCCGTCAAAGTCATCAAAGACTGGATCTCAGAACAGCACCCACGTGCAGATCCAGATAAGGCACCGCAGCATATGGGCCGTTGACCACAGCCTGTCAGCATCTTTACACCAACCGACAGGCGCGCCGAAAGTTGTCAGTGGGAATGCCCGCGACAGCGACTCAGACGCGTGCAGGCTTCTCATTGGACCGCGCGGTTGACTGCCAGCAACTCCTGCGTACTTTAAGGAGACAAGCCCATGTGACATAAAGAGGATCGCCCGATTATTATAATACGGCAAAGGCGATCGCCCAGGATACCCAAGTCCTATAAATAGAGAACCTCCTCCTACGGGAAAAAGGTTCCAAAAATTGGTTGAGAACTGATTTATCCAGGTTCCGAATTGTTCCCAATTCATTCACCTACATTCCGAATTCATTCACGGAAATACAGTAGAACATACATACCATCAAGCTCCCTGGTGTCTCGCCGGAATCCATCTCAGGACTTCTCTCTCCGAATCCCTCATCCAGAAGACGATTGGCAGAGGCCGGAAGTATCCACAAGATAGGTTCCAAGAGATTCATAAGCCCAGGAGCTCAAGCATCCAGCTAATACTCGCCGTGAGAGACTGTCGATCTCTCACCGCCGCGACTGTTCATCTCCTTTGTTACAAGAACTCACAGAGCATCACATCTGGTTCTTCCGGCAATCTACACGCTCACTAGCTAAGATAACAAGAATCTTTACACTCATTGTAATTGTATTCTTACATTAGTACTTGTATCCCCGAATATTAGTATTAATCATATCTCGCGAGAGCATTCAAGCCCGGGACTAACAACCCCGGCAAATCTTGTGTTATTTATCTTTCTCACGGAAGTGCTCTTGCATTTGTTTGCTATCCATCCATTCCAGCAATATCTATCTCCGGATAATATTTTGGGTAGCAACAGAGTGCTTTTACTATTTTTAAAGCACACAATTTGATTTTTATACCTATTTGATTTATAGAGGCAATTTATTTCAATAGTGGAATTCATTGATTATTTCAGGTACTCAGAGTATTTTGGAGTTAGAAGAGTAGGAATTACCGTCCCCCCACTCCATCCATTCGGTCCATTCACCAATTTACCAAGTTATTATGGTTGAATGATGAATATATAGTTGATGATATTATGATAAGTTTTACCGATGTTCGTAGATAAAATAATCATTTCAAGCTTAAACTTACAAAAATATTTCAAATTGATTTTGACAAATATAATGTATGCTATCGTATATATGTAACATACATAATACTCACTCAATTGAATCAGCCAAGATTACAGTATTAACATACGCTACACCCTTATCTTAACGTACATAAATTTCGCCTAGTTGATTTCTTGTAAAGTTTTAAAATGCACAGGGTTACGTAGCTAGAGAAGCTATGTTATCAAACGAACATAACGTACGCTATATTGTTCATGGAACGTACGTAAAGTTCAAATTTCAACTGTTGTGCTGCTTCCATAAGGTCAACACATCGAACGATCACTTACAGGTTAATATACGCTACATGTAGATGATAAGGACCGTTAAGCTTTTGTTTGAATTCAAAATTACCGTTTATAGCATCTAGAAGGTCAACCGTCTAGCGGCTAATTGATGACATAGCTAACGTACGCCACGTATAAAATATAACGTACGCAGCATATCAAGCATAACTATTGGATGTCAATGGACTCATCTTACGGCCAGTACTATGAAAGGATTACGGCCGCTAAGCCAATAACATTCGCAACTGGCACTGTATAACGTACGTTAATGAGGAGAATTTTTCTTACGATCACTTGGCTCCTAAAGGCTATAAATAGATATTCTTGGTAGAGTTGAGATACTACAATTTATTGCAAATACAAGTCTATCATCTGATTATTCCGAGCTTACTTCATCTACACTCTGATCGACAAAATTACGTATTGTAACTGATACAAGAAGGATTGTTCAAATAATCTTATATATATATATATATATATATATATATATATATATGTGTGTGTGTGTGTGTGTGTAATATCTACTCTTTTTATATGCATTTATTTGATTAATATTATTATAATATTAGTTCATGTATTTTTCAGTCATGTTCATAACATTCATTTATACACCTGATCAGTTACATTTCATTAATTCATGTGATTAGTCGAGCCTAACCTATTCACGTTTATTTCATATTAATTTCATGTCATGGGAGTCCGTTCATTTAGTCTCATTAAAGGCATGGTCGATTTATTTCGACGTATCACAAATTCTAGCCCGAGTCATTTTTGTCAGTTATTTTCAAGTAGTCATTTGTTATTAATACTATTGAATAATAATAATGTTATGAAAATATTTACATTATTATGATCGTTGTTTCTGTTTGAGCATTTCTAATACCATTATTAATATTATTCTCGACATTATTACTATTACGAATTTTAATAATAGTATAAATCATTAGTGCTAATATTATTATTACTACTTTTATTATTACTATTATTATTATTATTATCATTCTTATTTTTCGGTATTATTATTATTATTACCAGATTATTATTTTTATACTTATTATTATTACTATTACAATTATGAGATCAATTAATTTAACCTTATGCTTTAAGTTAATTAATTATGATTAAACTTAATTAACCATAATTAAGAATTCTCATTCTAGTCGTTCTTCTTCCCCCATAGTTGTTCACTTCATCAAAACCTTCTTGTTATTTATCCTAACAATCCTACTTCAACCAAAACACTTAAAAACCATATTTATAAATACAAATTTCCATCCAACAACAATTCACACAATATTACATCAGGACAGAATTCATAACACAGAGAATATTGCCCATAACCTTTCATTATGGTACAAAAGAAAATTTAAAAAGCAAGAAGTCTGCTCTACAATGCAAAAAAAGAAAAAAAAAAAGATTCTTCACGAGAGAGAGGAATTTACAACAAGAAGTTGATACAGCGTCCAGCCCCGAACCAAATTTCCCGCCTGGTGTGTATCCGACACCTCAACTTTTCTTCGGCGAGGTAAAACTTAATACTCAACTTCGAATATTTTCTTCGAGTATTCGAATCAAAGTCTGAAATTTCAAATAAAATCTAATTCCCTTATCAGCCCGAAAACACTCTTCAGACCAGATTGAATCAACCCTCATCTCACGGTTTGCCCCCAACTCAGACATAAATCGTCTCAACCGCATCTGTAGCACCCCAGAATACGACCGGGAATGTCACATGCCGTAGACCCTTCTCACAAGGATCTACCAGACTAAACTCCAAAAGTCTACTCAATGATTGACCGACCGGGGTCAATCTAATTACAAAACAGACCGACAAGGTCATAAACAATTCAGAAACTAACGAAATTCACATCTCAAAGACAATGATAAACTTTAACACAGAAAGGAATGACAACTCAATTTAATAAATGAAAACTACACCCGTGCAAGGGTGAATACTCAGCCAAATGAGAAAATACCGACCAAGATGAAACAAAAGAAAAAGACTCTGACTCTTGTGTGATTAGAATCGTCGTCTTCCATCTCCTTCCAAATCAATCCCATGACTGCTCCCGAGCTGCCAAAACCTGAGCGCATAACAGGCACACCCCCCCCCCGAAAACTCGGGGGTTAGCAAACTGGAATTTTGCTAGTGCAAGTACATAACATACAAGATATACAAAAAATATCAACACAAAACTCGACAGCCGCGAACCCTTAACAGAAACCACACATTCCCATAGTCAACACAGAATAGCAATCGCATACACAAGGTGAAAGATAATTACAAAGTCATTCTCTTTACGGAACATAACACCAATGAAACTTTAAACGAGCCCAAGGAGTCAAGAGATCTAGTTTGAAAGTCCCCTTTTATAAAAGAAAAAGTATTGTGACAAGATAGTTTGGAAACGTAATTATTGACTCGGGCTGTCTTGGGGTTTTGAAAATCAAATGGGAATAGTTTTGGAAATAACTTCAAAAACTCTCGGGTCCTTGACCCAGCATATGGAAAACAATTTACAAGAAAACCATTTCAACGTTATTCGGGGTCTTCGACCCAATTTATAGAAAATTATCACAAGTGAATCATGACAACATCTCACGGGGTCCTCGACCCAATACACAGAATAACACCACAAGATCAAAGATCTCAACATCTCACGGGGTCCTCAACCTAATACACAGAATAACACCACAAGATCAAAGATACAGCCTCTCATTCGATAATTCGTGCTCAAGACCATTGATTAATTAACCCTCGGAAATCTCATAAAATATTCTTGGTTAATTATGTAACACCCCAATTCACAAATGGGACATTACACGCCGTAGAACCCTCAGGAGGTCTACCAGGCTAACACATGACACACATTACGTACATGAAAATCCCAAAGACACAATCATCAATGTAAAAATGGGGCCGTGGCCTCGGCCAAAATGTTTTAATAGACGTACGTGAAAATATAAGGCAATACCATATCATTGCCCACGCAGGGGACTTTAACTGAATACAATAAAACCAGTCAAATTTCGATACTCAACAGTATAAATGACCGAACATAAATAAAGACTCGAGCCTCATAATCATGCCAATCCATCCTTTGCGTGTATGTCTCGTGCCTGCTCCTCAGCTCTTCCGGTACCTGAAATGCATAAGATGCATTTCCCCCATTTAAGGGGTTAGCATTCGAATACCTAGTGCAAGTACACAATTACATTGCATTATATACATATAAGATTCGACACAAGCAATTCATTTGAGAGATAATATTTGAAACCAATATTCCTGAATATCACATTAACACCAAAAACAGTATATTCTCAAGTTTTCCCACTTCACAACTATCCACGCTTTGTAACCCGTGGTCGTACCCATTAGTATCGACCCCCAGAGGCCCCGTCGGACCGTTTCCAGGTGAGAAACCACTTCCACGGCCGTACCCATAAGTATCGGCCCCCAGAGGTCCCGTCGAACCATCCCCGGGTGGAAGAACATCAACACACGCACCCAAGTCCACTTCCGTGGCCGTACCCATTACTATCGGCTCCCAGAGGCCACACATGCCATCTCCGGGTGGAAGAACGACAATAACATCCATGCAATAACACAATTTACATCATTCGCATCAAAACCGTACACACATAACAGAATGTAATACATGTACTTGCCTTGGTTAACATGACGTGGAGGAAAATGGTGAACAGAAAGGTTTTGGCCCGAATAATCTTCACAAATCCGATCCTAACACAATAATGATATACAACCAAACCCAATACTACGAAAACGTAGGAATACATCCTAGTTCTACCCGCTGGAACAATTCGTCGAACATTACTAGGGTATCGTCGAGTATAAGTGACGAACAATGGAAAAATCGGAGTTTAAATAAACAAATCCTCAAGAACCACGAAGGAATACAAGTATACAATTGAAGTCTAGTAATAACTTATGACGAATCGGATTGAAAAGGTTTAAATCGCAAGAAACCCCCAAAATTCCCCCAAAATCTCAGAACAAGGGTTTTTTGAATTATTACCTTGATTCGGGTGGCGGGAGATGTTAAGAACTTGATGAATTCGCTCAAGGAATGCAGGGATGTTAGAAGATGATAATATTGGTCGAAATCGATTCAATATATCGTCTTGAATCACCCAAAGCCAAAGAGAAGGTGTGAGGATGGAAAAAAAATGACGACGTTGACTGTTGCTGTCCTATATAAATAATACAATGTTAGCGCACGCTAACCATCAAAGCATAGTGCGCGCTAACGGGGATCACAACCAGTCCAGAAGCAGCCCGGCGTCGCTAGCGTGCGCTAGGCATGTTTTAGCGCGCGCTAAATACTACCCGATAGCGTACGCTACTTAAGCCTTAGCGCACGCTACCTGATGATCAGTGTACATGATATGAATTCAGAACCCCCACTGCCCAGTACGCTGAACTCGTTAGCGCACGCTACAAACTCCAAGTTAGCGTACGCTAACCACACAATGATAGCGCACGCAAGGAATCAAGGAGTAGCGTGCGCTACTCATGCAACAGTTCAGTACTGCTCAGATCAGTACACTGCTGCAGCAGTACGAAAATCGAAATGCAAGGCAAGACCAGAATCCAGAAGCACAAACACGGAATATTCAAGACGACTGAGCTGAGCGTTGAAAGAAAATACAATTCTGACGACCGGAGAGTCCGTAATGCAACAAAGAAAGTGAAATTCCCTAAACTTGTAGGAAATTACAAAAATGGCCCAAGTGCCCGAAAATCACGATACGACGTCGGATCAACAAACCGAAAGTCTCAACACGACTAACTCAACCATATGAACTTATGCAAACCAATAAACAACGAAAACGAACGAGTTTTACGAGAATCAAACGTACGTACGGCAAAACATGTCATAAAGTAAAATCACGTGAAAACATCACCAAAACTCGTCCAAATGGAAAAACTCCAAGAATACAGTAGATTCAGAATTTCAAAACAGTAACAAGTGAGTCGTCCGAAACGAACATACATCAAAAATAGAAATTGCCAAAAATAGAAAGTACGGATATTACATTCTCTCCCCCTAAAAATAAGTTTCGTCCCGAAACTTACAACGCGAATAACTCGGGGTATCTCGACTTCATACTCTCTTCCGTCTCCCACGTGGCTTCCTCGGATCCATGCCTCGACCATTGAACTTTAACCAAGGGAATGGTTTTGTGCCGAAGTTGCTTCACCCGATGCTCTAAAATCTGAATCGGCCTCTCCTCGATGGTAATGTCGGGTCCCAACTCAATCTCTCCAAAATCAATAATATGGCTAGGGTCCGGTACGTATTTCCTAAGCTGGGAAAAATGAAATACGTTATGTACGTGACTCAGGGACGGCGGAAAGCCTAACCGATATGCAAGTTCTCCAACTTTCTCTAAAATATCGAATGGTCCAATATATCTCGGACTAAGTTTACCCTTCCGACCGAAGCGGTAAACTCCTCGTGTCGGCGACACCTTAAGCAAGACATGATCTCCCACCTCAAACTCCAACGGCCGGCGACGCGTATCGACATAAGACTTCTGCCGACTCTGGGCCGTCAACAACCTATCGCGAATCAGAGCAATCTTCTCCCTCGTCTCAACTACCATATCGGGCGTGGTACCAATCATCTCGGACGCATCATCCCAACACAATGGCGATCTGCACCTCCTCCCATACAATGCCTCAAATGGTGCTATTTTGATCGAGGCGTGCCAACTATTGTTGTACGTGAACTCAATCAATGGCAAGTGAGACTCCCAATCATCCTTCCAATCTAAGGCACAGGCTCTCAACATATCCTCCAACGTCTGGATCGTCCACTCTGACTGCCCGTCAGTCTGAGGGTGGTAAGATATACTGAGTCTCAACTCCGTCCCCAAAGCTCGATGAACAGCCTGCCAAAAGTGTGATACAAACCGGCCATCTCGATCCAAAACAATACTCTTAGGAGTCCCATGCAATCTCACGATCTCTGCAATAAACACTCGTGCCAGCCTCTCCGGCCCCCAAGTGTCCTTAATACCCAAGAAATGAGCTGATTTGGTTAGTCGATCGACAATAACCCAAATCATGTTCATTCCAGTCCGAGTCCTAGGCATCCCGGTAATGAAATCCATAGAGATGTCTTCCCACTTCCATTCCGGAATGGGTAGTGGTCGTAGCAACCCCGCGGGCCACTGATGCTCAATCTTAACCTGTTGACAGGTCAAACACTTCTCCACAAACTCGCTAACGTCCGTCTTCAAATTACTCCACCAGTAGTTACTCCTCACATCCTTGTACATTTTGCTCGTACCAGGATGTATGGAGTAAGGCGTAGTATGAGCCTCACTCAAAATCTTCTGCCTCAACTCAATGTCATTCGGTACACATGATCTGCCGCGAAATCTCAAAACTCCATCATCCTGAATCACAAACCCGGGGGCTTTCCCCTTCCTCACATTCTCCCTTAACTGGACCAAAAACGGATCATCATACTGTTTCGCCTTGATCTCATCAGTCAAGGACGAAGTGATCTCCAACGCACATAACTGACCCTGAACTCTCTGAACCCAAACCTCGATATTCTGACAAATCAAATCCCGCTGGATACTGCTCCGTGGTGTAAGTACCTCTAACATCTGTAACGCCATCGGTTTCCGGCTCAACGCATCAACCACTACGTTAGCCTTACCCGGATGATAAAGTATCTCGAGGTCGTAATCTTGAATTAGCTCCAACCACCTACGCTGCCTCATATTCAACTCTTTCTGACTGAAGATATACTTCAAACTCTTGTGATCCGTAAAAATCTTACACGACGACCCATAGAGATAATGCCTCCAGATCTTTAAGGCGAAAGCGACCGCAGCTAACTCCAAATCGTGCGTGGGATAATTTACCTCATAAGGTTTCAACTGGCGGGACGCATAAGCAATAACCCTATCTCTCTGCATCAAAACACATCCGAGCCCGAGGCCCGAGGCATCACTATACACCACGAAATCCTCGTTCCCCTGAGGTAATGCTAAAATGGGTGCGGTAGTTAATCGTCTCATTAGCTCGTCAAAACTATCATGTTTGTCTGCGGTCCACTCGAACTTCTGAGTTTTCTGGAGTAACTGAGTGAGCGGTCTAGCGATCTTAGAAAATCCCTCAACGAATCTACGATAATAGCCTGCAAGTCCCAGAAAACTTCTCACTTCCTTCACATTCTTGGGCGGTTCCCATGCCATCACCGCCTCTATCTTCTGTGGATCTACCCGAACTCCCTCTGCTGAAATCACATGCCCGAGAAACATCACTTCCTTGAGCCAAAACTCACACTTAGAGAACTTCGCATACAACTGCTCAGTTCTCAAAGTGTCCAACACAATCAGAAGATGTAAAGCATACTCCTCTCGACGTTTTGTGTTAGTTTAACCGTGTTTGATTCGTATGTTGATCGGATTGTTGGTAATTGTGTTATTCAAGGTTGTTCGAGCGACCGACATCTCATTTAGGACGTTTGTTCATGGAATGACATTTTTCACCGGTGTTGAGTAAGTTAATTCTTACTCGGTTAAAAGGATGTTCATTCCTTTTGTTGTTGTTCATTCATAATCATAACTCATTCATAATGTATTAACCGTATTGAGATGTAATTTTCGAATAATCACTTCATTCACGAGGAACGACGGTTCCAATCATTCCATTGAGCTATCATTCACTTCACCATTATTTTCATCTCGGTGAGTCATACTTGACTTTGACGGATTATTATTCATTGATATTCATTATGGTCACTTTCGATAGTGTGACCTTCTGGGTTCATATTGTGTGGCCGGGTGCGGATGTGTGGAATTTTTAGTCAGGCACACGATAGTTATGTGTTGGGTTCACCGATACATTGGACTGTGCACACGGTAACGCTTACCTCCGTGAGACTAATTAGGTACAAGGACGGGTGTGTCCGGGCACTCGTCTTGTACACTTGCACAGAACATTACAGGCGTACTATGATGCTCCTCTTCAGCTTAAATTCATAACTAAGGATATTTCATAATTGAGATATATCATGATTGTGTATATTCAACCCTTGAGGATTGTTGTTATGTATAACTGACCCCGTTAGGGGATATTGTTTTCAGGTCATGGCAAGGCAAAAGCACGGGAAGAGCATGTTGACGGCGAGGAGTCCCAGTGATACTAGTAGGGGGCCCCAACCCTTTCAGTCATTCATGTTGTTGTCATTTTATTTTTCTGCTGCAGTTTTCCAATTGGATACTCCGTTTCATTCAGTGTTGTGTATTTTATCTTCATATAAAATATACATGTATTCGGCATTATCTTGGGTGTGTTGTAATGAAACTCCTTATCGTAGTGATGGATGATATAATGTGGTTCGGTACTACAATTATATTATTTAATTCATTAATTTTCATTCGCCTGGTGCGTCCCAGTCGGGGGTCCACGGCACTGTAATATCCGCCTAGTTTGGGGTATTACAAAAACTTGATAAAGCATAAAAGAATATTATTCTACAATATCCCTAGTTCTATTGAAACTAGTATGATGAGTGATAGATGACTATGTTTTACTAGTCATGGATATGGGATATCACATCATATCATAAATACATGTTTGTAACATGATATTGGATATGACCCATCATGAGAATTCTTCATAGATCACGTCATAAGAATTTATCATTATGTTATGTAATATTCAAAGTCCTTTGACCCGAATGCACTACAGTTTCCTACATAACTAGTATCATGTCTTGACACAATGCAAACATCATCTGTAACCGGGTGACTATAAAGTATCTTGTTGGATATAATACGAATTATGCAGAGGGATGGGAGTGACTAGAAGGGACTTGTCCATCTCATAATAGAGAGAGATATACATGGGCCCTTAATATGTTAAATTATGGAAACGCATGGCCATGCTCAGATATTATCAATAAGGAGTTATTAATATATATTTGATTGGACAGTTTAACGAGAAATCAAGAAATATATAATTAAGCTATATAAGGATGACTTGACCATGTCTTCTGCTTAATTGGGATATCACGTGGCAAGAGGATTTTATATTATTCTATAACAAAGGTTTATTCGCACCATCGAACTGATCATTTAAACTGGGTAATCATAACGTCTTACTAGAGGCCGTTTTTGTGAGTTTGATAAAATTATTTTATGCTTACTGACATTTTAAATGAACCTATAGGTCACACACTTAAACGAACTCGACGGGCATTTATCTGTTATTGTCAATTTCGAATATATATATAATTATATATAAGATATATAAATATATATACACACATAATATCAAAAGGAATCAGATTCCTTGATATTGTGTCCCCTCCACCTTTTGACTAGAGGGGCCTTGAGACATGGGAATTGATTCCCCGTGTCTTATCTCCTAATTGACCAAGACTTGTAAAGGAATCAGATTCCTTTACATATTATATAAGAGAGAGGAGTGTAGTGAAAGGGCAAGTGAAATTCTGATTTATTAAGAACACTTGTTTCTCTCACTTTTGGTTTTCAGAAAACCAAAAACGAAATACACATAACAGTTCTAGATTTCAAAAATCAAAAAGAAGATAGAAGCTAGCACGCCGAGCCTGTTCGTATCTTGTTCGTTGTGTGGATACCGATAGAGGTTGTTCGCAATTCACAACATCTTGAGGTGGTCAAACAAATTCCAATTCAATGTAATCATCTCCACCATCGGTCTTTCATAATATACATGGATCCTCAGATGGGTTTTACAAAACAAAGTTATTTCCGCTGCGTATTTATACTCGTAAAAACCCTACAAGTTCTTCTCAAGCTAGTAAAATCAACTCCGTATTTCTCAAAAATTCTTGATTTCATTGACGCACACGACCACCATATCCTTTTTTTTTATGAAAAATGCTTCCTTTCCCTAAAAATCACTTCATCACAAGTCGAGTACAATTAATTTTATCATCATGCATTACATGGTAAAAGATATCTATTTTGATATTTACGAGCTTTTATTGAGCATTTACTTTAGGCATAATGCTTCGAGTAATTGAATCATGCAAAAGCCGAATCTCAGCCGCAAAGTCATTATTTTCAAAATTTTCACTGGTAACTTCAATGGTAGTTTTTGTACCAAAAAAGTCTCTAAATTTTAGTTCATTCAAAACATCATCTTCTTAATTTTCCAGAAAAGTTCCCAAGACAAACCACACCTTTATTGGGTATACCAAACCAATTACTTAATTTTGCGGCATTAAACATCACAACTTTTCGATTTACTTTTGACCGAACATAAACTTCATCAGCATCATTACAAGAAGGTGTAGAATTATCATAAACTCACAAGTCCTTCATAAATCGATAATGATAATACCAAAACTTTAGAACTTATGAGATAATCAAAAAACTCTTCAGTATTGTAACACCCCCAATCCAATCAGGGATATTACACGCCGTAGAACTCTTCCTCAAGGATCTATCAGGCTGGTAACAACATTTAACATCTCAACAATGCCTTTAAGGCTAAAAGGACTCAGTAGACCGATTTGGTCTTTCAATAATTATATACAACTCGAACACAATACATGCCCACGCAGGGGTCGAATACAACACACTCCCGTTCAACGGGGAAAGAATACCGCAGCGGAAATAAAATACAACTAAACCAATACGAAATGTACGGGTCCTCGTGTGATTAGTATCGATCATCTTTCATCACCCTTCATGCCGACCCTGTGTTCTGATCCCCAAAACCTGAATGCAAAAACAGACATCCACCCCACGAATACTCGGGGGTTAGCAAAACTCCACTGTTTTGCTAGTGCAAGTACAAAGTGCAAATACGAGACATACAATTCAAGTTCCAAGAACAATAATAACCAGAAGTCCTCAAAGATTCAAATACAGCGAAACAAATACTTTCCGAGGCAAGAGTTTGGGTAAAACATTCCAAAACCAAAAGATCACAATCCAAGAGAAAATAATTTACAAAATGGTTTAATAAGCCATCGGGAGTTTTAGTAGAAAATAATTTAGGATTATCGAATCCTTCTCTTTCCAAAATCAATAGGGGTCACATCCCAAAGGTTTTGTTTTCACAATTAAAACCAACAACAGTTCACAGGGTTAAAACCCACGCACGTGTCCTCGACGGACATAAAATCAACACAACATAACCACCCAAGACATGCAAATCTTGGTCACACAAATACAACACCAACTCATGAATCCAGAGTGAAGTCATAGATCACATTTCCCTAGGATCGGGACGAAGCCACAAATCCCACTCGAGGCCTCTAAGGACCCTCCCGAGCTGGCCACAATCATAAAACAAATCACGCACAGGCATCGCCTAGGACCGGGACGAAGCCACAAATCCCACTCGAGGCCTCTAAGGACCCTCCCGAGCTGGCTAGCGAAACACATTCACAAATCATAAACACACCAGCGTGAACAGTTGTCACGGCATCTCAAGGTTGGATCAATCACTTGTTGTTTCCTGACCATAGGATCACATGCCATATGTCACCGTAGGTATTCTTGGCGCTCACGGTTGGATCAATCACTTGTTGCATCCTGACCACATGATCACAAGCCATGTGTCACCGTAGTTTTTCTTAGGCTCTCACGGTTGGATCAATCACTTGTTGCATCCTGACCACATGATCGCATGCCATGTGTCACCGTAGGCCCCGCCCACATTCACACATTCACACACATAGCACAATACAACAAAGATATCCAAACAATTCACCCAAAGGCAACAAACACAAAGCACGACACAATTGTCAAATCACAACGCACCGAAATGAGATAATATATGTATATATATTATCAAAGCACAACAAAAACAAGAGTATTCATAGTGTTCACGTAACCATCCACGAAATACAACGTTCACAAAACACACGCGTTTTGAAAGAGAGCCTTTAACAAGGCTAACCGAAACTTTAAAAGTTCAGTTCAAACGACCAAACAACCACATTTAGACGATCACAAATTATCATATCCATAAAAAATTAATTGTATGGACAAGGTACTTGCCTCGAAATCGGCACGCAAGTATTCCGACGAACACGGCTCAACCGGGAATCTTCGAAACGCTCGATGCTATCGAAAAGGAAGACGACGACGAACGGAAGGGTTCAACATGGTTTCTTTGCAATAAAATCGACCCTAACATCATATAATTAATAAATCAACGATCATACGAGGGAAGAATAATCGTAGAACGTCCGAAAACCCCTCTATGACATTCTACCGGACACCTTCAAGGCATCGATTAGAAATTCAACAAAACAACGGATCCTTGGCAATTAAACCATGGAACAACAAGGAAATTGGTATAATAGAACTTAATAATCAATAATCCATCACTAATGTAGGTTAAATCGGATTAAACGGACGAAATCAAACAAAACCCCCAATTTCCCCAAACTAGGATTTCTAGGAAATCTGACCTGATTCGCTCGATCAAAGGATGTTATAGGATGGATAATCGATGATATGAACTCCAAGACTTCATGTATTCATCACCTGACAACATCCCTCCATGACCACCAAGACTCCAGCCACGGAAGAGGAAGAACGAAGTGAGAAAAATGGGTGAAAACCCGTCTGCTGGGCCTTATATAGGCAGCCTGTCAGCCGCCTTACGTACGTAATCGGCCATGGCTTACGGCCGTAACCGGCCATGGCCGAGCCAACTGCCCAGAACTACCGGCAGTGTTACGTACGTGACCGGACATGACTTACGTATGTAACAGGCCTTACGGCCATACTGCCGGACATTTACGGCCGTAACTCGGCCAGGTGTGGCCTGGCCCTAAGATGCCCGGCCATGACTCGGGCGTGACCAACTCCGACGGCCCGGACGACCCCAAAATCCAAACCTAAGTATGAATCAAAGATACAGTTACGAAGTACTCGCAAAGACGAATCCAAGCGCTTAGAGAATACACGATTCCAACCATCCGAAGGCTGGAAATTCGACAATGGAAAGTAATGACCCCAAACTTCGGGAAATTATGAAAACGGCCCAAAACGTCCGAAATACATGATACACGATCGAAACACCAAGACAAAGCTCGCAACATGAATAATAATATTAAATGAACTTACGAGAAACTCGAAACAACAATTTTGGACGACATTCGGAAGAATCGAGCTCAAGTACGGAAAAGCCGCTTAAGACACGGAAATCAACAAAATGATACCGAAACGAACTCGGATGACAAAAAGTATAGAATTAATCATTCTCGGAATGACGAAATGGTCATGAGAGAGTCACCAAAATGGACATCCGCTGAAAAAAAAATGATCGAAAATCGAAATTGCGGGTATTACAAGTATTTATACCAATATCAATAAGAGATGCAAAATCAGAATGATGTCTATCTATAATCTCCTCATTAGAATGAATCTTTGAAAATACCTTCTCGCATTAGGAATTGAAGAATTGGATGCAGCGTCTCTGGATTTTTTCCCTCGAGTAACTCGTTGATTTCCTTGTATTGATGCCATAGTTGTCAGGAAATTGTAGTGAATTGAGGTTTAAATATGGTGAATCGACTGATTTAGGAGAGGGAAAACTATGGTTCGTCGGTTTTGAAGAAGAAGGGGTGAGACTGCGGGGAATGACATATGTAACATGACCTTGACAGCAGTCGTAACAGTAGTTCAAGTATCCATTATTTTGGTACATCAACTGCTTGACGTACATAAGGCTATAGGCTTAGCATCCACTATAGTGTGTAACGTACGTCACCTTTTTCAACTAGAATACCCTAGGATGCCTGAAGGTTTCGGGACAAAATAAATAATAGCAGTCGTAAATGAATCCTCATAGCGGCCGTTAGGTGTACTAGAGGTTCAATGAATTTTTGGAATAAATAGCAGCCGTGAGATATGTTGTATAGCATCCGTAAGATATGTTGTATAGCGGCCTTTAGGGTGGCTAAATTGAACAATGAATTTCTTTTGATAATTACTGTCCGCCATCAATGCCGTTTTGTTGTATGTAGACATGCAAAATTCAATAATGATCAATATGTCTCATTCTGAAATTCACCCTTATAAAATCAAATGATTCTTCGGGCAATGGTTTTGTAAGAATGTCTGCCAGTTATTTGATCCCGAATTAAAGATGAATATTCCTGTTCTGAACATGACCACGAGTATAGTGATGACGAATTTCAATGTGCTTTGTCCTACTATGTAAAATTGGATTTTTACTCAAATTTATGGCACTATATTCTCGCAAAAAATGGTAGATTTTTAAGAGTAATGCCATAATTCAGTAATTTGATTCTTGATCCACAGTACTTGTTCACATGCACTTCTAGCAGCCACATATTCGGCTTCACCTGTGGAAGTAGCTGCACTGGTTTGTTTCTTACTACCCCAAGATATTAAGCATGAACCCATGAAATGACAAGTCCCACTGGTACTTTTTCTAGCAATTTTACATTCGCCAAAATCAGCGTCACTATATGCAAATAGGTCAAAATCAATGCTTGAGGAATACCATAATCCCAAACCAATAGTACCTTTCAAATAATGAAAAATTCGTTTACAAGCGATAAAATGAGATTCTTTGGGATTAGCTTGAAATCTAGCACATCAAGTTGCAAACATAATATCGGGTGTGGAGACAGTTAGATAAAGTAGATATCCAATCATACCTCGATATTTTTATGATCGACACATTTCTCATCGTTGTCAAGTGTCAAGACGAGCGACATAGGGATATATATATATTTCCTTGCATCCTTCCATCTTGAATTTCTTTAACATCTCATTGATGTACTTTGCTTGATGAATAGATATTCCTTCTTCGAGTTGTTTTATTGAAGACCCAAGAAAAATTTTAATTCCCCATCATGCTCATTTGAATTCTCCTTTCATAATATTTTCTTGAGATAGAGAACCATTAGTATCACCAAATACAATATCATCGATATATATTTAGCAAACTAGCATATCATTATCAAAGGTTCTGACAAACAGAGTATTATCTCCATGTCTCTAATATAGCTCTTACAAATAAGAAAAGTACTTAACCTTTCATACCATGCTCTAGGTGCTTGTTTTAATCCATAGAGAGCTTTATGGAGCTTTTCACGTAGTCCGGATGATCATAATCCTTGAAGCTTTGTGCTTGGTTGACATAGACTTCTTCTTGAATAACTCCAGTCAGAAATGCACTTTTCACATCCATTTGGTGAATTTTGATCTTTTTAAATGATATAAATGCACACAGAAGGCGAATTATGCCTCAAGACGAGCAACCACTGCAAAGGTCTCCTCGTAGTCTATTGTTTCCTCTTGGTTGTACCCTTGAGCAACTAGTCTAGTTTTAATTTGATCGGAAGACCGTTATCATCTTTCTTCACTTTGTGAACCTATTTATTTCGATGATGGTTTTGTCTACTGATGCCGAAACTAATTCTCATACTTTATTTCTTTCGAATTGGTTAAACTCTTCATGCATTGAAATGACCTAACTTTCATCGTTTATTACTTTGTCAAGATTCTTTGATTTGATGAGAAAATAAAATGCATAATTATTTAGAAAATTATTTGTATTTCTTCTTGTTCGCACACCTTCTTCAATATCACCGAGAACTTGTTCTCTTGGATGATCTTTCACATTTTCCCACTCTTTAGGAAGAGTATAAAAAGATTTCAGTTTTTGAGGATTTATGTCAAGTTTCTCCAATTCTTTTTATGCTTCAGAAACTTCATTTGTTGGAATCACACCTACATCATCATCAAACACAACCTTTCTCGGGGATGAAATCATATCAGCGAATTTTACATGAATAGATTCACTATAAGAATAAACGTCAAAGACTTCGGATAATATCTGAAGTAAAAACGTTATAATTACCGAAGTCTATGTTCGTGTAGTTAAAGGTATACTTTAGACTTCGCTTATTAGGCGAAGTATAATATCGTAATAACCGAAGTCTATCTCAGTTTTTAGAACCCGAATATGGGGGTTTGCGAAGTAAAAAATGTCCTTCCACTTCACTTATCTTATAATCGCTGAAGTGTATATTTCCTATTCACTTCAGTAAAATATATATATAGATGAAGTGAAATAATGTTATCGACTTCGCTTTTTAATAGGCAACAAAGTTAAAGATACCCCATTTACTTCACTTTTATTTGTTTAGCCTAAGCATTACACTCCTTTTTACTTCGCTTATTCTATTTTGTGTCGCTAATTATATATCTCTGACTTTGTTTTTTATCCGAAGTAAATAACCACATTGCATATTTCTTTTCAATTTGTAAATATAGAATCCCTGTTGTACAAAAACATGATCCATCCAATAAAAAACCTCAATTCACAAGATCGCAACAACACAATCTCAAATACATCAATCAACCTCATTAAAAATCCAACAAACTCAAATCAGAAGATCCCAATTCAATAACACAAGATCATAAGCATTGATAATATAGTAATAACTATTATTCACATTCGCGTGATTCACAAGTTTGCATTGGGCATAACTATAATATGCCAACATCAAATAAACTTCCATAATGTCTACGAGACACATGCATAGGTCTAGATAATGGACTGCACATCAACCAAACATTCACCATATTTACCCGATGAAACGACATGTTCTGATCTAACTATACCAGCAAACATTTACCATCATCACCTGAGTACCAGTAGTTTTGCGACCAAGACCATACATATATAGTACTGAATTGAAACTAGACAAAGAACTTCCTAACAATGAAGCGAGCCTAAGCACCATCGACAAACGTGTAGACGAACTCGCTCCACTCGTTCCTGACTTCATCATACTGCTCCTGAGTGTAGTATTGGTCTTTGACTGAACCAGGATACTGATCAAATCACATTGAAACAAAAAAATAGATTAAGTACGCTCATAAAAGATGCATCAACATCAAAAATTTTCAGTACCAAAACATACTATATAATATAAAAGGATGACAGAATGAAAATTACCTTCTTCTCAAGCTGTGGATCTTCGCTTTCAACGATCTCTTTGATGTAGCGGAGGACACAAAATCTGCAGTGAAGGGAGGATAATTCTTGTTTCAGATTTCCCTATAAAATTTAAAAGCCATGAATCAGTCACTCCATGTCATATATATATATATATATATATATATATATATATTCACTTGTGCGAAAAGTTGTGTAAGTTGCATTTTATTGTCATTTTTTTTCTTCCGAGTATGTCATATGCTGCAAACTTGGAATGAACATAATATCCAAATAACTTTTTTTAATGGTTATTTCCAGTTGACGGAAGAAGGTCAGAAGTGGGGTTTCCTTATATGGCTGCTTTTCAGCTATTGATGACTTGTGTGCATTGGTTGTCTCTGTAAGGGAAAGGTTAGTGGTGATATTACTTAATTTATACTCCACAGAGGAGCAAGCTATGGTAGAAAAGATTAAAAATAATAAAAACTACCCCTGAGGTTTAGGGAATATCCAGAAATATTACAATTAGACCCTTAGGTTTTGTATGAATATATATATATATATATATATATATATATATATATATATATATATATAAATATATATATATATATATAGTTTGCAAAATGATATCTCCATACACTTACAGTGATTTGCTTATAACTCGGAGCCTTAGTATATCCCCTGGATGCATTGCTGGTTTTCACAGTGCTACATTTAAAAATAGAAGAATTATACCTTTGGAACATTAATGAATCTTCAAGAAAAGAATCAACATATATGCTGCTAGCCTGCTACTTATATATATATATATATATATATATATATACACCTGATCACAGTATTCTTCCAACCATCTAATCGAGTTCTATTGCCAAGGGGATCAATCAGGTATACCATGTTATCCTCATCATTGACCACAGTCAGGATCCAATGGTTACTGCGTAATTGGTAAAGAAGCATTAATAATGTCACATGATAATATGATATGCATTATCATAACAGAAATAGTATTATTTACCCATTGTTATATGTGATAAGGCAAATGCATTCCCTCGGTGATGCCATCAAGCGAGCAATGATGTGTTTTTCCTGCACACTCTTCTCTAAAGCGTGATCCACGCACCCAGGATCCACGAAGCAAAAAAATACGGATGATTTTTCGCATTCAAGTTATTGAAGAGCTTACTGCATTAGGCCATATGATTACAATTGTATCAAGGCCATAGGTCTACCAGAGATACATAATAAGAGAGGAAAAAAACATAAGATGCAATTGCATTATCTTATACAGATCTTACCCCATATAAGCCACTATATGCATACCACCAATTGCTTTCATTTCCATGAAGTCAAAGATTTGATTTCTCGACAGCCAGACTATTTTTTCCCTCCAAACATTGCCTCATCAAGTACAACGTGCAAGGAAGTATCATTGGTCATGAATCTATCAGTGTGAGAATATACAAACTTGCAAGCCATGGGTAATGGTCTCTCTATTTCCTTCAACTTCGATCGAACAACATCCGCATCCTTCTTTCCCGACTTGATTTTCTTCCCAACCTGATTCAACTCAAGTGGATCTTCATGAGCATTAGTTAGATCGATGAGTGCATGAGCAGCTTCTTCTTTCTGGGGAGAATCAACCTTCTCCTGCACAATATTTAATTAATGTAAGCCATAATGTTCTGACTATCTATTCTTAATATATAAAACATCTATATACCCATTATACGAGAGAACTAGCTCTGAACTGGCTAGAATTACCATGTCTTTTGGCCAAGCAATGATAGCGCCAAGGGCATCCACAATAGTTAGTGGACCATTTTTAATGGGAACAGGGAGATCCTAATCATACCCGTCCTCTACGACACCGTAGACAATTTCCAGTTGTCTTTGCCAATTGGTACAGTATGGATCAACACATGCGGCCCTCCAACCGACACTACTGTCCCATATGCAATAATATGGTCAACTTCTCTTTTGGCCAGAGTGCAACATCTCCCCTAAACAGTATCATACGATGGGAATTAAACATAGGATCATATAATAAAAAATGGCATGGATAATGAAAACTCTAGAGTTGAAAACCTCTATATCACGTGGATCGACCTCATCTAATTTGCTAATAGGTTGTCTTACTTTCAGCTTGTTCTTTTTCCCCTTGAAAGAATAATAAGGTTAGAATTAGCTTTGATGTACATATGAAGAAATAATATATCGACTTAATATTTATAAGAAAGTCAAATGACCTTAGGATCTGGAGCTGCTTCTTCAACAACTTTTTGTGTTGGGAGGACCTTGGACTTCCTACCCTTCTATTGACAAAAATATGTTGATTAAAATCAGGTAGATGCTATAAAGTGAATGAAATGTTGAAAGTCTAAGTAATTAAAATTATAAGAAACCTTCGCCTTTGGACCGCCAACCAATCCATCTTTCCCCACAGATATCTCAGCATCTTCGATGATTTGTTTTCTCTGTCAGGAATGTATACAATTAAAAAAGCAAGAGGAAGAAAGAATGTATACAAGTGCCTACATACATACAGGAATGCATTGATGTAATATTTTAAATAAATAACCTTCAGCAATCTAGAAATTCCTTCACGGAGAAAGTCTTCCATCAAGTTGCTCTATGGCATTATTTTGGGAATCAAGTATTCTTAACTGGTTGTTTTATTCCGCTGCAAATGTATATTTTGAACTGTGTCTATATCCGCTCTGTGTATTTTAAAATGGTCTTTTGGGTATTTTGTAAACTTGGGTTATTTCGTTAAACCTTTTTCCCGATACTATTTATCGGTACGTATAAGTAGTGGCTTAACGTACTTTTTGAAACTGTAGAGTTTTGGTGTTTGGCCTTGAACTATTAAACGGTTTTATTTTGTGACGGTATTTAGAAAATGGATTCTTGTAAATTATTTAAAATATATTACCGTCTTTTGCCTGTTGGCGTATTTGAAATGTTTGCGGAAATTAGTTTTAGCCTGGTGGGTTCCGGCGTGGGAGAAGATGGTATCGGAGCTTGGGTTTTGTGAAACTCGGGCATGTGTGTTATGTGGCTCTACCAGTACGGTAGTAGCGTGACTTTTGAAAATTATTTTTCTGACTTTTGAGTCAAACCCATTTTTGGAGGTTCCAAAATTTTTAAGATATTTTAAAATTTTCAATAATTGCGATACTGGTGTATGTTGGTATTGTATTAAGACTTCGTATGGGAGTCGTATGCTATTATCATGGGAGATCATCGACTTCACGCAACTGTAAGTATACTGTTTTGCTTATTCGCTTGTGGCGACGATTGATTGCTTTTGTGATGAGTTTGGAAATTTTGGTTGATCTGTTGGTTGTGACAGGATTGCAAGTTTTGAGGACGAAACTTATTTTAAGGGGGGTAGTGTTGGGATAACACATACCCTGTATCGAAATTGTTCGGATAACAATACCTGGTATCGAAACAGTCAGGATAAACAATCCCTGTATCGAGTAGTGGTGATTAGAGGTTTTGACAATATGCCAATCCAGCATACAGTAAACAAACTGTATCAAAAAGCTGAAGTGTCAACCTGTATCGAAGACCTGTCATAGATCCAGCATACAGTGGAACCTTATCAGTACAGCAAAGAAGTCTTATAAAGACTAAGTATGAAAGCTGTCTCGAATTGCCAATACAGTGATCCTTCCATACATCTCTCAACAGGACAAGAAGGAATCTTCAGTATTCGCTAGAAGTCAAGTCCCGTTGATAAAGAAGTATTTAAATACTAAAGGATAAAGTATTTAAATACTGTAAGTCAGAAGATCTACAAATCCCGCAATATCCAGATCTCAGTCAGATGTCTGTTGTCACAGAATCTTGCGCAACGGATAGATTTCAAACGGATATATTTCAGAGACTATATATCTCTAGAGTTTGAAGATCATAATGAACTGAACGATTAAACTTCTGAACGACTTACAAACGATCAAGCTTACAAAGAAATATTCAGAGCAAAACATATCTCCAAAGCTCACTACTATTCAGATATAAAAGATATACAAGTGCTCAAACCGTGAACAACACATCATCAGCTAGAAGCTCAGAAAGTCAAAGTTGTTGTTCATATATTGTTCTATCCCTGAACAAACCCAGATCAGTCCTGTGTGGACTGAGTAATCTTTGCTTCTCCCGAACTGTGTGTGAAGGATTTGCATCGAAGAATACGAAGCTTCAGAACTGTGTGTGAAGAAGCCAACCAAGTGTTAGCTCAAACCAATCTATGTGAATGGTTGAAGCTAAGATCTTTATATCAATCTGTGTGAACGATATATTGATTGTGTGTTGTTATAATTACGTAGTTGTGTACGCAGTAATTATAATAAACTTTTTACTCCTGTGTGGAGGACCAGTGGATGTAGAGGGGTTTACCTCAAACCACTTTAAATATTGTGTTGTTTACCTTCTGCCCTTTTTGTTTTAAATAACTGTGATTATTTAAGTATACTTTGCATATCGAGTTGCTGTATCCACAGCAACTTACTGTATTTAAGACTTCCGCTACGCACTCAGATTTAAAACCGTATAGCTTGTAGTTTAAAACACCTACCAAGCTGTATCCAGTATACTTAGTGGCCAACAAGTGGTATCGGAGCGGTTGATTTTAAAAAGAACCAGTCGTATTTTTAACCGAATCAGATCCAAAATCACTTAATTTTTAAAACAGTCTTTTTCATTCCTTTATTCTCACATGGATACATCTATGATCAACAAAGTACCCATGTTCTCTATTAATGAATTTGATGATTGGAGCATCAGGATGGAGGCTCATCTTGCAGCAATGCACGAAAAAATGATTTTTTTTATACAGGATGGCCCCATTAAGATCATGAAGGTAAACACGGCCGCAAGGATTGAAGGCTAAGCCCATGCTGAGATGCTCGAGAAGGAGCGTGAACAATGGACCACAGATGAAAAAAAGCGCGTCAATCTCGACAATGTGCCTAAGAACGCGTTATTTGTCACTCTTGACAAAGGCACGTTCTCAAAGGTAAAGAGCTGTAAAACAGCCAAGGAAATCTGGGATAAACTCAAGTTGATTTGTGATGGAACGGAGCTCTCAAAAGAAAACAAAATTTCAAAATTGATTCAGCAATTTGAATCTTTTGAAATGAAACCAACTGAGACACTTGAGGAACTTGACCTCAGATTCACTGGTATTGTTGGTGACCTTGAAGCTTTGGGCAAAATTTATACCCAAAAGGAGAAGAATTTAAAAATTTTTAGATCTCTCCCTGCCCGATGGGACATTAAGACCACAGCTATGCGTGTGTCGTGTAATCTAAATGAAATATCTACTTTTGATCTCTTCTCTGACCTCAAAGCTTTTGAGTATGATATTGACAGAAGAGAGAAAGCTGAAGAATCTCCTTCAAAGGTTACAGCACTAGCCACTGTATCGAACCGTCGACACAGCATGCCCAACTCCTCGAAGCCCAGTCACAAGAATGCTGACAATGATGACGACATCCTGTCTCAAGATGAAATGGCGCTTCTCATGCATAAGTTCAAGAAGTTCATCAAGCAATCGGGAAAGACTCCCTACAGGCCCAAACCTGTCCACAAGGTAAGTACTGAAACTTCATCCGGTGATGATAACCTATGCTATAATTGCAGGAAACCATGACATTATGCAAATAAATGTCCTCATCCCAAAGTTCAAAGCTTGCCGGAGGCCGAGCAACAAGAGAGAGATGAAAGAAGACGTGCTTGGAAAAACAAGCTCAAGGCCTTGATTGGAGAATTAGAAGCCTCCCCCACACCATCCAAATCCGAAGAATGTCTTCAGGTGGTCACTGAAAGTGATTCATCTGACGAAGAGGTTGATGATAAAGCATATATGTGCTTTATGGCCAAGGACATTCCGGAAGGTGAAGATAGCGACGATGAGGTAAGCTCAACCTCAGCTATTCCATTAAATGCATCTCATACTTTTGAAAACATGATGAATGAGTTTAAAAACATTCAAAAGGCCCATGAGACATTAAAAAATGAGAATATACAGCTCCAACTGTCTTACCTAGAGCTGAAAGATGAAAATGACTTGCTGAAAATAAATTATGAAAATATGTCTATTGATTGTGAAACCAGCAAAGTTGATTATGAAAAACTCATGGAGAGCAATCATCAACTTGCTCATAAACTAAGTGAGGTTAAAACTCACAACGAGAGCAAGACAAATGATTTCGTTCTACTTCAAGCCAAAGTCAAAACTCTCGAAAAATGAGAAGACGAACTTGAGACTATTCTGAAATCTTTCGAGAAATCGTCCAAAAGAATGGAAGAAATTCTAAGAACTGGGCAACATGCTCATGATAAAAGTGGCTTAGGATACAGCTCATGTTCAAACAAAGGGAAAACTAGTACAGTGTTTGTCAAAAGTGTGGAACACATTCCTGTGTCGAAAGAAACCACGAGTCCTGTGAAGGAACCTGTTGCACAGCGAACAGCAAAGGCTGCCATTCCGCCACCTCAATCATACTCCAGACAGCGGAACCACCAGCCATTCAGACCTGAAAGAAGCACTCAACAGCATGCTCCCCGAGCATATCAACAGCACCAACAGCCGTTCAAAAGGAAGGCCGTATCCAAATACCAAAGGCCCGCACGACAGTACTATCAGTACAACACGCCTAGGTATTGGATACAGCAGCCCCGTTATTCCTCGAGACAGCAGGTGTCCGCACAGTATCAACAACAGCATTGGGAATCCAACTAGAGACCTAGAAGGCAAGCTATTAGGCCAAAGAAAATGGCTCCACCTCCGAGACGACACTCGTACTGGACTAATAATAATAACCCTGAATTTTACATGCATAACAATTATCATGGTTATAGCGACTACGTATATGCCCCACGTAGATACCGCAACACTGTACCGAATGTGACATACAGTAAACCAATTGCTATCAGGAAAATTTGGGTACCTAAAGGCACTAACATTCATGGACCCAATAATCAAAGGGGACCTAAATCTACTTAATCTCTTTGCATACAGGACATCCTAGAGGAGGACACTTGGTACTTCGATAGTGGATGCTCTCGGCACATGACCGGAGATAGAAGCAAGCTATCAGATTTCGTAGAAGGTCGCGGTCCAAAAGTTCGCTTCGGTGATAAATCTAAAGGAAGAACAAGAGGGAAAGGAAACCTTCTTGTAGGAAAATTCAAAGTCACCGATGTTGCATATGTTGAAGGCTTACTGTACAATCTACTTAGTATTAGCTAGTTCTGTGATAAACAGTTCTCGGTGAAATTCTATATAGATCGCTATAGAGTTAAGAACATCCAGACCAAAGAAGTTGTGCATACAGGAAGCAGATCAGGTAACATGTATATTGCTGACTGGAAGCCTATGAGCTCCTCAATTCCATGCTTTGTTGCCAAAGGCACTGCAGATCTAAGATGGTTATGGCACAAGTGGATGTCTCACGTCAACTTCAAGACGATCAATAAGCTCTAAAGATAGGGAATGGTAAGAGGATTGCCAAAAGTGTCATTCAAAAAGTACAGCGTCTGCGGACCATGTCAGAAAGGGAAGCAAATCAAGTCAACCCTGAAGAGCAAATCCTACCTTTCAACCCAAAGAGTGTTGGAAATGCTACACATGGATCTCTACGGTCCTGTAGACTCGGTAAGTTTGTGAGGTAAGAAATACTGTCTTGTTGTTGTTGATGATTACTCCAGGTATGCTTGGACAATCTTCTTAAGCAAGAAGAAGGAAACAACATCAAAGCTGCCTGAGCTCCTAAGAAAGCTTCAAAATGAAAAGGCATTGAGTATTGTGTCCATTCATTCTGACAGAGGTACAAAATTTACTAATCGCTTTATAGAGCAATACTGTTCGGAAAATGGGATACAACACGAATACTCAGCTGCCCGTACACCTCAACAAAATGGTGTTGTCGAGCGAAAGAATAGGACGTTGAAAGAAGCAACAAGGACAATGATTTCTGCAAGCAAGTTGCCACAGCATTTCTGGGGTGAAGCAACTAATACAACATGCTACACTCAAAACCGTTGTATCGTCAACAAGCACCACAACAAAACAGCATACGAGGTTTGGAATAACAAAACTCCGTTAGTTTCGTATTTTCACATTTTTGGATGCAAGTGCTATGTGTTGAATAATGGGAAGGATCAACTTAGAACCTTTGATGAGAAATCAGATGAAGGAATATTTGTAGGATACTCCTCCGTCAGCAAAGCTTACAGGATCTTTAACAAAAGGAAGCTGAAGATCGAGGAATTAGTTCATGTAGTGTTCGACGAACCTCACCATGACCCTACAGGAATAGAAGATGTTACTCAGAACATCCAACAACTCTCCATCTTAGATCCACCAACTCCCATAGAACCTGTTTTTGACCTAGAAATCAACCTCGCAGCTGTAAGAATCGATGTAGATGAAGCCGATGCTATACAAGCTGAAGTTGTATCTACAGAAACTCTAGATACAGTACGGGACCCTGAATTAGAACCCGACCGAAGATGATTGAGAGATCACCCGCAAGAGCTGATCATTGAAAATATAGATGCTGGTGTTTCTACTCGTAGGAAAATACAGAGTACACAAGGAAATGTACTATGTGCACAAGAAGAACTAGATACTGAGATATCACCATTCCATGAATGGAAATCTCAATCCGAGCTTAGAAGACTCAACATGTGCACTATTGCTGTATTCTTAGCCCAGTCCGAACCTGTTTCGACCATAGACGCTCTTAATAATTCTCATTGGATAACATCTATGGAAGAAGAGCTTAACGGTTTCGAAAGAAACAATGTATGGTATCTTGTACCCAGACCTACGCATCAATCGGTTATAGGAACCAAATGGGTATTTCGAAACAAGAAGGATCGAAATGGACTAATCATAAGGAATAAATCCAGACTAGTCGCACAAGGCTATAGACAGGAAGAAGGCATAGACTATGATGAAACGTTTTCCCCTGTAGCCAGACTAGAAGCCATTAGGATATTCTTAGCCTTTGCCGCCCATAAGAGCTTCATTGTATATCAAATGGACGTCAAAAGTGCATTCCTAAATGGAGACCTTACCGAGGAAGTTTATGTTGAACAACCACCAGGGTTTGCCAACACAGACGGCATCGACCTACTATACAGGCTAAGAAAAGCACTGTATGTACTTAAGCAAGCCCCTAGAGCTTGGTATGAGACCCTGTCCCAGTATCTAACCGATAATGGATTTGAGAAAGCTGCTGTGGACAAGACCTTGTTCAAAATACAGGAAGGCGATGACCTTCTGATGGTACAAATCTATGTAGATGATATAATTTTTGGTTCAACTAATCTTGATTTGTGTCAAAGGTTCTCTCATCTGATGCAAAGTAAATTTGAAATGAGTATGATGGGAGAACTTAGTTATTTCCTAGGTTTGGAGGTAAAACAGTTGCCTACAGGGATCTTCATCAACCAGGAAAAATACAGCAAGGAGCTTCTCAACAAATTTGGAATGAACACTTCCAAATCATCGTCAACCCCCATGAGCACTTCCGTGCAGATTAGTGCTGATGAAGACGGAAAGCCGGTTGACCAATCACTCTACAGGAAGCTTATTGGCTTGCTCCTGTACCAAATGGCTAGCAGGCCCGATATCCAGTTTGATGTAGGAGTGTGTGAGAGATATCAAGTAACACCCAAGGAATCACACTTCAATACAGCTAAACGAATCCTGAAGTATATTAAAGGAACAGTCGATGTAGGACTGTGGTGTCCTAAAGAAGGCGGATTCGATTTAGTTGGATACAACGACTCGGATCTCGGAGGCTGCAAGCTAGATAGGAAGAGTACAAGTGGAACTTGTCACTTTCTTGGACCTAGACTTGTTTCTTGGTTCAGTAAGAAGTAATTGGCAAACTCTCTTTCCACGGGTGAATCATAATACTATGCTGCTGGTAGTTGCTGTATGCAGATCCTTTGGATGCAGCAATAGTTGTCAGATTATGGGATTGAAGCCAAGGAAACGCCAATCATGTGTGATAGCACGAGTGCAATTGCAATCACGCACAATCCTGTCCTGCACTCGCGCACTAAGAACATCAACATGAAGCATCACTTCATAAGGAATCATGTCGAGAACAAGGATGTTCGGCTAGAAAAGGTTCATATAGATATTTAGTTGGTCGACATCTTCACCAAACCTCTCGACACAGCAAGATTCAACATGCTTTGACAATAATTGGGATTGCCACAGCCTGACTCCCTCTAAGTATTTACTGTTTTTACTCAACAATTGAGGGGGAATGCTGTAAGAACCAAGAATACAGTATCCACCATTATTTATCTGTACACTCAGATCCTTCAATACAGCACTGTAGGGAACAAAGATATATGAATCATCCTAGAGCTGACGTGTGCAATAATTAAGGGGGAATACAGCATTATTCCAATAGTTGCTGTATGAAATTGAAATCTATATGTACCTTTTAAGGGGGAACGCTGTATCATCGCGGATACAGCACATACTATAGGATTCCGATTCAGTATATATATTATATTATATCATTTCATTTTAAAAATAATTTTTGTCCACGTGCCCTGTTTTCATGTCAAACGTCATTTACATTAAATGCCTTACATGACATCTGGACAATCAAATCTCAAAAGCCGCGATGTTTTCAAATTGTATAATGTTTAAAACCGCCGTTTCAGGCACTAAGGGTAACAACAAATGTCAGAAGTGGGACCCGCTCATATTTTAATATTCCATGGATAAGTGTACCAGTTACACTCAGTCCATCTTGACCGTTCATTTCAAACGTCGGTTCCCATCCCTTAAATCTGATCATTCGTTCTCTCAAAAACCCTTCTTCGCCGCCCACTATAAAAGGACTGAAATTGCCATTTGAGACTCTTTACGCCTTCTGGATATTTTTAGAGCACTCAAGCAAATACAGCCTACAAGTTTTCTTTGCGTTTTACTACAAATTTCTCTTAATCTTTTTCATCTTTTCTTGAGATTCATCAATGGCGTCTGCTCAGACCTCTGCCACCGCCCTCAAGAAAGCCTCGAACATCATTGACGGATGGATCTTCTCCAGATCTGTCGTCATCGAACGAATTCTCAATGAAACAAATGACGTCGAACCCATGGAGTTCATCATCATCAGAATACGTCAGCAAGGCCTCTACCGCCTTGGGAGCCACACCGCCGAGAAATACGACGTCCATTTGGTTGAGGACTTCTACCTCAACGCTGTCGTCCGCTTTCTGTCGCTGGCCCAGGGAGGCCACGTCACTGACATCACCGCTTTCATCTACGGAGTGGAGATCCGCATAGACCGAGATCTTCTCCAGAAAATCTTCAGGCTGCCCGCTGATGGCCTGACCATGGAAGACCTTGAGACTTTTGGGTCTCAAGAGCTGTTGACCAAATAGTATGGCTTGTTCACATGATCAGCTTCAGTTGAATCTGTTCACACTACCTATCACAAGAAAAAATTATGTTTGCCATACGTGTACTTGCATGACTTTTGTTGCCGTATCATCGAGAATCGCACTGGTGCCTTTGAGATGTGCACAAATCTTAGATTTAGGATGATGGTAGCGATTATGACCTGTGAAAATGTCAATTGGTGTCAGATAAATCTGCAGCGTCTGCAGGAAGAAGTTTCAAAACCTGTGTCGCAAAATAAATCGTTTGGATTGTTTCTAAACCACATTTTGACGAACTGCGGACTACCACAATCCGCAGATGCTAAGAAAATAAGTTCTCGGATCTACTTAGGAGGCGTCAAGCCTTCGGCCTTTAACCAGAGCACCCTGGTCGCCAACCAACCATCCGTCCATAGTATGCCCGTTTCTGAAGATCCAAGGGATGTTTCTTCGAAATCCCAGAGTGTGGAATCTTCAAAAAACGAAAGAGATCTCACAGCAAGACTCCTACTGCTGCTGAGAAGCCGAAAAAGAAGCAGAGGAGGCTCACAAAAGCTAAATCTACCAAACCCTCCAAGGATGCTTCTAGCGTGGCGCAACCCACCGAGGAATTATCCCAGGGCCCAACCCCTATGGAAGAGATGCCCGTTACTGTATCGACAGTAAATCCCGAGCCCTAGGAGGCAACGACGGATGAGAGGACATCTGCCAACTTGGAAGACTCTAGCGAGTCGGCTGCCCCTGTGGAGCCAAATTCTACTTCTCCTATGCGGGATTCCACACCCGTACAGGATCCACCTTCCTTCGGGGTACCATCCCCTGTAAGGAATCCCACTTCCATACAGGATCCCACACCTATAGAGGAACCAATCTATACAGCGGACTCAGACGTTGTACGAAGTCCCTCCCCGGACACTATTATCAACAAAACCCTTCTCTCTGTGCAAATTGATCATGCTTATGAAAGATTCCTTCAATGGAAAAGCTACCGGCTAGCTCCATACGACACCCTATACAACTGGAGCGACTGGAGCAATGAAGAAAGATTCGTGTTGGAAGTGACGGACTCCACAGAAGTTGAAGCCCTGATCCAATGGGACAATCTCTACTGCAAAGAATTGATTGAAAGCCATCTTTTGCAAAAATCAGATGCCAGAATAAAAGGAAAGGATAAGTCCGAGGACTCTCCCCAAGATCCAAAAGAATACCACGACTCAGACGACGATGATGATACCTTACAAGCAGGTCTGAGATTGAGCCGTGAGGAGGCTCAGGAAAGAGATGTCTCCCAAACCAAGAATGACGAAGGGCCATCAAGCCGCAGTGAGCCCCCTTCGCCACAGCAAGAAAATATTCCTGACGATGAGAAATGAGTCCCTCATATAGAGGAAGAAGAAAATACTTCGGAACAGGCACCCGAGCCTACTGCCGCAGAAGAATAAGAAGTATCACGCGCCATCCAGCAAGAGTAATCAGTCCCTCTGCCGGAGTAGGTGGAAGCTGAGAGACACCAGGAGGAATCAAACCCTTCTGTACCCATGTCTACAGACACCTCTTCGAAATAGGAGGATACCGCACCTCCTGCCGCCGAACCCGCATCAGCTGCTCCCGCCCTATCAACCGTGGAATCCGACGACGGTACTGTACCTGAGGATGTCCAACTCAATTCACGCCCTAACGTGAGTTTGAGAAGGTTGAATGGAGCAGAGGACTTTGCTCAGCCAGACTCTTCTCGCACTGAAACTAAGAAAGAGCGATTGCGTGCTCTTGGCCTCCAGACAGTATTCATTCAGGATGCAGTGAATGCCCTTCACTCAGTTGAAAAATCTTTGGATTGGATGCACACATCTGCAGTTAAAGAAATGACTGGTTTAAGGCATGAAGTCTCTCGTGTTGTCGAAGCCTTCACTGTCCTGCCACATGTCTTCAAGAAAGCCCTGGCCAATCTGTAGGAGAAGCAAGAAAAGATCCTGAGAGAAGAGGAATCTAAAACTCGCATATCCGAGGCCAAGACAGCAGCAGCCATGATCGAAACAACTTCTCATCTGCGAGCACATGACAAAACAGGATGCCGCACTGGAGATCCTAGGACGTCTTGATGACGCCAAAAAGGGGGAAGAAGCGAGAGAAGCCGCAAGGAGAACAAGGCTTCAGCACGAAAGGGAATTTAATGCTGCTTAAGACAGCATTACTGCAGAGCTGAACAAATTAGCCCCACCCGCACAAATTTTCAGGATTTCAGGTTCTCGACCTGAGTTCCATGATCCCAGCGTCCCATGGCAAAGCATTATCCAAAGACCTTCTGAAATTCGTCTGCCAACCAACCGCCATCCCACTGCTGAAGAAGTGAAGCAATGGAGGAGAAATGAACTGATGAGATATTTTGTTAAACTCGTCAGGGAATCCGCCATCTTCAAAGGTTATAAAACATTAGCGGAGGCTGCAGACAAATTTACGAAGATGTTAGAAGAAGGAAAGCTTCCTCTCCAAGTCGAAATGAAGTCCAAGCACAGAAGAGGAGATCGGATCACTCATGCAGAAGACTGGATTCTTGCCTTTGACAGATCATACGATGGTAGAGCAATCTACTTAGATCGAGGCAACGATTCCCTACAGCACTGGTGGCGTGGAACCGAAAATGATCGAGAGAAAAGGCCATGGAGACACTCGGACTATAGGAGCTGAAATCTTTAGTGTATTATTTTTGTTTGTAATTTTTCTTTCAAAACAGTAATCTTTGTAATCTATTTTGAATATCAATAAAATATTTGCCTCTCTTGAAAGATTACAACTCGTAATCTACTGTGTTATTGCATGATTACGTACTTTAAATTTAATTGCTGAAATTAATCACAAGTATAGAAACTTGGTTAAAAATTAAGCTATACGAACTTGTCTGCGAACAATTCATAGATTCAGTTGTATGCATCTAGAATACATTGTAAGATTGTGCCTGCGCGCCAATCATAAGCTTACGCTGTAAAAACTCTTAGCTGTATCGAACTCGCCTGCGAGCAGTTCATAAATTGGACTAAGTTGTTGAAAGCCAGAACATTTGACACAAGACCAAGATATCTGCCCGAAGTCATCAACAAGGTTATTCGCTTCATGAAGAAGGTTTTGGCATCATCAAGAAGGCTTGAAAGATTTAAGTCTTAGCAAATTGTCAAAAAGGGGGAAACTGTTGGGATAACAAATACCCTGTATCGAAATTGTTGGGATAACAATACCCGGTATCTGTTGAGATTCGTTGCCTAAAACGAAGGCCCAGCGGAAGCGGTAAAACGAAAATTAATTCGATCCGAATCCCTACGAGGATCGATCGAGCTACGCATATACGAATATAAAATAAACAAAGGAAGATTCGAAATCATACCCTTTCGTCCGTTGATTATATGGAATTCCTTCTCTTGAGCTATTCCCCAAATAATCCAAAATGCTCCAAGCCCTTGGATGATCCAACGCCGAAAAAACCGCGTCTCTACTTGTCACGCGTCGGAGAAATGAATGGAATGACAACACTTGATTAACCTCTAAGGTTACGACTAGAATCAAGTGATGAAGCTTTGATTATAACACTCTAAGTGTATAATTTATTTCTCTCAATTAATTTCTTGATTTTTCTCCAAGAACAACAAGAACAAGATGAAGAATGAGATGAAGACTTTGGAATGAACTCTAAGTTCTTTCTCACTGTTTCTCTCTCTACTACTTACGTATGGAATCAATAGTGTGTAAGAGAGTCACAAGTCTTCTCCCTTTATTCATTCTTTATTCACCAACAACCCACTAAACATCTCATCTCACATGAGAGATGCCTTTCAAGTCATTGTCTTCCATTTAAAAATGGAAACAAAAGACAAGATGAAAGGTGGTGGAAATGGGGGGGTGTCCATCTAGAAGGGTAGGTGGAGTTCGGTCCGTTTCGGACTCCCGCGAGTCCAAACAGATAAACTCTGAATCCGTTCTGATGTATTTATATCAATTAATTAATCCAATTAATTAATTATATCAAATACATAATAACATAATTAATTTCTCCAAGAAATAATTATTTCATGAATTAAATTAATCACCCAGTAATTTATTTAATTCATTAGGCCGTAAATTAATTTATCCAATAAATCAATTTAGACATCGAATGTCCCAATTAATTAGATATTCAATATCTAATATTCATTATGAGAGAATAAGCTTGATTCATTCCGTCGTCAATCCTATTGCGCGACCCGGTAGCTACGTCTCAGTCAGCAATGGGAGGAACCAAAGAGTAGTAGCACCACCTAGCCAGCCTAGCGGCCTACACTGTACCCCAACTGAGAACGAATGATTGGGATCATTCAAGAACCATTCTGTTGTGAATATCAGTATACGTATAAACCCTTCTTTCAAATGTCCCGATCAAGTTATAGGGTCACGGTCAGTCAAACCCTATCTGTTACTTGACGCTATGCATGCGTTAATGCAAATCGAGATCATCGAGCTCTCGTGTATCCAATACAACTAGCTCCAATGCTTTGGCCAAAGATTTATGATCTCATCTGCCAATAACCGCATAGGACATTTAACCCGTTCACTAACAGGAGAAAGAATTCTATCTTGGTATTCAGTAGGACCTGCTACTTGCCCATCAAGATGCACGTCGAGGTTGACCCCCGCCTTCCGGTTTACAGGGTCAAACTACTCTAATGAAAATCCTGACGTCACAAGAACATCCCTACTAAATCCTCAAGTCGAAGGTTCACGAATACCTATCACAACCTTTCGATTCCGTCATTGACTGTCCCGGAGTGAAATCCGTGTGACGAATCGAGGGTGAGTCGGTTCGAGTATACTGATCAAATTAGCATACCTATAACGTGTGCTCCCACTAAACATTAGTGTTCGACAGGCACTCTCCATGTCAAAGAACACGTCATACAAGTCTTCACATAAACTTAATGCCCAGTCAAGTTTCATCGACTTGCGAACGTTAAGTATTTGAGCTATAAACCTTTCCAGTGCCGACCTCCTTATCCAATAAGGAGCGGAACATTTTGCTCTCAAATACATGGACTAGTTTCTATATGTATATTTACGAGTTAGGAACGCCAGTAACTACCAGTAAATAAAGAAACATTCATTGCCTTATATTAATGATTTACATAATTACAAGTACAATGCCCTCACTCAACATCCTCTGAGTGGCATTCGAGGGCATACTCCCAACAATCTCCCACTTGCACTCAATGCCACACACTATGGTATCTAATACCCATGTTCTCCAGATGACACTCTAAGTAATCTGAGAAAGTGGCTTGGTCAGTGGATCAGCGACGTAGTCGGCTTACTCTACTCTATGCAGCACAATGTATCTCTTTGCGAACAAATTCTCTCATGAGATGATACTCTCTCTCAATATGTTTGGTACTGTTGTGAAACCTCAGCTCCTAGGCCTGTGCCACTGCTCTGAGAGCGTAGCACACAGTGTCACGAGAAGTTTACCTAGTAACTTCTTTACCCTTCCTTTGGAGGCCTCCTAGGCCGCTTTATACTCAGCCTAACTGGTGAAATCAGCAGTCGCGCTATACTTGGGAATATGCCAAGATACTGCTCCTCCATTAAGAGTAAATGTAGCCAGAAGTAGACATAGAATCGTCTTTCTGTCCTTGGAAGTTCAATACAGTGAATCCCATCACATTCAGTTCTCCACCGCCATATATACGAACCATATCTCTAGTCCTTCTAAAGTACTTGAGAACGTTCTTTACGGTAGTCTAATGTTCCCTACTTGGGTTTGCCTGAAACCTACTCACCACGCTTACAGCATGCGCAATGTCATGTCTCGTACACAATATAGCATACATAAGGCTACCCATGGTCGAAGCATATGGTATATTACTCATTTCCTTCCGTTGTTCCTCACTTTGAGGACACATCTTCAAGGAGAGTTTTATTCCATGTCGCATCGGTAGGAACCCTCTTTTAGAATCATCCAACTTAAATTGCTTTAAGATTTTATCTATATAGAGGGCTTGGGAAAGACCTATTGTTCTCTTCGCTCTATCCCGGTAGAGTCGAATACCAAGAATATAGGTAGCTTCTCCCAAGTCTTTCATGGAGAAATTACTCGAAAGCCAAGCTTTCACAGAACTGAGCATTCCCACATCATTTCCTTTTAGTAGAATGTCATCTAAACATAGTACGAACTCTCTTAATGCGATCTTGCTCCCACTAACCCTCTTGTATACACAAGGTTCCTCTTCATTTTGCATAAAGTCAAACTCTTGTCTCGTCAAAATGAAGGTCCCAACTACATGAATACTGCTACAGTCCATTTCATGGAGTCTACATCCACCATTTCTAGGTCATTGGTCGCGGGTCGGTCTCTTGTTTATCACTTGGAACCTCGAGGAAACCCAGTTCCTCCAAGTGCATAAAATTATACCTCTCAGGTAATTGAGACACCCTACTTGACCTACAAGGTGGTTGTACTTGTGTTATAGAAGGTTTGGTTCCATTTTTCTTGCACAGGTGTCTCCTGAAGAGTTTCATTGTATTCTTCCAAAGAAATATTTCTACGTGCTCTGCCTTCCTGAATGAACTCATCTTCCAGGAAGTGTGCTTGTAAAGCAACAACGATCTTTCGATCTTTGGGCATGTAGAATAGATATCCCATCGTCCCAAACGGGAATCTAATGAAACGCCCCTTCGCGGACCTAGCTTCCAACTTCTCCACCTTAGTCTTCTTGACATAGGCGGAACATCCCCAAATCCTAATATGATTAAGACTTGGTTTCCTTCCCTCCCACATCTCATGTGGAGTTTTAGGAATGGATTTGGAAGAACATATATTCAAGGTGTAGGTGGAAGTCAGGAGTGCATACCTCCACAGGTAAATCGGTAAGTCAGTATAGCCCAGCATGGAACGGACCATGTTTTAACAAAGTCCGGTTCCTTCTTTCTGACACACCATTTAACTGAGGAGTACCTGGAGGTATTAGTTGTGAAACTATTCCATGTTCCTTAAGGAACTCGTCAAACTCCATACTCATATACTCGCCACCTTGGTCGGACCGAAGTGCTTTGATATGATTACTAGTTTGTTTCTCGACTAGGGCTTTGAATTCCTGGAATTTCTCAAAGGCCTCAGATTTATGTTTCATCAAGTATACATAATCATACCTAGTATGATCATCTGTAAACGTAATGAAATATTGATATCCGTCACGTGCTGCTTCCAAAGCACCACAAACGTTGGTATGGATTAATCCCAGTTTATCAGCGGCTCTTTCAAAAGTCCCTGTGAATGGGGACTTAGTCATTTTGCCTTTAAGGCAAGATTCACAAGTAGGAAAGGGATACGATCCCAATGGACTCATAAGTCCATCTTTTTCCATCTTGTACACCTTGGTCTGACCAATATGACCAAGTCTAAGATGCCATTTCAAAACTTGATTGGTTTCATCCCTACCACGTTTTCTAGTCATAGTATTCACAACTACTTTGTTGCTGAGATTTAGATGATACAATCCATTTAACAATGTAGCAGTACCCACTAGTTTATTTCTGAAATAAATTTTGCAGGAACCATCACCAATGAAAAATGAAAAGCCTTTTCGGTCCATGATCGGAATGGATATAATGTTTTTATGCCCCTTGGGCAAAACAAGTACATCTTCTAAAGTCAGAACAAACCCGGATTCTAAATTCAAAAGAAGTGATCCTATGTCGGTTGCCTCGACACTATGCCCGCTTCCGACAGTGACCATTACTTCTTTAGCTCCAGGCTCCCTGAAGTGCCATGAAGAATCGGACACTCTAGCCCAAAGGGCCCACCACCGCACTTGAGACAAGCGTCTTTCTTCTTGCTCTTTGGAACCATCGGGGCCTTGCCCTTTCCCTTAAGGTCCTTAACTTGTGGTCCAGTTTGCTTCTTGGTCTTTTTCTTCTTATTCTTAGACCTCCGAGGTCCAGAAGAAATCACAAGAGCAGACTCCTTCATCCGCGGAGTCTTCATCTGAGACTGAGCGGTCACAAGTTTGTTCATTAGCCCAGCTAAATTACATGCAATCTCATTGCAGTTAAAGTTTATAACAAACTGTGAGAAGGAATCAGGGAGAGACTGAAGGATAAGGTCGGTTTGGAGAGAAGTATCCATTTTAAAATCAAGAGACTCCAATCTCTCAATCATGGATATCATTTTGAGGACGTGTTCCCTAACCTTCTCACCTTCTTTCATCCTTGTACCGAACAGTTCCTTGGATATATCATATCTAGCAGTTCTGTTGTGCTCACCATAAAGCTCGGTTAAGTGAAATAGAATCTGCCTAGCAGAAGTCATTTTCTGATGAGCTCTCTGAAGCTCATTAGACATGAAAACCATCATATAAGCACGGACTTTCACGTCATCCTTAACCCACTTTTTGTGGTTTTCAATCTCTTCCTGATTGGCTCGGGTCCGCACAGGAGGCGCCGGAATGTCCGTCTCTAAGACGTATCCCAGTCCCTCTATACTGAGGACAATCATCAGATTTCAGAGACAATCCACAAAGTTAGGTCCCTTTAAGGTGTTCTTTTCGAGTTGAATTGCGAGCGGATTCATTGTCATATTGAGAGTTATGTCTGCATTAAGTATAACAGATTAATTAGTGACTTGTTATATTATGATCTGAGTATAGAATTAAGGTCTTTTATATTCTTGTTACCCAGCTCCCACTATTTTTATCGGAACAACACACTCCCATGTGAAATCCGGAAGTATCGTCGCTATACTTCATAGTGGTGATCGAGTTCTTTTTAAATCTTAATAGAGGGAAACCGAACAGGTTTCTAGTCTATTAATTTTCATAAAGTGGTGTCCAACACCAACCCATCTAATGGATGATTCGATCTTCTTTTTCCCCTTGTTCATTCCCCTCAACCTATATGGTTTCTATGGTTCGTGAACAAGTTAAGTTTATACCATCGACGCAAATCAGTTTCACAATTGAATCTTATCCGGCAACCTATTAGGTTTCTAGGGATATAATTTGCTCCAACCGAAGGCATCCAATGCGCTCTTGGTAATTTATCCGTCCTCCCCGAACGACTACCCCGATAACTCGGAAGCATAGCACATCCGGTTTGGATTTCAATTTCCCGAAAGCTCGATGGAGGGAAGGAAAACCTTGAAACCTTATAAACTTAATAATTTGTTGTGGGAGTATTTTCGCGATTAACGTTACACTTTGCACATTAATCATTTTACCGCGTTTGTTGCATTCATACAATATGAAACAACCATTCACAACCTAGTTGCTACCAACATGTGGTTCATGGACCGTTCCTAGAAAACAAAAACTCCGTAATCTAATTACAAGTCTTCGTCTTGAATCTTCGTCTTCTCGAAACGGATCTTCCTCCGGTCTTCGTCATTACATATAAATTTTACATTGAAAATTGCATCCTAGATACAAATATTTCTATTAAAATAAATAGGCTCAAAACGGCCTTTACAACCCAATCGAATAAAACGAACGATTCAAACTAAGTCCATGAACCACATCCCTATTCAAAATCATTCATCCAATAAATACTCAATAAATGGATAGCGAGAAGATTACATATGATCCAATCAATAATCAAAAATAAATAGAATTGATCCAATCAATTCAACAATAATCGACAATTTAATTTTCGTCCGTAGTGTACCCTTAAAATATTTTCTTTGAATTTTCCTTCATCAAAAATTCCAAATTAATGATATTAATACAGGAAAATTGAATAATAAAAAATATACTGAAAAACGAGACCCAGTGCCCGACAACACAGAAATCGCCAAGAAGACTGTGCACTGCCGGCGGCTACAGCCACGCCCGGCACCTACAGACCCGCCCGGCTCCAGACAGAAAGGGGCCCTACCATGCCCGGACACGCCGGCAGATACAAGACGTACCCGGACGGACAGCAAGTGTTCGGCCGATCCAAATGAGCACTCGGCTCGACATACAAGAACGCGCTACGGACTCAGAATACAAAGAAGCGTCCGGCCGGATCTAGTGAGCACTCGGCTCGATACAGCAACGCGCTCGGCCGAACTCGGCAGAATACAGCAAGCGTCCGGCCACGGGCCGGACGTGCTCGGCCTAAAATCTTGTTATTCCTGATCTAAATATTATTAATATAAATCATATTTCCAAGAAAAACTTGATTTATACCATAACATAAAATCACGGAAAAACGACACTACGACGAACAATAAAATATCTACGATTATCAAAGTGATACTAAATCACAAAATAAGCATTCCAAATGCTAAATATCGTATATACGATCGCAAGACCTCGCTCCGATAAAACTGTTGGGATTCGGTGCCTAAAACGAAGGCCCAGCGGAAGCGGTAAAACGAAAATTAATTCGATCTGAATCCCTACGAGGATCGATCGAGCTACGTGTTGTTTCCCAAAATATTTATCCGAAGATTAAATACTGCTGGAATGAACGGACAACAAACAAAGTTGCGAGAGCACTTCCGAGAGAATATGAATAAACACAAGATTTGCCGGGTTTGTTAGGCCAGGGCTTGAATGCTCTCGCGAGATGTTATTAATACAAATATTCGTGGATACAAGTATTAATGTGAGAATCTAAATACAATGAGTATAAAAAGACTCTGTCTTGAGCGAAGCTCGGTGTTCTTCGTCCATGCCGATCGTCTTCTGTATGAGAGAGGCCGAGAGAAGAAAGAACCAAAAGATAGCTGTTGCCAAGAGTAGGAGATAGCCAAGTGATGTGTATTGCTTCTGTATTATGTGGTGAAATCGCGATAATGCCAGGGTGTGCTCAAGAATTTCGGTCCTTGGACAAGTGCAGGCTGCCTTCTATTTATAGGGGTAGAGGAGCCTTGATTTCTGGCGGGCGATCGTTTGCCGGAAGCAAGCTGTACGGTCCAATGACATGGGCAGTCTGCCTAGAGTCCAAGGCAGCTGCTGGCAGCCAGCTGTACGGTCCAATGAGGAGCCAGCACGTGTCCGGAGTCACTGTCACATGCGGTCCTACTGACACCTTTCGGCGGGCTTGTCGGCTGGTGGGAAGATGCTGACAGGCTGTGGTCAACGATCCGTGAATTGCGGATCTTGTCTCGGCGCTGCACGTGGGTTCTGTCCTGAGGCTTCGGCCTTTTCCGACTGGATGACCATCGGCTTTGATCGGCATGAGGCGGTCGTCAAAGGTCGGTCACCAGGGGTCGGCATCGGCGAGTGTCAAGATATAATCGTCTGATGGTCGGCCACCAGGAGTCGATCGCCAAGTACCGAGAGACGATCGTCTGAGATGTCGATCGCTCGGCACCGGGACTTGTCCTGGGACCTTCGGTCGGTCGATCTATCTTGGCTGCCGGGCTGAGACTAGGTCGCCTTGCCTCCGGCTCAGCTTCTAACTCTATTGCCGGCAATTGCTAGGTCGCCCGATCTCCGAGGCGATCGCCGGTCGGAGAGTATAATTCTCGACACAACAATTGCCCCCCAGCTTGCTCCTATGTTGAAGACATGGGGCGAGGTGGTTCTTGCTGGCGATCGTGTAGGATGAGGATGGGTGACCCGTTGAGCTAACTTTGGTTTCGGACTTGGGCGATCTGGTCGATTGGCTAGCTATCTTTCGGTCTTGTACCTGCAAAAAACAACATTGGTCGATCCCCCTCAGAAACTTGATGGTTTCGTTTGTTTGAGTAATCGTGCACAGTCGCGGAGTTCGATGGACCGACTCCATGACCATGTCTTGTGCGCGAACGACATCGATGTCTCGTGACTCATTTTATTGTGAGGGTCCTTTGTTAGCCGCGCCGCCTCGTATTTAAACGAAGGGCGTGCGGTCTTGGTCTAGAGGAGTCCTTGCGTGGGGCGTCGTCGGATTAATAAACTCCACTTCCGTGGCATGTTAGCTCTGCTTCCACCTCGGCCCGCCATGAACATGGCGAACCTCGACGGTGTACGTTGAGACGGGGGTAGTGGCACGTGTCGCATTGTCCGGGTCCATCATGTTTAGATGGTGAACCTTTGAGGGCGGGCGATCGTGTCCACTGATTAATTTTGGAGGGCCCTCAGTTTACGCCGGCCTCGTATTTAAACGAAGGGCGGGCGATCTTGGCCCAAAGGGACCTTGCATGGCCGAAGCAGCCGGTTCTATCGACTACCAGGACCATGGCTTTATGATGTGCGGTGGAGGCGATCTTGTGCTGTAGTCCATCATGTTAGATGGTGAACTGTAGGTGGCGATCGAGTCCTCCGGGTTTGATGATGTAGCTTAATGATGGCGATCGGGATGGAAGACTGTGATCGTCGCTCGGCTGCCGATCGCGTTATTCATAGGTTGATATCGGCGATCGGGCGGGAGATCGTCGTTCGGGCGCCGATCGCGCTGCTCATAGGCTGAGGAGAAACCTTTGCCTGGCCAGAAAGTCTGCGGCCTTAGCTCGGAAGATCGCGTAGGTCGAGGGCTGGTCCTTCGTAAGATGCCTGAACATAGGCGAAAGACCATGGAATCTTGCTAGGACCGCGTGGAGGGCGATCTCATCGCTTACGGGCTCGCCGTTGAGGATGATCTCGTCTACCCGGTCGATGTAGTCCGAGTCGGATTCTTTTTCCCATTGCATGATTCACAACATGTGATGGGGACCTTCTGGCCGAGCGGCCCTGGTGGCGAAGTACGCTATGAAGTCGGTCGCCAGTTGGTTAAAGGAGCTGATGGACCGAGGCGGCAATAAGGTGTACCACCTGTAGGCAAGGTCGTCCAGCGTCAGAGGGAACATTCGGCACCTAGTCGCGTCAGATGCCCCACACCCGGTCATGTAGATGTTGAACTTGCTCGTGTGTGTTTGGTCCGATCTCCTCGTACAGAGAGGTGTTTGAGGAGGGGCGATCTTGTGGCCGCACGGGCGAGCTCGATTGGACAATGAGCGGCTCGCCCGGCTCGGCGATCTTCTTCTGGCGCCGCCCTGCATTCCAGGAGCGCCTTCATGTCGCCGAGCCGGCGTTGCATCGCGGCCATCTCCGTGGCCTTGCCGCCGCGGATCGGCTTTGGGAGCGGGTGCCGAGGCGATCGTGTACCGATCTCCCGACTCCGCCGCTGCCGACCTCGGCTATTTGGCGAGGGGGAGCCAGGCTGGCCGCCTTTTGGGAGTCAGGTAGGCCGAGCTCCTGGTGACGGACTCAAACTCCGTCGTCTCATGGCTGGGAGCGGACTGCCCCGGTCGCCAGGTCGGGTCGCTGCCGAGGCGATCGAAAACAGAGGTGCCCCAGCTGGCGAGCGCCTCTTCTTGCGGATGAGAGTCTCCTGGCGATCGCCCGGACAGTACCGCCTCGAACTTCCGCTTGGTCTTCCGGCGGACGGCCGAGGGGGTGATAGCGGGAGGTGCGTCGAGAGCACTCCGTCGCTCCTGTAGGATGGCCATGGCCTCGTCGATCTGTTCCGCGGTTCGGAACTGATCGAGTGAGAGACTTGGGCCGCCCGCCAGGGGCGGGATTGAGCGTCTCGGACCGCGGCGGCTGCCCTCCACCATTGGTTGTGGCTCGGACTGAGACAGAACGAGGCGCATGGCGGATCGGTCGGCGGCTTTCTTCGACGCGGAGGCGGAAGACATGATTCTGAAAGCTTTCTCTGAAGAACAGTGAGTGTTTCTTCAGTATATGCCCCGGAGAACAGTGGGTGTTCTTCGAGACGGTAGGAATAAAAAATTGAGGGTTAGATGCCCTTCCTCTAACGCCAATTGTTGTTGCCCAAAATATTTATCCGAAGATTAAATACTGCTGGAATGAACGGACAACAAACAAAGTTGCGGGAGCACTTCCGAGAGAATATGAATAAACACAAGATTTGCCGGGTTTGTTAGGCCAGGGCTTGAATGCTCTCGCGAGATGTTATTAATACAAATATTCGTGGATACAAGTATTAATGTGAGAATCTAAATACAATGAGTATAAAAAGACTCTGTTAATCCAGCTCTTGAGCGAAGCTCGGTGTTCTTCGTCCCTGCCGATCGTCTTCTGTATGAGAGAGGCCGAGAGAAGAAAGAACTAAAAGATAGCTGTTGCCAAGAGTAGGAGATAGCCAAGTGATGTGTATTGCTTCTGTATTATGTGCTGAAATCGCGATAATGCCAGGGTGTGCTCAAGAATTTCGGTCCTTGGACAAGTGCAGGCTGCCTTCTATTTATAGGGGCAGAGGAGCCTTGATTTCTGGCGGGCAATCGTCTGCTGGCCAATATAATAATGGGGCGATCGCCTTTAAGTCACCTGGGCAGTCTGCCTATAGTCCAAGGCAGCTGCTGGCAGCCAGCTGTGCGGTCCAATGAGGAGCCAGCACGCGTCCGGAGTCACTCTCACATGTGGTCCTACTGACACCTTTCGGCGGGCTTGTCGGCTGGTGGGAAGATGCTGACAGGCTGTGGTCAACGATCCGTGAATTGCGGATCTTGTCTCGGCGCTGCACGTGGGTTCTGTCCTGAGGCTTTGGCCTTTGCCGACTGGATGACCATCGGCTTTGATCGGCATGAGGCGGTCGTCAAAGGTCGGTCACCAGGGGTCGGCATCGGCGAGTGTCAAGATATGATCGTCTGATGGTCGGCCACCAGGAGTCGATCGCCAAGTACCGAGAGACGATCGTCTGAGATGTCGATCGCTCGGCACCGGGACTTGTCCTGGGACCTTCGGTCGGTCGATCTATCTTGGCTGCCGGGCTGAGACTAGGTCGCTCGGTCTCTGGTCGGCAGTTCTAACTCGGCTGCTCGGCAATTGCTAGGTCGCCCGATCTCCGAGGCGATCGCCGGTCGGAGAGTATAATTCTCGACACAACAATTGCCCCCCAGCTTGCTCCTATGTTGAAGACATGGGGCGAGGTGGTTCTTGCTGGCGATCGTGTAGGATGAGGATGGGTGACCCGTTGAGCTAACTTTGGTTTCGGACTTGGGCGATCTGGTCGATTGGCTAGCTATCTTTCGGTCTTGTACCTGCAAAAAACAACATTGGTCGATCCCCCTCAGAAACTTGATGGTTTCGTTTGTTTGAGTAATCGTGCACAGTCGCGGAGTTCGATGGACCGACTCCATGACCATGTCTTGTGCGCGAACGACATTGACTGTCTCGTGACTCATTTTATTGTGAGGGTCCTTTGTTAGGCTGCGCCTCGCCTCGTATTTAAACGAAGGGCGTGCGGTCTTGGTCTAGAGGAGTCCTTGCGTGGGGCGTCGTCGGATTAATAAACTCCACTTCCGTGGCATGTTAGCTCTGCTTCCACCTCGGCCCGCCATGAACATGGCGAACCTCGACGGTGTACGTTGAGACGGGGGTAGTGGCATGTGTCGCATTGTCCGGGTCCATCATGTTTAGATGGTGAACCTTTGAGGGCGGGCGATCGTGTCCACTGATTAATTTTGGAGGGCCCTCAGTCTACGCCGGCCTCGTATTTAAACGAAGGGCGGGCGATCTTGGCCCAAAGGGACCTTGCATGGCCGAAGCAGCCGGTTCTATCGACTACCAGGACCATGGCTTTATGATGTGCGGTGGAGGCGATCTTGTGCTGTAGTCCATCATGTTAGATGGTGAACTGTAGGTGGCGATCGAGTCCTCCGGGTTTGATGATGTAGCTTAATGATGGCGATCGGGATGGAAGACTGTGATCGTCGCTCGGCTGCCGATCGCGTTATTCATAGGTTGATATCGGCGATCGGGCGGGAGATCGTCGTTCGGGCGCCGATCGCGCTGCTCATAGGCTGAGGAGAAACCTTTGCCTGGCCAGAAAGTCTGCGGCCTTAGCTCGGAAGATCGCGTAGGTCGAGGGCTGGTCCTTCGTAAGATGCCTGAACATAGGCGAAAGACCATGGAATCTTGCTAGGACCGCGTGGAGGGCGATCTCATCGCTTACGGGCTCGCCGTTGAGGATGATCTCGTCTACCCGGTCGATGTAGTCCGAGTCGGATTCTTTTTCCCATTGCATGATTCACAACATGTGATGGGGACCTTCTGGCCGAGCGGCCCTGGTGGCGAAGTACGCTATGAAGTCGGTCGCCAGTTGGTTAAAGGAGCTGATGGACCGAGGCGGCAATAAGGTGTACCACCTGTAGGCAAGGTCGTCCAGCGTCAGAGGGAACATTCGGCACCTAGTCGCGTCAGATGCCCCACACCCGGTCATGTAGATGTTGAACTTGCTCAGGTGTGTTTCAGGGTCCGATCTCCCCTCGTACAGAGGTGTTTGAGGAGGGGCGATCTTGTGCTGCACGGGGGCGAGCTCGATTTGGACAGCGAGCGGCTCGCCCGGCTCGGCGATCTTCTTCTTGGCGCCTGCCCCAGATTCCAGGAGCGCCTTCATGTCGTCGAGCTGGCGTTGCATCGCGGCCATCTCCGTGGCTCGGTCGCTCGCGGATCGGCTTTGGGAGCGGGTGCCGAGGCGATCGTGTACCGATCTCCTGACTCCGCTGCTGCCGACCTCGGCTATTTGGCGAGGGGGAGCCAGACGGCTGGGCTGCCTTTTGGGAGTCAGGTAGGCCGAGCTCCTGGTGACGGACTCAAACTCCGTCGTCTCATGGCTGGGAGCGGACTGCCCCGGTCGCCAGGTCGGGTCGCTGCCGAGGCGATCGAAAACAGAGGTGCCCCAGCTGGCGAGCGCCTCTTCTTGCGGATGAGAGTCTCCTGGCGATCGCCCGGACAGTACCGCCTCGAACTTCCGCTTGGTCTTCCGGCGGACGGCCGAGGGGGTGATAGCGGGAGGTGCGTCGAGAGCACTCCGTCGCTCCTGTAGGATGGCCATGGCCTCGTCGATCTGTTCCGCGGTTCGGAACTGATCGAGTGAGAGACTTGGGCCGCCCGCCAGGGGCGGGATTGAGCGTCTCGGACCGCGGCGGCTGCCCTCCACCATTGGTTGTGGCTCGGACTGAGACAGAACGAGGCGCATGGCGGATCGGTCGGCGGCTTTCTTCGACGCGGAGGCGGAAGACATGATTCTGAAAGCTTTCTCTGAAGAACAGTGAGTGTTTCTTCAGGTATATGCCCCGGAGAACAGTGGGTGTTCTTCGAGACGGTAGGAATAAAAAATTGAGGGTTAGATGCCCTTCCTCTAACGCCAATTGTTGTTGCCCAAAATATTTATCCGAAGATTAAATACTGCTGGAATGAACGGACAACAAACAAAGTTGCGGGAGCACTTCCGAGAGAATATGAATAAACACAAGATTTGCCGGGTTTGTTAGGCCAGGGCTTGAATGCTCTCGCGAGATGTTATTAATACAAATATTCGTGGATACAAGTATTAATGTGAGAATCTAAATACAATGAGTATAAAAAGACTCTGTTAATCCAGCTCTTGAGCGAAGCTCGGTGTTCTTCGTCCCTGCCGATCGTCTTACGTATGAGAGAGGCCGAGAGAAGAAAGAACTAAAAGATAGCTGTTGCCAAGAGTAGGAGATAGCCAAGTGATGTGTATTGCTTCGTATTATGTCTGAAATCGCGATAATGCCAGGGTGTGCTCAAGAATTTCGGTCCTTGGACAAGTGCAGGCTGCCTTCTATTTATAGGGGCAGAGGAGCCTTGATTTCTGGCGGGCGATCGTCTGCTGGCCAATATAATAATGGGGCGATCGCCTTTAAGTCACACAGGCGCCATTTATAGTCCAAGGCTGGCAACACTGCAGGCGGTCAATGAGGAGCCAAGACGCGTCCGAGTCACTCTCACATGTGGTCCTACTGACACCTTTCGGCGGGCTTGTCGGCTGGTGGGAAGATGCTGACAGGCTGTGGTCAACGATCCGTGAATTGCGGATCTTGTCTCGGCGCTGCACGTGGGTTCTGTCCTGAGGCTTTGGCCTTTGCCGACTGGATGACCATCGGCTTTGATCGGCATGAGGCGGTCGTCAAAGGTCGGTCACCAGGGGTCGGCATCGGCGAGTGTCAAGATATGATCGTCTGATGGTCGGCCACCAGGAGTCGATCGCCAAGTACCGAGAGACGATCGTCTGAGATGTCGATCGCTCGGCACCGGGACTTGTCCTGGGACCTTCGGTCGGTCGATCTATCTTGGCTGCCGGGCTGAGACTAGGTCGCTCGGTCTCTGGTCGGCAGTTCTAACTCGGCTGCTCGGCAATTGCTAGGTCGCCCGATCTCCGAGGCGATCGCCGGTCGGAGAGTATAATTCTCGACACAACAATTGCCCCCCAGCTTGCTCCTATGTTGAAGACATGGGGCGAGGTGGTTCTTGCTGGCGATCGTGTAGGATGAGGATGGGTGACCCGTTGAGCTAACTTTGGTTTCGGACTTGGGCGATCTGGTCGATTGGCTAGCTATCTTTCGGTCTTGTACCTGCAAAAAACAACATTGGTCGATCCCCCTCAGAAACTTGATGGTTTCGTTTGTTTGAGTAATCGTGCACAGTCGCGGAGTTCGATGGACCGACTCCATGACCATGTCTTGTGCGCGAACGACATTGACTGTCTCGTGACTCATTTTATTGTGAGGGTCCTTTGTTAGGTGCGCCTCGCCTCGTATTTAAACGAAGGGCGTGCGGTCTTGGTCTAGAGGAGTCCTTGCGTGGGGCGTCGTCGGATTAATAAACTCCACTTCCGTGGCATGTTAGCTCTGCTTCCACCTCGGCCCGCCATGAACATGGCGAACCTCGACGGTGTACGTTGAGACGGGGGTAGTGGCATGTGTCGCATTGTCCGGGTCCATCATGTTTAGATGGTGAACCTTTGAGGGCGGGCGATCGTGTCCACTGATTAATTTTGGAGGGCCCTCAGTCTACGCCGGCCTCGTATTTAAACGAAGGGCGGGCGATCTTGGCCCAAAGGGACCTTGCATGGCCGAAGCAGCCGGTTCTATCGACTACCAGGACCATGGCTTTATGATGTGCGGTGGAGGCGATCTTGTGCTGTAGTCCATCATGTTAGATGGTGAACTGTAGGTGGCGATCGAGTCCTCCGGGTTTGATGATGTAGCTTAATGATGGCGATCGGGATGGAAGACTGTGATCGTCGCTCGGCTGCCGATCGCGTTATTCATAGGTTGATATCGGCGATCGGGCGGGAGATCGTCGTTCGGGCGCCGATCGCGCTGCTCATAGGCTGAGGAGAAACCTTTGCCTGGCCAGAAAGTCTGCGGCCTTAGCTCGGAAGATCGCGTAGGTCGAGGGCTGGTCCTTCGTAAGATGCCTGAACATAGGCGAAAGACCATGGAATCCTGCTAGGACCGCGTGGAGGGCGATCTCATCGCTTACGGGCTCGCCGTTGAGGATGATCTCGTCTACCCGGTCGATATAGTCCGAGTCGGATTCTTTTTCCCATTGCATGATTCACAACATGTGATGGGGACCTTCTGGCCGAGCGGCCCTGGTGGCGAAGTACGCTATGAAGTCGGTCGCCAGTTGGTTAAAGGAGATGATGGACCGAGGCGGCAATAAGGTGTACCACCTGTAGGCAAGGTCGTCCAGCGTCAGAGGGAACATTCGGCACCTAGTCGCGTCAGATGCCCCACACCCGGTCATGTAGATGTTGAACTTGCTCAGGTGTGTTTCAGGGTCCGATCTCCCCTCGTACAGAGGTGTTTGAGGAGGGGCGATCTTGTGCTGCACGGGGGCGAGCTTGATTTGGACAGCGAGCGGCTCGCCCGGCTCGGAGATCTTCTTCTTGGCGCCTGCCCCAGATTCGAGGAGCGCCTTCATGTCGTCGAGCTGGCGTTGCATCGCGGCCATCTCCGTGGCTCGGTCGCTCGCGTATCGGCTTTGGAAGCGGGTGCCGAGGCGATCGTGTACCGATCTCCTGACTCCGCTGCTGCCGACCTCGGCTATTTGGCGAGGGGGAGCCAGACGGCTGGGCTGCCTTTTGGGAGTCAGGTAGGCCGAGCTCCTGGTGGACTCAAACTCCGTCGTCTCATGGCTGGGAGCGGACTGCCCCGGTCGCCAGGTCGGGTCGCTGCCGAGGCGATCGAAAACAGAGGTGCCCCAGCTGGCGAGCGCCTCTTCTTGCGGATGAGAGTCTCCTGGCGATCGCCCGGACAGTACCGCCTCGAACTTCCGCTTGGTCTTCCGGCGGACGGCCGAGGGGGTGATAGCGGGAGGTGCGTCGAGAGCACTCCGTCGCTCCTGTAGGATGGCCATGGCCTCGTCGATCTGTTCCGCGGTTCGGAACTGATCGAGTGAGAGACAGGCCGCCGCCAGTGGATTGAGCGTCTCGATCCGCGCGGCCGCCTCCACCATTGGTTGTGGCTCGGACCGAGATGTAACGAGGCGCATGGCGGATCGGTCGGCGGCTTTCTTCGACGCGGAGGCGGAAGACATGATTCTGAAAGCTTTCTCTGAAGAACAGTGAGTGTTTCTTCAGGTATATGCCCCGGAGAACAGTGGGTGTTCTTCGAGACGGTAGGAATAAAAAATTGAGGGTTAGATGCCCTTCCTCTAACGCCAATTGTTGTTGCCCAAAATATTTATCCGAAGATTAAATACTGCTGGAATGAACGGACAACAAACAAAGTTGCGGGAGCACTTCCGAGAGAATATGAATAAACACAAGATTTGCCGGGTTTGTTAGGCCAGGGCTTGAATGCTCTCGCGAGATGTTATTAATACAAATATTCGTGGATACAAGTATTAATGTGAGAATCTAAATACAATGAGTATAAAAAGACTCTGTTAATCCAGCTCTTGAGCGAAGCTCGGTGTTCTTCGTCCCTGCCGATCGTCTTCTGTATGAGAGAGGCCGAGAGAAGAAAGAACTAAAAGATAGCTGTTGCCAAGAGTAGGAGATAGCCAAGTGATGTGTATTGCTTCTGTATTATGTGCTGAAATCGCGATAATGCCAGGGTGTGCTCAAGAATTTCGGTCCTTGGACAAGTGCAGGCTGCCTTCTATTTATAGGGGCAGAGGAGCCTTGATTTCTGGCGGGCGATCGTCTGCTGGCCAATATAATAATGGGGCGATCGCCTTTAAGTCACATGGGCAGTCTGCCTATAGTCCAAGGCAGCTGCTGGCAGCCAGCTGTGCGGTCCAATGAGGAGCCAGCACGCGTCCGGAGTCACTCTCACATGTGGTCCTACTGACACCTTTCGGCGGGCTTGTCGGCTGGTGGGAAGATGCTGACAGGCTGTGGTCAACGATCCGTGAATTGCGGATCTTGTCTCGGCGCTGCACGTGGGTTCTGTCCTGAGGCTTCGGCCTTAGCCGACTGGATGACCATCGGCTTTGATCGGCATGAGGCGGTCGTCAAAGGTCGGTCACCAGGGGTCGGCATCGACGAGTGTCGAGAGATGATCGTCTGATGGTCAGCTACCAGGAGTCGATCGCCAAGTACCGAGAGACGATCATCTGAGATGTCGATCGCTCGGCACCGGGACTTGTCCTGGGACCTTTGGTCGGTCGATCTGTCTTGGCTGTCGGGCTGAGACTAGGTCGCCCGGTCTCTGGTCGGCAGTTCTGACTCGGCTGCTCGGCAATGGCTAGGTCGCCCGATCTCCGAGGCGATCGCCGGTCGGAGAGTATAATTCTCGACACAACACTACACATATACGAATATAAAATAAACAAAGGAAGATTCGAAATCATACCCTTGTCGTCCGTTGATTATATGGAATTCCTTCTCTTGAGCTATTCCCCAAACGATCCAAAATGCTCCAAGCCCTTGGATGATCCAACGCCGGAAATGGAGGGTGTCCATCTAGAAGGGTAGGTGGAGTTCGGTCCGTTTCGGACTCCCACGGGTCCAAACAGATAAACTCTGAATCCGTTCTGATGTATTTATATCAATTAATTAATCCAATTAATTAATTATATCAAATACATAACAACATAATTAATTTCTCCAAGAAATAATTATTTCATGAATTAAATTAATCACCCAGTAATTTATTTAATTCATTAAGCCGTAAATTAATTTATCCAATAAATCAATTTAGACATCCAATGTCCCAATTAATTAGATATTCAATATCTAATATTCATTATGAGAGAATAAGCTTGATTCATTCCGTCGTCAATCCTATTGCGCGACTCGTTAGGTCCGTCTCAGTCAGCAATGGGAGGAACCAAAGAGTAGTAGCACCACCTATCCAGCCTGGCGGCCTACACTGTACCCCAACTGAGAACGAATGATTGGGATCATTCAAGAACCATTCTGTCGTGAATACCAGTATAAGTATAAACCCTTCTTTCAAATGTCCCGATCAAGTTATAGGGTCACGGTCAGTCAAAACCCTATCTGTTACTTGACGCAATGCATGCGTTAATGTAAATCGAGATCACCGAGCTCTCGTGTATCCAATACAACTAGCTCCAATGCTTTGGCCAAAGACTTATGATCTCATCTGCCAATAACCGCATACGACATTTAACTCGTTCACTAACAGGAGAAAGAATTCTATCTTGGTATTCAGTAGGACCTGCTACTTGCCCATCAAGATGCACGTCGAGGTTGACCCCTGCCTTCCGGTTTACAGGGAACTACTCTAATAAAAATCTTGACGTCACAAGCACATCCCTACTAAATCCTCAAGTCGAAGGTTCACGAATACCTATCACAACCTTTCGATTCCGTCATTGACTGTCCCGGAGTGAAATCCGTGTGACGAATCGAGGGTGAGTTGGTTCGAGTATACTGATCCAATTAGCATACCTATAACGTGTGCTCCCACTAAACATTAGCGTTCAACAGGCACTCTCCATGTCAAAGAACACGTCATACAAGTCTTCACATAAACTTAATGCCCAGTCAAGTTTCATCGACTTGCGAACGATTAAGTATTTGAGCTATAAACCTTTCCAGTGCCGACCTCCTTATCCAATAAGGAGTGGAACATTTTGCTCTCAAATACATGGACTAGTTTCTATATGTATATTTACGAGTTAGGAACGCCAGTAACTACCAGTAAATAAAGGAACATTCATTGCCTTATATTAATGATTTACATAATTACACGTACAATGCCCTCACTCAACATCCTCTGAGTGGCATTCGAGGGCATACTCTCAACAGTATCGAAACAGTCCGGATAAACAATCCCTGTATCGAGTAGTGGTGATTAGAGGTTTTGACAATATGGCAATCCAGCATACAGTAAACAAACTGTATCGAAAAGCTGAAGTGTCAACCTGTATCGAAGACCTGTCATAGATCCAGCATATAGTGGAACCTTATCAGTACAACAAAGAAGTCTTATAAAGACTAAGTATGGAAGCTGTCTCGAATCGTCAATACAGTGATCCTTCCATACAGCTCTCAACAGGACAAGAAGGAATCTTCAATATTCGCTAGAAGTCAAGTCCCGTTGATAAAGAAGTATTTAAATACTAAAGGATAAAGTATTTAAATACTGTAAGTCAGAAGATCTACAAATCCCGCAATATCCGGATCTCAGTCAGATGTCTGTTGTCACAGAATCTTGCCCAACGGATAGATTTAAAACGGATATATTTCAGAGACTATATATATCTCCAGAGTTTGAAGATCATAATGAACTGAACGATTAAACTTCTGAACGACTTACAAATGATCAAGCTTACAAAGAAATATTCAGAGCAAAATATATCTCCAAAGCTCACTGCTATTCAGATATAAAAGATATACAAGTGCTCAAACCGTGAACAATACATCATCAGCTAGAAGCTCAGAAAGTCAAAGCTGTTGTTCATATATTGTTCTATCCTTGAAAAAACCCAGATCAGTCCTGTGTGGACTGAGTAATCTTTGCTTCTCCCGAACTGTGTGTGAAAGATTTGCATCGAAGAAGACGAAGCTTCAGAACTGTGTGTGAAGAAGCCAGTCAAGTGTTAGCTCAAACCAATCTGTGTGAACGGTTGAAGCTAAGATCTTTATATCAATATGTGCGAACGATATATTGATTGTCTGTTGTTATAATTACGTAGTTGTGTACGCAGTGATTATAATAAACTTTTTACTCCTGTGTGGAGTACCAGTGGACGTAGAGGGGTTTACCTCGAACCACTTTAAATTTTGTGTTATTTACCTTCTGCCCTTTTTGTTTTAAATAACTGTGATTATTTAAGTATACTTTGCATATCGAGTTGCTGTATCCACAGCAACTTACTATATTTAAGACTTCGGCTACGCACTCAGATTTAAAACCGTACAGCTTGTAGTTTAAAACACCTTCCAAGCTGTATCCAGTATACTTAGTGGCCAACACGTAGTATGTAATATCCTGAATGTTAGAATAATATTCTATCGTTGACCTTGTTGGAAAAAATTGATAATGTGGTTTTTTTCGGCAATAGAAGTGATATTGAGTAAACAAGAGTAATATATCGGGTGGTATTTTCTAATATCGTCGAATAATTGTTGGTAAGAATGTGGCGGTGGACAACGTTATATTCTATGATAAATTATTCAAAGAAAATTAGAGAAATTCACCAGACTAAATATGAGCTTGTGAATTTACGTGGACCTATCGGAGATAGATTTTTGGTCTTGGACCATTTAAAATAATAAAGGAACACCGAAAGTGTAAATAGAAATAAAATTGGACATTTTCTGGACATTGTCGTAGACAAGTATCAACTTTGAAAAATCACCACGGATTTTTGGAAAGTCAAAAATTCTTAAAATTATCAGTATTATAGAAAATTGAGTTAGATTTCCAACGGTTCAAACGGAGAGCAAATCGTAGTTCGGACGAAGAAGTTATGATCGAATTAGTGAAAGACTGCCAGCTGTTGGGCACCGTGCGCCACTGCGTGCGTCAGCGCCCGACAGGAGTCCGGGAATCCCGTGCGAGCGAGGCACGGGTCGTCGCTCATGATGCCTAGCTGTTAGACCCTTAGTATGGGTGACTCAGTGTGCTCGGAAGACAGGCGAGTCACGGTCGGACTGTGCCGACTGGACATGGCACGACATTAAGGCACGTGAATGAAAAATGATTTGGAGATTTCTTGGCGGGTGTGAGGCTTAGCTAAGATATGGAATCAAGACAATCTCGTGTTACTTTGAGGGTTTGGGCAGGTTCAAGGCTGGAAGCAGACGAGTGACTCTTCAGCTTTTCAATGGTCACTGTCCTCACCAAGGTTTATTTCTCTAAGCCTATTATATGGGGGAGGTAGTTACTGAGAGCGATGATCATGGGGTGACCCAAGGTGCTCGGCCAAGGACTTGGCAAGGTGCTGGGACTTGCCATAGGATTGGGTCAAGGGTCGATCCGGAGGTGTAATCCAACCCGAATTGGATTGACCCGATATGCGAACACTCCAGGCGGGACAAAGGTCTAGGTTGTGTGCCTACGACCGAGAGGGTTCAATAGTGCTGGCGGACCTTGTTCGGAAATTGGATAAGTGCGCAAGATGCTGGACATTTGTGCACACTTGTGTTAGTTGGCTCGGACTATGCGGACTCTTAACAAGACTTGGGCGTGAGGGAAATGCTAGATTTGGCGCGCACAAGCTTGGCATTGACGGTTCGAGGCGGTTACGAGTCATAGCAGTTGCATGGGGGGGTTATGAGGTAGTTCCCGGCATCGACATGGCGGAACGGTTATGCGAACGGTTTTGAGAACGGTAAGAAGGTTCCAAGTCATGATTAGACGTGTGGGGGACACGTCATCATACAGGCAGTTACTTGGTGGGTTGCATGTGCCAGGTGGAGTGTTGGGATCCATCAGGCCAGTTGCGGGATGGTTACTAGCAAGCGGTTGCGGATGGTTGCGGGACGGTTCCAGAAGACCTTGTACGTGGCAGTACAAGGAAAATGTGGGCAAGTTGCGGGGAAACTGCTTAGGACAAGTGGCTTGGGTGCATGAAGATCTTTGCCACGTGTCGACATGTGGAGTGTCGAGCTGAACCTAGCGGTTGGGGTTGTCAACCGATGTAGTCCTTTGCTTGGGCTATAAATAGGTGCTTTGTACAATTTTGTAGAAGGGAGAGATCCAAGAGATCATCGTGAGGATCTTAGAGAGTTGTACAACGAGGCCTTTTCCTTGTATATTGAGTGTCCAATAATATTCTAGGTTGGGGAAATCATCCCCGTAAATTGTGTGCGTCTTTACGTGCTTTTGATTGTATTCCGCTGCATACTCCTTCAAGCACGAAAGGTTGCCGTGGGCTGTAGCTCTGATCATACTAAACACGAGTGTTGTGAGGAAAAATACGAGTGTTTGGTGGGGATCGAAGGCTGACTGGTTGTTGTGCGGACAATCAGTGCCGGCACGGGGTTGTATTTCGACAAAAAATTCTAGCCCGATTCGGACCCGTGACAATTTGGTATCGGAGCCCCGTTGGTGGGTTCTGAGGAAAAAGTTGTTGCGTTATGGCACCTCGAGATGCAAGAGATGCGGTCGCTGAGATGAGATCGCGGCTTTGGATGACAGGATTCAAATGTTGGAGACTTTGATGGGCAACCTCCACCAGTTCCGGTTGTAGCAGCAGTTTTCGAACTGATCTCAATGCTGGAGATCGATTTCAAAAAACTCCATGCTATGACGGAAGCACTCCAGAAATCAATGGGTGAAATCCCTAATTTCATGGAAGGAAGGCTCGTTTCGGTTCAAGAGGAGATCAGTTCCGTAAGCGAGGCAGTGGATGTCCGGCTGGGTGCAGTTAAGGGCGAATGCAGGTTGTTGAGGATGGCAATGTAATATCCGGTATTTTTCTTTCCCTTGTATTTTCATTTTCGGTATATTTCTCGGTCATAGTGACCCCCGTGTATCTTTCAGTATGTCCTTCCTGTCAACCGTTGAACTATAATCTCGTTATTGTTTATTGTTTCAACTTTCCTCAGATGAGTTCGATTTTGTTAGATCACCATTAATTTTTGGTAACTCCAAAAATTCTAAATCTTTGCAATATTATAGAGCATCGAGTTAGCTTTCCTATGGTTCAAACGGTGAGTCAATCGGAGTCCGGACGAGAGAGTTATGGTCGTTTCAGTTTTTGGCCGATCACCTCCAGGAGCCTTTCGGCCGATAGGGGCGGCCGAGATCACCTCCAGGAGCCTTTCGGCCGATAGGGGCGGCCGATAGGATCTTCTGCCGGCACTTGCATGTATATCGGTTGGGCTATCGGCCGATAGCCGGCGATAGGTCTCGCTGCGTTACATTATAAATGTGTTATTTTCGGCGTAAAACATTCATTTCCTCCCCTTCTTCAACCGTGCGCGAGAGAGAGAGACTTGAGAGGGAGAGTTCCTCCATCTATCACTTACTTGTGTAGATTTCTTCATCCCTTTTCGATCGAGTGGCTCGGATTTGGATCTAACCCGTGGTTTTGGATTTGAATGCTTGATTCTTCAAGAGGTAAGGATTCCTTTAACCCTACCTTTTTGGATAATTGGGGATTTTGGGGTTTTGTCCGATTCTTTCCGTTTTGTTGATGGATTCTTGTTGAATATGATTAATTTTGATAGTATAATCGTAACCCTTGGTTTTCCTGTTATTGATTGGGATGAAATCCCGTCAATCCACCGTTGACCGATTTCTTTTCCTTATGCACGCGTGGTGTCCGATGAATTGTCCCAACGGGTAGAACTAGGATGATTTTCTTCGTATTCACGGTGTTGAAATTGGTTTTATATCACTATTGTGTTAGGGTCGGATTTGAGAGGATTGTTCGGACCGTAACCGTTCCTTCGTCGTTTCCTTCGCGTCGTATTAATCAAGGCAAGTACATGTATTACATTTCGTTATGTATATTGTGATTCTCGAAATGAATGATGAATGGTGATTTTTGGGTGCGTGAGTTGTGTTCCTTCCACCGGAGTGTCCGACGGGATGTCCGGGGTCGATACTAAGGGGTACGGCCGCGAAGTGGACTTGGGTGCGTGCGTGATTGAACTTCCACCGGAGTGTCCGGGATGTCCGGGGTCGATACTAGGGTACGGCCGCGAAGTGGTATCCCACCCGAGTGTTCGACGGGATGTCCGGGGTCGATACTAAGGGTACGGCCACGGGATACTGTTGTGATTTTGTGATATCGTGATGATTGGAAACCGGTTTGATTGTCAACGTAGTATTCGGAATATATATGTGGCAAATGACTTACGTTTTGGGCGATTGTGTATAAACCGTATCTTGTATATAATGTTGTGTAATTGTGTACTTGCACTAGCTATTCAAATGCTAACCCCTTAAATGGGGAAATGCGTCTTATGCATTTCAGTCTGGAAGAGCCGAGGAGCAGGCACGGGGCACGCACGCGAAGGATGGGATGGCTTGATGATAGTGGCTCGAGTCCAGTATTGTTCTTTTTATTTTCGTCATTGCATTTGTCGAGTATTGGAGTTAAACCGCCTACTTCGAATTTGGTTTAAGTCCTGCGTGGGCAATGAATTGATATTTACATTATGTTTCATGTATTCCGTTGAAATGTTTTGGCGAGGCCACGGCCTGTTACTTTCGAGTGCATCTTTGGGGTTTGTCATTGTGGTTATGTGTCTTGTGTTAGCTTTGGTAGACCTCACGAGGTTTCTACGGCGTGTAATGTCCCCTTTGTGAATTGGGGTGTTACATTTATGGTATCGAGCTTAGGTTTTGCATACCTAGGTGTCGGTGAATTTTGGGTCCATCGGTTATGTCGTTAGAGTCGGTCGTTGAGCCTAATATCATCACGCTACCGTCTTTTCGTGCGACCCGTGGCTGTAAGTCTCCTCGAACTCTTATATTTCTGTAATTCGTTTTCTTGCGTAGTTCGGAATTGTGACTTGTGTTACCAACCTTGTGAATTGTGAATCCTTCTGATCTTGTCCTTTTCTTATTTCCCTTCAGTATGTTGAGAGGTCGTGGTAGACCGGCTAGGGGACGCGGCCCAGGCCGTGGACGGGGACCTGATAATGAGGAGGGCTCACTTTCTCGATCCTCTGCGGACTCGGCCTCTCACTCTGCCGTCGGGTAATAATGCCGACGGCTGGAGCTGCCGTACTTCAGCAGTTAGTAGCCCAGCTTACTCAGATAGCTCAGGGTGGACGCCAGAATCCACCCCCGACACCTGAGGAGGAAGCTAGTAAATGGCTTCAGACGGTGACTAGGATGCACCCTCCTCGTTTCTCTGGATCTTCTGACTCCCTCGGTTGGGAGAATTGGCTCTTTCAGTTGTCCAGGACCTTTGATGCCGTAGCTTGCCCCGAAGACAGAAGGGTACATATTGCCCAGTACCTCCTGGATAAAGAAGCTGCGGAGTGGTGGGAAGCCGTTGCGCCCAGAGATCGTCGGGCCACTTGGGAGGAGTTCAGGGCTGCTATGGAAGCAGAATATTGTCCACCGCCAGTTAAGGAGCGCAGAATTGTGGAGTTTTTCACCGCTACGCCTCAGGATGTGCCGATTTCTCAGGCCATTATTTCCTACAATCAGCAGTTGGGTTTTGTGAGAGATCAGGTGAGGACGGAGGCTGATAAAATCCGTTACTTCAATATGCGCATGAAGCCGCATATCAGGCAGAGTATGGCACCGCTCATGTGCTACCTTGAAGGAATATCGGGATCGCGCTGCGCGATCGAGATGGTATCCGGAATCGAGTCGGTTTCGGAAGTTAAGAAGCGAAGACCACCGTGGGTTCTCGGCAGTAAAGGTGGTCGATTTTCGAGGTCTCGTTACATTCCTACACACGGGAAGAGACCGTTTCAGCCCGGGGATCTCGGGTAATCGTTGATCCAGTCCGTTGCTTACGGTGGCGAGGTTTGTTTTAACGCAACCAACATGAGCATTTGATGAGGGATTGCCCTTTTCCTCCAGTTATTTGTTTTACTTGCGGGCGATCAGGGCATCGGGCGGCCCATTGTGAGAGGGCCACTGTGCTAGAGTCCCGACTACCACCGCCGATCGGAGGAGCACGGCATTCCGTATACTCATGTTCCGCAAGGCTCGGGCCGTGGTAGGGTCGGGTCACCGGACCACCGTCTGGTCGAGTTCGGTTGATTCACCCCGGTTGTATCAGATGAGGCGTACAGAGGAGACAGACGTTCCAGTGGCGTCAGTACCACTCAGATCCTTACTCATCCAATTTCAGTACTTTTTGATTCGGGTGCTACCCATTCCTTTATTGCTTCGAATTGTGTGAGTCGTATTGGTTTTGACTGCTTGTTTGAGTGTGAGCCGTTTGTAGTGGGTACACCCAGTGGAGACCGTATGGTTGGGGACCGGGAAGTTAGGGATTGCCCAGTGAGGATCGGGAGCCGGGATTGGCCCTCGAATCTTATTGTTATAGACCTTAAAGGTGAGGATTTGATCCTCGGGGACGATTGGTTAGATCGTCATGGTGCTATCATGAATTATCGGACTCGTACTATCTCGATCGTGGCCGAGGATGGCACCGAGCATACTCTAGTCGGTTGTAAGCCGGGTGGATCGGGGAGTGTGATTAGCGCCTTGAAGGCGATGAAACTTCTGAACCAGGGTTGCGTCGGCTACTGGTGTTTCGCCCTGCAGGCGGAAGATGGTGGGGTTGACATATCGTCGATTCCAGTTGTTAGCGAGTATCTGATGTATTTCGGACGACTTGCCGGGATTACCACCACATCGAGAGGTGGAGTTTCCTATTGATCTTGAGCCGAATGCGGCCCCTATTTCTCGAGCACCATACCGTATGGCACCGTCGGAGATGCTAGAGTTGAAGAATCGATTGGGAGAGTTGTTAGATAAAGGGTATATTCGACCGAGCGCATCGCCTTGGGGTGCGCTGTACTTTTGTCAAGAAGAAGGATGGATCGCTTCGTTTATGCATCGACTATCGAGAATTAAACAAGCTAACCATCAAAAATAAATACCCTTTGCCCAGGATTGACGATTTGTTTGATCGGCTTCAGGGGGCGACAGTCTTTTCAAGATTGATTTGCGATCGGGCTACTACCAATTGAGGATTCGGACGCCGATATTCAAAGTCGCCTTTGACGAGATATGGCCATTACGAGTTTGTGGTTATGCCTTTCGGGCCAACTAATGCCCAGCAGTTGTTCATGCAGTTGATGAACAAAGTTTTTATTGAGTATCTGGACAAATTCGTAGTCGCTTTTATCGACGATATTCTCATCTATTCACGGAGTCGGGAGGAACACGCCTTACATCTTCGGATTGTATTAGACACTTTGAGGGCTGAGCAGTTGTACGCGAAGTTCTCTAAGTGTGAGTTTTGGCTCGAGGAAGTTACGTTCCTCGGGCATGTGATCTCAGCAGAGGGAGTTCGGGTAGACTCGCAGAAGATAGAGGCAGTGATGGCTTGGGAGCCGCCTAAGAATGTGAAGGAGGTGAGGAGTTTTCTGGGTCTCGCCGGCTATTACCGCAGATTCGTTGAGGGATTTTCTAAAATCGCTAGACCACTCACTCAGTTGCTCCAGAAAACTCAGAAGTTCGAGTGGACTGCAGACAGGCAGGACAGTTTTGATGAGTTAAAGAGACGTTTGACTACCGCACCCGTGTTAGCGTTGCCTCAGGGGAACGAGGACTTCGTAGTGTATAGTGATGCTTCGGGCCTTGGTCTAGGATGTGTTTTGATGCAGAGAGACAGAGTGATTGCGTATGCATCCCGCCAGTTGAAACCTTATGAGGTGAATTACCCCACGCATGATTTGGAGTTAGCTGCGGTCGTTTTTGCCTTAAAAATCTGGAGGCACTACCTCTATGGGTCATCATGTAAGATTTTTACGGACCATAAGAGCTTGAAGTATATCTTCAGTCAGAAAGAATTGAATATGAGACAGCGTAGGTGGTTGGAACTAATTAAAGATTACGACCTCGAGATACTTTACCATCCGGGTAAGGCTAACGTGGTGGCCGATGCGTTGAGCCGAAAGCCGATGGCGTTGCAAATGTTGGAGGTACTTACACCACAGAGTAGGATCCAGCGGGATTTTATTCGTCAGGATATCGAGGTTTGGGTTCAGAGAGTTCAGGGTCAGTTATGTGCGTTGGAGATCGCTTCGTCCTTGACCGATGATATCAAGGCGAAGCAGTTTGACGATCCGTTTTTGGTCCAGTTGAGAGAGGATGTGAAGAAGGGGAAAGCCCCCGGATTTGTAGTTCACGATGATGGAGTTTTGAGATTTCGCGGCAGACTATGCGTACCGAGTATTGTGGAGTTGAGACAGAAGATTTTGAGTGAAGCTCATACCACGCCTTACTCCATACATCCTGGTACGAGTAAAATGTACAAGGATGTGAGGAGTAACTACTGGTGGAGTAATTTGAAGATGGACGTTAGCGAGTTTGTGTCGAGGTGTCTGACCTGTCAGCAGGTTAAGATCGAGCATCAGCGACCCGCGGGGCTTTTACGACCACTTCCTATTCCGGAGTGGAAATGGGAGGACATTTCTATGGATTTCATTACCGGTATGCCTAAGACTCGGACGGGAATGAACATGATTTGGGTCATTGTCGATCGGCTAACCAAATCGGCTCATTTCCTGAGTATTAAGGACACTTGGGGGCCGGAGAGGCTTGCACGAGTGTTTGTTGCGGAAATAGTGAGATTACATGGAACCCCTAAGAGTATTGTTTCGGATCGTGATGGCCGGTTCATATCACATTTTTGGCAGGCCGTTCATAGAGCTTTGGGAACCGAGTTGAGACTTAGTACATCCTACCACCCTCAGACAGACGGACAGTCTGAGCGGACGATACAGACGCTAGAGGATATGTTACGAGCCTGTGCTTTAGATTGGAAGGATGATTGGGAGACACACTTGCCGTTGATCGAGTTCACGTACAACAATAGTTGGCATGCCTCGATCAAAATGGCACCATTCGAAGCGTTGTATGGGAGGAGGTGCAGATCGCCGTTGTGTTGGGATGATACGTCTGAGCTAATCGGTACCGAGCCCGACATGATAGCTGAGACGAGGGAGAAGGTTACTTTGATTCGTGGTAGATTGCTGACGGCCCAGAGTCGGCAGAAGTCTTATGCCGATACACGTCGCCGACCGTTAGAGTTTGAAGTGGGAGATCACGTCTTGCTTAAGGTGTCGCCGACACGGGGAGTTTACCGCTTCGGTCGGAAGGGTAAACTTAGTCCGAGATATATCGGACCGTTTGAGATTTTAGATAGAGTTGGAGAGCTTGCGTATCGGTTAGGCTTGCCGCCGTCCCTGAGCCACGTGCATAACGTATTTCATGTTTCCCAGCTTAGGAAGTACGTATCGGACCCTAGCCATATTATTGATTTTGGAGAAATCGAGTTGGGGCCCGACATTACCTTCGAGGAGAGGCCGATTCAGATCTTAGAGCGTCGAGTGAAGCAACTCAGGCACAAAACAATTCCCTTGGTCAAAGTGCAGTGGTCGAGGCATGGATCCGAGGAAGCCACGTGGGAAACGGAGGAGAGTATGAGGTCGAGATACCCCGAGTTATTCGTGTTGTAAGTTTCGGGACGAAACTTATTTTTAGGGGGAGATAATGTAATATCCGGTATTTTTTCTTTCCCTTGTATTTTCATTTTCGGTATATTTCTCGGTCATAGTGACCCCCGTGTATCTTTCAGTATGTCCTTCCTGTCAACCGTTGAACTATAATCTCGTTATTGTTTATTGTTTCAACTTTCCTCAGATGAGTTCGATTTTGTTAGATCACCATTAATTTTTGGTAACTCCAAAAATTCTAAATCTTTGCAATATTATAGAGCATCGAGTTAGCTTTCCTATGGTTCAAACGGTGAGTCAATCTGAGTCCTGGACGAGAGAGTTATGGTCGTTTGATTTTGGCCGATCACCTCCGGAGCCTTTCGGCCGATAGGCGGCCGAGATCACCTCCAGAGCCTTTCGGCCGATAGGGCGGCCGATAGGATCTTCTGCCGGCTTTGCATGTATATCGGTTGGGCCTATCGGCCGATAGCCGGCCGATAGGTCTCGTTACATTATAAATGTGTTATTTTCAGCGTAAAACATTCATTTCCTCCCCTTCTTCAACCGTGCGCGAGAGAGAGACTTGAGAGGGAGAGTTCCTCCATCTATCACTTACTTGTGTAGATTTCTTCATCCCTTTTCGATCGAGTGGCTCGGATTTCGGATCTAACCCGTGGTTTTTGGATTTGAATGCTTGATTCTTCAAGAGGTAAGGATTCCTTTAACCCTACCTTTTTGGATAATTGGGGATTTTGGGGTTTTGTCCGATTCTTTCCGTTTTGTTGATGGATTCTTGTTGAATATGATTAATTTTGATAGTATAATCGTAACCCTTGGTTTTCTTGTTATTGATTGGGATGAAATCCGCCAATCCACCGTTGACGATTTCTTTTCCTTATGCACGCGTGGTGTCCGGCGAATTGTCCCAACGGGTAGAACTAGGATGATTTTCTTCGTATTCACGGTGTTGAAATTGGTTTTATATCACTATTGTGTTAGGGTCGGATTTGAGAGGATTGTTCGGACCGTAACCGTTCCTTCGTCGTTTCCTTCGCGTCGTATTAATCAAGGCAAGTACATGTATTACATTTCGTTATGTATATTGTGATTCTCGAAATGAATGATGAATGGTGATTTTTGGGTGCGTGAGTTGTGTTCCTTCCACCCGGAGTGTCCGACGGGATGTCTGGGGGTCGATACTAAGGGGTACGGCCGCGGAAGTGGACTTGGGTGCGTGCGTGATTGAACTTCCACCCGGAGTGTCCGACGGGATGTCTGGGGGTCGATACTAAGGGGTACGGCCGCGGAAGTGGTATCCCACCAGTAGTGTTCGACGGGATGTCTGGGGGTCGATACTAAGGGGTACGGCCACGGGATACCTGTTGTGATTTTGTGATATCGTGATGATTGGAAACCGGTTTGATTGTCAACGTAGTATTCCGGAATATATATGTGGCAAATGACTTACGTTTTGGGCGATTGTGTATAAACTGTATCTTGTATATAATGTTGTGTAATTGTGTACTTGCACTAGCTATTCAAATGCTAACCCCTTAAATGGGGGAAATGCGTCTTATGCATTTCAGGTACCGGAAGAGCTGAGGAGCAGGCACGGGGCACGCACGCGAAGGATGGGATGGCTTGATGATAGTGGCTCGAGTCTGTATTGTTCTTTTTATTTTCGTCATTGCATTTGTCGAGTATTGGAGTTAAACTGCCTACTTCTGAATTTGGTTTAAGTCCCCTGCGTGGGCAATGAATTGATATTTACATTATGTTTCATGTATTCCGTTGAAATGTTTTGGCCGAGGCCACGGCCCTGTTTACTTTCGAGTGCATCTTTTGGGGTTTGTCATTGTGGTTATGTGTCTTGTGTTAGCCTGGTAGACCTCACGAGGTTTCTACGGCGTGTAATGTCCCCTTTGTGAATTGGGGTGTTACAGGCAAGGTGTCAAGGACTTGCAATCTGCCATGGCTGCTGCTGATCGGTTGATGGACTATCGAGTTGGTAGCCCATGCCCAGAACAGGGAAATAAGGGTTCTGGAAAGGCCAAAGGCAAGATTGATGGTTTTAGAGCTACTAAAGAAATAATAGCACAGGCCGAGGGATCGTCTCAGTCCAATGATGCGGACCGAACGAAGAAGGGATGTTACATCTGTGGTGGTGACCATCGAATGATGGATTGCCCAAAGCGGGGAAGGTTAAATGCTATCTTGTGCGAAGAAAATGGCAACGAGGGTGACGCTGAAACTGTTCGGCTTGGGGTAATGCAGTTAGTGCATGAAATGCTGGAAAAGATCCCGAAGAATGCTCGTGGCGAGGCAGATACTGAGAAGCCTCCGGCCACTATGTGGAACTAATGGTGCTCATCGGGAACCAGGCCAACGGTACGATAAATGGTTGGCCGAAGGACAAGTCGGTGCAGGTTGATGTCTGATTTGCCCCGAACGATGGAAGATCCTTGTAGATTGTGATCTGTTCTTGTCAAGAGGGTGGTTGATGAGGCTCAAATTTCGTCTTAAGATGCGAGGTCGAAAAGTCAATTTGCTTATGTGCATGCAAATACAACTTGTTGCATTTGGTAGGGATGCTATTCGACGACTTGGATCGATACGTGGTTGAGTAAGGATTTGTTTTCCATACGTTCATATGTTGAATATAATTGTTGGTTCCTACTATGTTTTTCGATCTTTGAACTTGGTGTGAAAAGATGGTGGGATGTGTGTTCTGTGTGAAGCATGTCCAGGTCATGTCTAATTTTGACGAAATGATGGTGTGGGTGGTGGCTAAGGTCCCGATTAGCTTGTTATTTTCAGTCGACTGAGAAGTCCCACGAGTTTCAGTTGGACTGACCATCCGAGCATTTAGAAGGTGCTTACGATTGATGTGCCGTCGGTGTTGTCAAAGGGACGCGTTACTGAAGTTTGCAAAAATGAGTAAGGAGTTGCAGCCTATTACCCGTTCCAGATAAGTCATTGGTTGTCCGTCTCAATGATTTAGTGGCTAGTTTACTTGTATATAGTTTACTTCAGTTTTCCGTTGTATGACCATTGTAAATATTTGCTAGGTCAAGTTGTGTTTGGTTGTTTTCCTAGCAAGCGGGGGATGTTCGCTTTCATATGTATGTAATTATGCTGAAGGGGCGTTAAGTTAGGCATATTATGTATATATGTAAAACGTTAGACGGAAGTTGCTGATTCAGTGTAAGAGACTTGGATGTTGAAGCTGATTTCAGTCGATTCGCTGGGATGGTTTGAAGTACGTAGCTGTCTTATAATCAGAGGTTTATCGGATGGGTGATCAATTAAAGTGATCCAGCGAAAGGGTGAACCAAAGCTACATTGCAAATGGAAGGCGAGCCTATCAAGAAAATTTCAAGTATCGGACTTTGACATGTTTAAGGGCTACACTTCTAGTCCGACGAGGACGTCGGTTTCTTTTAGTGGGGGAGGTTTGTTAGACCCTTAGCATGGATGACTCGGTGTGCTCGGAAGACAGGCGAGTCACGGTCGGACTGTGCCGAATGGCCGTGGCACGACATTAAGGCACGGGAATGAAAAATGATTTGTAGGTTTCTTGGCGGGTGTGAGGCTTAGCTAAGATATGGAATCAAGACAATCTCGTGTTACTTTGGGGTTTTGGGCGGGTTCAAGGCTGGAAGCAGACGAGCGACTCTTCATCTTTTCAATGGTCACTGTCCTCACCAGGGTTTATTTCTCTAAGTGTATTATAGGGGAGGAGGTAATTATTGAGAGCCATGCCCATGGGGTGACCCAAGGTGCTCGGCCAAGGACTTGGCAAGGTGCTGGGACTTGCTATAGGATTGGATCACGGGACGATCCGGAGGTGTAACCCGACCCGGATTAGATCGACCCGATATGCGAACACTCCAGGCACGGACAAAGGTTTAGTCTGTGTGCCTACGGCCGAGAGGGTTCAATAGTGCTAGGCGGACCTTGTTTGGAAATTGGATAAGTGCGCAAGATGCTGGACATTTGTGCACACTTGTGTTAGTTGGCTCGGACTATGCGGACTCTTATGTGGGAACAGGACTTGGGCGCAAGGGAAATGCCATATTTGGCACGCACAAGCTTGGCATTGATGGTTCGAGGCGGTTACGAGTCATAGCAGTTGCATAGGGCAGTTATGAGGTAGTTCCATGCAACGACATGGCGGAATGGTTATGCGAGCGGTTTTGAGAATGGTTGCAAGAAGGTTCCAAGTCATGATTAGACGTGTGGGGGTCCATCAGGCTAGTTGCGGGACGGTTACTGGCAAGCGGTTGCGTACGATTGCAGGATGGTTCCAGAAGACCTTGTACGTGGCAGTACAAGGCAAATGTGGGCAAGTTGCGGGGAAACTGCTCAGGACAAGTGGCTTGGGTGCATGAATATCTTTTCCACGCGTCGACACGTGGAGTGTCGAGCGGAACCTAGCGGTTGGGGTTGTCAACCGATGCAGTCCTTTGCTTGGGCTATAAATAGGTGTTTTGTACAATTTTGTAGAATGGAGAGATCCGAGAGATCATCGTGAGGATCTTAGAGAGTTGTACAACGAGGCCTTTCCTTGTATATTGAGTGTGCAATAGTATTCAATGGTGGGGAAATCGTCCCCGTAAATTGTGTGCGCCTTTACGTGCTTTTGATTGTATTCCGCTGCATACTCCTTCAAGCACGAAAGGTTGCCTTGGGTTGTAGCTCTGATCATACTAAACACGAGTGCTGTGAGAAAAAACACGAGTGTTTGGTGAGGATCGAAGGCTGGCTAGTTGTTGTGCGGAAAATCAGTACCGGCATGGGGTTGTATTTCGGCGAAAAATTCTAGCCCGATTCGGACCCGTGACACTAGCCATGATGCGTTTTTGACTGACCAGTGAAGTTTGAACCTATAAAGAGCAGTGTTATATTCATATTATTCTCAATTCTTTTATCAATATCCATACACAATAGCTACCTCTTCAAAATCGTCTTTTTATATTTTAGTTTGAAATTTGGAAAGTCTTCCAAAACGCTCAAACACTCAGCGAATCTGAGCAGCCTAATCCAGGAGATGTCCTGTGGTTTGACGAAATTCCCCAGAGACTCTGTTAATTCCAGGCTGGGTTGCCAATTTTGAACTCGATTATCTCACAATATGTAAGCTATTTTCTGAATACATCTCGAGCAGTTTGTAACCAAGATACATGTAAGTATAAATTTTGTTTTTGGGTAAGTATTAAGTCAGAATACTTGGATAATATGAGCCGTTTTCTGGAGAGTCAGACCAGCTTTTACAGGATACTGCCTGGAATCTGTTCGAGGAATTTCTCCAATGAGTCTGAGAATTCCAGACTAGGTTTCCTTATTTGAACTCTATTACCTCACGACCTGTAAGTTATTTTGAGAATCCGTTTAGACTATTATGTAGATAAAATACATTTTAGTATAACAGGAGCCCGTACCATTGGTATCGAGTCGCTCTACCTGAACAAAATAAGCCATTTTACACCGAGTCACCCCTGTTTGTATCAGTCATTTCCAGCAACTTGTCTTTTGAAAGTTGATCGAGTTACGTAACTTGAACACGTATATATTTGATCCTGCAAGCCGTATTTTGATAAAGTTTCATGAAATTTATCTCTGAGATACATTTGATCATAAATGAATTTTTATTTTGATTTTTCTCAACTGTTTAGACTCCTTTATTTATCAATATATCACCGAGTCAGCTCTATATATTTTGTATGTATCGAACGGGTTGAATACCTTGTAATTGTGTTTAGGGTGGAAAATTTAATAACGGTGATTATTAATATTTTCTATATGAGGATCATGAGTTTTCAAAAATGATGATTTTGAAATATTTTCCGTATTAAAATAATACGAAGTTTTCATTCGATCAAATTGATATAAATAATGGTTATACTATAAATACGGCCGAAAAATATTGAATATTATTTTATATTTAAAATAATATGCTGGGTTTTTAGTAATTAAATTTTTGAAGTCCGGATCGTCATTTTTGAGAAAGTGGAAAATAAAATTATAAAATTGGGATAGTCGTTGATCGTGGAAATCGAATGTCGTAGTATATTACTATTGATAGTGGAATATCAATACCTTGTTTAGGTGTGGAAATCAAATCTCGGAGACTTCAATGGATCTATTTTACAGACTCGGCTACTTAAGGCAAGTCTATACTTGTTCATTGTAATGCCCGACATTGGATTCACTATTATCATTCAGTAATTGTCACTCAGAAATTTTTTCACTCAGTAATAATCATTCATCAGTCATATTTATTCAACGTTGTTCACCTTTCGGCGTACTTTGGAATCGCAGATCAGTTGTTATTCGTCATTCATCACTGTTTGAGATCGAGTCGAGATTATTGTCATCATCATTATCATATTTTGGTATTCAGTTTGAGAGGTAGCGCACGCTACGTATTCTTGTTAGCACACGCTAATGGCATGCAGGTAGCGCACGCTATGGTTCAGTATTAGCGCATGCTAGCGCCAGTGAGGCAGACAGTCCAGAAGGTACTGGGCTGATTTGGGAAATTCGTAGCACACGCTACAAGTGATAAGTAGCGTACGCTAATTGTGCTGCTAACGCACGCTAAGTAATATTAGTAACGCACGCTAACGCGAGCAAGGCAGATGACAGTAGGTCCTGGACTTCAGTTTCTGAGTATCAGACATCAGTTAGCGCACGCTAACATTTGGGATTAATCACGCTATCGGTAAGGTGTTAGCGCACGCTAACGAGGCAGTCAGAACTCACTGGACTGCCCAGTAAACCGCTAGCGCACGCTAAACATCAGGACATAGCGTGTGCTAAGCTGGATTACTATAAATGGGACAGTTCGATCCAGAATCGTCATTTTTTTCATTTTCTCCTCCTCCTTCTGTCGGTTTTGTGCGATTATGGATGTTTTAGAGAGATCTTTTCGAGCTGCATTCACCTATCATCATCTTCAAGCTCCTAAGTTGGATTAATCATCATTTAATCAGTTTCATCACTCCAAATCAAGGTAATTTTTCATTGAAGCTTGAATTTCGGGATTTGAAGGTTTTATTCCCGATCTCTTTGAGTTAGCTTGCGTTTATGTTGGAATATGTTAGATATCGATTATCTATCTTGGATACTTGTATTCTTACGGATTCACTGATGTAATTTTCGGAATTTGTGAATCATTGAGGAATTTCTCAAGAACACCTTGGTGTTGACTTTGGAATTTTGGGGGGGTTTCGACTAGATGTTGAAATCCCGATTTAAGTATTCCTATTGGATTATTGATATTATTCATGAGGTTTTGTTGGATTGAATCATCCATTGGAGGTTGGTTTTGATATAATTGAGTTTTGGTTGTAAACAATTGGAGATTATTTACAACGTGTTTGTTTAAATGCCCCAATGAGTTTCGGGTAGTGTTGTTTCGACTTTTGAAATGGTTGTGATCATGCTTGATTCGTATATTGAGCGAACTGTTGGTATTTGTATTGTTCAAGGGTGTCTGATCGGCCGATATTCTTCAAGGACGTTGATCGTGGAAGGACTTTCTCGCCTTCGGTTGAGACAAGTTTTATACTCGTACTAGTCAATGAGATTAATGTTATCATATATGTATATGAGTATGTTGTATCATTCCGAGACTTAGTCTCTTCATAAGTTCATTGATAGTAGGGGATCGTTCGATATGATACTCTTCGGCAATTATGCCAAATGTTCATTAATGGCCGGCTCAAGGCATTGGGCTACTTGTTGTTAATGTTATTGTCGATAGTCGGTTCGCGGTATCAATGTATCAGTTGTTGTTGTTAATATTGATGTCGATCTAAGACATTGTTGTAATCATTGTTATTAATGTTGGCGTCCTGTCATTCATGTTATGTTGACCGATTGAAGGCATTGTCGTATTCGTTCTCATCTTCGTCGTCGGTAACCGATTAAAGGTGTCGAGGCATTCATTGTTTCATTGTTATCGATTGTCCGTTCTAAGGCAATCAAGGTACTCAAACATTCATTTTATCATTATTATCAATTGGCCATTCCAAGGCAATCGAGGTACTCCATCATTCATTGTATCATTGTTATCGATTGGTCGTTCCAAGGCAATCGAGGTACTCAGCCATTCATTGTATCATTGCCATCGGTTGGCTGTTCTAAGGCAATCGAGGTACTAAATCATTCATTGTATCATTGTTATCGATTGGCCGTTCTAAGGCAATCGAGGTACTCAATCATTCATTGTATCATTGTTATCGATTGTCCGTTCTAAGGCAATCGAGGTACTCAAACATTCATTGTATCATTGTTATCAATTGGCCGTTCCAAGGCAATCGAGGTACTTCATCATTCATTGTATCATTGTTAGCGATTGGCCGTTCCAACGCAATCGAGGTACTCCATCATTCATTGTATCATTATTATCGATTGGTCGTTCTAAGGTAATCGAGGTACTCAATCATTCGTTGTATCATTGTTATCGATTGGCCGTTCTAAGGCAATCGAGGTACTGAATCATCCGCTGTATCATTTTTATCGATTGGCAGTTCTAAGGTAATCGAGGTATTGAATTGGGACTGCTGAGGACGGTGCCCATCCGTGAGTCATTATTATCGTGTTGGCCGACTCAAGGTAGCACACTATCATTCTCGTGAACTCGGTAATCTTGGTCGCTTTTATTTTGTGACCTTCCGGGATTATGCTTCGTGGACGGGTGGCGTATGTGAGGAATTTTTAGTCGGGCACACTATGGTCATGTGTATATGCGGGACTCCGGACACATTTATACTGTGCACAGGGTAAAATACCTCCGTGAGACTAATCAGGTCAAGTTGCGAGTGTATATGTGGGGCTCCGGACACTCGGCTACTTGTGCACTCCCACATTTCATTCAGGCATACTATGATACTCTACTATGGTCATGTGTATATGCGGGACTCCGGACACATTTAGACTGTGCACAGGGTAAAATACCTCCGTGAGACTAATCAAGCCAAGTTGCGAGTGTATATGCGGGGCTCCGGACACTCGGCTACTTGTGCACTCAAACATTTCATTCGGGCATACTGTGATACTCATCATTCAACTCTAATACTTAATTCATTCATTGTGATTCATCTTCATGTAATTAATTGTGACTCATATCTAATTCTGTTCTGGTACGGTTCATGCCGCGTAATTCATTGTGGTACTCTATATTATGATTCTCCGTTGGGCACTCATGTTTCTAACCTATTGAATAGGTATTAATAGTATGCCGTGGGCATAGTGTTTCACGAATGCTCGGTTCTTACCTTGGTTTGTGAGCATTTCGTATTATTATCATTGTACCGTTTCATTGTGCCTTTGGATGCATATCATGTTATACATGTATTTGATGTTCATTATCTGGATGACTGACCCCGTGGGGGCGGAACATATTTTCATGTTTTAGGTGCTTGCGAGGAGAGAGTTGAGACACGGGGGCATGACGTTGGCGACGAGGCATTCGAGCGATACTAGTCCGAGTTGTTCATGTTGGTCAGTCAGTGGGATTTTACTTCAGTCGTGTCAGTCGTTGTCATGTTGTATTATCCGAACAAGGCTCGTGGATGTCATTGTATTTCATTTTGGCCATGTAGGCCCACTTTTGTCATTGGAATTCCTCCTCGGGATATTGTGTCGGATATCATGGTAGGGATTATGATTTTCCATTTATGGTATTTAATGTTTTTTGTCATGTTCGCCTGGTGGATCTCCTGGCGTGGGGTCCAAGGCACTGTAATAACCCAATAGGATTTGGGGGGTGTTACAGAGGTGGTATCAGAGCTTTTGGTTGTGAGATGCCCTGATATGTGAGTTATGTGGCTCTACCGATGTGGTAGTAGTGGGACTGTCAGGTTATGACAACCTGGACAGTCGGGTTTTGTGAGTCGTGAAATTTGTACGACTGCACGAGTCATTCATTCATCGAGTCGTCGTCAGTGAAGACTAGTATCGTGAGACCTCGAAGCTTCGTATGACCTGTGTAAGGACTCGATTCTCTTTATGTTCATACATTCATCATGTCATTAATTATACATGCTTTGTTGAAACTACATGTGATATTAGTATTACGATTGATTCATGACTAACTGTGTTGGAGCACGTGTGACTTGTGTAAGTGCTAAGGATCAACACATTCATCAGTCAACAATCCTCAATCATCATTTTTGATCTTGTCGATCATTTTAATTCATTCCTCACTCAGTCAATCTCATTGTTCAGTTAATTTATTCATCTCTTAGTCAATCTCATTATTCAGTTAATTCATTCATCACTCGGTCAATCTCATTGTTCATTTAAATTATTCATCACTCAATCAATCCCATTACTCAGTTAATTCATTCATCACTCAGTCAATCTCATCGCTCAGTTAATTTATTCATCACTCAGTCAATCTCATTGCTCAGTTAATTCATTAATCATCCAGTCCATCTCATGGCTCAGCTGTTGATCTTGTGGATCGAACTTTCAACCTTGTTAACTTGTTCAAGGTAATCATTTCAGGAATTTCATCAGATAATCATGTTACCTCATTTGATCTTTCATGCGATCTTATCATATTCCGGCATCATAGGGATGATCATTTTACCGCATTATTAATACATCCATTATGTTAGAGCATGTATGCTCATTATCATCATTCCGTAACGTAATCATAATGCGATCTTCATACGGGATCTGTAATTATCATGTGACTTTCCTACCTCGGTATGGAAAGAGCGGCTACATGGACATTGGACTCCAACATCCAAGAGATCGTTTTTTTAGTCGTCTTTGTGTTGGGAGAGCATTTTCTTCTCAGATGACGAATTCGACTATTATTTGCTTTAATTGTGATTCAGCAGGGCACGTGAGTACTCGATGTAAGCTATTGTCTGTTTTCTGTGTGGGAACCCGGGACACCTACGGAAATACTGCAGGAGTTCTAATGCTAGTATATCTCGATAGAGTTCACGGGCCTCGAGAAATTTTGTTACTCCAGCCCGTGCATCATCCTAGGGGTAAAATTGGACTTGAGCTTGATTCAAATATTTAAAGTTTAAACTTGAATTTTGTAATTTTAAATCTTTGAATTAAGCGCCTACGTATTCGATATCCGTAACTTTAGAGTTTAAGAATCAAAATCAAAGTCCTCGTAGTTCATTTTTAAATTTCAGGGGGGGAGGGGGAAAAATAAAAATGGACTTGAGCTTAATTCAAATATTTAAAGTTAGAATTAAGAATTTCAACTTTGAATATTTGGATTAAGTTGCCTATGTATCCCCTTACCTTAGAAATCAAAGTCCTAGTAGTTTCACTTACCTTATACTTACCTCACGGAGCGGAGCGGAGGCGGAGAGGAGATGGTTCAATCACCCAAGTCAACCGAATCATTGCTAGATCCGGTATCATATGTATCGCTGTCTTTTTGTTCATTATAATTTGGTTCTTGTTGGAGTAACTCGACTTTCACCCAATCATTCAATAATGCTTGGGCTTCAAGATTTTGAGGCTTCAATCGAGATCGTCGTTCATCCAGAAGGTATCCTCCTACATTGAAGGCTTGTTTAACAGAAACTGTTGAGGTGGGGACAGCTAGTATTTCCTTTGCGATCGTAGAAACTACAGGAAAGATTGTAAACCTTTTTGCCTACCACTTAAGAAGATTGTTATTACCATCCGATCCACATTCTAAAGCTCCTAATTCACATGTAGTTAAATAATTTTCAAGTTCTTGATAAGCATTACTTTGGTACCTTGTTCGTTTTCGGGATAAATCTTCTTGATAGGCATTCCACTCACTAAGATCCAGAATAGCAAAACAACAGGAAAATATACTACTACTACTAGAAGGAATGTGAACACGAGAAGAAGAACTCGTACCAAGATCAAGACTACCACAATAACTACAAGCATATTCGCGATAAAGAGCAGATAGAGAATTTTTTGCATTTTGAACACAATAGCTAGGATTTGGAGGAATAAAATTATCTAGGATTAGAAAATAAAGCATTATAGTAAAATGTAAGTAATTTTAGCAAACCTTCCTCTCTAACTTGAGGATCTAAAAGTTTAGCAACTAAAAAAATCAGAGGAATGTAGGTGAAATATTTAATCCATTTGTCTCTTATTTCTTTTATACAATTAAATAAATCGGGAACTTTAATTAAAGACTTGAATACAAGTATAAATTTAACACAATGTTCAACAACAAGGGTAAAAGTGGGATAATAAACACTGGATAAAGACTCAATTACCTCTTTAAAAAATTTTAAAAGTGCCATTAAACTAGAGAACTTATCCCATTGACTTGGCAATAAGCAGTACTTGTTCTTCTTTATAAAAATTGCACAATGCAATACGATATTTATGACTATTATTTAACAAATTGTAAGTAGAATTCCAACGATTTGGCACATCTTTTGAAAATTTCTTTGGATGCATATTATTTTTTATGCAATATCTCCTCCATTTTTTACCTAGAGAAGAATGTATAATTAAATACATTATTACTTCACGGATAGGAGCATATGCTTCTTGTAGAACAGCTAAACCATCTGAACACATTAAGAACATGACAAATGCACCTAACATGAAAAAATTTACCACCAAGACCCCAACCCGTATATCGCTTCATTTCTCGAGATATGTGACACCTTCAAGAATAACGGTGTTACCGATTATGCTATTCGTCTGCGGCTTTTCCCTTTCTCTTTGAGGGACAAAGCCAAATTTTGGTTGAATTCATTACCACCGGGCTCTATCACGACTTGGGCGGAATTAGCGCAAGCCTTCCTGGCTAAGTTCTTTCCACCATCAAAGACGGCGAGACTAAGGAACGAGATAACCACGTTCGGGCAATTTGATATGGAGTCGCTTCACGAAGCTTGGGAGCGATACAAGGATTTATTACAGAGATGCCCATACCATGGCTTACCGGATTGGCTACAAATCCAAACCTTTTATAACGGATTGAGTGCTTCTACACGCACTCTTGTTGATGCAGCCGCTGGGGGCGCCTTAATGGGAAAAACGATGGCTGAAGTCCACTCTTTATTGGAAGCTATGGCTGCAAATGCTTATCAGTGGCCTTCCGAACGAGTGATTCCGAAGCGAGTTATGGGAGTTTCCGACAACTATCCGATCTCTACATTATCAGTACAAGTCGCAGCGCTGACTCAGCAATTTCAAGCTTTTTCACATGCTCATACCACCATCACCACGGAATCATGTAATTGGTGTAATGGGTCTCATCCTAGCGCAGAGTGCCAAGTTGGAAATCCTTTCGAGCAACACCCGATGGAACAAGCTCAGTTTGTGGGGAATGGGAATCGGCAGAACAATCCGTACTCCAACACATATAATCCGGGGTGGCGGAATCACCCTAACTTTTCATGGAAAAACGGACAAAACTCAAACCAACCTTAGTTTGCTCAACACCAACAGCAACCTCCTCCCGCTCCAAAAATTTCTCTAGAGGAAGCAATGGCGAAATTAGCAGCAAATACGAGTCAGTTCATGACCCATACGGAAGCAACCTTGCAAAACCATTCCGCTTCTATTCGCAACTTGGAAGTATAATTGGGCCATATAGCAAATGCGTTAACAGCCCGCCCGGAGGGTACCTTGCCAAGTACGACTGAGACGAACCCCAGAGAGAGTATTAATGCCATTGGTTTGAGAAGCGGGAAGGAATTGTGTGAGCTGCCCGGGCAGAACAAAAAGAGAAGTGAGGATGAGGAGAAGAAAAATTCGGCGACCGAGGAATCACAAATTTCTAGATCCTCGAAATTGTTTCCAGATAATCCGACAGCCTATGTACCACCCGTACCGTTTCCGCAGTGATTGCAAAAGCAAAAATTGGACAAACAATTTTCCAAGTTTCTCGACGTCTTCAAGAAACTACACATCAACATCCCATTTGATGATGCCTTGGAACAAATCCGAGCTATGTGAAGTTCATGAAAGAAATCTTATCTAACAAAAGGAAGCTCGAGGAATATGAAATGGTGGCACTGACTGAAGAGTGCAGCGCAATCTTGCAGAAAAATCTCCCGCCAAAATTGAAGGATCCAGGAAGTTTCAATATATCGTGCACTATAGGAAATCTATCTTTTGATAGAGCGTTGTGTGATCTCGGCGCCAGCATTAATTTTATGCCCCTTTCCATATTTAAGAAGCTAGGCATTGGGGAAACCAAGCCGACGACAATCTCGCTGCAATTAGCTGACCGAACTATCAAGTACCCGAGGGGGGTAATAGAAGATGTTTTAGTCAAGGTAGATAAATTCATCTTTCCCGCTGATTTCATTGTGCTCGATATGGAGGAGGACCAAGACATCCCAATTATTTTGGGAAGACCATTCTTAGCTAACGGCCGAACTCTCATTGATGTGGAAAAATGGAAACTGACTCTGTGGGTTCAAGATGAGCAAATCACTTTCCAAGTGTTTCAATCCTTTCCGTGTCCAAGTAGTGTCGAGAAGAGTTCACAAATTGAAAGTGTAGATATCTTTGCGAAAGACACACACCGGGAGAGTTGTCGGTCGAAGTGTTCAGAATCCGTTTCAGCTACTCCGACGTCTAATAAAAATGAAGAGGGAATCATGTATCTTAAGCAGTTAAATATGTCGTCTTCAACATCCGTTTATCCACCATCGAAAAAATCTCATGTGGTCATAAGTTCGCCCGTGGAATTGAACACTAAGTCGGAAGTCAATCGAGTGCCAAGCCAGTTGCAAAATGGGTGTTTTGGGAGGCTACTATTGTTAAAGCCGTTTCGAAAAGAACGTTGGATTTCCGAACCAAAAGTCGAACGGTTGAAAACTAACGGTCAAAAATTTAAATCACGTAATAACGATTCGATGGACTGTGCGGAGTCCAAATGGTCTTTGCGAAATGTAAACTGATTTTCAAAAAGTCCGGCTAAAGACTATAAACTTAGCGCTTCTCGGGAGGCAACCCGAGTATTAGTTGTAGATTTTTGTTTTTCAGTATTTTCTTGCATTTTAGGAGTCTTTATTTTTCGTCATTTTTGCTTTGATTTGCTTATCCCTCTCGTTCTTGATGTGTTCCTTTGAAAATTCTGTGCAGAAATCACCCCAGGAGAAAATTCAGCATTGGGCCGCGGCACAAGGATAGTGAGCCGCGGTACACACAAGTTGACACAACAAGGCCAAACAAACTGTACTCTGTGCCGCGGCACGACCTTACTGAGCCGCGGCACACCAGGTCCCTGAGCCGCGGCACATATGCACTGAGCCGCGGCACACCCAATACACCAGATATGCCTAGGAAGCTGTACTACGTGCTGCGGCACGGATCAAATGAGCCGCGGCACACTTACACTATGAGCCGCGGCACCCGTACGCTGAGCCGCGGCACACGGCGATAGAACAAAGAAGCCCGGGCAGGCTGTACTCTGGGCCACGGCTCAGTTAAGCTATGCCGCGGCCCCTGTTGCGAAGATGAACAGCCCAGCACCCCTTTTTAACATCAATCGGCCGGCACACACCAGGTAAGGTCCCTTCCTTTCTTCGCACAGCGCTAGGCCGAACCCCTTCTCAACTCTTCTTCTTCTTGCATACTTCAATCCAAGCAAGGTAATTCTCAATCTCTTAATCCTAATTTATACATGACTTGAAAAGTGAAGTATGTTGAATATGTTGTTAGTTTTTCAAAGTTCTATCAAGGTTGAGTTAGGATATGAAATTTTTGATTGGTTATCGATGGAAATTGTTGATTATGAATGAATTTATGATGTTATTTGTCGTTTGTCATGGCTATATATTTATGTTGTTATCTTTGGGGATTGGATTTAACCATTAAAATTCTTGTTCTTCATTTAAACTTATGCACACTAAGTGTTTGATGAAATGCGTCAATGAAAAATTTTGAACCAAACATTTTTATACTATATGCAACGAATTATTATAGTGTGCCCCAACCCTTACGTCATGTTTAATTTGAAAGCTTAGCCTTAATTTCCTCTTACGATGGTGCATGACGCTATATTCACGTTTCGCGTATCTTAATTCGAAAGTGGTGTTGTTTTCCTTATAGGTTACGTAATTTCCAGTGTTTATCTTTTCAGGAAACTCGCCATGGCTAGAAAAAGGAAGGTTAGCACGAGGGCTAGGACACAATGTACGTCCTAAGTTTGGGGGGGTTTTACTTTCAGTTATTTTTTATTTATTCGTTGCTATTTTCGTTATTTTTGACGCTAGCCTTGCTTGTCTTGTTTTTATATGCATTTGTGAATTTTTTGTGTTTCCTTGTGTAAAACTGATGTTACGATACTGATTTCTCTTTGAAGAAACGGTTGACTTTTGGTCGAGTTGCAGTCAGCGATATCTGTTTCCGTTGAGTATTCATTTAGGTCCGAAATTTTTTTCGTTTTTGTAGAAATTTTAGCGTATAAGAAAGGAGACATGTGTGTTCTCAAATTGCTGTCTATACGTTTGGTTATACTTTTCGCGTAGCTAGTTGTCCAGTAACATGAGTCTTGTTGGCACTTAAATTGAGTTTAGAGTCGGACAGTTTTTCCCAAAAAGTCGAGATATTTATACATGTTCTATGATGGGAAGTCTAGTAACCGGGGGTATTCACGTGACCCGTTGTTTACTCTCGCGTAAAACGACAACCCTGAATAGACTTATGGTTTAGAAATATCGAATTTGCTGATGATGGAAAGCCTAGTAACCGGGGGTATTCACGTGACCCGTTGTTTACTCTCGCGTAAAACAGCAACCTTGACATGCGGAAATTGCTATTCGAGTTTTTTCTCCGCTGTAGAGGGCGACTTAGTAACTAGAAGCATCCATGTACCCCATGAGTGTCTTTTACGTCAAACGGTTCCCCAATACATGAGAATGGAAATCCACCCTAGGATTATCCCGATGAAACATCCCGAGATCCGAACCTAGTGGTTAACTCGAATCATCATTATGATCATACATAAGGGAATGCTGTCCGAGGAGTAATTTTGATGATGAAACTCTTAAATTTTGCCATTAGACTGTGGGACTGGGCGAGTTGGCTTGTTGCGAATTTCGGTGAACGCAAGTGCACGTTGTCGTAAACAAGTAATAAAGAGATGAGTAAGATATCGTTCCCACGAGGACTGACTTACTAATTACCAATTTATGCGTATTCTAATTTTATTTGAACTGTCGAAATTTTAGGTGCAAGTAATAATTAAGGAAAATTAATAAAAACAAATAAATAGTGGAATCAATTATTCAAAGGAAGAAAATCAAATAAGGAATTAATCTAGGATTATGAATCCACCTCGGTCTATCCGAATCACTCTTGATTATATGAATTTAATGAATTCCCAATTTATTGAAGGCGAAGGTTGCTAAAATACTCTACCGCCTCTCCCGAGGTCAATAGAATTATCTAAGGCGAATAATACACTCTATTCCTAGGTGGATTAATTCGACAATAGGCAAAAAGCACGAAAACTTCAGAAAGGCCACGTAATTCCTGTGAGTATATTCCTATCTCACAAGATAAAACGGTTCTCACCAATTATTTCCTACCAACTCTCCTCTCCCATTCGAGTTGCGTAAACAAAATAATTATATTATAGGCCACACAATTGAAAGCATTAAGAACAATTGGGGAAAACTCAATAGAAAAGGGAATTTGAATTGATAATCAAAAGTTAGTTCATCAAAATCCTAGACTAGGGTTCTAGCCTGATATGCTAGAAAATAAAAATACAAAAAGAATTAAAGAAAGCATAGAAATCAAACGCATACGAAGAACTTGGATTCCTCCGTTCTCTAGCTTCCGCTCTCTGCTCCTTGATGTTTTCTGCTTCTTTTCAATTTCTCGATTCCTCGATCCCTCGATGATCGATCCCCCCTCCTCTGATCCTTAAATCCCTATTTATAACTATCATTAGCCTCCAAAATGTGTCCGGGGATTGGGTCGAAAACAGGCTCCAAAAACGGCCCAAAAACGCGAAAAACACATCAAAACCGCCCCGCGGGCCGCGGCTCACTTAAGTTGTGCCGCGGCCCCAATGTTCAGAGCCCCATGCCTGGGCGCAACATTTTCTTCCTGGGCCGTGGCTCAGCATCCTTGTGTTGCGGCCCCCGGTATAGTTGGTTCGGTGCCTCTGTATGCCGTGCGTGTGCCACGGCTCGCTTTTCTTGTGCCGCGGCTCATGACCAGAAATCGCTGTTTTCGCCCGTTTTTCGTCGTTTAGGCTTCCGGACTCCAATTTCCTACAAAACATATAAGAATAGTGCATTAAAAGCTCATTTAAGCAGATTTAGACTTCAAATGGATAAAAATAATGATAAATAAGCGCATAAAAATACGCCTAACAAATACCCCCAAACTTGAGCCTTTTCTTGTCCTCAAGCAAAAAGAATCAATTTCAAACAAGAAGTGTCTTGAATGATCGTGCACATCCATAGTTCTCAACTTAATCAATACTACCCTGAAAATCTCAAAGAATAATACGAGTATCGTAATAGTGAGTCACATCAAGGACACTGATTCCACAAAGTAAACATTTTAGTGTTAATCAATCGTTTATGAAGAAAATCAAGCTCTACGGCCGTAGCCTGCCCACCTTACGGCCGTATCTCACCTTCGGCCAAAACGACCTTGATCCGACGAAAGCATGTTACGGCCGTAATGTATGATTAGTTACGACCGTAACTCGTTGCTGGACATGAAGAAAATCTGACAACTCCAATTTCTCGCTACGATTGATGAATGATCCGACATACCATACGTATGTGAAAGTAAACAAGTCCAACACATGCCAAAAATGATACTTCCAACACAGTACTACCAATCCCGATGATAATGATAATACTCTCATCTCGACACTCAAACGGAGATGAATTGACAATCGGCAACTAATACACGGTTACAAAATGCCAACGATGAACACAAATGAATGAATCGTGAATGATGAGTGATTATTAATGAGTGAAAATTACTGAGTGACAATTACTGACTGATAAATACTGAATGATAATGAATGAATTACAACCGGGTATTACATCCACGACCCGATCATTCACTTCAAATCACTTGCAAGGACACATTACACATAATACATTATTCTTAAACCATTCTAGCTAAGCACCAAGACTCGATATATAATGTCTCTCGACCCCGAGCACAAAGCACTGTGATACTCTGGACAATATCACAATTAACGAAAACATCAACATCAATATCACAGAAACCACACTTGGTAACCCACGGCCGTGCCCCTTAGCATCGGCCCCCAGACACCCCGTCGAACGCTCCGGGTGGGAAACCACTTCCACGGCCGTACCCCTTAGTATCGTCCCCCAGACGCCCCGTCGAACGCTCCGGGTGGAAGTTCAATGACACACGCACCCAAGTCCACTTCCGTGGCCGTACCCCTTAGTATCGACCCCCAGACGTCGCGTCGAACGCTCCGGGTGGAAGGACAACAACTCACACACCTAAAAGATCATAATCCATAGTTGTAATCCACAATCCTCGAAAGTCAATCACAGTATATATAGTCGAGGTATCTTACTAGAATGGCCAGTTCATCCAACACATACTCACGACTAAGTAACGATACAATTAACACTAGAATTCAACGATGCAGCTAGTACCAATAACATAGCAACGAGAGAAAATACCTTTCCAACCACGCGGAACGGCACAACCTCCTCATAAAGGAGTTACCACCTTTATCACACCATGTCACATGATCATCAATAAACACACGTTCCCCCACACATACCTCAACGAGAGGTTAAACTATAAATCTACAACGTCATAATCACACAAAACGATACCCTACGAAAGTAAGGTATTCCTATAATCAACAATAATACACATACTTAGACAAACACATTTAACAACGAAATCAGACAAGTCATCTTTAAGGAAATATTGAAAAGCATATCGATTCCTTTGAAAGTTAATTATAGATGTACATTCAGCATGTATCATCGATTACCAACTACTAAATCAACAAAAACACATAATGTATGGGCAAGATACTTGCCTCGACAATCGATATCGGACACTCCGAAGAACACGGCTCAATCGGGAAACCTCGAACACCTACAATTCTCCGGCGAAGATAATGAATACACCCTTGATCGGAAAACTTGAAGAAAACGAGGAACGGAAGAGTTCCGACTCGAGTTCTTCGCAAGAAATCTGACCCTAACATCATACCATCAATAAATGAACGAACCAACGAGGAAGAATAATCGTAGAACGCCCGAATCCCCTTTGTGACATTTTATCGAACACCTTCAAGACGTCGATAAGAAACTCAATAAAACGACGAATCCTCGGCAATCCTACCGTGGAATAACAAGGAATTCGATATAATACAACTGAACAATCATCAATCCATCACTATTCTAAGTTATTTCGGATTAAACGGACAAAATCAAGTAAAACCCCAAATTTACCCAAAAGTAGGATGTTAGGAAAACTTGCCTTGATTCGATCGATCGGAGCAAGTTATGGAATGATCATTCGATGTTATGGACTCAGGAATTTCGTGGATTTACAGTGGAACAACATCTCCTCGTGCCCTCCAAGCTCCAGCTGCGGAAAGGGAAGATAGGGAATGGAAAAATGGGTGTAAACCCGACTGTCCTGCCATATATATACCCCTGCCGAACACGGCGCAGCAAACGGCCCAGACCAGCGCCGTGTCTTCCGCCGGGTTGCAGGTCAGTGCGCGACCTAACCGACACGGCGCAGCACCCGGTGCAAGACGCCTGCGCGTATGTCTCGGCCGTGTCCGACAGGCGCATCACCCGACGCAAAACTTGCGCGGGTTCTCGGCCGTGTCTCGGCAGGCCTGCTAGTCGTGGCCGACCCAGCGCAGGACACGGCGCTCGGCAGCGCCGTTTCGTACAGGTCCGGCTAGAAAACCTCCGGTTGCAAAACGACTTCGATACGAACCGAAAAATTACGATATGACCACAACAACGATCCGGAAGAAGACGAATAATAACAAAACAGGACATACGATTAGCTCGACTTACGAAATGAAAAGTCGTACCCAGCGAATATCACGACTCGGTCTATCATGCCGGACCAAGAAATCGTCTACAGAACAAAATGACCAGCACAACCGGCAAAATTCAAAAATGACCGGAACCGAGAATCTCGGGTATCACATTAGACGACGTCGCAGTGCCTCAGAGTTGGGTTTGATTAGACTCTATGACAACTTTATCGGGATATTGTCTTTGTATATGGCCATTAGTGTCCCGTAACCTCCTCCTTTTTTAAACTTGTAAATTTTCTCGCAATAGTTGCACTTGGTCAAGAAATGACTGGGGCCGGAGGCAACGTCGTCCATTTTTGTATAATGCACCGCAAATAATGGAGATTTGAGCTCGAATGGTTTCCATTGTTTTGGTTGTATTGGTTGCTCATCATCTTCATTATCTTCGATATTATGAATCGATTTTGAGGATTCAAACATTTCGTTGATTTGTTCCTTGGTTATTTCTTCGGGAACATAATCTCCAAAATTCGAACTTGGAATAGAATTAGAACTCGGAGTATGAGTACTACCACTTGCACCACCTCTTCCCCGTCGAGGAATGTCGGTGATAGGCTTTCCCTTTTCCCGGTTGAATTAGCCACTTGATATATTTTTTCAATTAAAAGTGTAATACTTGAGAGTTGAGAGACTAGAAATTAGAATGAATGTAGAGAGAAAGTAGATAGATAATTAGAGTTGGTGTGAGAAAAATAGAGGATGAGAGGGAGATATTTATAGGTGTAAAAATATATTTAAAAAAAATGGGCTTGTGAGTGTTGGGAACCACCAGTTCCCGGTTGAACCGCCGGTTCCGGTTCGAACCGATGGTTGAGCAATGGATATAAAATTCTAAATTTAAATTTTTTTTAAAAAAACCGGCGGTTGAACCATCGGTTCGCGATTCGTCAAAATGCCGAACCGTAACCGAACTGTCTTAACACGGTTGACGGTTCCGGATTGGAACCGAACCGCAGTCAACGGTTAACCAAACCGCGGTCAACGGTTCAAAACCGCCAGTTCGAACCGTAACCGTGAACGCCTCTAATAAAGAGGTAAGTATGGCAAAAATTTATATATTAACCATCAAGGAACTCGTTTCATGAGATCATGCTTGATTTTATTATGTCCATGAGCCATGGCGAGGGGGATGCCCCGAAGATATGATTCAGAAAATCAAGAATCTCGATGAAATTATGAGAGTGTGACCTGATCAACCACCCACTTTGACGACATGTCATGAATCAGAAAGTACGATGATGTCGAACCCCGCTCAGTTGGACGAAATCAACATAAAGTTGATTGGCCTATAAGAAAAACATTCCAGGTAGAACTTGACTTTCTGACAAAGAGACATGTATTTGGTGTAGGTACTGCCAACCTAACCAAGTGTAAAGCCTGAAGGACATAAACGAGCCTTTGTTGTAAAGGGTAGTGAGAATAATAGATTCCTAATATACAAGGTTCACAAAGTAATGCTTCTCACAGTGTCCTAGAATTGATTACGAGGAAATGTATTCCCACGTATATATTCCGCTATTTGATTAGCATAGTAATTTTTGAGGGACTTGAAATGCAGCTAATGGATGTGGTTACTACGTATCACTATGGGGATCCCGATACAGAGGTATATATCAAAGTGCCCAATGACATTTCATTACCCAAATCAAGTGACTCTAGACCACGAAGTGCGTTAACAATTAGATTGAAATGCTAAGCTTTACGGTTTTGAAGCAATTCCTAAGGATGTGGTATAGCCGTCTAAGTGACTACTTGATTGGGAAGGGATATAAGAACGATGAACTGTGTTCCTGCATCTTCACGAATAAGTTCTGGATTCATGATCATCACAATGTACGTCGATGACATGAACATAGTCAATACTTTTGATGAAATAAGAGAAACAGTCGGATACTAGAAATCTGAGTTTGAGCTGAAAGATCTTGGAAAAACTCGATTCTGTCAAGGTAGTGACATAGAACATCGAGTTTGTGGAATTCATTTCATCGATCTGCCAATGTCCAGAAGATTCTCAAGCACTTTAACATGGATAAGATACACCCGACTAGCACTCCCATGATAGGTCGAACATATGTATACAAAGGGAAAATCCATTTCGTCAAAAGGAAAACGACGAAGATCTTAGGGAGCTGAAATTACCTACTTGAGTGGAATGGCGCATTATTGTACTTGGCTCAATATACACAACCTGCTATCACTCAGTTAATTCGCTAACTAAATTTAATTCAGCATCAATGCAACATCAATGGAATGGTATCGAGAATATCTTCTGATACTTAAAAGAAACCATTGACATAGGACTATTCTTTCCCCACAAGCAGGAAAATGAAGTTGCTTACAAAAAGGCAAATGCTAAAGTAAATGTCGTTGCCGATCGAAGCAACTACCACAAAGAATGTGTTGGTATGATTTGCTTATGTTTTGGAAATCGACTAAGCAAACCCTTTTGGATACCTCCTCAATTAATGACAAGATACTTGCTTTGCATGAATCAGTCCGTGAATCTACATGATTAAGAACTATCATTCTACAAATCTGATGAACTAGTAGTTAAGTACTACCGTTGATGAGCATAATTACATTTATAAACATAATGTAACTTGTAAATTCCCAAACATAATGTAACTTGTAAATATGTGAGATATAAGGGAACATACTCACATAGGTTGCACTCTTTTCCTTAGACCAAGGTTTATTTTTCCGATTGGATTTTGTTACTTGGGAAGGTTTTTATTGAGGCAACGATATATGAATGTAAGCATTAGGGGTAGCTTTAGATTTTTCCAACTTCCGATATCGATGTAAAGATCACAAGGAAATGGTGATTCATAAAGAAACTTAATCACATGTGTTGTACTCTTTTCTTTGACCAATGTTTATTTTCTCCTATTGGGTTTTGTTACTTGGTGAAGTTTTTAATGATGCAACGACTGCTTGATTGATGTACAAATCAAGGGGAGTCTTACATCTGCACACAGGGTTTTTATCACTTGGAAAGGTTTTTAATGAGGTAAAGATGTATCGATTTAGGGATCGATGGAATATCACATTTGTAACGCTATGATTAATGTAACGATCATATGAAATGATAGGCTCAAAGGGCGAAGTCTAAACTTGATGTGTCTAGATGCTACACTCTTTTCCCTACGATCAAGATACTTTTTCCACTGAGTTTTTGCTTGAAGAGGTTTTACTGAGTCAACATGACATGTGCTAATCGACTAGCACAAGGGGGAGTGTTAAAGGAATAATACTGTGTGTGCCTTAGTTTGTAATTTATGGGCTTTCCAAGTTAGCGTAGTATTAAGCCTGCTTCAATGTCATCTTTCCCTATATATATAGGGGTGTCATTATTGAGAATACAACATCTTTTGCCCTACTTTTCTGCCTCGATTATTTTCCCTTCAATAATTCACCCTATTATTACCATATATCTTGTGATATTACTATACACCATACGACATTACTATACATCTTGTGAAGTTTAGAATCTCATAACAAATACTCCCTCCATCTCATACTTAACTGCTATCTTTCCATTTTGGTCCATCTCATACTTAACTGCTACTTACTATAAAAGGAAATAAATCAATCATTCCCTCTAAATATACACCCCCCAAATGATCATCTATTTACCATAAAATGTCATTATGAGCCCACTCAATTAAACACACAATACTAATAAACAATACTAATATGATTTCATATTTCCATTATTACCCCTCTTAAAATATCACTTTATTACACACAATACTAATAAATAACTCTAATATTAATACCCATACCAAGAAAAAGATAGCAATTAAGTCTGGGATGGAGGGAGTATGATTTTATCCTATAAATATCGGTCGATGTTTTTCCCCTTCAGTTCACATAGCCACTTTTTTTCGCGGTTCTTTTTCGCTCCAGTTAAAATCGCTAACGTGAAGATTCTATCCTATAAATATGCTTACGGTCTTTGTAAGGAGAAAGAACACCATTGACGAAACAGAAAAAAAAAAAAGTATCTTTATTCAATTTTTCTCCGCAACTGAATAATTACTTATATATTATATTATAATATTTGATCATTTTAGTTTTTTATTTGCAGAGAAACTCAAATTTGCGAAGCAAACGTCGAACTGTGAAGTATTTTCACATCCTTGATTTTCATTTAAGTAATGTTTATATAAATTAATCATTATTTTGTCGAATTGTTGTATTAAGATTGTGTTGTTTAATGATAAAATTAGAGTTTGAAACATTCATTGCTGTTTTTGTGCTGAGTATGATGTTTAAATTTTCACATTTTTCTTAATTATTGAAGGATGTTTTTTCTATCGATGTTCATCTGCTTTTATTTATATATATATATCTGTATGTGGGCAGAGATGGCCGATTGGATGTCACGGTGTGTGTGTATATATATATAGTGACACGTTCTATGCAGTATCAATATTAGATGCAGTACTTTACGGTACTAATTTATATATATATTGGGCCTATTTTGTGTGTGTGTGTATTTGTGTGTTTAGATGGCATCGGTGACTTTTCATCCATATCTTTATATAAGAATCATCACATCATACAAGCATTTATATTTCGAATATTTTACAGTAAATAAACTCACAAGGTTTCTGATATATTTAAATGTCTTTTTTTCCTTTCGAATTAATTGCTTTAGAAGCCTTACATGGAACGTATATTAAGTTGAATGTGCCCAAGGTTGACAAACCTATATATAGATCCAAAAAAGGTGAAATTTTGCAACAAACGTTTTTGGGAGTTTGCTCGCAAGATATGCAGTTCCTTCTGAGACGCTTTAATTAGAAGAAATAGGTTAAAAGTTCCTAGCAGTAAAATTTTAATTTACTACTTTGATGTAATTTTTATTATTTTTATTTATAGAATAAATTAACCTCGTAATAATGTAATGTACAACATTTCTGTCATTAATTTTGCTTTATTGCACAAGCATATTAGAAGAGAAGTGTCTTTAGATCCCATGGAAGAACAACTGCTTGAGGAAGAAGTGAATGATGCTGAAATTAATGGTGATCTTATCATTAGTACTGCTGAACCATGAAATCAATGGACTGCTTGGAGGAACAATGTTTTGGAGTTTGATTTTTGTTTCTTTTTCATCTTTTCATGTTTGATTTTGTATATTTGTAATGTAATTTTCTTGCATTAAATTATTATGTTATTTTCACTCGTTTTATGTGAATAAATTTGGTTTTCTAGTTGTTATTTTAAAGTTTAATTTATTAGATCTAACTTTATATAACTAATATTTTCTTTATTTGTGCATTCACTCATGATTCCAAGGTGAAAAATGGAGCAGCAAAGTGGAGAAGAAAATTAAGGGAAGAGGCAAATTTAGTTGTCGTACTACTCGAGTTAGTAAGTAATAGTCAATGGAAATGTGAAAGTGGAACTTTTAGCTATCTTGCTCAACTAGAGAAGATGATGGAATATAAGATGCCTAGTTGTGGTCTAAAGGCTAGACCACATATAGAATATCGGATGAAATCATTGAAGAAACAGATGACTGCAATAATGGAAATGTTCGGACCTAATGCAAGTGGACTTTGATGGAGCGATTAAGACTAATGTTTGAGTGCCGAATAAAATGTATTTGATGATTGGGTTAAGGTAAAGTGGGAATAACTTGTTTTGCCCTTTTGCATATAATTATTATTTTTTGTCCCAAGTTAGCAACAATTCTTTTGATACCCAAATTGTCGGAATTGACCTTTACTCGAATAAATTCGAGTCATATATTGTAATTTTGAGTAACATAATTTCGAGTCAACTTCAAAAAAATACAATATTGAGGAAGGTTGACAATCGGGTAACACGTATTAGATAGCGTGTAACCCGAATTCGACTTACACAATACGGATCGACCGAATTCGGGTTACACGAGTTCAATTCGGGTTACACGAGTCTACTTCGGTTTACCCGAGAGATAGATTGAAAGCAAAATAGGCGGGTTACTCGAAATCGGCTTACACGATTCTCATTCGGGTTATCCGAGCCCAATTCGACTTACTCGAATTAGGTTACACGATTTTTATTTCGTGTCAAACGTATATTATTACTCGATTAACACGAGTTTTAATTCGTGTAACACGAATTAGGTTACACGAGTTTAATTCGTGTGACACGAATTCTATTACTCGAAATTTCGAGTTACTCGAATTTGCGAGTAACTCCTTAAAAACTAGTCGTCTTCTTCACTTCTTCATCCGACTGAACAAGGCGAGTTTCACCAATTTACACGAGTTTCACGGACAACAAAAAATGAGTTTCACGAATCGAGTTTTTCCGAGTAACATCTCTATCCGAATTTCACGAATCGAGTTTTTCCGAGTAACACCCTTATCCGAGTTTCACGAATCGAGTTTTTACCTCTTTCTCGATGGCGAATTCGACTTCCCCGAATTTGAGGCGTTCCCCGAATGGACAAGCTGACACCGCCGGTCACGTCGATGCCGAGTCCGCCGGCGCAGCCGCTGCCGCTGGATCTGTCGAAAACCAGGTAAGTTTTCACTCGTGTATCATGTTACCCGAATTTAGACGTGTTTGACTCGAATTTGGACTGGTTTTACTCGAAATTGGACTGGTTTTACTCGAAATTAGACCCGTTGTACTCAAAATTTAGGCTCGTTCCCCCTACTCGTTTTACTCGAGGTTGAATTCGAATTTGGAAATGTTATAAATATTGATATCGTGTGGAATTTAGTTAGTTTATTTCGTTTAGTTAATTTATTTCGTTTTTCTATTTGTATTACTCGAATATAGTTTATAAGTTACTCGAATTGGACTAATTGACCAATTAAGATTTTTGAAATTAGTTTAGAAGACTAATCGGTTCTTCCACAATTAGAATGACGCAAATTGATTTATAATGATTTAAATTGACATAAAACTACTCGAATTAAGATGACTCGGATTGTATTAGGATGCCTCGAATTGCATTAGATGATTGAAATTGAATTAGGAGGTCTCAAGTTGAATTAGGATAACTCGATGGAAATAAATCGAATAAATTTTACTGTTACTCGAATTTTCTAGTTATTTTTTCCTCGTTATATATTACCCGAATACACCCTGAGGAAGCTAAAATTAAGATAAATTTGAATCGTCAGGTTGTTTGGAAGAGGCCGAATATGCGGGGTTCGAAATGCTCGATAAGGGGTATGTTAGATTAGGAATTGTTAAGACTATTATTGTTGAGCTGCAGAGTGTATGTGATGACACTATTAGAGAGTCATGTCTTGAACACTTTATCCGGGAGAAGTAGGGGGGTTGTCTCTAATGCTGCATTGCATGCCTTGTTCTCGAACGAGGTGATTAGACCGAATGCACAGGTCGATGAGTTTTGGTTTAGGATTGGTCATCGCTTGATCCGATTTTCTAGATATGCGTTAGTCACCGGTTTGCGATTCGGAGACTCCGACTTTGATGTACACGGGGAGGATGTCCCATCGGAGGGAAGGGTGTACGATCGGTATCCATTGCTAAGTCGTGGGGGGCAGATGTTACACCGTACTCATAATCGATTTGCTGCTAAATATTTTAGAGAGCAGCCCGGTGATGCGCTGAAGGTCGCTAAGGTGTTGTGCGTCTGCTATTTGATATTCGGTGTGGATGGTGCGAAGCATATTGCTGACCGGTGGTTGTGGATGTTGGCTGAGGACCAGACTTGGTGGGAGAGATTTCCATGAGGCTTATATTCATATCAGATATTAGTTACGTACTTGAGTGATGTTCCTACTGAGGTCCCCGCTGGTCTGGATCCAAGTTACCATTTTTATGGTAACATATACGCTATTATGGTACGTCCTCGTATTCATTAACTTAATTATATACTGAAACTCGAAATAAATATTGATATTATTTCTTATGTTGGGATTCAATTATTATTTTCAGATATGGGCTTGCGAGGCTATACCTTCGTTAGGCTCCAAATGTGGGATCATGCTCGGAGCTTCTTTCATCCATCGACCTCGTTGTACAAGTTGGAAGTTGAAGAAGTTGGGTCATGTTGCTTTTATCACGTTTTTCGATGAGGAGGTAATCAATTATAGGTTTTCAATACATAAATACTCTTGTAGATATTTAAGGTAACAATGACTAAAAATTATCATTGAATTGTATTTAGATTGATTGTTTTGAGGTGTTTCTCCGACACCTGAGGAGGAGCTGGAGCCGTATATGCAGTCCATTAGTGATGCTGCGAGCGAGTAGGTGCAGTATACACACAGGATGGCCCTATGCAAGAAGGGAGGGGGGAGGGGAAGGGGAAGGGGAAGGCTCGTGATGGTGATGATGTTGTCGGTGATCTAGCCGGAGAGCGTACTGTCCGGCAGCAGACATCCGGTCCGGTTATTTCTGAGCCTATATATCTTATTACTGGACGTGAGTCGTCAGGAGAGCGTCATGAGTCTGTGCATACTGAGGAGCCTCATGATCCTCACCAGACTTCATCTTCTCCGGCACGGGGTACTCAGGAGCCTGCACGCATTACTGACTTTTATACCCTTTTCACTCGTCTGGGTACATATATCGATTCATCGGTCGAGCAGATGCATTGATATGTTGATGACAAAGTAGAGAAGAGTGTCGAGCAGATTCGTCGACATATTGAACAAGTAGTGGGCCAGAGTGCTACTCTTGATACGCCGGCCATGGGACTTTGCCGGTATTAGTGATTTTATGGGCGATTCTCCTCCTCATCCCTCTCTTCCGACAGAGCCTCAATTTGACGAGCGCCTATTCCCCCGAGCAGACTGAAAGTGTCCCTGGCACTGGCGGAGCATCGTTGCCGACAGAGACTCGTGTTGATGGAGCATTGTCTCCCAACGAGAAGACTGAGGGTGTCCCTAGCACCAGTGGAGCGTCGATTCTAGTAGAGCACACTCAGAGTCTCGATCATCATGCTGATGGAGCTTCGGTCCCGGCAGAGCACACTCAGAGTCTCGATCATCATGCTGATGGAGCTTCGGTCCCAGTAGAGCACACTGAGAGTCTCGATCATCATGCTGATGGAGCTTCGGTCCCGGTAGAGCACACTCAGAGTCTCGATCATCATGCTGATAGAGCCTCGATCTCGACAGTTACACCCCGGTTATTCCTGCTGAGATGTAGGTGACACCACCATAGGTTGCCCCTAGGACTCGAACATCCTCTTCCACTGCGGATCTGAGCCCTATCCCACTTGAGTATTCTTCTATTCCTATTCGAGAATATGCGTATGATGCACCTAGACTGCGGTATAGGTCATATAGACCGCATTCCCCCGTCTCGACCACTGTAGTTCAGAAGAGGAAGGACTTTGATGAGGACGTGTATGGGAGGTGTTTGGCCAGCGGCGAGAGGTGAGTTAAATTGTAAATTAAATATTATTTACTAAAATTATCCATACTTAAACAAAAAGTAAATTGTAGTGTCAATGTTGGTGCTGCATGCGGAGCTAGTGCCTCCTGGTTTTTGATGCTACATGACGAATCCAGATTGATAGATGCAGAAGTAAGTCTTTCAATTTATATGTATGTAATCTCTTATTGAAATGTGTAGTTATTGAAAATGTTTAATTTATTTGAAATTTAAATGATATTCAGCATCTGGATGCATAAATGGGGATCCTACAGTTTGATCCAGGATTGTTTGGTGTGCAATGGCTTGATGATTGGGCTGCCCAGACGGTTTTGGTTCATACGAGCTTCTTGGTAATGAAAAAATATTAATAATTTATTCGAAAATAATTGAGTGCTTCATTAGTAACAAGATTATTTTATATTAGGCTACGTGTATCAATGTATGGAATAATTCTACTAGGAGAGGAAGTTCAATGTGTATTGACGATGAGGATCTCGATTTCTTGATCAGCCACGTTCATGGTCTGAGATCATTTTGGGGCGATCATTGTCCTTGGTGGAAGTTACGCGAGGTGATAATTTATTGTATGGTTTGTTATTTATTTGTATTAGTTATTTGTGTACTATTGTGCTGACAATTTACTTTTTGAACAATTCAGGTGTTGACCATCTGGAATACGTCTCCAGAGTCCTCGAGCGGACATTGGGTTGTTCTCCGCATTAGACTCGAGGATAGTATCATCATCATGCACAATTTTCTGGCGCAGGAACACGATGCATATTATAGGTTGAGATCGTGGCAGGCATCGGCTATATGCTGCTTAATTCCTATCATTCTACAGCGTTCTGGATTTTATGCGCGCCGTCCTGATATCACCCCGGTTACTCCGTTTCGAGTTGCTACAGCGAGAAAGGATTTATGCTATGTACAGGATGACTCGACCTCTTGTGGTGCGTATTCTATATGGACTTTAGAGTCTCTCGTTCAGCAGTCTTTCTCTCATGGAAAGACCGAGGCAGATATTTATGCATTTAGAGGACATATGGCACGAGCTATATGGAGGTTTAGAGATGATGTAGATACTGTAGTATGTGATCCCAGTAGTTTGTTTATACGTTGGGATGATAGATATTAGTGATTTCTTCTTTTAGTAATATACATGTATATAAATATTCCAAATCAATAGATAACAATTCTTTTTTTATAATAATTATTGTGTATGAATAGCTTCCTTTCCTTGTAAATACGCAATGAATTTGAACTTAATCAATTTGAAATTGAACTTAAAGAATTGGACTTAATCAATTTGAAATTTGAAATTGAACTTAACTAATTTGAAATTGAACTTATTCAATTTGAAATTAAACTTAATCGGTTCAAATTGAACTTAATTGGTTCAAAATGAACTTAAATTGAACATAATCGGTTCAAATTGAACTTAACCAATTTGAAATTGAACTTAACCAATTTGAAATTAAACTTAATCGGTTCAAATTGAACTTAATTGATTCAATTTTAACTTAATCAATTTGAAATTTGAACATAATCGCTTCAAACTGAACTTAATCGGTTGAAATTGAACTTAATCGGTTCAAATTGAACTTAACCAATTTGAATTTGAACTTAGTTGGTTTGAAGTTGAACTTAGTCGGTTCAAATTGAACTTAATTGATTCAATTTTAACTTAATCAATTTGAATTTTGAACATAATCGGTTCAAACTGAACTTAATCGGTTGAAATTGAACTTAATTGGTCTGAAGTTGAACTTAATCGGTTTAAATTGAACTTAATTGGTTTGAAGTTGAACTTAATAGGTTGAAATTGAACATAATCGGTTCAAATTGAACTTAACCAATTTGAAATTGAACTTAATCAATTTGAAATTAAACTTAATCGCTTCAAATTGAATTTAATTGATTCAATTTTAACATAATCAATTTAAAATTTGAACATAATCGGTTCAAACTGAACTTAATCGGTTGAAATTGAACATAATTGGTTCAAATTGAACTTAACCAATTTGAAATTGAATTTAATAATTTGAAATTAAACTTAATCGGTTCAAATTGAACTTAATTGATTCAATTTTAACTTAATCAATTTGAAATTTGAACATAATTGGTTCAAACTGAACTTAATCGATTCAAATTGAACTTAATCGGTTGAAATTGAACTTAATTAGTTTGAAGTTGAACTTAATCGGTTCAAATTGAACTTAATTGATTCAATCTTAACTTAATCAATTTGAAATTTGAACATAATCGGTTCAAATTCAACTTAATCAGTTGAAATTGAACTTAAATTGAACTTAATCGGTTGAAATTGAACATAATCGGTTCAAATTGAACTTAATCAATTTGAAATTAAACTTAATCGATTCAAATTGAACTTAATTGATTCAATTTTAACTTAATAAATTTGAAATTTGAACATAATCGGTTCAAACTGAACTTAATCGGTTGAAATTGAACATAATCGGTTCAAATTGAACTTAACCAATTTGAAATTGAACTTAATCAATTTGAAATTAAACTTAATCGGTTCAAATTGAACTTAATTGATTCAATTTTAACTTAATCAATTTAAAATTTGAACATAATCGGTTCAAACTGAACTTAATCGGTTGAAATTGAAAATAATTGGTTCAAATTGAAATTAACCTATTTGAAATTGAACTTAATTGTAATACCCGCGATCTTCATTCCGGTTTCGTTGAATTTCATTCGGTCGAACGGACTGTTGTCGTCCGCATCCTTGGAATCGCATGCTTGTACTGTGGTACGTTGAGTTTCGTAGCCTGTTCGTTATTGTTTTAGATCATAGTCGGAGCGTTCGCGTGATCGAGACTTCGTCGAGTATCGAGCCGGACAGTCGAAGGGCTGGCTGGGTCGAGTTACGGCCGTAAGGCCTGGCCGATTACGACCGTAAGACGTCCGCACACCCTGGCTTGGGAGGACTCGGTTACGGCCGTAAAGTTCATCGGGTTACGGAAGCACTGGCCGGTTACGGCCGTAGTGATTCGGCAGATTTCAGTCAGTTGCACTGGGAGCTCGGTTACGGCCGTAAGGATATGCCGATTACGGCCATAAGGTATGACCATTACGTACGCAAGGCTTTGGCCATTACGTATGCTACATGCGTTGACCAGGTTACGGTCATAACGCTGTCGGCCATATATAGGCCTCGTGACGGGCCGGACCTCATTTCTTGCATTTTTCTTCTTCTGGTGGCGGCTCTCGGACGGGTGCGACGGGGAGTGACGTTCTTGGCCGATTCTACTCATTTCCAAGGCTTTTGGAAGGCCTTTGTCTATTAGATCAACATCCAATCCTTGTTCTTCGTCGGATTGAGGTATTTCTTCCGTATAACCCTAGTTGTGTACTTTTTGGGGGGTTTCTTCGTGATTCATTGATCTTGTCCGATTTTTATGAATTGTTCATGGTAATCTTGTTGTATTGGTCATGATCTTCGAATTTTGTAACTCGTATATCGATTTTTATCATCCGGGACTTGATTTCCGATTTCCTCGAAGAAACCCTCAGATTCTTGTTATTTTTCGGATTGATTCGGATGCCGTTTAGCTTTATTGATTTGTGGTGATATTATTTTCGTAGTTTTCGTGGAGTTGACAAGTTATTGGTTGTTCTTGGGAATTTGAGGGCTAACCGATCGTATCCGTTCGTTGTTCCGTTGCTCGTGGTATCGAGGCAAGTATCTTGCCCATACGTTTCATGTTTCGTAGATGTGATTGTTGGTGAATGATCTTATGTGCATTTCGAATGTTTAATGAACTTTAAAAAGGATCGGTATGTTTTCAATAAATATTGTCTTTCAAAAGATAACTCGTATGCTTCGTGAATAAATGTGTTCTCGGAATACGTGTGTTAATTACGTATGTTGGAAGATGTTATAATTTCACTTAGTGAATATAGTAGGTAGTAATCATATGCCGAGGATTGGGTATTGATACATGTGCTTGTTCGGTGAATATGTGACAGGTGATATTGGTTGTTACTACTTTGAAAGGAGGTTGTGATGTTTAGTGTTGTTTGGATTGATGTTTGCTTATTGTTATGTGATCGTTGAAAGTGATGTGCCTCTGGGTAAGATTGTTGAATCTCCGGTATCCATACCTGCTAGTATGGGTCGGGCGTGACCGTAGGGTTGTCCAATCGGGTATGTCTTGCGGGGACTCCGAGGTTCGTGTCTTGCTAGCCTGATGCCGGGATAACTTGTGGGGTTATCCAATCCGGGTATATCTTGCGGGGACTTCGAGGTTCGTGGCTTGTAAGCGTGATTCCGGGATAACTTATGGTTGTGGTTTGGTTGTGTGATGTACGTGTCATGGGTTGTCCAATCGGGTATGTCACGTGGAGGCTCCGCGGTTCGTAGCTTGTTAGTGCGATGCCAGGATAACTATGAACGTATGTATGGTTATGGTTACATGACTGTTATCACGGTGACATGTGATTTGGTATGGATTCCCATTGGGTTATTCACTCGGGTATGTTCTGCGGGAGCATCTGAGGTTCGTGGCTTGGTAGCACAGGATGCGAATAATACTTGAGAATATGTTGTTATGGATGATTTGGGTTTTGGACTCCGTGTTTCGTGATTTGGGTCTTGGACCCCGTGTTTTGTGATTTGGGTTGTGGACTCATGTTTTGTTATCGGAATTGTATTTTGGGAAAATTGATTTTTGGGTCGTGTCCCCAAGTGTTTTCGAAAGACTTGAGAATTCTTAAATCCCAAATGTTTTCAAAACTCCCGAGATCTTTAAATGTTTTGTAAGATGTATATTGGGTTTATTCCCACCTTTCATGATTTAAACAGTTTTGATCAAATGATTTATCTCGGGAAGTATGTTCACGATTATTATGTTCTTGGAGTATGTTGTGTATGGCTTGTATTCGTATTTTATACTTGCACTAGAAAAGCAGTGGAGTTTTGCTAACCCCCGAGTATTCGGGGGGTGGATGTCTGTATTACGTCCAGGTACTTGCAGGTTGCTGGGGAGCGAATCACAGGATCGGTACGAAGGGTGATGGAAGACCGCAATACTAATCACATGAAGACCACTGTCGAGTATTTGGTGAAGTCTTATTGTCTTGTTCTACCGTTGTGGTTGTAACACCGCGATATATTCAGAATAATTACAGTGCCGTAAATCTTTTGTATAAGAATTTACAAGGCTAATTTGAGAAATACGGATAATCGTTCTAATCATCAAATGAATCAACAAAAGGCATGATATACTCTATTATGGCGATGGAACTATTCTGTCCTACTTCATTTGGTTGAACCGACACTAGGGGTGGCATTTCGGAACCGAAAACCGAACCGAAAAACCCTGAAAAAAGAACCAAAAAACCGAAATCGAAGAAGACCGAACCGAAAAACAAAAAAACAGAACCCAACCGAACTAATTTGGTTCGGTTCTCGGTTCGGGGTCGGGGGGAACTGAACCGGACCGAAATGGACCGAAGTCAAATTTCAACATACTAAAACGACCTTGTTTTTGTGATTTTGGTGTGTTTCGAATTTAGTATAATTCGTTTTCCTTTTGAAAGACCCTCATGGGTCCAAAGAGGACCGATAATATGCTCATGTAATTTGTGATTCAATTAATTTAGGTTGAGAGAATGAGCTACTGTGATTTACGATTATTATATATTTTGAGATATTTCTAAATTGCTATGCAACTCTAACTTTTATCTTGAATATATATAACGCTTGTTAGCTTGTTATTATATATAACTTATTCTATTTCATATAATATTTGAAATTATATTGTGAATAACCGAAAAAACATCAAACCAAATCGAAACCGAACCGAATATTTATAAAACCGAACTTAACCGAACGAACTTCAAAAAGAACCGAACCAAACCGAAATCGAATATTTGGTTCGATTCTCGGTTTCGGTCAAAAACCGAACCAAATGGAACCGAGTCCACCCCTAACCGGCACTATGCTATTCATCCGGGCAACAATCTCATAGAATATTATCCAAGTTCAGACACATTTCTTCGGTCGAATGATACAATATGAAATGAAATTCATCTTAGAAGGATTCTAATCATGTTCTTCAATAACAAGATATCGGAAAACCTCGACGAATCATCATAAGGATTTATTCACTAGGTTCATCTTGATTATCATCTCCTTCTAGGAATTAATCTTAAGCTCAATCCATTAATTTCTCCAACGAAATGCTCGATCATACCATTCCTAAGAACTTAGATAATCTCCAAAAACTTGTTATAATTGGGTTCATGATCTCAGGATGCTATATTCAATAATCTAATCACTATAAGGTTCGTTCAACAAGTTCAACAACCAAAGGGAACCGAAGTATCACCGAATTTAATCTTCTAAAACCATGATGTAAGACTCCTCACGAATATAACTGATTAGGTAAACTTAAAACAGGTCCAAAACATCACTAAGAACATGTTAAACCAGTTGGTGAAGGATCACATACCTCAATATAGTGACGAACAACGAAGAACTTGAAGAAACTCAACACCATAGGCTTGAACACCAATCCACAAGGGTCTATGATCTTCAAAATCAAGCTAGGATGATGATATGATGGATAAATGGTGATGGATAGTCTCCAGATTATGAAAATCAGCTAAGGTGTGAGGAAGAAATGAAATGGGGGTTGAGGTCTATAAATAGAAATCTAACCATTACATACGCTAAACACAATACATTACGTACGTAACAACCTTAGCGTACACTATGCTCGAAGATTAGCATATGTTGACGTCTAGCCAGAGCTCACTGACCTGTTTCTGGCATTGGCTTACGTACGTTAGCATACAGGTTTACGTACGTAATCGCTAGGACCTTAGCGTACGTTAAAAACCCCCCTTAGCGTATGTTAAGTCCATTGACTTGCTTAGCTGGAAAGCCGTCCACGTTCACGCGGAGCATCTCACGAATCTTCACTGGCCCCCACACGCCGACCCTTGTCGGATCTCGAGTTAACTGAGCTTACGTATGTTAAGCTTAACAGATAACGTACGTTATATTGCACTCGTAGCGTACGCTAAGATCATCATCCAGCTTACGTTATGACGTGCAGAACCATGCATGCAAAATGTTGGAGATACGAAAACATAAGGATACGAATACGGGAAACCAATCTTCGATTAATAACATCACAAAGTAGAGTCTTACAAGATCGAATACAGGATAAATACACAATAATTATCCGGGCATTACATACTACCCTTCTAAAAAGAAGTTTCGGCCCAAAACTTAAAATGAAAACAATTCCGGGTATCTCGACTTCATATCATCTTCAGTCTCCCAAGTTGCTTCTCCAACTCCATGTCGAGACCACTGAACTTTAACCAAGGAGATCGGTTTATTCCTCAATTGCTTGACTCGACTCTCGAGTATCTTAATTCGCTTTTCTTCGAACGAGCCATCATTAGCCACTTCAATCTCGCCAAAATTGATGATATGAATGGGATCCGGTACATATTTCTGCAATTGGGATACGTGGAATACATTATGAACGTGACTCAGCGATGGCGGTAAGGACAACCTGTACGCCAACTCCCCAACTCTTTCAAAAATCTCGAATGGCCCGATATATCTCGGACTCAGCTTTCCTTTCCTCCCAAAATGGAAAATTCCCCGGGTAGGAGAAACCTTTAATGGTACATGGTCCCCAATTTCAAACTCCAACAGGCGACGGCGCACATCTGCATAAGACTTCTGTCGACTCTGGGCAGTTAACAGCCTTTCGCGAATCAGGGCTACCTTCTCTTGGGTCTGAACTATCAACTTTGGTTCCATCTTGATCAAGTCAGAAGAGTCATCCCAACATAAGGGTGGTCTGCATCTTCTTCCGTACAACGCTTCAAGCGGTGCCATCTTAATGGAAGCATGTCAACTATTGTTGTAGGTGAATTCAATCAACGGCAAATGAACCACCCAATCGGTTGACCAATCTAAGGCACAATCTCTTAGCATATCTTCTACTGTCTGTATAGTCCTTTCGGACTGACCGTCTGTCTGACGATGATAATGTTAGGGTTGTATACGTCAAAGTATACTTTATGCTTGTACCACCTAATTTCCCGATCTTTATCTATGAGAATATTTAATTCATTTATCACATGTTTTGCATATTTATTCACGCTATGGTTATGCAAATGTAGTCCAAATTACTTTATATTGTAGATAATGTGGTGTGTCGTGTCACACAAAAGATCACATTATCGGTTACTTATAAAGCAATATTTAGTTCACAACCTATATAACATTAGACCGTTATGTGAAAGGTTGTAGTATATGCTTGAGATTGGTTGGTCTTGACCATTAGCATATATTAGCGTATTCGGTATACGTTGAACAGGATCGAGGTGAGATAGATTCTTCTGTACTGACTATAAGAAGAACGTACATCTCGGACAATTATTATTTCTTAATTCTAGTGATTAATATTTAATTATATATATTTAATATTTATTGCTTTGATTTATCATGGGTGAGAGCCACGATGATTGACTCAATATGCTCGATATTTTGGGCAATATTATTATTTATATGATAATTAATATTATAGCTAGAAATCGTGTCTCGACCAATCGGGTTGATCATGTCCCTTGAGGCACTCGAAAGGATTATTATATTAAACCCTGCAGGTGGAATTAATTTTCCGATATAATAATAAAGGTCGAGTGGTATACTCATGTATAATATATTAATTAATTAAAAGCTGTTAGTAGCTTAAATTAATTAATGGACATGGAATATCTTAAACACGGAAAATAATTAATTCAAAAAGGAGCCCAATTTCGTAATTTGGGATTTTGATAGGAGTGCAATATTAACTTATTAGTGAACTAAGTTGATATTTAATAGAGTCATTATATTAGGAAGAGTTCTAATATAGGAAGATGACATCTATTAAGAGTCCTTACCATATCCTCCTTAAGGTCCCTAGAGTAGCCCAAAATACCTATAAATAGGACTACAAGGTTGGCCGATTTTTACACTTATTCTTGCTCAAAATTTTCGATTTGTGTGTGTGTGTGTTTAATTGTGGATCTTGACTTGTGTCTTGGATTCCATAATTTAGTTAACACAATATTTTTCTAAAAATACCACAAATATTCAAGAAAAATAGAGAGAAAATCGAAAGAAATTTTGGAAGAAAAATTTCGGCCGTTTCCCCTTGCAGTCCAAGTTCATTCCGGTAGATTGTTGCCCACACGACATCCGGACGTAGGCGGGATATACTCTAGAAGATCTTGAGGTAGAAATACAAGAAGATCGGAGAGGAACACGAAGAGGAGACAAATCGACCAAAAGGGAATTTCTACCACATCGCGTCAAAGGTATAAATTACCGACTCCCATGCGTAAATATGTTATTTAATTGTTTATTAATCTGTTTAGTTAATTAGTTGACAAGCCTAAATAGATCCGGTTTTTCTGTTGGTTAGTTTATAAAACTTTTCATTAAATAATTTCCACCAACTTGCTTCCGCTGCGTTTTATATTCCAACAATTGGTATCGGAGCCGGTCTTTAGGTTCTGTTCAATTTAGTTAATTTGGTGATTAATATGCTAGCAATTAAATATTCGTATAGTATGATTTTTTGGAATATTTTGCTAGAATTTGTCTTGTAGGAAAATATGATCCAATTATCATGGCTATGTGATGTTTTTATTTATTTACGCGTTTTGGTAATTTGGCCCGATTTTGAGGCATGTATAAGTTTTTCTCGTGAGAAAATTCACGGGTAGAATAGGATTTATTTTTCTTGTAATTTGATGTAAATTATATGTATTTTATTTCGAATAAAATTGTAATAGAATTGGAACACACAAAGTACGAAAGAGAAATAAGTCCAGCGCGAAGAGGAGTCCCGATCGGACGAACCGACCGAGACCAGCAGGGAGCCGATCAGCACTCGGCCAAGCACTGCCTCGGCCGTGGCCTCATCGCTCGGGCGCTCGGGCGATTAGGCGGCCGGGCGTGGTCGGGCATCCAGGCAATGGTCGGGCGGCGAGCAATGGCTGGGCGGGCGATGGCCTGGGCAATGGGCAAGAGTCGGGCAGCGGCCAACGGGTCAAGTTGACCGGTACGGGTCGTTTGATTCGTTTTTCCGCGAGATGCTTGAAGCAGTGGGAGTAAACGAGTCGAAGATTTTCTCGTTTGATGTCTCATTTGAACGAACTGAGCATACTGGGTGGGGGCCACTGTCGATGCGGAGTCGCAGGTCGATATTATCTTGGGCAGTTTACTAAGAAGCTTTGAGCAGTTCCGCCTTAACTACAACATGAATCGTAGGACTTACACATTGGCGGAACATCTGTCAGAGCTTCAGTCTGCCGAAGGTCTCTTCAAACAAGGTTATCATCAAATTATTGCGGCAACCGGTGCTGCTTCTTCAAAACCCAAATGGGGAAAGAAGAAAAAGCAGGTTGGCCAGAAGCAAGTGGCAACCTTCAAAGCTAAGGGCAAGGCTCCTCAGTCAAAGGCTCCTCAGCCCGAGGCGAACAAAAAGCCTAAGGGCAAGTGCTTCAACTGCGGTCTGAAAGGGCAATTCAAGAGTGACTGCCCTAAGAAAGGTACGTCTCATATACTAGTAGTCAAAACATGTTTGGCTGTCTGTTCTATCACTTCATGGATAGTGGATTCGGGCTCCACTGATCATGTTTGTTATGACTCACAGGGTTCTAAGTAACCAAGGTATTTAGTGCGGATGAGATTACAATAAGCTGAGGCGACTATTTCAGGCTGAAGGCTGTTGCAGTGGGAGTCGTGCAGCTAAAAGTTGATGATAGGATTTTAGTTCTTAATAATGTATTATTGGTACCCGATTTTAGAATGAATTTGATTTCAGTTTCTAAATTGCGTCGTGATGGATATTCAGTTTCTTTTGAAGATAATGCACTTATTAAAAGAAATAGTGAATATGTTTGCATGAGTACTTAAGAAGAACTTTATATCATTAATGCTGCACCAGCTCCCTTGCATACTTATAAATCACTTAATTCTTTGACTAATCCTAATAAAACAAAGAACCTTCGAGCATAAATCCAACATATTTGTGGCAGTTACGATTGGGTCATATTAACCTTAGAAGTATTCAAAGATTGGCGAGCGACGGCCCATTGGATTCGATCCAAGTTGAGTCATTTCCAACCTGCGAATCCTGTCTAGAAGGTAAAATGACTAAAAGGGCTTTTCAAAGCAAAGAAAATCGTGCACAAAATGTGTTGGAATTGGTTCATACCTATGTATGTGGTCCAATGAACATCCAGGCTAAGGGTGGTTTCGAATACTTCATCACGTTTATAGATGATTATTCGAGATATGGATACATCTATTTGATGCGACGTAAGTCTGAATCTTTTGATAAGTTCAAAGAATTCAAGGCTGAAATAGAGAAGCGTCATGGGCAGAGTATCAAGTCACTACGATCTGATCGTGGTGGCGAATACCTTAGTGGAGAGTTTTTGGATTTCTTGGCACATGAGGGGATTTCTTCCCAGCTCACTGCGCCTGGTACACCACAACAAAATGGTGTTGCTGAACGAAGGAATCGTACTTTATTAGAGATGGTTAGGTCAATGATGAGTTATTCTGATTTGCCTATTTCGTTTTGGGGATACACCTTGGAAATATCGGCGTACATTCTAAACTTGGTGCCTTCGAAATCAGTTCCAAAAACACCCACAGAACTGTGGAATGGGCGCAAGCCCAATCTAGGACATGTTCGGATTTGGGGTTCACCAGCACACGTGCTGAATAAGAAAGTTGATAAGTTGGCATCTCGTATAGAGGTACGAGTGTTTGTGGGATATCCTAAGGGAATGAAGGGTGGCTTGTTCTATAGTCCTAAAGACCAGAAGGTCATTGTTAGCACCAATGACCGGTTCTTAGACGAGGACTATGTGATAAACCACAAGCCAAGGATTGAGGTCATTCTAGAAGAACTTAGGGACGATATTTCGACAATACCAATTGTGCAAGCACCTAGTGTACCACGTATCGACACTATTGTGGATACGCAAACCAAGGACACGCCTCGTCATAGTGGGAGGGTTGTTCATCAACCTGAACGTTTCATCGGCGTGGGAGCATTTTCGGACCACTCCGCGGACCAGGATGAAACGGATCCATGTACGTACAAACAGGCAGCTCAAGACAAGGATGTTAAATCCTGCCAAACAGCAATGTAATCCGAAATGGGATCTATGAATTCTAACCAAGTGTGGGAGCTAGTAGAGCTACCCAATGGGGTAAAATCCATTGGAAGTCAGTGGGTCTACAAGGGTAAGAGATAATCGAAAGGGATGGTTGAAACCTTCAAAGCAAGGCTTGTTGCGAAAGTTTACACTCAGAAGGAGGGCATCGACTACGATGAGACCTTTTCGCCATTAGCCATGCTTAAATCGATCCGGATTCTCTTAGCTATAGTTGCGCATTTGGATATGGAGATTTGACAGATGGATGTCAAGACTGTGTTTTTTAATGGGAGTCTTGCTAAGGAAATCTATATGCGCCAACTTGAGGGATTCATTGCTGAAGGAGAGGAGCACTTAGTGTGCAAGCTTAAGAGAGCAATTTATGGTCTTAATCAAGCATCAAGGTCTTGGAACATGTGATTTGATGAATTCATTCAATCGTATGGTTTTGAACAGTGTCCTAGTGAGGTTTGTGTATACAAAAAGTGCGATGGAACCGCGCTGGTGTTTCTTGTACTGTATGTAGATGATATACTTCTAATTGGAAACAATGTGAAGGTATTATCAGACGTAAGGGTATGGCTGTCTGAGTAGTTCGATATGAAATATTTGGGAGAAGATGAGCACATTCTTGGTATTAGGATCTTTCGAGATCGCAAGAAAAGGATGTTGTGCTTATCTCAGGCATCCTATATCGATACGGTGCTAAAGCGGTTCAGCATGGAGAATTCTAAGAAATGTTTCTTACCTTACAGACATGGAATTCAACTATCTAAGGCTATGTGTCCTAAGACACAGAAGGAGATAGATGACATGAAGCCGGTCCCTTATGCCTCAGCAGTGGGAAGCCTCATGTATGCTACGCTTTGCACCAGGCCTCATATCTATCATGTTGTAGGAATGGTGGCGAGATATCAGTCGTACCCAGGACCGGGACACTGGATTGCTGTCAAGCATATACTCAAGTACCTGAAAAGGACTAGGGAGCATATGCTTGTACATCAATCATATACACTTTGTCCTTTGGGTTACACTGACTCGGATTTCAGTGCGGACAAAGAAAAGTCGAAATCAACTTCCGGATATGTTTTCACTTTGGGAGGTGGAGCCATCAGTTGGAGGAGTGTGAAGCAGAAATGCATAGCGGACTCTACCATGGAAGCCGAGTATGTAGCAGCCTCAGAGGCAGCTAAAGCGGCGGTATGGCTCAAGTACTTCCTAAAGGATTTCGGTGTGATTCATAATTTGCCTAGGAGTATTACACTTTATGTGATAATACAGGTGCTGTTGCAAATTCGAAGGAACCATGGGCCCACAAAGCAAGCAAACATATAAAGCGCAAATATCATATCATTCGAGATTTTGTGAAGATAGGGAAGATTGTTGTCTCCAAGATAACATTTGAAGACAATCTAGCTGATCCTTTCACGAATGGGTTGCCCTCCAAGTCATTTGAAGGGCATGTGGAAGGAATTGGGTTGAGATGTATGGCAGCATTGCTTTGAGTATAAGTGGGATATAGATAGATATAGTCTAGATAGTATACTTCAAAAACATGCTTTGAGTATAAGTGGGAGATTGTTAGGGTTGTATACGTCAAAGCGTACTTTATGCTTGTACTACCTAATTTCCCGGTCTTTATCTATGATAATATTTAATTCATTTATCACATGTTTTACATATTTATTCACGCTATGGTTATGCAAATGTATTCTAAATTACTTTATATTATAGATAATGTGGTGTGTCGTGTCACACAGAAGATCACATTATCGGTTCCTTATGAAATGGATCCATGTACGTACAAATAGGCAGTTCAAATCAAGGATGCTAAATCCTAGCAAACAGCAATGGAATCCTAAATGGGATCTATGGATTTTAACCAAGTGTGGGAGCTAGTAGAGTTAACCAATGGGGTAAAACCCATTGGAAGTAAGTGGGTCTACAAGCGTAAGAGATGATTGAAAGGGAAGGTTGAAACTTTCAAAGCAAGGCTTGTTGCGAAAGGTTACACTCAGAAGGAGGCATCAGCTACGATGAGACCTTTTCGCCATTAGCGATGCTTAAATCGATCCGGATTCTCTTAGCTATAGCTGCACATTTGGATATGGAGATTTGGCAGATGGATGTCAAGACTGTGTTTTTGAACGGGAGTCTTGATAAGGAAATCTATATGCGCCAAACCTTAGGGATTCATTGCTGAAGGAGAGGAGCACTTAGTGTGCAAGCTTAAGATAGCAATTTATGGTCTTAAGCAAGCATCAAGGTCTTAGAACATGCGATTTGATGAAGTTATTCAATCGTATGGTTTTGAACAGTGTCCTAGTGAGGTTTGTGTATACAAAAAGTGCGATGGAAACATGCTGGTGTTTCTTGTACTGTACGTAGATGATATACTTCTAATTGGAAAAAATGTGAAGGTATTATCAGACGTAAGGGTATGGCTGTCTGAGTAGTTCGATATGAAATATTTGGGAGAAGATGAGCACATTCTTGGTATTAGGATCTTTCGAGATCGCAAGAAAAGGATGTTGTGCTTATCTCAGGCATCCTATATCGATACGGTGCTAAAGCGGTTCAGCATGGAGAATTCTAAGAAATGTTTCTTACCTTACAGACATGGAATTCAGCTATCTAAGGCTATGTGTCCTAAGACACAGAAGGAGATAGATGACATGAAGCTGGTCCCTTATGCTTCATCAGTGGGAAGCCTCATGTATGCTATGCTTTGCACCAGGTCTGATATCTGTCATGCTGTAGGCATGGTGGCGAGATATCAGTCGAACCCAGGACCGGGACACTGGATTGCTATCAAGCATATACTCAAGTACCTGAAAAGTACTAGGGAGCATATGCTTGTATATCAATCAGATACACTTTGTCCTTTGGGTTACACTGACTCGGATTTCAGTGCGGACAAAGAAAAGTCAAAATCAACTTCCGGATATGTGTTCACTTTGGGAGATGGAGCCATCAGTTGGAGGAGTGTGAAGCAGAAATGCATAGAGGACTCTACCATGGAAGCCGAGTATGTAGTAGCCTCAGAGGCAGCTAAAGAGGCGGTATGGCTCAAGTACTTCTTAAAGGATTTGGGTGTGATTACTAATTTGTCTAGGAGTATTACACTTTATTGTGATAATACCGGTGCTGTTGCAAATTCGAAGGAACCACGGGCCCACAAAGCAAGCAAACATATCAATCGAAAATATTATATCATTCGAGATTTTGTGAAGAGAGGGAAGATTGTTGTCTCCAAGATATCATCTGAAGACAACCTAGCTGATTTTTTCACAAAAGGGTTGCCCTCCAAGTCATTTGAAGGGCATGTGGAAGGAATGGGGTTGAGATGTATGGCAGCATTGCTTTGAGTATAAGTGGGAGATAGATAGACATAGTCTAGATAGTATACTTCAAAATCATGCTTTGATTATATATGGGAGACTGTTAGGGTTGTATATGTCAAAGCATACTTTATGCTTGTACTACCTAATTTCCCGGTCTTTATCTATGAGAATATTTAATTCATTTATCACATGTTTTGCATATTTATTCACTCTATGGTTATGCAAATGTAGTCAAAATTACTTTATATTGTGGATAATGTGGTGTGTCGTGTCACACAGAAGATCACATTATCGGTTCCTTATATAGTAATATTTAGTTCTCAACTTATATAACATTAGACCGTTATGTGAGAGGTTGTAGTATATGCTTGAGATTGGTTGGTCTTGACCATTAGCATATATTAGTCTATTCGGTATACGTTGAACAGGATCGAGGTGTGATAGATTCTTCTATACTGACTATAAGAAGAGCGTACATCTCGGACAATTATTATTTCTTAATTCTAGTGATTAATATTTAATTATATATATTTAATATTTATTGCTTTGATTTATCATGAGTCAGAGGCACAATGATTGACTCAATATGCTCGATATTTTGGGCAATATTTTTATTTATATGATAATTAATATTATAGCTGGAAATCATGTCCCGAACAGTCGGGTTGATCATGTCCCTTGAGGCACTCGAAAGGATTATTATATTAAATCCTGCAGGTGGAATTAATTTTCCGATATAATAATGAAGGTCGAGAGGTATACTCATGTATAATATATTAATTAATTAAAAGCTATCAGTAGCTTAAATTAATTAATGGACACGAAATATCTTAAAAACGGGAAATAATTAATTGAAAAAGGAGCCCAATTTCGTAATTTGGGATTTTGGTAGGAAGTGCAATATAACTTATTAGTGGACTAAGTTGATATTTAATAGAGTCATTATATTAGGAAGAGTTCTAATATAGGAAGATGACATCTATTAAGAGTCCTTACCATATCCTCCTTAAGGTCCCTAGAGTAGCCCAAAACACCTATAAATAGTACTACAAGGTTGGCCTATTTTTACACTTATTCTTGCTCAAAATTTTCGATTTTTTTGTGCGTGTTTAATTGTGGATCTTGACTTGTGTCTTGGATTCCATAATTTAGTTAACACAATATTTTTCTAAAAATACCACAAATATTCAAGAAAAATAGAGAGAAAATCGAAAGGAATTTTGGAAGAAAAATTTCGGCCGTTTCCCCTTGCAGTCCAAGTTTAGTCCAGTAGATTGTTGCCTACACGACATCCGGACGTAGGCGGGATATACTCCAGAAGATCTTGAGGTATAAATACAAGAAGATCGGAGAGGAACATGAAAAGGAGACAAATCGACCAAAAGGGAATTTCTACCACTTCGCGTCAAAGGTATAAATTACCGACTCCCATGCGTAAATATGTTTATTTAATTGTTTATTAATCTATTTAGTTAATTAGTTGACAAGCCTAAATAGATCCGGTTTTTCTGTTGGTTAGTTTATAAAACTTTTCATTAAATAATTTCCACCAACTTGCTTCCGCTGCATTTTATATTCCAACAGATAAGCCGTGCTAAAGTTCAGCTCGGTTCCCAAGGCCTTATGAACTGCCTTCCAAAAGTGCGACACGAAGCAACCATCTCTATCCGAAATAATGGTCTTCGGTGTACCATGCAATCGGACTATTTCCTCAACAAACACTCGTGCTAATTTCTCGAGTCCCCAAGTGTCTTTAATACCCAGGAAATGAGCCGACTTGGTTAGTCGATCAACTATAACCCAAATCATGTTCATTCCCGTCTTCGTCCTTGGTATATTGGTGATGAATTCCATCGATATATCCTACCACTTCCACTCAGGAATCGGAAGTGGCTTTAACACCGACAGGCCGCTGATGTTCAATCTTAACCTGTTGACAGGTTAAACATTTCGAAACGTATTCTGCTACATCCTTCTTCATATTTCCCCACCAGAAATTTTGTTTTAGGTCCTTATACATCTTACTGGTGCCCGGGTGAATAGAATAGGGCGCGCTGTGAGCTTCCTTCAAGATTGTGTCTCAAAACATCATCATCGGGGACGCAAAATCGACTCTGAAATCTCAGAACTCCATCATCCTGTATCACAAATCCTGGGGCCTTCCCTTTGTTCACTTCGTCACATAATCTAAGAATCAGAGAATCATCCAACTGCTTAGTTTTGATTTCTTCGACCAACGACGAAGTAAGTTCCATCACACACAGTTGCCCTTGGACTCATTGTGACCATACTTCGATTCCTTCACGAATCAGTTCTTGTTGAATGCTGGTTGGGACGTAAGCGCTTCCAACACTCGAAGAGAAATAGGTTTGCGGCTCAGTGCATCAGCTACCACATTCGCTTTGCCTGGATGATAGAGGATTTCTATGTCGTAATCCTTGATCAATTCTATCCACCTTTTCTGCCTCATGTTTAATTCCTTCTGACTAAAAATATACTTGAGGCTCTTATGATCTGTGAAGATCTGACAATTAGTGCCGTACAAATAATGTCGCCAAATCTTCAAGGCAAAGACTACAGCTGCTAACTCTAAATCATGAGTCGGGTAATTTACTTCGTATGGTTTCAACTGTCGAGAGACATAGGCAATCAACCTATCCTTTTGCATCAACACGCATCCCAAACCCTGATTTGAAGCATCGCTGTATACCATGAATCCATCGGTTACATCTGGTAACGCTAGTATAGGCGCTGTCGTGAGTCTTCTTTTAAGTTCATCAAAACTAGCCTGGCATTTCTCATTGCACACGAATTTCTGAGTCTTCTGCAAGAGCTGAGTAAGCGGACGAGCAATTTTGGAAAATCCTTCTACAAAACGGCAATAATATCCAGTAAGCCCTAAGAAACTTCGGACGTCTTTCACGTTATTAGGAGATTCCCATTCCAAGATTGCTTCGAATTTCTTCGGGTCTACCTGAACTCCGTCAGCTGATATCACATGCCCAAGGAAAGTTACTTCCTTAAGCCAGAACTCGCATTTAGAAAGTTTCGCATAAAGTTGTTCATTCCTCAAAGTACTCAAAACGATACGCAAATGCTCTGCATGCTCCTCTGGGTCTTTCGAATAAATCAAGATGTCATCAATGAAAATTACCACGAATTTATCCAAGTATTCTAAGAATACCCGATTCATCAATTGCATAAATATCGCAGGAGCATTGGTAAGTCCGAATGGCATCACGACAAATTCATAGTGCCCGTACCGGGATCTGAAAGCAGATTTTGGTATATCCGATTCCTTAATTCTCAATTTATGGTATCCTGATCTCAAGTCGATCTTATAGAATACCCTTGCCCCCTACAGTTGGTCAAACAAGTCGTCGATCCGAGGTATTGGATACTTATTCTTGATCGTCGCCTTGTTTAGCTCCATGTAGTCGATACACAATCGGAGGGATCCATATTTCTTCCGGACAAAGAGAACGGGTGCTCCCCAAGGAGAAACGCTAGGTTGAATGTAACCCTTCTGCAATAATTCCTCAAGCTGCTTCTTTAGTTCATATATCTCGGTTGGCGCCATACTATATGGTGATCTGGAAATAGGTGCGGCTCCAGGCTCTAATTCGATATTAAACTCTACTTCTCTTCGCGGAGGTAACCCAGGTAGTTCGTTAGGGAATACGTCTGAGAATTCGTTTACCACTGGAATAGATGCGAGCTCTACTCCTTATTCTTTCTTCATGGCACAACACCAAAATCCGTAACAACCCTGCTTTAGCAATTTCACTACTTTCATGGCTTTGATCAATTTTCCTGAGCTTCCCGATCTCCATCCTTTGAATAAATGTTCAGATCCGTCATCAGCAATGATATAAATAATTCTCTTTCGGTAATTTAAAATAGCCCCATAACGAATGAGCCAATCGTCTCTGAGAATTAAAGCGTCTCCATGGATGTCGGCCACAATAAGATTTGATCGCCAATCTCTCCCTCCTATAGACACTGGAAAATCTCTAGTTTCTAGGGTTCCCACAATTCTCTCTCCACTCGGTAATCACACAACATAAGGTTCACAATCATATAAACACGAGATTTTCAAATGATTAACACAGTTCAGTGATATGAAAGAATGTGTAGCTCCTGAATCGAATAAGACACTAACTGGTTGCAAAAGGATTTGAATCGTACCTGATGCAACAGCAGTGTTCTGATCGTCTGACCTCCTCATCTCGTAAAGGCGCAGAGGAACAGACCCAGCACTGGACGCCTCTCTTTTCCCAACATTCTGCTGCTGGAAACCACTTTGTTGTGTCTGGTTCACACTTGTCTCTTTCAGAACCGGTGCAGGAGTGCGAGTACTAATAGATCTAGTCACATTTCTGCAAAAAGTCGCACGATGGCCTTCCTATCCACACTTGAAACAGGTCACAGAAGGTGCGTAGCAATCACGCCGAACATGCCCTGCTTTACCACAGTTATAACATTTCTTCGCTGCATCTGAAACCGTTGATGTTGTCCAGAACTTCTTTCCGCCTCGGGAAGTATGCGTAGGTCTCCTAGATGAATGAAATGAAGACTGGCCCTTGCGGGGCCCACTACTCCTGTTCTCCGTGAAGTTTCCAGATACTTTCTGCTTCTTTGCTTCCATTGATTTCTCCACTGCCACCTTTTTCATGTCGTAGGCCAGTGCTTTGTCCTGATACTGTCGCAAAGTAGTACATTCGAATCCGGGCATATACTGCTGAATCTCCGGCTTCATCCGCATGTCGAAATGGAAAATCTTTTCTGCCTCGGTCCTGACCAAGTGTTGCACACAGGTCAGCTGGTGATTAAAGGTCTTGATTATGTCTGTCACAGATGCCTCCAAACTCTGCGGGGAGAAAAACTCACGGACTCTAGCCTCTCTAACTGGACGAGGACAATATTGTGCTTCCATCATTAATCTGAATTCCGTCCAGTCAGCATTATGATCCTCAGGTCAAACAGCCTCCCACCAGACGAAAGCCTCCCCAGTCAGAAAATACTGGGCGATTGGAACTTTTCGGTCATCGGGACAGTTAATCCCCGCAAATATCTTTTCTAACTCCTTCAGCCAGTGATCCCAAGTAGGCATCTCGGCAGAACCGTCGAATTTCGGTGGGTGTAACTTGACCACTTATGTAAGACACCTGTTTCCTCGATTATACTCATTGTGCTGCTGGTCCGTTGTCGTCCGCATGCGGTCAACCACCTGAGTGAACTGGGTCATCTGAGCGACCACCTGCTGAAGCACCCCCGGCATGTTAGGATTTGCGTTATCATTCGCTGATCCCTGTTGTCCTCTAGAATGGGAATCGGTTCGACTAGCTGATAATTCTGGGGTAGACGCTGAGTCATCCTGTCTCTCATTACCACGTCTGCATCCACGACCGCGTCCGCGTCCACGACCTCCCCTCAACATACTGTAAATACAAATACTCAATATCCAGGACAAAATTTCTAAAAGAAAGTCCGTCAATATTCACAAAACAGAAATTAAATAAAACGGCAGTATATGAGATTAGAAGACTTACAACCACGGTCCACATGACGATGCTGACTGAGCAGTGATGTTACAAACGACCCATAAATCAAATAATGTAAACAAACCCAACTAAACCCGACTGCCAAGATATCCATGAGTCTTAGCTCCGATACCATATTCTGTAACACCCCGATATATTCAGAATAATTACAGCGCCGTAAATCCTTTATATAAGAATTTACAAGGCTAATTTGAGAAATACGGAGAATAATACCAAAGTACCATTAAGATTATAATTCAAAACCAGTTCAACAATTCAAATGAGTCTATTATTACAAGCATTCGAAACACCAACAAAAATACGCGTACTAAAGTACTGAAAAATAACTAGAAAACAAGACAACATCAATCTACATCACTGAGCCACTTCATCGTCATTCCGATACTGTGGTTGCTTCCCCGCTCCTCGGCTATCTGAATATCAAAACAAATATCCACCCCCAAAAGGGTTAGCAAAACGATGCTAGTACAAGTATCATAATACATAAATCGGATATGCAACAACAATGCATCATAAATTAAATAAAATGGACTTCCGCCACCGGAATCCAACGATGCGAATCCACGTGATTCCATCAATACAACACAGGGTAATCCAACGATCCAGCGGCCTCAGTATAGATCCCCATGATGATCCCGTCGGACCAACGCATGGTGGAAAACCCATCCAACGATCCAGCGCCCTCAGCATAGATCGCTCGATCCCTTTGGATCATCACAACATACACAAACACAAACCATGCATATATAGATGCCAAATCGATATGTCCATCAACATGAACATTCAAGAAATCAATAACGAATACCATGATAATTTAAAGGAACTAAACTCATGTTCAACAACATGAATAAACTGTATTCATGATAAAAAATTCCAATAATAACAATTTCAAAATATGATACTTGCCTCAGAAATGGCGATAAGAATTGCTACTACGAATAGGCTTCGATCCGCTCGTAGAATTCTCACTCGATCAGCTCACCAAAATTCAAACCTTCATCGAACAATAATACCGGTATAACAAACGGTTCCGGATAATCATTCTAATCATCAAATGAATCAACACAAGGCATGTTATACTCTATTATGGCGATTGAACTATTCTGCCCCACTTCATTCGGTTGAACCGACACTACGCTATTCGGCCAGGCTCATAGAATACTATCCAAGTTCAAACACATTTTTTCGGTCGAATGATACAATATGAAATGAAATTCATCTTAGAAGGATTCTAATCATGTTCTTCAATAACAAGATATCGGAAAACCTCGACGAATCATCACAAGGATTTATTCACTAGGTTCATCTTGATTATCATCTCCTTATAGGAATTAATCTTAGGCTCAATCCATTAATTTCTCCAACGAAATGCTCGATTATACCATTCCTAAGAACTTAGATAATCTCCGAAAACTTGTTATAATTGGGTTCAGGATCTCAGGATGCTATATTCAAGAATCTAATCACTATAAGGTTCGTTCAACATGTTCAACAACCAAAGGGAACCGAAGTATCACCGAATTTAATCTTCTAAAACCATGATGTAAGACTCCTTACGAATATAACTGATTAGGTAAACTTAAAATAGGTCCAAAACATCACTAAGAACATGTTAAACCAGTTGGTGAAGGATCACATACCTCAATATAGTGACGAACAACGAAGAACTTGAAGAAACTCAACACCGTAGGCTTGAACACCAATCCACAAGAGTCTATGATCTTCAAAATCAAGCTAGGACGATGATATGATGGATAAATGGTGATGTATAGTCTCCAGATTACGAAAATCGGCTAAGGTGTAAGGAAGAAATGAAACGGGGGTTGAGGTCTATAAATAGAAATCTAACCATTACGTACGCTAAACACAATACATTACGTACGTAACAACCTTAGCGTACTCTATGCTCGAAGATTAGCGTATGTTAACGTCTGGCCAGAGCTCACTGGCCTATTTCTAGCATTGGCTTACGTACGTTAGCATACAGGTTTACGTACGTAATCACTAGGACCTTAGCATACATTAAAAATCCTCCTTAGCATACGTTAAGTCCGCTGACTTGCTTAGCTGGAAAGCCGTCCCGGTTCACACAGAGCATCTCACGAATCTTCACTGGCCCCTACACGCTGACCCTTGTCGGATCTCGAGTTGACTGAGCTTACATACGTTAAACTTAATAGATAACGTACGTTATATTGCAGTCGTAGCGTACGCTAAGATCATCATCTAGCGTACGTTATGACGTGCAGAACCATGCATGCAGAATGTTGGAGATACGAAAATATAAGGATACGAATACGGGAAACCAATCTTCAATTAATAACATCACAAAGTCGAGTCTTAAAAGATCGAATATAGGATAAATACATAATAATTATCCATGCATTATAGTGGTAATTTCCATTTCATGGAAATATTGATGTATTCTAACCCCTGCGTAGGTATAGGTTTCGGGAAAGAGTCTTGTATGTAATGATGGGTGTGTTGTGATAAAAGACCAAATCGGTCTAATGGTTCATTATGTAGCCATGTCGGCATGTAATGTGATGTATTGTTTTTGTATTTAGCCTGGTAGATCCTCACAGAGAGGGTCTGCGGCGCTGTAATATTCTCGGGTGGTTTGGGGGTGTTACAGAATATGGTATCAGAGCTTAGGTTGAGGAAACCTAGGTTGTCGGGTCGAGTTGTGTGTTTTTGGGTCTTGTCTTGTCTTGTCTCGTCTTGTCTTGTCGGATTTTGTATGACTGAGTCGTGTCGCGACGCGGCATTTGAGATGTCGGTCGTGATTAATATCAAGGTGCAGCCATCATCTTCGTGCGATCTGTGGATGTAAGTCTCCCCACTATGTTTTGCCTCGTGTTATGCGAACTTGTATGATTTTTGTGTTATATGTGGAGTTTAAATGTAAAACGTGAATACGTACTCCATGTTTGTTTGGTTTTTGTAAATGTGCCGATGTATATGTATATATGTGTATATGTATCCTTGTATAAATCATTTTTACAGGAGTAATGTTTTGGTGTGGTTACGCAATGAAAGTTTATCAATGTGGTATTTCAAACTTCAAATGTTTTGGGGAAGTCACGAAAAATTTATTTTATAAACATCCTTCAAGGAGGGAAAAAGTTTGATTTTCGTATAATAACCTCGTGACCGAAAATTTTGAGAATTCAAACTACATATATTTTATTTCCATCTTGCATTGCAAATTTTCAAAATTTGATTTTTAAATACTCAAACGAGGTCTATCAAAAAAAAAATTACTTGAGATGTGACTTTTGCTTCCAACTTTTCGGTTCCATGAATTTCGGTTAAAAATGTATGTAGTGAGGATGTTATTATTTTGGCTATAATGCTCAGAATTGTGATTAAGGTAGTGGTGCGAATGCTTAGTCATTCGGTATGCTCTCGTCGAGATAGTTCGCTTGACCGAGAAGTGGAGACTCGGTTTGGAATGTTATTTAACCTTTGATGATTATTTGTGCATAGTCATGATGATGTGAACTGTCGACATTCGGATTCGTATGTTGCTAATTATTTGTAACCTTCAACTTTTGGTATTATTTGGTACAGGTTCATGAACGTGTTGCTGGATTAGAACAGTTAGCGCACGCCAAGTGTGGGGCTAGTGCGTGCTAGCGTGGCATGGCTAGCGCACACTAAGTCTCTGTTGAAGCGCACACTAATCAGTCTGGGCAGAATCTCGAAAATTGTATTTTGGCCGTAGGTCTAACTTTTGCGATTGTTAGGCTGACCGTTTGTGATCGTATTCTATGTGTGTTGTCCAGTGATAACAATTGTTGTGTGTGATTAGGTGTATTTTCAAATGTGTTCTTATTCGCTGCGTGTGTATATTTCAAAATGACTTTCCGGTATTTTTACCAAATCGTGTGTATTTTAAAATGACCTTTTGGGTATCTCGTAAATTTGGGTTATTTCGTTAACCCTTTTTCTTAACTCTTTTGTCGGTACGTTTAAGGGGTGGCTTAACGTACATTTTGAAACTATTGAGTTTTGGCGTCTTCGCCTTGTAATTTCAAATGGTATTTTAGGATGGTATTTGGTATTTGGAAAATGACTTTTGTGAGTATTTGGGAAGTATTACCGTCATCGGCCTTTTTGGCATTTTTGAACGTTTTTTAAAATGGTTTTCAGCCTGGTGGGTCCGGCACGGGACCCGTACAGAAGATCGTTTTGATATAATGAATGATTTTGATTTCATTGCATTTATAATTCATATAGCAATGATATTTTAAATGTAAATTATCGGGATAATGGTTTGTATATTGTGCTCCAGTTTGAATTAAATCATAATGTATAAGATTTACTTGTGGGACCTGGGAAAAAGGTGGGCGCCAGAAGGATCTTCATCTTTGGTATGTGTTATGATCTTTCGTTGCGATAGGTTGTTACTTGTTAGTATGCCGAGGGGCAGAGGTCGTGGTCGTAACCGTCATGCCGATGACCACGGGGATCAGATGTGGAATCGAGAGAATGTTGCTGGGAATGATATTGGTATTGGTGTTGCTGCTATACTGCAACAAGTAGCAACACATATGACTCATTTGATCCAGGCGGTTCAACGCAACACTGACGCGACTCAGAACGTCGGTGTAAATTAATGGCTTCAGGAAGTAATTTGTATGAATCCCCCTCGATTTGCCGGTATTGCGGATGCGTTGGGCTGGGATGGTTGGCTTTTCCGGTTGGGATAGATATTCGATGTTGTCGATTGTCCTGAAGAGCGGAAGGTACCTATCGCTCAGTACCTTATTGCCAAAGATGCCGCTAATTGGTGGGAAGTTGTTAAACCTCGTGATCGTGATGCCACGTGGGTGGAATTCCAGGCATTTATGGAAGCTGAGTTCTGTCCGAAACCGATTAGAGAGCAGAGGATTCGTGAATTTTATTTGGCAGAACCGCAAGATGTATTGGTGTCGTAGGCTATCATCGACTATAGCAAACAACTCAGTTATGTGCGAGATCGGGTGAGAACCGAGGAAGAGAGGATCCTTCACTTTGACAGATGGATGAAGCCGGAGATTCGCTTGTATATGTCGGGATTCACTTGCACTTCGTTGAGGGACTATCAAGATCGAGCCTTAGCTCGTGAACTAGCTTCGTTATCGTCGGAGCGTGTGCCCGAGTCGAAGAAGCAGAGGAAGTCCGATGACCTTGTGGGCAGTACAGGAGGTGGTGTTTCTACTTTGCAATGTCGTAGCCTTTCCGCTGTGAAGCTCCATCGCTCGATGCTTGGGAATGAGAGTTCCAAATCGTCTGCTTTGACTCCTAGTAAAGCCATGAGATGTTTTAACTGTAATGTGTCGGGGCATGTTCGTGCGCACTGTCCCTCTCCACTAGTAACGTGTTATAAGTGCGGACTCGAGGGACACCGGGTTCAGTTTTGCGAGTTGGTCACCGAGCCTTCCGAGGCACGGACTTGAGCACTGATATTAGCATTAACTCTGAGGAGTCCCTGAGAACTAGTTGTATGTTATTTTATTTCCCTTGCTGATGTTTCAAATTTCATAGATAAACTTCTTTTATTAGAAGTGGATCGGATTTTGAACTTCTATATTTTCGACTCTGTCGACTCGCTTGTGTTCATTGGCATTTTCTGAACTTGTCCTGTCTTTTAATTTTGTTGATCGAACGAGTTGTGGTATTATTTCGGAATAATCTGTTTGTCGTTGTGACTTTTCAATTGCTATTCCATTTCCTATGAATCTTATGTGAATGTACATTTTGTTGTTTTCACCGGATCATATATTGTCTCGAGTCGAGGTGTGAACTTTGGGATTGTTATTTGGGTTTTATTATTCGCCGTGATTCGAACATGATTGTTCGACTATTGTTGTCTTGATCGTTGTGGTTCGATCGTTTGATTGTTCGGTTTTTGTTGATCGCTTTTCGTGATTGTTGAGCGTTCAAACTCCTTTGTAATTTCCTCAAGTTCGGGAAATTAGTTTCTTTTTCGATCTTCCAATCTTTGGGCTATGGAATTTCCTAATTGTTCAACGATTAACTCGCGTTTTGATTGATATAGTGTTCTGGTTAGTCAACCATATTGATTTTGTTCGTTCTGTTTTGTTATCGTTCTGGTGTAGTGTTATGAATAGTAGCAGTTGCGTGCTGCATGCGAGTCGTTGCGGGTTGTCGGCAACGGATAGTGGGTGTTATCTGAGTTTGTTTTGCGTTGTTCGTTCTATGTTTTAAGTTTCGAGGACGAAACTTCTTTTAAGAGGGGTAGAATGTAATACCCGAGATCTTCATCCGGTTTCGTTGATTTTTCTTCAGTCGAACGGACTGTTGTTGTCCGCATCTTTGGAATCGCATGCTTGTACTGTGGTACGTTGAGTTTCGTAGCCTGTTCGTTATTATTTTGGATCATAGCTGGTGCGTTCGCGTGAACGAGACATCGTCGAGTATCGAGCCGGGCAGTCGGAGGGCTGGCTGGGTCGAGTTACGGCCGTAAGGCCTGGCAGATTACGGCCGTAAGACGTCCGCACACCCTGGACTAGTAGGACTCGGTTACGTCCGTAAGGTTCCTCAGGTTACATCCATAAGGCTTTGTTACGGCCGCTAAGCACTGGCCGGATACGGCCGTAGTGATTCGGCAGATTTCAGTCAGTCGCACTGGGATCTTGGTTACGGCCATAAGGCTATGCCGATTACGGCCGTAAGGTATGACCGTTACGTACACAAGGCTTCGACCATTACGTACGCTACATGCGTTGACCAGGTTACGGCCGTAATGAGCTACGGCCGTAACGCTATCGGCCATATATAGGCCTGGTGACGGGCCAAACCTCACTTCTTGCATTTTTCTTCTTCTGGTGGCGGCTCTCGGACGGGTGCGACGGGGAGTGACGTTCTTGGCCAATTCTACTCATTTCCAAGTCTTTTGGAAGGCCTTTATCGATTAAATCAACATCCAATCCTTGTTCTTCGCCGGATCGAGGTATTTCTTCCATAGAACCCTAGTTGTGTATTTATTGGGGGTTTCTTTGTGATTCATTGATCTTGTCTGATTTTGATGAATTGTTCATGGTAATCTCGTTCTATTGGTCATGATCTTCGGATTTTGTAACTCGTATATCGATTTTTATCACCCGGGACTTGATTTCCGATTTCCTCGAAGAAACCCTCGGATTCTTGTTATTTTTCGGGTTGATTCCGATGCCGTTTAGCGTTATTGATTCGTGGTGATATTATTTTTGTAGTTTTCATGGAGTTGACGAGTTATTGGTTGTTCTTGGAAATTTGAGGGCTAACCGACCGTATCCGTTTGTTGTTCCGTTGCTTGTGGTATCGAGGCAAGTATCTTGCCCGTACGTTTCATGTTTCGTAGATGTGATTGTTGGTGAATGATCTTATGCGCATTTCGAATATTTAATGAACTTTAAAAAGGATGGGTATGTTCTCGATAAATGTTGTCTTTCAAAAGATAACTTGTATGCTTCTTGAATAAATGTGTTCTCGGAATACGTGTGTTAATTGCGTATGTTGGAAGATGTTATAATTTCACTTAGTGAATATAGTAGGTTGTAATCATATGCCGAGGATTTGGTATTGATATGTGTGCTTATTCGGCGAATATGTGACGGGTGATATTGGTTGTTACTCCTTTGAAAGGAGGTTGTGATGTTTAGTTTTGTTTGGCTTGATGTTTGCTTTATTATGTGATCGTTGAAAGTGATGTGCCTCCGGGTAAGATTGTTGAATCTCCAGGATCCATACTTGCTAGTATGGGTCGGGCGTGACCGTAGGGTTGTCCAATCGGGTATGTCTTGCGGGAACTCCGAGATTCGTGGCTTGCTACCCTGATGCCGGGATAACTTGTGGGGTTATCCAATCCGGGTATGTCTTGCGGGGACTTCGAGGTTCGTGGCTTGTTAGCGCGATGCTGGGATAACTTATGGTTGTGGTTTGGTTGTGTGATGTACGTGTCATGGGTTGTCCAATAGGGTATGTCTCGTGGAGGCTCCGAGGTTCGTAGCTTGTTAGTGCGATGCCTGGATAACTATGAACGTATGTATGGTTATGGTTACGTGACTGTTATCACGGTGACATGTGATTTGGTATGGATTCCCATTGGGCTATTCACTCGGGTATGTTCTGTGGGAGCATTTGAGGTTCGTGGCTTGGTAGCACGGGACGCGAATAATCCTTGGGAATATGTTGTTATGGATGATTTGGGTTTTGGACCCCGTGTTTCGTGATTTGGGTCTTGGACCCCGTGTTTTGTGATTTGGGTTGTGGACCCGTGTTTTGTTATCGGAATTGTATTTTGGGAAAAATGATTTTTGGTCCGTGTCCCCAAGTGTTTTCGAAAGACTTGAGAATTCTTAAATTGAAAATGTTTTCAAAACTTTCGAGATCTTTAAATGTTTTGTAAGATGTATATTGGGTTTATTCCCACCTTTCAGGATTTGAACAGTTTTGATCAAATGATTTATCTCAGGAAGTATGTTCACGATTATTATGTTCTTGGAGTATGTTCTGTAAGGCTTGTATTCGTATTTTATACTTGCACTAGCAAAACATTGGAGTTTTGCTAACCCTGAGTATTCGGAGGGTGGATGTTTGTATTGCGTCCAGGTACTTGCAGGTTGCTGGGCAACGAATCAAAGGATTGGTACGAAAGGTGATGGAAGACAACGATACTAATCACATAAAGACCAGTGTCGAGTATTTGGTGAAGTCTTATTGTCTTGTTCTACCGTTGTGGTAATTTCCGTTTCATGGAAATATTGATGTATTCTAACCCCTGCGTGGGTATGAGTTTCGGAAAAGAGTCTTGTATGTAATGATGGGTGTGTTGTGATAAAAGACCAAATCGGTCTAATGGTTCATTATGCAGCATGTCAGCATATAATGTGATGTATTGTTTTTGTATTTAGCCTGGTAGATCCTCACGGAGAGGGTCTGCGGCGCTGTAATATTCCCAAGTGGTTTGGGGGTGTTACATTAATATATTTGAAATTAAACTTAATCGGCTCAATTGAACTTAATTGATTCAATTTTAACTTAATCAATTTGAAATTTGAACATAATCGGTTCAAACTGAACTTAATCGGTTGAAATTGAACTTAATCGGTTCAAATTGAACTTAATCGGTTGAAATAGAAATTAATTAGTTTGAAGTTAAACTTAATCGGTTCAAATTGAACTTAATTGATTCAATTTTAACTTAATCAATTTGAAATTTGAACATAATCAGTTCAAACTGAACTTAATCGGTTGAAATTGAACATAATCGGTTCAAATTGAACTTAATTGGTTTAAAGTTGAACTTAATCGGTTGAAATTGAACATAATCGGTTCAAATTGAACTTAACCAATTTGAAATTGAACTTAATCAATTTGAAATTAAACTTAATCGGTTCAAATTGAAATTGATTCAATTTGAACTTAATCAATTTGAAATTTGAACATAATCGGTTCAAACTGAACTTAATCGGTTGAAATTGAACATAACGGTTCAAATTAAACTTAACCAATTTGAAATTGAACTTAATCAATTTGAAATTAAACTTAATCGGTTCAAATTGAACTTAATTGACTCAATTTTAACTTAATCAATTTGAAATTTGAACATAATCGGTTCAAACTGAACTTAATCGCTTGAAATTGGACTTAATCGGTTCAAATTGAACTTAATCGGTTGAAATTGAACTTAATTGGTTTGAAGTTGAACTTAATCGGTTGAAATTGAACATAATCGGTTCAAATTGAACGTAACCAATTTGAAATTGAACTTAATCAATTTGAAATTAAACTTAATTAGTTCAATTGAACTTAATTGATTTAATTTGAACTTAATCAATTTGAAATTTGAACATAATCGGTTCAAACTAAACTTAATCGGTTGAAATTGAACATAATCGGTTCAAATTGAACTTAACCAATTTGAAATTGAACTTAATTGATTTGAAATTAAACTTAATCTATTCAAATTAAACTTAATTGATTCAATTTTAACTTAATCAATTTGAAATTTGAACATAATCGATTGAAACTGAACTTAATCGCTTGAAATTGAACTTAATCGGTTCAAATTGAACTTAATCGATTGAAATTGAACTTAATTAATTTGAAGTTGAACTTAATCGGTTCAAATTGAACTTAATTGATTCAATTTTAACTTAATCAATTTGAAATTTAACATAATCGGTTCAAACTGAACTTAGTCGGTTGAAATTGAACTTAATCGGTTCAAATTGAACTTAATCGGTTGAAATTGAACTTAATTGGTTTGAAGTTGAACTTAATCGGTTGAAATTGAACATAATCGGCTCAAATTGAACTTAACCAATTTGAAATTGAACTTAATCAATTTGAAATTGAACTTAATCAATTTGAAATTAAACTTAATCGGTTCAAATTGAACTTAAGTGATTCAATTTGAACTTAATCATTTTGAAATTTGAATATAATCATTTCAAACTGAACTTAATCGGTTGAAATTCAACATAATCGGTTCGAATTGAACCTATCCAATTTGAAATTGAATTTAATCAATTTGAAATTAAACTTAATCGGTTCAAATTGAACTTAATTGATTCAATTTTAACATAATCAATTTGAAATTTGAACATAATCGGTTCAAACTGAACTTAATCGGTCAAAATTGAACTTAATCAGTTCCAATTGTACTTAATTGGTTTGAAGTTGAACTTAATCAATTTGAAATTTGAACATAATCGGTTCAAAGTGAACTTAATCGGTTGAAATTGAACATAATCGATTCAAATTGAACTTAACCAATTTGAAATTGAACTTAATCAATTTGAAATTAAACTTAATCGGTTCAAATTGAACTTAATTAATTCAATTTTAACTTAATCAATTTGAAATTTGAACATAATCGGTTCAAACTGAACTTAATCGGTTGAAGTTGAACTTAATAGTTTGAAGTTTAACTTAATCGGTTCAAATTGAACTTAATTGATTCAATTTTAACTTAATCAATTTGAAGTTTGAACATAAACGGTTCAAACTGAACTTAATCGGTTGAAATTGAACTTAATCAGTTGAAATTGAACTTAATTGGTTTGAAGTTGAACTTAATCGGTTGAAATTGAACATAATCGGTTCAAATTGAACTTAACCAATTTGAAGTTGAACTTAATCAATTTGAAATTAAACTTAATCGGTTCAAATTGAACTTAATTGATTCAATTTTAACTTAATCAATTTGAAATTTGAACATAATCGGTTCAAACTGAACTTAATCGGTTGAATTAAACTTAAGCAATTTGAAATCGAACTTAATCAATTTGAAATTTGAAACATACAAATACTTTAAGCTTCAATTTTTAATACCCGAAATAATAAATATGAAACATACAAATACTTTAAATAATATAAGTAATTTTAAATTGGGGGCTCATTTAGGTCGAAACGATGCTTAGTTGGACATTTTGGAGCAGTGTGGTCAACAGAATGACATATACTATATTTTTTTGCACGTCCCTTTTTAGACGGAGTTGGTTGCATTGTGAAATCCCCAAATAGTTGGGGAATAACTGCAGTGCAAGTCTTGCTATTGTGCCCTGTGCCTCCACATCTAAGGCATGTTTGAACTTTACGGGTATGAGTTGAGGACTCAATCCCTGATGTGTGTCTCCTTTCTTTTGGTCGCCCTGCCTGCCTCGGATTGTCTGGTGGTTCACAAACTTTTACCTTGATGTTAGAACGATTGAACCAATCACTTGCGTGAGGTACTGGAATCACAGACCGTCCCCATATTTGGCGAAGCGTGGACACTTTATAGTAATAATGTATATACACAGTTTGGTCGTGATTTAGGTTCCTTATAGCTGCAGCGGCATGATTGCATGAGATCATATCATGCTGGAACATTATACAACTGCATATTTTGCTCTCTCAAGTCCACAACATAATTTTTCCTGTTAGAGGTCACCTTGAACACCCCATCACTAAGGAATTGAACATTCATGTTCGATCCAGCTCCGACTATAACACCCCCAGATCCCACCAAGAATATTACAGCCGTGGTCCCCGAGACGGAACCCACAAGGCTAAAAGACATTTTTGCAAACATTTACGAACGCCTAAGAGGCTAACGACGGTACTATCTTTTAAAACGTTTGACAACTATATAAAATCCGTTTATCAAAACCGTCGTGAAATCTCATTTGAAACTATAAGGCCCGAAATGCCCAAAACTCAACAGTTTAAAAACATACGTTAAGCTATCGTTAACACGTACCGACAAAATAGTTTAGAAAACCATATCCCAAGCAACTCAAGTTGCCAGAAACCAAACGGGCATTTAAGAAATACTCACGCAGCGGAAAAGACAAACAATTAAAAATACTCTAGCTGCGGAATACAACAACTGATCAGGAAACTCAATACACAATTACAGGCCCTAGCCAGTATCCTCCGGGAAGCTTATCTCTCCACGACCGCTACAAGCTCGATGTCTCAAGAACCTAAAAAGAAAGCCCACAACGGGGTCAGCCATAATATCCAACAATGATAACCGTCACATCACATTAATAATTACATACTAATGAGAATACAAAATAAGAATACGACCAATATAATTTTATCATAGTAACTTTACTTACTCAAATAATTCTCAACAGAATAACCATTATCACATTTCACATCTCGTGCTCGATTAACCAGTAAATTCGAACATAATATCTGTATTGTGCCTCAAACATTACTCAAGATTCTCAAACCATCATCACCAACTCACGATACAGAAATATACCAGTTCTGACCAATACGATCCATCGTATAGCATCATCAAATCCCAAGACAATAACCGATTGTCCATCAAAAGACAAATACCAAAGGAAATACGAAACATACCTCAAGATATGAAATGCCACAACAATCATGTCAGTCTAATCCGAGGTCAGATCAATACCACACACGGACATGGTCCTAACACAAAACCTACAAATGCATACTCGTATGACAACGTCAATATACTCACTGTTGCTACCCAAAATATTATCCGGAGATAGATAATGCTGGAAGGAATCGATAACAAACAAAGTGCGAGAGCACTTCCGTAGAGAAAGTAAATAACACAAGATTTGCTGGGGTTGTTAGTCCCGGGCTTGAATGCTCTTCGAGATGTTATTAATATGAATATTCTGGGATACAAGTATTAATGTTAGAATACTATTACAATGAGTGTAACGATTCTAGTTATCTAAGCTAGCGAGCGTGTAGATTACCAGAAGAACCAGATATGATGCTCTGTGAGTTCTTGTAACAACGTTGATGAGCTGTGACGACCGTGAGAAATCAACAGTCTCTCACGGTATGTAGCAGATGTATGTTTGAGCTCCGGGGCTTGTGAGTTCCTTTAAATCTGTACTGTGGAGACTTCTTGCCTCTGCCGACCGTCTTCTGGATGAGAGGTGCTGAGAGAGAGAAATCCTAAGGTAGATTCGGGAAGGGAAGCCGAGAGTTTGTAAGTATGTATGTAAGTGAGTGTTTGCCAACTGATTTTCCAACTGAGAGGTACGAATGAATGAACTATTTAAACAACTCAGTGAACTTGCGGAACCCTTCTTCAGATGTTGGGGGTTCTCTATTTATAGGACTGGGTCCTGCTGGGCGATCGCCGCTGCTGCATTAAAATAAACGGGCGATCGTCTTTTAGCACATGGGCTGGTCTCCTTAAAGTCTGCAGGAGTTGCTGGCAGCCAGCTGTGCGGTCCAATAAGAAGTCTGCACTCGTTTGAGTCGCTGTCACGGGCAGTCCCACCTTGTACCTTTCGGCGGATCTGTCGGTAGGTGATAAGGTGGTGACAGCTGTGGTCAACAATCCATGAAATGCGGCGCCTGTCGCGGATCTGCACATGGGAGCTGCTTTGAGATCCAGTCTTCGTGGACTTTGACGGGTGAAGGTCTCTGCTCATGGTGCAGGACGGTTGTCTTAAGTCGGGCACCAGAGTTGATCGCTAGGTGCCAAAGGCGATCGCCTTGGGAGTCGATCACTAGATACTCGAAGGTGGCCTGTTGTCTTCGTTTAGTTGAGTTCGCCATAGCTTGATAGGTCGTGGACTCGGTCGCTCGGCCTTGTATTCGATCGCCTGTCGAGGTGAATAAATCTCGACACAACATTTGCCCCCCAGCTCGCTCCGATGTTGGAAACATTGGGTGAGGTGGTTCTACTAGCGATCGCTGAATTTTGACGAGTTACTTTGCATTTTATCGAACAGGCGATCGTCATTGAGTGGATTGGCTTTGAACTTGGACGACCTGGCTGGTCGCTGAAATGAGCGGGAGATGGCAGCGGATGCGGAAAGTCTCTAGGACACGTGTCGAATTCCTGTTGGGGGAGACTGATGGTTAGGTGTGACTCCTCGTCTGGCGTGTCCTTGAAAAGATGCGTACACGGGTTTCAATGGAGCATTAATTGCGACGGTTGCACTCCCAACCCCCGAGATTCTCCTTAATTACATAGGAGTCCCTGCCACCTCATATAAAATGGCGTTGGGTTGCAGGGTTAAGACCCTTACGCGCTTTTTGCTGGAGAATGAAGGATTTTGCTGAAGAACATTTCTTAAGATCTGACTGCCGATTGTCGATCGATTCCATCCATGGTAAGAAAAAACACTCCTTTTCTCCTCTTCTAATTTCGAGAATGTCTGGGACATCTTCTTCGCACGGAGAGGGCACCTCCTCCTCCGCCGGGGCTTCCACTGTCCGAGAAGGACCTTCTGAAGAATTTCATCTGGAGACTGCTGCTGAAGCTATCCGCGCCGGTATCGATCCCGCGGAAGTCGAGGCGCTGTTTAATGAGGCCGACGTAGCTAGGGAGGCGGCGGTTGAGCGTAGGCGCTCGCAGATGGAGAGAGATCTGGTGGTGAGGGCCTACTGGGAGAAGCATAGTGCTTTTGGCCAGGCCTATGTTGCCTTTGCTGAGATTATGGAGAGGTTGGCTGGCCCGTCTCTTGAGTTCAACGATCGGGATTACTCGATCGCACACCCTTATCAACCTCCTAAGCGATTGCTTTTCCGGGCTGCGCAATGATCGATGTGGTCCCTCGGCCAAATAAGGAGCTCGGCAACCAGGAAAGACCTGGCCGTCTGGAGGACGAGGTTTCATGTCCCTTCGGATGTGGATCTTTTCGTGCCGGCAGAGAATGAACGAGCCGATCAGCCTCCGGAGGGGATGGTCACCGTGAATTAAGCAATCATGGAGGCCGGGCTGCGGTTCCCTTTGTCTTTCTCTGTCTCCCACTTGCTGGTGGCTTGGAACGTGGCGCCGCTCCAGCTGACTCCGAATGCTTGGCTCCAGATCATTTGCACTCTTACCTTGTTCGGCGGTCACCGACTATTCCACCTTCCTTCGCCGCTGGAAATGAACCACCTGTTCAAGTTGACGGCTCAGAAAGGGTCGGTCATAGGCTTTCACATTCAAGGCCGATCCGGTCGGGTGATCCTCGGAGTCCCGAACAAGGTGCGGGGAGATCCGGCGAAGTGGTTCTGGGTCGCCGGTGCCTGGAAAGCCTCAGCGAGCGACAATCCTATGGGCGAGCTGGGCATTCCCACAGACTTCCGGGAGAGGAATCCGAGTAAGGGTTTTGACTCTCCCTTTTTTTGGATCCGTTCTGAACTGATCTAATTTGATTTCTTTTTTGCAGGTTTCCATATTCCGACAATCAACGAGCCTTTCGATTTCCTGGTCGTCTCGGAGCGGATACGAAGTCTGCCGGACGACGACCTAGACGCTCAAAGGATTAACAAGGCGAGTCGTTGGCTGTCTGCTCGGCTATTCCGATTCCCGAGACATCTCTTGGCCCCAGGTATGAATTCCTACGATCTCCGTTTGTTCGGCGATCATCTTGATGGAGGAATATGTCTAACTGGTTCGGTTGTTCTTCTTTGCAGAAGTCCGCTTTCCTCGCTTTTTGGAGCCCCCTCCGGAGATAGCTATGTTGAACCCTGGAGTTTTGGGCCGTCTTCGCCAGAAGAAGTCATCACGGGTTCCTCCGGTGGCGCTACCTATCATTCCGGAGGTGAGGCCCGTCGTGGAGCCGATCATAGAGGAGGAGGAACCTCGTGAGGAGGGGATCCGGGCGAACCGTAAGCGGCAGAGGTCGGGAGAAACTCCAGTTTCTGCCCCTGCCGGTGAGGTGCCGATCGCCGCGCCTCCGATCACCGCTGTCCCCCTGGTGAACGAGCCGCCCTCTGCGGCTTTTCTGCGAGAAATGGCGATCGCTGAGGCCGAGACCCCTCGAGGGAAACCATACTTTGGCCGTGATCCTGAAAGAGCCGAGAGGTAAGCTTTGTCTGTTTGTTGAGTTTCGTCATTTGCGCGGGAGGTGTGCTAACTCTTGTTGTTTTGATGCAGGATCCGTAGCATTAACCCATCCTGCCCGCCGATGGTGTTGGACTTCTTAGCGAGCCGATCTCCTCGCCAGGCCTGCGATATCCCGCAGTATGTCAACCGGGCCGTTTCTGCCTTACCGAAGGCCTGGACGACGGATTTAGATGTGATCCCTCGCCAGCGATCCGGGAGCGCAATGCAAGCGGCCTTCGCTCTCTCTCTCTTCAGGCGGCGACGATGGCTGCCGAAGCTGTGCAGGAGTTCGAGGGGCATCCTTCCACTACTCGCTTGCAGGCGGATCTCGAGGCGGGTCGAAAAGAGAACATCGAGTTCGCCGACAGGATTGTGGCAATGGAGAAGGATTCCCTGGATGCAGCTAAGCGGGCGAGTCATGAACTTGAGCTGGCAAGACGGGATGCCGAGCAAGCCCGAGTGACGGTTGACCGATTTCGGGACCGGATGACACATGTCGTACGGTCGCAGATGGCCGCTGAGAAGGAGGCCGATCGATTGAAAGTGACTGTCGCTCAGCTGACTAGCGAGCTGGCGGAGTCGAGGGAAAAGACGGCTACAAGAGAGGCCGAGCTCCGGGGTGTGCAACAGGCGATGGCGGAGCTGAAGGGGAAGCAAGAGGCTACCGAGGCCAATCCCTTTCTTAATGTGGAGTTCGTCAGTGAGTTTGCCTATTATATGGCGTTTGATGACTCGCTCCGGGATGCTAAGAAAGGAGGATTGGAGGTCGGCCCTCTAGCCGAAAATTTCAAGGCGTATGTGTTGGAGCACCCTCTTCATCCCGACTTCTCCGTGCCGATCCTGGATCTCCTGGAAATTGGTGTGGACTTGAGCTGGTATCCGACTCCGGCGAACCTCGTTCATCCCGATGCTCCGGAGGACGGGGAGGCTGCTCCGGAAACCGGCGAAGGGTCGCGGGCCGAGCCGGAGGTTGGAGGCGAAGGCCAAGCAGGGGCCTGAGGCTCTTCGTTTATTATTTCAGCTCTTTTGTCATGTAATTTTGTAGCTTTCTTTTTGTAGTACTTAGACCTTCGGGCGACCTTGTATGTACTTCTGAAACTTCAAGTAATGAAATGAATGTTTGATTCTCCGATTTTTACTTGAATGATTGCTTTTCGAGTCTTTGCATGACTTCGTATAGACGTGTGAGGAGAGATTGTTGCGAGTGTAGTTCCAAGTGAATTGATAAACTCATATAGATAACTTTTACAACAAATTCGATCGCTACACAAACATCTGAATAATGCCGATCTCCGTATGTCGTTGAATAGGGATGATCGTCGTGTATATCTCCGCACTCTTCCCCCTTGTTTTTGTTCGCTTAGTGGAAGTAAGGGGACGAAAATAAATCGTTGAGTGAGCGGTCTTCAAGTTTGTCGAATCCTCGAAAGGCCGTCCATCTCGGTCTTGAGGAGCCGTGCACGATCGCGGAGTTCGATGGACCGATCTCCACGATCATGTCTTGTGCACGAGAGATATTCCGTCTCATGGCTAACTTCTCGTGACTCACTTAATTGGTAGGGTCCTCCAAAGGCTGCGCCTCGCCTCGTATTTAAACGAAGGGCGTGTGGTCTTGGTCTGGAAGATTCCTTGCGCGGGGCGTCGTCGGATTAATCAACTCCATGTCTGCGGCTTGTTAGCTTTGCTTCCACCTCGGATCGCCATGAAGATGGCGACCCTAGACGGTGTACGTTGAGACGGGGGTAGGGACGCGTCGCATTGTCCGAGAGGACCCACCACGTTAAGCGATGGACCTCCGAGGGCGGGCGAACGTGTCCACAGATTAGTTTTGGAGGGCCCTCAGACTACGCCGGCCTCGTATTTAAACGAAGGGCGGGCGATCGTGGCCCGAAGGGACCTTGCATGGGCACCAAGAACGGTTCCATCATCCTCCACGACCATGGAGACACTCTTCTACCTCGGACCATCAAGTGGGATGACGATCCTCGACGGTATACGCTGTGTAGTGGGAGGAGATCGCCTGCCTAGGTTCTTCATGTAGATGACGAACTTTAGAGAGCGGGCGAGAAGTCCTCTGATTTGTTTTATAGTGACCTTCGGCTATGCCCGCATCGTATTTAAACGAAGGTCGAGCGATCGAAGCCCAAAGGAGCCTTGCATAGACGGATCGTCGGTTTAATCGATTTTCGCGACCATGGCGGCACCCTTCTACCTCGGACCATCATGTCATATGATGATCCTTGACGGTATATGTTGTGCTAGGGGAGGCGATCGCTGCCTAGGTCCATCATGTCGATGACAAACTTTAGAGGGCGAGCGAGTCATCCTCTTTTTCGAAGCGATAGCTCAGGCAGTAGCCTTTTGTTCGACGAGGTGGGAAATCGGGGAGAGACGTCCGAAGTTCCTTTCTCTCGATTGAAGCATGTAGATACGGTCGCCGAGCTTGATCGAGGGGTCGGCTCGTATAAGCTTTCCGGCCTGTTCGCGTTCGACTCGGGCGACCGTGTTTGAGATTGGTGGGGCTCCGGCTAAGCCAATAAGCTGTCCAACTTGCCTTATTCGAGTAATCTCCAGAGTTGTCTGAGGAGGTCGCGGCATTGGTTGGTAGGCACAATATTGTTTGTGGTCCATATGACCGTGGTCCCTTAGAGCCTTTGGCTTGTTTAGCGGTTCGCGCCCCTTGATGGCGTAGAAAATGTGGGTCGGAGTTCGGTTGAACGTGTGGAAGAGATGGGTTAACATATCCTCGTAGGCCCTGAGATCGCCGGATGGCTTGGCGACCGTCTTTTTGGATTTAGCGATCGTCGTCTTTCGGACAGGAGGTGGCGTTTCCTCGCCTAGGCGGAGGGTGAGTAGCCTTTGCCTGGCCAGAAAGTCGGCAGCCTTAGCGCAGAAGATCGCGTAGGTTGGGGGATGTCCTTCGTCATATGTCTAAACATGGGTGAGTGACCGTAGAATCCCCCCAGGACGGAGTAGAGAGCGAGTTCGTCGCTGATGGGCTCGCCGGTGAGGACGATCTTGTCTACTCGGTCGATGTAATCCGCGTCGGATTCGTCTTCCCCCTGCCTGATTTTCATCATGCGGTGGGGGCCTTCTGGTCTGGTGACCTTGGCGGTGAAGTATGATGTGAAGTCACTCGCTAGTTTCTCAAAGGAGATGATTGATCGCGGCGGTAGTGAGATGTACCACCTATGGGCCAGCTTGCCCAATGTCAACGGTAAGATTCGGCATTTGGTTGCATCTGATGCCCCACACCCGGTCATGTAAATTTGGAATTTACTTAGGTGGGTTTCGGGGTCCGATCTCCCTTCATACAGAGGCGTTTTTGGAGGAGCGATCTTTGGTTGCACGGGGGCGAGCTCGATGTGGACTGCGAGGGGCTCGGTCGGTCCGATGATCTTTCTGCTGGTGCTTGCCCCAGTGTCCAAGAGTGATTTCATCTCATCGAGCTGGCGTTGCATAGCGGCCATCGTCGTGGCCTGGATGCTCGCGGTTAGGCGCTCGGAGCGGGATCCAAGGCGATCAAGTACTGACCCCCTGGCGTTTGGAGTGGGAGCCAAACGGTTGACTTGTGTTTGGCTGGGAGTTGGGTATGCCGAACTCTTGGTGATGGACTCGGATTCCATCGTCTCGTAGTTGGGGCCAGAATGCCCCGGTCGCCATGATGGGTCGCTTCCCAAGCGACTCAATACGGAACCGTCCGGCCTTGCGAGAGCCTTTCCTCGCGGATCGGGGCTTTCCGACGATCGCTCGCCTAGTAGCCCTCTGAATTTCCGTTTGCCCACGCGGCGGATGGCCGAGGGAGTTATTGCGGGCGACGCGCATGCTCTCCGTCGCTCCTTTAGGATGGCCATAGCCTCCTCGATCTGTTCCGCGGTTTGGAACTGGTTGAGTGAGAGGCTGGGGCCACCCCCCAGGTGCGGGATCGAGAGTCTCGCGTTGCTGCGGCTTCCCTCTGCCGTCGGCTGGGGCTCGGAATGAGCCGGGGTATGGTGTCCGGCGGTTCGGAGAGTGGCTCTCTTCGATGTAGTGGCGGACGTCATGATTCTGAAGGCTTTATTTGAAGCGCAGTGAGTGTCACTTCAAGTATATGCCCCGAGAACAGTGAGTGTTCTTCGGGACGGTAGGAATAAAAAATGAAGGTTTAGATTCCCCTTCCTCTAGCGCCAATTGTTGCTACCCAAAATATTATCCGGAGATAGATATTGCTGGAATGAATGGATAACAAACAAAGTGCGAGAGCACTTCCATAGAGAAAGTAAATAACACAAGATTTGCCGGGGCTGTTAGTCTCGGGCTTGAATGCTCTCGCGAGATGTTATTAATACGAATATTCTGGGATACAAGTATTAATGTTAGAATACTACTACAATGAGTGTAACGATTCTAGTTATCTAAGCTAGCGAGCGTGTAGATTGCCGAAAGAACCAGATATGATGCTCTGTGAGTTCTTGTAACAACGTTGATGAGCTGTGACGACCGTGAGAAATCAACAGTCTCTCACGGTGTGTAGCAGCTGTATGTTTGAGCTCCTGGGCTTGTGAGTTCCTTCGGATATGTACTGTGGAGACTTATTGCCTCTGCCGATCATCTTCTGGATGAGAGGTGCTGAGGGAGAGAAATCCTAAGGTAGATTCGGGAATGGAAGCCGAGAGTTTGTAAGTATGTATGTAAGTGAGTGTTTGTCAACTGATTTTCCAACCGAGAGGTACGAATGAATGAACTATTTGAACAACTCAGTGAACTTACGGAACCCTTCTTCAGTTGTTGGGGGTTCTCTATTTATAGGATTGGGTCCTGCTGGGTGATCGCCGCTGCTGCATTAAAATAAACGGGCGATCGTCTTTTAACACATGGGCTGGTCTCCTTAAAGTCTGCAGGAGTTGCTGGTAGCCAGCTGTGCGGTCCAATGAGAAGTCTGCACGCGTCTGAGTCGCTGTCACGGGCGGTCCCACCTTGTACCTTTCGGCGGATCTGTCGGTAGGTGATAAGGTGGTGACATCTGTGGTCAACTATCCATGAAATGAGGCGCCTGTCGCGGATCTGCACATGGGAGCTGCTTTGAGATCCAGTTTTCGTGGACTTTGACGGGCGAAGGTCTCTGCTCGTGGTGCAGGACGGTTGTATTAAGTCGGGCACCAGAGTTGATCGCTAGGTGCCAAAGGCGATCGCCTTGGGAGTCGATCGCTAGATACTCGAAGGTGGCCTGTTTTCTTCATTTAGGTGAGTTCGCCATAGCTTGATAGGTCGTGGACTCAGTCGCTCGGCCTTGTAGTCTATCGCCTGTCGAGGTGAATAAATCTCGACACAACAATCACATCAATAACGACAATGTATACTTATGGCAAACCCATAATATACATATGCACAATAACAACACATGATAAAATCAATGATGCGAATCCACATGATTCCATCAACACAATACTGGGTAATCCAACGATCCAGCTCCCTCAGCATAGATCCCCATGATGATCCCGTCGGACCCACGCATGGTGGAAAACCTGTCCAACGATCCAGCGCCCTCAGCATAGATCCCCATGATGATCCCGTCGGACCAACGCATAGTGGACATCCGATCCAGCGCCCTCAGCATAGATCACATGATCTCACAAGATCAACACAACATAAACAATACAATTATGCATAACATATGCAACTCAATATGTTCATCAACATGAACAACATATGAATCAAAACATGAACGACACTATGATGACACAACTAGGACGACTTCATGTTCAGCAACATGAATGACAACCTGCATGATCAACAACATAAACACTAAACCGAATCAAACTAAGATACTTGTCCTAAGTCCTTCAGGAGAAATATCGATGTCACATCATCACTTGGCGATTATCCTCAATGCTAGGCGATCCAAACGTACCATGGAATATAGATACTCATATTCTCATTTTTACCGCAACGTAACCTTGATACCCGAATATGCCAATAACTGAGATAAATCATATACATTATGATTTAACTCCCAGAATCGGAAAGACAACATATAATCCAAATATCCAGAATTTGCAGTAATAATCATTGCTATATGCATTATAAACGAAATGAAACTGAAACCATTCATTAAATATTATAACTGAGCAAGTATTAACTTGCCTCGATACCGATACGACGATGATGAAGCCACTACCAATTTCAATGCCTTCGTCTACGAGCTCCTCGGCCCTGACCCATGCAATTCACGAACATACTCGAACACGACCGCAACATACGGTTATAATCATCGATCAATAATCTCAACCTATTGAAGTAATCAAATAGCAACAATTCGATAACAATCAATAACCGACATAGCCAACCAATCAAACTTAATGGGTCAACGGTACCTCGATCCTATATAAAACCAAATAGTATAACTCAAACCATTACGAATTCATATCCACCATATGAACCAATATCCAATAATTACTAATCAATATAACCGATCGACAAACTCAGCGATTTCATAATATCTCGATTAAACATAAGTCCAAACAATCCAACTCAACAATTACAAATTCATAACCAAAACACGATTACGGATACGAATGTAAAGGAAATCATATTCGGTGATCAATCACAATCTTTCCGGATTCCAAATTGATATCATGATTTGTATTTCATCAAGAACATACGAATTCTACCACTACAATCAACGAACATTCGATCTTCATATCTAATGATATCGATAATTCAACATACGATCGTCTTGCTATGTTAAATTCATCAAGAAGTTCCTCAAGAACACTAAGTGATTCAAATCATGTTCATAGCCATCAAAACAACCTAATTCGATATGTTCTAACATCTAAACAATCCTCATTCATAATTCAAGGTGTATATTATCATATTTTCCAATATATGATCCTCCTAACATCAAGAATCGAAACCATTCTACCAAGAACACCAAGAACACTATGATTCTATAATCATAACCAACATAATCAAGACATAAAACATCATATCCTTCAACATATAGTTCATATAACCTCAAGAACCGTAACAACAACATCATAATCTTCTTCATACGAATTATTCATCAACAATAACATCAAAAATCCGAATTCAAGGTGTAGAGTTCATCAACATACCTCAAGAACATGGATAACACAATTAAGCCCTTCAAGAATCATTGGTATCTTCACATCCAAGCCGCTAATCCATACTTTCAAGCTTATAATCAAGTTGGAAGAGGTTTATTCTCACTAACACACTCATATGGACGTATTTCGGAGGAAGAAATGGTTTTTCTCTCGTGAAGAAATGAAAGAACAAACTTCATTTTATAAACTGCATCCTTCATTACGTACGTTATCCAGCAGCATTAACGTACGTAATGGAACCTAACGTACGCTAAGTGTCCTTCGTAGCGTACGTAATATCAGTCCAGGGCTTACTGACTAGTTTTGTTCACTCGCTTACGTACGTAATGTTTCCTCCATAACGTACGTAATACGTACGTTGACTTGCTACAGTAAATGTCTAGTTAGCGTACGTTATACACTAATCATAGCGTATGTTAACTCAGTGTTGACTCACCCGTGCACGTTCTCCGCCGAAAGCTACCGACACAGGGCCCCACCTACCGACCATGACTCGGTCCTGCTTGATTCCTCTTGTTACGTATTTAATGCCTTGGCCATAACGTACGTAACAGTAGCAACTTAGCGTACGTTATCTCAAAATCTTAACGTACGTTAAGGGCTATATACTTAGCCATTTCCAACCGTTCCTGCCTGACTCGGCATACCGAAAACACATACACACATACTGAATACATATACTGAATCCAATAATATTCTCATACGATACTTCTGATACACGATATCCTCATGTATACTTGTCGACCAATTATGACAATTATACCAATACTGACATCTCAGTCCTTAATTTATTTTATCCATACTGTACAGATTCCACGTTGTACAATATAACTCGGATAAAATAATATTAAACAATAGTAGTAGAAATTCCGGATAATACACCGACCGCCTTCATCAATATCTCGTATGCATGGTTCGTTAAAGGTCCAGGACACTCATTTGCATTTTTATGTCGATCAGATATCCATTCTTCTACCACGGTTCGACATACCTCGAGAAGTGCGGAAACGGGCAGCCTTCTAGCCTAGAGAAGACGGTTGTTCATGCTTTCAACGGCATTTGAATTCATAACCTCTAATCGCCGGACTGGGCAGTTCACACGAGCCCATTTATTTTCACCGACAACTTCTTTCAAGTAGGTAGCTGCAGCTGGACAAGCTATTTCTAAACTTTCTATATGCCTATTATAGTCCTCAATACGATAGATGTAAGCTGCAGCATTGAAAATTGCAACCAGATATTGACCATACTTAACCAAATTCTTCTGAACGTAGTAACAATAACCCGTGATGCGCAAGTGGGAATACCTCTCCAATAGCATTTGTTATGGATTTGTGCCCGTCTGAAACAATCAAGAGGTCCCTTGGACAACCAAAGGCCTCTTTCAATTTGTACATAAAATACTTCCACGACTCATCGCATTCGACGTCGCCAATCTCGAAAGCAAGTGGAAATATCTGATTGTTACCATCTTTTGTAACAGCAACAAATAATACTCCTCGATACTTACCCCTAAGGTGTGTCCCATAAACAACAATAATTGGTCTAGCATAACGAAATCCAGATATCGAAACCCCCAAAGCATAAAACATGTATTTAAGTTTTCCAGTATTTGCATCAACTGTTGGGATTCGGTGCCTAAATCGAAGGCCCAGCGGAAGCGGTAAAATGAAAATTAATTCGATCCGAATCCCTATGAGGATCGATCGAGCTACGTATATACGTCAATTAAACGAAGCACAAGAGATACGAGAAAACATACCCTTGTAGTCCGTTGATTAATTGGTATCCTTCTCTTGAGCTATTCCCCAAGATTTTCTTGATCTCTACGAATCCAATTTGCTCCAATCTCTTGGATGATCCAACACCGAATGTACCGCGTCTCTACTTTCCATGCGCCGGAGAAATGACCGGAACGACTAAACCTCATTATCCTCCAAGGATACGGCTAGAACAAGATTATAGGAGCTTGAATATAAATATTATTACACTCTAAGTGTTTAATCTATTTTCTCTCTATTTTTCTCTCAATCTTTCTCTGAGAAAAATTGAAGAAAAGAATGAAGAAGATGAAGTTGAAGACCATGGAAATGAACTCTAAGTTCTTTATCCCTCTCTCTCTCTCTATCTCTCTCTCTCTCTCTCTCTTTCTCACCAACCATATGAAAATTGGGATGTAAGAATGATGGAAGTCTTCACATCTTATTCTAATTCAACCCACATGAAATCAATTCATATCCCGTTAATGCAAACCGAGATCATCGAACTCTCATGTATCCAATACAACAAGCTCCAATGCTTTGGCCAAAGACTTATGATCTCATCTGCCAATAACCGCATAGGACATATAACCCGCTCACTAACGGTAGAAAGAATTCTATCTTGGTATTCAGTAGGACCTGCTACTTGCCCATCAAGATGCATGTCGAGGTTGACCCTCGCCTTCCGGTTTACAGGGTCTAACTACTCTAATGAAAATCTTGACGTCACAAGCACATCCCTACTAAATCCTCAATTCGAAGGTCCACGAATACCTATCACAACCTTTCGATTCCATCATTGACTGTCCCAGAGTGAAATCCGTGTAACGAATCGAGGGTGAGTCGGTTCGAGTATACTAATCCAATTAGCAAACCTATAACATGTGCTCCCACTAACCATTAGTGTTCGACAAGCACTCTCCATGTCAAATAACACGTCATACAAGTCTTCACATAAACTTAACGCCCAGTCAAGTTTCATCGACTTGCGAACAATTAAGTATTTGAGGTATAAACCTTTCCAGTACCGACCTCCTCATCCAATAAGGAGTGGAATGTTTTGCTCTCAAATACACGGACTAGTTTCTATATATATATCTACGAGTCAGGAACGCCAGTAACTACCAGTAAATAAAGAAACATCCATTGTCTTATGATAATAAATTACATAATAACAAGTACGATGCCCTCACTCAACATCCTCTGAGTGGCATTCGAGGGCATAATCCTAACAATCTCCCACTTGCACTCAATGCCACACACTATGGTATTTAATGCCCATGTTCTCCAGAGTACGCTCCAAGCTAATATGAGAATGTGGCTTGGTCAGTGGATCAGCGACGTAGTCGGCTGACTCTACTCTATGCAGCACAATGTATCTCTTTGCGAACAAATTCTCTTATGAGATGATACTCTCTCTCAATATGTTTTTGTACTATTATGAAACCTCGGCTCCTAGGCCTGTGCTACCGCTCTGGCAGCGCAGCACAAGGTGTCACGTGAAGTTTGCCCAGTAACTTCTTAATTCTTCCTTTGGAGACCTCCGAGGCCGCTTTATACTCAGCCTAATAGGTGGAACCAGCAGTCGCGCTATACTTGGCACTATGCCAAGATACTGCTCCTCCATTAAGAGTAAATGTAGCCAGAAGTAGACATAGAATCGTCTTTCTGTCCTTGGAAGTCCAATACAGTGAATCCCATCACATTCAGTTCTCCACCGCCATATATAAGAACCAGATCTCTAGTCCTTCTAAAGTACTTGAGAACGTTCTTTACGGCGGTCTAATGTTCCCGAACTAGGTTAGCCCGAAACCTACTTACCACGCTCCTAGCATGCACAATGTCAGGTCTCGTACACAATAAAGCATATGAAGGCTACCCACTGCCGAAGCATATGGTATATAACTCATTTCCTTTCATTGTTCCTCACTATGAGGACACATCTTCAAGGTGACTTTTAGTCCATGTCGCATCGGAAGGAACCCTCTTTAAGATCTTATCTATATATTGGGCTTTGGAATAACTTATCATTATCTTCGATCTATTCCAGTAGAGTCAAATCCCAAGAAGATAGGTTTCTTCTCCCAAGTCTTTCATGGAGAAATGAGCATTCCAACATCATTTCCTATTAGTAGAATGTCATCTACATATAGTACTAAGAATGTGATCTTGCTCCCACTAACCCTCTTGTATACACAAGGTTCTTCTTCATTTTGCACGAAGTCAAACTCTTTGACTGCCTCATCAAAACGAAGGTCCCAACTACATGAAGACTGCTACAGTCCATTTCATGGAGTCTACATCCACCATTTCTAGGTCATTGCTCGCAGGTCGGTCTCTTGTTTATCACCTGGAACCTCGTGGAAACCCAGTTCCTCCAAGTGCATAAAACTATACCTCTTAGGTAATTGAGACACCCTACTAGACCTACCAGGTGGTTGTACTTGTGTTACAGAAGGTTCGGTTCCAATTTCTTGCATAGGTGTCTCCTGAGGAGTTTCATTGTATTCTTCCAAAGAAATATTTCTACCTGCTCCGCCTTCCTGAATGAACTTATCTTCCAAGAAGTGTGCATGCAAAGCAACAACGATCTTTCGATCTTTGGGCATGTAGAATAGATAAGACATCGTCTTAGATGGGAATCCAATGAAATGTCTCCTCACGGACCTTGCTTCCAACTTTTCCACCTTAGTCTTCTTGACATAGGCGGGACATCCCCAAATCCTAATGTGATTAAGACTTAGTTTCCTTCCCTCCCATATCTCATGTGGAGTTTTAGGAACGGATTTGGAAGGACATCTGTTCAAGATATATGCAACAGTCAGGAGTGTATACCCCCACAGGTTAATTGGTAAGTCAGTATAGCCTAACATGGAACGGACCATGTTCAACAAGGTCTGGTTCCTTCTTTCTGACACACCATTTAACTGGCGAGTACCTGTAGGTGTTAGTTGTGATACTATTCCGTGTTCCTTAAGGAACTCGTCAAACTCCGTACTCATATACTCGCCACCTCGGTCCGACCGAAGTGCTTTGATATGATTTCCAGTTTGTTTCTCGACTAGGGCTTTAAATTCCTGGAATTTCTCAAATGCCTCGGATTTATGTTTCATTAAGTATACATAACCATACCTAGTATGATCATCTGTAAACGTAATGAAGTACTGATATCCGTCACGTGCTGCTTCCAAACCACCACATGCGTTAGTATGGATTAATCCTGGTTTATCAGCGGCTCTTTTAAAAGTCCCTGTGAAGGGGGACTTAGTCATTTTACCTTTAAGGCAGGATTCACAAGTAGGAAAAAGGATCCGATCCCAATGGACCCATAAGTCCATCTTTTTCCGTTATATAAACCTTGGTCTGACCAACATGACTAAGTCAATGATGCCATTTCAAAACTTGATTTGTTTCATACCTACCATGTTTCCTAGTCATAGTATTCACAACGACTTTGTTAGTGAGGTTTAGATGATACAGTCCATTTAACAATGTAGCAGTGCCCACTAGTTTATTTCTGAAATAAATTTTGCAGGAACCATCAACAATAAAAAATGAAAAGCCTTTTCGGTCCATGACCGGAATGGATACAATGTTTTTATGCCCCTTGGGCAAAATAAGTACATCTTCTAAAGTCAGAACAAAACCGGATTCTAAACCCAAAAGAAGTGATCCTATGTCGGTTGCCTCGACACTATGCCTGCTTCCGACAGTGATCATAACTTCTCCAGCTCCAAGCTTCCTACTTTGTTCCAGATCCTGATTCACGGTACAAATCTGAGAACTAGCACCAGAATCCAGTATCCAGGAAGTAGAAAATACAGTAGCAGAACAATTTGTTTCCAAAACTAAAAGTTCTGAACCTGAAGTGCCATAAAGAATTGGACACTATCTAGCCCAGTGGCCCAGCTCACCGCACTTGAGGCAAGCGTCTTTCTTCGTTCTCTTTGGAACCGTTGGGGCCTTGCCCTTATCCTTAAGGTCCTTGACTTGTGGTCCCGTCTGCTTTTTGGTCTTTTTCTTCTTATTCTTAGATCTCCGAGGTCCAGAAGAAATCACAAGGGCAGAATCCTTCATCCGCGGAGTCTTCATTTGAGACTGAGCGGTCACGAGTTTGTTCATTAGCCCAACTAACTTACACGCAATCTCATTGCAGTTGAAGTTCATAACAAACTGTGAGAAGGAATCAAGGAGAGACTGTAAGATAAGGTCGGTTTGAAGAGAAGTATCCATTTTAAAATCAAGAGCCTCCAATATCTCGATCATGGATATCATTTTGACAACGTGTTCCCCAACCTTCTCACCTTTCTTCATCATTGTACCGAACAGTTGCTTGGATATCTCATATCTAGTGGTTCGACTGTGCTCACCATAAAGCTCGGTTAAGTGAGATAGAATCTGCCTAGCAGAAGTCATTTTCTCATGAGCTCTCTGAAGCTCATTAGACATAGAAGCCATCATGTAAGCACGGACTTTTACGTCATCCTTAACCCACTTTTCGTAGTTTTCAATCTCTTCCTGATTGGCTCTGGTCCGCACAGGAGGCGCCGGAATGTCCGTCTCCAAGACATATCCCAGTGCCTCTATACTGAGGATAATCATCAGATTGCAGATCCAATCCATAAAGTTAGGTCCCATCAAGGTGTTCTTTCCGAGTAGAATTATGAGTGGATTCATTGTCATATTGAGAGTTATGTCTGCATTAAGTACGACAGATTAATTAGTGACTCATTCAGTTATGATCTGAGTATAGAAATAAGGTCTTTTCTATTCTTGTTACCCAGCTCCCACTATTTTTATCGGAACAACACACTACCATGGGAAATCCGGAAGTATCGTCGCTCTACTTCATAGTGGTGATCGTGTTCTTTATAAGTCTTAATAGAGGACAACCGAACAGGTTTCTAGTCTATTAATTTTCATAAAGTGGTATCTAACACCAACCCATCTAATGGATGATGCGATCTTCTTTTTCCCCTTATTCACTCCCCTCAACCTATACGATTTCTATGGTTCGTGAACAAGTGAAGTTTATACCATCGACGTAAATCAGTTTCACAATTAAATCTTATCCGGCAACCTATCAGGTTAGTAGGGATAAAATTTGCACCAATTGAAGGCATCCAATGCGCTCCCGGTAATTTATCCATCCTCCCCGAACGACTACCCCGATAACTCGGAAGCATAGCACATCCGGTTTGGGTTTCAATTTCCCGAAAGCTCGATGGGGAGAAGGAAAACCTTCAAACCTTATAAACTTAATAATTTCTCGTGGGAGAATTTTCGCGATTAATGTTACACTTACACATTAATCCATTTAAGCGCGTTTGTGGCATTCATACAATATGAAACAACCATTCACAACCTAGTTGCTACCAACATGTGGTTCATGACCGTTCCTAGAAAACAAAAACTCCGTAATCTAATTACAAGTCTTCGTCTTGAATCTTTGTCTTCTCGAAACGGATTTTCCCCCGGTCTTCGTCATTACATATAAATTTTACATAGAAAATTGTATCCTAGATACAAATATTTCTAGTAAAATAAATAGGCTCAAAATGGCCTTTACAACCCAATCGAAACGAACGATTCAAAACTAAGTCCACAAACCACATCACCATTCAAAAGCATTCATCCAATAAATAATATATAAACGGAAAGCGTAGAGATACATTGATCTAATTAACAATTCGAATCGATCCAATTGATTCACACAACCGGTAATATGAAAAAACGTTCAAATAATTCGGTCACCCATAAATATTCCAATTAATCAAATTTCCCTTGTAAAATGAAATACCATAAATCATTTTAATCATGTTAAATCCAATTTAACATGCGGGAGATTAATTTTCAAGAATACACGAAAAAAATCGAGCCGGGGCGAAATTGCCTGCCACGGCCGAGACACTGCCGGCCAGACACGGCCCGTGTCGTCTGACACGGTCGGGTCGTGCCGGCAGTGTCCTAGACTATCCTGCCAGACTCGGCTGTGTCAAATGACACGGTCGGGTCGTCCCGATAGCCTGCCGACAAGACACGACCCGTGTCGCCTGACACGGTCGGGTCGTCCCGATAGTCTGCCAAGACTGGCCGGCTGGCACGGCCCGTGTCGCCTGACACGGTCAGGTCGGCCCGGTAGCCTCCTGCCCGTTATCCGAAAAGTCGTCCGACGATGATTCAGAGCTCGATTTTCGACCGGATATCAAATATCAATATTTTTCAACATTCATATCTTCAATATAAATCATATTTCCCAGAAATTAAAGATTTATATTTAGACATAAACTTACGAAAAATACAACTATTACGAACGAAAAACATATAGTACGATTATGACTATAAATGATTCCAAATCATTCACCATCTAATCAAGCATTCCAAATGCCAAATATCGTATATACGATCGCAAGACCTACGCTCCGATACCACTGTTGGGATTCGGTGCCTAAATCGAAGGCCCAGCGGAAGCGGTAAAATGAAAATTAATTCGATCTGAATCCTTATGAGGATCGATCGAGCTACGTATATACGAATATTAAACGAAGCACAAGAGATACGAGAAAACATATCCTTGAAGTTTGTTGATTAAATGGTATCCTTCTCTTGAGCTATTCCCCAAGCTTTTCTTGATCTCTACGAATCTAATCCGCTCCAAGCTCTTGAATGATCCAACGCCGAAAGTACCGCGTCTCTACTTGCTACGCGCCGGAGAAACGACCGAAACGACTAAACCTCGTTATCCTCCAAGGATACGGCTAGAATAAGATTATAGGAGCTTGAATATAAATATTATTATACTCTAATGGCCTGTTTGGTAGGCATGTTTCGGCAGGTTAGATATATTAACCGGCCGAAACAAGCGTTTGGTAGTTAAGATATCTTATCTCAGAGGCCCGGTATAAAGGTGAGGCCCGGGCTAAAAACACTATTCCTCCTCTATATTGGAACTGTCCTTCACCCTAGGATACCCCTAACTTGATTGAACAGTGCTCATTTTAACCCAATAATCCCAAAATTACCCCTTTATTTTTTTTAAAAATCTGAAATATAAATATTAAAAATGAAATTTTTTATTTAAAGTTCGAAAATAAAAAATAAAATTAGTTCGAAAATAAAAAATAAAAATCGAATTTTTTTTTAAATTTCGAAAAAAAAAATAAAAATCAAAAAAATTTATTTAAAGTTCGAAAATAAAAAATAAAATTAGGTCGAAAATATAAAATAAAATTCGAAAATTTTTATTTATCTTTTTATTCCAGATTTTTAAAAAAATAAATTTTCAATAAAAAATTTTATTCCAGATTTATATATATTAAATGATCATATATTTATATAAACTTATAAATGTATATAGTATATAATATAACAAGGATAAAAATGTAATTTTACAATTTAATCTAAATAGTACATTTTTCCTACCAAACACCAAACTATCATCCCACTTTATCTAAATTGCTATATCCTAACATGTCATATCCTAACATGCCATATCCTGACATGGCTACCAAACGAGCCCAAAGTGTTTAATCTATTTTCTCTCTATTTTTCTCTCAATCTTTCTCTAAGAAAAATTGAAAAAAAGAATGAAGAAGATGAAGTTGAAGACCATGGAAATGAACTCTAAGTTCTTTCTCTCTCTCTCTCTCTCTCTTTCTCACCAATCGTATGAAAATTGGGATGTTAGAATGATCGAAGTCTTCACATCTTATTCTAATTCAACCCACATGAAATCAATTCATATCACATGATTGATACCCTACAATGTCTTTGTCATCCATTATAAAATGGAACAAAAGACTAAAAGGGGAGTAGGTGAATAGGGGGGGGGCTCATCTAGAAGGGAATTGAAGAGTTCGGTTCGTTCTGGACTCTTGTGAGTCCAAATAGATAAACGCTGATTCTGTTCCGATGTATTTATATCAATTAATTAATCCAATTAATTAATCATATCAAATATATAATAATATATTTAATTTCTCCAAGAAATAATTATATCCATGAATTAAATTAATGACCCAGTAATTTGTTTAATTCACTAGGCCGTAAATCAATTTATTCAATAAATCAATTTAGACATCCAATGTCCCAATAAATTAGATATCCAATATCTAATATTCATAATGAGAGAATAAGCTTGATTCATTCCATCATCAATCCTATTGCGCGACTCGGTAGGTCCGTCTCAGTCAGCAATGGGAGGAACCAAAGAGTAGTAGCACCACCTAGCCAGCCTGGCGGCCTACACTGTACCCCAACTGAGAATGAATGATGGGATCATTCAAGAACCATTCTGTCGTGAATACCAGTATACGTATAAACCCTTCTTTCAAATACCCCGATCAAGATAGATGGTCACGGTCAGTCAAACCCTATCTGTACTTGACGCTATGCACGCGTTAATGCAAATCGAGATCATCGAACTCTCTTGTATCCAATACAACTAGCTCCAATGCTTTGGCCAAAGACTTATGATCTCATATGCCAATAACCACATAGGACATATAACCCGCTCACTAACGGGAGAAAAATTTCTATCTTGGTATTCAGTAGGACCTGCTACTTGCCCATCAAGATGCACGTTGAGGTTGACCCACACCTTCCGGTTTACAGGGTCTAACTACTCTAATGAAAATATTGACGTCACAAGCACATCCCTACTAAATCCTCAAGTCGAAGGTCCACGAATACCTATCACAACCTTTCGATTCCGTCATTGACTGTCCCAGAGTGAAATCCGTGTGACAAATCGAGGGTGAGTCGGTTCAAGTATACTAATCCAATTAGTAAACCTATAACATGTGCTCCCACTAACCATTAGTGTTCGACAAGCACTCTCCATGTCAAAGAACACGTCATACAAGTCTTCACATAAACTTAACGCCCAGTCAAGTTTCATCGACTTGCGAACGATTAAGTATTTGAGCTATAAACCTTTCCAGTTCCGACCTCCTAATCCAATAAGGAGTAGAATGTTTTGCTCTCAAATACACGGACTAGTTTCTGTATATATATTTACGAGTCAGGAACGCCAGTAACTACTAGTAAATAAAGAAACATCAATTGCCTTATGATAATAAATTACATAATAACAAGTACGATGCCCTCACTCAACATCCTCTAAGTGGCATCGAGGGCATACTCCTAACATCAACCACATAATCAGTTATGGTACCTGGATTCTTCACCTCCAACATATGCAAGTACGATGGGATCATTCTGACAAAATCTTGATGGTCTCCATATATCACCGAGATAGCATGGTTGCGAATGCTCAATGCCAAGCCATAATGGATTGTCAAACAATGCTCATTCTTAAGTTGAGGATGCACTAGCTTCGGAGTCATAATCTGTCCTTCCACTAATAGTTTGTCGGACATGTATTCACCGAGCATCTTAGAAGGCAACTGCTTAGGTGCCTTGTGATTTGGGTCAAAATGACACGTATGCTCGTTCAGTGAGTGCACTCTCCAAAATCCACCCCTTCTGGAGGCGCTCAACAAAAAATTACAAGTTTCATATGTACAAACGGTAGAATAGCGTTGCTTATCACATTTTAGAGTACGATAGTCAGATTTCTTTTCCAAATGATATCGCCCAACAGCGGTCTTCAATCTATCTTTGGAGAGAAATACAGATCCTCTTTGTTAAGATAGTGTATTTGCAGGATTAAATTGCTCATCCATATCATCATCAATTCTAGAAAGAGACACATATGGAGGTCTACCTGGAATTTTCCACCCAGGATCAGAGGGAGGAGCTGGAGCACCTTCTTCATCTACTAATTGATCGAAATCAAAGCGTCTCCATTCTGGGTCTGGTTCTGGTTCTTTTACCAATCTTTTATTGAACATGCCTTTTTCTTAGAGTATTTGCAAAAATTTTCAAACCAATGTTTCTGAACCTCGACATCTTCGAGATCGATATCATCCATATTTATGTCGTCATTATCATCATCACTACTACCATCATCAGCACTACCACCACCACATTTACCACCAACATCACATACATTATTTGAAGGACCGCAACCATCAAATCGAGAACCATCAAATTCCTGGGGAACTTGCATGCCTGAACCCCAATCAGTCATATAATCCATACGATTAGAATTGTACGGTACCGGAAAAGAGCTAGATCCAGGTAAGTCAAATTGTGGACCAAATGAGGGAGCTGTTGGAGGAATGCTAGTTGCATTATGAAGGCTAACAAAAATCAGAGGCTCAATATTGAATTGGAACAAGTAATTTATATCAGAATCATTCTTTATCTTCATATTTCTTCTTTTTTTCCCATCACAATCAATTGAGTATAAAACATAAACATGTTTTGTTCTATCAGCTTCAACAATACAGTGGATATTATCTACTAATGTTGCACATCTCACACCAACAGGCACAGACAATATTTGTTCTTCTCCACCGCGATAGTCTAAATCTTGCCACTTGCCATTAAAACGAATGATAACTTTTTTCCAAAAACTCATCTGTCAAATAATATGAAAAATTTAGGTTATTAACTAAAAATTTACACAGTTAAATAGTATTTGAATATATTTTTATATTTCAAGTATAAAAATTATTTGAAATTGAGCTAAAGATATACCTTTTATTTTTTGCAGTCGAAATAATCCTTCTTCTTCAAGGTGAGAGAGCTCCTGGTGTGAGATCATTTATCAGAAAAGAAAGGTAAAAATATCGGTGAGATAATATCAGAAAAGAAAGATGATAATATTGCTGAGAGATAGTTCGATTCAATGAATGTTGTGGCTTGCTGAGCATGGTATTTATTATTCTAAAACTTGACTTTTACTCAAGTTACTCGAGCAACTCACCCAAAATGTAACTCGAAAACCAATCGGGTTACTCAATTTAAGAGTTACTCGGATCGAGTTACCCGAGTCACGCTTCGTGTTACCGTCGGGTTACTCGTGTGACTTTTCGGGTTACTCAGATGACTGGGTTACTCGGGATTTTTGGGAATAAATCGAGTTATCGAGAATAATCGGGTAACCCGAGTCAGATATCGAGTTTCTTGAAAGAACTTGGTTGGGTAACTCGAAATTTCAGGTAACTCGAATTCGTGTGACCCGAGCCTACTGACAGACGTGTGACCCGATTTAAAATTCGTGACTCGACAGCGTGTGACCCGACAAGCGTGTGACTCGAAAACAAATTCGGGTTACTCAGACTAATCGACTTACTCAGACAAATTCGGGTAACCCGAATAGGACATGCGTAACCCGATTTTAGTCGTGTAACCCGAACTCTCTCGTGTAACCCGAATTAACCCGAATTCGGTCGATCCGTATTGTGTAAGTCGAATTCGGATTACACGAATCGCTAATATGTGTTACCCGATTGTCAACCTTCCTCAATATTGTATTTCTTGAAGTTGACTCGAAATTATGTTACTCGAAATTACAATAAATGACTCGAATTTATTCGAGTAAAGGTCAATTCCGACAATTTGGGTATCAAAAGAGTTGTTGCTAAACTTGGGACATAAAAGAATAATACTATTATTTAAGATCATTTGAGGACCAAACTTTTTTTACATACCAAGGGACTAATCTCCACCCTCCATATTTCCTCCATCTTTATTTGATCTAATGGATGAGATTAATCCCAGCAATTTAAAAACCCACTTTCATCATTTTTTTTTCAAATATCAATATCTTTCAAACCGTTAATCGTTAAGTCAAAAAAAATATACCGTTACGACGAGCATTTAATTATCTTTCTATAGACGGGCACTTTGATATACTTTCGACAAAATTTTTTTTTCGTTTTTTTCACTTTTTTTTTTCGTGGCCGAAAAAATCACATGTGATATATCATATATGATATTACATATCACATATGATATGTAATATCATATATGATATATCACATGTGATTTTTTCGGCCACGAAAAAAAAGTGAAAAAAAGAAAAAAATATTTTGTCGAAAGTATATCAAAGTGCCCGTCTATACAAAGATAATTAAATGCTCGTCGCGGTGGTGTAATTATTTTCGCTTAACGATTAACGGTTTAAGAGATATTTAAATTATAAAAAATGTGTGAAATATTAAATACTTTTAATCTCAACCATTGATTTCTTTTTGGATGGATGATGGGGATGAGTCCCTTGGTATGTAAGAAAAGTTTGGTATTTAATATAACTCTACTCTAATACTATACGTAAAATGTCAAAACAAGTTTTCTCCCTAAGGTAAAATTTAAATTATTTATTTACTCACTCCTTCCATGAAACAAGGTCCCATTTCATGATGGGTATGGAAATTAAGAAAACTCAGGGGGTGGCATTGACAAGGTAATCTTTGCCATACCCCATTCCCTCCAACCAATCTCCACTTGCCACCTCATTTTCATACATTTTCATACATCAATCCATTTTTTGGAGGCATCACCATACCACACGCATACCACACCCATACCACACTTTTTTTTCTTTTAAACTAAAAATCCATTAAAATTAAAAATACATTTAAATTAAAAATACATTTAAACTAAACATTAAAAATAAAAATTACATTAAAATTAAAAAAACGATAAAATTAAAAATTCATTAAAAATTAAAAATACAAAAAAATTAAAAAAAACATTAAAACTAAATCCTACAAACCACACGGCCAACCGTATTTGGCGCATAAGTCGCGTTTTCTTTGAATGACGTACTCCTTAAAAACCGGGTCCGGGATATTATCGTGCGGCTCCATCACGAACGTCATGTCACGATTGAAGGCCTCCGCTTCAACATAATTGTGGAAATCTTCGTCTTTTTTTCTTTGCGCCTCCAATTGCTCCGCCATAAACCTTTCTTTCTTGGACGCGTAAGTTGACAATGTGTCTTGAACCGAACATCGACTAGAGCTTTCAACATTCACCTTCTTTTTGAGTTTGGATTGACGGGGTGGCGCTGGGTTTTCGTTAAGATTCGGTAACTCACAATCAAAAGGCTCTTCGTTATTTGGGGTTGGCATGTTACTTGAGTCGGACGATTTCCTTTTCTTGCTTGATCCCGCAGATTCTTGGCTTGGTTGAACGGTGGATTGTTCGATCCACTTTGGTTGATCTTTAACAATGTACCAAGCTTTGACATGGGCGAACGCTTTGCCATAATGTTTTTCAAAATCGTCCGCGGCTCTCTCAAATATTTGTAGATCGCTACAACCGTTTTGATTTATACGCACCTATGTACAAAATAAGTAATACGTATTAATAAAAAATATATACATATACGTTGTTGTGTGGTGTAGGAAAACGGGGATACGGGTTGTTGGTATACGGGTGGAGGTTGTTGGTATACGGGTGGAGGTTGTTGGTATACGGGTCGGTATACGGGTTGTGAATGAAAAGGGATTTCGTTCATTTGGGGTCGGTATGCGGGTTGGGATTGAACTCGAGGACGAGATGATCCGCCCCTCGAGACTTTCGGGTTACGTTTGCTATTTTTTTTTGGTTCCATACTTGAAAATGGATTAAAGAAAGTGAAGAAGTTGATGGAAAATGGATAAAAGTATATATGTTTTTTGAGTTTTTAGTTGTATTGTTTTTAAAATTTGAAATGAGTTTAAATAGAAAAAAAAAATCCGTTGAGGTGGGCCCCCATGTTTCCAACGGACCAATATGTGACCGTTGCCACCCAAACCTTGCTTCGTCTTCTGCGTCGTGTGATACCGCCAACTACATACCACGCCCCGTCTTCGATCCCCGGCGACGGTGTTTGAGTCCAAGCTGCATCGAAACCGTGGTTGATGCAGCGTCAATGCCACCCCCCTCATAAAGATATTGTGAATGAGATAAAGATATTGTGAATGAGATAAAAGGATAGTGCCATAGTGGTAATGATATTTAATTACTTTTGTTAATCCCTTCATTAGAAAACGGTATCCATACCTAAACAAATGGAGATGTTGACATTATTTGTTCATTTAGCTATTTAGCATAATTTAACTATTTTTCATATTTTAATGGCATTAAATAAATGAACGGGCATTAATTAAATTAAATGAATGACATTAATTAATTAACTATGAACACTGGTCCAAAAATACCATTAATTTAATGACATTAATCAAACTAAATGGAAATCAGTAGTGTCGAAAATGGTTCAGCAAAAATAAAACAATCAAATTAATCACGTGGTTCATAAAAAATTCAAAATGCTAACTGTTGTCCGATGGAGGCAAAACCAAATTTGCTTTCATTAGTCAATAGAGCAATAGTGCAATGAAGTGATCAAAAAATTTTGGGGGGATTTTTAAACTACCTAACCCCCGGAAACAACAATAAATACAGCAGCTCCGTTAAATTATGTTCTCAAACCAAAAGAGCAATGAATCCTAGAGAAGCATTAATATGTGTTCTCGAGCAAGCGGCAGGCCTAAGTTGACAGATGATGCAAAAAATAATGTTGCTCATTGGCTACGCCAACATAGCAGCAACGAGAAGCTGAATTATGGTGCCAAAAAAGAAGCTGCTCAGCTTTTCCATGTGGATTGAGGATAATATGGCGCATTTGGAAGGCAGCAGCAGCTCAGCAAGCTCTAGGAATACCCGTCGAATTAAAATCCATGAAGAAACAAAATTTGTCGGGTTGCTAAGTGTTGTTACCCAAAATATTATCCGGAGATGAATATTGCTGGAATGGTCGAGTAACAAACAAATGCGAGAGCACTTCCGTGGGAAAGTAAATAACACAAAATTTGTCGGGGTTGTTAGTCCCGGGCTTGATGGTCTCGCGAGATATTATTAATACGAATACTTTGGAGTACAGATATTAATGTTAGAGTACAATTACAATGAGTGTAAAGACCCTAGTTATCTTAGCTATTGAGCGTGAAGATTGCCGGAAGAACCAGATGTGATGCTCTGTGAGTTCTGGTAACAACGATGGGGTGCTGTGACGACTGTGAGAAATCGACGGTCTCTCACAGTGTGTATTAGTTGGAAATTCGAGCTCCTGGGCTTGCACGTCTCTTCGAATCTGTGCTGCAGGGAGTTCTTGCCTCTGCCAACCGTCTTCGAGATGAGAGGTGCTGAGAGAGAAATCCTGAGGTAGATTCAAGAGAGGGAGCCGAGAGCACGAAAGTGTGTACGTTTGTATGTATTTTTCTCTGAACGGGTTTCGGAACTGAGAGGAGAACTGATTTTCGGAGCCCTTATCCAGTTGCTGGAGGCTCTCTATTTATAGGACTGAGAGTTGCTGGGCAATCGCCTCTGCTGCATTATAATAAGCGGGCGATCGTCTTTAGCACATGAGTTGGTCTCCTTAAAGTCCGCAGGAGTTGCTGGCTGCCAGAAATACGAACCAATGAGAGGCCAACACGCGTCTGAGTCGCTGTCATGGGAGGCCCCACTTAGGACCTTTCGGTGGGTCTGTCGGTAGGTGAGGCTGGCCTTGTCATTGACAGCTGTTGATGGTCAACAATCCATGTTCTGCGGCGCCATTTGTGGATCTGCACATGGGTGCTGGCTTTGAGATCCAGTCCTCGTAGACTTTGACGGACGATGGCCTTGATCGTGGCACAGGTCGGTCGTCCTTGGTCGGGTACCAGGGTCGATCACTAGGTGCCAAAAGCGATCGCCTAGGGAGTCGATCGCTAGATACTCGACGATGGACTGTTAACTTCGTTTTAGGCAAGTTCGTCGTAGCTTGTTTGGTTGTGGACTCGGTCGCTTGGCCTTGTTATCGATCGCCGTCGAGGCGTATAAATCGCCGCACAACAATTGCCCCCCAGCTCGCTCAGATGTTGGAAACGTGGGGTGAGGTGGTTCTACTGGCGATCGCTTAACTTTGACGAGTGACTCTGCATTTTGCGGAACTGGCGATCGTCTTCGAGCGGAATGACTTTGAATTTGGACGACCTGGTCGGTCGCTGAAATGAGCGGGAAATGACAGCGGTCGTGGAAAAGTCCTCGGGGCACGTGTCGGGTTCCTGTTGGGGGAGACCGACGGTTAGTTATGACTCCTCGCTTGGCGTGTCCTTGAAACGACGCGTACGCGGGTTTCAAGGGAGCATTAATTGCGACGGTTGCCCTTCGGCCCCTGAGATTCTCCTTAATTGCATGGAAGTCCTTGCCTTCTCCTAAAAAGGGGGCCGTTCTGCAGTGTTTAAGAACGTTATGCGATTTTACCGGAGAAGAAGATTATTGCCGAAGAATTTTCTGAAGCTTTGCCTGCCAATAGTCGATCGACTCAACCCTCGGTAAGAAACACTCCTCTTCTCCTCTTCTCTTCGAAAATGTCTGGAGTATCTTCATCGTCTGGAATGGACACCACCTCTGCCGCCGGGATTTCGGCTGCTCGGAAAGGATCCTCCGCCGAACTCCATTTGGAGACGGCCACCGAGGCTATCCGCGCCGGTATTGATCCCGCGGAAGTCGAGGCATTATTCAATGAAGCCGACGCCGCCAGGGAGGCGGCGGTTGAGCAAAGCCGCTCGTAGATGGAGAAGGATTTGGCGGTGCGGGCGTACTGGGAGCAGCATAGTGCTTTCGGCCGGGCCTATTTGGCCTTTGCTGAAATCATGGAGAGGTTGGCCGGTCCATCTCCTAAGTTCGATTACCGGGAGTACTCGATCGCTCATCCCTACTAATCTGCTAAGGGGTCGCTGTTTCGGGCTGTGCAGCGATCTCCATGGTCCCTCGGCCAAATAAGGAGCTCGGCGACCAGGAAGGATCTGGCCGTCTGGACGGCGAGGTATCATGTCCCCTCAGATGTGGATCTTTTTGCGTCGGCTGAGAATGAACGAGTCGACCAACCTCCGGAGGGCATGGTCGCCGTGAATGAGGCAATCATGGAGGCTGGGCTGCGGTTCCCTCTATCATTCGCCGTCTCCCATTTGTTGGTTGCTTGGAACTTGGCGCCGCTTCAGCTCACGCCGAATGCCTGGCTCCAGATCGTCTGTGCCCTTACCTTGTTCGGCGGTCACCGACTGTACCGCCTTCCTTCGCCATTGGAGATGAACCACTTGTTCAAGCTGACGGCTCAGAAGGGGTCGGTCGGAGGCTATCATATCCAAGGCCGCTCCGGTCGGGTGATCTTAGGAGTCCCGAACAAGGTGCGGGGCTATCCGGCGAAGTGGTTCTGGGTCGCCGGTGCCTGGAAGGCCTCAGCGAGTGACAATCCTATGGGCGAGCTGGACATTCCCACAGGCTTTCGGGAGAGAAATCCAAGTAAGGGTTTTGACTCTCTCTTTGTTTGGATATGTTCTGAACTGATCTAATTTTGTTTTCCTTTTTGCAGGTTTCCATATTCCGGCAGTCGACGAGCTACCTTTCGATTTTCTGGTAATCTGGGAGCGGATACAAAGTCTCCCCGACGACGACTTAGACGCTCTCTCAGTCCCAGGTATGAATTTCTTCGATCTCCATTTTCTTGGCGATCGTCCTGCTTGGAGAATGTGTCTAACCGTTGTTCACTTGTTTCTTATTGCAGAGGTCCGCTTTTCTCGTTTCTTGGAGCCTCCACCGGAGATAGCTATGTCGAACCCCAGAGTTTTGAGTCGTCTGCACCATAAGAAGTCGTCTCGAGTTCCTCCGGTGGCGCTACCTCTTATTCCGGAGGTGGGGCCTCGCGTAGAGCCGATCGTGGCGGAGGAGGAGGTTCGGGAGGAAGAACTCCGATCGAACCGCAAGAGGCAAAGGTCGGGGGAACCTCCAGTTTCTGCCCCTGCCGGTGAAGTGCCGATCGTCGCGCCTCCGATCACCGTGGTCTCCCCGGTGGATGAGCCTACGCCCTCTGCGGCTTTCTTGCGAGAGATGGTGATCGCCGATGCTGAGACCCCTCGCGGGAAACCATACTTTGGTCGCGACCCCGAGAGAGACGAGAGGTAAACTTTGCTTGTTTGCTGAGTTTCGTCACTTGCGTGGGAGATGTGCTAACTTTTTGTTGTTTAATGCAGGATCCGCAACACTGACCCAGCTTGCCCGCCGATGGTGCTGGATTTCCTCGCGAGCTGATCTCCTCGCACGGCCTGCGATATCCCACTGTATGTCAACCGGGCTGTTTCTGCTTTGCCGAAGGCTTGGACGACCGAATTGGATGCGATCGCGTGCCAGCGGTCCGGGAACACGATGCAGGCTGCTTTCGCTCTCTCCCTCCAGGCGGCGACGATGGCTGCCGAGGCTGTGAAGGAATTCGAGGGGCGTCCTTCTACTACTCGTCTGCAGGAGGACCTCGAGGCCGCTCGGAAAGAGAATGCTGAGTTTTCCGACAGGATTGTGGCTATGGAGAAGGATTCCTTGGATGCAGCTAAACGGGCGAGTCAGGATCTTGAGCTGATGAGAGAGAATTACGAGCGAGCCCGGGCGGCGGTTGACCGATTTTGGGACCAGATGACAGATGCCCGTCGGTCGCACGCGGCCGCTCAGAAGGAGGCCGATCAGCTGAAGGTGACTGTCGCTCGGCTGACTAGCGAGCTGGCGTCGTCGAGGGGAGAGACGACTGCTAGGGAGGCCGAGCTTCAGGGTGCGCAACAGGCGGTTGCGGAGTTGAAAGGAAAGATGGAGGCGACCGAGGCCGATCCCTTTCTCAACGTGGAGTTCGTCAGCGAGTTTGCCTATTACATGGCGTTCGCTGACTCGCTCTGTGCTGCTAAGAAGGGAGGGCTGGAGGTCGGCCCTCTTGCTGAAAGCTTCAAGGCATACGTGCTGGAGCACCCTCTTCATCCTGCCTTCCCTGTGCCGATCTTGGATCTCCCGGAAATCGGCGTGGACCTGAGCTAGTACCCGAATCCCGGAAATCTTGTTCATCCGAATGCCCCGGAGGATGGGGAGGCAGCTCCGGAAGCTGGTGAGGGGTCGCGGGCCGATCCAGTGGTTGAAGGCGAAGGTCAGGCTGGGACATCCTAAGAGTCTGTCCTTTTTGTTTTAGCTTTTGCCTTGTAATTTTGTAGATTTCCTTGTACTTAGGCCTTCGGGCGACCGCTTTGTACTTCCGATATTTCAAGTAATGAAATGAATATTTGTTTCTTCGATTTATTACTTGAATGATTGCTTTTCTGAGCCTTTGCATGACTTTGTACAAATGTGTGAGCAGAGATTATTGCGTGTATAGTTCCAAGTGAATTGATAAACTCATATAGATAACTTTTACAACAAATTCGATCGCTGCACAAACATCTGAAAAATGACGATCTCCGTATGTAATTGAATAGGGGCGATCGTCGTATATATGGCTCCGCTCTTCCCCCTTGTTTTTGTTCGCTTAGTGAAAGTAAGGGGACGAAAATAAATCGTTGAGTGAGCGGTATTCAATTTTGCAGATTCCTCGAGGAAGGCCGTCCATCTCGGTCTTGAGGAACCGTTCACGATCGCAGAGTTCGATGGACCAACCTCCACGACCATGTCTTGTGCGCGAGCGACATTCCGTCTGATGGCTAAGTTCTCGCGACTCACTTAATTGTTAGGTTCCTCCGTAGGCTGCGCCTCGCCTCGTATTTAAACGAAGGGCGTGCGGTCTTGGTCTGGAGGATTCCTTGTGCGGGGTGTCGTCGGATTAATCGACTCCACGTCCGCGGCTTGTTAGCTCTTTTCTGCCTCGGGCCGCCATTACGATGGCGACCCTCGATGGTATACGTTGAGACGGGGGGAGGGACGCGTCTCATTGTCCGGGAAGGACCCACCACGTTAAGTGATGGACCTTTGAGGGCGGGCGAACGTGTCCACAAATCTGTTTTGGAGGGCCCTCAGACTACGCCGGCCTCGTATTTAAACAAAAGGCGGGCGATCGTGGCCCAAAGGGACCTTGCACGGGCATAGAGAACGGTTCAATCGTCCTCCATGACCATGTCGACACTCTTCTACCTCGGACCATCAAGTCAGATGACGATCCTCGACGGTATACGTTGTGTAAGGGATGGCGATCGCTGGCCTAGGTTCTTCATGTTGATGACGAACTTTAGAGGGCGAGCGAGTCATCTTCTGATTTGTCTTTAGAGAGTCCTTAGGCTACGCCCGCCTCGTATTTAAACGAAGGGCGAGCGATCGAGGCCCAAAGGAACCTTGCATGGACGGATCGTCGGTTTTATCGATTTTCGCGACCATGGCAGCACTTTTCTACCTCGAACCATCATGTCAGATGACGATTATCGATGGTATACATTGTGCTAGGGGAGGCGATTGCTGCCTAGGTCCATCATGTTGATGACGAACTTTAGAGGGTGAGCGAGTCATCCTTTTTTTGAAGCGTTTGTTCAGGCAGTAGCCTTTGGTTTGATGAGGCGGGAATCGGGGAGAGACTTCTAAAGTTTCCTCCTCTTGATTGAAGTATATGGATTCGGTCGCCGAGGTTGATCGAGGGGTCGGCTCGTATGAGCTTTCCAACCTATTCGCGTTCGACTCTGGCGACCGTATCGACAGATTGATGGGGCTCCGGCTAAGCCAATAAGCTGTCCAACTTGCCCTCCTCGAACAATCTCCAGAGTTGTCTATGGAGGTCGCGGCATTGGTTGGTGCAGTAGCCGGGACTCTTATGGTAGGCACAATACTGATTGTGGTCCAGATGACCGTGGTCCCTTATATCCTTTGGCTTGTTTAGCGGTTCGCGCCCCTTGATGGCGTAAAAATGTGGGCCGGAGTTCGGTTGAACTTGTGGAGGAGATAAGCTTCCACATCCTCGAAGGCCTTGAGATCGCCGGGTGGCTTGGCGACTGCCTTTTTGGTTATGGCGATCGTCATCTTTCGGACAGCAGGTGGCCTTCCCTCGCCTATGCGTAGGGTGAGCAGCTTTTGCCTGGCCATAAAGTCGGCAGCCTTAGCGTGGAAGATCGCGTAGGTTGGGGGAATGTCCTTCATGAGATGCCTAAACATGGGCGAATGATCGTAGAAACCCCCCAAGACCGAGTAGAGAGCGATCTCGTCGTTGATGGGCTCGTCGGTGAGGACAATTTCATCCACCCGGTTAATGTAATCTGCGTCGGATTCGTCTTCCCCCTGCCTGATTTTCATCATGCGGTGGGGGCCTTCTGGTCTGGAGACCTTGGCGGCGAAGTATGACGTGAAGTCACTCGCCAGTTTCTCAAAGGAGATAATCGATCGCGGTGGTAGTGAGAGGTACCACCTATGGGACAGCTCGCCCAAGGTTAATGGGAAGATTCGGCACTTGGTCGCATCTGATGCCCCACACCCAGTCATGTAGATCCGGAACTTGCTTAGGTGGGTCGCGGGGTCCGATCTCCCTTCGTATATGTAACACCTCCAAACCGCTTGGGAATATTACAGCGCCGCAGACCCTCTCTGTGAGGATCTACCAGGCTAAAAACAAAAATAATACCTCACATTACATGCCGATATGGCTACATAATGAGCTGCTAGACCGATTTTGGTCTTTTACCACAATACCATACATCAAACATATACAACTCGACTTAAAACTCATACCCACGCAGGGGTTGGAATACATCAATATACCCATAAAACGGGAAAACTACACAACGGAGAGCCAAATACTAAGACTCTACCAAAATACTCAACGAATGGTCTTCATGTGATTAGTATCATCGTCTTCCATCATCCTTCGTATCGATCCTGTGATTCGCTCCCCAACAACCTGCAAGTACCTGGACGCAATACAGACATCCACCCCCCGAATACTCGGGGGTTAGCAAAACTCCACTGTTTTGCTAGTGCAAGTATAAAACAGAAGTACAAGCCATACACAACATACTTCAAGAACATAAAAATATTGAATATACTTCCCGAGATAACTCACTTAATCAAAACCATAGAATTTATAAAAAGGGTAGGAAATAATACCATGTATTTCTTACAAAACATTTTATAATCTCGGGAGTTTGAAAACATTTGGAATTAAGGAATTCTCAAGTCTTTCGAAAACACTTGGGGACATGGCCCAAAATCATCTTTCCAAAATACGATTCCAGTAATAAAACGCGGGTTCACAACCCAATTCACAACACACAGGGTCCAAGACCCAGATCATAAGCTACAGGGTCCACGACCCAAATCACAGAACACAGGGTCCACGACCCAAATCACATAATGCATGTTCCTAAAGATTATTCGCGTCCCGTGCTAACAAGCCACGAACCTCGGATGCTCTCGTAGAACATACCCGAGTGAATAACCCAATAGGAAACCATACCACATCACATGTCCTCGTGACAACAGTCACGGAACCATTCCAAACAACAACCATAAGTTATCCCGGCATCGCGCTAACAAGCCACGAACCTCGGAGTCCCCGCAAGACATACCCGATGATAACCTCCACAAGTTATCCTGGCATCGGGCTAGCAAGCCCCGAACCTCGGAGTCCCCGCAAGACATACCCGGATTGGATAACCCTACGGTCACGCCCGACCCATACTAACAAGTATGGATCCCGGAGATTCAACAATCCTACCCGGAGGCACATCACTTTCAACGATCACATAACAATGAGCAGAACATCAAGCCAAGCAACACTTAAACATCACAACCTTCTTTCAAAGGAGTAACAACTAATATCACACACAATACGTTCTTACCGAACAAGTACACATAACATTACGTAATCCCCGGCAAAGGATTACGGTCTATTAATCTCACTCAAAGTGATCATAGCATCTTTCAACATATAAAACCAACACATATATTCCGAGAACACATATATTCACGAAGTACACGAATTATCGTTGAAAGACAACATTTATCGAGAACATACCGATCCCTTTTCACGTTCATTAAACATTGAGTTTTGCATAAAATCATTTATCAATAATTACGCCTACGAAACATGAAACGTATGGACAAGATACTTGCCTCGATACCACGAGCAACCGAACAACGAACGAACACGGTCGGATAGTTCTCGAGCTTCCAAAAACAACCAAGGATTCGGTAATCCCACGAATAATACGAAAATAACATCACCACGAAACAATAACACTAATCGAAATCCAAAACGATCCTAAAACAACAAGGATCTAAGTGTTCTCAAAGAAATCAAGAATCGTTGATACGGGCGATAAAAATCGATGAACGGTTAACAACATCTGAAGATTACGGTCAAGACAAACAAGAATACACAACCGATCGGATGAGATCGGTTAAGAATCACAAATCCAAGGAAAAACCCCAAATTCAAGAAACTAGGGTTCTAGAAGAGATTACCTTGATTTGAGCAAAGTAGATGATTAGATGTTGTTAAACACCTACAAATCCACTCCGAGATGGAGCTTGAGGAAGAAGGTCGCTCAAAATCGCCTCTGGAGCTCGCTCCTGTCGGAAGGGATGAAGAAAATGAGAAATGACGAAGTGAGGCCTGCTGTCCAGTATTTATACTGGACAGTAATTAGCGTGCGCTAACCAGACAGCATTAGCGCGCGCTAACGAGGTCAACGCCCAGAACTTACCGAATAACACTGTTAGCGTGTGCTAGACCCATGAGCGTAGCGCACGCTAATGGGTCACGAAACCAGTCCAGTGGCCTCTGGACAGAACTGCACCTACCGGGTAGCGTGCGCTAGAAAGAAAAAGAGCGTGCGCTAAGCATTCGATAGCGTGCGCTAGCTATCGATCTTAGCGTGCGATAACAAAGCCCCAGTCCCATTCGAGTAGCTCCTGGACTGCCTCTGGACTGCCAGTTAGCGTGCGCTACACATTCGATAGCGTGCGCTAACCACAACGCCGTAGCGTGCACTATGCCACAAGCATTAGCGTGCGCTACACTACAAAAACCCAAACACTCACATAGTGATCCAAAACGTCTCCAAACACATGTCCCAACAAGGCACACCCAAACATGGCACAAAATTCCAACGATGAGGGCAATAACAATCCGATAAAGCCCCGAAAACTCAACGAACCCGGAACAAAATTCTCGGGTATTACATTCTACCCCTCTTAAAAGAAGTTTCGTCCTAGAAACTTGAAACATAGAATGAACAACGCAAAACAAACTCAGATAACACGCGACGTCCGTTGCCGACAATAACAAAACACAACGACCGAAAATCAATACGGTTGAACAACTCAATAGTACATCAATCAAAACACGAGCTATTCGCTGAACAAATACGAAATTCCACAGCCCAAGGGTTGGAAGATCGAACACAAAAACTAATTTCCCGAACTTAAGGAAATTACGAAGGAGTCCGAACGCTCAACAATCATGAAACGAGATCAACAAAACCGATCAATCAAACGATTGAATTTCAACAATCGAGACAAAAACAGTCGATCCATCATGTTCGAATCACGACGAACAATAATACTTAAAAAACAACCCCAAAAGTTCACATCTCGACTCGAGACAATATACGATCCGGTGAAGACAACAAGATGTGCATTCATAAGATCCACAGGAAATGGAATAGCAATTAGAAGGTCACAACGACAAACGTGTTATTCTGAAACAATATCACAACTCGTTCGATCAACAAAAGCACAAGACAGGACAAGTTCAGAAAATGTCAACGAACATAAACGAGTCGACATAGTCGAAAGTACAGAGTTCAAAATCCGATCCACTTCAAATAAAAGAAGTTAATCTCCGAATTTCGAAACAACAAAGCAAGGGAAATAACTCAACATACAACTGATAGACCACGCCCCTCCGGGACTACTCGGAGTCTATCCAGATATCGGTGCTCAAGTCCGTGCCCCGGAAGGCTCGGTAACCATCTCGCAAAACTGAACTCGGTGTCCCTCGAGTCCGCACCTGTAACACGTTACTGGCGGAGAAGGACAATGTGCACGAACATGTCCCGCCACATTACAGTTAAAACTGTTGGAAAGTAAAACGCAGCGGAAGCGAAGTTTGGGAAAGGTGATAATAGCGTTTTACGCATCTACGAGCATTAGATCTATTTAGGCATGCTAATTAATTAATTACTAAGACTAATAAGCAATTTAAATATTATTTATTATTTATTAATTAAATATGTTGATAAATAAAATATCCTAATCTAGATCCAAGATCATAGGATATTACCTTTTGAAGCGTGTTGGTTACTTCCGTCTTGATCGCCTTGTATTTCTACCTTTAGATCTTCTAGAGTATGATCCGCCTTGAACCGGACGTTGTGTGGGCAACGAGCTACCGGATCTTGTTTGGACACCTATGGATCGGCCGATTTCTATGCCTCACAATTCTCGATTTTCTTTTCTTCAAGTAATTCCGATATGTAGCAAGAATTAAAAAGTTCTCTCAATTGTGGAATCAAAGACACAAGTCAAGATCCACAATTAAACACTTAGAAGAAAAAATCGAAATTCCTTGTGTAAGTTTATGATAAAAATCGGCCAACACTCCATATGTCCTATTTATAGGCTCTTGGACTACTATTAGGGATCTAAAGGAGGATTATGGAAGGACTCCCAATTAATTCATCTTACCTTATTAGGACTCTTCCTAATATATGATGAATCTATTAATATCAACTTAGTCCACTAAAAAGTTGATATTGCACTTCCTACCAAAATCCCAAATTACGAAATTGGGCTCCTTATTAAATATATTATTTCCCGTGTTTAAGATATCGAATGTCCATTAATTAATTATAAGCTACTAACAGCTTTAATTAATTAATATCTTATCCAAGAGTAGTACCACTCGAACCTTATTATTATATCGGAATTAAATCCATCTGCAGGGTTTAATATAATAATCATTATCGAGCTCCTCAAGGGGACATCATCAACCCGCACGAGTCGGGACACGATTTTTAGTAATAATAATAACTGTCGTATAAACAATATTATTGCCCAAGATACGAGGCTTATTGAGTCGATCATTTTGACTCTCACCTATGATAAATCAAAGCAATAATTATTATAAATACACAATTAAATATTATATACTTAGAATTAAGAAATAATAATTATCCGAGATTTATGTTCTTCTTACAGTCAGTACAGAAGACACTATCTCACCTCGATCCAGTTCAACGTATGCAAATAAGCTAATGTATGCTAATAGTCAAGACCAACTATTCTCAAGCATACACTACAACCCTTTATATAATTTGTCTAATAATTATATAGGTTGTGAACTATTATATTATTTTATAAGGCACCGATAATGTGATCTTCCGTGTGACACCAACACACCACATTATCTACAATATAAAATAATTAGACATTTCATTTGCATAACCATAACGTGAATTAATATGCAAAACATGTGATTAAATGTAATTAATATTCTCATAAGTAGTAACAGGGAAATTAGGTAATACAAGCATAAAGTATGCTTTGCAGTAGACAATCCTAACAATCTCCCACTTATACTCAAAGCATGCTTTTAAGTATACTACTCTATTACATAGTCTCTCATTTCTCCCACTTATACTCAAAGCAATGCTGCCATACACCGTAATCTCATTCCTTCCACATGCCTTTCAAAAACTTTTGAAGGTAGGCCTTTCGTGAAAGGGTCAGCAAGATTATCTTCCGATGCAACCCTGGCTACAACTACGTCTCCTTCCTTTACGAAGTGTCGTATGATGTGGTACTTGCAGTTGATATGTTTACTTGCCTGATGGGCTCGTGGTTCCCCTGAATTTGCGACTGCACCAGTATTATCACAATAAAGTGTAATACCCTCTGGCAAATCGGGAATCACATCTAAGTCCTGTAGGAAGTACTTGATCCACACTACCTCCTTGGCTGCCTCAGAGGCTGCCACGTACTCGGCTTCCATGGTAGAGTCCGAGATACATTTCTGCTTCACACTCCTCCAACTAATGGCTCCACCTCCCATGCTAAACACATAACCCGAAGTAGACTTGGACTTTTCTTTGTCCGATGAAAAATCTGAGTCAGTGTAACCCACCGGAAATAGGTCGTCTGATTGATATACAAGCATGTACTCCCTAGTCCTTCTCAGGTACTTGAGTATGTGCTTGACAGCAATCCAGTGTCCTGGTCCTGGGTTCGACTGCTATCTAGCAGCCATGCCCACGGCATGACAGATATCTGGTCTAGTGCAAAGCATAGCATACATGAGACTTCCCACAGCAGATGCATAAGGGACCATCTTCATGTCATCTATCTCCTCTTGTGTCTTAGGACACATGTTCTTAGATAGTTGAATTCCATGTCTGTAAGGTAGATAACCTTTCTTGGAATTCTCCATGCTAAACCGCTTCAGCACTGTATCGATATAGGATGCCTAGGATAAGCACAACATCCTTTTCTTTCGATCACGAAAGATCCTGATTCCAAGGATGTGTCCTGCTTATCCTAGATCCTTCATATCGAACTGCTCAGATAGCCAAACCCGTACGTCCGACAATTCCTTCACGTTTTTTCCAACCAGAAGGATATCGTCTACATACAGTACAAGAAACACCAACACGTTTCCATCGCATTTATTATACACACAACTCTCACTCAGGCATTAGACGAATCCATATGACTGGACAACTTCGTCAAAACGAGTGTTCCAAGATCTATATGCTTGCTTAAGTCCATAAATGGATTTCTTAAGTTTGCAGACCAAGTGCTCTTCTACTTCAGCAATGAATCCCTCTGCTTGGCGCATATAGATTTCCTTGTCTAGACTCCCATTCTAGAATGCAGTCTTGACATCCATCTGCCAAATCTCCAGATCCAAATGCACAGCTATAGCTAAAAGAATCCGGATTGACTTAAGCATGGCTACCGGCGAAAAGGTTTCATCATAATCGATACCCTCTTTCTGAGTGTAACCTTTTGCAACAAGCCTCGCTTTGAAGGTTTCAACCTTACCGTCACGTCCTTTCTTTCGCTTGTAGACCCATTTACTCCCAATGGATTGTACACCATCAGGTAGCTCTACTAGCTCCCATACTTGATTGGAATCCATAGATCCCATTTCTGATTCCATTGCTACTTTCCAGGAGTCAGCATCTTTATCTTGTATTGCCTCCTTATAGGTCCAGGGATCTGATTCATCTTCGCCTGGGATTGAGTCCGAAGACTTTCCCACGCCTATGAATCGTTCGGGCTGGCAAACAACCCTCCCACTACGACGAGGCAAATCCTGAGTTGGTGTAAAAGTATCAGAATCGATACGTGGTTCAGTGTTAGTTGGCGCTTGTACGATTGGTATTGACGGAGTCTCGCCCCTCAGCTTTTCCAGAATTATCTCGCTCATGGGCTTGTGACTAATCATATAATCCTCTTCCAGAAATCGGGCATTGGTGCTAACAATGACCTTCTGATCCTGGGGACTATAGAACAACCCACCCTTCGTTCCCTTAGGATATCCTACAAACACTCGTACTTCTGCACGAGATGCCAACTTATCAGCTTCCTTATTCAGCACATGTGCTGGAGTACCCCAAATTCGAACATGTCCTAGACTGGGCTTACGCCCACTCCACAGTTTTATGGGTGTTTTTGGAACTGCTTTCGAAGGCACCAGGTTTAGAATGTCGCCGCTGTTTCTAAGGCATATCCCCAAAACGAAATAGGTAAATCTGAATAACTCATCATTGATCTAACCATTTCTAAAAGAGTCCTATTCCTTCTTTCAGCCACACCATTTTGTTGTGGAGTTCCCGACGCGGTGAGCTGGGACGAAATCCCCTCATTCGCCAAGAAATCCAAAACTCTCTACTAAGGTATTCGCCACTACGATCATATCGTAGCGACTTGATACTCTTCCCATGACGCTTCTCCGTTTCAGCCTTGAAGTCTCTGAACTTGTCAAAGGCTTCAGACTTACGTCGCATCAAATAGATGTATCCATATCTCGAATAATCATCTATAAACGTGATGAAGTATTCGAAACCACCCCTAGCTTGGATATTCATTGGACCACATACATCCGTATGAACCAATTCTAACACATTCTGAGCACGGTTTCCCTTGGTTTTAAAAACCCTTTTGGTCATCTTACCTTCCAGACAGGATTCATAAATTGGAAATGACTCAACTTGGAGATCATCCAATGGGCCATCATCTACCAATCTTTGAATCCTTCCAAGGTTTACATGTCCTAACTGTAAATGCCACAGATATATTTGGTTTATGCTTGAAGGTTCTTTTATCTTTTTAGGTTTAGACAAAGAGTTAAGTGATTTATGCATAGGATTTTGTGCAGTATTAACGACATATAGTCCATCATTAAAAGTACCTTTGCAAATATATTCACCGCTTCTTTTCTTAATAATGGCATCATCATCAAAAGAAACTGAATAACCATCGCCTTTTAATTTAGAAACCGAAATTAAATTCATTCTAAAATCCGGTACTAATAATACATTATTGAGAACTAATAATTTATCATTAATATTCAACTACACGACTCCGACTGCAACAGCCATAAGCCTAGAATAATCGCCCCAGTTGATGGTAATCTCGCCCGCACTAAGCTGCTTGGTTACCTGAAAACCATGCGAGTCAAAGCAAACATGATCAGTGGAGCCTGAATCAACTATCCACGAAGTGGAAGAACAAGCTGCCAAACATGTTTTGACTACTAGTGCACGAGAAATACCTTTCTTAAAAGCAGGGCAGTCCGCTTTAAAATGTCCTTTCTGACCGCACTTGTAGCACTTTCCCTTTGGCTTTTTATTCGCCTCGGGGTGAGGAGCCTTGCTTTTCACCTTGAGGGTTGCCACTTGCTTCTGGCCAACCTGCTTCTTCTTCTTTCCCCATTTTGGTTTGGAAGAAGTAGCACCGGTTGCCGCAAGAATCTGATGATAACCTTGTTTGAAGAGACCTTCACAGATGAAGTTTCGTAAGTTCCGCCAAACTATATGTCCTACGGTTCATATTGTAGTTAAGGCGGAACTGCTCAAAGCTTCTAGGTAAGCTGCTTAAGATAATATCGACCTGCGTTTCCGCATCGATAGTAGCCCCCAGAATGCTCAGTTCGTTCAAATGAGACATCATTTTTAGAACATGATCCCTCACTGGAGTCCCTTCAGACATTTGGGTTGTCATCAACACCCTCATAGCATTTTGTCTAGCCACCTGGTTCTGATGACCAAACATCTCGGTGAGACTTTTCATCGTTTCCGCGGCCGAGCCCATAGTCTGATGCTGATGCTGCAATACATTTGTCAGTGAAGCCAAAATGTAACAGCGAGCCATCTCATCAGACTTTTTCCATTTTCGGAATTCATCCAACTCTTCGGGAGTGGGATCCGGTTCTGGTTCTAGAGGGCTCTCCTCGACTAAGATAAATTTATGCCCCTCAGCAGTCAGGACAATGTCAAGATTTCTTTTCCAATCGGCAAAGTCAGTGCCATCAAGTTTATTTTCTTTGAGAATAACAGCTAGTGGATTGAAAGACATCTGAGATAAAAATTAAAAACATACATCACATAATGCATAGCAAAATATATCGAAAAACCTCAAAAACACAATATATATGCTAGCAACCAACACCTCGAAAAAATCCGCACATGCAAGCCACGATCGTGTGGACGTTTACACACACATTTTCCAATTAGAGTTCTACATCTTTAATTTTACTATCTAGTCAAATTACGTTATGACAAGTAAAATTAATAGTTGGTTCCTCTTGGCCATGTATTAATTAACATAGACTCCGATGGGGAGCTTAGTAATTAATACACCTAAGTGAACACCATAATTTAACATCCTTAAAATATTATCTTTTAAATAATAGTCCTACAGATGGAGAGGTCCTATCATAAAAAGTAATATTTACCTTATGTTATTATTTTGAAATTTAAAACTAGTGAACCTATAATTAGCACATCCGATGTGGAGGAAGACTCTAATGTCAACGCGCATGCTAATTACTTGACAATTTAAATTAATTATGGAGGCCAATTTGATTTTATTTAAAATAAATCAATTTAATCACTTAGTTATTTTAACCTTAAGGTTTTTAATTTTCTCGTCCTAACATGCAAGGAAACATATCACGCATACATCCATACATGCCATACATCAAAACAATAAAAACCAAAATAAAGCATGGATAATTAAATTATCCAATTATCATGGTCTTCTTCCTTGAGTTGAATCCGAGAAAATCTTCGACTCGATCTCTCCCATCAATCAAGCATCTCGCTCCTCCTACGGCATTGTGGATTTCGAAAATTAAAATTTCACTTTTATGCAAAATTAATTACATAAAAAAATTTAATCTTAAATCCCGACTTCCCAATGACGGACTAAGCAACGGCCAACGGACCGGACCAAAATCGACGGCCCGGCCCAACCGCGAATCGGCCGGACCAGCCGCCATGCATCGGTACTGCTGGCGCTGCTCGGCAGTGGCCGTGTCTTGCTCAGCGGCCGCTTCTGCCGTCATGCCAATGATCCCGGTAGCCTTGCTCTACTCTATTTCTTCGTGATCCCGTCTTTTCCGAATTCGATTACAATTTTATACAAAATAAAATACATCGAAATTACATCAAGATTACACGGAAAATAAACCACCTAGAACTACCCGCGGATTTTCTCACGGGAAAAACCATTACATGCCTCAAAAAACGGGCCAAACCAACAATTGCATAATTAATAAAAATAAATAAATAAATACACCATTCATATAAACCATGATAATTGGATCATATCACCTGCAAGAACACATCTAGCAAAATATTCCAACATCAAAATATATGAATATTTAAATTGCTATCAATTAATCACTAAAATTAATTAAAATAGCAAAAGCCAAAATCTGGCTCCGATACCAATTGTTGGAAAGTAAAACGCAGCGGAAGCGAAGTTTGGGAAGGTGATAATAGTGTTTTACGCATCTACGAGCATTAGATCTATTTAGGCATGCTAATTAATTAATTACTAACACTAATAAGCAATTTAAATATTATTTATTATTTATTAATTAAATATGTTGATAAATAAAATATCCTAATCTAGATCCAAGATCATAGGATATTACCTTTTGAAGCGTGTTAGTTACTTCCGTCTTGATCGCCTTGTATTTCTACCTTTAGATCTTCTAGAGTATGATCCGCCTTGAACCGGACATTGTGTGGGCAACGAGCTACCGGATCTTGTTTGGACACCTATGGATCGGCCGATTTCTATGCCTCACAATTATCGATTTTCTTTTCTTCAAGTAATTCCGATATGTAGCAAGAATTAAAGTGTTCTCTCAATTGTGGAATCAAAGACACAAGTCAAGATCCACAATTAAACACTTAGAAGAAAAAATCGAAATTCCTTGTGTAAGTTTATGATAAAAATCGGCCAACACTCCATATGTCCTATTTATAGGCTCTTGGACTCCTACTAGGGATCTAAAGGAGGATTATGGAAGGACTCCCAATTAATTCATCTTACCTTATTATGACTCTTCCTAATATATGATGAATCTATTAATATCAACTTAGTCCACTAAAAAGTTGATATTGCACTTCCTACCAAAATCCCAAATTACGAAATTGGGCTCCTTATTAAATATATTATTTCCCGTGTTTAAGATATCGAATGTCCATTAATTAATTATAAGCTACTGACAGCTTTAATTAATTAATATCTTATCCAAGAGTAGTACCACTCGAACCTTATTATTATATTGGAATTAAATCCACCTGCAGGGTTTAATATAATAATCATTATCGAGCTCCTCATGGGGACATCATCAACCCGCACGAGTCGGGACACGATTTCTAGTAATAATAATAACTGTCGTATAAACAATATTATTTCCCAAGATACGAGGCTTATTGAGTCGATCATTTTGACTCCCACCTATGATAAATCAAAGAAATAATTATTATAAATACATAATTAAATATTATATACTTAGAATTAAGAAATAATAATTATCCGAGATTTACGTTCTTCTTACAGTCAGTACAGAAGACACTATCTCCCTCGATCCAGTTCAACGTATGCAAATACGCTAATGTATGCTAATAGTCAAGACCAACTATTCTCAAGCATACACTACAACCCTTTATATAATTTGTCTAATAATTATATAGGTTGTGAACTATTATATTATTTTATAAGGCACCGATAATGTGATCTTCATTGTGACACCAACACACCACATTATCTACAATATAAAATAATTAGGCATTTCATTTGCATAACCATAACGTGAATTAATATGCAAAACATGTGATTAAATGTAATTAATATTCTCATAGATAGTAACAGGGAAATTAGGTAATACAAGCATAAAGTATGCTTTGCAGTATACAATCCTAACAAAAACATCTCCTGGCTTTACCAGGAGTCAGAGGAGACGACTTGGAACTCTCAGTTCCACACATCGAGCGATGGAGCTTCACAGCGGAAAGGCTACGACATTGAAAACTAGAAACACCAACTCCTGCACTGTCCACACGGTCATCGGACTTCCTCTGCTTCTTCGACTCGGGTACACGCTCCGACGATAACGAAGCTAGTTCACGGGCTAATGCTCGATCTTGATAGTCCCTCAACGAAGTGCAATTGAATCACGACATATACACGCGAATATCCGGCTTCATCCGTCTGTCAAAGTGAAGGATCCTCTCTTCCTCGGTTCTCACCCGATCTCGCACATAACTGAGTTGTTTGCTATAATCGATGATAGCCTGCGACACCGATATATGTTGCGGTTCTGCCAAGTAGAATTCGCGAACCCTCTGCTCTCTAATCGGTTTCGGACAGAACTCAGCTTCCATAAATGCCTGGAACTCCTCCCACGTGACATCACGATCACGAGGTTTAACAGCTTCCCACCATTTAGCGGCATCTTTGTCAAGAAGGTACTGAGCGATAGGTACCTTCCGCTCTTCAGGACATCCGACAGCCTCGAAAATCTTTCCCAACTGAAAAATCCAACCATCCCAGCCCAACGCATCCGCAGCACCGGCGAATCGAGGGGGATTCATATGAACTACCTCGCGAAGCCATTGATTTACACCGACGTTCTGACTCGCGTCAATGCTACGTTGAACCACCTGGGTCAACTGAGTCATCTGAGTCGCTACTTGTTGCAATATAGTAGCAACACCCAAACTAAAATCATTCTCAACGACATTCTCTCGATTCTGCATCTGATCCCCGTGGCCATCAGCACCACGGTTACAACCACGACCTCTGCCCCTCGGCATACTAACAAACAATAACCTATGGTAACGAAAGATCATAACACATAGCAAGATATTCACATTTCCGTCTATAATCATACCATTAAATCACATACATATTACGATTTAATTCAAGCTAGAGCACAGTATACAAAGTGTTATCCCGACAATCTTCATTAATAATGTCGTTGTTATGTAAATTATAAATGCAATGAAATTAAAGTCATTCACTATATCAAAATCATTTTCTGTACGGGTTCCGCGCCGGAACTCACCAAGTTGAAAACTATTTTCAAAAACATTCAAAAATGCCAAAAAGGCCGATGACGGTAATACTTTCCAAATACTCACCAAAAGTCATTTTCCAAATACCAGATACCGTCATAAAATACCATTGAAATTACACGGCAAAGACGCGAAAACTCAATAGTTTACGTTAAGTCACCCGACAAAAGAGTTGGGAAAAAGGGTCAACGAAATGACTCAAATTTACGAACCCGAAAGGTCATTTTAAAACACACACTATTTGGTAAAAGTACCAAAAAATCATTTTGAACTGTACACACGCAGCGAACAAGAACACAGTTCAAATTACACATAACCACACACAACAATTGTTATTCCTGAACAACACACATAGAGTACGGTCACAAATGGTCAGCCTAACAATCGCAAAAGTTAGACCGATGGCCAGAATGCAATTTTCGGGCTTCTGATCAGACAATTTAGTATATGATTTAACAGAGACTTAGCGTGCGCTAGCCATACCACGTTAGCGCGCGCTAGCTATTCCAATACAGCACACATTCATGAACATATACCAAGTAATATCAAAAGTCGAAGGTTACAAGTAATCAACAACATACTAATCCAAACGCCAACAATTTACATCCTCACTACATATCTTTTAACCGAAAAGTTGAAGGCGAAAGTCACGTCTCAAGTAAACTTTTGGTAGACCTCGTTTAAGCATTTAAAAATCGAATTTTGAAAATTTTCAATGCAATATGAAAATAAAATATATGTAGTTGAATTCTCAAAATCTTCGGTCTCGAGGTCATCAAACGAAAATCAAATCATTTTTCCTCCTCGAAGGATGTTTTTAAATAGAATTTACGTGACTTCCCCAAAACATTTGAAATTGAAATACCACATTGATAAACTTTTATTGAGTAACCAATCCAAAACATCGCTCCCGTAAAAATTATTTCACACAAAGATGTATACATATATACATACATACCGGTACTACTCTTTATTCCAACACAATACGAGAATCAAACAAGTATGGAGTAAGTATTCACGAGGCACAATTAAACTCCACATAATAACACAGAATCACATAAACTCGTATAACACGAGACACAACAAAGTAGGGAGACTTACATCCACAGATCGCACGAAGATGATGGTTGCGCCTCGATACTAATCACGACCGACAACTCAGACGACGCGTCGCGACACCACTCAGTCAGACCAAATCTGACAAGACAAGACCCGACAACACACAACTCAACCCCGACAGCCTAGGTTTTCTCAACCTAAGCTCCGATACCATATTCTGTAACACCCCCAAATCGCTTGGGAATATTACAGCGCCGCAGACCCTCTACGTGAGGATCTACCAGGCTAAAAGCAAAAACAATACCTCACATTACATGCCGACATGGCTACATAATGAGCTGCTAGACCGATTTGGTCTTTTACCACAATACCATACATCAAACATATACAACTCGACTTAAAACTCATACCCACACAGGGGTTGGAATACATCAATATACCCATAAAACGGGAAAACTACACAACGGAGAGCCAAATACTGAGACTCTACCAAAATACTCAACGAATGGTCTTCATGTGATTAGTATCGTCGTCTTCCATCATCCTTCGTATCGATCCTGTGATTCGCTCCCCAACAACCTGCAAGTACCTGGACGCAATACAGACATCCACCCCCGAATACTCGGGAGTTAGCAAAACTCCACTGTTTTGCTAGTGCAAGTATAAAACAGAAGTACAAGCCATACACAACATACTTCAAGAACATAAAAATCTTGAATATACTTCCCGAGATAACTCACTTGATCAAAACCATAGAATTTATAAAAAGGGTAGGAAATAATACCATGTATTTCTTACAAAACATTTTATAATCTCGGGAGTTTGAAAACATTTGGAATTAAGGAATTCTCAAGTCTTTCGAAAACACTTGGGGACATGGCCCAAAATCATCTTTCCAAAATACGATTCCAGTAATAAAACGCGGGTTCACAACCCAATTCACAACACACGGGGTCCAAGACCCAGATCATAAGCTATAGGGTCCACGACCCAAATCACATAACACAGGGTCCACGACCCAAATCACATAACACATGTTCCTAAAGATTATTCGCGTCCCGTGCTAACAAGCCACGAACCTCCCGTAGAACATACCCGAGTGAATAACCCAATAGGAAACCATACCACATCACATGTCCTCGTGACAACAGTCACGGAACCATTCCAAACCACAACCATAAGTTATCCCGGCATCGCGCTAACAAGCCACGAACCTCGGAGTCCCCGCAAGACATACCCGATGATAACCTCCACAAGTTATCCCGACATCGGGCTAGCAAGCCCCGAACCTCGGAGTCCCCGCAAGACATACCCGGATTGGATAACCCTACGGTCATGCCCGACCCATACTAACAAGTATGGATCCCGGAGATTCAACAATCCTACCCGGAGGCACATCACTTTCAACGATCACATAACAATGAGCAGAACATCAAGCCAAGCAACACTTAAACATCACAACCTTGTTTCAAAGGAGTAACAACTAATATCACACACAATACGTTCTTACCGAACAAGTACACATAACATTACGTAATCCCCAGCAAAGGATTATGGTCTATTAAACTCACTCAAAGTGATCATAGCATCTTTCAACATACAAAACCAACACACATATTCCGAGAACACATATATTCACGAAGTACACGAACTATCGTTGAAAGACAACATATATCGAGAACATGTCGATCCCTTTTTACGTTCATTAAACATTGAGTTTCGCATAAAATCATTTATCAATAATTACGCCTACGAAACATGAATCGTATGGACAAGATACTTGCCTCGATACCACGAGCAACCGAACAACGAACGAACACGGTCGGATAGTTCTCGAGCTTCCAAAAGTGACCAAGGATTCGGCAATCCCACGAATACTCTGAAAATAACATCACCACGAATCAATAACACTAATCGAAATCCGAAACGATCCTAAAAACAACAAGGATCTAAGTGTTCTCAAAGAAATCAAGAATCGTTGATCCGGGCGATAAAAATCGATGAACGGTTAACAACATCTGAAGATTACGGTCAAGACAAACAAGAATACACAACCGATCGGATGAGATCGGTTAAGAATCACAAATCCAAGGAAAAACCCCAAATTCAAGAAACTAGGGTTCTAAGAAGAGATTACCTTGATTTGAGCAAAGTAGATGATTAGATGTTGTTAAACACCTACAAATCCACTCCGAGATGGAGCTTGAGGAAGAAGGTCGCTCAAAATCGCCTCTGGAGCTCGCTCTCGTCAGAAGGGATGAAGAAAATGAGAAATGACGAAGTGAAGCCTGCTGTCCAAAGATTTATCTCGATGAATTAGCGTGCGCTAACCAGACAGCATTAGCGCGCGCTAACGAGGTCAACGCCCAGAACATACCGAATAACACTGTTAGCGTGCGCTAGACCCATGAGCGTATCGCGCGCTAACGGGTCACAAAACTAGTCCAGTGGCCTCTGGACAGAACTGCACCTACCGGGTAGCGTGCGCTAGAAAGAAAAAGAGCGTGCACTAAGCAGTCGATAGCGTGCGCTAGCTATCGACCTCAGCGTGCGCTAACAAAGCCCCAGTCCCAGTCCAGTAGCTCCTGGACTGCCTCTGGACTGCCAGTTAGCGTGCGCTACACATTCGGTAGCGTGCGCTAACCACAACGCCGTAGCGTGCGCTATGCCACAAGCATTAGCGTGCGCTACACTACAAAAACCCAAAAACTCACATAGTGATCCAAAACGTCTCCAAACACGTCCCAACAAGGCACACCCAAACATGGCACAAAATTCCAACGATGAGGGTAATAACAATCCGATAAAGCCCCGAAAACTCAACGAACCCGGAACAAAATTCTCGGGTATTACAGTATAGAGGTGTCTTGGGAGGAGCGATCCTTGGTTGCACGGGGCAAGCTCGATGTGGACCGCGAGTGGCTCAGTTGGTCCGATGATCTTTCTACTGGTGCTTGCCCCAGTATCCAAGAGTGCTTTCATCTCGTCGAGCTGGCGTTGCATAGCGGCCATCGCCGCGGCTAGGCGGTCGGAGCGGGAGCCGAGGCGATCAAGTACTGATCCCCTGGCGTTCGGAGCGGGAGCCAGATGGCTGACCTGTATTCGGCTGGGAGTTGGGTAGGCCGAACTCCTGGTGATGGACACGGATTCCGTCGTCTCGTGGTTGGGGCCAGAATGCCCCGGTCGCCATGATGGATCGATTCCCAAGCAACTGAATACGGAACCATCCGGCCTTGCGAGAGCTTTTTCTCGCGAATCGGGTCTTTCTGACGATCGCTCGCCTAATATCCCCTTGAACTTCCATTTGCCCACGCGGCGGATGGCCGAGGGAGTTATAGCGGGCGTCGCGCATGCTCTCCGTCGCTCCTTTAGGATGGCCATGGCCTCCTCGATCTGTTCCGCGGTTTGGAACTGGTCAAGCGAAAGGCTGGGGCCGCCCCTCAGGTGCAGGATCGAGAGTCTCGCGTCGCCGCGGCTTCCCTCTGCCGTCGGCTGGGGCTCGGATCGAGCCGGGATATGATGTCCGGCGGTTCGAAGAGTGGCTCTCTTTGATATAGTGGAAGACGCCATGATTCTGAAGGCTTTCTTTGAAGAGCAGTGAGTGTCACTGCAAGTATATGACCCGAGAACAATGAGTGTACTTCGGGACGGTAGGAATAAAAAATGAAAGTTAAGACGCCCTCCTTCTAGCGCCAATTGTTGTTACCCAAAATATTATCCGGAGATGAATATTGCTGGAATGGTCGAGTAACAAACAAATGCGAGAGCACTTCCGTGGGAAAAGTAAATAACACAAGATTTGCCGGGGTTGTTAGTCCCGGGCTTGAATGCTCTCGCGAGATATTATTAATACGAATACTTTGGAGTACAGATATTAATGTTAGAGTACAATTACAATGAGTGTAAAGACCCTAGTTATCTTAGCTATTGAGCGTGAAGATTGCCAGAAGAACCAGATGTGATGCTCTGTGAGTTCTGGTAACAACGATAGGGTGCTGTGACGACTGTTAGAAATCGACGGTCTCTCACAGTGCGTATTAGTTGGAAATTCGAGCTCCTGGGCTTGCACGTCTCTTCGAATCTGTGCTGCAGGGAGTTATTGCCTCTGCCGTACGTCTTCGAGATGAGAGGTGCTGAGAGAGAAATCCTGAGGTAGATTCAAGAGAGGGAGCCGAGAGCACGAAATTATGTACGTTTGTATGTATTTTTCTCTGAACGGGTTTCGGAACTGAGAGGAGAACTGATTTTCGAAGCCCTTTTCCAGTTGCTGGAGGCTCTCTATTTATAGGACTGAGAGTTGCTGGGCGATCGACTCTGCTGAATTATAATAAGCGGGCGATGGTCTTTAGCACATGGGTTGGTCTCCTTAAAGTCCGCAGGAGTTGCTGGCTGCCAGAAATGCGAACCAATGAGAGGCCAACACGCGTCTGAGTCGCTATCATGGGAGGCCCCACTTAGGACCTTTCGGCGGGTCTGTCGGTAAGTGAGGCTGGCCTTGTCATTGACAGCTGTTGATGGTCAACAATCCATGTTCTGCGCCGCCTTTTGTGGATCTGCACATGGGCGCTGGCATTGAGATCCAGTCTTCGTAGACTTTGACGGACGATGGCCTTGATCGTGGCACAGGTCGGTCGTCCTTGGTCGGGTACCAGGGTCGATCGCTAGGTGCCAAAAGGCGATCGCCTAGTGAGTCGATCACTAGATACTCGACGGTGGACTGTTAACTTTGTTTTAGGCAAGTTCGTCGTAGCTTGTTTGGTTGTGGACTCGGTCGCTCGGCCTTGTTATCGATTGCCGTCGAGGCGTATAAATCGCCGCACAACATTAGGTAACCTTGGTGTTAGTAAATTTTTAATTCATGTGTGAGTGAAAGAGAAGAAGCTTAAACCATATACCAATGTCATTTGACCATTTCTGACCCCTCAAAATAAGTTGTGTAGACTAAGTTGGAGCTTTAATCAGCTTAGTTCATTAAGTGAGGGTGGATTCATCAAGTTCCAGATCATGTACAATACTATACACATAGATGAGAAGGTTTCATTAAGCAAAACCAAGGACGGATACTACCTTGTACCAAGTGAGATTGAGCCATATAGGAGATGCAAATATAAGAGATGCATTCCCAAAATTATGTTCATATGTGCAATTTCAAGACCAATAATAGATGCACAGTGGAAGATCATCTTTGATGGAAAGTTTGGTATCTTTCCATTCATCACCAGAGGAACCAGCTCAAAGGAATTCAAAAAACAGAGTGAAAGGCGTTACAGAAGTTAGACCAATTCCAGCCATTACTAAACAAGTCATAAGGGGCTACCTAATCAAAGAGGTAAATCATGTGTTTCATTATTCTTGCTATTAGAATCATTTCATGATTCATCAAATAGCTATGCTTCATTGTGGGTTGCAGATGGTACCAGTATTTATAGCCAAGTGGTCAGAGGGAGCAAGCAAGCACATATTTATCCAACAAGAGAATGCCAAACCACACGTTAAACCTGATGATCCAGAGCTTATAGCAGTAGCAAGAGGAGATAGATTTAACATCCATCTAGTCTGCCAAACTGCTAATTCTCCTGGCACCAATATATATGCTAGCAACCAACACCTCGAAAAAATCCGCACATGCAAGCCACGATCGTGTGGACGTTTACACACACATTTTCCAATTAGAGTTTTACATCTTTAATTTTACTATCTAGTCAAATTACGTTATGACAAGTAAAATTAATAGTTGGTTCCTCTTGGCCATGTATTAATTAACATAGACTCCGATGGGGAGCTTAGTAATTAATACACCTAAGTGAACACCATAATTTAACATCCTTAAAATATTATCTTTTAAATAATAGTCCTACAGATGGAGAGGTCCTATCATAAAAAGTAATATTTACCTTATGTTATTATTTTGAAATTTAAAACTAGTGAACCTATAATTAGCACATCCGATGTGGAGGAAGACTCTAATGTCAACGCGCATGCTAATTACTTCACAATTTAAATTAATTATGGAGGCCAATTTGATTTTATTTAAAATAAATCAATTTAATCACTTAGTTATTTTAGCCTTAAGGTTTTTAATTTTCTCGTCCTAACATGCAAGGAAACATATCACGCATACATCCATACATGCCATACATCAAAACAATAAAAACCAAAAATAAAGCATGGATAATTAAATTATCCAATTATCATGGTCTTCTTCCCTGAGTTGAATCCGAGAAAATCTTCGACTCGATCTCTCCCACTGAATCAAGCATCTCGTCGCTCCTCCCCAGCCGGGCTGTGGATTTCGAAAATTAAAATTTCACTTTTATGCAAAATTAATTACATAAAAAAAATTTAATCTTAAATCCCGACTTCCCAGTAGACTTAACGAGCAATGGCGAAGCAGACCGGACCAAAGCTGGGCGACTGCCCGAACAATGGCCGGACAGTGCCGCCTGGCAGTACTGGCCAGCTGCCGGCGACCTTGTCTTTCAGCGGCGCCTTGCTTGCTAAATCGGCTGCCGCTTGCGGATGCCTAGCCTCGGTTCTACTCTATTTCTTTGTGATCCCGTCTTTTCCGAATTCGATTACAATTTTATACAAAATAAAATACATCGAAATTACATCAAGATTACACGGAAAATAAACCACCTAGAACTACCCGCGGATTTTCTCACGGGAAAAACCATTACATGCCTCAAAAAACGGGCCAAACCAACAATTGCATAATTAATAAAAATAAATAAATAAATACACCATTCATATAAACCATGATAATTGGATCATATCACCTGCAAGAACACATCTAGCAAAATATTCCAACATCAAAATATATGAATATTTAAATTGCTATCAATTAATCACTAAAATTAATTAAAATAGCAAAAGCCAAATCGCTCGATACCAATTGTTGGAAAGTAAAGCAATGAGCGAAGTTTCGGAAGGTGATAATAGCGTTTTACGCATCTACGAGCATTAGATCTATTTAGGCATGCTAATTAATTAATTACTAACACTAATAAGCAATTTAAATATTATTTATTATTTATTAATTAAATATGTTGATAAATAAAATATCCTAATCTAGATCCAAGATCATAGGATATTACCTTTTGAAGCGTGTTAGTTACTTCCGTCTTGATCGCCTTGTATTTCTACCTTTAGATCTTCTAGAGTATGATCCGCCTTGAACCGGACATTGTGTGGGCAACGAGCTCGGATCTTGTTTGGACACCTATGGATAGGCCGATTTCTATGCCTCACAATTATATATATTCTTTTCTTCAAGTAATTCCGATATGTAGCAAGAATTAAATTGTTCTCTAAAATTTGGAATCAAATAAACAAGTAAAGATCCAAAATTAAACTGTTAGAAGAAAAATCTAAATTCCTTGTGTAAGTTTATGATAAAAATCGGCCAACACTCCATATGTCCTATTTATAGGCTCTTGGACTCCTACTAGGGATCTAAAGGAGGATTATGGAAGGACTCCCAATTAATTCATCTTACCTTATTATGACTCTTCCTAATATATGATGAATCTATTAATATCAACTTAGTCCACTAAAAAGTTGATATTGCACTTCCTACCAAAATCCCAAATTACGAAATTGGGCTCCTTATTAAATATATTATTTCCCGTGTTTAAGATATCGAATGTCCATTAATTAATTATAAGCTACCGTGACTTTAATTAATTAATATCTTATCCAAGAGTAGTACCACTCGAACCTTATTATTATATTGGAATTAAATCCACCTGCAGGGTTTAATATAATAATCATTATCGAGCTCCTCAAGGGGACATCATCAACCCGCACGAGTCGGGACACGATTTCTAGTAATAATAATAACTGTCGTATAAACAATATTATTTCCCAAGATACGAGGCTTATTGAGTCGATCATTTTGACTCTCACCTATGATAAATCAAAGAAATAATTATTATAAATACATAATTAAATATTATATACTTAGAATTAAGAAATAATAATTATCCGAGATTTACGTTCTTCTTACTGTCTGTTCTGAAGACACTATCTCCCTCGATCCAGTTCAACGTATGCAAATACGCTAATGTATGCTAATAGTCAAGACCAACTATTCTCAAGCATACACTACAACCCTTTATATAATTTGTCTAATAATTATATAGGTTGTGAACTATTATATTATTTTATAAGGCACCGATAATGTGATCTTCATTGTGACACCAACACACCACATTATCTACAATATAAAATAATTAGGCATTTCATTTGCATAACCATAATGTGAATTAATATGCAAAACATGTGATTAAATGTAATTAATATTCTCATAGATAGTAACAGGGAAATTAGGTAATACAAGCATAAAGTATGCTTTGCAGTATACAATCCTAACAAAAATATCTCCTGGCTTTACCAGGAGTCAGAGGAGACGACTTGGAACTCTCAGTTCCACACATCGAGCGATGGAGCTTCACAGCGGAAAGGCTACGACATTGAAAACTAGAAACACCAACTCCTGCACTGTCCACACGGTCATCGGACTTCCTCTGCTTCTTCGACTCGGGTACACGCTCCGACGATAACGAAGCTAGTTCACGGGCTAATGCTCGATCTTGATAGTCCCTCAACAAAGTGCAATTGAATCACGACATATACACGCGAATATCCGGCTTCATCCGTCTGTCAAAGTGAAGGATCCTCTCTTCCTCGGTTCTCACCCGATCTCGCACATAACTGAGTTGTTTGCTATAATCGATGATAGCCTGCGACACCGATATATGTTCTTTGCTACGCCAAGTAGAATTCGCGAACCCTCTGCTCTCTAATCGGTTTCGGACAGAACTCAGCTTCCATAAATGCCTGGAACTCCTCCCACGTGACATCACGATCACGAGGTTTAACAGCTTCCCACCATTTAGCGGCATCTTTGTCAAGAAGGTACTGAGCGATAGGTACCTTCCGCTCTTCAGGACATCCGACAGCCTCGAAAATCTTTCCCAACTGGAAAATCCAACCATCCCAGCCCAACGCATCCGCAGCACCGGCGAATCGAGGGGGATTCATATGAACTACCTCGCGAAGCCATTGATTTACACCGACGTTCTGACTCGCGTCAATGCTACGTTGAACCACCTGGGTCAACTGAGTCATCTGAGTCGCTACTTGTTGCAATATAGTAGCAACACCCAAACTAAAATCATTCTCAACGACATTCTCTCGATTCTGCATCTGATCCCCGTGGCCATCAACACCACGGTTACAACCACGACCTCTGCCCCTCGGCATACTAACAAACAATAACCTATGGTAACGAAAGATCATAACACATAGCAAGATATTCACATTTCCGTCTATAATCATACCATTAAATCATATACATATTACGATTTAATTCAAGCTAGAAACACAAAGTGTTATCCCGACAATCTTCATTAATAATGTCGTTGTTATGTAAATTATAAATGCAATGAAATTAAAGTCATTCACTATATCAAAATCATTTTCTGTACGGGTTCCGCGCCGGAACTCACCAAGTTGAAAACCATTTTCAAAAACATTCAAAAATGCCAAAAAGGCCGATGACGGTAATACTTTCCAAATACTCACCAAAAGTCATTTTCCAAATACCAGATACCGTCATAAAATACCATTGAAATTACACGGCAAAGACGCGAAAACTCAATAGTTTACGTTAAGTCACCCGACAAAAGAGTTGGGAAAAAGGGTCAACGAAATGACTCAAATTTACGAACCCGAAAGGTCATTTTAAAACACACACTATTTGGTAAAAGTACCAAAAAATCATTTTGAACTGTACACACGCAGCGAACAAGAAGACAGTTCAAATTACACATAACCACACACAACAATTGTTATTCCTGAACAACACACATAGAGTACGGTCACAAATGGTCAGCCTAACAATCGCAAAAGTTAGACCGATGGCCAGAATGCAATTTTCGGGCTTCTGATCAGACCATTTAGTATATGATTTAACAGAGACTTAGCGTGCGCTAGCCATACCACGTTAGCGCGCGCTAGCTATTCCAATCCAGCACACATTCATGAACATATACCAAGTAATATCAAAAGTCGAAGGTTACAAGTAATCAACAACATACTAATCCAAACGCCAACAATTTACATCCTCACTACATATCTTTTAACCGAAAAGTTGAAGGCGAAAGTCACGTCTCAAGTAAACTTTTGGTAGACCTCGTTTAAGCATTTAAAAATCGAATTTTGAAAATTTTCAATGCAAGATGAAAATAAAATATATGTAGTTGAATTCTCAAAATCTTCGGTCTCGAGGTCATCAAACGAAAATCAAATCATTTTTCCTCCTCGAAGGATGTTTTTAAATAGAATTTACGTGACTTCCCCAAAACATTTGAAATTGAAATACCACATTGATAAACTTTTATTGAGTAACCAATCCAAAACATCGCTCCCGTAAAAATTATTTCACACAAAGATGTATACATATATACATACATACCGGTACTACTCTTTATTCCAACACAATACGAGAATCAAACAAGTATGGAGTAAGTATTCACGAGGCACAATTAAACTCCACATAATAACACAGAATCACATAAACTCGTATAACACGAGACACAACAAAGTAGGGAGACTTACATCCACAGATCGCACGAAGATGATGGTTGCGCCTCGATACTAATCACGACCGACAACTCAGACGACGCGTCGCGACACCACTCAGTCAGACCAAATCTGACAAGACAAGACCCGACAACACACAACTCAACCCCGACAGCCTAGGTTTTCTCAACCTAAGCTCCGATACCATATTCTGTAACACCCCCAAATCGCTTGGGAATATTACAGCGCCGCAGAACCTCTACGTGAGGATCTACCAGGCTAAAAGCAAAAACAATACCTGACATTACATGCCGACATGGCTACATAATGAGCTGCTAGACCGATTTGGTCTTTTACCACAATACCATACATCAAACATATACAACTCGACTTAAAACTCATACCCACACAGGGGTTGGAATACATCAATATACCCATAAAACGGGAAAACTACACAACGGAGAGCCAAATACTGAGACTCTACCAAAATACTCAACGAATGGTCTTCATGTGATTAGTATCGTCGTCTTCCATCATCCTTCGTATCGATCCTGTGATTCGCTCCCCAACAACTTTGCAAGTACACAGGCCTTGTCTGGACATCCACCCCCCGAATACTCGGGAGTTAGCAAAACTCCACTGTTTTGCTAGTGCAAGTATAAAACAGAAGTACAAGCCATACACAACATACTTCAAGAACATAAAAATCTTGAATATACTTCCCGAGATAACTCACTTGATCAAAACCATAGAATTTATAAAAAGGGTAGGAAATAATACCATGTATTTCTTACAAAACATTTTATAATCTCGGGAGTTTGAAAACATTTGGAATTAAGGAATTCTCAAGTCTTTCGAAAACACTTGGGGACATGGCCCAAAATCATCTTTCCAAAATACGATTCCAGTAATAAAACGCGGGTTCACAACCCAATTCACAACACACGGGGTCCAAGACCCAGATCATAAGCTACAGGGTCCACGACCCAAATCACAGAACACAGGGTCCACGACCCAAATCACATAACACATGTTCCTAAAGATTATTCGCGTCCCGTGCTAACAAGCCACGAACCTCCCGTAGAACATACACGAGTGAATAACCCAATAGGAAACCATACCACATCACATGTCCTCGTGACAACAGTCACGGAACCATTCCAAACCACAACCATAAGTTATCCCGGCATCGCGCTAACAAGCCACGAACCTCGGAGTCCCCGCAAGACATACCCGATGATAACCTCCACAAGTTATCCCGACATCGGTCTAGCAAGCCCCGAACCTCGGAGTCTCCGCAAGACATACCCGGATTGGATAACCCTACGGTTATGCCCGACCCATACTAACAAGTATGGATCCCGGAGATTCAACAATCCTACCCGGAGGCACATCACTTTCAACGATCACATAACAATGAGCAGAACATCAAGCCAAGCAACACTTAAACATCACAACCTTGTTTCAAAGGAGTAACAACTAATATCACACACAATACGTTCTTACCGAACAAGTACACATAACATTACGTAATCCCCAGCAAAGGATTACGGTCTATTAAACTCACTCAAAGTGATCATAGCATCTTTCAACATACAAAACCAACACACATATTCCGAGAACACATATATTCACGAAGTACACGAACTATCGTTGAAAGACAACATATATCGAGAACATGTCGATCCCTTTTTACGTTCATTAAACATTGAGTTTCGCATAAAATAATTTATCAATAATTACGCCTACGAAACATGAATCGTATGGACAAGATACATGCCTCGATACCACGAGCAACCGAACAACGAACGAACACGGTCGGATAGTTCTCGAGCTTCCAAAAATGACCAAGGATTCGGCAATCCCACGAATACTACGAAAATAACATCACCACGAATCCATAACACTAATCAAAATCCGAAACGATCCTAAAAACAACAAGGATCTAAGTGTTCTCAAAGAAATCAAGAATCGTTGATCCGGGCGATAAAAATCGATGAACGGTTAACAACATCTGAAGATTACGGTCAAGACAAACAAGAATACACAACCGATCGGATGAGATCGGTTAAGAATCACAAATCCAAGGAAAAACCCCAAATTCAAGAAACTAGGGTTCTAAGAAGAGATTACCTTGATTTGAGCAAAGTAGATGATTAGATGTTGTTAAACACCTACAAATCCACTCCGAGATGGAGCTTGAGGAAGAAGGTCGCTCAAAATCGCCTCTGGAGCTCGCTCTCGTCAGAAGGGATGAAGAAAATGAGAAATGACGAAGTGAAGCCTGCTGTCCAGTATTTATACTGGACAGTAATTAGCGTGCGCTAACCAGACAGCATTAGCGCGCGCTAACGAGGTCAACGCCCAGAACTTACCGAATAACACTGTTAGCGTGCGCTAGACCCATGAGCGTATCGCACGCTAACGGGTCACAAAACTAGTCCAGTGGCCTCTGGACAGAACTGCACCTACCGGGTAGCGTGCGCTAGAAAGAAAAAGAGCGTGCACTAAGCAGTCGATAGCGTGCGCTAGCTATCGACCTCAACGTGCGCTAACAAAGCCCCAGTCCCAGTCCAGTAGCTCCTGGACTGCCTCTGGACTGCCAGTTAGCGTGCGCTACACATTCGGTAGCGTGCGCTAACCACAACGCCGTAGCGTGCGCTATGCCACAAGCATTAGCGTTCGCTACACTACAAAAACCCAAAAACTCACATAGTGATCCAAAACGTCTCCAAACACGTCCCAACAAGGCACACCCAAACATGGCACAAAATTCCAACGATGAGGGCAATAACAATCCGATAAAGCCCCGAAAACTCAACGAACCCGGAACAAAATTCTCGGGTATTACAGTATAGAGGTGTCTTGGGAGGAGCGATCCTTGGTTGCACGGGGCAAGCTCGATGTGGACCGCGAGTGGCTCAGTCGGTCCGATGATCTTTCTACTGGTGCTTGCCCCAGTATCCAAGAGTGCTTTCATCTCGTCGAGCTGGCGTTGCATAGCGGCCATCGCCGCGGCTAGGCGGTCGGAGCGGGAGCCGAGGCGATCAAGTACTGATCCCCTGGCATTCGGAGCGGGAGCCAGATGGCTGACCTGTATTCGGCTGGGAGTTGGGTAGGCCGAACTCCTGGTGATGGACACGGATTCCGTCGTCTCGTGGTTGGGGCCAGAATGCCCCGGTCGCCATGATGGATCGCTTCCCAAGCGACTGAATACGGAACCATCCGGCCTTGCGAGAGCTTTTTCTCGCGAATCGGGTCTTTTTGACGATCGCTCGCCTAATATCCCCTTGAACTTTCGTTTGCCCACGCGGCGGATGGCCGAGGGAGTTATAGCGGGCGTCGCGCATGCTCTCCGTCGCTCCTTTAGGATGGCCATGGCCTCCTCGATCTGTTCCGCGGTTTGGAACTGGTCAAGCGAAAGGCTGGGGCCGCCCCTCAGGTGCAGGATCGAGAGTCTCGCGTCGCCGCGGCTTCCCTCTGCCGTCGGCTGGGGCTCGGATCGAGCCGGGATATGATGTCCGGCGGTTCGAAGAGTGGCTCTCTTCGATATAGTGGCAGACGCCATGATTCTGAAGGCTTTCTTTGAAGAGCAGTGAGTGTCACTTCAAGTATATGACCCGAGAACAATGAGTGTACTTCGGGACGGTAGGAATAAAAAATGAAAGTTAAGACGCCCTCCTTCTAGCGCCAATTGTTGTTACCCAAAATATTATCCGGAGATGAATATTGCTGGAATGGTCGAGTAACAAAGAAATGCGAGAGCACTTCCGTGGGAAAAGTAAATAACACAAGATTTGCCGGGGTTGTTAGTCCCGGGCTTGAATGCTCTCGCGAGATATTATTAATACGAATACTTTGGAGTACAGATATTAATGTTAGAGTACAATTACAATGAGTGTAAAGACCCTAGTTATCTTAGCTATTGAGCGTGAAGATTGCCAGAAGAACCAGATGTGTTGCTCGTGAGTTACGTAACAACGATAAGTCTTTGTGGCATTAGAAATCGACGGTCTCTCACAGTGCGTATTAGTTGGAAATTCGAGCTCCTGGGCTTGCACGTCTCTTCGAATCTGTGCTGCAGGGAGTTATTGCCTCTGCCGTACGTCTTCGAGATGAGAGGTGCTGAGAGAGAAATCCTGAGGTAGATTCAAGAGAGGGAGCCGAGAGCACGAAATTGTGTACGTTTGTATGTATTTTTCTCTGAACGGGTTTCGGAACTGAGAGGAGAACTGATTTTCGGAGCCCTTTTCCAGTTGCTGGAGGCTCTCTATTTATAGGACTGAGAGTTGCTGGGCGATCGCCTCTGCTGAATTATAATAAGCGGGCGATCGTCTTTACCACATGGGTTGGTCTCCTTAAAGTCCGCAGGAGTTGCTGGCTGCCAGAAATGCGAACCAATGAGAGGCCAACACGCGTCTGAGTCGCTGTCATGGGAGGCCCCACTTAGGACCTTTCGGCGGGTCTGTCGGTAAGTGAGGCTGGCCTTGTCATTGACAGCTGTTGATGGTCAACAATCCATGTTCTGCGCCACCTTTTGTGGATCTGCACATGGGCGCTGGCATTGAGATCCAGTCTTCGTAGACTTTGACGGACGATGGCCTTGATCGTGGCACAGGTCGGTCGTCCTTGGTCGGGTACCAGGGTCGATCGCTAGGTGCCAAAAGGCGATCGCCTAGTGAGTCGATCGCTAGATACTCGACGGTGGACTGTTAACTTCGTTTTAGGCAAGTTCGTCGTAGCTTGTTTGGTTGTGGACTCGGTCGCTCGGCCTTGTTATCGATTGCCGTCGAGGCGTATAAATCGCCGCACAACATTAGGTAACCTTGGTGTTAGTAAATTTTTAATTCATGTGTGAGTGAAAGAGAAGAAGCTTAAACCATATACCAATGTCATTAGACCATTTCTGACCCCTCAAAATAAGTTGTGTAGACTAAGTTGGAGCTTTAATCAGCTTAGTTCATTAAGTGAGGGTGGATTCATCAAGTTCCAGATCATGTACAATACTATACACATAGATGAGAAGGTTTCATTAAGCAAAACCAAGGACGGATACTACCTTGTACCAAGTGAGATTGAGCCATATAGGAGATGCAAATATAAGAGATGCATTCCCAAAATTATGTTCATATGTGCAATTTCAAGACCAATAATAGATGCACAGTGGAAGATCATCTTTGATGGAAAGTTTGGTATCTTTCCATTCATCACCAGAGGAACCAGCTCAAAGGAATTCAAAAAACAGAGTGAAAGGCGTTACAGAAGTTAGACCAATTCCAGCCATTACTAAACAAGTCATAAGGGGCTACCTAATCAAAGAGGTAAATCATGTGTTTCATTATTCTTGCTATTAGAATCATTTCATGATTCATCAAATAGCTATGCTTCATTGTGGGTTGCAGATGGTACCAGTATTTATAGCCAAGTGGTCAGAGGGAGCAAGCAAGCACATATTTATCCAACAAGAGAATGCCAAACCACACGTTAAACCTGATGATCCAGAGCTTATAGCAGTAGCAAGAGGAGATAGATTTAACATCCATCTAGTCTGCCAAACTGCTAATTCTCCTGGCACCAATGTAAATGACCTTGGCTTCTTTAGAGCCATACAAACTCTCAAGGATCAGAAGCCAGCCGAAGATGTAGCAGAGTTACTACAAAATGTCAAATCTGCATATGAAGAGGACCCACTAGAGAAGCTAAATCATGTGTTTCTCACTCTGCAAGAATGCCACCATGAGATAATCAAAGCTAAGGGGGGCAACAACTATTGAATTCCACATATGAATAAGGAAATGCTGGCAAGGCTTGGAATTCTACCGATATGCATTGAGGTTGAAGAGAAGCTTCTAAGGGACAGCATAGAGTTCATAAACTTGCAAGGAAGTGATAGCAAAGATGCATTCTACAATCTCGACCACTTAGTTGAGGGACCGCAATAGGTGAGAATCGCTAATTAGTGCAATATGTGGTCTAATTTTTGCTCAAATTTACAGGGACAAGCACTGTGAAGGTAGTTTTTGAGGTGTTTGGAATGTAAACTGGTTTTTGTCGCTATCCTAACCTAACGTCTCGGCAATACCATTTGCATCATTGACAATATCAAGTGCAGTATCATGTTTCTTAAATTTCACATCTTCTTTCTTAAATCCATTACAGTGAAGTGAATTGCATCAATGGGAAAATTCAGTACCATCACTTCAAAACAAACCAAAGCCATATAATTAGTCATCACTGGGAATTAGCATCGATCTCACTATGAAAAACCACCCAGAAAATAAGAACACAATCATATGATTACAGGAGCCTCAAAACGCTAGGAACCCAAAGCCCTAGCAACTTCACACAAGCAATCTCTCTCACTTCAGTCCACTCATAGGGCATCCACGGAGCGGCCTCGTACACGACGCATCGGACTCCAGCAGCAGCATCCACGAACGGTTTAAATTCTAAGTTGGAATTGGGCACTACGGTGTCAGAATCTAACACATAATCTGGCACCATCTGCTCGGACCCCGGCATCGCAGAGATCAATACAACAAGAAGGGGAGCTAGATTATCATATTCCACGCTAGTGAAAGGTGTTTCCGGCACATCATCATTGAATCGGTCTCCAACTCCCACGAATGAACTAAGATCAGAGAGTAGTGAGTTGCAATCGGGATCGATAGACCCTCGATGAAAGAGAAGTATCGCATCGAGATCTGCAGATAGAGGCAGTGAGTGAGTGGAGAAGAAGCCATCGCAGATCGCCGCGCGCCACGCGATGAGTGAGATGGTAGAAGAGAATGAGAGCTAGGGTTGTGAGGGTATGAAAAGTAATTAGGTGAACAATGATTTGGGCTGTGGGTGGGAGAGTTAATCGGGTTGAATTAGTGAAATAATTAGTGAGTTAATTTGGCTGGGTTAGTAGTTTAGGTGGGTCTATTAGGGACAAGGGCAGTAAATATAGGAAACAAGAAAGGGTGTAAATGTACAAAGAGCAGAATATGACTTTGTTTCGTGGACGATTTTTTAAGGACAAGTAGGACTTTGTTTCATGACCGAGGAAGTACCATTATTACATTCTTTTATATTATAATTAAATTATCTTTTTTTTTATTTAATTTTCGTATCACTATTTTTTAGTCACACCCAAATCCTAAATGATTGAGGAACAAGTCGTTTCCTACTATGAGGATATGTCTCTTATTTTTAGTAAAAAGATCGTGCTAAGGATGAAGAGCGTAAGTTGTTGATGCAATTGAGAAATCTCCAAATTCTGGCTTGATGGAATTGAAAATATTGATGTATCGTGTGTGGAAACTCAAGCAGCTACTGGTAACATTTCTGAACCTACTTATCCAAAGAATAAAAGAGTCCGAAAGCGTGATAATTGGTTGGTTGGATTAACTAATATTGCCAAAAAGATGGGAGATTTACATGAAGGTCCCAGTGAAAATATTGCAAAACTCACCAAGTTGTTTCCAGTTTGAAGCAGATGGTGCTGAAAGAACGATGGATTGTTTTTGGAAGAGATACAAAAAGTACCTAACATGGAGGACTTGAATTGTCTTAAAGTCGGAGAGCTCGTAATGGCCGATTCATATAAAATTGATTTCTTCTTTTCACTTCTGAACCCTTTTAAAATGATACGGATCCAGAAGTTCCTTAATAATATTTAGGAGGTTGGATGAACAACTACCATACTGTTGTAGTAAGCATAAACAAGACAAGAATTAGGGCAGAAGATGTGTATATTCTCATTGATAGGATCCCTTTAAATAGGGAGAGATTACATATTCTAGAACATTCTAATAGGCCTAGTCCTACACTAACTACGAGAAGCCCATTCACATGTAGACTAAGGCACACACTGTGTATCTACTTTAACACTCCCCCTTGTGCTGAGTCTTCAACACATGTCAAGTTGTCTCGTTAAAACCTCGTCAAGCAAAAATTGTGGGAAAAATGCCTTGATCATAGGAAAAAGAGTACAACGTCCAGACATATAGGTTATGCTAATTTTATTAAGCCAAAACCTCTATTGATCATTTCGTCGATCAATTTGCTCAAGAACGTGATCAGTTCGTCGATCAATGAGCTAAACGTCTAGTTACCTCGTTAAAAACCTTTCCAAGTGATAAAAACCCAGTGGGGAAAAAGAATCCTCAGTTAAGGAAAATAGTGTAACTCGCGACGTGGATGTAAGACTCCCCCTCAAGTCTACATCTCCCCCTGATTAGTTCGTCAATCAAGGAATCTGAAAAACAGTGCATGTGTCGTTGCCTCGTTAAAAACTTTGCCAAGTAACAAAACTCATTTGGACAAAATAAACGTTGGTTAAAGAAAAGAGTACAACATTGGTGGGTATAATTCATTATACCTCACCCTCCCATCCGATCCTTACTTCGATCTCGGGAGTTTAGAACTCCTACGCATTCCGATGTTTATCACATGTTTTTCAATTACGGTTGTTGGGATAACAAATACCCGGTATCGAAGTTGTTGGGATAACCAATCCCTGTATCGATCGTGTTGTCAGAATGTTTTGACAATATGCCAAATCCTGCATACCGCTAATAGCTGTATCGAAAAACTGATCAAGTATCAACCTGTATCGAAGACTTCTCGTAGTCCCACCATACAGTAAATCTATCATACAACAAAGAGTCCCGCAAAGCTAAGTATGGAAGTTGTCTCGAAACATCAATACAACAATCCTTCCATACAACCCTCAAACAGGACAAGAAGGAATTTTCAGTATTCACTAGAAGTCAAGTCCCGTTTGATAAAGAAGTATTTAAATACTAAAGGATAAAGTATTTAAATACTGTAAGTCATCAGAAGATCTTCAAATCCCGCAATATCTGGATCTCAGTCTATTCAAGTCAACTATCAAAGTTGTCACAGAATCTTGCTCAACGGATCTATTTCAGAAGCTATATATATCTCCAGAGTTTGAAGATCATACACAGAGATAACAGATATAGAATACACACGACTTACAAACCAACAAGTGCTTACACGAATATTCAGAGAAAAACATATCTCCCAAAACTTTCTGCTATTCTGATAGAAGAGATATACAATGCTCAAACCGTGAACAACAAATCATCAGCTACAAGCTCATAAAGTCAAAGCTGTTGTTCAAATATTGTTCTAACCCTTGAAAAAACCCATCAGCCCTGTGTGGACTGAGAAACCTTGCTATTCCCGAACTGTGTATGACGGACTTGCATTGAATAAGACGAAGCTTCAGAACTGTATGTGAAGAAGCCAGTCACGTGTTAGCTCAAACCAATCTGTGTGAACGGTTGAAAGCTAAGATCTTTATATCAATCTGTGTGAACGATATATTGATTAGGTTTGGTTATAATTACGTAGTTGTGTACGCAGTAATTATAATAAACTTTTTACTCCTGTGTGGAGGACCAGTGGACGTAGAGGGGTTTACCTCGAACCACTTTAAATATTGTGTTATTTACCTTCTGCCATTATTGTTTTATTAATTGTGATTATTTAAGTATACACTGCACACCTAGTTGCTGTATCCTCAGCAACTTATTGCATTAAAGACTTCCGCTACGCACTCAGATTTAAAAACCGTACAGTTTGTTGTTTAAAACACTTTCCAAGCTGTATCCTGTATACTTAGTGGCCAACAAGTGGTATAGGAGCGGTTGATTCTAAAAAGAATCAGTCGTATTTTTAACCGAATCAGATCCAAAATCACTTATTTTTATAAAACAGTCTTTTTCATTCCTACATTCTCATATGGATACATCAATGATCAACAAAGTTCCTATGTTCTCTATTAATGAGTTTGATGATTGGAGAATCAGGATGGAGGTTCATCTTGCAACAATGCACGAAGAGATGATTTTGTTAATACAGGATGGCCCCATCAAAATTATGAAGGTAAATCCGGCCCCTAGGATTGAAGGCCAAGCTCATGCTGAGATGCTTGAAAAAGAGCGCGAACAATGGACTTCTGACGAAAGAAAGCGCGCCAACCTCGACAATGTTGTGAAGAATGCGCTGTTTGTCACCCTTGATAAAGGCACATTCTCTAAGGTAAAGAGCTGTAAATCAGCCAAGGATATCTGGGATAAACTCAAGTTAATTTGTGAGGGAACTGAGCTCTCAAAAGAAAACAAAATTTCAAAATTAACTCAGCAATTTGAATCTTTTGAAATGAAACCAACTGAAACACTTGAGGAACTTGACCTCAGATTCACTGGAATTGTTGGTGAACTTGAAGCTTTGGGCAAAATTTATACTCAAAGGGAGAAAAACCTAAAGATTTCCAGATCTCTCCCTGCCCGATAGGACATTAAGACCACAGCTATGCGTGTGTCGTGTAATCTTAGTGAAATATCTACTTTTGATCTCTTTTCTGACCTCAAAGCATTTGAGTACGATATAGACAGGAGAGAGAAAGCTAAAGAATCTCCCGCTAGGACTACAGCCTTAGCCACTGTATCCAACCGTCGACACAGCATGCCCATCCCATCTAAGCCAAATTACAAGAATGCTGACAGCGACGATGACATCCTGTCGCAAGACGAAATGGCGCTCCTCATGCACAAGTTCAAAACGTTCATCAAGCAGTCTGGAAAGACTCCCTACAGGCCCAAGACTGTTCACAAGGTAAGTACTGAAACTTCCTCTGGTGACGCTAACCTGTGCTATAATTGCAGGAAACCAGGACATTATGCAAACAAATGTCCTCATCCTAAAGTTCAAAGGTTGCCGGAAGCCGAACAACAAGAGAGGGATGAACGAAGACGTGCTTGGAAAAACAAGCTCAAGGCACTGATAGGAGAATCATAAGCCTCCCCCACACCATCCAAATCTAAAGAATGTCTTCAAGTAGTCACTGACAGTGACTCATCTGACGATGAATTCGAAGATAAGGCATATATGTGCTTTATGGCAAAGGACATTCCGGAAGAAGAAGATAGTGAGGATGAGGTAAGCTCAACCTCAATTATTCTAGTAAATGCATCGCATACTTTTGAAAACATGATGAATGAATTTAAGAATATTCAAAAAGCCCACGAGACTTTGAAAAATGAAAACATTCAGCTTCAACTTTCTAACTTAGAGCTGAAAGAAGAAAACGACTTGCTGAAGATAAACTATGAAAATATGTCAATCGATTGTGAAAACAGCAAGGTCGAGCATGAAAAACTCGTGGAGAGCAATCATCAACTTGCTCGTGAACTAAGTGAGACTAAGTCTCAAAATGGAAGCAAGACAAATGATTTTGTTCTACTTCAAGCAAAATTTAATACTCTCGAAAAGCGAGAAGGCAAACTTGAGACCATTCTGAAATCTTTCGAGAAATCATCTAAAAGAATAGAGGAAATTCTAAGCACTGGGAAACATGCTCACGATAAAAGTGGCTTAGGATACAGCTCATTTTCCAATAAAGGGAAAACTAGTACTATGTTCGTCAGGAGTGTGGAACACATTCCTGTATCGAAAGAAACTCCAAGCTATGAAGGAACCTGCTGCACCATGAAAAGCAAAGGCTGCCATTCCGCCCCCGCAATCCTATTCGAGACAGCGAAATCATAAGCCATTCCAACCTGTAAGGCGCACGCAACAGAATTCTCCCCGAGCATATCAACAGCGCCAACAACCGTTCAGAAAGAAGGCTGTATCCAAATACCAAAGGCCCGCACGTCAGTACTTTCAGTACAACACGCCTAGGTACTGGATACAGGAGCCTCATTATCCATCAAGAAAGCAGGTGTCCGCACAGCATCGACAACAGCTTTGGGAATCTAACTGGAAACCCAGAAGGCAAGCTGTAAGGCCAAAGAAAATGGCTCCACCTCCGAGACGGCATAAGTACTGGATTAATAATAATAACCCTGATTTTTACATGGATAATGATTATCACGGATACAGTAACTACGTACATGCCCCACGTAGATACCGCAAAATTGTACCTAATGTAACCTACAGTAAGTCAATTGTTGTCAGGAAAATTTGGGTACCAAAAAGCACTAACAACCACGGACCCACAATCAAAGGGAACCTAAATCTACCTAATTTGTTTGCTACAGAACATTTTGGAGAAGGACATATGGTACTTCGACAGCGGATGCTCCCGACAAATGACAGGAGATAGAAGCAAGCTATCAGATTTCGTAGAAGGTCGCGGTCCAAAAGTGCGCTTCGGTGATAAATCTAAAGGAAGAACAAGAGGAAAAGGAAACCTTCTTGTCGAAAATTCAAAGTCACCGATGTAGCTCATGTTGAAGGCTTACAGTACAATCTACTTAGTATTAGCCAGTTCTGTGACAAACAGTTCTCGGTAAAATTCTATATAGATCACTGTAGAGTCAAGAACATCCTGACCAAAGAAGTTGTGCTCACACGAAGCAGATCAGGTAATATGTATATTGATGACTGGATGCCTACGAGCTCCACAATTCCTTGTTTGGTTGCCAAAGGCACTGCAGATCTAAGCTGGTTATGGCACAAGAGGATGTATCACGTCAATTTCAAGACGATCAACAAGCTCTCAAGACAGGGACTGGTTACAGGATTTCCGAATGTATCATTCCAAAAATATAGTGTCTGTGGACCATGTCAAAAAGGCAAGCAAATCAAGTCCACCCTGAAGAGCAAATCCTACCTTTCAACCCACATAATTCTGGAAATGCTACATATGGATCTCTATGGTCCTATAGACTCGGTAAGTTTGGGAGGTAAGAAATACTGTCTCGTTATTGTTGATGATTATTCCAGGTATGCTTGGACAATTTTCCTAAGCAAGAAGAAGGAAACAACATCAAAGCTGATCGAGCTCCTGAGAAAGCTTCAAAATGAAAAAGGATCGAGTATCGTGTCCATTCGTTCTGACAGAGGTATAAAATTTACTAACCACTTTATAGAGCAATACTGTTAGGAAAATGGGATACAGCACGAATACTCAGCTACCCATACACCTCAACAAAATGGTGTTGCCGAGCGAAAGAACAGGACGCTGAAGGAAGCAACAAGGACAATGATTGCCGCAAGCAAATTGCCACAGCATTTCTGGGGCGAAGCAACCAATACAGCGTGCTACACTCAAAATCGTTGTATCGTCAACAATCACCACAACAAAACAGCATATGAGGTATGGAACAACAAAACTCCGTTAGTTTTGTATTTTCACATTTTTGGATGCAGGTGCTCTGTGTTGAACAATGGAAAGGATCAACTTAGAACCTTCGATGAGAAGTCGGATGAAGGAATATTTATAGGATATTCCTCCGTCAGCAAAGCTTACAGGATCTTTAATAAAAGGAAGCTGACAATCGAGGAATCAGTTCATGTAGTGTTCGACGAACCTCACCATGACCCTACAGGAGTAGAAGCTATTACTCAGAACATCCAACAACTTTCCATTTTAGATCCACCGACTCCTATAGAACCTGTTGTTGACCTAGACATCAACCCCGCAGCTGTAAGAATTGGCGTAGATGAAGCCGATCTTTGCATGTCGGCAAACTACAGCAACTCAAGATACAGTACGGGACCCCGAATTAGAACCCGACCGAAGATGGTTGAGAGATCACCCACAAGAGCTGATCATTGGAAACATTAATGCAGGTGTTTCTACCCGAAGGAGAATACAGAGTACACAAGGAAATGAACTATGTGCACAAGAAGAACCAGATACTGAGATATCACCATTTCCTGAATGGAAATCTCAATCCGAGCTTAGAAGACTTGATATGTGCACTATTGCTGTATTCTTAGCCCAGTCCGAACCTGTTTCTACCATAGAAGCTCTCAACAATTCTCATTGGATAACATCTATGGAAGAAGAGCTTAACGGTTTCGAAAGAAACAATGTATGTTATCTTGTACCCAGACCTACGCATCAATCAGTAATTGGAACCAAATGGGTATTTAGAAACAAGAAGGATCGAAATGGACTCATAATAAGGAATAAATCCCGAATAGTCGCCCAAGGCTATAGACAGGAAGAAGGCATAGACTACGATGAGACTTTTGCCCCTGTAGCCAGACTAGAAGCTATTAGGATATTTTTAGCCTTTGCCGCCCATAAGAGCTTCATTGTATACCAAATGGACGTCAAAAGTGCATTCCTAAATGGAGACCTTGCCGAAGAAGTTTATGTTGAACAACCACCAGGGTTTGCCAACACAGACGGCGTACACCTAGTATACAGGCTAAGGAACGCACTATATGGACTTAAGCAAGCCCCTAGAGCATGGTATGAGACCCTGTCCCAGTATCTAACCATTAATGGATTTGAGAAAGGTGTGGTGGACAAGATCTTGTTCAAAATACAGGAAGGCGGTGAACTTCTAATGGTTCAAATTTATGTAGATGATATTATATTTGGTTCAACTAACCTTGCTTTATGTCAAAGGTTCTCTCATCTCATGCAAAGTAAATTTGAAATGAGTATGATGGGAGAACTTAGTTATTTTCTAGGTTTGCAGGTAAAGCAGTTGCTTACAGGGATATTCATCAACCAGGAAAAATACAGCAAGGAGCTTCTCAACAAGTTTGGAATGAATACTTCCAAATCATCGTCAACCCCCATGAGCACTTCCGTGCAAATTAGTGCTGATGAAGCCGGAAAGCCGGTTGACCAATCACTCTACAGGAAGCTTATTGGCCCTCTCCTGTACCTAACGGCTAGCAGGCCCGACATCCAGTTTGCTGTAGGAGTGTGTACGAGATATCAAGTAGCACCCAAAGAATCACACTTCAATACATCTAAACGAATCCTGAAGTATATTAAAGGAACAGTCGATGTAGGACTATGGTATCCTAAAGAAGGCGGATTCGATTTAGTTGGCTACAGCGAGTCAGATATCGGAGGCTGCAAGCTAGATAGGAAGAGTACAAGTGGAACTTGTCACTTTCTTGGACCTAGACTTGTGTATTGGTTCAGCAAGAAGCAATTGGCAAACTCACTTTCCACGGATGAATCAGAGTACTATGCTGCTGGTAGTTGCTGTATGCAGATCCTTTGGATGCAGCAACAGTTGTCAGATTATGGGATTGAAGCCAAGGAAACGCCTATTATGTGCGATAGCACGAGTGCAATTGTAATAACGTACAACCCTGTATTGCACTCGCGCACTAAGCATATCAACATGAAGCATCATTTCATCAGGAATCATGTCGAGAACAAGGATGTTCGACTGTAAAAAGTTCATACAGATATCCAGCTGGCCGACATATTCACCAAGCCTCTCGACACAGCAAGATTCATCATGCTTCGACAAGAATTGGGATTGCTACAGCCTGACTCCCTGTAAGTATTTACTGTTTTTACTCAACAATTGAGGGGGAATACTATAAGATCCAAGAATACAGTATCCACCATTAATTATCTGTACACTCAGAGCCTTCAATACAGCACTGTAGGGAATAATAATTAAGGGGGAATACAGTATGACCCATGAATACAACATCAATCCAAAAGTTGTTGTATGGAATTGAAACCCATATGTACCTTTTAAGGGGGAACGCTGTATCGTCACGGATACAGCACATACTATGGTAAATCAATTCATTATATATTATAATATTTCATTTTAAAACAATTTTTGTCCACGTGCCCTGTTTTCATGTCAAATGTCTTTTACATTAAATGCCTTACACGACATCTGGACAATCGAATCTTAATAGCCGTGATGTTTCAAATTGTTTAATATATTTTATACCGCCGTTTCAGGCATTAAGGGTAATTTGAAAGAAGTGGGACCCGCTCCTATTTTAAAATTCAATGGATAAGTGTACCAGTTACACTCAGTCCATTGTGACCGTTCATTTTAAACACCGGTTCCCATCCCTTAAATCTGACCATTCATTCTCTAAAAACCCTTCTTCGCCGCCTACTATAAAAGGACTGTAAATGCCATTTGAGACTCTTTACGCCTTCTGCATATTTTAAGAGTTCTCGAGCATTTAGCCTACAAGATTTTTCTGTGTTTACTGCACTTTTCTTGTATCTTTTTCACCGTTACTTGAGAAATCATCAATGGCGTCTACCCAGACATCTTCCACCTCTCTCAAGAAATCACTCAACTTCATCGACGGACGGATATTCTCCAGATCTGTTGTGCTGGAATGTATTCACGCCGAAGGTGATGACGTTGATTCCATGGAGGTCGTCATTACAAGAATCCGTCAGCAAGGCCTCTACCGCCTTGGGAGCCACACTGCCGAAAAATATGACGTTCATATGGTTGAGGAATTCTACCTAAACGCCGTAGTTCGTTTTCTGTCACTGGCTCAGGAGGTCATGTCGCTGACATTACAGCCGTTATCCGCGGATGGAGATCCGCATTGACCAAGAGCTTCTCCATAACATCTTCAGGCTACCTGCTAATGGCCTGACCATGGAAGAACTTGAGACCTTTGGGTCCCAAGAACTCTTAACCCAGTATTATCGCTTATTCACCGGTTCAGCAACGGTGGAAATGGTTTATACCACTTGCCATAAGAAAAAATTTTGTTTACCTTTTGTTTACTTACATGATTTTTGCTGCCGTATTATTGAGAACCGAACAGGTGCTTTTGAGATGTGCACCAATCTCAGGTTTAGGATGATGGTCGCGATAATGACCTGCGACAAGGACAATTGGTGTCAAATCATCCTTAAGCGTTTGTGGGAAGAGGTGTCTAAGCCTGCTTCGCAGAAGAAATCGCTTGGTTTGTTTTTGAACCATATTTTGATGAAGTGCGGACTTCCACAAACCGTAGGGGCAAAGAAGATTAGTTCACGGATATTCTTAGGAGGCATCATGCCTACTGCCTTCAACCAGAGCATCCTGATTGCCAACATACCTTTTATCCGAAATTTGCCGCTATATGCCGATCCGAGGGACGTTTCTTCTAAGTCCCAAAGTGTTGAATCATCGAAGAAGAGAAAAAGATCTCACAGCAAAACTCCAGTTGCTGTTGAGAAGCCTAAAAGGAAGCTAAGGAGGCTTACAAAAGTTAAAGCTACAGAACCCTCCAAAGCTGCCCCTTCTGTGGCTCAACCCACTCATCAAGTCCCCCAGGGCCCAACCCCTGTGGAAGAGATGCCCACTACTGTCGATACAGTAGATCCCGAGCCCTTGGCGGCTACGACGGATGCTAGAACATCTGCCAACTCTAAAGACTCTGGCGAGTCGGCTGCCTTCATGGAGCTAAAAGCTACCTCTCCTATACGGGATTCCACACCCGTTCAGGATCCATCTCCTATCAGGGTACCATCCCCTGTAAGGAATCCCTCTCCGATACAGGATTCCACACCTGTAGAGGAACCCATGCCTACATCGAACCCAGGCACTGTACGGAGCACCTCCCCGGACACAATTATTTCCAAGACCCTACTTTCCATGCAAATCGAACAGTCTTTCGAACGGTTTCTCCAATGGAAAAGTTACAGACTTGCTCCGTACGAAACTCTGTACAACTGGAGTGAATGGAGTAACGAAAAAAAATTTGTTTTGGAAGTGATGGACACTCAAGAAATTGCTGTCCTGATCTAATGGGACAACCTATTCGTTAAAGAGCTTATTGAAAGCCATCTGTTTGAAAAAGTCGAAGCACAAAGGAAAGGGAAAGCTACGTCCACGGAATCTCCCGATAGTCCAAGTTCCGATCCTGATTCAGATGACGATGACGACGCACTCCAGGCTGGTCTGCGGATGAGTCGTGAGGAAGCCCAAGAAAAGAGAGATGAAGGGAAATCTGCCCATCAGTCGCCCCCCTCGCCACAGCAAGACACTGTTCCCGACAATGAGGATTCAGTCCCTCATGTCGCGGAAGAACAATATGTTTCGCAACAGGTACCCGAGCCTATCGTCGCCCCCGCCGAAGAAAGATCTAGCACCATCCAGCAAGAGGAATTAGTCCCTCTGCCGGAACAGGCGGATGCTGAGAGACAGCAGGAGGAATTGGTCCCTCCTGTATCCATGTCTTCAGAAACCACTTCCACACAGGAGGATGTAGCACCCCCTGTCACCGAACCCGAAACTGATACTCCCGCACCATCAACTGCCTTGGAATCCGACGACGGTGTTATACCTGAGGATGTCCAACTCATTTCACGCCCTAATGTGAATTTGAGAAGGTTAAATGGAGTCGAGGACTTTGCCCATCCAGACTCTCCCAGCAAAAAAAGAGCAATTACGTGCTCTTGGCCTCCAAACTGTCTTTATTCAGGACGCAGTCAATGGTCTACACTCTGTAGAAAAAGCTCTTGATTGGCTATACACATCTGCCGTTGAAGAGATGACCGGACTGAAGCATGAAGTCTCCCGAGTGGTATAAGCCTTCACTATCTTGCCACACGTCTTCAAGCAGGCCCTGAGCCAACTGCAAGAAAAATAGGAGTAGATCCTGAGAGTAGAGAAATCGAAGTTACGCGTGTCTGAGGCCAAGACAGCATTTGCTCTGATCGAATCTGGTTCCCAACTTCGAGCCCACGATAAACACATTAAAGATATGTCGCAGTGGCTCTCCTCCCTTGTTGACAGAATTTCTAATATTGAGACGAAATAGGATGCCGCTTTGCAAATCCTGGAATGCCTTGATGAAAAGGTGTCATACCTTGATGACGCCAAAAAGGGGGAAGAAGCAAGGGAAGCTGCTAGGAGAACGAGGTTGGAGCAAGAGAAAGGGTTGTTAGCTCCGTTTAAAGACTCCATCACTGCAGACATAGCCCGTATCTCAACACCAAACGTTAGGATATAGGGAGACCGACCAGAATTCCAGGATCCTAAGTATCCTTGGAAAAGCCTAGTGCGAAAGCCGCAATTTATGAACCTCCCAGCAGACCGACAGCCTACCGCTGTAGAGATCAAGAACTGGAGAAGAAATGAACTGTTAAGATAATTTGTTGTACTTATCAGGGATTCCTCAATTTTAAATAGATGCAGAACGGTATAGGAAGCCGCAGAGGAGTTCAAGACGAAGCTGGAAGATGGATCGCTCCCGCTACAGCTGCAGATGAAATCAAAGCACAAGAATGGTGACTTGGTTACCCACCCAAATGATTGGATCCTAGTCTTCGACAAATCATATGAAGGTCGAGCCATTTATCAGAATTGAGACAGGGAAGCCCATCAAAACTGGTGAAAAACACCAAGAATGACCCTAAAAGGCCATGGGGGCATTCAGACTACAGGAGTTAAATTTCCTTGTATTATAATTTTGCAATCTTATTTTTTGAACAACAAAAATTTGTACTCTTCATTTCAATATCAATAAAATTTTTACCTGTCTTGAAAGATTACAACTCGTAATCTGCTGTGTTCTTGTATGTTTACAGTCACTTTATTTATTCTCGCTGTATTCATATTATGAAACTTATCTCAATACACAAACTGTAAGAACTTGTCTGCGAACAGTTCATAGTTTAAGTTGTATACATCTAGAATACAATGTAAGATTGTGCCTGCGCACCAATCATAAGTTTTCAAATGTAACTTTCTTTTGATAAAAGATGAACTTGCTTGCGAGCAGTTCTTAGTGTTAAACCAAATGCTGAAGGCCAGATCAATCGAAAGAAGACAAGAAGTCTGCCCTACATCAAACCGCTAAGTGTCAAAGTTTTGGCATCATCAAGGATGTTTGGATAACATCATAAGGTTTTAAAAGGAAGACTCGGAAGGACTTGGTAAATTATCAAAAAGGGGGAAATTGTTGGGATAACAAATACCCGATATCAAAGCAGTTAGGATAACCAATCCCTGTATCGAGCGTGTTGTCAGAATGTTTTGAGAATATGCCAAATCCTGCATACCGCTAATAGCTGTATCGAAAAACTGATCAAGTATCAACCTGTATCGAAGACTTCTCGTAGTCCCACCATACAGTAAATCTATCATACAGCAAAGAGTCCCGCAAAGCTAAGTATGGAAGCTGTCTCGAAACATCAATACAACAATCCTTCCATACAGCCCTCAAACAGGACAAGAAGGAATCTTCAGTAGTCGCTAGAAGTCAAGTCCCGTTTGATAAAGAAGTATTTAAATACTAAAGGATAAAGTATTTAAATACTGTAAGTCATCAGAAGATCTTCAAATCCCGCAATATCTGGATCTCAGTCTATTCAAGCCAACTATCAAAGTTGTCACAGAATCTTGCTCAACGGATCTATTTCAACGGATATATTTCAGAAGCTATATATATCTCCAGAGTTTGAAGATCATACACAGAGATAACAGATATAGAATACACACGACTTACAAACCAACAAGTGCTTACACGAATATTCAGAGCAAAACATATCTCCCAAAGCTTTCTGCTATTCTGATAGAAGAGATATATAGTGCTCAAACCGTGAACAACACATCATCAGCTACAAGCTCATAAAGTCAAAGTTGTTGTTCAAATATTGTTCTAACCCTTGAACAAACCCATCAGCCCTGTGTGGACTGAGAAACCTTGCTATTCCCAAACTGTGTGTGACGGACTTGCATTGAAGAAGACGAAGCTTCAGAACTGTGTGTGAAGAAGCCAGTCACGTGTTAGCTCAAACCAATCTGTGTGAACGGTTGAAAGCTAAGATCTTTATCTCAATCTGTGTGAACGATATATTGATTAGGTTTGGTTATAATTACGTAGTTGTGTATGCAGTAATTATAATAAACTTTTTACTCCTGTGTGGAGGACCATTGGACGTAGAGGGGTTTACCTCGAACCACTTTAAATATTGTGTTATTTACCTTCTGCCGTTATTGTTTTATTAATTGTGATTATTTAAGTATACATTGCACACCTAGTTGATGTATCCTCAGCAACTTACTGTATTAAAGACTTCCGCTAAGCACTCAGATTTAAAAACCGTACAGCTTGTTGTTTAAAACACTTTTCAAGCTGTATCCTGTATACTTAGTGGCCAACAACGGTCCTGGGCAGTAATTTAGTTGATAAATCAGCCACATTATCCCAAGACTTCCCTTTCTTAACTTGGATGTTGAGGAGGGCCTATTGTTGCTGATTGCAGAAAACATTAGAGAGATATGCTTCGTATTATCCCCCTTGATATACCCAAACTTCATCTGTTTGATGCAAGCGGCATTATCTTTGTATATGCATGTGGGCGCATCAGTGACATTACTTAGTCCACTGTTACCTCGAATATGTGTGATGATGGCTCTCAACCATATATACTCACGTACTGCCTCATGTAGAGCGATAATCTCAGCGTGATTCGAGGAGGTAGCAACAAGGGTTTGCTTAGTTGATATCCAAGATATAGCGGTGTCCCCAACGGCGAATACATAACCAGCTTGGGATCGACCTTTATGTGGGTTTGAAAGATACCCACCATCAGCAAAACCTACCAACACATTCATCGGGGTAGTTTCCTCGGCATTCACACTTACTTTAGTGATTGCACATTCATCGACAATTTTGTTAGCCTAATCAAAAGATATTTTTGATACCATTCCAATGACGTTGCATGGGCTCATAACTATATTTAGCCAACAAGTTCACTGAGAAAGCTATATCAGGTCGAGTATACTGAGCCAAGTACAATAATGCACCTATTGCACTTTAGATAGGGAATTTCGTCTCCTAAAAGCTCTTCGTCACATTCCTTCATATGAAACAGATATTTCTTCAAGTCCAAACTACGACCGATCATGGGAGTGCTAACCGTATGTGCCTTGTTCATGTTAAAACACCTTATTTTCTTTTGGACATAGGCATACGGGTGGATGAGGATTCCACTAGCTCGATGTTCTAGCTCAATGCCTAGATAAGACCGAGTCTTCCCAGGCCATTCATCTCAAATTCGGATTTTCGATAGCTATGGTTTGTCTTAATTCGTCAAGAGTATCGATTATGTTCATATCGTCGACATATACAGCTACAGTTGCTAATTTGAAACTTGTTTTCTTAATAAACACGCAAGGACCCAATTTTTCATTCTTATATCCCCTTCCAATCAAGTAGTCACTTAGGCGGGTATACCACATCCGCCTGGATTGTTTTAATCCGTAAAGTGAGCGTTTCAACCGTACTTGGGTAAGGAAATGCCATCGAGCACTTTCATATATATATATATATATATATATATATATTAAGATCCCCATAGATATATTACTAACCACATTTATGAGCTTCATTTCCAGTCCTTTGGAAATTACTAAGCTAATGATGTAGCTTAGGGGAGAGTATGTCTCCTCAGTCAATTCCACGGCGTTTATGAGAACCTTTGAGCCTTGTACTTCAGGACTTAATTCTTCTCATTACTTTTCCTGACAAAGGTTTATTTTATGTCCTACAGGATTTATACTTGGTGAGGTTAGCACTACCTATCAATTACCTGTCTCTTTGTCAAAGAATCTAGTTCTGCATGGAATGCTTTTTCCTTTAAGGCCAATCAATTCAATGTTGATATCATACAATAGAGCAGAGTTCGACATTATCTTGCTCTATGCTTTGAGCAAAAATAGATCATCAAAGTGGGTGGATGATCAGTCCACACTCTCGTGATTCATCGAGATTTCTTGATTTTCTGAATCATATCAATCTTCGGGGCGTCCCCCTCGTCATGACTTATGGACATAGTAAAATCGAGTAAGGCACAAATTTATATATTAGTCATCAATGAACTCGATATCATGAAACAAGTTCATTGATGACTAATATATAAGTTTGTGCCTTACTCTACCTCCTCCTTAGGTGAGTGTTCAGTCGAACCATGTAGCTACCACCTCTTCCTTCAGGGAGCTATGGCCTAAATCACACATCCACCATGTGCGATGGCAGCACTCGATTCGTCGGTGTTGCGCCCCTTACCGAGGACTTTCAACCTTACAGGTTGCAGCTAGTATATATGATCTCGTCACTTTCACGATATCGGAAAGCGCATCAGGCATCGAATTTGCTACGTTTTGAAGATCGATAATTTTCACTATCACATAACGAAATTCGGGGATCAAAATGAGACAAAGTAGGGGCACACAATGACCATTCATGTCGTTCCTTGAGAAAGTTTGATCGACAAAAACTTATCCTAAAAATAGGAGTTTTTGAGTCGCTCGCAAATGTATACAAGGTAGAAGTAGTTGTGGTAACTTCTACCAATGTCTTTTCTCTCAGGGATTGCTTAACAGGGCTTCGTATAATATTTTGTTTAAGGTTGCGAGAAATAAATACTAAAACGTTCTAAAACAGATTTTTGGGTTTTTATGATAACTAAATTAATGAACTATTTTTAAACTAGACTATTTTTAAATTAAACTATTTTTAACAAGACTATTTTTTATAAGACTATTTCTAACTAAACTATTTTTAATAAGACGATTTTTAATAACACTGTTTTTAACTAGACTATTTTTATACTAGTAAAAATGAATAGAACTAAAATGAGTTGGAACTTGATTTAATAAAATATAGGGGATTATGGGTTCGTTAAATTAGGTTTTTAATAAAGTAAATGAATTGACTTACACTGATATAAAAGATAAACGAGTGTTTATCGAGTAATCAACTTTTCACCTCATAACTTCCATATTCAAAGGCCTTTTAATTACTTTCATAACCTTAAGATGTTGTTAACAAGATAAACACTCGATGATTGAAAAGATATGTTTCCAATTCACTTAACAATCAATCAAGAAGTTTTAATTGGTAGAAATAGGATATAATCAATCCCTATTTAAACCAATTAATCCCTTTTAATCGAAATAGTGTAAATCGGTCAAGTACTTTATATATAACCTAATAGAAATCTCCCTTCCCCTAGGAAGAAAGATTAGCTACTCATCGATTTATACGTACTATAATTAAAATAGAATTGAGTAATATTCATAATGTATAAAAACTTCTAATAACTCGAACTTAATGAAAATAGATGAAAACTTACTTGAATATGATGTATCAAAGTGCAAAAACAATCTCTGAAATATAACTTCGAACTTGAATCCAAAAGTTACAAACTATGAAGTAAGATATTAAGTGCTTATTGATCAAGCACTTTTCAATTACAAAATAGAAATAAAATGGATACAAATTATAATAAAGAGTTCTTTTCTAGGAAGACATGTCTTGCTAAAGAAATAATATTTCTTCGCAAGAAGAGGAGTGATTTTTATCGTGGATGAAGGTGTCATTTTATAGGTGATTTTCAAGAATACTATGAATTATTTAATTCAAGAAACGTGTTTTAGTATCTTGATTTTTTTATTTGGTATTTGATTCACACTTTTTTTTGCAAAAAAATACTGGCAGTTTTTACAACATTGCGAAATAACGAGGGTGGACGAGTCCCTCTACACGCCCGAAAAAAGAGGGAGGACGAGTCCATCTACACGCCCCAAAGGTAGATACACATGAACAATTTGGGTAGCCGACCCCCAAACAAGGCTAATGGTGCTAGTGTTCTCCCAAACTATAATAAGACTACACATAAACTTTTTTACTCCTAATATATGGGTAAGCCATTTTATCAAGTTTAATAAGGCCGCGGATTTTCCCTTGAGCATTGGAGACATCATGGAAATGGAACTCTTGACGATCACATCCTTGATTGGCCAGTAAGTCGATGACGGCATTGCCTTCGCGAAAAATATGTGAAAAATGAATTTCGCATTTTTCCAAGAAAGCTCGAATTTTAAAAATGAGACTTTGGAGTTGCCAATGACATGAAGAAGATTGCTCAATCAAATGAATAGAAACCTTCGAATAGACTTCCATCCAAACTTTAGTAAAGTTGTGTTCAATGCAAAAATTGATCCCCCTCCAAATGGCATAGATTTCAGCGAAATTGTTGGTTTGAACCCCAAGAAATTCCGAAAACATGAAAATTGGATTGCCCAGATGATCCCGAAAAATTCCCCCTTGCGGCCTCGTCCCAGGTTGCTCTTCGCGGCACCATCCGTATTTAGTTTCCACCACCCCATTTTCGGCTTAATCCAACGAACCGCCATGATTTTGTACCTCGGTCCTGGGGCCGGTTTGATGCTCACGAAATCGGCAATTTTTTCCGCTCCCTTCCAAAATTGTCTCTGAATTTTGCCTTGAAGTTTGACGTTGTTAATGTAGTTCCAAATATGCTTACACACAAGTTTCGACGTAAATTTAATATTATCAACCCTCTTATCGTTCCTACAACACCAAAGAAACCATAAAATGAGGATCGAGATGATGTAAAAAATGTGTATTGTGCCCTTTATTTTACCAAACCAATTAGCAATGATAAGATTAACGTTAGAGGAGACGATAATTTTAATACCCGCAAGATTATGGAAAACCTTCCAAACTTCTTTAGCAACCGGGCCATTAAGAAAGAGGCGTGGAAGATTTTCAACACCATTACAACAATAGCAATTATTGGTAGCAATAATGCCCCTTCGAAAGAGACCATCCTGCGTTGGTATCCATTTATTAAGGACCTTGACCATAAACAAAGAGATGGTAGGTGTGATAAGTGGATTCCAACAATACAGAAGAATATTATTCAAAGGTTTTTTTTTACGAACCAACTCCCAAGCGGTTTTGAAAGAGAACTCCCCGTTGGGGGATAAAGTCCAAGAAGGCTTATTATCGGGAGGGAAAGTAGGTAAAGATCAAATATGATCATAAATGCCAAACGGGAGTTTGCGATTAATTTTTCCCTTATCCCACTCTCTATTAGTCTAATTCAAATCAATTTTATCTTTGGAATTAGTATGGTTAAAGTTGGTTAAGGGGCTAAATTCGCACCAAATGTCATGCCAAAATGACACTTTATCATTACCACTATTCCAAAAAATTTTATCGTTCGCAATGGATCTAATACCACATAGGTTTTTCCATGTAGGCGAGCTTTTGGGATTAAATTTGATAACCAAGGGGTGAAGCCGAGAACAATATTTTTGCAGTAAGAAATTGGACCAAATATTATTTGATGTTCTCAATCTCCACCACATTTTAATTTGGGCAGCCCGGATAATGTCATTAAGATCACGACAACCAAGACCCACCCTCATCCGTTGGGAAACACAATCGATTCCAAGCCGCCCAATGTAACCTCCGTTTGTTGTCATTAGTTCCCCAAAGAAGTTTGTTGAACAATTTTTCAATGTAAACTATGACATTCTCCGGGGGGGTTAAGCACTTGTAAGCTATCGAATGAATGTAGTTTAAAACTGATTTAATTAATTCAAGGCGCCCCCCGTCGAGAGCAAATGGTGGTTCCAAGTAATAATTTTGTTTTTAATTTTCGAGAGGAAGGGACCGTACATATCGAAGGATTGAAACCCTTTCCAAAGGGGGACGCCAAGATACATAATTGGTAAATCCACTTTATTGAATCCGGAAATTCTTTGCACCCAATTAGCAACTTGAGGAGTCGAATTGTCATAATGAAATTACTTTTGTGGTTGTTGATCTTTTGCCCAGAAATATTCTCATAATGAGTAATGCAATTATTGAAAATGTAAAGACTTTTTTTGGAAGCATTAAGAAAAATGAGAATATCATCGGCGTACGCAAGGTGCGTGATTTTCACTTTTTTCTTAATCTTATAGTACATCGAAGGATTTTTCAAAAACATTAGATCAATATTCCGGGAGAAATATTCCGTGGCAATCACAAAAATGAGAGGGGAAAGGGGATCCCCTTGCCGAATACCTCTCTCGCTTTTGAAAAAACCCACTCGACTGCCCATTCACAAGGACCGAAAACCAGCAATTGGAAATGCACGATTTAATAAAATTAATCCAGACATTGGAAAAACCAAAGCTAGTCATAACTTGAAATAAAAAATTCCAATTAAGCCTATCATATGCTTTTTCCATGTCGAGTTTAATAATATTATTAGTTACCGAAAGAGAAATGTCATGGGTAACTTCGTGGACTGTCAAAATATTATCCGTAATATTCCTACCTTTGATGAAACCCGATTGGGCGGGATTAATAATGGATGGGAGAATTTTGCCAAGTCTTTTGCTAAGAATTTTCGCGATTATTTTATAGGAAGTGTTGCACAAGCTAATCGCGCGGAAAACTTTCTAGGATCTAGGATTATTATTTTTTGGGATGAGTGTAATGGTGGTCGAAGTGAAGGCCCGAGGGAGCGTGGAACCACTAAAAAAATCCACGACGGCATCCAAAACATCCCAACAAACAATATTCCAACAAATTTGAAAAAAATTAGCATTAAACCCGTCCGGCCCGGCAATACTATCCCAATCCATGTCGAACACATAATTTCTAATTTCATCAATAGTTGGAATATTACAAAGACTAATATTAAGATCATTGGAAATAGTATTGGGCACCACCCAATGGTCGATGTCGTCTAAAAACGGGTTTTGCTCCGCAAAATAGCTGGAGAAGTAAGAAACCGCGGAGTTACCTATCTCATTGGGATTCGTGATCCGAAGATGAAATACTGCTGGAATGGACGGACAACAAACAAGGTTGCGGGAGCACTTCCAAGAGGGTGTAAATAACACTAGATTTGCCGGGTTTGTTAGGCCCGGGCTTGAATGCTCTCGCGAGATGTTATTAATACAAATATTCGTGGATACAAGTATTAATGTGAGAATCTAAGTACAATGAGTGTAAAAAGAACCTGTTAATCCAGCTCTTGAGCGAAGCCTTGGTGTTCTTGCTCTCGGCCGATCTTCTTCTGTGTGATCGAGGCTGAGAGAAGAATGAACCGAGAGATAGCTGTTGCCAAGAGTAGGAGAAAGCCAAGTTATATGTATTGCTGCTATATTGTGCGTGAATAGAGAGAATGCCCGAGAGTCAGAGAGATTGGATCAGTGCAGGGAGTCTTCTATTTATAGGGGCTTAGGAGCCTTGATTCCTGGCGGGCGATCGCCTTCCGGCCAATAAAATATTGGGGCGATCGTCTTAAAGTCACTGGGCAGTCTGCCTAAAGTCCAAGGCTGCTGCTGGCAGCCAGCTGTGCGGTCCAATGAGGAGCCAGCACGCGTCCGGAGTCACTGTCACATGCGGTCCTACTGACACCTTTCGGTGGTCTTGTCGGCTGGTGGGAAGATGCTGACAGGATGTGGTCAACGATCCGTGAAATGCGGATCTTGTCTTGGGGCTGCACGTGGGGTCTATCCTGAGGTTCGGCCTTTGCCGACTGGATGATCATCGGCTTCGAGTGGCATGAGGCGGTCGGCGTTAGTCGGTCACCAGGGGTCGGCGTTGTAATATCCGGAATTTCTACTGCTATTGTTTAATGTTATTTTATCTGAGTTATGTTGTACAGCGTGAAATCTGTACAGTATGGATAAAATAAATGAAGGACTGAGATGTCAGTATTGGTATAATTGTCGTATTTGGTCGACAATTGTATTTGAGGATATAATGTGTTGAGTAATGTATATTTGATATGCCGTATGTTCGTATTTGATATGTCGAGATGTTGGACGAGGACAGCTGAAAATGGCTAAGTGTAACATTATTAGCGCACGCTAATAATCATGAGTAGCGCACGATATCGTGCAGGTTTAGCGCACGCTACGGATATAAGATAACGCACGCTAATGCAGTCCGATCGGAAGGAATCTACGCGTGGACCAGGCCACTTTCGGCGCACGTTCTGATAAGTCAACGGATGTTGTAATGTAGTGTTAGCGCACGCTAATGCATGTTGATTAGCGCACGCTAACTGTATATCGGTCAACACGGAATCTTGGCTTTATTGGTTGCTTTCAGCATGTGGGGTCACGAGCATCTTCGTGGTAGGTGTAGACTGTAGCAAGTCAACTGGTATTAGCGCACGCTAAATGTAAGGACTTGCGTACGCTAGACAGTGTAAGTTACGTACGCTAATGCATGGGCATTACGTACGTAAGCACATGTACGAAGCCAGACAGTAGCCTCTGGACTGCGATAGCGCACGCTAACAAAGTCAGTTAGCGCACGCTAAGGCTGTTGCGCACGCTAAACATAAGGTTTAGCGCACGCTAGTAATATACTTTATAAAAAGGGACAGAAGGGTGTTATGAAGCATTTCGTCCATTCCTTCCTTGCAACCGAGAGAGAGAGTTTTTAGAGAGAGGTTTGAGGTCCCAAACACTGAGAGATGATGATCTTTAACAAGATTAAGATGGAGAGCATGGATTCAAGCCTTGTTCTTCAAGTTATTCATGATTCTTGGAATGGAGTCAAGTGTTCTTATTCTTGGTTCATCCAATCCAGGTAATTTTTGTATCCTCTTGATGATGGTTCGTTTTCTTGGATGATTACATGTGAGGAGCATGTTGGATAATCAGATGATGATGTTATATGAGATTTAATGGAATTTTGATAAGAGTTTGGGATGTTAGTTAAGATTCTTCATACTATAAGAATGTTGATTCATTTAACCCGATCTAAGATGGATTTCTGAATCTTGGTAATTATATTGGTCGATTTAGATGAGATGAATCATGATACTAGGTTGAATTCCAGATTGAGTATGATATGATCCTTGTTATCGAGTCAGTTTGATTGTTGATGTTATTATTGATATATGGACATTGATATGATCCTTGTGATAGTTATGGTGTCGTTTATCTTCAAGAGATATGGAGATTTATGTCTCCCTTCATTCGGATTCGTAGTCGCAAGATGTTAGTCGATGCTTGGAATGCATGCCACTGTACAGCATTAGCGCACGCTAAGCTTACGGGCTAGCGCACGCTAACGGGGGCTACTTAGCGCACGCTACGTTATGCGTTTAACGTGCGCTAAGTAGGCAGACATTGCAGTATTTTTGTGTTGTGATTATGAATTCGTGATGGTTTGATTTGATTTGTTCTGACTGCGTTTATTGGAGGTTTTATTGAACAGTTGAGTTCGATTGGTTAGTTTTGTCGGTTTTTGATTGTTATCGGATATGTGTTATCTGATTACTTCGATAGGTTGAGATTATTGATCGGTGATTATAACCGGATGTTGCGGTCGTGTTCGAGTATGTCCGTTGTGTTGCTTTTGATCGGGGCTGAGGAGATCGTAGACAAAGGCAATGTGTTCGGTAGCAGCTTCGTGGTATCGGTATCGAGGCAAGTTATTACTTGCTCAGTTATAATGTTTAATGAATGGTTTCAATTTCATTTCATTTATAATGCATATAGCAATGATTATTACTGCAAATTCTGGAGATTTGGATTATGTGTTGTCTTTCCGATTCTGGGAGTTAAATCGTAAGGTTATGACTCATTTCGGTTATTGACATATTCGGGTATCGAGGTTACATTATGGTAAAGACGAGGATATGAGTATCTGTAGTCCATGGTACGTTTGGATCGCCGAGCATTGCGGATAATCGTCGGTGATGGTTTGATATCGAGATTTCTCCCGAAGGACTCGGGCAAGTATCTTATATCGATTCAGTTAGTGTTAGTGATTTGATCATGCAAGTTGTCATTCATGTTGCTGAACATGAGGTCGTCCTAGTTGTGTCATCATAGTGCCGTTCATGTTTTGATTCATATGTTGTTCATGTTGATGAACATATTGATTTGCATATGTGTATGCATAATTGCATTGTTATGTTGTAAATGATCCGAAGGGATCATGAGGATCTATGCTGAGGGCGCTGGATCGGATGTCCACCATGCGTTGGTTCGACGGGATCATCATGGGGATCTATGCTGAGGGCGCTGGATCGTTGGACAGGTTTTCCACCATGCGTTGGTTCGATGGGATCATCATGGGGATCTATGCTGAGGGCGCTGGATCGTTGGATTACCAGTATTGTGTTGATGGAATCTTGTGAATTCGAATCATTAATTTTATCATGTGGTTGTTCATGTGTGTATTGTTGGTTATCCACCTTATGATGATCTGATAGGATCATCAAGGGGATCTATGCTGAGGGCGCTGGATCGTCGGATTACCATTGAGTATACATCATTGTTATTGTTGTGATCATATTGACGTTGTCATATGAGTATGCATTTGTAGGTCTTGTGTTAGGACCATGTACGTTTTGCATTGATCTGATCTCGGATTAGACTGATATGATTGTCGTGGCACTTCATATCCCGAGGTATGTTCCGTATTTCCTTTGGTATTTGTCTTTGATGGACAATCGATTATCGTTTTGGGATTTTATGATGTTATTCGATGGATCGTATTGGTCAGTAATGGTATATTTATCGTGAGTTGGTGATGATAGTTTGAGAATCTTGACTATTGTTTGAGGTACAATACAGATATTATGTTCGAGTTTATTGGTTAATCGAGTACGAGATGTGAAACTGTGATAATGGTTATTCTGATGAGAATTACTTGAGTAAGTAAAGTTATGGCGGTAAGATTACGTTGGTCGTATTCTTATGTTGTATTCTCATTGGTATGTAATTATTAATGTGATGTGACAGTTATCATTGTTGGATATTATGGCTGACCCCGTCGTGGGATTTCTTTTTAGGTTCTTGGAGTATCGAGCTTGTAGCGGTCGTGAAGAGATGAGCTTCCCGGAGGATACTGGTTAGGACATGTTTTGTGCATTGAGTTTCTTGATTGGTTCTTGTATTCCGCTGCTAGAGTATCTTTATGGTTGGTCTTTTTTCTCTGCGTGAGTATTTTGAAATGCTCTTTTGGTATCTGGTAACTGAGGTTACTTTGAAAATCGTTTTCTAAACTTTTGAATGTCGGCAGTTTGGCCTTGCGATTTCAAATGAGTTTTTACGACGGTTTTCGATAAATGGATTTTATAAGTCTTTGTGAAATTTTAAAGATAGTACCGTCGTTGGCCTCTTGGGCATTTGTTAATGTTTGCGAAAATTTCTTCTAGCCTTGTGGGTTCCATCTCGGGGCCCACGGCGCTGTATTATTTTCGGTTAAATCTGGGGGTGTTACAGGCATCGGTCGGTCACCAAGGGTCGGTCGGCAAGTGCCGAGATGATCGTCTGCTAGTCGGCCACAGGAGTCGATCGCCAAGTACCGAGAGACGATCGTCTTAGATGTCGATCGCTCGGCACCGGGTCTTGTCCTGGGACCTTCGGTCAGCCGATCTATCTTGGCTGCCGGGCTAAGGTTAGGTCGCCTGGTCGCTGGTCAGCAGTTCTGCCTTGTCTGTGGGGCTAAGATTAGGTCGCCCGATCTCTAGTCGACAGTTCTGCCTCGGCAGCTCGGCAATGGCTCGGTCGCCCGATCTCCGAGGCGATCGCTGGTCGGAGAGTATAATTCTCGACACAACAATTGCCCCCCAGCTTGCTCCGATGTCGAAGACATGGGGCGAGGTGGTTCTTGCTGGCGATCGTGTAAGATGAGGACGGGTGACCCGTTGAGCTGACTTTGGTTTCGGACTTGGGCGATCCGGTCGATTGGCTAGCTATCTTTCGGTCTTGTACCTGCAAAAAACAACATTGGCCGATCCCCCTTAGAAACTTGATGGTTTCGTCATTTGAGGAATCGTGCACAGTCGCGGAGTTCGATGGACCGACTCCATGACCGTGTCTTATGCGCGAACGACATTGACTGTCTCGTGACTCATTTTATTGTGAGGGTCCTCTGTTAGGCTGCGCCTCGCCTCGTATTTAAACGAAGGGTGTACGGTCTTGGTCTAGAGGAGTCCTTGCGCGGGGCGTCGTCGGATTAATTAACTCCACTTCCGCGGCTTGTTTAGCTCGGCTTCCACCTCGGCCCGCCATGAAGATGGCGAACCTCGACGGTGTACGTTGAGACGGGGGTAGTGGCACGTGTCGCATTGTCCGGGTCCATCATGTTTAGATGGTGAACCTTTGAGGGCGGGCGATCGTGTCCACTGATTAATTTTCGAGGGCCCTCAGACTACGCCGGCCTCGTATTTAAATGAAGGGCGGGTGATCTTGGCCCAAAGGGACCTTGCATGGCCGAAGCAGCCGGTTCCATCGACTACCAGGACCATGGTTGTATGTTGTGCGGTGGAGGCGATCTCGTGCCTTAGTCGATCATGTCAGATGGTGACCTGTAGATGGCGAACGAGTCCTCCGATTTTGGTGATGTTGCTTGATAATGGCGATCGGGCTGGAAGACTGGAGATCGTCGCTCGGGCGCCGATCGCGCTACTCCTAGGCTAAGAAGAAGCCTTTGCCTGGCCATAAAGTCTGCGGCCTTAGATCGGAAGATCGCGTAGGTCGTGGGTTGATCCTTCGTAAGATGCCTGAACATAGGCGAAAGACCATGGAATCCTCCTAGGACCGTGTAGAGGGCGATCTCATCGCTTATGGGCTCGCCGTTGAGGATGATCTCGTCCACCCGGTCGATGTAGTCCGAGTCGGACTCTTCTTCCCCTTGCTGGATTCGCAACATGCGAAGGGGACCTTCTGGCCGGGCGACCTTAGCGGCGAAGTACTCTGTGAAGACGTTCGCCAGGTGGTTAAAGGAGCCGATGGACCGAGGCGGCAATGAGGCGTACCACCTGTAGGCAAGGTCGTCCAGCGTCAGAGGGAACATTCAGCACCTGGTCTCATCAGATACCCCACACTCGGTCATGTAGATGTTGAACTTGCTCAGGTGTGTTTCGGGGTCCGATCTCCCCTCATACACAAGTGTTTGCGGAGGAGCGATCTTGTGATGCACGGGGGCGAGCTCGATGTGGACTGCGAGCGGCTCGCTTGGCTCGGCGATCTTCTTCTTGGTCCCTTCCCCGGATTACAGGAGTGCCTTCATATCTTCGTGCTGGCGTTGCATCGCGGCCATCGCCGTGGCTCGGTCGCCCGCGGATCGACTTTGGGAGCGGGAGCCGAGGCGATCGTGTACCGATCTTCTGACTCCGCTGTTGCCGACCTCGGCTATTTGGCGAGGGGGAGCCAGACGGCTGGGCTGCGTTCTGGGAGTCGGATAGGCCGAGCTCCTGGTGACGGACTCGAGCTCCGTCGTCTCGTAGATGGGGCCGATCGCCCGGCCGCCAACACCGGTCACGCGCCTGTGCGATCAGCAGGTGCCCCGGCTGGCGAGCGCCTCTCCTTGCGGATGAGAGCCTCCTGGCGATCGCTCGGCCAGTAATGCCTTGAACTTCCGCTTGGTCTTCCGGCGGATGGCCTAGGGAGTGATAGCGGGAGGCGCGTCGAGAGCACTCCGTCGCTCCCGTAGGACGGCCATGGCCTCCTCGATCTATTCCGCGGTTCGGAACTGTTCGAGTGAGAGACTTGGACCGCCCCCCAGGGGCGGGATCGAGCGTCTCGGACCGCGGCGGCTACGCTCCGCCATCGGCTGTGGCTCGGACTGAGACGGAACTAGGCGCCTGGCGGATCGGTCGGCGGCTTTCTTCGACGCGGAGGCGGAAGACATGATTCTGAAAGCTTTCTCTGAAGAACAGTGAGTGTTTCTTCAGGTATATGCCCCGGAGAACAGTGAGTGTTCTTCGAGACGGTAGGAATAAAATTGAGGGTTAGATGCCCCTTCTTCTAGCGCCAATTGTTGTTGCCCAAAATATTTATCCGAAGATGAAATACTGCTGGAATGGACGGACAACAAACAAGGTTTCGGGAGCACTTCCGAGAGGGTGTAAATAACACTAGATTTGCCGGGTTTGTTAGGCCCGGGCTTGAATGCTCTCGCGAGATGTTATTAATACAAATATTCGTGGATACAAGTATTAATGTGAGAATCTAAGTACAATGAGTGTAAAAAGAACCTGTTAATCCAGCTCTTGAGCGAAGCCTTGGTGTTCTTGCTCTCGGCCGATCGTCTTCTGTGTGATCGAGGCTGAGAGAAGAATGAACCGAGAGATAGCTGTTGCCAAGAGTAGGAGAAAGCCAAGTTATATGTATTGCTGCTATATTGTGCGTGAATAGAGAGAATGCCCGAGAGTCAGAGAGATTGGATCAGTGCAGGGAATCTTCTATTTATAGGGGCTTAGGAGCCTTGATTCCTGGCGAGCGATCGCCTTCCGGCCAATAAAATATTGGGGCGATCGTCTTAAAGTCACTGGGCAGTCTGCCTAAAGTCCAAGGCTGCTGCTGGCAGCCAGCTGTGCGGTCTAATGAGGAGCCAGCACGCGTCCGGAGTCACTGTCACATGCGGTCCTACTGACACCTTTCGGTGGTCTTGTCGGCTGGTGGGAAGATGCTGATAGGCTGTGGTCAACGATCCGTGAAATGCGGATCTTGTCTCGGCGCTGCACGTGGGGTCTGTCCTGAGGTTCGGCCTTTGCCGACTGGATGATCATCGGCTTCGAGTGGCATGAGGCGGTCGGCGTTAGTCGGTCACCAGGGGTCGGCATCGGTCGGTCACCAAGGGTCGGTCGGCAAGTGCCGAGAGATGATCGTCTGCTAGTCGGCCACCAGGAGTCAATCGCCAAGTACCGAGAGACGATCGTCTTAGATGTCGATCGCAAGGCACCGGGTCTTGTCCTGGGACCTTCGGTCGGCCGATCTATCTTGGCTGCCGGGCTAAGGTTAGGTCGCCTGGTCGCTGGTCGGCAGTTCTGCCTTGTCTGCGGGGCTAAGATTAGGTCGCCCGATCTCTGGTCGGCAGTTCTGCCTCGGCAGCTTGACAATGGCTCGGTCGCCCGATCTCCGAGGTGATCGCCGGTCGGAGAGTATAATTCTCGACACAACAATACAGATTACCGACTCCCATGCGTAAATATGTGTATTTAATTGTTTATTAATATGTTTAGTTAATTAATTGACAAGTCTAAATAGATCTGGTTTTTATGTTGGCTAGTTTATAAAACCTTTCTTAAATTTTTTTTCGCCAACTAACTTCCGCTGCGTTTTATACTCCAACAATTGGTATCGGAGCCGGTCTTTAGGTTCTGTTCAATTTAATTAATTTGGTGATTAATATGCTTTCAATTAAATATTGATATAGTATGATTTTTTTAGAATATTTTGCTAGAATTTGTCTTGCAGGAAAATATGATCCAATTATCATGGCTATGTGATGTTTTTTTATTTATTTATGCATTTTGGTAATTTGGCACGGTTTTGAGGCATGTATAAGTTTTTCCCGTGAGAAAATCCACGGGTATAATAGGATTTCTATTTCTTGTAATTTGATGTAAATTCGATGTATTTTATTTTGAATAAAATTGTAATCGAATTGGAACACACAAAGTACGAAAGAGAAAGAAGTCCAGCGCGAAGATGAGTCCCGATCGGACGAACCGACCGAGACCAGCAGGGAGCCGATCAGCACTCGGCCAGCAGCCCAGCTAGCAGTCGGGCAGGTCGGGCAGCTCGGTCAGCTCGCGCCTGGTGAAGCAGTAGGCGGTGGCGATTCGGGCGTGGTTAGCGAGTCGGCCCGGTCGTGAGTCAAGTTGTCCGAATTCGGGTCGTTCGATTCGTTTTTCCGCGAGATGCTTGAAGCAGTTGGAGCAAACGAGCCGAAGATTTTCTCGTTATTCAAAACGAGGAATAAAAGCGATGATAATTGGATTTAATTATCCTTTTTTTTATTTTGTTGATTTTTATTGTTTTGATGTATGGCATGTATGGATGTATGCGTGATATGTTTCCTTGCATGTTAGGACGAGAAAATTAAAAACCTTAATTTTTTCAAAATAAATAAGTGATTTAAATTGATTTTTCAAAATCAAATTGCCCTCCATAATTGGTTTAAATTGTGAAATAATTAGCATACGCGTTGACATTAGAGTCTTCCTCCATATCGGATGTGCTAATTATTGGCTCACTGGTTTTAAACATCAAATTTGATAACAAAAAGGCGAATATTATTTTTTATGATAGGACCTCTCCATCTGTAGGACTATTATCATTAAATAATATTCTAAGGTTTGTTAAATTATGGTGTTCACTTAGGTGTATTGATTAATAAGCTCCCCATCGGAGTCTATATTAATTTAATACATGGCCAAGAGGAACCAACTATTAATTTTACTTGTCAAAACGCATCTTGGCTAGATAGTAAAATTAAAGACGTTAAAATCTACTTGAAAATGTATGTGTAAAAGTCCATACTATCGTGGCTTGCATGTGCGGTTTTTCAAGGTGTTGGTTGATTGCATATATATTGTGTTTTAAGGTTTTTCAATATAGTATGCGTCGAATTATGTGATGAATGGTGTTTTTAATTTTATTCTCAGGTGTCTTTCAATCCACTAGATGTTATTCTCAAAGAAAACAAACTTGATGGCACTAACTTTGTCGACTGGAAAAGAAATCTTGATATTGTCTTGACTGCCGAGGGGCATAAATTTGTTTTAACTGAGGAGAGCCCTTTGGAACCAGAAACGGACGCCACTCCTAAAGAGTTGGATTCCGTAAATGGAAAAAGTCTGATGAGATGGCTCGCTGTTACATTTTGGCTTCACTGACAAATGTATTGCAACATCAGCATCAGATAATGGGCTCGGCCGCGGAAATGATGAAAAATCTCACTGAGATGTTTGGTCATCAGAACCTGGCGGCTAGACAAAATGCAATGAGGGTTTTGATGAAAACCTAAATGTCTGAAGGGACCCCAGTAAGGGATCACGTTCTTAAAATCTCATTTGAACGAACTGAGAATACTGTGGGCCACTATCGATGCGGAGTCGCAGGTCGATATTATCTTGGGCAGTTTACCAAGAAGCTTTGAGCAGTTTCGCCTCAACTATAATATGAATCGTAGGACTTACACATTGGCGGAACTTCTGACAGTGCTTCAGTCTGCCGAAGGTCTCTTCAAACAAGGTTATCATCAAATTCTTGCGGCAACTGGTGCTGCTTCTTCAAAACCCAAATGGGGAAAGAATAAAAAGCAGGTTGGCCAGAAGCAAGTGGCAACCTTCAAAGCTAAGGGAAAGGCTCCTCAGCCCGAGGCGAACAAAAAGCCGAAGAGCAAGTGCTTCAACTGCGGTATGAAAAGGTATTTCAAGAGTGGCTATCCTAAGAAAGGTACGTCTCATGCATTAGTAGTCAAAACATGTTTGGCTGCCTGTTCTATCACTTCGTGGATAGTGGATTCGGGCTCCACTGATCATGTTTGTTATGACTCGCAGGGGTTCCAAGTAACCAAGGTACTTAGTGCGGATGAGATTACAATAAGCTGGGGCGACTATTCCAGGCTGAAGGCTGTTGCAGTGGGAGTCGTGCAGCTAAAGTTGATGATAGGATTTTTAGTTCTAAATAATGTATTATTAGTACCCGATTTTAGAATGAATTTAATTTCAGTTTCTAAATTGCGTGGTGATGGATATTCATTTTCTTTTGAAGATAATTCAGTTATTAAAAGAAACGGTGAATATGTTTGCGCGAGTACTTATAGTGAAGAACTTTATATCATTAATGCTGCACCAACTCCCTTGCATAATTATAAATTGCTTAATTCTTTGACTAATCCTAATAAAAGAAAAGAGCCTTCGAGCATAAATCCAACATATTTGTGGCATTTACGATTGAGTCATATTAACCTTAGAAGGATTCAAAGATTGGTGAGCGATGGCCCATTGGATTCGCTCCAAGTTGAGTCATTTCCATCTTGCGAATCATGTCTAGAAGGTAAAATGACTAAAAGGGCTTTCCAAAGCAAAGGAAATCGTGCACAAAATGTATTTGAATTAGTACACACCGATGTATGTGGTCCAATGAACATTCAGGCTAAGGGTGGTTTCGAATACTTCATCATATTTATAGATGATTATTCGAGATATGGATACATCTATTTGATGCGACGTAAGTCTGAATCTTTTGATAAGTTCAAAGAATTCAAGGCTGAAACGGAGAATCGTCATGGGCAGAGTTGTTAGGAGTATGCCCTCGAATTCCACTCATAGGATGTTGAGTGAGGGCATTGTACTTGTTATTATGTATATCATTTATATAAGGCAATGGATGTTTCTTTATTTACTGGGAGTTACTGGCGTTCCTGACTCGTAAATATTTATATAGAAACTAGTTCGTGTATTTGAGAGCAAAACATTCCACTCCTTATTGGATAAGGGGGTCGACACTGGAAATGTTTATAGCTCAAATATTTAATCGTTCACAAGTCGATGAAACTTGACTGGGCGTTAAGTTTATATGAAGACTTGTATGACGTGTTCTTTGACATGGAGAGTGCCCGTCGAACACTAATGGTTAGTGGGAGCACACATTATAGGTATGCTAATTGGATTTATATACTCGAACCGACTCACCCTCGATTCGTCACACGGATTTCACTCCGGGACAGTCAATGACAGAATCAAAAGGTTGTGATAGGTATTTGTGAACCTTCGACCTGAGGACTTAGTAGGGATGTGCTTGTGACGTCTAGATTTTCATTAGAGTAGTTCGACCCTGTAAACCGGAAGGCAGGGGTCAACCTCGACGTGCATCTTGATGGGCAAGTAGCAGGTCCTGCTAAATACCAAGATAGAATTCTTTCTCCCGTTAGTGAGCGGGTTATATGTCCTATGCGGTTATTGGCAGATGAGATCATAAGTCTTTGGCCAAAGCATTGGAGCTAGTTGTATTGGATACACGAGAGCTCGATGATCTCGATTTTCATTAGCGCATGCATAGCGTCAAGTACAGATAGGGTTTGACTGAACGTGACCCTATATCTTGATCGGGACATTTGAAAGAAAGGTTTATACGTATACTGGTATTCACAACAGAATAGTTCTTGAATGATCCCAATCATTCGTTCTCAGTTGGGGTACAGTATAGGCCGCCGGGATGGCTAGGTGGTGCTGCTACTCTTTGGTTCCTCCCATTGATGACTGATACGGACCTACCGAGTCGCGCAATAGGATTGACGACGGAATGAATCGAGCTTGTTCTCTCATTATGAATATTAGATATTGGATATCTAATTTGGGACGTTAGTGTCTAAATCGATTTATTGGATAAATTGATTTACGACCTAATGAATTAAATAAATTACTGGGTGATTAATTTAATTCACAAATATAATTATTTCTTGGACAAATTAATTATGTTATTTTTTATTTGATTTGATTAATTAATTGAATTAATTAATTGATATAAATAAATCAAAACGGAATCGGAGTTTATCTGTTTGGACTCACGGGAGTCCAAAACGAACCGAACTCGTCCGATTTCTTCATGAAGGCCGCCCTATTTCCACGCACCTTCCTTTGGTCTTTGTCTCCATTTTTTAAATGGAAGACAAAGACTTAAGAGATATAGTATCTCTTATTATAATGGAAAGGTGTTGTTATTAGGTGGATTTGGAGAATAATTAGATGTGAAGACTTCACCTCTTCCCAACCTACCACTTGCATTCATACGGTTCAACAAGGAAGAGAGAAAGAGAGAAAATAGTTTTCTCTAAGTCTACACATTGTTCTTCATGTTTGTAATACCCTAACCCGACAAGGGTAGAAGTATCACATTATGATGGCATATCAGAACATACATAAATAAACGCAAACAGAAGTCTTAAATAATCTCAAAGGAAAACAAGTCAACACGACTTGATCGTTACATAAATTCTAAGATAACCAAATGAAAGGAAATATAAACAGAATCTAAACGAAGGTGAAATCTCTAGGTAAGTCCACTCTAGCTCCTACACTCAGCCCAAAGATAGCCCCAGCTTCGCTTGAATAACCTGCCGCGGAGAAAAGAAATGCGGCTGAGCTAAAAAGTCCAGTGAACAGATATAGCAATACAGAACAGAAATATAAAAGTGGAGTTCAATTGGAGTAATAATGGAAAAGCATAATTAGGCATAATTTGTAGCAAGTGGAACATGTGTATAGGCTAAGTAACAGGAATCTATGCAGTCGCCTGCATAAACAGAATCAAAATAACCTTGGCTCATATCATAACATAATCTTCAATCTTCATAACCAATGGAGTAATGAGCTCCCAAAAATGTGAAAGGCGTGTATTGCACACAATACCAGTCACCAAACATATCAGATACAGATACAGATACAAATCAAATCTAGGATGCATCCATACGCCCCTGCAGAAATCATAATCATAGTGGCCAAAATATATAATAAAAAAGGACGGGATGGAACATCACTCGACCACCCTGGAGTCATACCATTGGTAAATCAATGATACGGACATGGAACCCCCATGACTAGTGATACAGATACAAAATACATAATAAGAGCCATCATAGTTACACCAAGGATTCATAGGTTCAAATCCAAGGTTCAATAACAAAGGTTCATAATGAAAGTTCATGTCCAAATTTCAAAGTGAAGGTTCATATCAAATTTTCATAAATCTCTAGGTTGTCAATATCAAAGGAAACCTTAAGAATAAGGTCAGAATATCTGTACCTTAGCAAATGGGATGAGATCAAAATGAAAGAACACAAGGAAGATGGTTCAATTCTACTTCACGGATCCTATACGAATTAATAACCAAGTATTATTTTAAGTCCAATTGAATTAGGTTACCTATTTTAGTATGCTTAGGGTAAGACTTAATATTAGAGATGTTAAACGGGCTAGCCTCTAGCGGTTCCGGGCTAGCCCTAGCGGGCTTCGGGCTAAACGGTCCAGGCCAAAAAAAGCCCGTATTTAAACGGGCTAGGAAATATCGGCCCTAACCCTAACCCTAGCGGGCTTCGGGCTAAACGGGCTAAATACTTAAAAAATATATTTTTTATTTTATAAGTCATAAACCAACAAAAAAAACAGTAACAATATATATATATATATATATATATATATATGTATTAACAAATATACTATAATAAATATAACAATAAATACACTTTTATGTATATACATATATATATACACTATATTAACAAATACAGTAATAATATATTATATATTATTAATATATATTACATATATAATAGTAATATATGTTATATATAAATATAGTATTACTGTAGGTTGAAATTAACAATATATATATATCTAGCGAGTTTCGGGCTAGCCCTAACGGGCTTCGGGCTAGCCCTAACGGGCTTCGGGCTAAACGATCCGGGCCAAAAAAGCCCGGATTTAAACGGGCTAGGAAATATCGGCCCTAACCCGATTTTTTGGCGGGTAAAACGGGCCAGCCTGCCGGGCCTGAACCCGTTTAACATCTCTACTTAATATAGATCATTTTTGGGTTTATAATAAGACAAAATATTTTAAATGATTCATGGTACATTAAATAACCAATCTAAGGTTTAATTAGTGAAATTAGGGTTTATAATTATTAAGTTAAGTTTTAGGTTAAAAGCATAACGTTAGTTAGGTTTTAGGTTCGGGATTACCAATTAGGCCAACATACACACAATTAAGTCAACACGACATTAAAATAAGACACCATGTGGGAACATGCATTAGGGCACCAAACCATCAAAATAACACATTAAACATACATTTGACACATGCGTATAAAATGACTGGTTTTATAACAAAATTAGATCCGCTTAACCAATTTTTACTACCACACCAGAGCTCGCTCCAAATAAAAATTCACCAAAATTCTAACAGAAACTATAATGTCTTAGGAGTCTACTTAAATTTTCTCAGATTTTATTTTTAAGTCGAAACCCCCATCAAAAATCGTTTATTCTAACCTACCCAGATTCGGATCTGCAGAAACACATCAAAAGTTTGCATTTGTTTAGCCCATTTATATATTTTAGAAAATCTACAAAAATTTCAGGAAGTCTCCTATAACTTAGATATTACCTCTGTAAAAGGAGAGCTCTTATCTCTTTATAGTTTTTACATGAAAAATCACACAAGTCGACTAAAGAAATTTTCTGAAAACGCTGTTTTGACATATGATCATGTAAAATTAAAAAACATGCCCAAATCAACTCTAATTCGTTCCAAACCAATTGGGTCAGTTAGTAATCTCTTTAAACTTAGTTTTAGACTCAAGAAACTCAGAAAAACACGTTGATATCATCAAGATTCACCCATCTCAATCCGACCTTAATTTCTGTCAGCAACTTAGGGCTTATAATTTTATGAGATCGGTTTTTGGTTTTAATATTCCAACGATAAATCTCTATACCCAAAACGATTTGATGTAATTCAAACAGGTTTAGGTCGACATATATATGGTGCATAACATGTGTCTTCAATTTGAATCAAAAACAAAAGGGATTGGTCAATTATAGAGGTTTCCATTCGTTAGTATTTTAGGATTTTTATGATTTTTTGTGAACCTTTATACGTATAACTTCATTATAAGTGTGTCGATCATTACAAGGTTTTCAATACAGATTATATATGTTTATTAGAGATCAAAATAACCAAGAAAACAATAGGTGATGATGGTACCTCGTGTCGAATAGGAAACAAAACAAATCGGACCAGAAATATAACCAACTCGAATTCGAAACCAGCACAACCGCCTCAAATCTGTTTCACCACGAATCAAGCACCTTGCTATACCAACAAACGAATCAAAAACCCTACTTGCAGCCTTGGAATGGACCGAATGGAGTGGAGAAGAAAATAGCAGCCGTAGTTTATTTGTTAGGGTTATAGGAATTATTTTTGGGATCGTTATTTGTGTTGTGATATACGGTTCTAAATCAAAAAATATTGTGATAGCTGTAAATGGGTTGTGTGAGCCGTGACTTTGGGAGGAGATGAGGCCCAAAAATACTTTCCATGTTTACTCAAAGTATATCCTGTATAATTATTTATGTATCTTTGTATTTTTAATTTATTAAAATCATCCCATCTTATTCATAATATTGTACATGTGAAATTTTGTTATTTATTATCATATCACATGTTCCAATACTTAGGTTATAATCGTAATTTAATATTTTAGATTACTAATCGTCTTTTCATAATTTCGAAATTTGCGGGGTATTTTGGGCATTTAATAAGTTTAAAAATTTCGGGTTTTACAACTCTTCCCCTCTAAAAAGAAAATTTCGTCCCCGAAATTGGAGTAGACAGATCAGATGAAAACGTATCGAATCATAGAAAGCATGTGGATGATAAATACATATAACTCTTCAGTTTCTCAAGTAGCCTCATCTTCAGTATAACCTTACCAAAGGATTCTCACGAACAGACATATCTTGTTCCTCACAATTCAAAATCTCAGATCTTTCTCCAGAGTAGATTGTAACGAATCAGATCCAACGGATGTGAAACGTACATGTAGCAGAGAATAGGTGTACTTCTCCATAGTAACACATGGAATACATACGTACAGAAAACAGATCGGTTGATAAAATCAAACGGTAGAAAGATCTACGACGAAACCTAAGATTCTTATCAGAAGCACAGAGGTCAACAACCGCATGTCAAGTATCCACATGTATCAAGTCGTATAACGATGATGGCAGATTAAACGCATAGGTAGAATGAACCTGAAGTCTCACTAATCACAGATAATCTTCAATAGATGTCAGAAATTCTAAAGTCTCACTCCTCGAAATATCCTATGATCACAATGAGGATACGTCATATGACGTAAGTATTATCACGTTAGCTACGCGTCATAATACTAGCATCATATGAGTATACCTTCATGATGGTCATACTTTATCTCAAGTCGTGAATAAGCAACCTATCAACCACCTAATAGTCCTTCTACATCCTAGGGTTGGTCTGAATCAATCATCATTACAGAACGAAATCAGAGAAACAGAACATATACTAAACGTAACGGGACCTAGTAAGTATCATTAAAATGAAGCACGTCATCAATAGCATCATGTCTTCCGCAATTCATCAAAATTCTCATAACAAAATGGAAAATTACTAATAGAGAACATAAATCGTTCCAGGATCTTATTCAAACAAGCACCACACTAGTGTATCCTAGGAATGAAAATGAATAAACGTCAAACATCTGAATAAAAAAGAAAGGAAAATAAAGGAAACTAGTGACGAGTTTGGTCCCTTGTCTGAGTTGGCCTGTCTTCACCTCCATTGCTCATCCTCCCTGGGTAGTCCCGAACCCTATGTTCTGTGGATCCGCATCTATAATATGCTCCGGAAGTCTTATAGCATGGTCTCTCTGTGTGAAGTTTCCCACATGTGACACAAAATGGTTCTCTAGTTTGGTCTTGTCTCTGCTCTTGGTATGAAGGTCTTGATCTACGGTTGAGTTGTTGGGTCCGGTCTTCATCCCTCCATGACTTCCGATCATTGTTGTAGTAGTTATGCTGTCGGTCGTACCTAGATTTAGCAGTTGACCTTTGGTCCTGTCCCCTCGGCTCCTGTCGCCTCTGATCATAGCACCTACCTGATTGACCTCTCTGATCATAACCCCGATCTGTCTGACCCCTCGACTCATAGCTCATGTATGTCCGTCCCCTGTGATCGCCACCATGACCCCTCGGCTGAATACAATCACCATCACAGTTCCGCTTATTGTAACCACTCCCCTAATGAAAGATCTCAATATTACGAGTTGTGTCGTTAACTGCCGACACATCCGCATAGTCATTGTTGAGAATACGATCCAAGACCCACTTCTTCAACCCCCATTTGAAATGCTTTGCCTGACGGCGAGCATCCCCAGCAATCGGCCCCACAAAACTTGCCAACCTCAAAAATCACTGCATATACTCCCCCGAGTTCTCATTCTCAAACTGGTTGATAGAGTTATACTCCCTCTCGAACCTCTGCTGCTCCGCTAAACAAAAATACCGCTGGTAGAAAGTGTTGCGGAATTCAGTCCAGGTACAATTAATAGCATAGGGCTCTCCTCCTTTGGCCTGTTTATGCGCCTTCCACCAGTTAAGCGCATCCAGTTTAAAAGTAGCCAATCTAGTCTTAAATTCATCCCCATATTCCAATACCTCAAACAGATTCTCCATGTGAGTTATCCAGTTCTCTGCCTCCGTAGGGGTGGCAACAGAAATAAATGAGAGGGGTTTGAGTTTACCGAACCGCTCGAGCCATGTATGTATACCGGTGGTTTGTCTATCTCCACCACTACCTCCAGAAGAACCAGCCCCATTACGGATATCGCTAATAATCCGCGTCATCATCTCATTAGTAGTAAGGCCCGGGAATAGGTTAGCAAGAGCAGTTGCAACCATGGCCTCCAAGTCAGGGATTTCCTCATCCCCATCAGGTTGTCCGTTGCGGCATGTATTCACCATCTGAACTATTATCAAAACGATTATCAAGATCAAATAAAGATGAAGTACGAAAAGGAAAATATGCAGAAGGAAACCTAATGTCTACCCAAATCCTCACAAGTCATAGCCTAAGCTCTACAGGTCAAACCTACGCTCCGATACCATAATTGTAATACCCCAATTCGACAAGGGTAGAAGTATCACATTATGATGGCATATCAGAACATACATAAATAAACGCAAACGGAAGTCTTAAATAATATCAAAGGAAAACAAGTCAACACGACTTGATCGTTACATAAGTTCTAAGATAACCAAATGAAAGGAAATATAAACAGAATCTAAACGAAGGTGAAATCTCTAGGTAAGTCCACTCTAGCTCCTACTCTCGGCCCAAAGATAGCCCCGACTTTGCTTGAATTACCTGCCGCGGAGAAAAGAAATGCGGATGAGCTAAAAAGCCCAGTGAACAGATATAGTAATACAGAACAGAAATATAAAAGTAGAGTTCAATTGGAGTAATAATGGAAAAGCACAATTAGGCATAATTTGTAGCAAGTGGAAATGTGTTTAGGCTAAGTAACAAGAATCTATGCAGTCGCCTGCATAAACAGAATCAAAATAACCTTGGCTCATATCATAACATAATCTTCAATCTTCATAACCAGTGGAGTGATCAGCTCCAAAAATTGTGAAAGGCATGTATTGCACACAACACCAGTCACCAAACATATCAGATACATATACAGATACAAATCAAATCTAGGATGCATCCATACGCCCCTGCAGAAATCATAATCATAGTGGCCAAAATATAGAATAAAAAGGGACGGGATGGAACATCACTCGACCGCCCTGGAGTAATACCATTGGTGCATCAATGATACGGACATGGAACCCCCATGACTAGTGATACAGATACAAAATACATAATAAGAGTCATCATAGTTACACCAAGGATTCATAGGTTCAAATCCAAGGTTCAATAACAAAGGTTCATAATGAAAGTTCATGTCCAAATTTCAAAGTGAAGGTTCATATCAAAGGTTCATAAATCTCTAGGTTGTCAATATCAAAGGAAACCTTAAGAATAAGGTCAGAATATCCGTACCTTAGCAAATGGGATGAGATCAAAAGGAAAGAACACAAGGAAGATGGTGTAATTCTACTTCACGGATCCTATACGAATTAATAACCAAGTATATTTTTAAGTCCAATTGAATTAGGTTACTTATTTTAGTATGCTTAGGGTAAGACTTAATATAGATCATTTTAGGGTTTATAATAAGATAAAACATTTTAAATGATTCATGGTACATTAAATAACCAATCTAAGGTTTAATTAGTGAAATTAAGGTTTCTAATTATTAAGTTAAGTTTTAGGTTAAAAGCATAACGTTAGTTAGGTTTTAGGTTCGGGATTACCAATTAGGCCAATATACACACAATTAAGTCAACACGACATTAAAAGAACACACCATGTAGGAACATGCATTAGGACACCAAACCATCAAAATAATACATTAAACATACATTTGACACATGCATATAAAATGACTGGTTTTATAACAAAATTAGGTCCGCTTAACCAATTTTTACTACCACACCAGAGTTCCAAATAAAAATTCACCAAAATTCTCAGAGAAACTATAAGGTCTTAGGAGTCTACTTAAATTTTTCCAAATTTTATTTCTATGTAGAAACCCCCGTCAAAAATCGTTTATGCTAACCTACCCAGATTCGGATCTGCAGAAACACATCAAAAGTTTGCATTTGTTTAGCCCATTTATATATTCTAGAAAATCTACAAAAATTCCAGAAAGTCCCTTATAACTTAGATATTACCTCTGTAAAAGGAGAGCTCTTAACTCTTTATAGTTTTGACATGAAAAATCACACAAGTCGACTGAAGAAATTTTCTGAAAACGCTGTTTTGATATATGATCATGTAAAATTCAAAAAGATGCCCAAATCAACTCTAATTCATTCCAAACCAATTGGATCAGTTAGTAATTTCTTTAAAATTAGTTTTATACTCAAGAAACTCAGAAAAACACGTTGATATCATCAAGATTCACCCATCTCAATCCGACCTTGATTTCTGTCAGCAACTTAGGGCTTATAATTTTATGAGATCGGTTTTCGATTTTAATATTCCAACGATAAATCTCTATACACAAAACGATTTGATGTAATTCAAACAGGTTTAGGTCGACATATATATGGTGCATAACATGTGTCTTAAATTCGAATAAAAAACAAAAGGGATAGGTCAATTATAGAGGTTTCCATACGTTAGGTTTTTAGGATTTTTAGGATTTTATGTGAACCTTTATACGTATAACTTTATTATAAGTGTGTCGATCATTACAAGGTATTCAATACAGATTATATATGTTTATTAGAGATCAAAATAACCAAGAAAATAATAGGTGATGATGGTACCTCGTGTCGAATAGGAAGCAAAACAAATCGGACCAGAAATATAATCAACCCGAATTCGAAACCAACACAACCTCCTCAAATCTGTTTCCCCACGAATCAAGCACCTTGCTATACCAACAAACGAATAAAAAACCCTTCTTGCAGCCTTGGAATGGACCGAATGGGTGGAGAAGAAAATAGCAGGCGTAGTTTATTTGTTAGGGTTATAGGAATTATTTTTGGGATCGTTATTTGTGTTGTGATATACGGTTCTAAATAACAAAAAATTGTGACAGCTGTAAATGGGTTGTGTGAGCCGTGACTTTGGGATGAGATGAGGCCTAAAAATACTTTCCATGTTTACTCAAAGTATATCCTGTATAATTATTTATGTATCTTTGTATTTTTAATTTATTAAAATCGTCCCAACTTATTCATAATATTGTACATGTGAAATTTTATTATTTATTATCATATCATATGTTCCAATACTTAGGTTATAATCGTAATTTAATGTTTTAGATTATTAATCGTCTTTTCATAAGTTCGAAATTTGCGGGGTATTTTGGGTATTTAATAAGTTTAAAAATTTCGGGTTTTACAATGTTCTTGAGTTTTTCTTAGAGAAAAATTAAGACATAATTGAGAGTTTGTGAGTTATACACTTAGAGTGTAATATTCACATTTGATAGCTTCGTCATCCGATTCTAGCCGTAACCTTGGAGGTTAATGGGGTGATCGTCATTCCGTTCGTTTTTCCGGCGCGTGGCAAGTAGAGACGCGGTCCTTTCAGCGTTGGATCATCCAAGAGCTTGGAGCGGATTGGATCGTAGGGAAAGCAATCTAAAGCTTGGGGAATAGCTCAAGAGAAGGAATCCATTTAATCAACGGACTACAAGGGTGAGTTTCTATATCTCTTGTGTTTCGTATAATATTCGTATATACGTAGATTGATCGATCCTCGTAGGGATTCGAATCGAATTAATTTTCGTTTTACCGCTTCCGCTGGGCGTTCGTTTTAGGCACCGAATCCCAACAGCGGTATCGGAGCGTAGGTCTTGCGATCGTATATACAATATTGGCATTTGGAATGCTTGATTAGATGGTGAATGATTTGGAATCATTTATAGTCATAATCGTAGTATATGTTTTTCGTTCGTAATAGTTGTATTTTTCGTAAGTTTGTCTAAATATAAATCTTTAATTTCTAGGAAATATGATTTATATTGAAGATATGAATGTTGAAAAATATTGATATTGGATATCCGGTCGAAAATCGAGCTCTGAATCGTCGTCGGACGACTTTTCGAACAATGGACAGGAAGTTGCCGGGCTGACCCGACTGTGTCAGGCGACACGGGCCGTGCCAGCCGGCCAGTCTTGGCAGACTGCCGGGACGACCAGACCGTGTTAGGCGACACGGGCCGTGTCTGGCCGGCAAGCTGCCGGAGGTGACTCGACCGTGTCATTTGACACGGCCGTGTCTGGCAGGAAGGTCTAGGACAATGCCGGCACGACCCGACCGTGCCACTCGGCACGTGCCGTGTCTGGCTGGCAGGCTACCGGAAGTATCTCGGCCGTGGCAGGCCAGTTTCGCCCCGGCTGGATTTTTCCATGTATTCTTGAAAATTAATCTCCCGCATATTAAATTGGATTTAATATAATTAAAATGATTTATGGTAGTTTATTTTATAAGAGAAATTTGATTAATTGGAATATTTATGGGTGACCGAATTATTTGAATATTTTTCATATTACCGATTGTGTAAATCGATTGGATCGGTTTGTATTGTTGATTGGATCAATGTATCTCTACGCTTTCCATTTATATAGTATTTATTGAATGAATGCTTTTGAATGGGGATGTGGTTCGTGGACTTAGTTTTTGAATCGTTCGTTTTATTCGATTGGGTTGTAAAGGCCGTTTTGAGCCTATTTATTTTACTATAAATATTTGTATCTAGGATGCAATTTTCAATGTATAATTAATATGTAATGACGATGATCGGAGGAAGATCCGTTTCGAGATGACAAAGATTCAAGACGAAGACTTGTAATTAGATTACAGGGTTTTTATTTTCTAGGAATGGTCCATGAACCACATGTTGGTAGCAACTAGGTTGTGAATGGTTGTTTCATAATGTATGAATGCCACAAACGCGCTTAAATGATTAATGTGCAAAGTGTAACGTTAATCGCGAAAATTCTCTCACAACAAATTATTAAATTTATAAGGTTTCAAGGTTTTCCTTCCCTCCATCGAGCTTTCGAGAAATTAAAATCCAAACCGGATGTGCTATGCTTCCGAGTTATCGGGGTAGTCGTTCGGGGAGGACGGATAAATTACCGGGAGCGCATTGGATGCTTTCGGTTGGAGCAAATTTTATCCCTAGAAACCTGATAGGTTACCGGATAAGATTCAATTGTGAAACTGATTTACGTCGATGGTATAAACTTAACTTGTTCACGAACCATAGAAATCGTATAGGTTGAGGGGAGTGAACAAGGGGAAAAAGAAGATCGAATCATCCATTAGATGGGTTGGTGTTGGACACCACTTTATGAAAATTAATAGACTAGAAACCTGTTCAGTTGCTCTCTATTAAGATTTATAAAGAACTCGATCACCACTATGAAGTAGAGCGACGATACTTCCGGATTTCACATGGGAGTGTGTTATTCCGATAAAAATAGTGGGATCTGGGTAACAAGAATAGAAAAGACCTTAATTCTATACTCAGATCATAATTGAACGAGTCAATAATTAATCTGCCGTACTTAATGCAGACATAACTCTCAATATGACAATGAATCCACTCGCAATTCTACTCGAAAAGAACAACTTGAACGGACCTAACTTTGTGGATTGGCTCCTCAATCTGATGATAGTCCTCAGTATAGAGGCACTGGGATACGTCTTGGAGATGGACATTCCGACGCCTCCAGTGTGGACAAGAGCCAATCAAGAAGAGATTGAAAACCACGAAAAGTGAGTTAAGGATGACGTGAAAGTCCGTGCTGATATGATGGCTTCCATGTCTAATGAGCTTCAGAGAGCTCATGAGAAAATGACTTCTGCTAGGCAGATTCTATCTCACTTAACCGAGCTTTATGGTGAGCACGGTCGAACAGCTAGATATGAGATATCCAAGCAATTGTTCGGTGCAAGGATGAAGGAAGGTGAGAAGGTTGGGGACCACATCCTCAAAATTATATCCATGATCGAGAGATTGAAGGCTCTTGATTTTAAGATGGATACTTCTCTTCAGACCGACCTTATCCTACACTCTCTCCCTGATTCCTTCTAACAGTTTGTTATGAATTTCAACTGCAATGAGATTGCGTGTAACTTAGCTGGGCTAATGAACAAACTCGTGACCGCTCAGTCTCAGATGAAGACTCCGCGGATGGAGTCTGCCCTTGTGATTTCTTCTGGACCTCGGAGGTCTAAGAACAAGAAGAAAAAGACCAAGAAGCAGATGGGACCACAAGTCAAGGACTTAAAGGGTAAGGGCAAGGCCCTGATGGTTCCAAAGAGCAAGAAGAAAAAGGACGCATGTCACAAGTGCGGTGAGCTGGGCCACTGGGCAAGAGACTGTCCGATTCTTCATGGCGCTTCAGGTACAGAACTTTTAGTTTTGGAAACGAATTGTTCTGCTACTGTATTTTGTACTTCTTGGATACTAGATTCTGGTGCTAGTTCTCATATTTGTACCATGAATCAGGATCTGGAATAAAGTAGGAAGCTTGGAGCTGGGGAAGTGAAGGTCACTGTCGGAGGCGGGCATAGTGTCAAGGCAACCGACAAAGAATCACTTCTTTTGGATTTAGAATCCGGCTTTGTTTTTATAAGATGGACTTGTTTTGCCCAAGGGGCATAAAAACATTGTATCCATTCCGGTCATGGATCGGAAGGCCTTTTCATTTTTCATTGGTGATGGTTCCTGCAAAATTTATTTTAGAAATAAACTAGTGGGTACTGCTACATTGTTAAATGGACTGTATCATCTAAACCTCAGTAACAAAGTCGTTGTGAATACTATGACCAGGAAACGTGATAGGGATGAAACCAATCAAGTTTTGAAATGGCATCTTAGACTTGGTCATGTTGGTCAGACCGAGATTTACAAAATGGAAAAAGATGGACTTATGGGTCCATTGGGATCGGATCCCTTTCCTACTGGTGAATCTTGCCTTAAAGGTAAAATGACTAAGTCCCCCTTTACATGGACTTTTGAAAGAGCCGCTGATAAACTAGGATTAATCCATACCGACGTATGTGGTGCTTTGGAAGCAGCACGTGACGGATATCAGTATTTCATTACGTTTACAGATGATCATACTAGGTATGGTTATGTATACTTAATGAAACATAAATCTGAGGCCTTTGAGAAATTCTAGGAACTTAAGGCCCTAGTCGAGAAACAAACTGGAAATCATATCAAAGCACTTCGGTTGGACCGAGGTGGCGAGGATATGAGTACGGAGTTTGACAAGTTCCTGAAGGAACATGGAATAGTATCACAACTAACACCTCCAGGCACTCCTCAGTTAAATGGTGTGTCAGAAAGAAGGAACCAGACCTTGTTGGACATGGTCCATTCCATGTTGGGCTATACTGACTTACCGATTTACTTGTGGGGTATACACTCCTGACTGCTGCATATATCTTGAACAGATGTCCTTCCAAATCCGTTCCTAAAATTCCACATGAGATGTGGGAGAGTAGGAAACCAAGTCTTAATCATATTAGGATTTGGGGATGTCCCGCCTATGTCAAGAAGACTAAGGTGGACAAAATGGAAGCGAGGTCCGTGAGAGGACATTTCATTGGATTCCCATATGAGATGATGGGTTATCTATTCTACATGCCCAAACATCGAAAGATCGTTGTTGCTTTGCATGCACACTTCTTGGAAGATGAGTTCATTAAGAAAGGCGGAGCAGATAGAAATATTTCTTTGGAAGAATACAATGAAACTCCTCAGGAGACACCTGTGCAAGAAAATGGAACCGAACCTTCTGAAACACAAGTACAACCACCTCGTAGGTCTAGCAGGGTGTCTCAAATTACCTGAGAGATATAGTTTTATGAACTTGGAGGAACTAGGTTTCCACGAGGTTCCAGGTGATAAACAAGAGATCGACCAACGACTAATGACCTAGCAATGGTGGATGTAGACTCCATGAAATGAACTGTAGCAATCTTCATGTAGTTAGGACCTTCGTTTTGACGAGACGGTCAAAGAGTTTGACTTCATGCAAAATGAAGAGGAACCTTGTGTATACAAGAGGGTTAGTGGGAGCAAGATCACATTCTTAGTATTATATGTAGATGACATTCTACTAATAGGAAATGATGTGGAATGCTCAGTTCTGTGAAAGTTTGGCTTTTCGAGTAATTTCTCCATAAAAGACTTGGGAAGAAACCTATATTCTTGGGATTCGACTCTACTGGGATAGATCGAAGAGAATGATAAGTTTTTCCCAAACCCTCTATATAGATAAGATCTTAAAGCAATTTAAGATGGAAGATTCTAAAAGAGGGTTCCTATCGATGCGACATGGAATAAAACTCTCCTCGAAGATGTGTCCTCAAAGTGAGGAACAACGAAGGGAAATGAGTAAAATATCATATGCTTCGGCCGTGGGTAGCCTTATGTATGCTATGTTGTGTACGAGACCCGATTGCGCATGCTGTAAGCGTGGTGAGTAGGTTTCAGGCAAACCTAGGTAGGGAACATTGTACTGCCGAAAAGAACGTTCTAAAGTACTTGAGAAGGACCAGAGATATGGTTCTTTTGTATGGCGGTGGAGAACTGAATGTAATGGGATTCACTGTATTGGACTTCGAAGGACAGAAAGACGATTCTATGTCTACTTCTGGCTACATATTTACTCTTAATGGAGGAGCAGTATCTTGGCATAGTGCCAAGTATAGCGCGACTGCTAATTCCACCTGTTAGGCTGAGTATAAAGCGGCCTCGGAGGCCTCCAAAGGAAGGATTTAGAAGTTACTGGGTAAACTTCACGTGACACCTTGTGTTGCGCTGCCAGAGCGGTAGCACAGTCCTAGGAGCCGAGGTTTCATAACAGTACCAAACATATTGAGAGAGAGTATCATCTCGTTAGAGAATTTGTTTGCAAAGAGATACATTGTGCTGCATAGAGTAGAGTCAGCCAACTATGTCGCTGATCCACTGACCAAGCCACTTTCTCAGATTAGCTTGGAGCGTCATCTGGAGAACATGAGTATTAGATACCATAGTGTGTGGCATTGAGTGCAAGTGGGAGATTGTTAGGAGTATGCCACTCAGAGGATGTTGAGTGAAGGCATTGTACTTGTTATTATGTATATCATTTATATAAGGAAATGGATGTTTATTTATTTATTGGGAGTAACTGGCGCTCCTGACTCGTAAATATTTATATAGAAACTAGTCCGTGTATTTGAGAGCAAAACGTTCCACTCCTTATTGGATAAGGGGGTCGGCAATAGAAAGGTTTATAGCTCAAATACTTAATCGTTCGCAAGTCGATGAAACTTGACTGGGCGTTAAGTTTATGTGAAGACTTGTATGACGTGTTCTTTGACATGGAGAGTGTCCGTCGAACACTTAATGGTTAGTGGGAGCACACATTATAAGTATGCTAATTGGATTAGTATGCTCGAACCGACTCACCCTCGATTCGTCACACGGATTTCACTCCGGGACAGTCAATGACAGAATCGAAAGGTTGTGATAGGTATTCGTGAACCTTCGACTTGAGGATTTAGTAGGGATGTGCTTGTGACGTCAAGATTTTCATTAGAGTAGTTCGACCCTGTAAACCAGAAGGCGGGGGTCAACCTCGACGTGCATTTTTATGGGCAAGTAGCAGGTCCTACTGAATACCAAGATACAATTCTTTCCCGTTAGTGAGCGGGGTATATGTCCTATGCGGTTATTGGCAGATGAGATCATAAGTCTTTGGCCAAAGCATTGGAGCTAGTTGTATTGGATACACGAGAGCTCGATGATCTCGATTTGCATTAACGCATGCATAGCGTCAAGTACAGATAGGGTTTGACTGACCGTGACCCTATATCTTGATCAGGACACTTGAAAGAAAGGTTTATATGTATACTGGTATTTACGACAGAATGGTTCTTGAATGATCCCAATCATTCGTTCTCAGTTGGGGTACAGAGGCCGCCAAGCTGGCTAGGTGGTGCTACTACTCTTTGGTTCCTCCCATTGCTGACTGAGACGGACCTACCGAGTCGCGCAATAGGATTGACGACGGAATGAATCGAGCTTGTTCTCTCATTATGAATATTAGATATTGGATATCTAATTTGGGACGTTAGTGTCTAAATCGATTTATTGGATAAATTGATTTACGGCATAATGAATTAAATAAATACAGGGTGATTAATTTAATTCATAAATATAATTATTTCTTGGAGAAATTAATTATGTTATTTTTTATTTGATTTGATTAATTAATTGAATTAATTAATTGATATAAATACATCGAAACGGAATCGGAGTTTATCTGTTTGGACTCACGGGAGTCCGAAACGAACCGAACTCGTCCGCTTTCTTCATGAAGGCCGCCCTATTTCCACCCACTTTCCTTTGGTCTTTGTCTCCATTTTTTAAATGGAAGACAAAGACTTAAGAGATATAGTATCTCTTATTATAATGGAAAGGTGTTGTCATTAGGTGGATTTGGAGAATAATTAGATGTGAAGACTTCATCTCTTCCCAACCTACCACTTGCATTCATACGGTTCAACAAGGAAGAGAAAAAGAGAGAAAATAGTTTTCTCTAAGTATACACATTATTCTTTATGTTCTTGAGTTTTTCTTAGAGAAAAATTAAGACATAATTGAGAGTTTGTAAGTTATACACTTAGAGTGTAATATTCACATTTGATAGCTTCGTCATCCGATTCTAGCCGTAACCTTGGAGGTTAATTGGGTGATCGTCATTCCGTTCGTTTTTCCAGCGCGTGGCAAGTAGAGACGCGGTCCTTTCGGCGTTGGATCATCCAAGAGCTTGGAACGGATTGGATCGTAGGGAAAGCAATCTAAAGCTTGGGGAATAGCTCAAGAGAAGGAATCCATTTAATCAACGAACTACAAGGGTGAGTTTCTATATCTCTTTTGTTTCGTATGATATTCGTATATACGTAGATTGATCGATCCTCGTAGAGATTCGGATCAAATTAATTTTCGTTTTACCGCTTTCGCTGGGCCTTCGTTTTAGGCACCGAATCCCAACAAGAGTATCAAGTCACTACGATCTGATCGTGGTGGCGAGTAGAGATGTTAAACGGGCTCGGGCCCGTAGGGCTGGCCCGTTTAACCCGCCAAAAAACCGGGTTAGGGCTGATATTTCCTAGCCCGTTTAAATCCGAGCTTTTTTGGCCCGGACCGTTTAGCCAGAAGCTTGGTTAGGGCTAGCCTGCTTATAGCCGCTAGCTTAGAATATATATATATATATATATATATATATATATATATATATATATATATATATATATATATATATATATATATATATACACTATATATATATTATATATATAATATATATTAATATTATATATAATATATATTATTACTGTATTTGTTAATATAGTGTGTATATATATATATATACACATAAAAGTGTATTTTTTGTTATATTTATTATAGTATAGTTGTTACTATATATATAAAATATATTGTTATTTTTTTTTACTTATAAAAAAATAAAAAATAAATTTTTTAAATATTTAGCCCGTTTAGCCCGTTTAGCCCGAAACCCGTTAGGGTTAGGGTTAGGGCCAATATTTCCTAGCCCGTTTAAATCCGGGCTTTTTTAGCCCGGACCGTTTAGCCCGAAGCCCGCTAGGGCTAGCCTGGAACCGCTAGGGGTAGCCCGTTTAACATCTCTAGTGGCGAGTATCTTAGTGGAGAGTTTTTGTATTTCTTGGCACATGAGGGGATTACTTCCCAGCTCACAGCGCCTAGTACACCACAACAAAATGGTGTTGCTGAATGAAGGAATCATACTTTATTAGAGATGGTTAGGTCAATAATGAGTTATTCTGATTTGCCTATTTCGTTTTGGGGATACGCCTTGGAAACAACGGCGTACATTCTAAACATGGGCCTTCAAAATCAGTTCCAAAAACACTCATAGAACTGTGGAATGGGCGCAAGCCCAATCTAGGACATGTTCGGATTTGGGGTTCCCCAGCACACGTGCTGAATAAGGAAGCTGATAAGTTGGCATCTCGTACAGAAGTACGAGTGTTTGTGGGATATCCTAAGGGAACGAAGGGTGGCTTATTCTATAGTCCTAAAGACCAGAAGGTCATTGTTAGCACCAATGCCCGGTTCTTAGAGGAGGACTATGTAATAAGCCACCAGCCTAGGAGTGAGGCATTCTAGAAGAACTTAGGGGCGAGATTTCGACAATACCAATTGTACAAACACTTAGTGTACCACGTATCGACAGTATCGTGGATACGCAAACCAAGGACACGCCTCGTCGTAGTGGGAGGGTTGTTCGTCAACCTAAACATTTCATCGGCGTGGGAGCGTCTTCGGACCACTCCCCGGACCAGGATGAAACGGATCCATGTACGTACAAACAGACGGTTCAAGACAAGGATGCTGAATCCTGGCAAACAGCAATAGAATCCGAAATGGGATCTATGGATTCTAATCAAGTGTGGGAGCTAGTAGAGCTACCCAATGGGGCAAAACCCATTGGAAGTAAGTGGGTCTACAAGCGTAAGAAAGGATCGAAAGGGAAGGTTGAAACCTTCAAAGCAAGGCTTGTTGCGAAAGGTTACACTCAGAAGGAGGGCATCGACTACGATGAGACATTTTCGCCAGTAGCCATGCTTAAATCGATCCGGATTCTCTTAGCTATATCTGCGCATTTGGATATGGAGATTTGGCAGATGGATGTCAAGATTGCGTTCTTGAACGGGAGTCTTGATCTATATGCGCCAACCTGAGGGATTCATTGCTGAAGGAGAGGAGCACTTAGTTTGCAAGCTTAAAAGAGCCATTTATGGTCTCAAGCAAGCATCAAGGTCTTGGAACATGCGGTTTGATGAGGTCATTCAATCGTATGGTTTTGAACAGTGTCCTAGTGAGGTTTGTGTATACAAAAGTGCGATGGAAACGTGCTGGTGTTTCTTGTACTGTACGTAGATGATATACTTCTAATTGGAAACAATGTGAAGATATTATCAGACGTAAAGTATAGGCTATCGAGCAGATTCGATATGAAGGATTTGGGAGAAGCCGGGCACATCCTTGGTATTAAGATCTTTCGAGATCGCAAGAAAAGGATGTTGTGCTTATCTCAGGCATCCTATATCGATACGGTGCTAAAACGGTTCATCATGGAGAATTCCAATAAAGGTTTCTTACCTTACAGACATGGAATTCAGTTATCTAAGGCTATGTGTCCTAAGACACAGAAGGATATAGATGACATGAAGCTGGTCCCTTATGCTTCGGTAGTGGGAAGCCTCATGTATGCTATGCTTTGCACTAGGCCTGATATCTGTCATGTTGTAGGCATGGTGGCGAGATATCAGTCGAACCCAGGACCGGGACATTGGATTGCTATCAAGCATATACTCAAGTACCCGAGAAGGACTACGGAGCATACGCTTGTATATCAATCGGATACACTTTGTCCTTTGGATTACACTAACTCAGATTTCCAATCAGACAAAGTTAAGCTTAAGTCAATCTCGAGATATGTTTTTGTTGGACTTAGATGTGGTTCTTGGTTTGCATAGAAGTATTACAATTTTATTGTCGCAATAATGGTGCATTTATAAACCTGGAGGAACCACGAGCCCATAGAGCAAGGAAACATATCAGTCGCAAGTAACGTTGTAAAATGAGGGAACGTAGTGTTGTTCAAGATTGCATCTGGAAACAACCTAGTTGATTCTTTCTTGTGGAAGGAATGGGGTTGAGATGTATGGCATCATTGCTTTGAGTATAAGTGGGAGATAGATAGACATAGTCTAGATAGTATACTTCAAAAGCATGCTTTGAGTATAAGTGGGAGATTGTTAGGGTTGTATACATCAAAGCATACTTTATGCTTGTTGTTGTTACCCAAAATATTATCTAGAGATGATACGCTGGAATGGATGAGTAACAAACAAAATGCGAGAGCACGTCCGTGGGGAAGTAAATAACATAAGATTTTCCAGGGTTGTTAGTCCCGGGCTTGAATGCTCTCGCGAGATATTATTAATACGAATACTTGGGAGTATAAATATTAATGTTAGAGTACAATTACAATGAGTGTAAAGACCCTAGTTATCTTAGCTCTTGAGTGCTGAAGATTGCCGGAAGAACCAGAGATGATGCTCTATAAGTTCTTGTAACAACGATGGAGTGCTAAGCTCTTTAGCTGAATGTCTAAGCTTCTGAACTCGTGAATCTCTTCAAATCTGAACTGTAGAGAGTTATCATTTCTGCCGACCGTCTTTTGGTTAAGAGGTTCTGAGAGAAATCCTAGATAGAGTCAAGAGAGAAGCCGAGAGCTTTCCAAGTGCCGGAGGCTCTCATTATAGGACTGGGAGTCGCTGGGCGATCGCCTCTGCTGTATTATAATAAGCGGGCGATCGTCTTTAGCACATGGGTTGGTCTCCTTAGAGTCCGCCGTAGCTGCTGGCAGCCGGAAGTGCGAACCAATGAGAAGCCAACACGCGTCTATGTCGCTGTCCTGGGAGGCCCCACCTAGGACCTTTCGGCGCGTCTGTCGGTAGGTGAGGCCGTCCTTGTCACTGACAGGTGCTGATGGGCTGGAGTCAACGATCCTTATTTTGTGGCGCCATTCGCGGATCTGCACATGGGTCCTCGCTCCGTGATCCAGTCTTCGTAGACTTGACGGTTGATGGCCTTATACATGGCATAGGACGGTTGTCTTTGGTCGGGCACCAGAGTCGGTCGCTAGGTGCCAAGAGACGATCGCTCCGGGAGGTCGATCGCTAGATACTCGAAGATGGACTGTTACCTTCGATCGGCAAGTTTGCTGTAGCTTATTTGATCGTGAACTCGGTCGCTCGGCCGTATGCCGATCGCCGTCCAGGCGTATTAATAGCCGCACAACAATTGCCCCTCAGCTTGCTCTCATGTCAAAGACGTGGGGTGAGGTGGCTCCACTAGCGATCGCTTGGATTTAGACGAGCGACTTTTTATGAGTTTAGACGACCGTTTTTCGAGCGGACTGGTTTTGAATTTGCACGATCCACTCGGTCGCTAAAAGAGCGGGGAATAACAGCGGGCTCGAAACTCCGCGGGGGTACGTGTCGCGATGCGATTGGAGGAGTCCGACGGTTAGTTAAGACTCCTCGTCTGGCGTGTCCTTGAAACGACGAGTACGCGGGTTTCAAGGGAGGCATCGATTGCGACTTTATCCGACGGTTGCACTTCAGCCCTCGAGATTCTCCTTATTTGCACGGAAGCCACCGCCTTCTCCTATAAAAAGGGTCTGGGTTACAGTGTAATCCCCCTTACGCAATTCCATCGGAGAGGAAGATAGCCGAAAAATTTTCTGAAGCCTTGTCTGCCGATCGTCGATCGACTCAATCCTTCGATAAGAAACAATCCTATTTTCCTCTTCTTTTTGAGAATGTATGGAGTACCTACAATGTCTGAAACGGACTCCACCTCCGCCGCCGGGACTTCGAATGCCCGGGAAGGATCCTCCGCGGAATTCCATATGGAGACAGCTACCGAGGCTATCTGCGCCGGTATTAATCCTGTAGAAGTCGAGGAACTACTCAACGAGGCCGATGCTGCCAGGGAGGCGGCGGCTGAGCAAAAATGCTTGCTGGTGGAGAAGGAGTTGGCGGTGAGGGCGTACTGGGAGCAACATAGCGCCTTCGGCCAAGCCAATTCAGCCATTGCAGAAATTATGGAGAGATTGGCCGGTCCGCGTCCCAAGTTCGACTATCAGGAGTACTCGATCGCCCATCCCTATCAATCCGCGAAGCTGTCGCTGTTCCGGGCCGCGCAGCGCTCCCCATGGTCCCTTGGCCAGATCAGGAGCTCGGTGACCAGGAAGGACTTGGCCATCTGGAGGGCGAGGTACCATGCCCCTTCTGATGTGGACCTTTTCGCGCCTGCCGAGAATGAGCGAGCCGACCAACCTCCGGAGGGCATGGTCGCCGTGAATGAGGCGATAATAGAGGCAGGGTTGCTGTTCCTACTGTCGTTTGCCGTCTCCAATTTGTTGGTCGCCTGGAATGTGGCACCGCTTCAGCTAACGCCGAACGCCTGGCTCCAGATTGTCTGCGCCCTCACTTTGTTCGGCGATTACCGACTGTACCGGCTTCCCTCGCCGTTGGAGATGAACCACCTATTCAAACTGACGGTTTAGAAAGGGTCTGTCGGTGGCTACCACATCCAAGGTCGCTCTGGTCGGGTGATCCTTGGGGTCCCGAACAAAGTGCGGGGCGATCTGGCGAAATGATTCTGGATCGGCGGTGCATGGAAAGCATCCGCGAGCGACAATCCCACTTGCGAGCTGGACATTCCCACCGACTTTCGGGAGAGGAATCCGAGTAAGGGTTCTGACTATCCCTTTGTTCGGATACATTCTGAACTAATCTAATTTGGTCTTCCTTTTGTAGGCTTCCATATTCCGGCGGCTGACGAGCTACCTTTTGACTTCTTGATCGTCTGGGAGCGGATACGCAGTCTTCCGGACGACGATATAGACGCTCGCCGGATTAACAAAGAGAGCTGTTGGTTGTCTGCTCGGGTATTCCGTTTTCCGCGCCACCTTTTGGTCCCAGTATGAATTTCCACGATCTCCTTTTGCTTGGCGATCGTCCTTTTTGAGGAAGGTGCTTAACCATTGTTTGATCGTTTCCTTTTGCAGAGGTCCGTTTCCCTCGCTTCCTTGAGCCTCCGCTAGAGATCGCTATGTCGAACCCTAGAGTCTTGAGTCGCCTGCGCCAGAAGAAGTCGAGTCGAGTTCCCTCGGTGGCGCTACCTCTTATCCCGGAGGTGAGGCCTCATGTGGAGCCGATCGCTGCAGAGGAGGAGGTTCGGGAGGAGGGACTCCGGCTGAACCGCAAGCGACAGAGGTCGGGGGAACCCCCAGCCTTTGCCCCTGCTGGTGAGCAGCCGATCGTCGCGCCTCCGCTTACCTCGGTCCCCTTGGTGGAGGAGCCTACGCCCTCGTCGGCTTTCCTGCAGGCCATGGCGACTGCTGAGGCCGAGACCCCACGCGGGAAGCCGTTCTTCGGCCGCGACCCCGAGAAGGCCGAGAGGTAAGCCTCGGTTGCTTTGCCGAGTTTTGTCACTTGCGTAGGAGATGTGCTAACTCTTCTGTTCTTGATGCAGGATCCGCTGCACCAATCCGAATTGCTCGCCGCTGGTACTGGATTTTCTCGCGAGCCGATCTCCTCGCGAGGCCTGTGATGTCTCGCTCTACGTCGCCCGGGCTGTCTCTGCTCTGCCGAAGGCCTGGACGACTGATTTGGATGCGATCGCCCGCCAGCGATCCGCGGACACGATGCAGGCGGCCTTTGTTCTATCCCTCCAGGCGACGACGATGGCCACCCAAGCTGTGAAGGACTACGAAGGGCGCCCTTTTACTTCCCGTCTTCAGGCGGACCTCGAGGTTGCTCGGAAAAAGAACTCCGAGTTTGCCGACAGGATCGTAGCTATGGAGAAGGATTCCTTGGAAGCGGCTAAACGGGCAAGTCAAGATCTTGAGCTGGCGAGACAGGATTCTGAGCAGGCCCGGGCGACGGTCGACCGGATTCGGGATCAGATGACAGAGGCCCGCCGGTCGTACGCGGCTGCTCAGAAGGAATCCGATCAGTTAAAGGTGACCGTCGCCCGGCTGACTAGCGAGCTGGCATCGTCGAGGGGAGAAACGGCTGGCAAGGAGTCCGAGATCCAAGGTGCTCATCAGGCGGTTGCGGAGCTGAAGGAAAGCTGGAGGCAACCGAGGCCGATCCTTTTTTCAACGTGGAGTTCGTCAGCGAGTTTGCCTACTACATGGTGTTCGCTGACTCACTCCGCGCCGCTAAGAAGGGAGGGCTGGAGGTCGGCCCTCTGGCTGAAAACTTCAAGGCTTACACGCTGGAGCATCCTCTACATCCCGCCTTTTCCGTGCCGATCTTGGACCTCTCGGATCTCGGCGTAGACCTGAGCTGGTACCCGATTCCCGGAAATCTTGTTCATCCAAATGCCCCGGAGGATGGGGGTTCAGAGCCGGCAGCTGGCGATGGAACGGGCACCGATCCTTGAGCTTTTCTGCTCTTTTACTTGTAATTTTCGTATCTTTCGTTGTACTTTTGCCTTCGGGCGACCGTGATTGTACTTTTGTATTCCAAGTAATGAAATGAATATTTGCTTCTCTGATTTCTTGCTTCAATGATTGTCTTTTTGAGTCTTTAGCATGACTTTATGCAAGTGTTTAGAGAAATGATCGTTGTGTGTACAGCTCCAAGTGAATTGATAAACTCAGATTGATAACTTTTAAAACAAAGTCAATCGCTGCACATACATCTGAACAATGCCGATCGTCGTACATGTATTTGAGTAAAGACGATCATGGTATACATAGCTCCGCCCTTCCCCCTTTTTTTGTTTACTTAGTGAAAGTAAGGAGACGAAAATAAATTATTGAGTGAGCGGTCTTCAATTTTGCAGATTCCTCGAGGAAGGCCGACCATCCCGGCCTAGAGGAACCGTGCACGGTTGCGGAGTTCGATGGAACCGACCTCCACGACCATGTCTTGTGCGCGAGCGACATTCCGTCTGATGGCCAACTTCTCGCGACTCACTTAATTGTGAGGATCCTCCGTAGGCTGCGCCCACCTCGTATTTAAACGAAGGGCGTGCGGTCTTGGTCTGGAGGAGTCCTTGCACGGGGCGTCGTCGGATTAATCGACTCCACGACCGCGGCTTGTTAGCACTTTTCTACCTCGGACCGTTATGTTAGATGGCGATCCTCGACGGTATACGTTGTGACGGGGGGGACGCGTCGCATTGTCCGGATACACCACGTTAGGTGATGGACCTTTGAGGGCGGGCGAACGTGTCCACAGATCTGTTTTGGAGGGGCCTCTGGCTCGCCCGCCTCGTATTTAAACGAAGAGCGAGCGATCGATGCCCAAAGGGACCTTGCACGGGCACAGAGAACGGTTCCATCGTCCTCCACAGCCATGTCGACACTCTTCTACCTCGGACCGTCAGGTCAGATGGCGATCTTCGACGGTATACGTTGTGTAATGGGAGACGCTCGCTTGCCTAGGTTCTTCATGTTGATGACGAACTTTAGAGGGCGAGCGAGTCATCCTATGATTTGTTTTGGATGGTCCTTCGGCTACGCCCGCCTCGTATTTAAACGAACGGCGGGCGATCGCTGCCCAAAGGAACCTTGCATGGACGGATCGTCGGTTTCATCGACCTTCGCGACCATGGCGCACTTTTCTACCTCGAACCGTCATGTTAGTTGGCGATCCTCGACGGTATACGTTGTGCTAGGGGAGGCGATCGCTGCCTAGGTCCATCATGTTAAATGGCGAACTTTAGAGGGCGAGCGAGTCGTCCTCTTTTTCGAAGCGTTGCTCAGGCAGTAGCCTTTGGTTTGACGTGGTGGGAATCGGGGAAAGACTTCCGAAGTTCCCACCTCTTGATTGAAGCATATAGATCCGGTCGCCGAGGTTGATCGAGGGCTCGACTCATATGAGCTTTCCGGCCTGTCGCGTTCGACTCTGGCGACCGTATCAGGAGATTGATGGGGCTCCGGCTAAGCCAATAAACTGTCCAGCTTGCCCTCCTCGAACAATCTCCAGAGTTGTCTGAGGAGGTCGCGACATTGGTTGGTGTTGTGACCGGGACTCTTGTGGTAAGCACAATATTTATTGTGGTCCAGATGACCGTTGTCCCTTATCGCCTTTGGCTTGTTTAGCGGTTCGCGCCCCTTGATGGCGTAAAAAATTTGGGCAGGAGTTCGATTGAACTTGTGGAGGAGATGGGCTTCCACATCCTCGAAGGCCTTGAGATCACCGGGTGGCTTGGCGATCGCCTTTTTGGTTTTGACGATCGCCGTCTTTCGGACGGGATGCGGCGTCCCCTCGCCTAGGCGGAGGGTGAGTAGCCTCTGCCTGGCTAGAAAATCGGCAACCTTAGCGCGGAAGATCGCGTAGGTCGGGGGATGTCCTTTGTGAGGTGCCTAAACATGGGTGAATGGCCATAGAATCCCCCCAGGACCGAGTAGAGAGCGAGCTCGTCGCTGATGGGCTCGCCGGTGAGGACTATTTCATCCACCCGGTCGATGTAATCTGCGTCGGTCTCGTCTTCCCCCTGCCTGATTTTCATCATGCGGTGGGGGCCTTCTGGTCTGGCGACCTTGGCGGTGAAGAATGATGTGAAGTCGCTCGCCAGTTTCTCAAAGGAATTGACCGATCGCGGTGGCAGTGAGATGTACCACCTATGGGCCAGATCGCCCAATGTCAACGGGAACATTCGGCATCTCGTCGCGTCTGATGCCCCGCATCCGGTCATGTAAATCCGGAACTTGCTTAGGTGAGTCTCGGGGTCCGATCTCCCTTCATACAAAGGTGTTCGGGGAGGAGCGATCCTTGGTTGCACGGGGGCAAGCTCGATGTGGACCGCGAGTGGCTCAGTCGGTCCGATGATCTTTCTACTGGTGTTTGCCCCAGTTTCCATGAGCGCTTTCATCTCGTCGAGCTGGCGTTGCATAGCGGCCATCGCCGCAGCATGGCTGCTCACGGCTAGGCGCTCGGAGCGGGAGCCGAGGCGATCAAGTACTGATCCCCTGGCTCCGCTGCCGATGATGTCCTTGCCGCATGCCTCGACTCTTCGGCGGATAGGGGCCAAACGGCTGACCTGAATTTGGTTCGGAGTTGGGTATGCCGAACTCCTGGTGACGGACTCGGATTCCGTCGTCTCGTGGTTGGGGCCAAAATGCCCCGGTCGCCACAATAGATCGCTTCCCAGGCGGCTGAAGACGGAACCGCCCCACCTCGCGAGAGCCCTTTCTTGTGAATCGGGGCTTTCTGATGATCGCTCGACCAATAAATCCTTGAGCTTCCATTTGCCCGCGCGGCGGATGGCCGAGGGGGTTATAGCGGGCGCTGCGCATGCTCTCCGTCGCTCCCTTAGGATTGCCACAACCTCCTCGATCTGTTCCGCGGTTTGGAACTGGTCCAGCGAGAGGCTGGGGCCGTTCCTCAGGGGCGGGATCGAGAGTCTCTCGTCCCCGCGGCTACCCTCTGCCGTAGGCTGGGGCTCGGATTGAGCCGAAATATGACGCCCGGCGGTTCTGAGAGTGGCTCTCTTCGCTGTGGTGGCAGATGCCATTATTCTGAAGGTTTTTCTTTGAAGAACAGTGAGTGTTTCTTCAAGTATATGCTCCGGAATGGTCGGAAAGAAAATGAAGGTAGATAACCCCTTCCTCTAGCACTAATTGTTGTTACCCAAAATATTATCCGGAGATGATATGCTGGAATAGATGAGTAACAAACAAAATGCGAGAGCACGTCCGTGGGGAAGTAAATAACACAAGATTTGCCGGGGTTGTTAGTCACGGGCTTGAATGCTCTCGCGAGATATTATTAATACGAATACTTGGGATTAAAATATTAATATTAGAGTACAATTATAATGAGTGTAAAGACCCTAATTATCTTAGCTCTTGAGTGCTGAAGATTGCCGGAAGAACCAGAGATGATGCTCTGTGAGTTCTTGTAACAACGATGGAGTGCTAAACTCTTTAGCTGAATGTCTGAGCTTCTAAACTCGTGAATCTCTTCTAATCTGAACTGTAGAAGTTCTCGTTTCTACCAACCGTCTTTTGGTTAAGAGGTTCTGAGAGAGAAATCCTAGATAGAGTCAAGAGAGAAGCCGAGAGCTTTCGAAGTGCTGGAGGCTCTCTATTTATAGGACTGGAGTCGCTGGACGATCGCCTCTGCTGTATTATAATAAGCGGGCGATCGTCTTTAGCACATGGGTTGGTCTCCTTAGAGTCCGCAGTAGCTGCTGGCAGCCAGAAGTGCGAACCAATGAGAAGCCAACACGCGTCTATGTCGCTGTCATGGGAGGGCCCACCTAGGACCTTTCAGCGGGTCTATCGGTAGGTGAGGCCGTCCTTGTCACAGACAGCTGCTGATGGGCTGGAGTCAACGATCCTTATTTTGTGGCACCATTCGCGGATCTGCACACGGTTCCTCGCTCCGTGATCCAGTCTTCGTAGACTTAACGGTTGATGGCCTTATACGTGGCATAGGACGGTTGTCTTTGGTCGGGCACCATAGTCGGTCGCTAGGTGCCAAGAGACGATCGCTCCGGGAGGTTGATCGCTAGATACTCGAAGATGGACTGTTACCTTCGATCGGCAAGTTTGTCGTAGCTTATTTGATTGTGAACTCGGTCGCTCGGCCGTATGCCGATCGCCGTCCAGGCGTATTAATCGTCGCACAACACTTGTATTACCTAATTTCCCGGTCTTTATCTATGAGAATATTTAATTCATTTATCACATGTTTTGCATATTTATTCACGCTATGGTTATGCAAATGTAGTCTAAATTACTTTATATTGTAGATAATGTGGTGTGTCGTGTCACACAGAAGATCACATTATCGGTTCCTTATATAGTAATAATTAGTTCACAACCTATATAACATTAGACCGTTATGTGAGAGGTTGTGCTTGAGATTGGTTGGTCTTGACCAGCATATATTAGCATATTCGGTATACGTTGAACATGATCGAGGTGAGATAGATTCTTCTGTACTGACTATAAGAAGAACGCACATCTTGGACAATTATTATTTCTTAATTCTAGTGATTAATATTTAATTATATATTTAATATTTATATTTATTGCTTTGATTTATCATGTGTGAGAGCCAGAATGATTGACTCAAAATATTATTAATTATACAATAATTAATATTATAGCTAGAAATCGTGTCCCGACCAGTCGGGTTGATCATGTCCCTTGAGGCACTGGAAAGGATTATTATATTAAACCCTGCAGGTGGAATTAATTTTCCGATATAATAATAAAGATCGAGTGGTATACTCATGTATAATATATTAATTAATTAAAAGCTTCAGTAGCATAAATTAATTAATGGACATAGAATATCTTAAACACGGTAAATAATTAATTCAAAAAAGAGCACAATTTCATAATTTTGAGTTTTGGTAGGAAGTGCTATATCAATCTTTTAGTGGACTAAGTTGATATTAATAGAGTCTTAATATTATGAAGAGTCCTAATATTGGAAAGAAGATATCTATTGAGAGTCTTTACCATATCCTCCTTAAGGTCCCTAGAGTAGCCCAAAACACCTATAAATAAGACATTGGTGTTGGCCGATTTTCATCATTATTATTGCCCAAGAAAATCGATTTTTTTGTGTGTGTTTAATTATGGATCTTGACTTGTGTCTTGGATTACATAATTTAGATAACACAATATTTTTCTAAAAATACCAAAATATTTAAAAAAAATAGAGAGAACAAAAATCGTGAATTTCTTGAGAAGGTAATTCGGCCGATCCATTGTAGTCTAAGTAGTCCGGTAGATTATTGTCCACACGACATCCGGACATATGCGGGATATACTCTAGAAGATCTTGAGGTAGAAATACAAGAAGATCGGAGAGGTGTACAAAGAGGAGACAAATCGACCAAAAGGGGTCTTCTACCACTTCGCGTCAAAGGTACAGATTACCGACTCCCATACGTAAATATGTGTATTTAATTGTTTATTAATCTGTTTAGTTAATTAATTGACAAGCCTAAATAGATCCGGTTTTTATGTTGGTTAGTTTATAAAACCTTTCTTAAAAAAATTTTCGCCAACTAGCTTCCGCTGCGTTTTATATTCAACACACCCTAGCAGCCAGTTTACCAGCCTTTCCAATCAACATAAAACCACCAGATTCATCATGAGCAGTATTTTTTGAAGATTGTGGGTCTTCACTTTTTTTAGTTAGAGAGTGACTCACAGCTGAGTTTTTATGGGTAAAAACAGTAGGTTTAAGAGCAGGGTTTTTTTATATAGCATGCCTCAATGCCATGGCCAATATGATGACAGTGGTGGCAGTACTTAGGGACCTTTTCAAATTCAACATCAAGTTCAGTTTTAACATTGTCAACCACCAAGTTTATTTTTTCCGGGAGTTGTTCTTTCAAATTAATTGTTGCACATAGTGAAAAGTTCATCTTGGACCGATTTAAAGTAAAGTCATCCACTTTCACATAAGTTCCCACAATGCTGGCCAGTGTTTTGAGGCTCCTCAAGTCAAACCATTGTGGAGGAAGCGCATGGATTTTAAACCAGACAAGCACAACAGCCAGCTCTTGTTTAAAATCAAATCGGGGACCATTGAAATATTCTGATGGGGAAACCAGCAAAAATGTGTTCCCTTTTCATCCACAATTTGTCAGAACTTGATTTATTAGCCAAATTAATCAGTACATGTTTGCTATTTAAGTATTGAACCTTACATAAACCATATCCTTCCATTTTAAGTTGTTGAGATATTACCTGATTTGTTGGCTTACCATACGTGAATTTCCCAATCAGTGCATATTTGTAGTATTCCGACACTGTGTCACATTCATCCTGGGTGAAGATGGCCGAGGGGTGAGAATCTGAAAAGTCAACGGTGCCGAACCTGACATCTTCCTCCTCAATGGCTTCACAGAAAGACTTGGGGACGATTTTTTGCAGACCTGTTGGAGGGTTTTGGAACCCCGCTGTTTTATCGGGATGAATCTCTCCTTCTTCAAGGTTTTCTGTTATGCCCTCCGACACGGTAATGGATGAGTTTCGTCCCCATCCCCGTTGAAGCTATGGTTTTGCAAGCCTCGCGCTGACTTTTGAGAACCCCCTTTGGAGATCGGCTTATCTGCCGCCATCACACTCTTGGATGAGATCCCTTCTGGATTAGGGTTGAGGGTCGTTTTATGAGGGTTGTATTTCAGAAAATTTGCCGTCAGAAGGAGTGGCAGATTCAGGTTGTTCTTGATAGAGGGAGAGGTTTCAGATTGTGGTTTAGATGTCGATGCTTGAGCGAACATCGAAGTCTGTTTCGTCGATTTAGGGTTTTTTGTTGGGGAGGGGAGCGCGGCCTCCTCTGGGGTAGGTTTTGGAATAATGCAGTCGGGTGTTGAATCAATACAAATCGAAGCCATGGGAGAATAAAAGATGAAAAAACACAACAACAAAAACGCCACCGCACTGAGGGGTGGCTGCGAACCGAGGTAGAAGCCCCAAATTCATAGACATGATCTGAAAATACGCTCGGCCTTCTTAGAGAGAAATCGCATGTCGATGCATGTCTTGATTTTCAGATCATTCACCCCCAAATAAAATACATGGTTATTGAGCTCACAAGATGGTCAAAAATGGAATATTCAGCTAAGGATCTGCTTGCAAACAGCGCTGGAAAACGGCCCACTTTACGCCGTGTTGTATCGTCGTGTTGTAGGGTGTCTCAGTCTTATCCGGAGCACGCGCAAGGATCCGGCGCAAAATGCCGGTCGTGTATGAAACGGCGCAAGACACGGTTCATGTTGTGCCGTGTGAGAAATGACCGAAAGAAACGGCCCTGATTTACGCCGTTTTGTTTTGATCGTTTCGTAGACTTTGTCCTTGAAAAATTTCTGATTTTGGATTTGGTTCTGCTTTTCGTCCTTTTGACGTTTCATGTCAGTAACCTGTCAAATAAACATTTTTAGCTCATGTTTTGACATATCTTTAAAACAATTATTTTTTATGACAAATCCGTATGATTATGCCACAAAAAGAGATATTTTGTATATGAATTTTTAGATCAAATATGCACTAATCAAATACCTCACACTTGAACATTTGTCTGTCCTCAAGTCAACTTCAGATATGGTACAATTGAACATACCAATAATTTTCCCACACCTCAAGGGGTAAATTAGACCAAGTTTTTTTTTTATAGTTTGTCAAATCTCAAGAAAGTTTCCTTTTAATCAAAAACATGAATTCATAAAACTCGTCAGATAAGTATCGCTCACTCTCAAGTGTATAGGGGACATGTTTTTTGCTCAAGCTTATTCAATAAGGTGAAAACTTCCATAGGCGTGCAAATCGTCTTTTATCTCTACCACTTGTGTGTGTAACGTCGTGAATCAAAAAGGAGTTTTATTAGGTTGTAGTGTCGGCTCTTTGGTTGGGTAGGAAAATATGGATAAAGTGACTTGAAACCGGACAATTAGAAATTAAAACATTCTGAATCAATGTTTATCCATGGGTAAGCACTTAGAAGCTATTTAATGAAGCTTCTATCAATCCCCTTACTTATGTTTCGAATTATTCGAGCTCTTTTTTTTTATATATATATATACTTGAGTTGTTATTATCTATTTTACGCGAATGTAAACGATGGGTCACATGAATACACCTGGTTACTAAGATAAAAACATACACAATCTGCTTCTCTGCATACTCATATTTAAGGTAACTGTTTTACGCGAATATAAACATGGGGCTCATGAATATATCCGGTTACTAAGGGAGTAATTGATTTCTTATTTTTCAACACCACCAACAATATATATCACCCAACTTCACCATGCAATATCTTTATCCTTGTCAAAAATAATTTCTAACCGTTCAAGTATGGGTCAAAGGATTATAGCGATGGAAAGCTCAGTATGTGGTTAATAATAAAATAGGAAATAAGCTCAATTGGGTTAACGAGGGAATTAATAATTTTGGGGTAGGCTGAAAGGATTGAAAAGCTGAATCAAAAATCGCCTAAAATCACTTTCTCTATTTTGCACACACTTTGTAGTTTCGAGTAAGATACCAATGCACATTCTAGAGTTTCACAACACAAATAGCACACTCAAATAATGAAAATTTTGCATGATAGTAAGCAAATAACGGCTCAAAAGCTCACAAGTTCTTAATTATATTTTTTATGAATTCACAATTTTTTTTAGAAACAACTGAGTTTGACAATTCATCGAAAATTCATGTTTAATCCATGGTCATTTTACCTTAAAATTTATATAAACAAAACTCCCGAGGTGAGTATCAAGACATTCAAATTGACTGTTGGAGGTATTTTTAAAAAAAATTATATTTTTCCAAAATATCGCCCCACACTCTAGCAATAAGCATTGTCCTCAATATACTGAAAATATAGAACAAAAAAAAGGACTCCCCTGTCATGTGGTACGGATGATTCAATCCTCAGAGCAATACCTAAAAAGAACTTGAACAAAAACAAAAGTAGAAAACCATTTTTAAACAAATAAAAATAAAATCCATAATTTCAAAGAAAAAGAAAATACACAAACAGCAAAATATAGCTTAAACAAGCCAAAAAGAGAAGTCAGAAAAATAACACGAATAAAAAAACTAAGTCGATGGCCCGGGTGGTGGTGATGGTGGTCTTATGCCGAAATGCTGCTGAATGCGTGCCATCTGCTCGTCTGATCGATCGAAACGATCTTTCACCTTTTCAGCTCTGTTTTAATAACCTCTTGGTCCTCTCTGATGCAGTTGATTGCCTCCCATATGCGACGGAGGAGAGACGGGGACTGGTGGTGATGGCTCGGATGGCAGGATGTGGTGGGCTCTCGTGAAAGGCTCTCGTCGTCAGCTCCGTCAGTCGGAGAATGTGTCTCCTGCTCGCGTTGTGGATCCTCTTCGAACTCAATACCCATTCGTATACATGTAGTACGCCTCAATTTGTCCCAGTTTTTTATTTCAGTGCGGTTGGCATATGAGAAGTCAACGTTCGCCTGCTCGAGTACCAACGTGATCGACCGGGGATATGGAATGGAGTGCTTGGGGCTTTTATTCCAGAGGAAATCATGCATGTGATTGTATATGATACTCCCGTAGTTTAATCCTTGTATATCGCCTAGCCCATGCACTATTTTATCCAAAAATATAAATCACCAACTCGTACCTCGTTTTTACTACTTGAACGAGAAAGAAGTGCCAAGAAGGTATAAAATGAGCCGGTGCTGGGTAGAGAAATATAAGGTCCCGATCTTCATTCCATCTTTTCGAGAAGGAGTGTACTGAATGTCAAACCGTGCCATGGCACTACTAGTGGTCCAAATAGGTCCTTCTGGGGCATTGAAAGCTTTTCTGAAATTAGCTTTTTCCCCCTCGTTCAGAGTGTGGAGCGAGTGATTTATCGAGCTTTCAGTGATTACAACTAGTGTCCCTCTAACCGTGCTTCATATAGTGTAGTCATCTTTGCCTTTTGCCTCTACGTTGGTGTAGAATTCACGCACAAATTCAGCGCAGTAATGATCTGGGAGTTTCAAAGCATTTTTTCAATGTAAGTGACCGAAAATTTGAGATAGGTTGAATTTATCTTCAACCTCCAGTGCGATAACTTTCTCGACTAGAAGTTTGGAATGAGCTCGTTGATCAAACTATTCTGCATTTTTCGGCCGAAGTAAAGCGTATAACGTCAAAAGCGCCTGTCGTATGCTCTGTGTGAGAATTTTCTCTCTCGGTGGCGGAGGAAGATAGTAATGGGCTGGCAGCACGTCGCTTGCGCGTTCTAGTCATCCTACATAGATATTACAAGAGAATTTCATATTAGCACTTTATCGGACACCTTGTGAGCGTGGTTTATACTCTTCTAAATTCACCAATCTTTAGAAAAATTCTAATCCTCAGGCACATGAATGATTCTAAAACACACAAATAGTAATTTAAACAATACTAATCTAAGCACAACACCAGAAATTTACAACCTTTCATTATGTAAAATATCGTCCTTCAAAAAAATAGATTATTCTTGACATAATTCAATTTCAACATAACAAACATATGAAATCCTTACACATAATCCAGCAAATGTGTTGAAATGATTGAACAAACATAGATACATGCCCATAGACACAACATAAATTGAATTCATATCAATAATTGAAGAAATTCAAAAATACTTACATTGTTGCCTTGATGATGATTTTCTGCAAAAATTCTAATTGATATGATGAAAGGAGGTTGATTGTGGTGTTTTTGTACTGAAATTAACCAATCTAAAAAAATCGAAAGATTTGGATTTGTAGGGGAAAGGGGTCGGAGGTAGGGTGAAGAGAGAATGAGAAGAAAGGGGCCGACTTTGTTTTAAAAAGGTCTCTGCCACAACACGACACTGGAAAACGGCCCAATTTGCACCGTGTTGTACAATGTTTTATTACAAAAAAATGACACGGCGCTCGAAAAGGACCAGTTTGTGCCGTGTCTTCGGCCGTGTCGTACAGTGTTTTTTTACAAAAAATGACACTGCGCTGGAAACGGTTCAGTTTGCGCCGTGTCTTCAGTCATGCCGTACAATGTTTTTTTTTATTTTTTTATTTTTTTATTTTTTTGATTTTTTGATTTTTTTTTTTGAAAATAAATAATTAGAAAAGCAATAAAGAAATTGGGTTACCTCCCAACAAGGGCTCGTTTAATATCATTAGCTTGAAAACTTCATGTTTTAGTCATACGACGGCTCTCCAAGAGTTATGCTCTCTCCGTGAGGAATTTTCTGATTTTCAAAATAAGGCTTCACCCTGTGTCCGTTCACCTGAAATGGCTTTTTGGTGCGTGGATTTATCAGTCTAATTAATCCATATGGATATACTTCATCAACCTCAAAGTGTCCCATCCAGCGTGATTTTAGTTTAACTGGAAACAATCGCAACCGAGAATTAAATGAAAGTACTTTCGTACTTGGCTCAAGGTGTTTGAGGTTAAGTTTCTGGTGATGAACTTGTAATATCCGCAAATTCGATTTCCGGTAATTTCTTTTTTTTGGCGGAAGTCCATTTTGACGACTTTCTTGGGACCGTTTCGTCATCCTGAGAATGATTAATTCTACACTTTTTGTCATCCGAGTTCGTTTCGGTGTCGTTCTGTTGAATTCCGTGTTCTCTAGTGACTTTTCCACGTATGAGTTCGACTTTGTTAGATCACCATTAATTTTTGGAAACTCCAAAAATTCTGAATCTTTTCAATATTATAAAGCATCGAGTTAGCTTTCTAACGGTTCAAACGGTGAGTCAATCGGAGTCCAGACGAGGGAGTTATGGTCGAAATAGCTAAGTCACTCTCATTTTCCAGATTCGGCCAAAACCGTCTGTACCCTGTGCCGCGGCACACTTCGGCTGAGCCGCGGCACACTGCCGAGCCCTGGGAGCAATTTTTGGGCCTGTGCCGCGGCACACTTCGGCTGAGCCGCGGCACACGATGCAGTCAACTGTATAATTACGTTTTTTCAGCAAAATCAGATCATTTCTCCATTTTCTTCAACACATCGAGAGAGAGAGCTTGAGGAGAGAAACCTTTCATCATCCATCACTTGAGGGTTTGAATTTCTTCATTTCTTTTCGATCGTGAAGCTCGGGTCGTCGATCTATCGCGTATTCTCCGGATCAAAGTACTTGGATCTTCAAAGGTAATTTCATCAAACCTCTTGGATTTCGATTTTGGGTTGGGTAATGATGTTTTGGGTGTTAAAATCATGTTGTATGAAGTGATATACGCATGATTATGGGCATGTTTGATTATTCATTGGATTATTGAAGGATTATTCAAGAACACTTTGGATATTGTGTTGGATTTTGGGGTTTTTCGTAAATTCATCCGATTTATCCGATTTGAAGCTTGAGAACCTTGAGATTAGGATGTATCTATACGTACGCATGCGTTTCCTACGATTTTACGGATTTGATTGTGCTGTTTTCGGACTTGTGAGAGTTTGGGCGATTTTCCAACCTCTAGTTGTTTATCCGTGTGTTTTCATGAATCGTAGACGGGTTTCGGGAATTTCTTCGTGTAGTTTTGGGTATGGATAATTGATTATCATTTCCTTGCGAATCGTTTAGGTGCCGGAAGCGCGTTCTTGGACCTACCGAACTCATATCCTTTTTCCGTTCGATTTCTCGGTGTCTCAAAGGCAAGTATACATTTATGATTGTACGTTCTCGACTTTGAAAGTAAGAAATATTGATGGTATGATATGAACGAACCGTTTTTACGGTATTCATAGATATATTGATGGCATATTATGAACGAACCGTTTTTACGGCATTCATGTATGTATTGATGGCATGATATGAACGAACCGTTTCTACGGCATTCATACATGTATCGGCGTATGATATGAACGAACCGTTTCTACGGCATTCACATACGTATCGGCGTATGATATGAACGAACCGTTTCTACGGCATTCACATACGTCTTGATGTGGCACTATGAGATTTTAGTTATTCCGGAATACTAGTCTTGAATTGATGAATTGACGGTTACATTTACTTTATTGTCGAGGACTATTGTGTTTCATACTTGATATACTTGCACTAGCTATTCGACGGCTAACCCCTTTATTGGGGAAATACTTTTTATGTATTTCAGGTTCCAAGAGAACGGACAGGCGGGTATCGGGTCGGGATGAAGATGGTGGGCAAGAGTGATACTGTGTCTTGTCTCCGGTTATCTTTTTGGATTCCTCCATTCAGTGTTGTTGTACTGGAATGGATTTTAAATACTCGAGTATTGTATTTTCAGTTTCCTTGATGTTCCGGCCTGTGTTGCCGAGGTATTGATTTGTGTGGTGATGTATATGGTTTCATTGGTTATGGTTTTTAATACCATTTGTATTGTCCTTCATTCCATTGTATGTAGACCTTCTCGGTCAAGTTTCATAGTTCCGCGTATGTTTAGCCTTGTGGGTCCCACGGCGGGGCTCACGACGCTGTAATATACCCTGAATAACTTGGGGGTATTACAGAATATGGTATCAGAGCTTAGGTTTATGGATACCTAGCCAGCCGGTCTTTCGGGGTCGATTGAGTCGTCATTTGTCCACAGATCACTACTCGCCATCATCACAAGGCGACCGGTACTTGTAAGTCCTCTCACTCTTCTTGTATTTTTCTTAATCGCTTGCCTATAGCTTGATATTCTTGGGAATTGGTCACTTCGAGAATGTGCGATTCGATTATACTTACGCACGATGTGCCCTTCGAATGTTGGGTGAAAGTAGGAAGAATCGTACGTGGTCACGGACGTGAACTCTTCCTTGAGATTTTGTTTAAATTGCTAATTGCGATATTGGTGTGTATCGGTATTATGTTGAGACTTTGTTTAGGAGTCGCATGCTAGTATCACGGGAGATCTTCGACTTCACAGACTTGTAAGTATGTTGTTCGGATTATTCGATAATTTTTGGTGAATTTGAATTTCCTTTGAAATGTTGTTCGTGCGAGTGATTGCAAGTTTCGAGGACGAAACTTATTTTTAAGGGGGGTAGAGTGTAATACCCCGATTTTTCGATATATTTTTTTTCGTTTATATGTTGGATGTCGTTGATGGATAATTGTGCTTGAGGATGAGGTGAATGTATGACAATGTTATTGAATGTGTTTATGTATTCATTGTGCCGTATGATCGTTTGGTATGTCGAGATGTTGGTCGAGAATAGCGGAAAATGGTTAAGTACAGCTACGTTAGCGCACGCTACAGGGTATGCCTAGCGCGCGCTAAGATATATACTTAGCGTACGCTACGGTGCATACTTAGCGCACGCTAAGAGGTTCGGTTACGTACGCTAAGGAGGACCCCTAACGTACGTAACGACCTGCTGGGTTAGTTCCGGAAGGTGGCCGGGTGTAGGCCTGTTGATTTTTATATTCAGTTAGCGCACGCTAACGCATGTTGGTTAGCGCACGCTAACATCAGATCGCCAATAATGGAATCTTAGCTTTCGGCGGGTGGACCCGGCCATGTTCGACGCGTGTCCAGATAAGGTCAGCGCATCTTCGTCGTGTAGATCTAGCGCACGCTAAAACCGTATGATTAGCGCACGCTAATTCCATATCGATCAAAGGAATCCCGGTAATCGCGGATACTTTCGGCATGTGGGGGCACGATACTGTAGCAAGTCAACGCCTATTTGCGTACATTAATGCATGGGCATTACGTACGTTAGATGAATTTCGAAGCAATGTAGTAGCTTCTGGACTGCCCGATAGCGCAAGATATCAAGGAAGGATAGCGCACGCTAAATATAAGGTCTAGCGCGCGCTAGTGATGTGTTTTATAAAGAGGATAGACGAGTGCTGAGAGGCATTTTGTCCAATCTCCTTCCTTCAGTCAATAGAGAGAGCCTTGGGAAGTACTTGAAGTTCCTAAACATTGAGAGATGATTCTCTTAAACAAGATTAAGATTGGAGAGCTCGGATTTAAGTATTGTTCTTGAAGTTTTTGATGATTCTTGGAATGGAGTTCAATTATTCTTCTTCGTGGTTCGTTCATACAAAGTAATCCTCATATCCCTTTGATAGTGGTTTGTTTTTTTTAAGGATTACTACTTGGGAGTGAGTATGTTGGGAATCGTGTATTTTGATGTTCGTCTTATTTCAATGTAAATGCATAAATTGGACTGTACTTTTATCCGCTGCGTGAGTATTTTGAAATGGCTTTTGGTATTTTGCCAACTGAATTTTATTTTGTAAAACCGATTCCCTAAACTGAGTTTTTGGTATTTTGGCCTTGATCGTTTTGACGGTATTTGGAAATTGATTTTTTTTAGTATTTGAAAAATATTACCGTCATCGGTCTTTTTGGCATTTTTGAAATGACGTGGAAAATTGTGCTTAGCCTGGTAAATCCTTGTGAGAAGGGTTTACGTCGTGTAATATTCCCAGGAGGATCTGGGGTGTTACAATTATGGTATCATGTGATAATGTTATACGAGATTTATTGGAATTGTAATAAGAGATTTCGGATGTTGATATGATTATTGAGATCTTCTTCGTATGATGATAAGGGTTTTGTTGCGATTCTTGAGGTTGTATGAATGGCATGATGAAGAAAATGGTAACATGGAGATATATACCTCGAATATGTTGTTCTGAACGTGATTTCGGATATTTCATGTTCTTGAAGAACTCTTGAATTATACGAGGTGATGAAAATTTTTAAGAAGTGTTGATGTTTTGAAAATGAATATGGAATATTCATATCTAGAGCTAAACTATGTGTTTGAAATAATATTCGTATATGAATACGAATGTGGTTATGAGTTTGATGAGACTATTATTCATCGATGAATTTGGAAGCCCATACGTATGGAGCAAATATTCAAGTCGAATGATTGGATTGTTTGATAACCTTTTTAATATGATTATCTATTGTTTTGAACCAGTCGGATGATTCGAATTGATGACGGTCATAAGTAAATTTTAACGATGGATTTACGAGAAGGGAACCTTGTCAATTCGTATTTAAGAATTGAGTTTGGAACATTTAGACCCTTATTATTGGTCCGAATTGGTTGCTGGTATGATCATCATATCTCGACTCGTATTGTGGACAGGATTTGTAAGTGTCTGAGTTGGATTGTTCAGACTGTGATTAGTCGAGATATGGTGAAACGGTTGAGTTTGTGGTTTGGTGGTGTTGATATTGGTCGTCATCGAACCTGTTGATTATTAATCCTTCATTTTACAATAAGATATGATGTTTGATCATGGATTATGACTGTTGTGTTGCGGTTGAGGTTGAAGAGTTTGTAGATTACCTTGGTCGGGACTGAGGAACTCGTTAGACGAAATCAACTGAATTGGTAACAGTTCGTTGTATTGATATCGAGGCAAGTTTTATACTTGTACTAATCAATGAGATTAATGTTATCATGTAGGTGTACGAATGTGTGTATCATTTCGAGACTTGGCCTCTTTATGATTGTATTGATATCAGGGGATTGTTTGATACTACACCCGTCGGCAAATTATGCCAAATGTTATTGTTGTTCGTAAATGGCCGGTTCAAGGCATTGCGATACTTGTTAGTAAAGCTACTGTCGATAGCCGGTTCGCGATATCGACGTACTGATTGTTATCGGGACTGATGTTCCATTGAGATATTGTGGTGATCGTCGTTATTGATATCAGTGTTTTTATATTGATGTCGTTTTGGCCGATTGAAGGCATTGACGTATTCGATTATCATCTTCATTATCGGTAACCGATTAAAGGTGCCGAGACATCCGTTGTATAATTGTTATCGATTGTCCGCTCAAAAGGTAATCGATATATTGAATTGGGATTATCAAAGATAATTCCCATCCGTTGTCAAAAATATTCTCATCCGTTGTATCGTTGTTATCGATTGGCCATTCTACGGTAATCGAAGTATTGAATTGGGGCTGTCGAGGATAGTTCCCATCCGTTGAATTATTATTGTCGTGTTGGCCGACTCAAGGCAGCACACTATTATTCTTGTGAACTCGGTAATTTTGTGATCGTTGAGGGTTGTGGATTTTCCGAATTGTTGTGTTGTGATTGTTGCTCGTATTAATCGGTCCTTAAGGATTTTGATCCCAGGATGGTTGTTTTGAATATTGTTGGTCGTGTCGATCTTTCATTATTAGTGTGTCATCGTTCACTTGGTGAGTCGTATGATCCGTATTGGATATGTTATCCTTTGAGTTCGTTGTCATGTTGTATCGTGGCATATCTGGAATCATGTCTGCGTGCCGATTGGTTATGTGTAGGATTTTTAGCCCGACCTACGATGGTCATGCGTGGATGTTTCCGCAATGGACCGTGCACACGAGACGTTGTTCGTGAGGCTAATTAAGTACATTGTCACACGTATATTCTGTATTCCGTAAACGAGGTGGACATGTGCACGGACACATTTCCGGATCGGGCGTACTGTGATGTCCCTCTTGAGCCTTATTGTTTGGTCATTCGTAGTCCATGTTGTATTGGATATGTCCGACGATTTGTGACTGGTTGTTCTTACACCGAGGGGTATGTCCGACAGTCAGGTTTGCTTCTTTGAGATCTGTATTGTGATGATTTACAGCTTTGGGCTGTTCGGATTTCAGGCCATCGTAATATACAGCTTCGGTTGAGGGGCTTTCAAGCCATTGCGATGTATTGGTATTTCTGTTGGAGCCTTCAGACATTGTGATTCGTATTTACTTCAGCGTTGGCTTGGATTACCTTCGAGTAATGTATTGTTGTGTTACTTGTAACGTTTCGCCGTTGGGCATAAGTTACGCATTTCTTGTGTATCTCGTTGAGTTTTCCTAGCGGGATATTGCTTCTCCCTAGTTGTTTTAAGTTTCGGGATGAAACTTCTTTTAAGGAGGGTAGAATGTAATATCCGCAAATTCGATTTCCGGTAATTTCTTTTTTTGGCGTAAGTCCGTTTCGACGACTTGCTTGGGACTGTTTCGTCATCCTGAGAATGATTAATTCTACACTTTTTGTCATCCGAGTTCGTTTCGGTGTCGTTCTGTTGAATTCCGTGTTCTTTAGCGACTTTTCCACGTATGAGTTCGACTTTGTTAGATCACCATTAATTTTTGGAAACTCCAAAAATTCTGAATCTTTTCAATATTATAAAGCATCGAGTTAGCTTTCCAATGGTTCAAACGGTGAGCCAATCGGAGTCCAGACGAGGGAGTTATGGTCGAAATAGCTAAGTCACTCTCATTTTCCAGATTCGGCCAAAACCGTCAGACTCGTGCCGCGGCACACTTCGGCTGAGCCGCGGCACACTGCCGAGCCCTGGGAGCAATTTTTGGGCCTGTGCCGCGGCACACTTCGGCTGAGCCGCGGCACACGATGCAGTCAACTGTATAATTACGTTTTTTTCAGCAAAATCAGATCATTTCTCCATTTTCTTCAACACATCGAGAGAGAGAGAGCTTGAGGAGAGAAACCTTTCATCATCCATCACTTGAGGGTTTGAATTTCTTCATTTCTTTTCGATCTTGAAGCTCGGGTCGTCGATCTATCGCGTATTCTCCGGATCAAAGTACTTGGATCTTCAAAGGTAATTTCATCAAACCTCTTGGATTTCGATTTTGGGTTGGGTAATGATGTTTTGGGTGTTAAAATCATGTTGTATGAAGTGATATACGCATGATTATGGGCATGTTTGATTATTCATTGGATTATTGAAGGATTATTCAAGAACACTTTGGATATTGTGTTGGATTTTGGGGTTTTTCGTAAATTCATCCGATTTATCCGATTTGAAGCTTGAGAACCTTGAGATTAGGATGTATCTATACCGTACGCATGCGTTTCCTACGATTTTACGGATTTGATTGTGCCGTTTTCGGACTTGTGAGAGTTTGGGCGATTTTCCAACCTCTAGTTGTTTATCCGTGTGTTTTCATGAATCGTAGACGGGTTTCGGGAATTTCTTCGTGTAGTTTTGGGTATGGATAATTGATTATCATTTCCTTGCGAATCGTTTAGGTGCCGGAAGCGCGTTCTTGGACCTACCGAACTCATACCCTTTTTCCGTTCGATTTCTCGGTGTCTCAAAGGCAAGTATACATTTATGATTGTACGTTCTCGACTTTGAAAGTAAGAAATATTGATGGTATGATATGAACGAACCGTTTTTACGGTATTCATAGATATATTGATGGCATATTATGAACGAACCGTTTTTACGGCATTCATGTATGTATTGATGTCATGATAGGAACGAACCGTTTCTACGGCATTCATATATGTATCGGCGTATGATATGAACGAACCGTTTCTACGGCATTCACATACGTATCGGCGTATGATATGAACGAACCGTTTCTACGGCATTCACATACGTCTTGATGTGGCACTATGAGATTTTAGTTATTCCGGAATACTAGTCTTGAATTGATGAATTGACGGTTACATTTACTTTATTGTCTAGGAGTATTGTGTTTCATACTTGATATACTTGCACTAGCTATTCGACGGCTAACCCCTTTATAGGGGAAATACTTTTTATGTATTTCAGGTTCCAGGAGAACGGACAGGCGGGTATCGGGTCGGCATGAAGATGGTGGGCAAGAGTGATACTGTGTCTTGTCTCCGGTTATCTTTTTGGATTCCTCCATTCAGTATTGTTGTACTGGAATGGATTTTAAATACTCGAGTATTGTATTTTCAGTTTCCTTGATGTTCCGGCCTGTGTTGCCGATGTATTGATTTGTGTGGTGATGTATATGGTTTCATTGGTTATGGTTTTTAATACCATTTGTATTGTCCTTCATTCCATTGTATGTAGACCTTCTCGGCCAAGTTTCATAGTTCCGCGTATGTTTAGCCTTGTGGGTCCCACGACGGGGCTCACGGCGCTGTAATATACCCTGAATAACTTGGGAGTGTTACAGAACTCTCTTGACTTTGTCTTTTTAGATCCGCGAGTTCTCGTATGCTTCATTTGTTAACTCGTCTAATTCAGATATTTGGAGCAGTCTTTCCTGTACAGCTTCTTTAAATTCCATTGAAACAGCCTTAATTGCCCAATTAGCTTTATGTTCGATTTCAACTGGAAGATGACAAGTTTTTCCATAGACTAGACGGTAGGGGCTCATTCCCAATGGACTCTTGTATGCTGTTCGATATGCCCAAAGTGCATCGACCAATTTATCAGCCCAGTCTTTTCGAGTTGGGCGCACAGTTTTTTCCAGGATCCCTTTTATCTGTTGGTTGCTTGTTTCAGCCTGACCCGACGTTTGTGGATGGTAGAGGGTTGCAACTTTATGATTTATGCCATTTTTGGCCATAAGCTTGTCAAATATCTTGTTGCAAAAGTAGGATCCCACATCACTGATTATTGCCTTGGGGAATCCGAAACGGATGATTATATATTCCTGTACAAACTTAAAAGCAATATTAGCATCATTAGTCCTTGTGGGGATTGCCTTAACCCACTTGAAGCCTTAACCCACTTGAACACATAATCGATTGCTAAAAGAATGTATTCGAAATTTCCAGATTTATTCAATGGTCCCATAAAATCAATTCCACATACATCAAAATTTCTACAACCAAATTGATCGTGAGGGGCATCTCATTTCTTTTTCCGATATTACCGGTCCATTGATACCTATCGCACTGAACACAAAAATGATGTGCGTATTTAAATAAGGATGGCCAATACAAACCAGATTTGAGAATTTTGTTAGCGGTCTTTCGTCTTCCAAAATGTCCTTCACAATGAAGTTCATGGCAAAAGGTTAGTACACTTTGTTGCTCATCTTCTGGGACACATCGCCTCATGATTTCATCTTTGCATAATCGAAAAAGGCATGGTTCGTCCCAGAAGTAGTTTTTGCATGATAATAAAAACCTTTTCTTTTCTTGGTAAGAAATGTTAGGTGGGAGCGTTTCACAAACCAAATAATTCACAATATCAGCAAACCAAGGTAACGAAGAAATTTTAAATAAATTTTATGTAGAAAGAGTCCACAATTTGTTCATGCTTGTTAATTGTTTCTTTTGTTATTTTTAAACGAGACAAATGCTCTGCGACCACATTTTCACTTCCCTTTCGGTCCTTTATTTCCATATTAAATTCTTGAAGCATTAAAATCCATCGAATCAACCGAGGTTTCGCTTGTTGCTTTGTCAACAGATGTCGTAAAGCTGTATGATCTGAATGTACAATCACTTTAGACCCTACAATATAAGATCTAAATTTATCTAGTGAAAAAACCACAGCTATGAATTCTTTCTCGGTGGTTGTATAATTAACCTGCGCATCATTCAATGTTAGACTAGCGTAATAAACCACACAGAGCATTTTATCAAGTCGTTGGCCAAAAATTCCGCCAACAGCTCGGTCATATGCATCACGCATAATTTCAAAAGGTAAAGACCAATCAAGGGCAATTACAATTGGTGCCGTGGTTAGTTTCTCTTTCAAAGTTTGAAAGCATCGAGACAAGCGTCATCGAAAATGAAGGAAACATCTTTGGTAAGCAAAGTGCAGAGAGGTTTACTTATTTTTGGAAAATCTTTAATAAACCTTCTATAAAAACAAGCATGTACTAAAAAACTCTTGATTGCCTTTACATTGTTTGATGGTGGTAATTTTTTAATACCATCAATCTTTACTTTGTCGACTTCAATTCTACAATTTGACACCACGTGACCTAGCACAATGCCACTTTTTGTTATAAAATGACCTTTTTCCCAGCTAAGTGTTAAATGACATTCAATACAACGTTCAAGTACTTTGGTCAATTTATTTAAGCAATCATCAAAAGTTGACCCAAATACTAACAAGTCATCCATAAACAAATCAATAAAATCGCCGATCATATCTGAAAAAATTGACAACATGCACCTTTGAAAAGTTCCTGGTGCATTGCATAATCCAAAGGGCATTCTTTGACAAGCAAAAGTTCGAAAAGGGCATGTGAAGGTGGTCTTCGATTGGTCCTAGGGTGCAATCGCCACTTGATAATACCCTGAAAGTCCATCAAGAAAACAATATAATTTGTGTCCTGCAAGTTTATCAAGCATTTGGTCAATAAAAGGTAGAGAAAAATAATCCCTTTTGGTGGCGGCATTTAATTTTCGATAATCAATGCACATCCGCCACCCGATTGTTACTCTCGTTTGTATTAGCTCTCCCTTATCATTTTCAATCACTGTTATGCCACTTTTCTTTGGCACCACATGTATCGGGCTTACCCATTCACTATCCGCAATTGGATAAATAATTCCCTCAGCTAGCAATTTTAAAATTTCCTTTTATACTACCTTTAGCATATTGGGATTTAATCTTCGTTGTGCTTCTCTTCTTGGTTTTTCTCCCTCTTCTAGGATTATTTTATGCATACATGTCGAAGGGCTAATTCCCTTAGTATCACTCAAACCACATCCTATTGCCTCTTTGCATTTTTTCAAAACTTCTACTAAAAGAAATTCTTCATCTTCGATCAATTTTGCATTAATAATTACGAGTTTTTTATTTTCCTCTTCAAGAAAAACATATCTTAAATGCTTAGGCAATTCTTTAAGCTCTGGTATTTCTTTTTCTTTGCTTTCCATTAACGACTCCAGACTATCTGTCTTACCCCCCTGTAAGATATTTTCTCATATTTCTCCTTCAACTTCTGGGTTAAGCTCTGAATATTCCATTACTTGTTCCTATATAATGAGAGTTTCTACAGAATTGTCAATAATATCAACAAAAGCGCATTCCTCATATAAATCATAACTAGGAACATGGGGCGAATCAAACACAGAAAATATCACGGTTTCATCTAACACACTCATAGTTAATTTTCCTCTGTTAACATCAATTATTGTTTCAGTGGTAGCCATGAAAGGTCTTCCCAATAAAATAGAATGATCTTTTCCATTTTCTAGACATGGTCCCATTTCTAAGACAACAAAATCTGCTGGAATAATAAGCCCCTCTATGTCTACCAAAATATCTTTGATAATTCCTACAGGATAACGAAGTGATCTATAGGCCAATTGTAAACATATTTTAGTTGGGCTAAGTTCACCAAGATCAAGTTGCTCAAAAATATATAATGGCATCAAATTTATGCCTGCTCCGAGATCAAGCATACCAGTGGTTTTCTTAATGTTTCGCATAGTGATAAGTGTCAGTTTTATACACTTATCCATGGTTTGTATCGATATATATCACCCATAATTGATCTAGTCTACTCGTTTTTGTTTTTAATTAATTAGTTTTACTCATCTTCTTGACATCCATTGCCGGTCCCAAGCCCGAATAAAATAGGAGGGTTGCGGTAGGTTAGTGGCAGCCAGCGTAAAACTCGTCACATTCCATGGACATGAATCAAACATTGAAAATCGTTGGGGCGTCTCCTCAGAAGCGACGCGCTGCATTTCATAGGCCCGAGTGCAGTGATAAGTATGCGAGGGTTGCTAGGTCGTCGCCCAGAAGCGGCGCGCCACCTTTACATCTGAGGGTGGTGTCAAATGAGCAAGGATGCGCTACACTTCATAGGCCCGGGTGTAGTGGAAAATATGCAAGGGTTGCTAGGTCGTCGCCCGGAAGCGGCGCGCCACCTCGAAGTATGGGTGTGGTGTCAAATGTGCAAGAATCCTTGCAGCGTGGATGGGGACAGACAGAGAAGTTATTTCTTGCGGCTAGTAAGGGTAGTAAGGTGCGGTTTGGAACTTGGAACGTTGGCTCTTTGACGGGGAGATCAGCAGAAGTGGGGGAGGTTATGAAAAGGAGGAGAATTCACATAATGTGTCTACAAGAGACTAAGTGGGTTGGCGAGAAGGCAAGAGTGTTAGCTCCTTGGGGTTACAAGCTTTGGTACTCTGGAAATGATAGAAGTAGAAATGGAGTGGGTATCGTCATTGATAAAGAATTCATTGATGATGTGGTGGAAGTGTCAAGAAAGAGCGATAGAATAATGAGTATTAATCTTGTGATAGGGGATGAGTTTCTAACTATCATAAGTGCTTATGCACCACAAGTAGGATTGGATGCATCGATCAAACAAGAATTTTGGGAAGATTTGGAAGAGGTTGTCGAACGAATTCCTATGGGTGAGAAATTGATCATTGGTGGTGACCTCAATGGGCATGTCGGTGTTAGCGAGATGGCTTTGAGAGCATTCATGGTGGCTTTGGTTTTGGGGAGAGGAATGAAGCAGAAATGGTATATCGATTTCGCATTAGCTCATGACTTGGGTATTATGAACACTTGGTTCGAGAAAAGGGACTCTCATTTGGTGACATATAGAAACGGAGGTAATGCAAGTCGATTGATTTCTTTTTAGTAAGGAATGTTTGGAGGAAAAGTTTTACTAATTGCAAGGTGATACCGGTGAGAGTCCGCAACACAAGATAGGGTTGTGGTGCTTGACTTTCGAGGTAAGAGGCACTTAAGAAAGAGAAGACCACAAGTTGACCCTCGAATTAAGTGGTGGAAGCTCCAAGGGGAGAGTCGACATACTTTTGTGGCTAAGATTGCCGATAGTGGTATTTGGTCTGATTGCACGGAGATGGATATAGATTCGATGTGGAACTTGTTGGAGCATAACATAAAGGAAGTTGCAAAAGAAGTCCTAGGAGAATCTAAAGGAAACAGACCATCAAGTAAGGACACATCTTGGTGGAATGATGAAGTTAAGCAAGCGATAAAGACCAAACGTGAATGTTATAAGGTACTGGGTAAATGCTCGAGCGGTGAGAATTATGAGAAGTACAAGAAAGCTCGAACAGAAGCTAAAAAGGCAGTGCGAAATGCCCGATCTAAGGTCAATCAAGAATTATATGCAAGATTAGATACTAAAGAAGGGGAAAAAGATATCTATAAACTTGCTCGAATGAGAGAGAAGAAGACGCGAGATATTGGAAAAGTCAAATGTGTAAAAGATACAGACCAAAAAGTTTTGGTTCAAGATAAAGAGATAAAAGAGAGATGGAGGTCATACTTTGATACCCTATTCAATGGCCATCAAGAACAAGATATTGGGAATTTAAACATCCCCTCAAGTATGGTTAACTGAGAGTTTAAGAGAAGAATTCAAAAGGGTGAAGTGACAATTGCATTGAAGAAGATGGGGTCAAAGAAAGCAGAAGGACCAGATGGTATACCTATTGAAGTTTGGAGGTGTTTGGGGGAGAGAGGGATCGAATGGGTAACTATGCTTTTCAATAAGATTTGGAGAAGCAATAAGATGCCATCAGCGTGGAGGAAAAGTATTCTCGTCCCTTTGTATAAGAACAAAGGTGATGTTCAAGATTGTTCTAATTCTCGCGGAATTAAACTAATGAGTCATACCATGAAGTTGTGGGAACGAGTGATTGAACAAAGGATCAGGAAATGTGTGAAGATAATAGAAAATCAGTTTGGATTTATGCCTGGAAGATCGACCATGGAAGCAATTTATCTTATCCGGCAGTTGATGGAACATTATCGAGATAAAAAGAAAGATCTGCATATGGTTTTTATTGATTTAGAGAAGGCATATGATAAAGTACCAAGAGAAGTACTTTGGTGGGCCTTAGCAAAGAAGGGTGTATCGCGGAAATATATTGACATTATAAAGGACATGTATGAGGGAGCTAGTACAAGTGTACGTACTAATGTTGGGAGGACAGAAGAATTCCCTATTACGATTGGGGTGCATCAAGGATCTGCTCTTAGTCCTTTTCTCTTTGCCATAGTCATGGACGAATTGACAAGAGAAATTCAAAATGACGTTCCGTGGTGTATGATGTTCGCAGATGATATTGTGTTGATTGATGAAACGAAGGTTGGAGTGCAACAGAAATTGGAACTTTGGAGGGATACTTTGGAAGCTCGAGGCTTTAGGGTGAAAGGTATAAGACCGAATATATGGAGTGTAGGTTTAGCGAAAACTTGATGATAGAGAGGCGGGGATGATCACATTTGATGGGAAAGTTGTTCATGGATCCACTTTCTTTCGGTATCTTGGATCTATTATCCAAAAGGATGGAGAGCTAGATGGCGATGTGGCTCACAGAATAAAGGCAGGGTGGTTGAAGTGGAAGAGTGCCACAGGGGTTTTATGTGATCCTGGCATACCTCACAGATTAAAGGGTAAATTTTACCGCACGGCAATTATGCCTGCGCTGTTATATGGCACCGAGTGTTGGGCTGTAAAACAGTGTCACGTTCAAAAGATGAATGTGGCAGAGATGCGTATGCTACGATGGATGTGTGGTCATACAAAAAAGGATCGGCTTAGAAATGAGGTGATTAGAGAGAAGGTAAGAGTTGCGTCTATAGAAGACAAGATGATGGAGAATCGATTACGATGGTTTGGTCATGTGAGAAGAAGACCTATTGATGCCCCAGTGTGTAACACCCCCAATCCGCTCAGGGATATTACACGCCGTAGAACCTTTCCTCAAGGATCTACCAGGCTGGTAACAACAAACGAACAATTCGACAATGCCTTTAAGGCTAAAAAGACTCAGTAGACCGATTTGGCCTTTCAATAAATGCATACAACTCAATTATAATACATGCCCACGCAGGGGTCGAATACAACACACTCCCGTACAACGGGGAAAGAATACTGCAGCGGAAATAAAATGCAACTAAACCAATAACATCATACGGATCCTCATGTGATTAGTATCGTTCATCTTTCATCATCCTTCGTGCCGACCCTGTGCTATGCTCCAAAACCTGAATGCAATACAGACATCCACCCCGAATACTCGGGGTTAGCAAACTCCACTGTTTTGCTAGTGCAAGTACAAGTGCAAAAATACGAGCCATACAATACAAGTTCCAAGAACAATAATAATCAGAAATCCTCAAAGTTACAAACGTAATGAAAAGCACTTCCCGAGGCATGAGTTTGGTAAAACATTTCCAAAACCGAAAGATCGCAAATAAGGGAAACAATTTACAAAACGGTTTAAAATGCCATCGAGAGTTTTAATAGAAAACAATTTAGGATTATGAAATCCTTCTCTTTCAAAAAAATCAATAGGGTCACAGCCCAAATGTTTTGTTTTCGCAAATAGGAACTCACCAACAATTTACAGGGTCAGAGCCCAACATCACGTGTCCTCAACGGACGTAAAATCAACGAAACATAATCACACACGCGCATCGCCTAGGACCGGGACGATACCACCGACATCCCACCCGAGGCCTCGAAGGACCCTCCCGAGCTGGCTAGCGAAACAAATCACACACATCTCACGGTTGGATCAATCGCTTGTTGCATCCTGGCCACATGATCACATGCCATGTGCCACCGTAGATTATCTCAGGCTCTCACGGTTGGATCAATCACTTGTTGCATCCTGACCACATGAGCGCGTGCCATGTGTCACCGTAGACCTTAAACCATATCCACACATTCACACAAATAACACAATGCAGCAAAGATATCCAAACAATTCACTCAGAGGCATCAAACACTTAGCAAAACACCACGTCAAACCACAACGCACCGAAATGAAATAATATATGTCCACACGCAAATACCAAGTGCATCATCAACACAAAATATATCCATAGGATTCACATAGTCATATACAAGACACAACATTCACAAAACACACGCGTTTTGAAAGCAAGCCTTTAACAAGGCTAAACCGATTCTTTTGAAAGCTCGTTTCAAACAATCAAACAAACATATAAATACGATCACCAATTATCATATCCATAAAACAAGAATTATATGGACAAGGTACTTGCCTCGAAATCGGCACGCAAGTATTCCGACGAACACGGCTCAACCGGAAAGCTTCGAAACGCCCAATGCTATCGAAACGGAAGACGACGACGAACGAAAGGGTTCAACACGGTTTCTTCGCAAGAAACACGACCCTAACATCATACAATCAATAAATCATCGATCATACGAGGAAGAATAATCGTAGAACGCCCGAAAACCCTCTATAACATTTTAGGACACCTTCAAGGCGTCGGTCAAGAACTCGACCCAAATAACGAATCGATACGATCCAACCATGGAATAACAAGGGAAATGATATAATACATCTAAATAATCATCAATCCATCAAAATCCTAAGTTAAATCGGATTAAACGGACGAAATCGAACAAAATACCCAAAATCCCCAAAATTAGATTTCTAGAAAATCGACCCGATTCGCTCGATCAAAGGATGTTATAGACGGATGATTGATGATATGAACCTCAAAACTTCATGTATTCATTGTCCAACAACATCTCTAGAAGATTCACACACCCACACCGCGTATGGGAAGAGAAAGAAGGAGAAAATGGTGAAGAAAACCGTCCGCAGCCTTAAATAGTGATCACGGCCACGTTACGACGTGAATCGGCCATGGCTTACGACGAATCGCCATGGCCGAACTCTTCGCTGGAAAATGCCTAACGTTACGCACGTTACCGGCCAGGGCCTTACGTGCGAATCGCCTTACGACGTAATCGGCCTTACGTGCGTAATGGCCGATCATTACCGCCGTTACTCGGCGGTGGCTGGCCCGATCATGCCCGCCATGACTCGGCGGGACCAACTCCGACGGCCCGAACGACCCGAAACCCGAACTGAGTACGAATCGAAGATACGGTTACGAAGTACTCGAAAAGACGAATCCGAGCACTAATAGAACATACGATTCCGACTACCCGAAGGCTCGAAACTCGACAACGGAAAGTAATTACCCCAAACTTTGGGAAATTACGAAAATGGCCCAAAACGCCCGAAAATCACGATACGTGATCGAAACACCAAGCCAAAGCTCGCAACATGAATAATAACATTAAATGAACTTACGAGAAAGTCGAAACAACAGTTTGGACGAGATTCGCAAGAATCGAACTCAAGTGCGGAAAAACCGCTAAAAGCACGGAACTCAACAAAACGACACCGAAACGAACTCGGATGACAAAAAGTGCAGAATTAATCATTCTCGTAATGACGAAACGGTCATGAGCGAGTCGTCAAAACGGACTTCGCCGAAAAAAGAAATTAGGAAATCAAAATCACGGGTATTACATTCTACCCTCCTTAAAAGAAGTTTCGTCCGAAACTTAAAATAAGTAGGAGAAGCAATATCATTGTCAGGAAAACTCGACGAGATACCCAAAACCGAAAACTCGCGCCCGATGGCGAAACATTGCAAGAAATGTAACGGAACATACGGCGTGAAAACACGCTCCACGACGACCAACACAACGCCACCGATAGAGAAATAATAAAACCAACAAGTGACAAGCGCCATCAAATGGATAATACAATCAAGTCAATTATCCGAACAAACACAAAACACAACTAACCAAAATCAATACGATTGACCAACACAACGTTACATCAATCAAAACGCGAGCCAATCACCGAACAAATACTAATTCCACCGCTCAAGGGTTGGAAGATCGAAAATGAGACTAATTTCCCGAAATTAAGGGAATTAGGAAGGAGCCTGAACGCTCAACAATCACGAACGAGAACAAAACCGAACAAACAAATGATCGAGACAACAAAAATCGAACAATCATGTCCGAAATACGAAGGATAATAAAATTCAAACAACAACCCCAAGGTTCACATCTCGACTCGAGACAATATATGATCCGGTGAAAACAACAGGATGTGCATTCATATAAGATCCACAGGAAGGGAATAGCAATAGAAAAGTCACAACTACAAACGAGTTATTCCGAAATAATACCACACTCGTTCGATCAACAAAAGCAAGGGGCAGGACAAGCTCAGAAATGTCAACGAACATAAACGAGTCGACAGAGTCGAAAATACAAAAGTTCAAGATCCAATCCACTTCGAATAAAAGAACTAGTAGAACCAAAAGATGTTACTTCCGAACAAGGTTCACAAGAATCGAACCGAACTCGGAAAAGCCACAATAAAACCGATTCGACCCAAAACAAGATCACAGCTCGTTCGAACGATGAAACCGAAATACAGAACAAGTTCAGAAGGTATCAACGAACATGAGTGTATCGATAGACTGGAGAAAGAGAAAATATAGAAGCCAAAAATAATACGGGTATTATATTCGACCTCTTCTAAAAGGAGTGTCGTCCCCGAAACTCACAACAACAAAATCAAGGAGACGACACAACAGTAATCAACGAAACACCCTTCAAAGGCCTCTCAAAGCCGATTCGATATCTGTCTTTGAAGCGCGAACTCCGAAAGTCTCGGTAGCCGATTCGCAAAATCGATTCGGTGTCCTCGAGTCCACACTCGAAATGTGTTACCGACGAGAAGGACAAATTGCACGTACATTCCCCGGCACATCACGGTTGAAACACCTCGGCTCGGCATACCGAAAATACAAATGCTAGATACAATGGGGCATAACGTCGCAAAACAACATAGCGGAGATGCCAACTTAGCACAACAAAGAATCATAACACATATCATATACGACGATTACCATCGTAAAGTAATATATACACATACACCACAGCAACAACGGTATCGTTCGGCGACCTCAACGACCCGAACGATATCCAGCACGTAATTACAAACATCATGAAACAATCACACATGTACACCAACGCACAAACCCAAGCTTCAACATCTCACCCTCGTGTGACACACGCAATCCACCACGAGGCGACAACCATTAAATACCCGTTCACACCTCTCACAGAGGGCTAGTACAACAAATACGTGGCAACGCCTCAACGTTCATGCCACCAACTCGATCATATTCGGGAGTTAACATCATAGCGACAAAGCCAACATCATACATACATACCCAGCCCTCAAACGGGAATGGATAGGTTTTAAAAACGAAAACCTCATTTGGAAAATAATTTAGAAAAACACCGGTCGATCTTGAGTATCACATTTCCAAAAAAAAGTAAAAACGTGAAACATCATTATCGAGACTTTGGAAAACCATTTCGCATTTGATAAAAATGAGGACACTTTCTTTTAGTGAAAAACTTTTCAAAAATATTCGACCCTTGGGTCTAAGCAATCGCATTTGAAAATATCTCAAAATATTTTTGGTCCTCAATCGGAAAATTTTTGAAATGTATTGCGGCATTAGAAAACACCTTGAAAACACCGCAAGAAAATAATTCGTTTTAAAAGTACGTCTCGAATTTTAATTTTCTAAGATACTCAAGGTTTTCAAAAAATAATTCAATGGGCTAGAAAGCCCAAAAAGTTTAGGTACTTACACGGAACATTATAGCGCCGTGTGTCCCGCGGAACCCACCAGCTAAAAACCCTTTACAAAAATCCCAAAAGGCCGATGACGGTAATATTTCAAAACTCACGAAGCCATTTAGAAAATAACAAATACCGTCATAAGAATTTTGCCAAAACGATCAAGGCCATAATGCCAAAACTCGGTTAAGGGAATCGTTTTCCAAATAAAACTCGGTCGGTAAAATACCGAAAGCCATTACAAAAGAACTCACGCCACGGAAAAAAGAAATAAAGTCAAACAAGCACAAGACAGCAACACTACTCCTCATATGAACGAAAAAAATGGGAGTCAAATAATCACGTATCACGAAATCAAAATCCATAAGAGGATTCCGTCACTTAACAAATAATCATAAAAATAGCTCGTGTCACACGAGGCACAACACAAAGAAGGGAGACTTACATTCACAGGTCGCACGAAGATGATGATCGCCCACGATACTAATCACGACCAACAAACTCAGACGACGCGTCGCGACACGACTTAGTCAGACAAAATCCGACGAGACAAAAACTCAATAGACACCACTGACCCGACAGCCTAGGTTTCCACAACCTAAGCTCCGATACCATTCTGTAACACCCCCAATCCGCTCAGGGATATTACACGCCGTAGAACCTTTCCTCAAGGATCTACCAGGCTGGTAACAACAAACGAACAATTCGACAATGCCTTTAAGGCTAAAAAGACTCAGTAGACCGATTTGGCCTTTCAATAAATGCATACAACTCAATTATAATACATGCCCACGCAGGGGTCGAATACAACACACTCCCGTACAACGGGGAAAGAATATCGCAATGAAATAAAATGCAACTAAACCAATAACATCATACGGATCCTCATGTGATTAGTATCGTTCATCTTTCATCATCCTTCGTGCCGACCTCGTGCTATGCTCCAAAACCCGAATGCAATAGACATCCACCCCGAATACTCGGGGGTTAGCAAACTCCACTGTTTTGCTAGTGCAAGTACAAGTGCAAAAATACGAGCCATACAATACAAGTTCCAAGAACAATAATAATCGAAATCCTCAAAGTTACAAACGTAATGAAAAGCACTTCCCGAGGCATGAGTTTGGTAAAACATTTCCAAAACCGAAAGATCGCAAATAAGGGAAACAATTTACAAAACGGTTTAAAATGCCATCGAGAGTTTTAATAGAAAACAATTTAGGATTATAAAATCCTTCTCTTTCAAAAAAATCAATAGGGTCACAGCCCAAAGGTTTTGTTTTCGCAAATAGGAACTCACCAACAATTTACAGGGTCAGAGCCCAACATCACGTGTCCTCAACGGACGTAAAATCAACGAAACATAATCACACACGCGCATCGCCAGACCGGACGATACCACCGACATCCCACCCGAGGCCTCGAAGGACCCTCCCGCACTGGCTAGCGAAACAAATCACACACATCTCACGGTTGGATCAATCGCTTGTTGCATCCTGGCCACATGATCACATGCCATGTGCCACCGTAGATTATCTCAGGCTCTCACGGTTGGATCAATCACTTGTTGCATCCTGACCACATGATCGCGTGCCATGTGTCACCGTAGACCTTCAACCATATCCACACATTCACACAAATAACACAATGCAGCAAAGATATCCAAACAATTCACTCAGAGGCATCAAACACTTAGCAAAACACCACGTCAAACCACAACGCACCGAAATGAAATAATATACGTCCACACGCAAATACCAAGTGCATCATCAACACAAAATATATCCATAGGATTCACATAGTCATATACAAGACACAACATTCACAAAACACACGCGTTTTGAAAGCAAGCCTTTAACAAGGCTAAACCGATTCTTTTGAAAGCTCGTTTCAAACAATCAAACAAACATATAAATACGATCACCAATTATCATATCCATAAAACAAGAATTATATGGACAAGGTACTTGCCTCGAAATCGGCACGCAAGTATTCTGACGAACACGGCTCAACCGTAAAGCTTCGAAACGCCCAATGCTATCGAAACGGAAGACGACGACGAACGAAAGGGTTCAACACGGTTTCTTCGCAAGAAACACGACCCTAACATCATACAATCAATAAATCATCGATCATACGAGGAAGAATAATCGTAGAACGCCCGAAAACCCCTCTATAACATTTTACTGGACACCTTCAAGGCGTCGGTCAAGAACTCGACCCAAATAACGAATCGATACGATCCAACCATGGAATAACAAGGGAAATGATATAATACATCTAAATAATCATCAATCCATCAAAATCCTAAGTTAAATCGGATTAAACGGACGAAATCGAACAAAATACCCAAAATCCCCAAAATTAGATTTCTAGAAAATCTGACGATTCGCTCGATCAAAGGATGTTATAGGACGGATGATTGATGATATGAACCTCAAAACTTCATGTATTCATTGTCCAACAACATCTCTAGAAGATTCACACACCTACCGCGTCACGGGAAGAGAAAGAAGGAGAAAATGGTCAAGAAAACCGTCCGCAGCCTTAAATAGCCGATCGGCCGGGTTACGACGTAATCGGCCATGGCCGAACTCTGCTGGAAAATGCCGGGCGTTAAATGCGTTACCGGCCAGGGCCTTACGTGCGTAACCGGCCTTACGTGCGTAATGGCCGATCATTACCGCACGTTACTCGGCGGTGGCTGGCCCGATCATGCCCGGCCATGACTCGGCCGGGACCAACTCCGACGGCCCGAACGACCCCGAAACCCGAACCTGAGTACGAATCGAAGATACGGTTACGAAGTACTCGAAAAGACGAATCCGAGCACTAATAGAACATACGATTCCGACTACCCGAAGGCTCGAAACTCGACAACGGAAAGTAATTACCCCAAACTTTGGGAAATTACGAAAATGGCCCAAAACGCCCGAAAATCACGATACGTGATCGAAACACCAAGCCAAAGCTCGCAACATGAATAATAACATTAAATGAACTTACGAGAAAGTCGAAACAACAGTTTCGGACGAGATTCGCAAGAATCGAACTCAAGTGCGGAAAAACCGCTAAAAGCACGGAACTCAACAAAACGACACCGAAACGAACTCGGATGACAAAAAGTGCAGAATTAATCATTCTCAGAATGACGAAACGGTCATGAGCGAGTCGTCAAAACGGACTTCCGCCAAAAAAAGAAATTACCGGAAATCAAAATCACGGGTATTACATTCTACCCTCCTTAAAAGAAGTTTCGTCCCGAAACTTAAAATAAGTAGGGAGAAGCAATATCCGCTGTCAGGAAAACTCGACGAGATACCCAAAAACCGAAAACTCGCGCCCGATGGCGAAACATTGCAAGAAATGTAACGGAACATACGGCGTGAAAACACGCTCCACGACGACCAACACAACGCCACCGATAGAGAAATAATAAAACCAACAAGTGACAAGCGCCATCAAATGGATAATACAATCAAGTCAATTATCCGAACAAACACAAAACACAACGAACGAAAATCAATACGATTGACCAACCCAACGGTACATCAATCAAAACGCGAGCCAATCGCTGAACAAATACGGAATTCCACCGCTCAAGGGTTGGAAGATCGAAAATGAGACTAATTTCCCGAACTTAAGGGAATTAGGAAGGAGCCTGAACGCTCAACAATCACGAAACGAGAACAAAACCGAACAAACAAATGATCGAGACAACAAAAATCGAACAATCATGTCCGAAATACGAAGGATAATAAAATTCAAACAACAACCCCAAGGTTCACATCTCGACTCGAGACAATATATGATCCGGTGAAAACAACAGGATGTGCATTCATATAAGATCCACAGGAAAGGGAATAGCAATAGAAAAGTCACAACTACAAACGAGTTATTAGAAATAATACCACACTCGTTCGATCAACAAAAGCAAGGGGCAGGACAAGCTCGAAATGTCAACGAACATAAACGAGTCGACAGTCGAAAATACAAAAGTTCAAGATCCAATCCACTTGAATAAAAGAACTAGTAGAACCAAAAGATGTTACTTCCGAACAAGGTTCACAAGAATCGAACCGAACTCGGAAAAGCCACAATAAAACCGGTTCGACCCAAAACAGATCACGGCTGCTCGAACGATGAAACCAAATACGTAGAACAAGTTCGGAAGGTATCAACGAACATGAGTGTATCGATAGATGGAGAAAGAGAAAATATAGAAGCCAAAATAATACGGGTATTATATTCGACCTCTTCTAAAAGGAGTGTCGTCCCCGAAACTCACAACAACAAAATCAAGGAGACGACACAACAGGCAATCAACAGAAACACCCTTCAAAGGCCTCTCAAAGCCGATTCTGATATCTGTGCTGAAGCGCGAACTCCGAAAGTCTCGGTAGCCGATTCGCAAAACTGAATTCGGTGTCCCTCGAGTCCACACTCGAAATGTGTTACCGACGAGAAGGACAAATTGCACGTACATTCCCCCGGCACATCACGGTTGAAACACCTCGGCTCGGCATACCGAAAATACAAATGCTAGATACAATGGGGCATAACGTCGCAAAACAACATAGCGGAGATGCCAACTTAGCACAACAAAGAATCATAACACATATCATATACGACGATTACCATCGTAAAGTAATATATACACATACACCACAGCAACAACGGTATCGTTCGGCGACCTCAACGACCCGAACGATATCCAGCACGTAATTACAAACATCATGAAACAATCACACATGTACACCAACGCACAAACCCAAGCTTCAACATCTCACCCTCGTGTGACACACGCAATCCACCACGAGGCGACAACCATTAAATACCGGTTCACACCTCTCACAGAGGGCTAGTACAACAAATACGTGGCAACGCCTCAACGTTCATGCCACCAACTCGATCATATTCGGGAGTTAACATCATAGCGACAAAGCCAACATCATACATACATACCCAGCCCTCAAACGGGAATGGATAGGTTTTAAAACGAAAACCTCATTTGGAAAATAATTTAGAAAACACCCGGTCGATCTTTTGTAACACATTTCCAAAAAAAACTAAAAACGTGAAACATCATTATCGAGACTTTGGAAAACCATTTCTCATTTGATAAAAATGAGGACACTTACTTTTAGTGAAAAACTTTTCAAAAATATTCGACCCTTGGGTCTAAGCAATCGCATTTGAAAATATCTCAAAATATTTTTGGTCCTCAATCGGAAAATTTTTGAAATGTATTGCGGCATTAGAAAACACCTTGAAAACACCGCAAGAAAATAATTCGCTTTAAAAGTACGTCTCGAATTTTAATTTTCTAAGATACTCAAGGTTTTCAAAAATAATTCAATGGGCTAGAAAGCCCAAAAGTTTAGGTACTTACACGGAACATTATAGCGCCGTGTGTCCGCGCCGAACCCACCAGGCTAAAAACCCTTTACAAAAATGCCAAAAAGGCCGATGACGGTAATATTTCAAAACTCACGAAGCCATTTAGAAAATAACAAATACCGTCATAAGAATTTTGCCAAAACGATCAAGGCCATAATGCCAAAACTCGGTTAAGGGAATCGTTTTCCAAATAAAACTCGGTCGGTAAAATACCAAAGCCATTACAAAAGAACTCACGCATCGGATAAAAGAAATAAAGTCAAACATGCACAAGACAAAGAACACTACTCCTCATATGAACAAAAAAATGGGAGTCAAATAATCACGTATCACGAAATCAAAATCCATAAGAGGATTCCGTCACTTAACAAATAATCATAAAAATAGCTCGTGTCACACGAGGCACAACACAAAGAAGGGAGACTTACATTCACAGGTCGCACGAAGATGATGATCGCCCACGATACTAATCACGACCAACAAACTCGCACGACGCGTCGCGACACGACTTAGTCGACAAAATCCGACGAGACAAAAACTCAATAGACACCATCGACCCGACACCTAGGTTTCCACAACCTAAGCTCCGATACCATTCGTAACACCCCAATCCGCTCGGGGATATTAAACGCCGTAGAACCTTTCCTCAAGGATCTACCAGGTGGTAACAACAAACGAACAATTCGACAATGCCTTTAAGGCTAAAAAGACTCGAGACCGATTTGGCCTTTCAATAAATGCATACAACTCAATTATAATACATGCCTACGCAGGTCGAATACAACACACTCCCGCATAACGGGAAAGAATACTGCAGCAATGAAATAAAATGCAACTAAACCAATAACATCATACGGATCCTCATGTGATTAGTATCGTTCATCTTTCATCATCCTTCGTGCCGACCCGTGCTATGCTCCAAAACCCGAATGCAATCTGAGACATCCACCCCGAATACTCGGGGTTAGCAAACTCAACTGTTTTGCTAGTGCAAGTACAAGTGCAAAAATACGAGCCATACAATACAAGTTACAAGAACAATAATAATCAGAAATCCTCAAAGTTACAAACGTAATGAAAAGCACTTCCCGAGGCATGAGTTTGGTAAAACATTTCCAAAACCGAAAGATCGCAAATAAGGGAAACAATTTACAAAACGGTTTAAAATGCCATCGAGAGTTTTAATAGAAAACAATTTAGGATTATGAAATCCTTCTCTTTCAAAAAATCAATAGGGTCACAGCCCAAATGTTTTGTTTTCGCAAATAGGAACTCACCAACAATTTACAGGGTCAGAGCCCAACATCACGTGTCCTCAACGGACGTAAAATCAACGAAACATAATCACACACGCGCATCGCCTAGGACCGGGACGATACCACCGACATCCCACCCGAGGCCTCGAAGGACCCTCCCGAGCTGGCTAGCGAAACAAATCACACACATCTCACGGTTGGATCAATCGCTTGTTGCATCCTGGCCACATGATCACATGCCATGTGCCACCGTAGATTATCTCAGGCTCTCACGGTTGGATCAATCACTTGTTGCATCCTGACCACATGATCGCGTGCCATGTGTCACCGTAGACCTTCAACCATATCCACACATTCACACAAATAACACAATGCAGCAAAGATATCCAAACAATTCACTCAGAGGCATCAAACACTTAGCAAAACACCACGTCAAACCACAACGCACCGAAATGAAATAATATACGTCCACACGCAAATACCAAGTGCATCATCAACACAAAATATATCCATAGGATTCACATAGTCATATACAAGACACAACATTCACAAAACACACGCGTTTTGAAAGCAAGCCTTTAACAAGGCTAAACCGATTCTTTTGAAAGCTCGTTTCAAACAATCAAACAAACATATAAATACGATCACCAATTATCATATCCATAAAACAAGAATTATATGGACAAGGTACTTGCCTCGAAATCGGCACGCAAGTATTCCGACGAACACGGCTCAACCGGAAGCTTCAAACGCCCAATGCTATCGAAGCGGAAGACGACGGCGAACGAAAGGGTTCAACACGGTTTCTTCGCAAGAAACACGACCCTAACATCATACAATCAATAAATCATCGATCATACGAGGAAGAATAATCGTAGAACGCCCGAAAACCCTCTATAACATTTTACGGACACCTTCAAGGCGTCGGTCAAGAACTCGACCCAAATAACGAATCGATACGATCCAACCATGGAATAACAAGGGAAATGATATAATACATCTAAATAATCATCAATCCATCAAAATCCTAAGTTAAATCGGATTAAACGGACGAAATCGAACAAAATACCCAAAATCCCCAAAATTAGATTTCTAGAAAATCGACTGATTCGCTCGATCAAAGGATGTTATAGGACGGATGATTGATGATATGAACCTCAAAACTTCATGTATTCATTGTCCAACAACATCTCTAGAAGATTCACACACCCACCGCGTCACGGGAAGAGAAAGAAGGAGAAAATGGTCAAGAAAACCGTCCGCAGCCTTAAATAGCCGATCAGGCGGGTTACGACGAATCGCCATGGCCGAACTCTGCCTCGAAAATGCCGGGCGTTACGCACGTTACGGCCAGGGCCTTACGTGCGTAACCGGCCTTACGTGCGTAATGGCCGATCATTACCGCGCGTTACTCGGCGGTGGCTGGCCCGATCATGCCCGGCCATGACTCGGCCGGGACCAACTCCGACGGCCCGAACGACCCGAAACCCGAACCCGAGTACGAATCAAGATACGGTTACGAAGTACTCGAAAAGACGAATCCGAGCACTAATAGAACATACGATTCCGACTACCCGAAGGCTCGAAACTCGACAACGGAAAGTAATTACCCCAAACTTTGGGAAATTACGAAAATGGCCCAAAACGCCCGAAAATCACGATACGTGATCGAAACACCAAGCCAAAGCTCGCAACATGAATAATAACATTAAATGAACTTACGAGAAAGTCGAAACAACAGTTTCGGACGAGATTCGCAAGAATCGAACTCAAGTGCGGAAAAACCGCTAAAAAGCACGGAACTCAACAAAACGACACCGAAACGAACTCGGATGACAAAAAGTGCAGAATTAATCATTCTCAGAATGACGAAACGGTCATGAGCGAGTCGTCAAAACGGACTTCCGCCGAAAAAAAAGAAATTGCCGGAAATCAAAATCACGGGTATTACACAGTGAGGAGGCTAGAAAGTTGGGGAACAAGTAATGTTGTGAAAGGTAGAGGAAGACCCAAGAAAACTTGGATAAAGATGATTGAAAATGATATGCGGTCTCTTGGAATTGGAGAAAGTATGGCGATGGAGAGGCAAATGTGGCGGGAAAGAATATGGATGGTGGATGAAGTCTGATTTTTTTTTTTAATTTCATGTTATCTTTTAATTTATTTTTCAGGATTTTTCAATTTTTTTTTTTAACATTCATTCTCTTTTTTGTATTTGCATTTTTCTCTACTTTTTCCCTCTTTTTTCCTTTTATGTTATTTATATAACGATTATTGACGGTTTCAAAGTTTGATTCATGTTAGCCGACCTCAAATCATTTTGGGACTAAGGCTTAGTTGTTGTTGTTGTTGTTGTTGTTGTAGTTTTTAATAATTTTATTTTTATCGGATGAAGATGTAAATCTAGTCTTAATCGGATTGACTTACTGATTTACTCAAGGAATAACATGTTTATAAAATATTCTCTTTATTGAGTTTTTATGTATTCATGTTGTAGGGCTTTCCGAGACGAGTTTGGCAGTCTTTCCGGATTCAAAATCAGAGTTATATATCAAAAGTTATCATCCGAAGAAGATTTGGGGCAAAATCGCAAAGTCTAAGAAATTCTGGGCTGAAAATGAAGTCTGAAACTCCATACGGGCGTAACATCATAAAGTGCGGGCGTAATTCACAAAGCAAAAATCCGTAGCCATGTTACGGCCGTAACTTCTCAATGTTACGGCCGTAACTTCTCAATGTTACGGCCGTAACTCTTGGCATATTATTGATCATTGCCTAATTTTTTATACTTTTGGTCTATTATTGAGGGGATGGCTGGCATTGATCTGATCTAATGTAATAATGCTGGAGTTTTGGAGCTATTAGATGACTTTAGGTATATAAATAGACCCCTTAGATCCATTATCATTCATCATTCATCTTATATTTTTCCATTTTTTGTAATATTTTCTTTTTGTGTGAAGAACACACTTGTGTTCTTGAGTGATTTGTGTAATAGTGGTATATCATATGTTGTTCAGAGAATTTATTGCTTCTTTCTCCTTTATCTACTAAGGGAGTTAGGATCAATTTTTTCTCTTTTTCAACTAATAATGACCACTCAAGCTTGTATTATGTTTATTAAACCCTTCATGGGCTAAGTTACCTTAAGTTGGGATTATAAACAAGGTTAGTCATGTTATTTAAGTTTGTATAAAGATATATTATGAATTACTTATTATTGTGTGTGATTTTCACTGTTTTAACAATCTTAATTTATTTGGCCAATAAATGACGATATTTATGGCCTTCATATGTTTCGAAAGAAAATATGTTTGATTAGATCAAATGATCTTCACTCTAAGTTATTCTAGGGGATAGAAATATACCTCTAGACCTTAGATGATTCTTTGAGTTATTTTCATAAAACCTAATGCTATGTATTGAAGCCAATCAACATAGAAATATAGTGGATTGATTCAATATATAACGGGCGTTTTATAGTTCGAAAGAGAAACCGTCTTTTTAAGGAAAATCGAATCTACACAACATAATAAGTAAATTCATCTTATGATCTCCTATACATCTTCTATAAATAATGATGAGCTAAGTTTGTAATCCCAACTATTTCATTATATCTTTTATTAATCTATTATTAGTGCAATATTTCATTTCCTTGAATATTAGAACTATTATTGCAATTTCTTTGTTATTGTCAAACCAAACTCTTAAATTGTGTGTTTCAATCATATATATCTCTATAACAAATATACTAATAGTGTATAATTCAATATATAATCAAACTTCCTCGTGGGATCGATAAACCGGACTCAAAAAGTCCACTTACTACTTGAAACGATATCGTGCACTTGCAATTGTTACACTAAAGACGTGTCAAGTTTTTGGCGCCGCTGTCGGGGAAGTATAAGTTTTATTTTAAAATATTACATTGTAAACTATTGTTATAGATACAATTTCTCGACATTGTAACTTAGTACTCAATTGTGTCTGTCCGGTCAAGTGGCGGATAACGGTACTTCGTGACTATTAAAGTCGGATTTTTCAGTTTCCCACAACAACTGATATTTTTAGATATTATTTTTTTTTTCTATCATGGAAGAAACTTTGAATAAAATTGAAAAAAGATTTCCCTTTCTAAGCAAAAATATCATTTTAAAAATTTACAAGACGAGACTTGAAAGGATGAGGTTGCTTATGAATAAAAGCATACCTTTTGACATAAGATTCATTATTGAAGCCAAAGTGAGAATAGCAGGTGAATTCACAGAAATACCTACTAGATTTTTACCAGGGCTTGGAAAAAGTTCATATGCCAAGAAACGACAAGCAAAGATAATAGCTGCTTGCTATAAATGTGCTATATGGAACTGTAATTTAAAATGTCGATCTTTAGGAATTCCATCTACAAATAGAGAAGATAAAATTCAGTTCATTAAGGATGGTCTGAATAAAGAGAATTTAGATAATATCGAAATTTCTCTTGACACGCATCCTAGTGGACTCGTACATTACGGATTCGATGTTTGTGGAATAAATTCAAACCAGAATATGAACAACGTCTTGGGAATCTGATGTTAAAAGACCCTGTTTGCCAATTTGTAAGAAAATTGGATGGGAAGCTTCTCCTCGACTCATAGAAGGCGTTTAGGCCATTTCTGAACGTAAAATCAGAGGTAGATGTGAGCCACAATCACAACTACTGTACATACACGTGAGTATCTTTAATTTTTGTCATATGGTGAGATTTTCTGAATAAAAAAAGGTGATACGCAATAAATGCATTTATTATTCTATTGAATAGTTGAAGCGCAATCACAGGCTTGTTAAACAATTTTACCTCATTTTTCTTCCATAAATAAACTTTGTGCTTGTTTCTTTTATTCATCCCTCAAACTTGTACTTTTCTCTTTTTTCTCTCAAATAAATTTCTTTTCAAAAATGTAATCATCATCTTCCACAAAAAAATTTAGCACAGTCTGCATTTTTGGTGGAGCTAGTTATGGAAAAGAGGCATGCTTTACTAAAGCAGCCCACAACTTGGGTCGTACCTTAGGAGAAAAATGTATTCATGTAGTTTACGGAGGAGGAAGTCTAGGATTAATGGGACGAGCTGCTGCTTCTGCCTATATGGAAGGAGTAAGAGTGTTGGGAATAATTCCAAAACCTCTGGCTGAAAGTAAAATCACCGGGGCAACTATTGGTGATGAGTTTAGAGCTGTAAATATGCAAGATCGCATAACTCACATGATAAATAATTCTGGCGCCTTTATCACCCTTCCCGGTGGTTTTGGCACTCTTGAGGAACTTTTTCATGTGGTTATCAGAGCCCAGCTAAATGTCTATCAAAAACCAATAGGTCTGCTTAATGTCAATGGTTTCTTTGATGGTTTACTATATTTCATCGACTACTCTGCTGAAAAAGGTTTTATTTCCGAGCGTGCTAAACGAATCATAGTCGTTGCAACAACACTAGAAGAACTAATCAAAAAATTCATTGAATTTGTTCCTCAACCAGATCCAGCTCTAGCTAAAATTGTCTGGATGGAAGATTTTACCGTGAGAAAACGAAAAGTGGATTCATTCCTCTCCCTTTGATAACCCATGTCGGACCTCTTGTATTTTTAATTTCTGTTGTGTGTAAAAATCAAGCATTGATGGTAGCTTAAGGAGTTTCTTCGTGAACTCTTGACGCGCATCTATTCGCGATTTATGTATTGTTATTTTATTGCTGTAATTTTTATTGTTTGTTTTTTTATAAAAGCATTGATGGCAGCATAAGGCGACTCTTCGGACTTTCTTGAAGCACATCTTAAAAATTGTGTTATACTTACGAGTATATTTTATTTTCTTTTGTTGTTTGCCTCGTATATTTATTCTCTTGCAGATTCTAAAAGGCGTTAGCTCAAGCATCAACTTTCATAACAGGGAGTATTCTATTTTTCTCCTTGCTTTTTATTATTATTTTTTTTTAAAACCGAGGACAGTTTTATTTTCAAGTTTGGGGGTGGTATGTTTTAATTAGTTTGGTGTGTTGGTATTTTGGTGTGTTTTGATTATTTTGGTTATTTACCTTAATTTTTTTTATATATATATATATTATTTTGATTTGTTAGATTTCTAGATCTGGCCATAACACCAATAAATTAGCTATATACAAGCTTCTAAAATCGTTTTAACCGGTTAAAACGATTGTATATTCCAAAATTTTTGAGCCTTAATCTCTCTTTCCAAGCCTTGTAATTATCATTTAAAATCGAGTCATTTGTTACCTTGAGAAAAGAAGAATCAGTCAGTTGCTGAAAAATAGAACTGAAATTTACTTAATTTGTGGAGTTTTTGATTTTTCATGCTTACCTAATAAACGATTTTCTGCAAAAATTCTATTCCCTAAAAAAATAGGGGTCATTGATAAAAGGAGGTTAGTCGAAAATAAAAAAGGGAGAAGTGTTGAGCAGCAACAACTGCCTAATTTTGGGGGTCCTAAAATTTTGCGAAAAATAAAGGACTAACCATTGTTGGTGCGTAGCTGCCGTCTCACACGAAATGGAAATTGTGTTGGTGAAAAGAGCTACACGTTAGCAAATAACGGTGTGAAAGCTATCACCTAAAAAAAATGGAAATTGTGTTGGTGAAAAGAGCTACACGTTAGCAAATAACGGTGTGAAAGCTATCACCTAAAAAAAATGGAAATTGTGTTGGTGAAAAGAGCTACACGTTAGCAAATAACGGTGTGAAAGCTATCACTAAAAGGGATGTAGTTTATGAGCAGATTTGAATTAATTAGCGGCTGAATTTCAATACACTCAATTTTGTGAACAATCACAATATTTGATGACACCGATGAAATTCTTTTTCATATTGAGTCGAAAAATAAACGAATGATCGAGAGCAACCATTAAAGGGAGTTGTGTGTGTCACGAGTGGGAAAGAAATAATCAACCTTTTGGGGGGAAAGCCTTGCATTTTGGAATTACAAAATAAAACCGTGTTTTAACTTTAAAATCATTAGTAGATTTATTTTGAATCTTGATTCATTTCTATCTACTGTATAAAGCTGGTTGTTGTGTATTAATGGCATTTTGATCTCCTTTTCTCTTTTTATATATGATTATTTTTCTTAATTAATGTGTGTATTATTATTTTTGTGTCCTATTTTTATTTTTATTTTTGGAGTGTGATTAATAAAGAGTCTTGCTCAGGACTAGCAAGAATTCAAGTTTGGGGGTGTGATAATCAGTTTTATACACTTATCCATGGTTTGTATCGATATATATCACCAATAATTGAGCTAGTCTACTCGTTTTTGCTTTTAATTAATTAGTTTTTAATAATTTTATTTTTATCGGATGAAGATGTAAATCTAGTCTTAATCGGATTGAATTACTGATTTACTCAAGAAATAACATATTTATAAAATATTATCTTTATTGAGCTTTTATGTATTCATGTTGTAGGCCTTTCCGAGATGAGTTCGGCAGTCTTTCCGGATTCAAAATCAGAGTTATATATCAAAAGTTATCATCCGAAGAATATCTGGGGCAAAATCGCAAAGTCTAAGAAATTCTGGGCTGAAAATGAAGTCTGAAACTCCATACGGGCGTAACATCATATAGTACGGGCGTAATTCACAAAGCAAAAAGCCGTAGCCATGTTACGGCCGTAACTTCTCAATGTTACGACCGTAAGTCATCATAGTTACGGCCGTAACTCCTCAATGTTACGGCCGTAACTCTTGGCAGATTATTGATCATTGCCTAATTTTTTATACTTTTGGTCTATTATTGAGGGGATGGCTGGCATTGATCCGATCTAATGTAATAATGCTGGAGTTTTGGAGTTATTAGATGACTTTAGGTGTATAAATAGACCCCTTAGATCCATCATCATTCATCATTCATCTTATATTTTCCCACTTTTTGTAATATTTTCTTTTTGTGTGAAGAACACACTTGTGTTCTTGAGTGATTTGTGTAATAGTGGTATAGCATATGTTGTTCAGAGACTTTATTGCTTCTTTCTCCTTTATCTACTAAGGGAATTAGGATCAATTCTTTCCCTTTTTCAACTAATAATGACCACTCAAGCTTGTATTATGTTTATTAAACCCTTCATGGGCTAAGTTACCTTAAGTTGGGATTATAAACAAGGTTAGTCATGTTATTTAAGTTTGTATAAAGATCTATTATGAATTACTTATTATTGTGTGTGATTTTCATTGTTTTAACAATCTTTATTTATTTGGCCAATAAATGACGATATTTATGGTCTTCATATGTTTCGAAAGAAAATATGTTTGATTAGATCAAATGAGCTTCACTCTAAGTTTTTCTAGGGGATAGAAATGTACCACTAGACCTTAGATGATTCTTTGAGTTATTTCATAAAACCTAATCTACGTATTGAATCCAATCAACATAGAAATATAGTGGATTGATTCAATATATAATGGGCGTTTTATAGTTCGAAAGAGAAACCGTCTTTTTAAGGAAAATCGAATCTACACAACATAATAAGTAAATTCATCTTATGATCTCCTATACATCTTCTATAACTAATGATGAGCTAAGTTTGTAATCCCAACTATTTCATTATATCTTTTATTAATCTATTATTAGTGCAATATTTCATTTCCTTGAATATTAGAACTATTATTGCAATTTCTTTGTTATTGTCAAACCAAACTCTTAAATTGTGTGTTTCAATCATATATATCTCTATAACAAATAGACTAATAGTGTATAATTCAACATATAACCAAACTTCCTCGTGGGATTGATAAACCGGACTCAAAAAGTCCACTTACTACTTGATACGATATCGTGCACTTGCGATAGTTACACTAAAGACGTGTCACATAGCAATATTTATTATGAAGCTATCTGGATCACTTTGCTTGGGAGGTAATCGTTGTTGGAGCAATGCATACATAACTTCCGAGACAATAATTTTTTCTCTATATTCAAACTTCTTTTCATATGTGAGTAATTCTTTGAAAAATTTTCCGTATGCTGGGACACTTCTTGTTATTCCAATAAAGGGAGGTTTACATTTACTTTGGACAACATATCAAAAAATTTTAGAAACTGCTTATCAAGTTTTTCATTTTTTTGTCGGCTTGGTGATGAACAAATTAAAAACTCGCAAGTGTACGAATCACTTTTGTAGGAAGCGGCAAGTAACTCCGAGGTCGATTTCACAAGGAGTTGGAAACAGTTTGAAAATCAATTATGTTTGGCAAATAGTCGAATTAACAAAAGTAAATTAAATTAAAACACGGTGAATGATTCGATTGAGATGTAAGATCGTAACACAAGTGCGGAAAATTAAATTAATAGCTAAGCGTTAAAACCACCGAATTTAAGGTTGGATTTTCTAGAGATTACAATTATGAGAATGATATGGGAATTTAGAATCACCGACACACACGTAATCAATCATTAGTTTTGATACTCAAAGAATTTAAGGTTTGGAATTTTCGATTGCTCACAATTAAAAGAAATCCATTTGATGGCGGTAAATTCTAAAAATCGCGATTGTTATTTTCAAAAACAAGAGAAACTCCTTTGATGGGGATGAATCCCTACTAACTAGCTAAACACCTTTGATGGGTAATTCGCTAGAAGATCGCGGAAAAAGGTTTAGAACATTCACAATCACTTCTATCGGGTCGTTTGATGGCGAACATCGACAAAAACACTCGATTTTGACAATAATAACAACTATGAAATAGGTTTGATGATCTAAACCTAAGTTCTCTTGCATCTAAACAATATTCGTGCACAATATCATCAAGAACGCCGAGCAAAATGATAGAACAATGAAAGAGGAACAATCCCAAACTCATACCCGGAAAATCAAGCAAAACTAACAACCAAGAACATGTTTGTGGTTCAATGTAAAAATCCAAATGATAGGATTAACTACTCATGATCATTTCAATAATAATTGCAAAAATTATAAAACAAAACATGGTAGAAATCTTCCCTTGCAAAAACGAAATCGAATCACTGAGGAAGATTTGATGTTCTTCCTTCAATTCTTATTAAATCTTCATACAAGGAATAAAAATCACTCACAATTGTCTCTTTAGATGTTTGAATACCAAAAACAAAGATGAAAACTGAGTACTAAGAGTGTTTTTTCGGCTTCCCCAAGTTGTGTCTGGGGTTTCCCTTTATATACCCGTCAAAAATCGCAAAAAATGCAGAAAATCGCATTTTCTGCACAAACAGGGGTGGATCACGATCCGGGCATTTGGGATCGCGATCCAGGTGTCCACAAAAAGGCCTGCCGTGCGGTCTGAATTCTGGATCGCGATCCGGGCGCGTTCTGAACTTGGCTCGCGATCTAGGCGCGGTCCGGACTCTAAGGCCGTGGTCTAGAAGTCATATCTTCCTCAATACACCTTGGAATTAAGCGTATAATATACCGTTGTGAATCCAATTTCACGAGGACTCCATACATCTAGAGAACACATCCTAATTCGAAGTAATGGATCTGTAAATTATAAAATACGACCGACATTACTTTAATCTTCATCGTTTAAGCCCTGTTCTCGCTCTCGACTTGTTCTTGATCGTCATAAACTCCAATATTGGCTATACAAGCACATACTTCACCACAATCTTCATTTGGATACCTAAAAAACAAAAACACAACATACCACGCGTAAAAAGAGCAAAAATGTATGGGAAATCAAGCACATACTTCTCCGCTTGGATTATTTCGGAACAGATTAAATGCTGAAACGGCTGATTTCATGGTGCGCGAGGTTACTATGGAGGAAATCAAGCAAGTTATTTTCTCAATGGGGGAAAATAAATCTCCGGGCCCTGATGGATTTACGGTGGAATTCTTTAAAGCTGCATGGGACGTGATCGGTGAAAATGTAACTATGGCTGTTCGGGAATTTTTTCAAAAGGGCAAAATCCTTAAGGAAATTAATCATACATTGCTGGCTCTTATTCCAAAAGTGCCGAGTCCATCTCAGGTTTCTGATTATCGCCCTATTTCTTGTTGCAACATTCTTTATAAATGCATCAGTAAGATTATTGCTAATAGAATAAAGAATTGCTTATCTGATCTCGTGAGCATCAATCAATCAGCTTTTGTCCCTGGTCGGAGAATATCTGATAATATATTGCTTACTCAGGAGATTATGCATAATTATCATTTAGACAGGGGACCTGCTCGTTGTGCTTTTAAGGTTGATATACAGAAAGCTTACGACACTGTTAATTGGAGATTCTTGGAGCAGATTCTTATTGGTTTCGGCTTTCACCCAAAGATGGTCATGTGGATTATGGAGTGTGTTTCTTCGACGTCATATTCTATAAGCCTTCATGGCTCTATTTTTGGGTTTTTCAAAGGGAAGAGAGGCTTACGTCAGGGAGATCCTCTTTCGCCTTACTTGTTTACTTTAGTGATGGAAATCTTGACCCTTATCCTGGTTCGAAATGTGGAAGAGTCTGATGATTTCAGGTATCATTATCGTTGTTCCGAACAAAATATTATCAATCTTTGTTTTGCGGATGATTTATTCCTTTTTGCTCATGGGGATGTCAAATCTGCCCGGATGCTTATGGATTCGCTGGATGAGTTTATAAGAGTTTCGGGTTTAACACCTAGTATGCCGAAGAGTACAGGTTATTTCTGTAATGTTCTTAACTATATAAAGCTGGAAATTCTTCAAGTTATGCCTTTTCGTGAAGGCTCTTTACCTGTTAAGTATCTTGGAGTTCCGTTAATCACAACTCGACTCGGGCATAGAGATTGCAAAGAACTTGTGGAGAAAATTCAGAATCGTGTTGGCAGCTGGAAAAATAAATTTCTTTCTTTTGCAGGGCGGCTTCAACTTGTGCAATCTGTGATTTCAGCAATGCATGTATATTGGTCGTCGGTTTTTATTCTTCCAACCCGCATTATTCTCGAAATTGAACAAATTATGCGGGGATTTCTTTGGTGCCATGGAAGTATTGTAGGTCACAAGTCGTCCAGGAACAAGTCTAGAGGGGGGGGGGGTGAATAGACTTGTTGAAACTCTTGAACTCTTTTTCCGAAGAGTGAGTTTCTTCAGCTGATAGTCAAACAAATGACTTGGAGTCGTTTGTTCTTAGATAAGTGCGGAAGTCAGCTGATGACGAATATAAATTAATCTTAATGAAACACTTAACAATGTATGCAGCAGTAAGAGTATGATGCAGTAAAATAGTAAATAACACAGGCAGTTATAGTGGTCTCAGAGGTGGGGTAATCCTCTACTAATCCACTTTTCTCCAAACCAGTTGGAGATGAATTCACTATAATTTTCAACCAAAGGATAAAGATTACGGTGATTCACAACACACTACAACAGCCTTCCAACCGGTGGAATTCCGTGCCGTTGTACACACACTCATCGCCTTGCACCTCTTGATCCTCGATCTTCGGATGCCCTTACGTCTCTTACTTCAACCATGAAGTACCCGTACTCAAGATTTATAGACAAGAGTGTTTGTCTTCTCAACTTAAGAGCTTCCTTGAATATGAACTTTTTGGATCTCGCTCTTTTCACGATGCTATTTGATTGCTTGAGATTGCTTTGTTTGCTTTGATCGCTAGAGTATATGTTCGCACGGTAGTTGCTCGATTTCAAATCTCGGATATATATAGATCACGATCTCGAGATTCTTCCTTGTATCCGTTGCAAATCGAACAAATCCGTCCGTTGGAGGGAGACTTCATTGTTTAATCTTTTGAACGCGTTGCTTTGGATTCCCATTATTTAATTTTATCTTCCGACCGTTGTGAGGACTTCTGCATGTGAGCGCCGAATCTTTTGAATATAAAAGGATTAAAGTCTTCACGGTGGGTCAGGATGATTTAAATAAATCATATCTCTTGCGGGAATCACTCCAATTTGTCTCTTCACGTTGCATGTGAGCTTTCCGTAATATTTTGACTTTTCAAAGCATGCTGACGTGGACTTGGAGTACTAGGCTGTAGTTGAGTAGGCTGATGTGCAGCTTACATCTCTGCAGGTAGGTCCTCTCGGCTGATCACTGTTTGTGACTTGTCTGATCAGGTGACTTCCCTGAGGTACCTACCGATCTGGTCAAACTTCTCGATAAATTTAGTTGACCAGAGCTACTCGATCGAGTCTACTGTACTTCTCTGATGGACTAGACTGTACTTAGCCGTTTTTCAGCCTAACTAACTTTGGCCTACAGAAGATACTCATTTGGTTCTTCTTTACATTTTGCCAAGTTTTATACTTAACATATTTTGGCCTATGGAAGATACTCATTTGGTTCTTCCTTACATTTTGCCAATTGAATAAACATTTGATTTTAAATTAATGACATCATCAAAATCTAACAAGTATTCCTAACAAATTCCCCCTATTTTGATGATGGCAAAACTAAGTAAGAAATCAAATAACCAAGTCTGCACTTAAGTGCAAGACAAAACTGAAATCAGTCTAATATTGAGACAACTGGAAAATTGTCATTCAACAGACTGTTCATAAAATTTTCTGACTTATCATTGAAATTTTACAAGAATGTTTTAAGTACAGAAAATAAAATTACAAGAGATAGAAATAATTTAAAGGTCATCTGCCTCTTCCTCTGCCTCTTCGAACAGGCTGCTTGGCAGGCTTGAATGGTTTGGCTCCAATGGGTCTTACCTTGACTGGAGCAAGGCCATTCTTTCTTTTCACCACGAGTGCTGCGAAATCCTGCTCCTGCTGAGATCTGAATTTGTTCTCAAGGCATACTAGCTTGATTTCCTCCTGAAGTTGTAGCTCATCAAGTTCACCATCCATGCGGATTGGTGCTTCTTCAGCTCTAAATAAGGGAATCATAGGAAAGGCTTTTTGCTCTTTTGCGTACTTTTTCAGAACAGCCCAAAGCTTAGGGTGAACTTCTTCCATCCAGTTTATGAAAATCTCCTGTGGGGAGAGTTTGTCATCTTGAAGTAGTTCCCAGACATAAAAGTCTATGATGAACCTCTTCCTAGCAGCTCCCCACATTTCAAGAGCTTCAAATGGGCAAAAATCCTCAACATACCATAGCTCCAACCCTTCCCATTCAAGAGTAGGTTCAAATCCGCTTCTGGTCCTTCTTCTTTTTCCTACAGGCTGGTCAGCCTGGTCTTCTCGATCTACAGCTTCCTTCCTCTTTAGGCTAGAGGGTCCTTCAATCTGAGGGACATCTTGCTTCTTCTTACTTCTGATTTCTCTTTCTTCCCCCTGAATCCTCTCTTCCCCCTTTTTGCCAGCATCAATAAGGGTTGTCAACTGATGTTCCATGCGGCTCATCCAATCAGACATGCCAAAAGGCATTCTGTTGTTTGTAGGAGGAGGAGGCTGAGGGATCTCTCTCTGAAGTAGGGTGTCAATCTTGGCATTTATGGTCTGAAGGTCAGGAGTGACCTGAGTTGATAGCAGCTCCCCAATAGTGTCTCTGACAATTTGCTTGATCAGCTCAGTCATGGTAGGAGATAACTGAGCTGATGGGGAGTGTTCTCCTGATCCTTCAGCAAGGGAGCCACTAGACTGCAGGCTCCTGGCTGCAGCAGGTAAGCCAGATTGGGTTTTCTCCGGGGTCCCTGACTGAGTCCTCTGCTAGCTCTGCATCTAGGCTGGTGTACCTGGCAGGTACAACAATCCTATCTGCAGCTGCATGAGTTGCCTCTGGCTCTGCATGAGTTGCCTCTGGCTTTGGCTCTGGCTCTTTGGCTCCTTCTCTTTCTCCTTCTTCCTTTTCTTCTTCTCCAGATTTTTCTTTCTCTTTTTCCTCATCTTTTTCTTTTTCTTCTTCCTTTTCTTGTTCTGCTCCTCCTTCACCTCCATCATCATGATCATCATTATCATCATCATCATCATTTTTATCATCATCTTTCTCCTTTTCTTCTTCTTCATCATCCTCATCATCTTTTTCTTGCTCCACTTCTTCTCCTTCTTCATCCCCTTCATCATCCACTTCTTCTGTTTTCTCAATCTCCTCTGTTTGTTTTTCAACTGGTATATTTTCTTCAGATTCTTTTTCTTCTTCATCCTCTTCAACCAAATTGATAATTTCATTGTCTCCATTAATTTCTTCTATCCTAATCTCCTTTTCTACTTCCTCCTCTTCCTCTCCAAAACTACCATCAAAAATACTGAGCATTATAGAGTGGATAAAATGGTCCATGTTTGTCTCAAAAAGTGACATGAACCAATTATCCTGGAGGAGTAAAGTTAAATCTGACTCTTTGCAAAAATTAGTCAGAACATCCTCAGTGGCTTGGGGATATTCCCAACTACTAGTTTCAACAAAAGTTTGAAAATTTGTAAAAGACATGGTTTTGAGAGTTTTCCACTCTTTAAAAATATTTACGAAAGAGTGTTTTTCTGCTTGCGGTTTGACAAGCTGAAGTTGCTCAATAGAGAGATTAAAAGTATTATTTTCTAAGAGATTGAAGGTGTAATCTGCTTCAGGAATAGATATAACAAGACCTGCTTCCTCTTCTTCGGTTATGTACACAGGAGGTGTAATAACAGGTACAATTCGAGTTTCGGTATCTGGTGCAGGCAGGTCCGGATGAACTGGTGACTGGACTGATGGGCTGGTATGGTGCTCAGGCTGCTCTCCCTCGCTGAATTGCAGCTTCCTTGGCCTCTTTGGTGAGGGTTCAGGTGATGACTGCAGGTTAGATGGTCCTGCTGGGGCTGGTCCCCGTCTCTTGAATCGGATGGCGATTGGTGTATCGTCAGACTCATTCTCAGACTCGACTGCAGTTCCGATCTCAGCTGCAGGTTGGTCCGAGTCTGATAAATCGTATCTTGGGCAATAGCTTGAGTCTGGCAAATCCTTCAACAACTGGGCTGCTTTCCCAGTGACTCCAACCTTCTTCTTGTCATGGTCCATGTGACCTAGCCTCTTGTTTGGGTGGAAAGGGTCAATGTTTCCCTTAGCCACTCCAATTTTCTCCAACAACCAACTAAGATGCGTTCCGAACGCCAACTTAGTTTTGAATTTCTTCTCGCCTTCCAGCCATTCGACTTTGTTCACCTCGCGAACAAGTTGCCTGAAAATATAATCCGCCCAATCAACTTCCTCTTGTTGAATTAACGCACCTAACACCATGAATTTGGATGATGACAGTTGGTCATAGCTTCCTGCCATTCCCATGACTATCTTGTTTGTGATGTCTAAAGCCACTCGATAAATCCTTTTCAACTCATTTCTCTTTGCTGTAAACTTCAATTTCTCTGGGATGTTTTCGATTTTGATCGTCTTCCAGGTTTCGGCGGGTGATTGTTTAAGAGCTTCGACCGCCAAGCCGCGATGTTTCATCCCGAATACCGAACGGATCTTCTCTCGATCTATGGTGATAGGGATTCCGCCGACTGAGTGACACGCTTTTTGTGTAACTATCGCAAGTGCACGATATCGTATCAAGTAGTAAAGTGGACTTTTTGAGTCCGGTTTATCGATCCCACAAGGAAGTTATGTTATAATTTGAATTATACACTATTAGTCTATTTTTATAGATACTTAAGATGAGTGAAACACACAATTAAAAAGTTTGGTTTAATAATTGCAAAGAAATTGCAATAATAGTTCTAATATTATAAGGAAATAAAAAGATAGCAATAATAATAGATTGATTATCGATAAAATGAAATAGTTGGGATTACAAACTTAGTTCGTCATTAGTTATAAAAGATGTATTGGAGATCATAAGATGAATTTACTTATTATGTTGTGTAGATTCGATTTTCCTTAAAAAGACGGTTTCTCTTTCGAACTATAAACGCCCCTTACATATTGAATCAATCCACTATATTTCTATGTTGATTGGCTTCAATACATAGCATTAGGATTTGTAAAAATAACTCAATGAATCATCTAAGGACTAGGGGTATATTTCTATCCCTAGAACAACTTAGAGTGAAGATCATTTGATCTAATCAAACATATTTTCTTTGAAACATATGAAGATCATAAATATCTTCATTAATTGGCCAAATAAATAAAGATTGTTAAAACAATGAAAATCACACACAATAATAAGTAATTCATAATATATCTTTATACAAACATAAATAACATGACTAACCTTGTTTATAATCCCAACTTAAGAAACTTAGCCCATAAAGGGTTTATTACACATATTACAAGCTTTGGTGGTCATTCTTAGTTGAATCAAGAGAAAGAATTAATCCTAACTCCCTTAGTAGATAAAGGAGATAGAAGCAATAAACTCTCTGAACAACATGTACTACACCACACTTACAAAGATCACTCAAGAACACAAGTGTGTTCTTCACACAAAAAGAAAAGTTTACAAGAAAATGGAAAATTATATGATGAATGGTCAATGATGAAGGATCTAAGGGGTCTATTTATACACCTAAAGTCATCTAATAGCTCCAAAACTACAAAGATTATTACATTATATCGGATCAATGCCACCATCCCCTCAATAATACACAAAAAGTATAAAAAATTAGACAAACCATAGCAATATGTCAAGAGTTACGGCCGTAACATTCAGGAGTTACGGCCGTAACTGAGGTGACTTACGGCCGTAACCCCTGAATGTTACGGCCGTAACGTGGCTTCGTAAATTTGCTCATTTGAAGCTTTGATAGTTACGTTTTTAGCCCAGAATTCCTCAGACTTTGCGTTTTTGCCCCAGATCTTCTTCGGATGATAACTTTTGATATATTACTCTGATTTTGAATCCGGAAAGACTGCCCGAATTCATCTCGGAAAGCCCTACAACATGAATATATCAAAATTCAATAAAGAGAATATTTATTAAACATGTTGTTTCTTGAGTAATTCAGTTATTTAATCCGATCATCATCCAATAAAAATAAAATTATTAAAACTAATAAATTAAAAGCAAAAAACGAGTAGACTAGCTCAATTATGGGTGAATTTTATCGATACAAACCATGGATAAGTGTACAAAAATGACACTTATCACTGAGCTGTTAATCCCGTGCTGAACCAGAGAGGCATTACGATAAAATTCGACGACATCTTCCTTGAACAAATGCTGCGGGTTGATGTCGAGAAACGGGTAGATTCCGTTCAGCTTCATCGCCCGGATCAGATTCAGCATGTCGAAATCCTCTAGATTTGCTTCCAATAAACCTTCGAAATCGACGACCATGGAGAAGATAACTTGGTCCTTCATCGCCTTCAAGTTTACGCCTTCAGAAGATGCCATTTCTGCAAAAAGGATTTTAGGATTTTTAGTGTATATTTTGCTCTGTAGATTCTAGGGTTTCTGAACGCGTAAAGAGTAAAGTGAAAGGTTTTCCTCCTTATAAAGAAGATGAAAGGTCGTTTGGATTAGTTTATTATAAATTTAAACGGTGGTACGCCTTTTCATATTCTTTTGAATTTCAAATTTGAATCAGTGGCCCCATTTAAAATTTGACGGTTGATTCTGATTGGCCACCGTAGAGGTTAATTGAATAGGCGTGTGACGCGTGTATTTAAAATTGCCACTTGGCTAATAAAGATGTATATTTTAAATGCCATTTTAGCCAAAGTAATATTTATAAATATGACAGATAATAATTAAAAATTTAGAGGTTAGTTTAGAGAACTTAGCTGGTTTGATTTCGTTGACTGTTGACCACTCTGCAACAGGTGAGTTTGACTTCTCGCCTGGTATTCTGTACAGCTAAGTTGCTTCGTCTGGCCTTCGTCTTCTCGCCTGCATCAGCTTAGGCTGATTCTGAGGGTCCGTCCTTTCTTCAACTTGCTTCAGAACTAGATTCCCAATCTAGTAATCCAAGGTCTCTGCTAAGCTCTAGGAATCTTTCTTCTGGCAATGGTTTGGTGAAGATGTCAGCTATTTGATAGTCTGTGCTGACTCTTTCAACTCTAACCCTTTTGTTAAGCACATGGTCTCGAATGAAATGGTGCTTAACGTCAATGTGCTTAGTCCTTGAGTGCAAAACCGGATTGTTGGTTATTGCAATAGCACTATTGTTGTCACACCAAATAGGAACTTCGTTGGCAATAATATTGTAGTCCCTTAACTGTTGTCTGATCCATAGAATTTGTGCACAACAGCTACCTGCAGCTAGGTATTCTGACTCTGTAGTGGAGATAGAGTTAGAAACCTGCTTCTTGCTAAACCAGGATATCAGTCTGGTTCCTAGGAATTGACACGTTCCACTAGTGCTCTTCCTATTGATTTTGCATCCGGCGAAATCCGCATCTGAGTATCCTGATAGCTCGAAGTTGTCATCCTTTGGATACCATAGTCCAACATTAATTGTAGACTTTAGGTATTTAATTATTCTCTTAGCTGCATCTAGGTGTGATTGCTTCGGCTTGGACTGGAATCTTGCACAAACTCCAACTGCATATGATATGTCTGGCACCTTGCAGTTAGGTACAGAAGAGATCCGATGAGTCCTCTGTAGTGGGTTGAGTCCACTGATATGCCTGCCTCGTCTGCGTCCAGGTGAGTACTTGTGCTCATTGGAATTCTTGCGGGCTTGGCTGATTCCATTCCATATCTCTTGATAAGATCCCTAGTATACTTTGCTTGGTTGATGAAAATTCCTTTTTCCATCTGCTTAACTTGTAATCCGAGAAAGAAGTTAAGCTTTCCCATCATACTCATCTCAAATTCTCCTTGCATGAGGTTGGAGAATTTCTCGCATAGTTCTGGATTGGTTGACCCGAATATGATGTCATCCACATAAATCTGAACTATTAATATGTGGCCTTCGTGCTCTACTCTAAATAGGGTCTTGTCCACTTTTCCTTTGCTAAATCCATTTTTCTCAAGAAACACAGACAGTGTTTCATACCATGCTCTCGGTGCTTGTTTGAGTCCATACAGAGCCTTCAATAGCTTATAGACTTTGTCTCCTTTGACAAAACCTGGGGGTTGCTCTACATAGACTTCTTCTTCTAGGATTCCATTCAGAAACGCACTTTTTACATCCATCTGGTAGACTTCAAAGTCCTTGAATGCAGCATATGCGAGGAATAGTCTGATGGCTTCTAATCTTGCAACAGGTGCATAAGTTTCATCAAAATCTATTCCCTCACCTTTGTGCATATCCTTTTGCTACGAGTCGGCTTTATTCCTAACAACGACTCCGTCTTCATCACTCTTGTTTTTATACACCCATTTGGTGCCAATAACTTTCTTGTGATCGTGCATGCATTAGTTCTCAAACTTTGTTTCTCTCCATCTGCTCCAATTCCTCTTGCATGGCATTAATCCATGAATAATCTTCCAAGGCTTGTTACGTGGTCTTGGGTTCAATTTGTGACATGAAACATGAGAACATCGCCATTCTGTGGTAGAGTTGGTGTCTTGTCTTGACTCCATCGACCAACTTTCCGATGATTTCTTGAATTGGATGATCCTTGAGCCATTTGGGGATCTCGTCCTCTTCGGGTTTGTTCCCCTGTTGGATTGCTCGGTGGTTATCTGCATCTGCTTGGATTCAGTGCCAGCTGGATCGGCTACCGCCTTGTCATCTGCAGCTTGGTTCGAACTACGGATGAGTCTTTGTCGGCTCACATTGGTCTTCTTCCGCAGCAACTGGATCAGATAGGTTTGGTGATCCTGTCTGATCTGCAGTTGGGTCTTCATCAGCTGCAGTTGGGTCATCAGGCTGATCTGCAGGTGAGTCCACCATTCCAGTGTCATGTACAATGACTTCTTCAAGGTTTGCTGACTTGAGCTTGTTCTCAATTTGCTCAAGTTGTTTCCTGTACTCAACAGTAGATTCATCAAAAACAACATGGGGTGTTTCTTCCACAACTAAGCTTCTTTTGTTAAAAACTCTATATGCCTTGCTTCTTTGGGAATATCCCATAAATAGACCATCATCAGTTTTAGCATCAAAGGCATTTAGCTGTGTTTTACCGTTGTTTTGGATGAAACACTTACAACCAAAAACATGAAAGTAAGCAACAGTAGGAGTTCTATTATTTCAAACCTCATAGGGAGTTTTGCCATGTCTCCCTACTATCATACTCCTGTTCTGGGTGTGGCAGGCTGTGTTAACAGCTTCAGCCCAGAACCTCTTGGGTAGGTCCGCTTCTGCAATCATGGACCTTGCTGCTTCCTTCAGGGTTCTATTCCTTCTTTCAGCAACACCATTCTGCTGTGGCGTCCTGGCTACAGAGAGCTCATGCTGGATCCCATTCTGATCGCTGAAACCAGTTATCGCCTTGTTGAGAAACTCTCCTCCTCTATCTGATCTGATCTTGATTATGGAGAGGGATTTCTCATTCTGGATCCTTCTCAGCAGCTCAGGTAACTTGGTCAAGGTTTCACTTTTCTTGAATAGAAAAATGATCCAAGTGTACCTTGAATAATCATCTACAATCACAAGAGCATGCTTTCTGCCGCTCAAAGTCCTTGGTTTGATAGGACCAAATAGATCCATGTGGAGTAGATCTAAGATCCTTGTTGTGAGCGTTGTAAATTTGAGCGGCAACGATGCCTTGGTCTGTTTTCCCTTCTGACATGCATCACAGAGTGCTTCCTTCTTGAATGCTTCATTTGGAACTCCTCTGACCAGCTTCTGAGAGCTAATCTTGTTGATGGCTTTGAAGTTCAGGTGACATAGTCTTTTGTGCCACAGCCATCCATTCTCAGCTACAGTCTTGGATAGAAAACAGGAGTTAGATGTTCCTGTGTTCCAATAAATCATGTATACATCTCTTCTTCGGAAACCTTGTAGCTTTATTTCTCCATATAAGATGTCTATCACCATACACTTCAAGATGGTGAAGACTACAAGATTCTTCTCGTCGCAGAACTGGCTTATGCTCAGGAGGTTGTATTTGAGACCTTTGACATAATGAACTTTGGATATGACAATGTTTCCTCGGTGCAGCTCTCCAAAGCCTTTTGTCTGTCCTCTAGAGCTATCTCCAAAGGTTACATCGGGACCTCTTTCTTTGATGTATTTGGTCAGCATCTTCTTGTTCCCGGTCATATGTCTTGAGCATCCAGAGTCTACAAACCATTCTTCACCTCCAAAATTTGAGCTTGAGGAGATGTGGTTGTAGTCCTTCCACCTTTTCTCTTCATCAGCCAAGTTTTCCATCAGGCAATCATACTCCTCGTCTTCATCAGAAAAGAAACCGCCGCTTGATTCAACATGCTCCTGGTCTTCTCCGATGAGAGCTTTTCTTCTGTCTTCCTTTCTGCCCACCTCCTTCTTGGTTTCATCCTTCTTGAGCTCGGGACAATCCATTTGAATGTGTCCTATTTTGTGACAGTTGTAGCATTCAACTTTCCAGCTTCCGGCCTTCTGGTTCCTTCTTGGATTCTCCTTGTAGTTTTTCTTATACTTGGAGTAGTTTTTCAAGTTCTTGAACCTTTGCATAATGAAAGCCATTTCCTCCTCAAAATCTAGTGGATTTGGAGGTTTCACATCGATAAGCTCTTAGCGGGGACTCAGTGCAAATGCGATTCCCTTCTCTGCAGGCTCAGTTGAGGATGAGCTTGGAAGCTCGAACTCATAAGCCTTTAGATCAGAGAACAGCTCCTGAATCTTTATCTTATTCAGGTCTTTGGACTCTCTCATAGCTACAGCCTTCATGCTCCATTCGGGATTGAGCGATCTGAGGACTTTAAGTGCCATTTCCCTGTTGCCATAAGTTTTGCCCAGGGAGTTGATTTCATTGATAATTTCAGTGAACCTTGTGTCCACTTGGTCTATTGATTCACCATTCTTCATTTTAAAGTTGTCAAACTTTTGGATAGCTATTGACAACTTGTTCTCCTTGATCAGCTCCGTTCCTTCACACATTAGAGCTAATGTGTCCCAAATCTCTTTGGCATTCTTATAATTTTTGATCTTGACCATTGTGGATTTGTCAAGAGTTTGGTATAGCACATCTCTGGCCCTGTTGTCAAGATTGGCCAGCTTTCTCTCTTCGGGGGTCAGCTCCGTTCTCTTCTTAGGAATCTTTTCGGGCCTCCCAGCTGCGATCTCCTCGGCTGTGTTGTCCTTCTCGAAAATGAAAGGACCGTCTTCAATGATGCACCACATGTCGTCATGGATTGAAGATAAATGTGCCTGCATTCTTATCTTCCAGAGATCATACTCGTCAACTGAAAAGACAGGTAGTCTAGAGTGCATGTGTTCCATTATATAGTGAGAGATAAGATATATATCTAGTATAGATCTGGTTCGTGAGAAAAAAATGAACCAACCGCTCCGATACCACTTGTAGGTCACAAGTCGTCCAGGAACAAGTCTAGAGGGGGGGGGGGTGAATAGACTTGTTGAAACTCTTGAACTCTTTTTCCGAAGAGTGAGTTTCTTCAGCTGATAGTCAAACAAATGACTTGGAGTCGTTTGTTCTTGGATAAGTGCGGAAGTCAGCTGATGACGAATATAAATTAATCTTAATGAAACACTTAACAATGTATGCAGCAGTAAGAGTATGATGCAGTAAAATAGTAAATAACACAGGCAGTTATAGTGGTCTCAGAGGTGGGGTAATCCTCTACTAATCCACTTTTCTCCAAACCAGTTGGAGATGAATTCACTATAATTTTCAACCAGTGATAAAGATTACAGTGATTCACAACACACTACAACAGCTTCCAACCAGTGGAATTCCGTGCCGTTGTACACACACTCAACTGCCTTGCACCTCTTGATCCTCGATCCTCGGATGCCCTTACAGTCTCTTACTTCAACCAGTGAAGTACCCGTACTCAAGATTTATAGACAAGAGTGTTTGTCTTCTCCAACTTAAGAGCTTCCTTGAATATGAACTTTTTGGATCTGCTCTTTTCACGATGCTATTTGATTGCTTGAGATTGCTTTGTTTGCTTTGATCGCTAGAGTATATGTTCGCACCGGTAGTTGCTCAGTTTCAAATCTCTGGATATATATAGATCACGATCTCTGAGCTTCTTCCTTGTAGCCGTTGCAAATCTGAACAAATCCGTCCGTTGGAGGGAGACTTCATTGTTTAATCTTTTTGAACGTTGCAAGCTTCCATGTGAGCTTTCCGTAATATTTTGACTTTTCAAAGCATGCTGACGTGGACTTGGAGTACTAGGCTGTAGTTGAGTAGGCTGATGTGCAGCTTACATCTCTGCAGGTAGGTCCTCTCGGCTGATCACTGTTTGTGACTTGTCTGATCAGGTGACTTCCCTGAGGTACCTCGGCTGTAGTCTGGTCAAACTTCTCTGATAAATTTAGTTGACCAGAGCTACTCTGACTGGAGTCGGCTGTACTTCTCTGATGGACTAGACTGTACTTAGCCGTTTTTCAGCCTAACTAACTTTGGCCTACAGAAGATACTCATTTGGTTCTTCTTTATATTTTGCCAAGTTTTATACTTAACATATTTTGGCCTATGGAAGATACTCATTTGGTTCTTCCTTACATTTTGCCAATTGAATAAACATTTGATTTTAAATTAATGACATCATCAAAATCTAACAAGTATTCCTAACAAGTATGAAACGTGGGAAAGCTAAAGTCGCGTGGGAATCGGTCTGTCTACCAAAAAATGAAGGTGGCCTTGGTATAAGACGCATTGCTGAGTTTAATAAAGCACTTATTTCAAACCATATTTGGGCTGTCCTCACGCGCAAAGATTCGCTTTGGGTTAAGTGGGTGCATTCGTATAGGATTAAAGATCGAAATTTCTGGAATTTGACAGCATCAGGAAACATTTCATGGGGTTGGAGGAAGATTTTACAAGCAAGAAGTTCTATTCGGTAGTTTTGTTGGTATAGAATTGGGAATGGACTAGATACGTCAGCTTGGTTTGATAATTTTTGTCTTGCCAGTCCGATTGCTGCCTCTGTTTCGCCCAGAGATATTAGTCGGGCTGGTTTTTTGATGACTTCGAAAGTAGCTGATATTGTGCATAACAATGTTTGGGCGTGGCCAACATCGTGGAATGACCAGTATCCTAATCTATCAAATTATTTGGCTCCTTCTTTAAATGCGCAGCAAAGGGACTCTCTTTATTGGCGCAATACTCAGGGCTTGGAGTGCCGTTTCAGCATTGCAAATGTGTGGGAAGATCTTAGACCGCGTGGTATAGAAGTTCCATGGGCAAAGGTAATTTGGTTTCCGAATTGCATCCCTAAACATGCATTTAATTTGTGGCTGGTTGTTCTTGGTAAGCTGAAAACTCAAGATAGGCTTCGGGTTTGGGATGTTCCTAGCGGTACTAATTTGGATGAGCTGAAGTGTGTTTTGTGTCGAACAACGTTAGAATCTCACCAGCATTTATTTTTTGAGTGTACATACTCGCTTAATGTGTGGAATACTCTAAGGAATAAAACCTATATCCATCAGACTTTACCGGCAATCACTCATATTGTTGAATGGTTGACGTCTCGCTCGTCCAAGAAATCTGTAAATGGTGTTATTGCTAAGCTTGTCCTTGCGGCAGCTGCTTATTATATTTGGGATGAACGAAATGGTCGAATCTTCAAGAAGAGAAGGCGGAACTCGGACCAGCTAGTGGAAGTTATTGTGGCTCTTTATGCGCTTGAAACTAATGACAATTCATTTAGGAAGGTGATCGTGTTCGAGAAGTCCTCATGAATTGGAAAGTCCCCTATTCGGACTTGTCTTTTTGATTATTGTTGGACCTTTTTTAGCTTCTGTTGATTGATACATAAAGGGCATGTCCTTTATGTTTGTCTAGGTTGGAAGCACAGTTGGTGCGTTTGCATGTAAAGCCAATATGGTGTTCTGCCATATTGCCTGTTTTTCATTATTAATAAAATTTTACCAGGGTAAATCCCTTTACCCAAAAAAAAAGAGCAAAAACACTTAAAAAAACGAAAGCACGACTCAATAGAATAGAATGAGACGATCAAAAATCGACTCATCACTTGGAAAAGATATTGGGAGTTTGTATGGATTTGTAGCTTTGTGGAGTGTTGGGGTGGGGACTTATTCTTTAGAATATTCATTTGATTTCTTGTCTTCGTCCTCATTTCCTGCAATATTTGAAACATCATCATTAGTAGGGGAATCAACGCGATTGTTATAAATCTTACCAGTTCTCAGCCTGGTGATAGCTTTATCTTGTTCGGGTTGACTTGGTAATCTCCCTTTCTGGTTGTTCTGCAGTTGATTTGCTAGTTGCCCGACTTGAGTTTCGACTCGTTTTACTGATGCTTCCATTGCTTCAAATCTTCGATCCGAGTTTTGGATGAATGATTGAAGTGTTTCTTCTAATGAGGGTTTTCGAGGTTAGTTTGAGGATGAACCTTGGGATTGGTTTGGTCTTTGATATGGTTGTTGTTTTGATGTTGAAGAGGTGGTGGTTGTTGGTGATGATTTCCACCTCAAGAGAAGTTAGGGTGATTTCACAAATCGGGATTACAGGTTTCAGAAAAAGGGTCATTTCTGGGGCGTTGGTAAAAATTATTTAATGTATTTACCTCTTCAGGGTTCGTCGGGGGATTAATGTTGGGTGAACTATACTCACCACCAGCGAAAAATACTTCTTGAGTCGGCATGACTGTAGGTGGTGGAGAAATTCCTTGAGTTGTAAGTCGTTGGACATGTTAGGTTAGCTCAGCAATTTGTGTAGTTAGATCGCTGGAGGAATTCATTAGCTCCGACTCTCCTGCCTCGTGCACTCTTTTACTAGGAGGATATAGCGAGTTTTTTCAAATAAATCAAAAGCGTCTTGCATCGTTAGTGTTCTTATATCTCTCCCAACTGCATTATCAATAGAGAATTGACAATTATGAGTTAGCCCATCATAAAAAGTTTGACTCAGACAGTGTAAAGGATAATGATGATGGGGGCATGCTAGTAAAAGAGCTTTGAAACGATCCCATTCTTTAAAAAGTTGTTCACCCTCCGATTGCGTGAAAGCCGTAATTTTGGTCCTTGGATCCGCCGTTTTATGATGTGGATAAAAGTTAGACATGAATTTGTTGCAGACATCATCCCAAGTAGCCAATGAATTTGGTGGCAACGTCATAACCCATGTTTTTGCTCGATCCTTTAAAGTGTAAGGAAAATGCCTCATTTTTAATTGCTCCTCGGTTAGCCCTCGTAATGGAAAGGTATTGACCACCGAGTAAAAATCTCGAATAAAACTTGAGGGATCCTCGTTTGGCATCCCATAAAAAGATGGGAGTTGGTTGAATTGAATGGATTTCAATTCATAATTTCGTGCTATTTGGCCAAGTTGTATGCATGACGTTGTTGTCCCGATCACTGGTCTAGCAAAATCTTTCAAAGTTTACTGGTCTGTCATAGGTTCTTCGTTTCTAGAAGTTGACTTTTCATCTTGATTGGAAGATTCAGTACTTTCTTCTGTCAAATATTCTCCTTCACTGCTAATATCTTCCAGGCTATCTCCAACTTGATAATCGGGATGAACGTTTTCGTTGTATGGTACCAAAGTTCTTACAAGGGACCTACGGCCCTGCATAGACTAGAAAACAGTTAAGCGCAACTTATGTGAAAAAAAATAAGAACAAGAAGAATAAAAGATAAAAAATAAAGAAAGATAAAATCACAAGGTATAAACAAAAGTATGCAAAAATTATATTTGGCCTAAAACAAGCCCCGACACCGGCGCCAAAATTTGATCGACAAAAACTTATTCTAAAAATAGGAGTTTTTGAGTCGCTCGCAATTATATACGAGGTATAAGTAGTTGTGGTAAGTTCTACCAAGGTCTTTTCTCTTGAGAATTGCTTAACAGGGCTTAATATAATATTTTGTTTAAGGTTGCGAGAAATAAATACTAATGTAATACCCGTAATTTCGATTTCCGGTAATTTTTTTTTTCGGCGGAAGTCCGTTTTGACTACTCGCTCATGACCTTTTCGTCAATCCGAGAATGATTAATTCTACACTTTTTCTCATCCGAGTTCGTTTCGGTGTCGTTTTATTGAGTTACGTGTCCTTAATCGACTTTTTCATGTGTGAGTTCGACTTTGTAAAGTCACCATTAATTCTTGGAAACTCCAAAAATTCTGAATCTTTGCAATATTATAGATCATCAAGTTAGCTTTCCAATGGCTCAAACGGTGCGTCAATCGAAGTCCGGACGAAGGAGTTATGGTCGAAATAGCTAAGACGGCATGATGTGCCTTTTTGGTGTTGGAGTAGGCTGTACCGTGTGCCGTGGCACAGTTCGGCTGGGCTGCAGCACTAAGCTAGTGCTGGGCAGTTTTTTTTGGCCGTGGGCCGCGGCACACTTGTCCTGTGCCGCGGCACACAGTGCAGATCAGCCTATTTAAGGCCTGGCAGCGTGTTTTTCACCCATTTTCTCATCCTCTTCCTTCTCTTCCGCGGCTGGAGGTGTGGAGATCATGGAAAGATGTTGTTGTTCTTTCAATCCATGAAGTTATTGAGTTTCTAACATCAATCATCCTATAACATCCTCCGATCTACCGAATCAAGGTTAGATTTCTTGAAAATCTAGTTTTGGGGAATTTGGGTATTTTGGTTGTTTTCGTCCGATTAATCCGATTTAACTTAGGATTATGATGGATTGATGAATATTTAGATGTATTATATCATTTTTCTTGTTATTCCATGGTTGTATCGTATCGATTCGTTGTTTTGGTCGAGTTCTTGATCGACGCCTTGAAGGTGTCCGGTAGAATGTCATGGAGGGGTTTTCGGGCGTTCTACGATTATTCTTCCTCGTATGATCGGTGATTTATTGATTATATGTTGTTAGGGTCGAGTTTCTTGCGAATAAACCAAGTTGAACCCTTCCGTTCGTTGTCGTTTTCCTTTTCAAAAGCATCGGGCGTTTCGAAGCTTTCCGGTTGAGCCGTGTTCGTCGGAATACTTGCGTGCCGATTTTGAGGCAAGTACCTTGCTCATACATTTCTTATTTTGTGGATATGATGATCGGTGATCGTTTTGGTGTGTTTGTTTTGTTGTTTGAAATGAAGTTTCAAAAGATTTCGGTTTGGCCTCGTTAAAGGCTCTCTATCAAAACGCGTGTGTGTTTTGTGAACGGTGTGTGTTGGGAATTGTTTATGATTTGATCATTTTGAACGTGAAGGCTTTGATGATATCCCTGTTATTTAAAGTTATGGAATTGTGTATTCCGTGTTTAATCTTGTCACTGTGTTTTGAAGAGTTTGATAACGGCGTCGAGTAAGTGGCCATCTCTAGTAAGTATTCTTGATGAACTTACATTCTTAGCATATTAGTATTGCATGAGTAACGTGTGTGTGTATGCTCACGACGGGTTAGATCCGACGGGGTCTCGGTAGGTCTCCACGAAGCTGTGGGACCGCGAGCTTGCTTTGAACCACTACGGGTTAGATCCGACGGGGTCTCGGTAGGGATCCACGAAGTTGTGGGTCCGCGGTTAATTGTGGTGCATTTTGCAAATGTGTTTTGATATTGGCATTTCCGGAAATGAGTGCTTTTGAATGGTTTTCATGATTGCATGCATCGACTAAGTGTGTAAGAGGTAAGTTGTTCGTTTGGCTTACTTGGCTAGGATGGCACTAGAGTATTTTGTTGTTTGTTTTAAATCCTTTATTTGTGGATTTTGATGTTGGTAGACGTACCTTGTTGTCATTCTCGTGTACTGTGAGTTGATGATATGTGGGGCTAAAATCCCAATGGTTTTGTAAAAGTCATTTTACGGATTTGGGGCTAAAATCCCAACGGTTTGGTAAATGTCATTTTTACGGAAAGTAAACCTTTGGGGCAGTGACCCCTTTTGTCTTTTGGTTTTTGAAAAGTAGGATTTGATAATCCTAAATTGTTTTCTATTAAAACTCTCGATGGCATTTTAAACTGTTTTATAAATTATTTCCATTGATCTGTGATCTTTCGGTTTTGGGAATGTTTTCCCAAACTCTTGCCTCGGGAAGTACTTTTCGTTTCGTTTGGATCTTTGATGATTCCTGGTTATCGTTATTCGTGGAATGTGATTTGTATGACTCGTAGTTTGCACTTTGTTCTTTCACTAGCAAAACAGTGGAGTTTTGCTAACCCCCAAGTATTCGGGGGGGTGGATGTCTATTTTTGCATTCAGGTTTTGGAGCATAGCACAGGGTCGGCATGAAGGATGATGAAAGATGAACGATACTAATCACACGAGGACCCGTTGATGTCGTATTGGTTTTGTTGTATTTTATTTTCCACTGCAGTATTCTTTTCCCGTTGTACGGGAGCGTGTTGTATTCGACCCCTGCGTGGGCTTGTATGGTAATCGAGTTGTATGTATTTATTGAAAGACCAAATCGGTCTACTGAGTCATTTTAGCCTTAAAGGCATTGTCGAGATGTTTAGTGTTGTTACCAGCCTGGTAGATCCTTGAGGAAAGGTTCTACGGCGTGTAATGTCCCTGAGCGGATTGGGGGTGTTACATAAATGGTATCAGAGCTTAGGTTGTGGAAACCTAGGCTGTCAGGTCAGTGGTGTCTATTGAGTTTTGTCTCCTCGGATTTTGTCTGACTAAGTCATGTCGCGACGCGTCGTCTGAGTTTGTTGGTCGTGATTAGTATCGTGGGCGATCATCATCTTCGTGCGACCTGTGGATGTAAGTCTCCCTTCTTTGTGTTGTGCCTCGTGTGACACGAGCTATTTTTATGATTATTTGCTAACTGATGGAATCCTCTTATGGATTTTGATTTCGTGATATGTAGTTATTTGACTCTCATATTTCGTTCATATGAGGAGTAGTGTTGCTGGATTGTGCATGTTGGACTATATTTCTTTTATCCGCTGCGTGAGTTCTTTTGTAATGGCTTTCGGTATTTTACCGATTGAGTTTTATTTCGAAAACCGACTCCCTAAATCGAGTTTTGGCATTTTGGCCTTGAATGTTTTATGACGGTTTGATAAACGATCATGTGAGTTTTAGGCATTCGAGCCTAATAGATTTTTGAAAACCTTGAGTATCTTAGAAAATAAATTTCGAGATGTACCTTTTAAAATGAATTATTTTCTCGCGGTACTTTCAAGGTGTCTTCTAGTGCCGCAATATGTTTTTAAAATTCTTCTCGAGGACCAAAATGTTTTGAGATATTTTCAATGTTTTATAAACACTTTTACTTAGACCCGAGAGTCGAATATTCTGAAAGTTTTTCACGAAAAGAAAGTGTCCTCATTTTTATAAAATGCGAAATGGTTTTCCAAAGTCTCAATAACGATATTTCACGTTTGTACTTTTTTGAAAGGTGATACTGAGGATCAACCGGTATTTTTCTAGATTATTTTCAAAAGGTGGTTTTCATTTTTTTTAAAACCTATCCATTCCCGTTTGAGGGCTGGGTATGTATGTATGATGTTCGCGTTGTCATTATGATGTTTGCTCCCGAGTATGATCGAATTGGTGGCATGAACGTAGAGACGTTGCCACGCATTCATTGTATTAGCCCTCTGTGAGAGGAGTGAACTGGTGTTTACTGTTTATCGCCTCGTGGTGATTTGCGTGTTGTCGCACGAGGGGACTTGTTAAAGCTTGGATTTTTGTGCGTTTATGCACATGGGTGATTGTTCATGAGGTTTGTGATTGTGTGCTGGCTATCGTTCGGGCTGTTGTAATCGCCGAACAATGCCGTGGTTGCTGTGATTTTAGTATGTGTTGATATGTTATGCCAAGTTGGCATCTCCGGTTTGTTGTTTTGCGACGTTATATTCCATTGTACCTAGCAGTTGTATTTTCGGTATGCCGAGCCGAGGTGTTTCAACCGTGGTGTGCCGGGGGCATGCACGTACCAATTATTTTTCTCGTCACAGGATCCAGTTTTACGAGTTGGGTTCCGAGTATTTCGGGGTGCGAACTTCAGTACAGATATCAGGATCGGCTCTGAGAGGCCCATGGGAGATTTTTCTGTCGGTTGCTTTTTGTGTTGTTACCTTTTTTCTGTTGTCGTGAGTTGCGGGGACGACATTTCTTTTATAAGAGGTCGAATGTAATACCCGTGTTGTTTTTGGACTTCTGCATTTCCTCTTTCTCAAGTCTATCGACTCGCTCGTGTTCGTTGATACTTTCTGAACTTGTTCTGTATTTCGGTTTCATCGTTCGAACAAGCTGTGATCTTGTTTTGGGTCGATCTGGTTATCACTGTGATTTTTCCGAGTTCGGTTCGATTCTTGTGAACCTTATTCGGAAGTAACATCTTTTGATTCTACTAGTTCTTTTATTCGAAGTGGATCGGATTTTGAACTTCTGTACTTTCGACTCGGTCGATTCGTTTATGTTCGTTGACATTTTCTAAGCTTGTACTTCCCTTGCTTTTGTTGATCGAACGAGTGTGGTATTGTTTCAGAATAACTCGTTTGACGTTGTGACTTTTCAATTGCTATTCCCTTTCCTGTAGATCTTATGTGAGTACACATCTTGTTGTTTTCACCGGATCATGTTTTGTCTCGAGTCGAGATGTGAACCTCGGAGTTTTCAGTTGAACCTTATTGTTCTTCGTGATCCGAACATGATTGTTCAAATTTTGTTGTCTCGACCGTTGTGGTTCGATCGTTTGATTGTTTGGTTTTGTTGATCCCGTTTCGTGATTGTTGAGCGTTCAGACTCCTTCCTAATTCCCTTAAGCTTGGGAAATTAGTCTCGTTTTCGATCTTCCAACCCTTGGGCGGTGGAATTCCGTATTTGTTCAGCGATTGGCTCGTGTTTTGATTGATGTACCGTTGGGTTGGTCAATCGTATTGATTTTCGTTCGTTGTGTTTTGTGATTGTTCGGATAATTGACTTGATTGTATTATCCGTTTGATGACGCTTGTCACTTGTTGGTTTTATTGTATCCCTAACGGCGACGTTGTGTTGGTCGCCGTGGAGCGTGTTTTCACACCATATATTCCTTTGTGTTGCTTGTAACGTTTCGCCGATGGGCGTAAGTTACGCATTTATTGTGTATCTCGTTGAGTGTTCCTGGCGGGATATTGCTTCTCCCTACTTGTTTTAAGTTTTTCGGGACGAAACTTCTTTTAAGGAGGGTAGAATGTAATACCCGTAATTTTGATTTCCGGTAATTTCTTTTTTTCAGAGGAAGTCCGTTTTGACGACTCTCTCATGACCGTTTCGTCAATCCGAGAATGATTAATTCTACACTTTTTGTCATCCGAGTTCGTTTCGGTGTCGTTTTGTTGAGTTCCGTGTCCTTAATCGACCTTTTCACGTGTGAGTTCGACTTTGTAAAGTCACCATTAATTCTTGGAAACTACAAAAATTCTGAATCTTTGCAATATTATAGATCATCAAGTTAGCTTTCCAATGGCTCAAACGGTGAGTCAATCGGAGTCCGGACGAAGGAGTTATGGTCGAAATAGCTAAGACGGCACGATGTGCCTTTTTGGTGTTGGAGTAGGCTGTACCGTGTGCCGCGGCACACTTCGGCTGGTCCGCGGCACTAAGATAGTGCTGGGCAGTTTTTTTTGGCCGTGGCCCGCGGCACTCTTGTCCTGTGCCGCGGCACACAGTGCAAATCAGCCTATTTAAGGCCTGGCAGCGTGTTTTTCACCCATTTTCTCATCCTCTTCCTTCTCTTCCGCGGCTGGAGGTGTGGAGATCATGGAAAGATGTTGTTGTTCTTTCAATCCACGAAGTTCTTGAGTTTATAACATCAATCAATCATCCTATAACATCCTCCGATCTACCGAATCAAGGTTAGATTTCTTGAAAATCTAGTTTTGGGGAATTTGGGTATTTTGGTTGTTTTCGTCCGATTAATCCGATTTAACTTAGGATTATGATGTATTGATGAATATTTAGATGTATTATATCATTTTCCTTGTTATTCCATGGTTTGATCGTATCGATTCATTATTTTGGTCGAGTTCTTGATCGACGCCTTGAAGGTGTCCGGTAGAATGTCATAGAGGGGTTTTCGGGCGTTCTACGATTATTCTTCCTCGTATGATCGGTGATTTATTGATTATATGTTGTTAGGGTCGAGTTTCTGGCGAATAAACCAAGTTGAACCCTTCCGTTCGTTGTCGTTTTCCTTTTCGAAAGCATCGGACGTTTCGAAGCTTTCCGGTTGAGCCGTGTTCGTCGGAATACTTGCGTGCCGGTTTCGAGGCAAGTACCTTGCTCATACATTTCTTATTTTGTGGATATGATGATCGGTGATCGTCTTGGTGTGTTTGTTTTGTTGTTTGAAATGAAGTTTCAAAAGATTTCGGTTTGGCCTCGTTAAAGGCTCTCTTTCAAAACGAGTGTGTGTTTTGTGAACGGTGTGTGTTGGGAATTGTTTATGATTTGATCATTTTGAACGTGAAGGCTTTGATGGTATCCCTGTTATTTAAAGTTATGGAATTGTGTATTCCGTGTTTAATCTTGTCACTGTGTTTTGAAGAGTTTGATAACAGCGTCGAGTAAGTGGCCATCTCTAGTAAGTATTCTTGATGAACTTACATTCTTAGCATATTAGTATTGCATGAGTAACGTGTGTGTGTGTATGCTCACTACGGGTTAGATCCGACGGGGTCTCGGTAGGGCTCCATGAAGCTGTGGGACCGCGATCTTGCTTTTAACCACTACGGGTTAGATCCGACGGGGTCTCGGTAGGGATCCACGAAGCTGTGGGTCCGCGGTTAATTGTGGTGCATTTTGCAAATGTGTTTTGATATTGGCATTTCCGGAAATGAGTGCTTTTGAATGGTTTTCATGATTCATGTATCGACTAAGTGTGTAAGAGGTAAGTTGTTCGTTTGGCTTACTTGGCCAGGATGGCACTAGAGTATTTTGTTGTTTGTTTTAAATCCTTTATTTGTGGATTTTGATGTTGGGAGACGTACCTTGTTGTCATTCTCGTATAGTGTGAGTTGATGATATGTGGGGCTAAAATCCTAATGGTTTTGTAAAAGTCATTTTACGGATTTGGGGCTAAAATCCCAACGGTTTGGTAAATGTCATTTCTACGGAAAGTAAACCTTTGGGGCGGTGACCCCTTTTGTCTTTTGGTTTTTGAAAAGTAGGATTTGATAATCCTAAATTGTTTTCTATTAAAACTCTCGATGGCATTTTAAACTGTTTTATAAATTATTTCCATTGATCTGTGATCTTTCGGTTTTGGGAATGTTTTCTCAAACTCTTGCCTCGGGAAGTACTTTTCATTTCGTTTGGATCTTTGATGATTCCTGGTTATCGTTATTCGTGGAATGTGATTTGTATGACTCGTAGTTTGCACTTTGTTCTTGCACTAGCAAAACAGTGGAGTTTTGCTAACCCCTGAGTATTCGGGGGGTGGATGTCTGTTTTTGCATTCAGGTTTTGGAGCATAGCACAGGGTCTGCATGAAGGATGATGAAAGATGAACAATACTAATCACACGAGGACCCGTTGATGTCGTATTGGTTTTGTTGTATTTTATTTTCCGCTGCAGTATTCTTTTCCCGTTGTACGGGAGCGTGTTGTATTCGACCCCTGCGTGGGCTTGTATTGTAATCGAGTTGTATGTATTTATTGAAAGACCAAATCGGTCTACTGAGTCATTTTAGCCTTAAAGGCATTGTCGAGATGTTTAGTGTTGTTACCAGCCTGGTAGATCCTTGAGGAAAGGTTCTACGGCGTGTAATGTCCCTGAGCGGATTGGGGGTGTTACAACTAAAACATTCTAAAACAAATTTTTACATTTTTAGGATAACTAAATTAAATGCACTATTTTTAAACTAGACTATTTTGAATAAGACTATTTTTAGCTAGACTATTTCTAACAAGACTATTTTTAATAAGACTATTTTTAACTAGACTCTTTTTATACTAGTGAAAATGAATAGAACTAGAATGAGTTGGAACTTGATTTAATAAAATCTAGGGAATTATGGGTTCATTAAATTAGGTTTTTAATAAAGTAAATGAATTGACTTACACTGATATAAAAGATAAATGAGTGTTTATCGAGTAATCAACTTTTCACCTCATAACTTTCGTATTCAAAGGCCTCGTAATTACTTTCATAACCTTAAGTTGTTGATAAAAAGATAAACACTTGATGATTGAAAAGATATATTTCCAATTCACTTAACAATCAATCAATAAAGTTTTATTAGTAGAAATACGATATGATCAATCACTATTTAAACCAATTAATCCCTTTTAATCGAGATAGTGTAAATTGATCAAATACTTTATATATAACCTAATAGGAATCCCCCTTCCCCCAGGAAGAAAGATTAGCTACTCATCGGTTTATACGTACCATAACTAAAATAGAATTGATTAATATTCATAATGTATAAAAACTTTTAATAACTAGAACTTAATGAAAATAGATGAAAACTTACTTAAATATGATGTATCAAAGTGCAAGAAACAATATTTGAAATATAACTTCGAACTTGATTCCAAAAGTTACAAACTATGAAGTAAGATACTAAGTGCTTACTGATCAAGCACTTTTCAATTACAATATAGAAGAACAACTTCAAACTATCAAAAATAGAATGGATACAAAATTATAATAAGAGTTCTTTTCTAGGAAGAGGTGTCATGCTAAATAAAGGATATTTCTTAGCAAGAAGAGGAGTGATTTTTTTCATGGATGAAGGTGTCCTTTTATAGGTGATTTTCAAGAATACTATGGATTATTTAATTCAAGGAATGTGTTGTAGTATCTTGATTTTTTTCGTTGGTATTTGATTCACACTTGATCTTCCATGCATGTCTTGATTTTTAGATCATTGACCCCCAAATAAAATACATGGTTGTTGAGCTCACAAGATGGTCAAAAATGGAATATTCAGCCAAGGATCTACTTGCAAACGGCTGGAAAACGGCCCACTTTGCGCCATGTTGTAGGGTGACTCGGTCTTATCCGGAACACGCGCAAGGATCCGGCGCAAAATGCCGGCCGTGTATGAAACGGCGCAAGACACGGCCCATGTTGTGCCGTGTGAGAAATGACCGAAATAAATGGCCCTGATTTGCGCCGTTTTGTTTTGATCGTTTTGTAGACTTTGTCCTTGAAAAATTTCTGATCTTGGATTTGGTTCTGCTTTTCGTCCTTTTTGAAGTTTCATGTCAGTAATCTATAAAATAAACATTTTTAGCTCATGTTTTGGCATATCTTTAAACAATTATTTTTTATCAGAAATCCGTATGATTATGCCACAAAAAGAGATATTTTGTGTAATACCCGAACTTTTATTGACTGTTTGACCTTGCCGTTTCTCTTATGTTGACGCTCTGTAAATGTTTGGAGATGTTATTGATATTGTTATTTAGTTTCGTATCTCGTTTGGTTGTTGATCATGTCGTTTAGGACCTTGCGGAAATGTTCTGGACCAGAGATATAACGCACGCTAGGCCTAGGCTAACGCACGCTAATTCTGCTTGACTAGCGCACGCTAGCTTTGAGCCGTAGCGCGCGCTAAGAAGATCAGTCAGGTCAGAACCAACATTTCAAACTGCTCTCTGGACTGGCGGATTAACGCACGCTAGGGGTTGTTAGCGCGCGCTATTCGTGGTTAGTAGCGTACGCTAACACCCGTCCGTAGCGCACGCTACCGGGCTGGTCAGCAGAGGCAGTGAAGTTACCAGATTTTCTGGACTATCAGGTAGCGTACGCTAGGCTTCGGCTAGCGCACGCTAGAGTTATGGAATAGCGCACGCTAAGTCTTAGCGCTAGCGCACGCTAAGTGCTGAGCAGGGCAGAGACAGTAAGTTCCACATTTTGGACTAGCGCACGCTAGAGACAGACGATTAGCGCACGCTAACGGAACCGGCAGAAGCCACTGGACTATCCGGTGACTTCGCTAGCGCACGCTAATGATAGAGGCGTAGCGTGCGCTAGACTGGACATATATAAATATGGCAGTTGACTTTATTTTCGTCATTTCTCACCTTCTTCACTCCTTTTCGACGGGAATCACTCGGGAGAGGCGATCTTAGGCGATTGGAAGCGATCTTCCTTCTAACAACAATATATTTGCTTGGAGAACAAGGATTTCTCAACATCTAATTCCTCCTAACGTCCGAATCAAGGTAAAAATCCTTAGAACCCTACCTTTTGGGAATTTTGGAGTTTTTCGTAGATTTGTCCGATTTACCCGTTGTGAAGTTTGAGAACCTTGAGATTATGATGTATCTATACCGTTTGTATACTTTTCCTACGATTTTATGGTTTAGATTGTGCCGTTTTCGGACTTGTGAGATTTGGGACGACTTTCCAACCTTTAGTTGATTATCCGTATATCGTTATGAATCGTAGACGGGTTTGGGGAGTTCCTTCGTGTAGTTTGGATATGGATGATTGATTATCATACTCCTTGCGAATCGTTTAGGTGCCGGAAGCGCGTTCTTGGACCTACCGAACTCATACCCTTCCTCCGTTCAATTTTCTCGATGTCTCAAAGGCAAGTATACATTTATGATTGTGCGTTCTCGACTTTGAAAGTAAGAGGAATTGATGGTATGATATGAACGAACCGTTTTTACGGCATTCATAGATATATTGATGGCATATTATGAACGAACCGTTTTTACGGCATTCATATATGTATTATTGGCATGTAACGAACGAACCGTTTTGACGGCATTCCTACATGTAACGGCGTATGATCTGAACGAACTGCTTTCTACGGCATTCACGTACGTTATGAGATTTTAGTCATTAGGAATACTAGTCTTAAATTGATGAATTGACGGATTACATTTACTTTATTGTCGAGGAGTATTGTGTTTCATACTTGTTATACTTGCACTAGCTATTCGACGGCTAACCCCTTTATGGGGGAAATACGTTTCATGTATTTCAGGTTCCAGGAGATCGGACAGGCAGGTACCGGGTCGGCATGAAGATGGTGGGCAAGTGTGATATTGTGTTGGTCTTCCAGTTATGTTTTGAGTTTTCCATTCAGTGTTGTTGTACTGGATTGATTATTGAATACTCGAGTATTGTTTTCCTCTTTCCTTGAAGTTCCGGCCTGTGTTTGCCAAAGTATTGATTTGTGATGTAATGTCTGTGAATACATTGGTTATGTTTTGGATACCTTTGTATCGTCTTTCTCCCCATTATATGTAGACCTTCTCGGTCAAGTTTTATAGTTCCGCGTATGTTTAGCCTTGTGTGTCCCACGGCGGGGCTCACGGCGCTGTAATATACCCTGAATAACTTGGGGGTGTTACAGAATATGGTATCAGAGCTTAGGTCTATGGATACCTAGGCTGTCGGTCTTTTGGGTCGAATGAGTCGTCAATTTTCCACAGTATCACTACTCTGCCATCATCACAGTGCGACCGGTACTTGTAAGACCTCTTACTCTTCTGATGTTTCCTTATTCATTATGCTTCATCTATGGATGTTCTTGAGAATCGATCACCTTAATGACGTGTGTTTGAATTGTGCTTACGTACCTTGTGTGTTCTTCAGTATGTCAGCTGGTAGGGGCCGTGGCCGTGGTCGTGGCCGTGGACGAGGAAGAGGTCGTGGCGCGGCCGTTTCCATCAGTTCAGTTGCGGGGTCGACCAACCCCAGTTTGTCGAACTCGGTGCATCCCGACACCGAGAGTCAGCACGACCAATCAGACGGTCAGGGGAACAACGCGGACGTTGGAGTGGCGAATGCACTTCAACAATTGGCTACTCAAATGACTATTTTGGCCCAAACCGTTCAGATGAATAACCCAAACCCAAACACGGATGCCTTGCTCCAGAATGTAATCCGTATGCACCCTCCACAGTTTGGCGGTGCCACAGACCCGTTAGGCTGGGAAGACTGGCTAGCGGAACTAGAGAAGATTTTCGAGGCGGTTGATTGCCCCGAGGTGAGGAAAGTACCAATTGCTCAGTATTTCCTCACTAAGGAGGCCGCTATTTGGTGGAAGGTCATCAAGCCACAGGATCGTATTGCCTCGTGGGATGAATTTAAGGAGCTCCTGGAGGCCGAGTTTTGCCCTTGGCCGGTACGAGAGAGCCGAATCCGAGCCTTCTTCGAGGCTAAACCACAGGATATTCCCGTTTCGCAGGCGATCGTGGAGTACAACCAACAATTGATCCATGTGAAGGATCAAGTGCGTAACGAGCGTGATAAGATCCGTTATTTTGATATGCGGATGAATTTGGATTTACGGCGGTACATGGCCGGATTTGCTTGTACCACACTAAAAGAGTATCAAGACAGAGCTTTGGCCCATGATATGTTGAGCCCCGACAACGATACCGTTGAAGAACCGAAGAAACAGAAAGTTGCGGGAAATTTTTCTGGATCTAAAGGTGGCAACTTTCAGAAGTCTCAGACGACTAACCGTTTCGCCGGACAGTCGTCGCGTTCTAATAAAGGGAAGAGGGGTTACCGTTCCACTCCAGGTACCTCAAACCGCACGGTGACTTGTTATAACTGTGGCCGCCCAGGCCACTTGAATTCGGAATGCTACTTCCCACCCTTAAAGTGTCACACGTGTGGACAGATGGGGCATAGAGCGGTTTACTGCTCCGAACCGAACCAGACTTTGGACACTCGGGCTTCTGCCCCAACACCACTTGATCAAGGTATTAATCAGCGGCAATCTTTTGGTCAACCTCAGCAGAATTTCGGCAGGGGCCGGGGACGGGGTCAGAATGCTGGAGGGAGAAACTCTAGTGTCGGTTCGGTACAACCACGGGTTTATGAGATGCGCCGAGCAGACGAACCCGACGCGGCGGTGGCTTCAGGTACCATTCATATTCTATCTCATCCAGTCCGTGTACTTTTTGATTCGGGTGCTACACATTCTTTTATTTCTTTGGAGTGTGTACGCCGTTTGAATATAACTTGTGTGTCTACTTGTGATCCCTTCATCGTGAGACTGCCTAGCGGGGATAGAATTGTGGGGAACCGGGAGATTAGAGATTTTCCGGTGATTATATCCGGTATGGAATGGTTATCGAACCTGATTGTAGTTGATATGGAAGGCGAGGATGTAATCCTCGGTGAGGATTGGCTTGATAGTCATCAAGCGATTATGAATTACCGTACCAAGGTTGTCACCATGATGGCGAAGACGGTCTCGAGTACTCATTTTTGGGGCGTAAGTCGGGACTACCCAAGTTACTTATCAGTGCCATGAAGGCCGTAAAACTTTTGAATAAAGGTTGTGCGGGCTATTGGTGTTATGCCTTGAAAATGGAAGGAAACGAAGTCGATCTCTCTTCGATTCCGGTTGTTAATGAGTATCCTGACGTTTTTCCGGATGACCTCCCGGGATTACCGCCAGATCGAGAAATAGAGTTTACCGTGGACTTAGAGCCAGATGCGGCTCCGATTTCTAAAGCACCTTACCGAATGGCACCTTCCGAAATGCAAGAATTGAAGAATCAGTTGGGAGAACTTCTGGAAAAAGGGTACATCAGACCGAGCGCTTCGCCTTGGGGCGCACCTGTTCTTTTTGTGAGGAAGAAGGATGGTTCACTACGTTTGTGCATTGACTACCGTGAGCTGAACAAAGTAACCATCAAGAACAAGTATCCTTTGCCACGTATAGATGATTTATTTGATCAATTGCAAGGGGCTGCAGTTTTCTCGAAAATTGATTTAAGATCTGGGTATTATCAACTCAGGGTGAGGGAGTCCGACCCAAGACGGCATTTGGACGAGATATGGGCATTATGAATTTGTAGTTATGCCTTCGGGTTGACTAATGCGCCGGCAGTATTCATGCAGTTAATGAATAAGATATTCATCGAGTACCTCGACAGGTGTGTAGTCGTCTTTATTGACGACATCTTAATTTATTCTCGAGATAAGGAGGAACATGCCCGACACTTGCGTTTGGTTTTAGACATTTTGAGAACCGAGCACCTCTATGCAAAATTCTCGAAATGTGAGTTTTGGTTGGAAGAAGTTATGTTTCTCGGCCATGTGATTTCGGTAGAAGGGGTTCGTGTAGACCCTTGAGAAGATCGAGGCAGTGCTAGATTGGGCACCGCCTAAAAATGTTAAGGAGGTTCATAGCTTTTTGGGCCTTGCTGGGTATTACCGTCGGTTTGTCGAGGGGTTCTCGAAACTCGCTCGACCGCTTACGAAATTACTCCAGAAGACCGAAAAGTTTGTTTGGACGGATGAGAGACAGCAGAGCTTCGATGAACTAAAGAGACGATTGACTTCAGCGCCGATTCTAACTTTACCACATGGTAGCGAAGGCTTTGCAGTTTACAGTGACGCTTCGGGTCAAGGCCTGGGTTGTGTCCTTATGCAGCATGATAAGACAATAGCTTTTGCGTCACGACAATTAAAGCCTTACGAAATGAACTATCCTACTCACGATTTGGAATTAGCCGCAATTGTCTTCGCACTCAAGATTTGGCGACATTATTTGTATGGTTCGCCGTGCCGGATTTATACCGATCACAAGAGTCTGAAGTATATTTTCAGTCAGAAGGAGCTGAATATGAGACAGCGGCGTTGGTTAGAGTTGATAAAGGATTATGACTTGGAAATTCTTTACCACCCCGGTAAAGCTAATGTCGTTGCGGATGCATTGAGCCGCAAATCGGCATCTCTTCAAATGCTCGAGGTTCTTACACCTCAGACGAAAATCCGTCAGGACTTAATTGAGCAAGGGATAGAAGTTTGGCTTCAACGAGTACAGGGGCAGCTGTGTACTCTCGAAATTACTTCGTCCTTAGTTGATGACATCAAAGGGAAGCAGTGGAGTGACCCGATGATTTCTCAACTGAAGGAAGATGTAATTAAAGGAAAAGCTCCTGGCTTTATGGTACACGAAGATAGTATTCTGAGATTTCAAGGCAGGCTTTGTGTTCCGAACGATTTAGAGTTGAGACAGAGAATTCTCCGAGAAGCGCATGCTACGCCTTACTCAATCCACCCCGGGACGAGTAAGATGTACAAAGATTTGAAGCGAAATTTTTGGTGGAATAACATGAAGAAGGATGTTACGGAGTTTGTACTACGGTGCTTGACGTGCCAACAAGTCAAGATCGAACATCAACGACCGGCGGGGTTGTTGAAACCGCTTCCCATTCCCGAGTGGAAGTGGGAAGACATTTCTATGGATTTCATCGCTGGCATGCCGAGAACTCGGGCCGGAATGAATATGATTTGGGTAGTTGTCGATCGGTTGACCAAGTCGCACACTTTTTGGGTATTAAGGATACTTGGGGGCCGGATAGTAGCTCGAACCTTTATTGCTGAGATCGTGAGGTTACATGGTGCCCCCAAAACCATTGTTTCTGATCGAGACGGCCGTTTCGTATCGCACTTTTGGCAGGCCGTTCATCAGGCTTTGGGTACTGAGTTGAGATTGAGCACTTCTTTTCATCCACAGTCGGATGGTCAGACAGAGAGGACGATTCAAACATTGGAAGATATGTTACGGGCTTGTGCCTTAGACTGGAGTAATGATTGGGAGCTTCACTTGCCGTTGATCGAGTTTGCTTACAATAACAGTTGGCATGCGTCGATCCAAATGGCACCCTTCGAGGCACTTTATGGTAGGCGATGTAGGTCGCCATTATGTTGGGACGAGGCTTCAGTACTAGTTTGGACGGAGCCGGATATGTTGATGGATAGTAAGGAAATGATTACTATTTTCCGGGACCAATTATTGTCTTCCCAGAGTCGCGAAATCTTATGCCGATACTCGTGCCGACCCTTGGAGTTCGAAGTGGGGGATCATGTCTTACTCAAGGTGTCGCCGACCCGTGGAGTTTTCCGCTTCGGGAAAAAGGGGAAACTTAGTCCGAGGTATATCGGACCTTTCGAGATTTTAGACAGAGTTGGAGATTTAGCTTATCGCTTGGCGTTACCTCCAGCTTTGAGTAACGTCCATAGTGTTTTTCATGTGTCTCAATTGAGAAAGTACATACCGGATCCGAGCCACATCATCGACTACAGTGAGATTGACGTAGCCGAAGATATTACCTTTCCGGAGAGACCCGTAAAGATCCTTGAGCGTCGCGAGAAACAACTTCGGCATAAGACCATTCCACTGGTTAAAGTGCAATGGTCGAGACATGGAGTCGAGGAGGCAACTTGGGAGACGGAAGAGAAGATGCGGGTGGAATACCCCGAACTATTTATTTCTTAAGTTTCGGGACGAAACTTCTTTTTAGAGGGGGAGAATGTAATACCCGAACTTTTATTGACTGTTTGACCTTGCCGTTTCTCTTATGTTGACGCTCTGTAAATGTTTGGAGATGTTATTGATATTGTTATTTAGTTTCGTATCTCGTTTGGTTGTTGATCATGTCGTTTAGGACCTTGCGGAAATGTTCTGGACCAGAGATATAACGTACGCTAGGCCTAGGCTAACGCACGCTAATTCTGCTTGACTAGCGCACGCTAGCTTTGAGCCGTAGCGCGCGCTAAGAAGATCAGTCAGTCGAACCAACATTTCAAACTGCTCTCTGGACTGGCGGATTAACGCACGCTAGGGGTTGTTAGCGCGCGCTATTCGTGGTTAGTAGCGTACGCTAACACCCGTCCGTAGCGCACGCTACCGGGATGGTCAGCAGAGGCAGTGAAGTTACCAGATTTTCTGGACTATCAGGTAGTGTACGCTAGGCTTCGGCTAGCGCACGCTAGAGTTATGGAATAGCGCACGCTAAGTCTTAGCGCTAGCGCACGCTAAGTGCTGAGCAGGGCAGAGACAGTAAGTTCCACTTTTTGGACTAGCGCACGCTAGAGACAGACGATTAGCGCACGCTAACGGAACCGGCAGAAGCCACTGGACTATCCGGTGACTTCGCTAGCGCACGCTAATGATAGAGGCGTAGCGTGCGCTAGACTGGACATATATAAATATGGCAGTTGACTTTATTTTCGTCATTTCTCACCTTCTTCACTCCTTTTCGACGGGAATCACTCGGGAGAGGCGATCTTAGGCGATTGGAAGCGATCTTCCTTCTAACAACAATATATTTGCTTGGAGAACAAGGATTTCTCAACATCTAATTCCTCCTAACGTCCGAATCAAGGTAAAAATCCTTAGAACCCTACCTTTTGGGAATTTTGGGGTTTTTCGTAGATTTGTCCGATTTACCCGTTGTGAAGTTTGAGAACCTTGAGATTATGATGTATCTATACCGTATGTATACTTTTCCTACGATTTTATGGTTTAGATTGTGCCGTTTTCGGACTTGTGAGATTTGGGACGATTTTCCAACCTTTAGTTGATTATCCGTATATCGTTATGAATCGTAGACGGGTTTGGGGAGTTCCTTCGTAGTTTGGATATGGATGATTGATTATCATACTCCTTGCGAATCGTTTAGGTGCGGAAGCGCGTTCTTGGACCTACCGAACTCATACCCTTCCTCCGTTCAATTTTCTCGATGTCTCAAAGGCAAGTATACATTTATGATTGTGCGTTCTCGACTTTGAAAGTAAGAGGAATTGATGGTATGATATGAACGAACCGTTTTTACGGCATTCATAGATATATTGATGGCATATTATGAACGAACCGTTTTTACGGCATTCATATATGTATTATTGGCATGTAACGAACGAACCGTTTTGACGGCATTCCTACATGTAACGGCGTATGATCCGAACGAACCGTTTCTACGGCATTCACGTACGTCATGAGATTTTAGTCATTCCGTAATACTAGTCTTAAATTGATGAATTGACGGATTACATTTACTTTATTGTCGAGGAGTATTGTGTTTCATACTTGTTATACTTGCACTAGCTATTCGACGGCTAACCCCTTTATGGGGGAAATACGTTTCATGTATTTCAGGTTCCAGGAGATCGGACAGGCGGTGCCGGGTCGGCATGAAGATGGTGGGCAAGTGTGATACTGTGTTGGTCTTCCAGTTATGTTTTGAGTTTTCCATTCAGTGTTGTTGTACTGGATTGATTATTGAATACTCGAGTATTGTTTTCCTCTTTCCTTGAAGTTCCGGCCTGTGTTTGCCAAAGTATTGATTTGTGATGTAATGTCTGTGAATACATTGGTTATGTTTTGGATACCTTTGTATCGTCTTTCTCCCCATTATATGTAGACCTTCTCGGTCAAGTTTTATAGTTCCGCGTATGTTTAGCCTTGTGTGTCCCACGGCGGGGCTCACGGCGCTGTAATATACCCTGAATAACTTGGGGGTGTTACATTTTGTATATGAATTTTTAGATCAAATATGCACTAATCAAAGTTCGTCTTCTCTCCTTCCCCCAACGACGGGAGGGTTGTCTCATCAAAGTGACAATCCGCAATCGAGCGGCAAAGAGATCACCTGTCGAAGATGTAACACACAGAATACGGCGGCCATTATAGTGCCATGGACCCCACTCTGGGACCCACCAGGCGATACCAATACACAAATTAAACATAACATTATCGTGATACCGAATCACATTACAATAATCATTACCCCGATTAGGAGCCTTCAATTAGTACGACTATTAGCCTCAGAGTACACATGATCCAAATATTAGTATAAACCATATGAAGATGGAATATACCTAAAATAATAGTACAATCGACAATAGTTCAAATGAAGCGAAAAATAACATTACACGGTTTAAGCATAACCGGACAACAAAAGACTTGGCCCCCCCGAACTAGTATCCTTCAAACCCTTCGCCGTCACCGTGCTCTTCCCGTGCCTTGCCTTTGCCTCGACCTAAAATACAACACAAGTATTTCTCCCCAACCACAGGGTCAGATATATATGATAATAATTCTCAAGACATTATACAATTCATATATATAGGATCTCAAGGAAACAACCCGACTATTGCACATACCCTTCGGGCGTATGAACAACTAGTCATAAACCGTCGGACATACCTAATCATACATGGAATATGAACGACCAATCAACATGGCTCAAGATGGACATCACAGCACGCCCGATCCGGAAATGTGTCCGTGCACATGTCTACCCCGTATACGGAATCCAGAATATACGTGAGACAATGTACCTAATTAGCCTCACTAACTAAGTCTCGTGTGTACAGTCCAATACGGAAACATCAACATATGACCATATGTGCCTGGCTAAAAATCCTACACATAACCAATCGGCACGCAGATATGATTCCATATATGTCACGATACAACATGACAACAAAACTCAATAAATTACACATTCCATCAAGAATCCAGAAACTCACCGAAGTGAAAAAATGATCAACGAGACCAACGATACAAAAGTGATGAACTTGGGAATACAGTCCCACAACAAAACGGTAGTATGATCCAGAACAAAGTCACATTACGAATCATAGATTCATAAAGCATTTCATATAAACGAAATGTATAACGTTCACAAGTATTCAATCATCATTATAACCAAGCAAGATAACTTGCCTCAATTCCGTAGACGAAAGATAGTCCTTCTCCAAATGATCGAACGAACAGTATCCTCGACTAAATACTCACTCGAACAAGCAACCTTGAATGAAACATAATTCATTCAAAAATACGTTCACACAATATTGATATCAATTCGTAAGAAACGACACCCGAAACCTACCCGAATAATTCATTCTATCCCAATGAACATTCTACCGACTATCGATGAATTTCAATACATCTAATTCGTCTTCCACAATCGGTTTATTATATCAAAATGTCCTTTTAATACTCTTGTTATCACTATGAACAAGCCTATGCATTAAACATCTTCAATTCACCATTAATAATCAGATTAACCAAGTTCTTAAGGTTCTACAACATCTACTTCATCTACTACACAACGATTTATCATCAATAATCATTGAAATCTCCCTATGAACATTATCAGCCTATGAATACGGTGATTAACATTCTTAAGTCATCAAAGCATCCGATTAACTTGAATATATAAAGGTTACATTTGTGTTCTTCATAATCCATTATTATCTCCAAAAAAATTTGTTAAGCCATACAAACAACATAGTTATAACATTTAGGGTTTCTGAATCATAAGAACATCATCCTAATCTTCATCATTCATCAATTCATTCACAAGATATTGGTTAAAACCTAACATGATGTTCTAACACATCCTATGTTATCAATCCATTGGTTTTAACTCTACTATATCGAAACTTATGATCATCATCTCTCAATAATGTTAATCAATCCAGCAAGATGAGTATGATTTTTATAAACATGATTATTATCATTTAAACATCAAGAACATAATCATTTTAAATCTTTAATCACTATATTCTTCAATAAGTGTTCAACATCGTAACCACAATCATGTTTTACTCGATCAATTCAACACTATGTGCAGTATTCCTTATCAATATCATCATTACTACGAAATATAGAGTAGGGTTGTACAACATGCCTCAAGAAATGAAGAACAAACCACCACAACTATAAGAATGCACTCAAACTTCCAAACAACAAGCTCCAATCCAAGATGCAAGGCTCAAAGGTAAGATGGAAGAGGGTAGTATCGGTCTAGGGAGGCAGAGGAGTGATCTCTTGAAGAAAATATCAAGGTTGCATCGTGCAAAATGAAAATACAAGAGTTGTATTTTTATAAACTACACGACTATTACGTACGTTATCACATAAAGCTAACGTATGTTGGTCTCTTTACGTACTCTACACACAAGGTGTTACGTATGTAATAAGCCTCCAGAGGCTACTGCCTCAAAACACCTATCGCATTATGTACGTTATATCATGAGCATTACGTACGTAATGTGGGTCAACTTGGCTGTCTCGAAAGGCCTAATTATCCGAATCCTGCATGGCCCCCATGCCGAAAGTTGAGATCGGATCAGATTCTATGCATTACGTACGAAATATATCCTCCATTATGTACGTAAGGCCAAGGTCATAGCGTACGTTAAACTGAACCCCTAGCGTACGTTAAACACAAAAACCTAGCCAAAAAATATAACAATCTACACAACATCTAGAAATCAACCACAATGCGAATGACAATTATAAAATTAATTCTATTCTGATGTATCCCAACATTAATAATCATTAAACTAAATGTAACATGATTACAACGATACTCAAATTATCCGAATAATACAACAATAGATAAGAATTTACTGTCGGATATTACATACTCCCCCCCTTAAAAGAAGTTTCTTCCTCGAAACTAAGGGGTAAACAACTCGGGATCCCTCTCTAGCATGCTGCTCTCAATCTTCCACGTAGCCTCCTCGACTCCGTGTCGTGACCACTGAACCTTCAGTAGGGGATTCGTCTTGTTCCTCAATTGTTTGACCCTCCTCTCGAGTATATGCACGGGACATTCCTCGTAAGAATGATCATTGGATAACTTGATCTATTCGAACTAAAGTATGTGGCTCGGATCAGCAACATACTTCCTTAATTGGGAGACATGAAACACGTTATGAATCCGAATCAAAGCTGGTGGTAACGCCAGACGATAGGCTAGATCACCTACATATTCCAATATCTCAAACGTTCCAATATACCTCGGACTCATCTTGCCCCTCTTATCAAAATGAAAAACACCTCGAGTAAGAGATGTAATATTCGTGTACTTTATTAATAATGTATATTATTTTTGGTCGTATTTCGTTGGGAGTTGGTTTGAGAATTTTCCATATTATATTGTTTGGTGCCTGGAATCATGTGTATATTGTAGTTAGAACTGGTATGTTGGTAGTTAGTGATTGTCGAGTTATGTGCCTGTCAGGATGTGTTCGTTCTGACCAAATTTCATAATGGTGATGTTGAGAAGTAGCAGTTAGCGCACACTAGACTGTGTTGCTAGCGCGTGCTAATCATGCATTTGTAGTGCACGTTAGTTGGCCATGATAGCGCACGCCATTATGGCCGGTCAGTACATGCAGAGGTTTCTGGACTCTAGAAAAACTAACAGGTAGCGCGCGCTAACCATTACGGGTAACGCACGCTAGCGCGGCCAGTGCAGAAAGTTCTGCACTGCCTTTCAAAGGCGGTGGACTGCCTTTTAAGCCTGATAGTGCATGCTACACTTGCCGTAGCGCGCGCTAATCATTGTCCAGTATAAATAGGACAGTGTAGTTCAGTTCTTGCCATTTCTCTCTCTCTCTCTCTTCTTTCCTCCTCCGGCGGCTGGGTGACTTGAATGTAGGGAAGTGCAGATTTTGGCCTGATTTCACTACCCAACAACGTTTTAGACTTCCTAGAGCAAAGTTAACAAGAACTTAACAGCTTTTATTGTCCGGATAAAGGTAAATCATTCGAAACCCTAGTTCTTTATATTTTAGGGTTTTGTTGAGGTTTCATCCTCTAAAGTCCAGATCTAGCAGTGATTGTGCTGGATTATGATATTGTAATTATAATCCTTTACATTTAGTTGAAGTTTATGAATTAAGTTTCGAGTTTTCTTTCGTAGTTGTGTATGATCCATGCTGACCTCATAGTGTCCGATTGATTGTCCCTAAGAGTAGAACTTAGGGTAAACCTTTCCATTTTCGTCGTACTGTGTTTGATATAGTGATGTGTTGTGCTAGGACCTGATCGTTGAGAAAAGTTCAGGCGGCAGGTCCTTTCGTTCACCATTCCCTGTAACATTGTAATTGAGGCAAGTACTTTGATTGTGTTTGATGTACTTCGTGTGAATATATGGTGTTGCTACCCAAAATATTATCCGGAGATAGATATTGCTGGAATGGATGGGATATCAAACAAATGCAAGAGCACTTCCGTGAGAAAGATAAATAACACAAGATTTGCCGGGGTTGTTAGTCCCGGGCTTGAATGCTCTCGCGAGATATTATTAATACCAATATTCGGGGATACAAGTACTAATGTAAGAATACAATTACAATGAGTGTAAAGTTTCTTGTTATCTTAGCTAGTGAGCGTGTAGATTGCCGGAAGAACCAGATTTGATGCTCTGTGAGTTCTTGTAACAAAGGTGATGAACAGTCGCGGCGGTGAGAGATCGACCGCCTCTCACGGCGAGTATTTAGCTGGATGCTTGGGCTTCTGGGCTTGTGAACCCCTTGGAATCTGTCTAGTGGAGACTTGCTGCTTCTGCCGATCGTCTTCTGGACGAGAGATTTGGAGAGAGAAGTCCTGAGATGGATTCCGGTGAGATGGCCGGGAGCTTGATGATATGTATGTTCTTCAGTATTTCCGCGAATGTATCGGAATGTGAGAGAATGTGAACTTTTTGGTGGAATGTATTTCGGACGTAAGTCAAATGAATTCCGAACCGTATATTCAGTGAACTGGGAACCTTTTTCCAGTAGGAGGAGGTTCTCTATTTATAGGGCTTGGACATGCCGGGCGATCGCCTTCTCTGCAATATAATATTCGGGCGATCGTCTTTCAGCACATGGGCCTGTCCCCTCAAAGTCTGCAGGAGTTGCTGGCAGTCAACTGTGCGGTCCAATGGGGAGCTTACACGCGTCCTGAGTTACTGTCACGGGTGGTCCCACTGACAACTTTCGGCGCGCATGCTGGTAGGTGAGGTAGGTGACAGGCTGTGGTCAAAAGATCTTGTCTGTCAGCAGAAGATCTTGTCAGCGCCTTTGGTGGATCTGCACGTGGGTGCTTTTCTGAGATCCAGTCCTTGATGACTTTTGACGGGCGATCGTCTCTGCTCGGGGCGCAGGTCGATTGCCCTTAGCCGGTTAGTAGAGTAGATCGCCAGCTGCCAAAGGGCGATCGCCTTAGGAGTCGATCGCTAAGTAACTGATTGTGGTTTGATATCTTTGACTTGGCGAGCTAGCCATAGTTTGACTGACGTTGACTTGGTCGCTCGGCCTTATAGTCGATCGCCTGTCGGGATGGATAAATCGTGACACAACATATGGAAAATGTGATTTTGTGAAAAGTGGTACTTTCAGAAAATGTGATTTGTGCCATTTGTGAAAAAGTGATGATTTATGAAAGTGCGACATGTGATCGTGTGCCAAGTAAAACCAGTGAATGTCACCTGGGTTTCGTAGACCGAGGCTTCTGCGGTTCACTTGGTAGGGTTGTACAGCCAGAGAGGGCCTGGCGAGGACTCTTTGGGGGATTGGTATGTATCTTGCGTGAGGTATAGTACCAGTATAGCCCCCGTTGTTTTGTGATGATGATTGTGGTATGGTATTCCGGAATATCCGTGATGGCACTGCGATTCATGTTGTTTATTCACCTGTTGTACATATTCTGGAATCATTGTACTTGCACCGGATTCTTGCTGATCCCTTCTGGGGTGGATATACTTGTTGTGTATTCAGGTACAGGTCTCAGTAGCGAGCCGGCGCAGGGAAGGCACGAGGATGGCGAGCAACACTATATCATGTGTTATTTTGAGTCGGTGGTCATTGTCATGGTCAAAGTCATGTTTTGGTTTTGTACTCGCGCGGGTACTGTCCTATATTGTATATTGTGTTGGTGTTAGTTGTTGTGGATGTTGTTGGATCAGTTGTGAGTTGTTGTATCTGTTGTGATCTAACAGGACCATGCATTGGATTGTTTTGGTGATGTATGTCGTATTGAAGTTGACGTCGGTTTTAAGGTGTAAATGTCTTGGTTTTGTTGATTGTTAATGTGTTTTTATGTTGATCTAAGCCTAGTAGGTTCTCCAAAAAGAATATACGGCGCTGTAATATCTCCATAAATCACAAGGGCGTTACATGAGACACCTTCATTAGCACATGGTCACCAACCTCGAACTCGAGCGGTCGTCGACGGTTGTCTGCGTAAGATTTCTGCTGGCTCTGAGCCATTAACAACCAACTCCTTGTAACACCCCCAAATCCTATTGGGTCATTACAGTGCCGTGGACTCCATGCCAGGAGATCCACCAGGCGAACATGACTAAATTACATCAAATTAGCTAACAAGGGAGATCACAGTCCCTACTATGATATCTGACACAATATTCCGATAGGGAATTTCAACGAAAACAATGGTCCTACATGGACAAAAATAAAATACAACAACATCCATGAGCATCTACTCGGGTAATACATAATGACAATGACAGACAAACTGGAGAACACTCCAACTGGCTGACCAACATGAACAACTCGGACTAGTATCGCTCGAATGCCTCGTCACCATCGTCATGCCCCTGTGTCTCAACTCTCTCCTCGCAAGCACCTAAAACATGAAAACATGTTCCGCCCCCACGGGGTCAGTCATCCAGATAATGAACATCAAATACATGTATAACATGATATGTATCCAAAGGTAGAATGAAACGGTACAATGATAATAATAATACGAGATGCTCACAAACAAAGGTAAGAACCAAGCATTCGTGCAACAATATGCCCACGGCATATGATCAATACCTGCTAAACAGGTTAAAGTACACGTGCCCAACGAAAAATCAGTGATACAGAACACCAGAATGAATTACACGAGGATGAACCAAACCAGAACTAAATTAAATATGAATCACAATGAATTACGTGAAGATGAACCAAACCAGAACTGAATTAAATATGAATCACAATGAATTACATGAAAATGAACCAAACCAGAACTGAATTAAATATGAATCACAATGAATTACATGAAGATGAACCAAACCAGCCCAAAGCTATAATAATGAAGGCCGAAGCCACGGCACGGAGTTATATCAAAATGAAAACATCCAATGGCCGTTGACCTACTGAGCTGTAGGTGTTGGGGGAAACAACCGCGAAGGTTCAGGCCCCACCAAACTTATCCCATAATGAAACCATCCAATGGTCGTTGACCTACTGAGCTATAGGTGTTGGGGGAAACAACCGCGAAGGTTCAGGCCCCACCAAACTTACCCCATAATGAAACCATCCAATGGTCGTTGACCTACTGAGCTGTAGGTGTTGGGGAAACAACCGCGAAGGTTCAGGCCCCACCAAACTTACCCCATAATGAACCCATCCAATGGCCGTTGACCTACTGAGCTGTAGGTGTTGGGGGAAACAACCGCGAAGGTTCTGACCCCACCAAACTTACCCCATAATGAAACCATCTAATGGCCGTTGACCTACTGATTGTAGGTGTTGGGAAGTCAACCGCGAAGGTTTCAAACTCCCCAAACTTACCCATAATGAAATCACCCAGTGACCGTTGACCTACTGATTGTAGGTGTTTGGAAGTCAACCACGAAGGTTTCAAACTCCCCAAACTTACCCATCGAGCACTAGCCGAGACTAGCCTCAAAAACATAACTAATCACAAACGGCAACGATCCCAAGATTACAGAATTCACGAGAATGATAGTGTGCTGCCTTGAGTCGGCCAACACGACAACAATGACTCACGGATGGGTACCGTCCTCGGCGGTCCCAATTCAATACCTCGATTACCTTAGAATGGTCAATCGATAACAACGATGCAGCGGATGATTCAATACCTCGATTGCCTTAAAACGACCAATCGATAACAATGATACAACGAATGATTGAGTAACTCGATTGCCTTAGAACGGCCTATCGATAACAATGATACAATGAATGATTGAGCACCTCTATTGCCTTAGAACGGCCAATCGATAACAATGATACAATGAATGATTGAGTACCTCGATTGCCTTAGAACGACCAATCGATAACAATGATACAATGATCGATTGAGCACCTAGATTGCCTTAGAACGGCCAATCGATAACAATGATACAATGAATGATTGAGCACCTCGATTACCTTAGAACGGCCAATCGATAACAATGATACAATGAATGCCTCGACACCTTTAATCGGTTACCGACGACGAAGATGAGAACGAATATGCGAATACCTTCAATCGGCCAATACAACATGAATGACAGGACGCCAACATTAATAACAATGATTACAACAATGTCTTAGATCGACATCAATATTAACAACAACAATCGATACATCGATACCGCGAACCGGCTATCGACAATATCATTAACAACGAGTATCCCAATGCCTTGAACCGGCCATTAATGAATAATAATAACATTTGGCATAATTGCCGATGAGTATCGTATCGAACGATCCACTAATATCAATGAACTCATGAAGCGACCAAGTCTCGGAATGATACAACACATTTATACACATATATGATAACATTAATCTCATTGACTAGTACAAGTATAAAACTTACCTCAACCGAAGCGATGAAATCCTTCCACGAACAACGAACGGCGTCCTCCGATAAACACAAGTACTCGAACAACCTTGAATGAAATACAATTCATTCAATAACATAATATCAATCGAAATCAACACAATGACCGAAAGAAACTCTTTGAGACATTTAATCGAACACTAAATGTTCAAAGTTCCTCAAGAACCTAAGAATCATCAATCGGGTTGAACAAATCGAAGATATGGATATAAAACCCATGGAATACAATTAATAATGTTCACTAGCATCAACCGATTCATCAAATTCGGACGAACAACAAAAATCAAGAAGAAATCTCGAAAATCAAATTCTAGGAGATTTCAAGAAATTACCTCGATCCAATGAAGAACAATGATTTGATGTTGATATAATAGAGAAGAATCCTCAAAAACACTTATAAATCGACCAAAAACTCCACTCCCCAATTTCTCCCGTCGCCAGTCGCACCCGGGCGAAGAAATGTGAAGAAAACGAGGTCCTTACGGCCGTAACCGATAGGTCCTTACGGCCGTAACCGACATTCGTCCGGAGCCGCTCGCGCCTGCACGACCGTAACTCTCGCCCATACCATAACCGCATTCGCTGCCATGCTCGCCGATCACTTACGGCCAGAATCGCACCTTACGGCAGTAACCGTGCAAAGCAAGACTGCCCAGATCAGGCGACCGTGACTCGGCCGTGGCCACTCCCGACGGCCCGGACAAGCCCGAAACCCAAACCTGAATATGAATCGAAGATACGGTTATGAAGTACTCGCAAAGACGAATCCAAGCACTAAGAGAACATACGATTCTGACCACCCAAGGCTTGAAATTCCACAACGGAAAGTAATTACCCTAAACTTTGGGAAATTATGAAAATGGCCCAAAACGTCCGAAATACACGATACACGATCGAAACACCAATCCAAAGCTCGCAACATGAATAATAACATTAAATGAACTTACGATAAACTCGAACCAACAGTTTCGGACGAGAATCACAAGAATCAAACTCAAGTACGGAAAAACCGTTTAAGAACACGGAACTCAACAAAACGATACCGAAACGAACTTGGATGAGAAAAAGTGCAGAATTAAATACTCTCGGAATGATGAAACGGTCACAACGGAGTCGCTAAGATGGACTTACGCCAAAAAAAAAATTACCGAAAAATCGAAACTGCGGATATTACACTCCTAATCAGAGCGATCTTCTCATGAGTTGCTAACAACATATCAGGTTTTATACCCAGAGATTCATACAGGTCGTCCCAACACATAGAGGACCTACAAAGACGACCATACAATGCTTCATAAGGTGCCATCTGAATCGAAGCATCCCAATTGTTATTATAGGTGAATTCCACCAAAGGTAGTTGGGCTTCCCAATCGTCATTCCAATCGAAAGCACACGCCCTCAACATATCTTTTATAGTTTGGATAGTGCAAAATGAAGAACAAACCACCAAAACTACAAGAATGCACTCCAACTTCCAAACACTAAGCTCCAATCCAAGATGTACGGCTCAAAGACAAGATGGAAGAGGGTAGTTCGATCCAGGGAGGCTAAAGGATGATAACAAGGAAAAGAAATCGAGTTTGGATGATGCAAAATGAAAGACAAACCTGTATTTTTATAAAGTGCACATCCATTAGCATAAGCCTTACGTACGTAATGTATGTCAACATGGCTGTCTCGGAAAGGCCAAATATCCGAATCTTGCATGGGCTCACATGCCGAACGTGAGATCGGATCAGATTCTCCCCATTCTGTATGTAAGATATCCTCTATTACGTACGTAAGGTCAATGAAATAGCGTACACTAAGCTTGGAGCAGTAGCATACGTTAGGCACACAAGACCTAGTTAAAAATGCAATAATCTCCAATACGACTAATAATCAAACCCCGTACGAAAACAATAATAATTGCTTCAATCCTGATATATCTCAACATCAATATCCATTATACTAAATGCAATGTGATTCAACGATATTCAAATTATTCGAGTAGTACAATAGTAAATAAGAAAATTACAGTCGGATATTACATACTCCCCCCTTAAAAGGAGTTTCGTCCTCAAAACTAAGGGGTAAACAACTCGGGATACCTCTCTCGCATGCTGCTCTCGGTCTCCCACGTAGACTCTTCGACTCCGTGCTATGACCACTGAACCTTCAGTAAGGGAATCGTCTTGTTCCTTAATTGTTTGATCCTCCTCTCGAGTATCTGCACGGGTCGTTCCTTGTAATAATGATCATCGTCTAACTCGATCTCTTCGAACTGAAGTATGTGGCTCGGATCAGCAACATACTTCCTCAACTGGGAAACATGAAACACGTTATGAATCCAACTCAAAAGCTGGTGGTAACGCTATACGATAGGCTAGATTGCCCAAACGTTCCAATATCTCAAATGGTCCAATATACCTCGGACTCAGCTTGCCTCTCTTCCCAAAATGAAAGACACCTCGAGTAGGAGATACCTTCATTAGCAAATAGTCACCAACCTCGAACTCAAGCGGTCGTCGACGGTTGTCTGCACAAGATTTCTGCCGACTCCGAGCCGTTAACAAACGACTCTTAATCAGAGCAATCTTCTCACGGGCTGCGAACAACATATCAGGTTACGTACCCAGAGATTCATACAGGTCGACCCAACACAAAGGGGACCTACAACGACAGCCATACAATGCCTCATAAGGTGCCATCTGAATCAAAGCATGCCAACTATTATTATAGGTGAATTCCACCAAATGTAGTTGGGCTTCCCAATCGTCCTTCCAATCGAGAGCACACGCCCTCAACATATCTTCTAATGTTTGGATAGTCCTCTCCGACTGGCCATCGATCTGAGGATGAAATGAAATACTGAAGTTCAACTGCGTACCCATCGCATGATGAACTGCTTTCCAGAAATGTGACACGAACCGCCCATCACGGTCCGATACGATACTCTTAGGGGTACCATGTAACCTTACAATTTCTTTAATAAACAGCTGGGCCAACCTATCGGGACCCCACATGTCTTTAATCTCCAAAAAGTGGGCTGATTTGGTCAGACGATCCACAATCACCCAAATCGTGTTAATACCTCGACGGCTCATAGGCAAGCTAGTGATAAGATCCATCGATATGTACTCCCATTTTCGTTCGGGAATCGTGAGTGGTTTTAGCATACCTACTGGTCGCTGATGCTCAATCTTAACCTGCTGACAGGTCAAACATCCCGAAACAAATTCTGCAACTTCTCGTTTAATATTCCCCCACCAATAACATTGCGTCAAATCTTTATACATCTTGCTAGACCCCGGGTGAATGGAGTATGGGGTAGCATGAGCCTCTCTCAGGATCGAGTTTCTCAACTCTTCATCTGCCGGTACACATACTCGATTTCTGAAACGTATTAGTCCGTCCCCGTGGACCACAAATCCAGGGGCTTTCCCCTGAGTCACCTCATTCCGAATCCGCGATAAGAATGGGTCCGTAACCTGATTCGATCTGATTATATCATTAAGGGATGGTGAAATCTCAAGTGTGCAAAGTTGTCCCTGAACATGCTGTAACTAGACTTCAATCTTCGGCCTCATAATATCTAACTGTAATTCTCTTTGAACTGTCAGACGGCTAAGCATTTGCTCCTGTATCGTCTTACGACTCAAGGCATCGGCAACCACATTTGCCTTCCCCGGATGGTATAAGATCTCAATGTCATAATATTTAATCAGCTCTAGCCACTTCCTCTGTCTCATGTTCATCTCCTTATAAGTAAAAATATACTTCAGACTCTTGTGATCAGTAAAAATCTGATAGGTGACTCCGTACAAGTAGTGGCGCCAAATTTTTAAAGCAAACACCACGGCTGCTAACTCCAAGTCATGGGTTGGGTAATTGACTTCATAAGGTCACAATTGTCTCGATGCATAGGCAATCACTTTCCCATTATGCATCAGTACACATCCAGGGCCCTGTCTGTATGCGTCACTATACACCACTAATCCTTCGATCCCCTGTGGTAGGACTAATACTGGTGCCGAAATTAATCGACTATTGAGTTCGTCAAAACTTTGTTGACATGCGTCTGACCATGGATACTTCTTATATTTCCTTAACAAATTAGTTAGCGGATGATCAATCTTGGAGAACCCTTCTACAAACCATTTGTAATAACCTGCAAAACCAAGGAAACTACGAACTTCCTTCACATTCTTCGGAGGTAGCCAATTCCGGATAGCCTCTGTTTTTTTTGGGTCCGCACTAACCCCATCAACTGATATCACATGTCCAAGAAACATAACTTTAGACATCCATAACTCACATTTAGACATTTTCCGTAGAGTTGTTCTCGTCTCAACGCACCGAGAATCTGACGTAGATGAAACTCGTGTTCTTTACGATCATGGGAATAAATCAAAATGTCATCGATGAAAACGATCACAAAATGATCCAGAAAGTTGATGAAAACTCGATTCATCAATTCCATGAACACTGCCGATGTGTTAGTCAGTCCAAACGGCATCACCACAAATTCATAATGCCCATAACGAGTAAGAAAGGTTGTCTTAGAAATATCGGACTCTCGAATCCTCACCTGATGATAGCCGGATCTTAAGTCGATCTTGGAAAATACAGCGGCGCCTTGGAGTTGATCCCACAAATCATCAATACGAGGAAACGAATATTTATTCTTGATGGTTACCCTATTCAACTCTCGATAATCATTACATAAACGCAAGGATCCGTCTTTCTCCCGCACAAATAACACTGCTGCTCCCCAAGGGGACGCACTGGGTCAAATATAACCCTTCTCAGTCAAATACTCGAGCTGACTCTTCAACTCTTGCATCTCAGTTGGATCCATGCGATACGGTTCCTTGGAAAGTGGGGATGTACCTGACTCTAATTCAATGGTAAACTCTACCTCACGATGTGGAGGCAAGCATGGCAACTCATATGGAAAAATGTCTGGGTAGTCTCGGACCACTAGAATATCAGCCAATTCAGCTGGTCGATCTACTGTCTTGGTCATGTAGCACCAATAACCAATACACCCCTGATTAAGCAGTTTCACTGCTTTCATTGCGCTGATAACCCACCCGGAGCGGCTGGGATTATCACCCTGAAAAGTGTACTCGAAACCATCGTGGCATCGTGATGATCTATCCGATCGATACCCAAGACGACATCATCTTTCAGTAAATTGACCACAATCAAGTCTGACAACCACTCACGGTCGTTCATATGAATCGGACAGTTCTGAACTTCACGATTTTCCATAATTCTTCTACCATCGGGCAGACAAATCGCATAAGGTTCACAATCGATAACATGATCTAATTGCAAACGACTCAAACAAGAAGTAGATATAAAAGAGTGTGAAGTACCAATATCAAAAAGAACACATACATGCTGAGAGTGAATCTCGAGTGTACCTGCGATCATGCTAGATTCGGGACCGTCAGCCTTGTTCATCTCGTAGATTCTTGGTTTTTCATCTCCGGTACCAGCTACACTAGCTTGACTTCCACGGCCCATCCCTCTGTTTGCCCCGGTAGTCTGATGGGAGGCAGACGGAGGTGCCCGATCATGAACTGAAGACTGAACTAGAGAATGAGAGGCTACTGGTATATGTCCTGGCCCACCTCTGCAAAATCGAGCATGATGTCCACTAGTCTCACAAGTGTGACATGCAACGGCCGGCTTTGGACACTTGGAGCTGACATGCCCCTAATCTCCACAGTTAAAACACACAATAGACATGATGGATGCTCGAGAATGTGATCGTGCTGGTTTTGGCGCCATAGGTGAC